>CM055123.1:373630624-374913311 GCA_029206835.1 Rana muscosa
ACTTCAGTGACCCAACCTACCTTTGCTTTTCTTTCTTTTGCATAAAGTATAAGAAATATTAGAAGTATAAGATAATTTGTTTGTGTGGGAGAAGGAGGCCTGTAAGGTAAGACAGGCATACTCTCACAGTCACTGTTTGAATATGGGTCAAGAACACAGTAAAGAACCTCCCAATCCCAGGGAAAATTGTAAAGATTATGTTGCTACAGTTTGTGGTACTGATTATGAATTTATAAATCCTTGGGTTTATAATTTGGCAGGGTGGACAGAAGCTTTGGTTAGTATAGACCCTTTCCCCAGAGATGGAGAAAATAATGAGTTTCACATGGATATGGTAAAAGGTTTATGTCTTGGAGATAACAAAGCGTTTCCAGTTAGGAATAACCACAGGGACATGAGAAGGGGTGGTAAAAATTGGCTGCAATATGCACCTTACTGGTTCCAAAGGAACAGTAAGCCAAAAACATTGTATGACCAAAGAGGAATGCGATCTGAAGCACTCCCGAGAGGCGAAGGTTAAACGACCCGGTCCTACAGCACCCCCTTTTTCTTATGTACCTGTGTCTGCTAATGCTCTTGGTCCCCCACCCGCTTATAATAAGGTATACCCCAGTTTAACTAAGGAGGAAATAGACTTACTGGCCGGACATTATGCTGTACAACAAAGAACCCCAACCCCACCACAACCACCTCCACAGGGAGGAGGAGTATCTGTAGGCGGAGAGCCCACATCAGGCGCGCCGCCTCAGAGAGCTCCTGTGGTCACCCAACCAGATCCCGTATCACAAAGTCCTGTTTTGGGAACTCCTGGAGGCTCACCTCAAGGTGGTGCTTCAGGAGGTTCTGATTCCCCCGTTTCTTCATCAACAACTTCTCCACCTGTTATCCGAAAAAGGTTCTGGTCAGGAGGAACAAGTAGATAGCTCCGTAAGAGATATGTTTCTCTGAGGATTAACAATTGTAGGATCTGCTATCATGAATACCCCACTTGCACGCCCACAAGGTAGCCAAATGGAACTAAGAAATCGACCAAATAGACAGAGGAGACTAGATGATGATGAGATAGAGGAAACTCAATACCATCCTTTTATGACTATAGGAAATGACATGTTGAAAAAGGTGATTGATATTGAAGATATCAACCGCATTGTTAAACATTGTCCAAAACCAACTCAGTCTGCCTCTGCAACCTTGTCCTATTTAAAAAAGGCATGTAAAAGGAGAAATTTTACACAGGATGATATGCGATTGATTGTGGATGGTGTCATTGGACACACATCCGCATTTGATTGGACTAAAGTAGCATCCATATATGATATTGAAGATCCAAAAACAGTAAAGGCTGATGCATATAAATTAAATATTGCGCTGCTTTGATAGTAATCTGGCTGCCATAAATACAGATCATTATTACGGGGCGTGTCCGGACGTGAAGCAGAGTGGATGTGCTGATACTGAGCTCCTCACATCCAAAGTTAATCCTTTGCCATCCTCTTTGAATTTCAATTTTTTTGAAACTACATGCTCCTTGCATCTACTCTTGAACACTTGCCATCGTGAATTTAGCTGATATTGAGGAGTTTGAGTCGGCAATTTCCATACCAGACCTGTTGCTGGCCCCGCACTGCTGAGGCCCGCCGCCATCTTGGGGCCTGTGGAGACTGCTGTGCCCTCCGAGCTGGTGTGCTGTGTGCAGCGAGGGGATCGGAGCCCCAGACCAATCTACCGGCCGCAGTGCCCCCCGGAGGATACAAACCAAGAAGGAGCTTCTGGATGGTCCCAAAAAACAGCTCCAACTTACCGAGAACCGACGCCATTTTGCGGCCTGCAGACCCGGTCACAACCATCCCTCTCAGGTATTGTGAAACCCCGGCCCCTCAACCAACCCTTACTCTCTGCCTGAAGCCGATCCCCCTGCGAGAGACCTCATCTAAACAGCGGATAGGCTCTGTCACCTGTCCGGTGCGTGGAAGCGGTGGCCCGTGCAGTGCGGAGCTCTTAGGAAATTCCGCGGCTTCGGCCTATCTCAGAAAGACAGCGCCCATCTTGCTACACCCTCCCTTGCGCTCTCCTCCAAGCAGATCCCCCTGTTGGCGACTCCGCCTGAGCAGCGGCTGGGCACTGTCTCCTGTTCTGGGTGTGGAGACGGCGGCCTGAGCGGAGTGGAACGCTCAGGATAGTCCGCGGCTTCGGCCTACCACCGGAGGATGGCTGCCATCTTGCTGTACCCAGGAGCTTTAACTCCCCACGATTCCAGCCCTTCTGGTGCCCGTCTCCCCTCCTATAAAAATCAGATATCTGCTCTATAATCCTCTCCCCACAACCATCACAGAGGTCCCCTCCCCAATGGGCTGGTGAACACAGCCAGTGAACAGCAGATTTTTTACTACATCCTAAAGCTCTGTCACAGCCTCCTCACCCCCTCCCCATTGGAACTATACGTCTCCCCCCCTTTGCTGCCAGGGCGCCATAGCTCACACGGCTATCCCCCCTGCTGAACCACCACATTATACACGACCCCTCCGTGCACGCATCTCGCCGGCTCTACCAATGTGACTATATTCAAACATGATAGACCGGCGTTCTATCACCCTTATTCAGAAATTAGGGGTATTGGCTTGGTGCGCAACGTTGATGGCAAATGTGTGATTAAATCCTGAGCGGAGGGGGCGCATGCTCGACGCGATGCAAGTGAGACGTGAGTGATCAAAGCTCCGTCATACCCGTACAAAGCAGGCCAGATACCCACGGCTATTTCACTTAATTACAAGCACAAACACTCAGAACCCCTGTGGGCACAATCCGTGTATGCCAGCAGGAAAGAACAGGCGTTCCCGCCGATCCACCCACAAATTAACAAACTTTCTTCTAGATGCTAAATCTAAACAGCACAAGATGTCTGAAGGTGACACCGGCGCCAGCACACAAGCGGTCTCGGGGAAGAACTTACTGGATCACCCCCCCCTCTGAACCAAACTGTGAGAACACTATACCCCTCTCTAAAGCCGACTTAGATGCAAGTCTAACATCCATGTTTGACAAATTGGTGGATAAAATAGAAAGGGAAGTACATAAATCCACTACCGCCCTATCTCAAGAAATTGCATGCATAGGAAATAGAACGGATCTATTAGAAGCAAAGCATGACGAACTTTCACTAGCCCATAATGATTTAAGAAAGGACTATGAAACTTTGTCAGATAGCTTTGTGTTTATGCAGGCACAAGTGGAAGACCTTGATAATAGAAATCGCAGACAGAACATCAGAGTGCGCGGTGTACCGGAATCGGTCACCGATCTTATGCCAACTATATCAAAAATCTTCCATAATCTCCTTCCTGATAAACCATTGTCAGCTTTCACTTGTGACAGAATTCATAGGACCCTCCGCCCTAAACCCACACCTGATAAACCACCTAGGGATATCATCATGTGCATGAAGGATTTCCTGCTTAAAGAAGATATCATGCGGGGGGCTAGGAACTCTCTTAACATAGATTTGGATGGTAAGAGACTTCAAATATTCCCTGACATCTCCCCAGCCACATTAGACAGGAGACGCAGGATGAAGGAAGTCACTAATGTTTTACATTAAGCAAGGATAAGATACAGGTGGGGCTTTCCTTTCAAACTCACCGTCCCACATAATGGATCTACATATACAGTTTATAATGTAATCGAAGGAAAAGAACTATTAGTGAAATTGGGCTTGCTGGACCCAGAACCTCCTAGCCGCCCGCCATTAACCCCCAGTTCTTCCCCGATATGGTCAACACCATCTTCACGCCGCAACCAAAGAGACCAAAGACGCTGGAGGCAATCATCTCATGACTAAAACTTCTGATCTGCACTTCCACTCCAGGTTTCGGTTAATTTCATGTACCCAGAGTATGAGATGAGAGAATCAAAGATTTCAAAATAATCTCATCAAACATTTATCTTTTTCCAGAAAGCCCGGAGGTATGACTTTAAATCAACAGTTTCCTTTACCACATACTGCCAGAGGTTCTACTGATTGAAGCGACAGCGGGATACCTGAACAATACCGTTTCATATTCCTCAGGAAATTACCCCCTTTTTTTCTTTTTTTTTTTTCTTTATTGCTGTTATCATTCTGTCTGACTCCCCTAGTAGAATGAACTTCTTGACATGAAAAGTTAACTCTAAATTACTTACCTCCTTTTTCATAGGCTACCTGAAGTTCTATCTCATAGACTGATGTGGAAATTCTGCTGAACGCCTGAGTAATATCATTTATTTTCACTTCAATATCTTCAAAAATGTTTCTCCTCACTGTTGATTATTTTATTTGTCTCCTTTACATAACAAACTTCCTAATTAACGCAATACCCCTCTACCCCCCTATTGATAGATGCACACATCACAAGTTTTTCTAGGATGCCTGCTACATCCGTCGTTGTTAGTTTGTCCCCCTGTCCTGCTCTCTAGGTTGGACCAACAGCTCTCACTTTTAGAGATGCGGTTCCCCTCCAGGATTGCAGGAATTGGACTTATTTGTCCGCCTGATACTTATTTAAGTTTTCTTGACAGGTTTTATCTTGTCCCCTTTTCAATACTGTTTATGTTTCTCATTTTTGAAATTTTAGCCCATAAGGCTTATAATGTGTTTACTTTACAAAAAGGAAGTCCTGTTAACTACGTACAAAAAACGATTTTAGACATAGGTTTCACAACTCTAGACTACTTTGGTAATTACATAAGGTACAATGCGCATTACTCTGCTTGTATATCACTCCCCCTTCTTACAATACCTCCGATCACAACCACAACCTTAGTATTAGACTTAGTCACTAACACTATCCAGAACTTTTTCTATACATCTGATTCTTGCCTGTTAATTCTCCACCACAAAATCATAAAGCTTTACACTCTAGACCCCTTCAATGGATATTAAAATAATATCGCACAATGTGCAGGGATTCAATTCCCCCCACAAACGTAAAAAGGCTTTTCAGCATTATAAAAGAATAGGGGCTGACATCATGCTCATCCAAGAATCCCACTTTTGCTCATCCAATCACCCTAAATACTTTGAAAAGGCATACAATCAAGTTTACTATACTACATTCAACAATAAGACCAGAGGAGTCGCAATCTTTATACGCAACTCGATAATATTTGATATCCATAGCATATTCAGGGATACTGATAGTCGTTACATTATCTTAAAAGGCACTACTGACAATAGGGCCATAACAATAGCATCAGTATACGCTCCTAATGAATCTCAGTCCTCTTTTTTCATCAACTTTTTTGAGACTCTAGACCGCTATACCTCCCCCCACATCATTCTGGGCGGAGATTTCAATCTAACCTCTCACCTGGCCCTGGACAAGAGTAGAGTCGCACCCTCATCTAAGGCATTTCCAAAGTCCCTGAACCGCTCTCTCGGTAATTTTCAACTTAAAGACTCATGGAGGGCTCACAATGTCGACATCAAGGCATACACTCACTATTCACATCCCCATAATGTGTATGCCAGATTAGACTATATTTACTGCACCCCTATCCTGTTAGCGAACTCTTCTAAAGCTATCATTCACCCCTGTCCATGGTCGGATCATGATATTACATTTCTTGAAACAGCCTATATTGGTCTTAAACCATCCCCCTTTAACTGGTGTCTAAATGACTCCTTACTATCTGATCCTACAACTGCGCAATCTGTCTCCACACATATAGAGAACAATTTCACTGAGAACATTAATGATGAAACCCCTCCCTCCTCTATCTGGGTAGCTCATAAAGCAGTCTTACGTGGTCAATTAATCAGTCTCGCTGCCAAAAGAAACAAAGAAAGGCTCTCAGAGATTAGATGTCTCACTAAAGACCTCGATAACTTATACAACAAACTCCAACAAGCCCCCTCCCAGGCTCTTACTGATCAGATCAAATCCAAACGCCTTGCCTTAGACCAAATTTTATCAGCTAACACTGAGAAATCCCTCAGATTCTCTAAGGCTAAATTCTTTCTCTATAGCAACTCCTCCTCCACTATGTTCGCCAGAAAACTAAACCAAGCCAATAACCCACCTCATGTCTATAAACTCAGAGACAATGCAGGGAACTTTGTTACTCACCCACAAGAAGTGTTGAATATCTTCTCCTCCTTTTACAAAGACCTCCTTTCAGGTCCTCAATCCCAACCTAATCAGTCCTCCAAAATTTGGCTAGACGATATCCCGTTACCCTCCCTCAACACCCAACAGATAGAATCTCTCAGCGCACCATGCACAGATTCAGAAATAATTAATATAATTAAATCCCTTAAGACCTCTACAGCCCCAGGCCCGGATGGCTTCTCCTCCGCATATTATAAAAAATTTACATCTCTTTTAGCCCCCAACCTATCTAAACTCTTCAACTATGTGCTAGATGGACATCAATTCCCAAGTGAAATGCTCTTGGCGAACTTATCTTAATCCCTAAGCCGCTCAAAGACCATTCTCTCCCACAAAATTTCCGCCCCATTTCAGTTCTCAACAATGACTTAAAGATCTTTGGGAGACTTCTCGCAGATAGATTGGCGGCAGTTATCACCAGCTTAGTGCACATAGATCCAACAGGTTTCATTCCTGGACGCCAAATAACGGACAATATTAGACTGGTAACCAACATCATACAAGATGCCAACATACACTCCAAAGAGCTTTGCCTTCTCAGCCTGGATATCCACAAAGCTTTTGACAGCGTATCCTGGTCTTACCTTAATCATATCTTACCCAAATTTGGCATCTCTGATAAGTTTCTCTATGGCTTTAACGCACTATATCATTCCCCCCAGACCCGTATAAAGATTCCAGGTCATAACTTGGAATTCTTTCCTCTTAGTAGGGGTACCAGGCAGGGTTGCCCTCTGTCCCCACTCCTGTTTGCACTAGCAATGGAACCCCTGGCCCACAAAATTAGAAACAGCCCCGACATAAAAGGAGTTGTCAAGGGTGAAGAAGTGTTTAAAATTACCCTTTACGCAGATGATGCGCTAATTTTCCTTACTGAACCTCACATTTCTATTCCATCCCTTCTTAAGGAACTGAAATTATTTCATGACATATCGGGTTTAAAAATTAACATGAACAAATGCTCAGCTCTACCCATCAATCTCCCTGAACACTCAAAGACCCTGTTGATGAATAATTTCCCATTTATATGGTGCTCTCAATCATTCAAATAACTTGGTGTCACTATCACCCCTTCACACAGCCTGCTATTCAAAACCAATTATATTCCTCTATTCAATAAAATATCTACACTCCTCAAGACCTGGTCGACCTTCCATATCTCATTCCTCTGCAAAATTTGTGCCATTAAAATGACGATTCTCCCCAAATTGTTATATTACTTCCGTTCTGTCCCCATTAACATCTCTAAAACTAAACTTGCTTCTCTCCAAAGGGAAATCAATAAATTTATATTGTCTAACAGGAAACCTAGATGTAGCTACGCACACATGCATAGACCTTAAACTAAGGGTGGGATGGGACCCCCTAACCTGTGGCAATATTTTCTTGCTGCCAGACATTCTCAATTAGCACAATGGTCCACGCCCATCCAAGATATGCCATGGAAAAAGTTTGAAGCGTCCTCAATTTCCCCTTGGTATTTACAAGGGATCCTTTGGTCCAAAACAACCTCATACAGCAAACTCTTTAAATACAACGTAATTGTTGCACACTTCTACCAATTGTGGCTCAAAGCCCAACATACTTTTGAACTATCTTCACTCACCCCTCCCCTGGCTTCCTTCCAAGGCGACCCGAGATTTACTCGGGCATACGGAGATTACCACTCCTTTACCTATTGGATCAATAACAATCTTACTATACTTAAATGCAAACTAAATGGGAGTTTTCCTCATTCACTGCTCTGCAAGACAAATATGGTATCCCCCCATCTGAATTTCAACACTATAACCAAATCAAAGCCTTCTATGCAGAATATTACTCTCTCTCCACCCATCCCCCTGGAACAATCTTTGAACGGATTTGCATATCTTCATCTAGAGATAAGGGCATAATATCCCCCCTATATAACTATCTCAATACTTTTCATTTACCTGACAAGTCCGGTCAAATGCTCCATTGGGAATTGGACATAGATAACACCTTCACAGTAGAGGAATGGCATGGTATGTCGGATAATCTCCGAAAAAGTAACAAAGCTATCTCTTCCAGAGAGACTCCCATAAAATTATTCTCTAGATGGTATCTCACCCCGTCCAAGATTCACACCTTCTACCCCTCTATTTCCCCACACTGTTTTAGGGGTTGTTCAGAACCAGGCACTATCCTACACACATTCTGGAGCTGCAAACACCTACTTCATACATGGCGCAAAGCAGTAGAAATTTTTGAAATCTCCTCAAAACAGAAGATCCCCATCTCCCCACAGATATGCCTTTTATATACTAATGTACCTAATGTTCCCATTCCTTGCATGAGACTTTTTCACACTTTATGTAGCTCCATCCAATGGATGATTGCCTCCAACTGGAGATCTAATGATCTCCCCTGGGCGCAGGTACTAGCTAGGATGGAGATGATAAAACTCTCGGAGAGAATCTATCACACTCTTCATGATACCTTCCACGTATATGAACGGAAGTGGTCATATTGGCGCACAACATAACTTAATAATTTAGACCCTGAGATTTCACTTACACCGTTTCACAAACTCTTGTAATCTTGACCTATATTGCCTGTTTTTTATACTAGTGACATACACCCGTGAACTATATTTTTGTACCGTATAACTTTGTATATAACCAATATCTTCATATAAGAACTCTATTTTCATTTTTTATTGATTACCTTTATAAACAACTTGTGTAACTGTACATTTGAACTTGCAATTAAAAACTTTGTAACCAAAAAAATACAGATCATTAAGGTGGTCTATTGCAGAAAGGTGTGTAGGGATGAGCTCGAACATCGCCTGTTCGGCGAAACCAGAACTTTGTGGGCCGTTCGCGCCAAATTCGTGTGACGCAAATGGCCCACAATGCACTGCGCCATCGCAGTGCATTGCCAGCGCTGTGATTGGCCAAGCATGCACTGTGACCCCGCATGCTTGGCCAATCACAGTGCCGGCAGCGAGGAGAGCCATAATTGGCTACAGGCAGGATGCCTGTGGCCAATTATAGCTCAGGGGGTTTAGTACACGCCCCACACTATACAAGGCCGCCAGCGTGGCGGCCTTGTGTAGTGTGTTCCGGCGTGCAGGGAAAGAGCTAGATAGGCAGGGACAGTGCGTTCTTTTCTCAGGCATCTGCAGGAGTTAGTGGGTGTTGTGTGACTCCAGCACAGTATACACCTGTATCTACCGTTTATTGCTGGTGTTCTCTAATACAGGCATCTGCAGGAGTTAGTGGGTGTTGTGTGCCTCCAGCGCAGTATACACCTGTATCTACCCTTTATTACTGGTGTTTTCTAATACAGGCATCTGCAGGAGTTAGTGAGTGTTGTGTGCCTCCAGCACAGTATACACCTGTATCTACCGTTTATTGCTGGTGTTCTCTAATACAGGCAACTGCAGAAGTTAGTGGGTGTTGTGTGCCTCCAGCACAGCACAGTATACACCTGTATCTACCCTTTATTGCTGGTGTTCTATAATAAAGGCATCTGCAGGAGTTAGTGGGTGTTGTGTGCCTCCAGCACAATATACACCTGTATCTACCCTTTATTGCTGGTGTTCTCTAATACAGGCATCTGCAGGAGTTAGTGGGTGCTGTGTGCCTCCAGCACAGTATACACCTGTATCTACCCTTTATTGCTGTTCTCTAATACAGGCATCTGCAGGAGTTAGTGGTTGTTGTGTGACTCCAGCACAGTATACACCTGTGTCTACCGTTTATTGCTGGTGTTCTCTAATACAGGCATCTGCAGGAGTTAGAGGGTGTTGTGTGCCTCCAGCGCAGTATACACCTGTATCTACCCTTTATTGCTGTTGTTTTATAATACAGGCATCTGCAGGAGTTAGTGAGTGTTGTGTGCCTCCAGCACAGTATACACCTGTATCTACCGTTTATTGCTGGTGTTCTCTAATACAGGCATCTGCAGAAGTTAGTGGGTGTTGTGTGCCTCCAGCACAGCACAGTATACACCTGTATCTACCCTTTATTGCTAGTGTTCTATAATAAAGGCATCTGCAGGAGTTAGTGGGTGTTGTGTGCCTTCAGCACAATATACACCTGTATCTACCCTTTATTGCTGGTGTTCTCTAATACAGGCATCTGCAGGAGTTAGTGGGTGTTGTGTGCCTCCAGCACAGCACAGTATACGCCTGTATCTACTGTGACAGCAGGAAGGTAAAGTCACCTGGTTGCATCCAGGGGGGTAGATATATTTCGCCCAGATTCAGGCTTTACGCCGATTTGTACAACTAGGTGGAGAGTTGTATAAGGCTAGTGTGCTCATGGATGACTCATACCTCTAGGGAGAGGGCTGGGCGTCGTGCAGACAGGGAGTTGATGAGACCAGCTGAACCTTGTCAGCTCATTCAGGCCTCTATAAGAAACTCCCAGATTCATTAGATATTAGCTCATGCCTGGAACCAGACCTGTGTGGACTGTCTAGGGAGAGTGAACCCCTGTGCGGTGAGGCAAAGCCTGTGTGGCTATTTGTTTGGACTTTTACTAAACCAGGGACTTAGGGACTAGGACAGCACTAGGCTGATCCCAGTTGTTAGTTTAGGAAACCTGCATGTTTAGTCAGAGGTCAAACTGACCAGGATTTATTTTGTTTGTTTCTTTTTGGCTTTGCTGTGTTTTTGTCACTGTACATAGAGAAATAAACCGCACCTTTTGATTTTGAAAACCACAACCTCCGTCTGCTGGCCCTGTTTTTGTGTGGGGAGCCCAACCAGGGGGTCACACACACCCGCTACCGAGTTAACCCCCTCACAGTTGGTGGAGAACCAGTGGCAGTTTTTTTAAGCCAGCATGGAGGAGATACTGAAACAGCTGGCTCTAGCAAATGCCAATCAACAGCAGACAAATGCAGGTTTGCAAAGGAGCCTTGCAGCCCAGCAGCAAGCTCATCAACAAGCCCAGCAGCAATCTGAGGCCCGCTTCATAGACCTGTTACAGAAGCAAGAGCAGAGACTACAACAAATGGAAGCAGTAATGCAGCAACGTCCGCAGACCAGTGAGGAAAGCCGTCCCACTAATACCGCGTCCTTTGGGGTGAGTCGTTTATTGACAAAAATGACTGGAGAGGATGATCCAGAGGTATTTTTGACCACATTTGAAAGGACTGCTGAAAGAGAAAAGTGGCCTGAGGAGCAGTGGGCTGGACTGGTGGCTCCTCTGTTAACTGGTGAATCGCAGAAGGCTTACTATGACCTAGAGCCTGACCAAGCAAAAGACTATGTGATGCTAAAAGCTGAAATATTGGCAAGGCTGGGTGTCACCCTGGCTGTCCGGGCTCAGCGTGTGCATAACTGGACTTTCCAGCTTGGAAAACCCCCCAGGTCTCAAATGTATGATCTCATTCACCTGAGCAGGAAGTGGCTACAGCCAGAGACTTTGTCCGCACCGGAGATTGTGGAACGTGTTGTGATGGATCGTTTCTTGAGAGCTCTTCCTACCGCCATTCAAAAGTGGGTAAGCCACAGAGACCCAGAAACGGCCGGTAAACTTGTGGATCGTGTAGAGAGATACTTGGCTACAGAGAACCTGACGGCCTCTTCCAGAGACTCTCGGACTTTCCACCCTAAGACCAGACCATCCCCAGGGGCGGATAAGAGGATTCCAAGGGGTGAGGGTGGAGAGAGTGAGAGGGTGGGAGCTCTACCCCAAGTTTGGCGAGAACAGCCTGGGAAATCAGCGGCTCAAGAGGCCGCAAGAAGGATCGTTTGCTACCGCTGCCGGCAAGCGGGACATATTGCAGCCAATTGCCCGGTTGTGGAGGAACCCATGCAGTGTGACTTTCTGACGGGCAGACGTCAGTCGCTGTGTGCGACAGTCGCATGCACTGCCATTCGGGGAACTGAGAAACATTTATGCAAAATGTGTATTAATGGTAGAAATGTTGTGGTATTGCTGGATTCAGGTAGCCTTGTGACCCTGATAAAGGCTGAGTTAGTTAAAACAGAGGTCTCTGGGAATAGCAAGGTAGCTGTTATTTGTGTGCATGGGGACACCCGAGAGTATCCAGTGACTACAGTGTGTTTCGAGACCCCCAAAGGTACCCTCTCTCATCCAGTGGGCTTAGTATCTCAGTTACCGCATGACGCCATTGTGGGAAGGGATTTTCCGAAGTTCTGGGAACTGTGGGATGATCCTGAGCCCCCCACTGGTGCCCCTATGTACCAGGAATGTGATAGCCAGAACTCCTCTGAGAGTGGTGAGGACTCTCCAGAATTTCCCTTGTCAGTATTGGCAGGGGAGACTCAAGAAACTGGAGAGGAGCCCACCTCCTCAGACGAAAACCTACCGTCTGTGGAGTTTTCTGATCTGGAGGTTCACAGGGAAAATTTTGCCACAGAACAGTTAAAAGACCCCGCCCTAATAAAGGCACGGGAAAACGTAGTGGAAATAGATGGCGAGTTAGTGAACCCAGATAATACCTGCACTTACCCATACTTCAGCGTAGAGAAGGACCTACTGTATCGGGTGGCAAAAAGGGCAGAAGAAACCGTTGAGCAGCTGGTGGTGCCCAAACCTTACAGGAAGTTGGTGTTGGAGTTGGCCCATGGGCACATTCTTGGAGGTCATCTGGGGACAGAGAAAACCCGAGAGAGGGTATTACAGAGATTCTATTGGCCTGGGGTGATGAAGGACATAGAAAATTATTGTTCCTCCTGCCCTGTGTGTCAGAGGTCGGCCCCGATGCCACATTTCCGTAGCCCGCTGGTCCCTCTACCCATCATTGAGGTCCCGTTTGAGAGAATCGCAATGGATTTGGTAGGTCCTATAATCAAGTCCGCTAGGGGGCACCAGTACATATTGGTTATAATGGACTATGCCACCCGTTATCCAGAAGCGATCCCTCTCAGAAATACCTCGGCCAAAACCATAGCCAAAGAGCTATCTCTTGTTTTTAGCCGGGTGGGTATTTGTAAAGAACTGCTTACGGACCAAGGTACACCCTTTATGTCCCGGGTTATGAAAGAGCTGTGTAAATTGTTCAAAGTGACGCAATTGCGTACATCTGTGTATCACCCCCAAACCGATGGGCTGGTTGAAAGATTCAACAAAACCCTAAAACAAATGTTGAAGAAAGTGGTGGATAGAGATGGAAAGGATTGGGACTGTCTACTTCCTTATTTGATGTTTGCTATTAGGGAGGTGCCCCAATCCTCTACGGGATTCTCCCCCTTTGAGTTACTGTATGGGAGACACCCAAGAGGGCTGTTGGATATTGCCAAGGAAACTTGGGAAAGTGAGAGTTCTCCCCACAGGAGTGTGATTGAGCATGTCGCCCTGATGCAAGATCGAATTGCACAGGTAATGCCCATCGTGAAGGAACATTTGGCCCAAGCGCAGTTGGCACAGCAGAGAGTGTACAACCGTGGAGCAAAGACCCGTACCTTTTCCCCGGGGGATAGGATATTGGTACTTGTCCCTACGGTTGAAAGTAAATTCCTTGCCAAATGGCAAGGCCCCTACGAGATAATGGAAAAAGTGAGCGAAGTGAATTACAAGGTCAGACAACCAGGAAGGCGAAAGCCCGAACAGATATATCACGTTAATCTGTTGAAAGCCTGGAGGGATAGAGAGTCCCTAGTCGCAGAAACTTGGTCACCAGCTCAAACTGGTTGCGTGATTCCGGAGGTTGGAATAGCAGCCACCTTGTCACAACCCCAACAACAGGAGGTTAAGGAGTTTGTGCTTCGCAACAAGGAGGTGTTCTCTGAGCTGCCGGGACAAACATCTGGGGTAGAGCATGATATTATTACCCCGCCCGGTGAAAGGGTGAAGTTAAAACCCTATCGGATCCCAGAGGCCCGACGGGAGGCAATACGGGAGGAAGTACAGAAAATGCTGAACTTAGGGGTGATAGAGGAGTCCCAAAGTGATTGGTCTAGTCCCATTGTGTTGGTGCCTAAACCGGATGGGAGCTGGCGATTTTGTAACGATTTTCGTCAGTTGAACAAAGTTACAAAATTTGACACCTACCCCATGCCACGTATAGATGAGTTGATCGACCGGCTGGGAACAGCCCGATACATGACGACTCTTGACCTCACAAAAGGGTATTGGCAAATTCCCCTGGCCAAGTCGGCCAAAGAGAAAACCGCATTTGTAACCCCAGACGGGGCGTTCCAATATAAGAGAATGCCGTTCGGGTTACAGAATGCGCCGGCCACATTCCAGCGGAAAATGGACCAGATGCTGAGGCCCCATCGGAAGTATGCTGCGGCTTACCTGGATGACGTAATTGTCCATAGCACAGATTGGGCCTCACATCTGCCAAAAGTGCAAGCAGTCCTGGACTCTGTTCGGGAAGCGGGGTTTACGGCTAACCCCAAGAAGTGTACCATTGGGCAGGAGGAGGCCAAATATCTTGGGTACACCATTGGCAGGGGAGTAATAAAACCCCAACTCAACAAAGTCGAGGCCATCCAGAGTTGGCCACGTCCCAACAGCAAGAAGCAGGTACGAGCCTTTCTGGGAATCGCGGGTTATTATCGGCGCTTCATTCCCCACTTTGCTTCTAAGGCTGTGCCCCTAACCAACCTGACGAAAGGGAAAGGGTCGGTCATGATTAAATGGACCCCCGAGGCTGAGGCAGCATTCCAATTCTTGAAACAAGCCTTATGTAGCCAGCCAGTGTTGTACTCACCCGACTTCTCTAAAGACTTTGTCGTACAAAGTGATGCGTCAGATGTGGGGTTAGGAGCAGTATTGTCCCAGGTCTGGAACGGGGAAGAGCACCCAGTCATTTACCTCAGCAGGAAGTTGAAGTCCCATGAGGTAAATTACGCCACGGTTGAAAAGGAGTGTTTAGCGGTGAAGTGGGCTCTAGATTCCCTTCGGTACTATCTGCTAGGTAGGCACTTTGACATGGTTACGGATCACGCTCCGTTAAAGTGGATGGCTCAAAACAAGGAAACAAATAGAAGAGTGAATAGGTGGTTCCTGGCCCTCCAGGAATTCAACTTCACAGTAAAGCATCGCCCTGGCGTTCAAATGGGGAATGTGGATGCTTTGTCTCGAGTACATGAATGCCTGATTGCTGGTGTTCCAACCCCGAGGTTAAAACAAGAGGGGGGGGTATGTGACAGCAGGAAGGTAAAGTCACCTGGTTGCATCCAGGGGGGTAGATATATTTCGCCCAGATTCAGGCTTTACGCCGATTTGTACAACTAGGTGGAGAGTTGTATAAGGCTAGTGTGCTCATGGATGACTCATACCTCTAGGGAGAGGGCTGGGCGTCGTGCAGACAGGGAGTTGATGAGACCAGCTGAACCTTGTCAGCTCATTTAGGCCTCTATAAGAAACTCCCAGATTCATTAGATATTAGCTCATGCCTGGAACCAGACCTGTGTGGACTGTCTAGGGAGAGTGAACCCCTGTGCGGTGAGGCAAAGCCTGTGTGGCTATTTGTTTGGACTTTTACTAAACCAGGGACTTAGGGACTAGGACAGCACTAGGCTGATCCCAGTTGTTAGTTTAGGAAACCTGCATGTTTAGTCAGAGGTCAAACTGACCAGGATTTATTTTGTTTGTTTCTTTTTGGCTTTGCTGTGTTTTTGTCACTGTACATAGAGAAATAAACCGCACCTTTTGATTTTGAAAACCACAACCTCCGTCTGCTGGCCCTGTTTTTGTGTGGGGAGCCCAACCAGGGGGTCACACACACCCGCTACCGAGTTAACCCCCTCACACTACCCTTTATTGCTGGTGTTCTCTAATACAGGCATCTGCAGGAGTTAGTGGGTGTTGTGTGCCTCCAGCACAATATACACCTGTATCTACCCTTTATTGCTGGTGTTCTCTACTACAGGCATCTGCAGGAGTTAGTGGGTGTTGTGTGCCTCCAGCACAGCACAGTATACACCTGTATCTACCATTTATTGCTGGTGTTCTCTAATACAGGCATCTGCAGGAGTTAGTGGGTGTTGTGTGCCTCCAGCACAGCACAGTATACACCTGTATCTACCCTTTTTTGCTGGTGTTCTCTAATAAAGGCATCTGCAGGAGTTAGTGGGTGTTGTGTGCCTCCAGCACAATATACATCTTTGTCTACCCTTTATTGCTGGTGTTCTCTAATACAGGCATCTGCAGGAGTTAGTGGGTGTTGTGTGCCTCCAGCACAGCACAATATACACCTGTATCTACCCTTTATTGCTGGTGTTCTCTATTACAGGCATCTGCAGCCTTTGCAGTGGGTGTTGTGTGCCTCCAGCACAATATACACTACCCAATTGCTGGTTTTCCCATCTCCCTGCAGGCCATTACTATGTCTGGAAGGCCAACAAGGAGAGGCAGACAGTCACGAGCCAATAAAAGAGGGCAAGCAGGCTCTGTGTCTAGAGACAACAGTGCTGGCTGTGGACGCGGTGCATCTTCATCAGCACGTGGCCATGGGACACGCTTGTCCTTATTTTCGGCAGCTGGACTTGTTGAGCCGCATCATGCCGAAGATTTGGTAGAGTGGATGACCAAGTCCTCCTCATCCTCCTCATCCTCTCTCACCCAGGCTCAGGGTCCTGGCAAAGCAGCTGCCAATGCGTCCTCTTCCCTCGTATCAATGTCATCATCAGTCACTCCTTCCCTAGACCCACCATGTCCGTCTGAGGAGTCCCCCGAACTGTTTGAGCACAGTGTTGGGTACATGCTCCAGGAGGATGCCCAGCGTTTTGAAGGGTCTGATGATGATACCCAGATAGAGGAAGACAGTAGCGTGAGCGCAGAGAGAGGGGATGCTAAAGAAGAACAGCAATCTGGCAGTCATGTTCCAGCAGCATACTGCCAGGTTTGCTCCAGTGATCAAGAGGGAGGGGATGATGAGTTCACTGACTCCACGTGGGTGCCTGATAGGAGAGAGGAGGAGGAGGAGAATGAGGAGGAGGCACATCTCCAAGAGGCAGGATGCCCTCCGGGGGCCAGTGTAAGGACAGCACACCAACTGAATCACACTGCAGAGCTCCGCCTGTGCAGGGCGCTGCCTCTGCCCGTTATTCCAAAAGTTCTTTGGTGTGGGCCTTTTTTGTTTTGAGTGCATCAGATCGCACCGCTGCTATTTGCAACATATGTCTCAAGCGTATCTCGCGTGGCCAAAACATCAGCCGCTTGGGCACTAGGGATGAGCCGAACACCCCCCGGTTCAGTTCGCATCAGAACCTTCGAACGGACCGAAAGTTTGCACGAACGTTACAACCCTATTAAATACAATGGACGCGAACGTTCGAAATCTAAAGTGCTAATTATAACGACTAATATGCATGTTATTGTCCTAAAAAGGGTTTGGGGACCCGGGTTCTGCCCCAGGGGACATGTATCAATGCAAAACGAAGTTTTAAAAACGTCAGTTTTTCGGGAGCAGTCATTTTAATGATGCATAAAGTGAAAAAAAATTGAAATATTACTTTAAATATCGTACCTGGGGGGTGTCTAAAGTATGCCTGTGAAGTGGCATGTGTTTCCCGTGTTTAGAACTGTCCCTGCACAAAATGACATTTCTAAAGGAAAAAAAGCTATTTAAAACTGCTTGGGCTTTAATGTCATGTCTGGTCCCGGTAATATGGATGAAAATCTTTGAGAAAAATGGCATGGCTACCCCCCCAGCCCATTACCAGCCCCTTTGGGTCTTGTACAGGCGGTGCAAACAAGACAGGGACTGTAGGTTTGTTCTTAAGTAGAATCTGTTTGTAATATTGAACACATACATTGTTTAAGTGTAGCTCCAGCCAAAAAATCTATTTTTAAGCTTTTTGGAAAACATAGGGAAGGGTTATCACCCCTGTAACATTTGTTTTGCTGTCTGTGCCCCTTGTTCAGAACATTTCACCTCACTTTCCGTCTCAATGACAAAAATTTTTGAAAAGTAGGGTTTTTATTGAAACAAGGATTGGTGATAAAGCATCAGTAGAGAGGAGACACCTTTTTCCCATATTAACTCTTACAGGAGAGAATTTCCCTTCCTAGGGGTAGATTTCCTCTCACTTCCTGTTGTCTCCTTCCGTTTGCAAGTAGGAGTCGTTTGTATGTTGGATGTTTGAAAGTAGGGGCCTGCCGTATATACTCTGCTGAAATTTGCCCCTTACGTGTTGGTGTTGCCACAACACTGTGAGCCCTCACAGTTATTCTTAGTGGGCGCTGGAACGCCCTGCTGTAAACTATTATATCAGGAATTGTATTTACATGCCATTGTTGAACAGTGGTAGGAAAAATTGGGCCTTTGGTGGTGGTGCTGGTGCCACAACACTGTAAGCCCTCACAGTTACTCTTGGTGGGCGCATGAATGGGCCCTGCTGTGAATTATTCGATCAAGAATTGTAATTGCATGGCCCTGTTGAACAGGGGCTGAAAAATTGGGCCTTTGGTGGTGGTGGTGGTGGTGGTGTTGTCACAACACTGTAATCCCTCACAGTTACTCTTGGTGGGCGCATGAATGGGCCCTGCTCTGAATTATTAGATGAAGAATTGTAATTACATGCCCCTGTTAAACAGGGGCAGAAAAATTGGGCCTTAGGCACTGGTGCCACCACACTGCAACCCCTCACAGATACTGTACTTGGAGCACAGCAATGAGCCCAGTTGCAAAGTATTGCATCAAAAATTGTAATTACACGCCCCTGTTAAACAGGGGCTGAAAAATTGGGCCTTAGGCACTGGTGCCACAACACTGCAACCCCTCACAGATACTGAACTTGCAACAGGGCTCATTGCTGTGCTCCAAAGTATTGCATCAAAAATTGTAATTACACGCCCCTGTTAAACAGGGGAAGAAAAATTGGGCCTTAGGCACTGGTGCCACAACACTGCAACCCCTCACAAATACTGAACCTGGAGCACAGCAATGAGCCCTGTTGCAAAGTATTGCATCAAAAATTGTAATTACACACCCCTGTTAAACAGGGGCAGAAAAATTGGGCCTTAGGCACTGGTGCTGGTGCCACGACACTGCAACCTCTCCCAGATACTCTAGTTGGAGTGCAGGAATGAGCCCTGCTGCAAAGCATTGCATCAAAAATTGTAATTACATGCCCCTGTTAAACAGGGGCTGAAAAATTGGGCCTTAGCCACTGGTGGCGGCACCCAGAAACAAAAAAGTTCTTCCAAGCTATCATCAAGAATCGGATCATTGAGGAGGAGGAGGATAGTCAGTCAACATAACAGGACAGTCACTCAGCATCAGCATCAGTCTTGAAGGGATGTGACATTTGAAAATAAATTATTCTGTTATATCAGCTTCAGGTGTTTGGTAGCTGGTGGTGATCCAAGACTGATTCATCTTTATGAAGGTCAGTCGATCAACCGAGTCGGTGGACAGGCGCACCCTGTGATCCGTGACAAAGCCTCCAGCAGCACTGAATGTGCGTTCCAAAAGAACGCTGGATGCAGGACAGGCCAGTAGCTCAATTGCATACTGTGCAAGCTCTGGCCAGTGATCCATCCTCAAGACCCAGTAAGCCAGAGGATTTTCGGTGGGAAAGGTGTCCAAGTCTGACCTTGCCCCTAGGTATTCCTGCACCATGTATATCAGACGCTGGCGATGGTTGCTGGGACCGATCATACCTAGGGGCTGCGGACTAAAAAATTGTCTGAACGCATCGGTCAGACGGCCACCTTCTCCACCGCTCCTTCTGCTACTGACCGAAGCCTCAGCAACTCGTTGTCCAGGACCAGGAGTTTGTAACCTCCCAGTCTCTGGGAACGCATTGAACAGACCTTTCTGCAAGGCCCCCCGTAGATGTCTCATCCTCTGCTCCCTCTGCGACAGCAAGATAAGGTCCACAACCTTACCCTTGTACCATGGATCAAGGAGAGTGGCCAGCCAGTAATGGTCCCTCTCCTTGATCCGAAGAATACGAGGATCCTTCCGCAGACTTTGCAGGATCAGGGAGGCCATGCAGCGTAGGTTAGCTGAGGCATTCGGTCCGGAGTCCTCTGGGTCACTAAGGACTACATAATCCGCAGCCACCTCCTCCCAGCCACGTACAAGTCCACGGGTTTGTTGGGACTGTAAATCATCCCTAAAAGACTGCTGCTGTTGATGCTGAGTGCCATGATCCACCTCCATGCTGACACAATCCTCCTCCTCCTCGTCCTCTTCCTGTGTGATGGGTGGGACAGAAGGAACACTGTCGGGGTAAAGGGGGCCTTGAGAGGCAAGGAAGTCCTCCTCTTCCTGCCTCTGTTCTGCCTCAAGTGCCCTGTCCATTATTCCACGCAGCGTATGCTCCAACAGGTGGACAAGAGGTACAGTGTCACTGATGCATGCACTGTCACTGCTCACCATCCTCGTGGCCTCCTCAAATGGTGCCAGGACAGTGCATGCATCCCTGATCATGCCCCACTGGCGTGGTGAAAAAAAACCGAGCTCCCCTGACCCTGTCCTGGTGCCATAGTCGCACAGGTACTCATTGATGGCCCTCTGCTGCGTGTACAGCCGCTGCAGCATGGCCAACATTGAGTTCCACCTGGTGGGCATGTCACATATAAGGCGGTTCTTGGGCAGGTTCAACTCCTTTTGCAGCTCAGCCAGCCGAGCACTGGCATTATATGATCTGCGGAAATGCACACAGACTTTCCTGGCCTGCCTCAGGACATCCTGTAAGCCCGGGTACCTGCCCAAGAACCGCTGCTCCACCAGGTTAAGGACGTGAGCCACACAGGGCACATGGGTCAGTTGTCCCTGTCGGAGGGCGGAGAGGAGGTTGGTGCCATTGTCGCAAACCACCATTCCTGGCTTAAGCTGGCGTGGCGTCAACCACCTCCCAGCCTGCCCCTGCAGAGCAGACAAAACCTCTGCCCCAGTGTGGCTCCTGTCCCCCAAACACACCAGCGCAAGCAGGGCATGGCATCTTTTTGCCTGCGTACTTGCGTAGCCCCTTGAACGCCTACGGAGCACTGCTGGTTCTGAGGACAAAGCACAGGAAGAGGCCATGGAGGAAGAAGAAGAGGAGGGGGTGGAGGAGAGAAGCGTGTCACAACCAGTAGTAGCATTTTGGAGGCGTGGCAGCAGAACAACTTCCAACACTACTGCACCTTGTCCTGCATCCTTCCCAGCTGCCAAAAGAGTGACCCAATGGGCCGTGAAAGAAAGGTAACGTCCCTGTCCATGTCTGCTGGACCATGAGTCAGCGGTAATATGCACCTTACCGCTGACCGCCCTGTCCAGCGAGGCATGGACATTGCCTTCCACATGCCGGTAGAGGGCCGGAATCACCTTCCGTGAGAAAAAGTGGCGTTTGGGAACCTGCCACTGAGGAACCGCACATTGCACAAACTCACAGAAGGGGGCCGAGTCTACCAACTGAAAAGGCAGCAGTTGAATTGCTAGCAATTTAGCCAAGCTAGCATTCAACCGCTGGGCATGTGGATGGCTGGGAGTGAACTTCTTTTGACGGTCCAGCAGTTGGGGCAGGGAAATTTGCCTGCTAGAATCGCACGTCTGTGTACAGCTAGCAGAGTGCCCGCAAGTACTTGGCTGTGACACACCTAATTCTACACCTTCATTCCTCTCAGTGCAGGTTTCAGAGAGAACTGAAGGTACAGTGGGGTTGGAGATCCCAGCTGATGAGGAGCAAGGAGAGGTCCGCTTTATTCTTTGGTGTGGGTCTTTAAGATACGCTTGCCAACGAGCTGCATGGCAGGTCAACATATGTCTGGTCAAGCATGTGGTGCCCAAGCGGCTGATGTTTTGGCCACGCGAGATACGCTTCAGACATATGTTGCAAACAGCAGCGGTGCGATCTGATGCACTCGACTCAAAAAAGGCCCACACCAAAGAACTTTTGGAATAACGTGCAGAGGCAGCGCCCTGCACAGGCGGAGCTCTGTGGTGTGATTCAGTCGGGGTGCTGCCCTTACGCTGGCCCCCCGAGGGCATCCTGCCTCGTTGGAGATGTGCCTCCTCCTCATCCTCCTCCTCCTCCTCTCTCCTATCAGGCACCCACGTGGAGTCAGTGACCTCATCATCCCCTCCCTCCTCATCACTGGAGCCAATCTGGCAGTATGCTGCAGCTGCTGGAACATGACTGCCAGATTGCTGCCCTTCTTGAGCATCCCCTCTCTCTGCTCTCACGCTACTGCCTTCCTCTAGCTGGGTATCATCATCAGACCCTTCAAAACGCTGGGCATCCTCCTGGAGCATTTACCCAACACTGTGCTCAAACAGTTTGGGGGACTCCTCAGGAGGACATGGTGGGTCTAGGGAAGGAGTGACTGATGATGACATTGATACGAGGGAAGAGGACACTTTGGCAGCTGCTTTGCCAGTACCCTGAGCCTGGGTGAGAGGATGAGGAGGGCTTGGTCATCCACTCTACCAAGTCTTCAGCATGATGCGGCTCAACACGTCCAGCTGCCGAAAATAACCACGTGCTGATGACGATGCACCCCGTCCACGACCAGCACTGTTGTCTCTAGACACAGAGCCTGCTTGCCCTCTTTTATTGGCTTCTGACTGTCTGCCTCTCCTTGTTTGCCTTCCAGACATTCTAATGGCCTGCAGGGAGATGGGAAAACCAGCAATAAGGGGTAGCTTCAGGTGTATACTGTGCAGGAGGCACACTACTCCCGCTGTAAGTGCTGCAGATGCCTGCCTGTGTTACACAACAGGAAACACAGCAATAAGGGCTAGCTTCAGGTGTATATTTTGCAGGAAGCACACTACGCTCGCTGTAAGTGCTGCAGATGCCTGTTAGTGTAACACAAAAGAAAAAAAAACACGAGCAATAAGGGCTAGCTTCAGGTGTATACTGTGCAGGAGGCACACTACGTCCACTGTAAGTGCTGCAGATGCCTGCCTGTGTTACACAACAGGAAAACACAGCAATAAGGGCTAGCTTCAGGTGTATATTTTTCAGGAAGCACACTATGCCCGCTGTAAGTGCTGCAGATGCCTGTTTGTGTAACACAAAAGAAAAAAACCACGAGCAATAAGGGCTAGCTTCAGGTGTATACTGTGCAGGAGGCACACTACGCCCACTGTAAGTGCTGCAGATGCCTGCCTGTGTTACACAACAGGAAAACACAGCAATAAAGGCTAGCTTCTGGTGTATATTTTGCAGGAAGCACACTATGCCTGCTGTAAGTGCTGCAGATGCCTGTTAGTGTAACACAAAATAAATAAACCACGAGCAATAAGGGCTAGCTTCAGGTGTATAATGTGCAGGAGGCACACTACGCCCTCTGTAAATGCTGCAGATGCCTGCCTGTGTTATACAACAGGAAAACACAGCAATAAGGGCTAGCTTCAGGTGTATATTTTGCAGGAAGCACACTACGCCCACTGTAAGTGCTGCAGATGCCTGCCTGTGTTACACAACAGGAAAACACAGCAATGAGGGCTAGCTTCAGGTGTATACTGTGCAGGAGGCTTAGCAAAAATGACACTGACACTGTCCCCTGCCTATCCTTCTCTCTCCCTGCACACAAGGTTTAGCAAAGAATATCACTGACATTGTCCCTGCCTATCCTTCTATCTCCCTGCACACAAGGTTTAGCAAAGAATATCACTGACACTGTCCCTGCCTATCCTTCTCTCTCCCTGCACACAAGTTAAATGAACAAATAACACTGACACTGTCCCTGCCTATCCTTCTCTCTCCCTGAACCGGAACACACTACACAAGCCTTTTATAGTGTGGGGTGTGTACTAAATCCCCCTGAGCTATAATTGGCCACAGGCATCCTGCCTGTGGCCAATTATGGCTCTCCTCGCTGCCGGCGCTGTGATTGGCCAAGCATGCAGGGTCACAGTGCATGCTTGGCCAATCACAGTGCCTGGATTGCACTGCGATGGCGTAGTGCATTGTGGGCCGTTCGCGTCACTCGAATTTGGCGCGAACGGCCCAAATCGTTCGATCTTCGTCGAACGATCAAACAGCCGATGTTCGAGTCGAACGTATGTTCGACTCGAACACCGAGCTCATCCCTACTGGGCACCACATGCTTGACCAGACATATGTTGACCTGCCATGCAGCTCGTTGGCAAGCGTACCTTAAAGACCCACACCAAAGAACAAAGCGGACCTCTCCTTGCTCCTCATCAGCTGGGATCTCCAATCCCACTATACCTTCAGTCCTCTCTGAAACCTGCACTGAGAGGAATGAAGGTGTAGAATTAGGTGTGTCACAGCCAAGTACTTGCGGGCACTCTGCTAGCACTACACCGACGTCCGATTGTAGCAGGCAAATTTCCCTGCCCCAGCTGCTGGACCGTCAAAAAGAAGTTCACTCCCAGCCATCCACATGCCCAGCGGTTGAATGCTAGCTTGGCAAAATTGCTAGCACTTCAACTGCTGCCTTTTCAGTTGGTAGACTCGGCTCCCTTCCGTGAGTTTGTGCAATGTGCGGTTCCTCAGTGGCAGGTTCCCAAACGCCACTTTTTCTCACGGAAAGCGATTCCGGCTCTCTACCAGCATGTGGAAGGCAATGTCCATGCCTCGCTGGACAGGGCGGTCAGTGGTAAGGTGCATATTACTGCTGACTCATGGTCCAGCAGGCATGGACAGGGACGTTAGCTTTCTTTCACGGCCCATTGGGTCACTCTTTTGGCAGCTGGGAAGGATGCAGGACAAGGTGCAGTAGTGTTGGAGGTTGTTCAACCGCCACGCCTCCAAAATGCTACTACTGGTTGTGACACACGTCTCTCCTCCACCCCCTCCTCTACTTTCTCCATGGCCTCTTCCTGTGCTTTGTCCTCGGAAACCAGCGGTGCTCCGTAGGCGTTCAAGGGGCTACGCAAGTACGCAGGCAAAAAGATGCCATGCCGTGCTTGCGCTGGTGTGTTTGGGGGACAGGAGAAACATTGGGGCAGAGGTTCTGTCAGCTCTGCAGGGGCAGGCCAAGAGGTTGACGCCACGCCAGCTTAAGCCAGGAATGGTGGTTTGCAACAATGGCACTAACCTCCTCTCCGCCCTCCGACAGGGACAACTGACCCATGTGCCCTGTGTGGCTCACGTCCTTAACCTGGTGGTGCAGCGGTTCTAGGGCAGGTACCCCGGGCTTACAGGATGTCCTGAGGCAGGCCAGGAAAGTCTGTGTGCATTTCCGCAGATCATATAATGCCAGTGCTCGGCTGGCTGAGCTGCAAAAGGAGTTGAACCGGCCCAATAACCGCCTTATATGTGACATGCCCACTAGGTGGAACTCAACGTTGGCCATGCTGCAGCGGCTGCACACGCAGCAGAGGGCCATCAATGAGTACCTGTGCGACTACGGCACCAGGACAGGGTCAGGGGAGCTCGGTTTTTTTCACCACGCCAGTGGGGCATGATCAGGGATGCATGCACTGTCCTGGCACCATTTGAGGATGCCACGAGGATGGTGAGCAGTGACAGTGCATGCATCAGTGACACTGTACCTCTTGTCCACCTGTTGAAGCATACGCTGCGTGGAATAATAGACAGGGCACTTGAGGCAGAACAGAGGCAGGAAGAGGAGGACTTCCTTGCCTCTCAAGGCCCCCTTTGCCCAGACAGTGTTCCTTCTGTCCCACCCATCACACAGGAAGAGGAGGAGGAGGAGGATTGTGTCCGCATGGAGGTGGAGCCTGCCACTCAGCATCAACAGCAGCAGTCTTTTAGGGATGATTTACAGTCCCAAGAAACCCGTGGACTTGTACGTGGCTGGGAGGAGGTGGCTGCGGATCATTTCATCCTCTGTGACCCAGAGGACTCCGGACCGAATGCCTAAGCTAACCTACGCTGCATGGCCTCCCTGATCCTGCAAAGTCTGCGGAAGGATTCTCGTATTCTTCGGATCAAGGAGAGGGACCATTACTGGCTGGCCACTCTCCTTGATCCACAGTACAAGGGTAAGGTTGCGGACCTTATCTTGCCGTCGCAGAGGGAGCAGAGGATCAGACATGTCTGGGAGGCCTTGCAGAAAGGTCTGTGCAACGCGTTCCCAGAGACTGGGAGGTTACAAACTCCTGGTCCTGTACAACGAGTTGCTGAGGCTTCGGTCAGTAGCAGAAGGAGCGGTGGAGAAGGTGGCCGTCTGACCGATGCGTTCAGACAATTTTTTAGTCCGCAGCCCCAAGGTATGATCGGTTCCAGCAACCATCGCCAGCGTCTGATATACATGGTGCAGGAATACCTAGGGGCAAGGTCAGACATGGACACCTTTCCCACCGAAAATCCTCTGGCTTACTGGGTCTTGAGGATGGATCAGTGCTGCTGGAGGCTTTGTCACGGATCACAGGGTGCGCCTGTCCACTGACTCGGTTGATCGACTGACCTTCATAAAGATGAATCAGTCTTGGATTACCACCAGCTACCAGGCACCTGAAGCTGATGTAACAGAATAATTTATTTTGAAATGTCACATCCCTTTAAGACTGCCTATGCTGATGCTGAGTGACTGTCCTGTTATGTTGACTGACTATCTCTTCCAGCTCAAAGATCCTGATGATAGCTTGGAAGAACATTTTTGTTTCTGGGTCCCGCCACCAGTTGCTAAGGCCCAATTTTTCAGCCCCTGTTTAACAGGGGCATGTAATTACAATTTTTTATGCAATGCTTTGCAGCAGGGCTCATTCCTGCACTCCAACTAGAGTATCTGGGAGAGGTTGCAGTGTTGTGGCACCAGCACCAGTGCCTAAGGCCCAATTTTTCAGCCCCTGTTTAACAGGGGCGTGTAATTACAATTTTTGATGCAATACTTTGCAACAGGGCTCATTGCTGTGCTCCAAGTACAGTATCTGTGAGGGGTTGCAGTGTTGTGGCACCAGCACCAGTGCCTAAGGCCCAATTTTTCAGCCCCTGTTTAACAGGGGCGTGTAATTACAATTCTTGATCTAAGAATTCACAGCAGGGCCCATTTCTGCGCCCACCAAGAGTAACTGTGAGGGCTTACAGTGTTGTGGCAACACCGTCCACCACCACCAAAGGCACAATTTTTCTGCCCCTGTTCAACAGGGGCATGCAATTACAATTCTTGATCTAATAATTCACAGCAGGGCCCATTCCTGCGCCCACCAAGAGTAACTGTGAGGGCTTACAGTGTTTTGGCAACACCACCACCACCATCAAAGGCCCAATTTTTCTGCCCCTGTTCAACAAGTGCATGCAATTACAATTCTTGATCTAATAATTCACAGCAGGGCCCATTCATGCACCCACCAAGAGTAACTGTGAGGGCTTACAGTATTGTAGCACCAGCACCACCACCAAAGGCCCAATTTTTCCTACCACTGTTCAACAATGGCATGTAATTACAATTCCTGATATAATAGTTTACAGCAGGGCGTTCCAGCGCCCACCAAGAGTAACCCTGGTGTTGCCAAGAGTAACCCTTGGCAACACCAACATCTAAGGGGCAAATTTCTGCAGAGTATATACGGCAGGCCCCTACTTTCAAACATCCAACTTACAAACGACTCCTACTTGCAAACGGAAGGAGACAACAAGAAGTGAGAGGAAATCTACCCCTAGGAAGGGAAATTCTCTCCTCTAAGAGTTAATATGGGGAAAAGGTGTCTCCTCTCTACTGATGCTTTATCACCAATCCTTGTTTCAATAAAAAACCCACTTTTCCAAAAACATTTGTCATTGGGATGGAAAGTGAGGTGAAATATTCTGAACAGGTGCACAAACAGCAAAACAAATGTTACAGGGGTAATAACCCTTCTCCAAAAAGCTTAAAATTTGATTTTTTGGCGGCAGCTACACTTAAAAATTTACCTGTTTCAAATTACAAACAGATTCTACTTAAGAACAAACCTACAGTCCCTGTCTTGTTTGCACCGCCTGTATACTGCTGTTCAGAGTATATAGGGTTTTATTTTGGGTGCAGGGTTCCCCTTCATATCCATACAAGACCCAAAGGGGCTGGTAATGGGTTGGGGTAGGGGGGAGGGGGGGGGGGGGTGATGGGGTAGCCATGCCATTTTTCTCAAAGATTTTCATCCATATTGCCAGGACAAGACATGACATTAAAGCCGCAAGCAGTTTTAAATGTTTTTTTTTCCTTTACAAATGTCATTTTGTGCAGGGACAGTTCTAAACACGGGAAACGCATGCCACTTCACAGGCATACTTTAGACACCCCCCAGTTACAATATTTAAAGGAATATTTCACTTTTTTTTTCACTTTATGCCTCATTAAAATGACTGCTCCATAAAAAGTGGCCGTTTTTAAAACTTCTTTTTGCATTGATACATGTCCCCTAGGGCAGAACCCGGGTCCCCAAACCCTTTTTATGACAATAACATGCATATTAGCCATTTTAATTAGCACTTTAGATTTTGAACGTTCGCGTCCATTGTATTTAATAGGGTTCTAACGCTCGCGCAAACTTTCGGTCCGTTCGCAGGTTCTGGTGCGAACCGAACTGGGGGCTGTTCGGCTCATCCCTAAAGGTGTGAAAGCGGAATATGAACAAGGCAAAAATAGCATTCAACTTATACACCCGCCCGCACGCAACTTAGTCTGCTAGACATTCCACAGATAGTTAGGGGCACATGACAATAAGGATGGCAAGACTGCAGTAGAAGCAGAGGAAGGGGGGGAAGCAGAAGAGGAGGACAAACTGCAAGTAAAATCCTTAAAGGTTCAAGCCATGGGGAGCATTTATTTGTCTGTAACTTAGACCATAATATAGCCACTTAAACCTGGGACAGGCGTAAATAAACTTCTTACCCTGTGAGAGGGGAACATCTGGATAGCAGAAACAGGTTAACCACCTGTATCCCAGCCGGATAAGAGGCTTAAGTGGACTTAAAAGCAGCAGAGATATTTGTGGGTAAATACAGAAAGCAGATCTTGGTATTTACACTGTGCTTGGAAACCAGCGGGCATGAATATAGGATGGATGGACAGAATTTAAACCCCCCCTGCTAAATGTGCACCAGAGGTTACTATTATAGTGTGCAAGAAAAGATACAGTGCATTATAGGGGGGTTCCCGTTTGTGGCATATAATGCACCCAGGCCCCAAATATGAACATTTAATTAAAGGTGTAACAATACAGAGGCCACGGGTTTTTGAAATCCTCCCTAGACTGTCTGGTAAACATACCCATTAAGGTACAACTTGACCGCGCTACATAAAGGGGCCCAGGGGTGGACGCTTTGGCGTAGTGACCTACCCCCAGTGACAGGACCTTTAGAGTGTTGGACCAAGAAAAGAAGTAGACAGATCCCTTGTGGAGGCAAAGAAGGGAGAAAAAGGGGAGGGGAAAAAAGAGGAAATACAATATTTTTTCAAACTGGGGAAACGCATCAGAGTCGCAAAAAAAAGCACCATGAGTAAAACCATGAGTAAAACTACGAAGGGCAGCGCTCCTAAAACTCTGAAGGACAAAGCAACTGTCAGTACGATTAAGCAGTATATGACCCAGGAGGCAAGCCCAAAGAGCCCAGGGGTGGGAAAACAACAACAAACAAAAACTGTAAAGAAAAAAGGCACAGGGAAAAAGACTGGGGAGGCACCAGATCAATCAAGAGATGACCTAACAATGGAGAGTGAATTGGAGCTAAGTAGAATGGATGAACAACGGGCAGAAGCGCAAATTCCAACAAAAGCGGAAATGTCGGCGATGCTTCTTAGGCTAGAAAACGCAATCAAAGTAGAAATTAACACACTAAGAGTCGACCTGGGTCATCTGTTGACTCGGGTGGAGGTGACAGAAGAGAGATCAGATATGCATGCGCAGAAATTAAGAAAACTACAGGAACAGGTCAAAATAACACAACTAAATCAGAGGAAAATCCTCTATAGATTAGAAGACCAAGAAAACCGGAATAGAAGTCAAAATTTGAGAATACGGTCCCTGCCAGAGGAAAGGGGAGAAGATCTGAGAAAAATCATGAGAATAATATTTAACCCTTTGTTGGACAAAGATATAGAAAAACTTCTCCAGATCGAGAGGATACACCAGGTCGGAAAACCAAAAAACATAGAAACTGAGTGGCCACGGGATATAATAGTGAGATTTGAGCTCCAAATTTTCACAGATCTGGCCCCCGAAACACTTGCTAGGAGACAAACTCTGAAACCACTTTTAGAGCAAATGCGGGCACAGAATATTACATATAATTGAGGATTTCCAGTGTGCCTAATAGGTCAGAAGGAGGGAAGATCAGCGCGACTTAGGTTCCCAGAAGAGCTGACAGACTTTTGAAATAAACTTGATCTTCAAGTGCCAGATCTGCCTGGCTGGGCAGAAGGAGAAAATGTGCTATAATAAGAAGAGGATTACGCGCAACAAGTGGCCAAGGACCAAAGAGAGACTTTTTTTTTGCTGTTTGTTTTTGGTGTTTGTGTTTTTTTTGTCTTTTTTTTCTCTCTCACCAGAGACAAATAATGGACCGGAGGAGGATGGGGGAGGGGTGGGAAAGGGGGGTGGATATTGGCCAACTGGACACACCTACATACCCCAGGTCCAACCCCCCCACGAGGGGGGTGGGGGGCCAGGGTCTATGGTCGGAGCCGCACCTCACTCTAAAGAGAACCTAGGGAGGGGATGTTGCAGTGCTCTACCCAGGGTTCTGAGGCCAGTCATTGGCCCAAGGGAGGGAAGGGAGAGGTATGGGAGTTAAAGGTTGGGAGGGGGGGAAAAGGTTCCTCTGATACTTTGCAGGAAGAAAGCGAAATACCCCGCAGTGGAGAAGTGACCCAGTATAGATGACAACAATAAACTTCATGACCTATAACGTACGCAGACTTAATATACCTTCCAAAAGACACAAGATACTTAAAGAGCTAAAACATTATGGCGCCGATGTAGTATCCCTACAAGAGACCCACCATGATGCAAAAGTGAAATTGTATCCTGCAGATTTTCCTACTTGGTACTATGCTGATTCGACAACTAAGAGAGCAAGGGGAGTGGCAATTGGATTTCCCAAAGCAATCAGGTTTAAATTGGAGGAGAGGATGACGGACCCGGAAGGTAGATATATCTTCCTGAAGGGTAGATTAGGTGAAATGGTTTGCACCCTAGTAAACGTATACTCCCCCAATAGGAACCCTATAAGATTTCTGAAAGAGGTAATAGGCAAATTGATGGACTTCAAGATAGGGAATGTGATAATGATGGGTGATATGAATTTCTGCATGGATCCGGGGGTCGACAGTACGTCCCGTGTACAGGAGATGAACAAGGTACAGCTAAAAGAACTTAAACAAAAAATGCACACGTGTCAAATGATTGATGCATGGATGGATGCAACACCGAAGATATTAGACTATACATTCTACTCTCCTGTGCATGGGACATACTCTAGGATTGATTATATTCTGGTAGACCATAGGTCCCTGGAAAATATTATAGATACGAAGATAGAAATCTCCACGCTCTCAGACCACGCGCCCATGAGAATGAAAATGATTGTTCCCGGATGCCAAAAACAACCATATACATGGCGAATGAATGATGAACTCTTGAAAGATAAAGAGGTGGCAGAAATAGTGAGAAAAGAAATTGAGCATTATTTTGTAACAAACGACACAAGAGATATCGGCGGCAACTTTGTGGGAGGCCCATGAAGCCTATATTAGGGGTATATTTATTGCCTTTGAGGCGGGAAAGAAAAAAGCTAGGCAAAAAAAAATCCAAACGTTAATCAGAGAAATATATAGAGCAGAACAGGATCATAAAAAACAGCAGGGTATACAGTCAGAGCTATTCCAATCATTGGTAATTAAGAGGGACAAATTAAAGGACCTAATGGAACAAGACACGAAAAGGACCTTTAATAGAAGAGCCAAAGAAAGATATCAGTGGGGAAATAAGGCAGGTAAACATCTAGCTAGAATATTACAAAAGAAGAAATCTGTAAATTATATAGAAAAAATCCAAAAGAAGAACAGTGAAATGGCACATATGACCAAGGATATAGCAGACATTTTTAAAACCTACTACGGACCTCTGTATTCAGTTAACCAGAAAGTTGACCAGGTAAACGACAAATCAGATAAAATAGACGATTTTGTAAAAGAGGCCAGATTACCTAAAATATCTGAAAGTGAAAGACAAGTATTAGACAAACCCAGAGAGATCCTAACCCCAAGACTTCGCCAGTACATGAATGGATTAGGGGTTGAATATGATATGAGCAGAGAGGCCCTCCTGGCATCAATAGCATCCCTGCTGAATGCAGACACAAAATTGTACGCTAAAATTCTTGCAGGACCGATGAGAGCGTTGATGACTACCCTGGTCCATCCTGACCAGGTGGGGTTCATCCCAGGAAGAGAGGGGGGGACAACGGGGTGAGAACGTTGCTCCTCCTCCAGCAAATAAAAAAAGAAGGGTCCCCAGGTCTATTCCTGTCAATTGATGCTGAAAAAGCATTTGACACAGTAGACTGGGGACTCATGATAAAAACGTTGGAAACCATGGGTGTGGGCCCAGGAATAATCCAATGGATCAAAGTATTGTACCATCACCCGACGGCAAACATAAAAATCAATGGTGTGTCATCCCCCTCCTTCGAGAGGAAAAACGGGACGAGACAGGGGTGCCCCTTTTCACCCCTATTGTTTGTTCTGTCCCTATAACCACTCCTAGCAACGATCCAAAATAACCCCGATATAAGAGGCATAAGGGTAGGAGAGGATGAACATAAGTTGGCAGCTTTTGCAGACGACGTGTTATACTATATAACACATCCGAGGATTACAATGCCCAACCTATTAAAAATATTAAAACAATACGGAGACTTAGCTTATTTTAAAATACATTTAAATAAGTCTGAGATTCTAAATATCAATATAAACAAACAGGAAGCTGCGGACTTGCAGAAGGAATTTCAATTCCCATGGAAAAAGGAGCTTAAGTATCTAGGAATAAAACTAGCCAACTCTATGAAGACAATATACAAAATCAATTATTTACCCCTGCTGGACGAAATCAAAAAGGAAATGAAGAGGATAATGTACAGACCCCTATCCTGGATAGGGAGGATTAGCACCTTGAAGATGGTACTGTTATCAAAATTTTTATACAAGTTTCAAATGTTGCCGATCGCATTGTCGCCAACCTACTTCAATGTGCTAACAACCATGTTAAGGAAATTTATTTGGCAAAATAAAAAAGCCAGAATCTCTCTTGCGGTATTAAGACAAGGAAAAAAACGAGGGTGGTTGGCAGTCCCAGATATCAAAAAATATTATAATGCAGTGGTCCTATCAATAGTAGTGGAGTGTAAAAGGGGACAAAATGATAAGAGGTGGGTAAGGTTAGAGAATACAATGAGCAATACACGATTGAAAAGTATAATGTGGAATCCCCCGCAATTTAGAACATTAGATGTGAATACTCATGCACTGACACGAAATGCACCTAAAATTTGGGACGCCATTCACAAATCAAGCAAGGGAAAATTTAATTCACCTTTAATTTAACTGAAAGATAATGATTATTTTTTACCTGGTAAAATAGAAATAGGAGGAATTGGATAAAAAGTGAAAATGCACAATTAAGAGACATAGTCAAAAAGGGGAAAATTAAAACACTTCACGAATTGAAGCACAATACAGAATTAATGCGGATAAATGAATGGCGCTATCTCCAGTTGAGGCACTTTATTGACCAACTACCTCATCCACTAAGATCAGACGAAGAATTAACTCCGATGGAACGCTTATGTACAGCAGAAAATACAAGAAATATCATATCTTGGATATACAAAATACTGTTGGCCACAGAACAGCTGGAGATCCCACCATTCATGAAGAGGTGGGAAAAGGAATTGGGGACACAAATCGATAAAGTCACTATTAGTAAGATCTTGAAACTAACCCACAGCTCGGCGGTAGACACCAGAACGGCCAAAATGAACTATAAATGTTTAAAGGGGTTGTAAATATATATATATTTTTTTAAATAACAAACATGTTATACTTACCTCCGCTGTACAGCTTGTTTTGCACAGAGTGGCCCCGAACCTGGTCTTCTGGGGTCCCTCGGCGGCTGTCTCGGCTCCTCCCTGCAAGAACTCACCACCTATATGCGAGCGAGCTCGCATGGTGGTGAGTCCTCGCGGGCGTGCTCCAGTGATACAGCTGGAGGCTATAGCCGCTCACTGTATCACTCAGCCCTGCCCCCCGGCGCACTGCATCATTGGATGTGATTGACAGCAGCGCGAGCCTATGGCTGCACTGCTTTCAATCCATCCAGTGTAGCCAATCAATGGCCAGGCTCAGAAACGAGGAGGATGACGGGGGCGAGCGCGGGACGTTCGAGGGCTCAGGTAAGAACAACGGGGGCTCGGGGGGGCGGTATTGTCGGATGTTTTTTCACCTTAATGCACAGGATGCATTAAGTTAAAAAAACTTTTACCTTTACAACCCCTTTAACAAGGTGGTACGCCACCACCAATAAAATCAGCAGGTACCAACTGGGAAAATCCGCGGAATGCTGGCGAGGATGTAAGGCAGTAGGAATGATGGCCCACTTTTGGTGGGATTGTCCAAAGATTAAAAAATATTGGAAAAGATACTGCAGCTTATAAAAGTAATCACCAAAAAAGAAGTGCCAGAGGACCCGTGGACAGTTTTGTTTCATGGGGGGGAGGGATCTGTTAAACAATACAATAACTCATTAATTCCACACCTACTGAACACCGCAAAAAGACTTATTCCTAAAAAAGGGCAAGCAGTGGAGAGCCCTGCAGTCCGAGAGTGGATAAATGTGGTAGAAGAGACTTGTAACATGGAACGCCTGAGGCAGGGGCTAGAGGAAAAGAGTGAGGACTCAACAGACAAATGGGAGAGTTGGAAAGCATTTAAAAATACATGTAGGTACGCGGAGGTAATTAGCCCTCAGACTGAGGGAACCTATCTGCAGCAGGAGTAAAATATAACACTGTGAAATACAATAAGATGTTAAGTATAAGAGGAACGGGGGAGGGAGGGTAGGGGGGAAGGGGACGGTTGGTGGGTTGGGTAGTGAGAGGGTGGGGGTTTTGTTTTGATGGAAACCCATTAGTTAATAGGGCACAAGGGAGATAAAACTGGTTTGTTTGACTGTTTTATATACATTTTTGTATGTCCGTATAACTTGAAAAAAAAGATTGAAATAAAAAAAAATGAAATACTAAAAGGGAAAAAAACACCACGTGGGATCAATTAGAAGTGGAATTAAATAATGCCTTTAAAAACAGAACTTCCCTTCTTACTGCCATAGCTTGTAAACAAAAGTCAGGAGAAAGTGTTTTAGAATTTTGGAAGAGATTTATGGTTGTGTGGACACAGGAAGCTGGATTATTAATACTACCGGATATGCATAGTTTGATCATTCAGACTTTCATTAGTAACCTAAAACCACAACATGGTTTAATGGTTAAGTAAATGAATTCTGATTGGCCTACAAAGACCATACCAGAATTCACAGAGAAGGATGCAGCAGGATGTTTTGACATACTGAAGGGTCCAGGTACATACTTCCAGGGAGGACTGCCACAACAGCAGCAGTCCCACCCGGGGAATGGTACACAGCAGAATAGAAGAAGGGGCAGAGGGAGAGGAAGAGGTCGAGGCCGTGGTTTCCCCAGGACACAGCCCTCACAAAGAGGTTGTTTTAACTGTGGGGACTTGGGTCATTGGAGAAACCAATGTCCATATGACATACCTGAACAAAACACCACACAAGTCACACAACCCTCCCAAAACCAACAACATCAAGGGCCGAAATACCCCATCCAATGGAAGCAACCCCAAACACAATGAGGATGCCCGGAAGGTAGTATCTCAGCATTTCCCCTGTTTTCATCCTCATATTATAGAGATGAAACCACAAATACTGAGCCTTCAATGGTAATTAATGGGATACTTACCAAAATCTGGAAAACACCCGGCCTAACTGTCATAGATCCCTTTAAACACTATTTCAGATTTTCCCCAAATTGCCCTGTTAATCTTTTGGGAAGAATCCGGTTGGGCAAACTAGGAATAGTTAAAAAAATGACAGAGGAAGGAGGAATCATAGTGCATTCTAAAAAGATTTCCATTCAAAGGCAATTTTTCTTTTCAGAACCTGATGATGGTGACCTACCTGGTCCCAATCAAAAAGTCTGGTCTATAAATAGCCTAGATGTTGGTCTCATCTCATGCACCCCGTATAAAGCCACACTGAAAAACGGAGCCCAACCCTTTTTTCATAAACAAAATCCTTTCTAAAGAAAAGGAAGAGGGGATTGTGCCTATGATTGAAAAGTTTCCTGAAACATAGTGAGGGAAATCACTGGAAACAAATGGAATACACCAATTAACCCTGTAAAGAAGCCTGATGGTTCTTATATGTAGCGGGGTATTCCCCTTTAATCTCCAGAGACTACATTTCCCAAGACATCTTACAGCACCCAGGGTGCATTGCCCCGGAGCGGGGACTGCTGGGGCGGACTTTTTAAAGGGGAGCCGGAGCTTATTCGCTCTCTTTGTACACCTCCCGCCTAGCAAGTAAGAACTCTGTTCAAGACTGCTGTGAACCCAGGCCTGAAGCCTGGGCATTCTTCCAAAGAGCATTCCGCCAGTCTAGCGGAACCAGAGGGACATCTTTTCATCCTTGCTGTACTGTGCCAGGAGGACCGAAGACCCGGATGTCGATGGATCCATGTGCTTAGACGCATCGGCGGAGGAGACGGACTTGGATTGGTCTGGTTGGTGAGAGAGCACTTGCTCACAGATCAAATACTGTATTTCTACTACCCTATTGGATTACAAAGTTGTATTCGTCAATTGCACCACCGAGTTTTGCTAGCGAAGATTTCGTTATAGAACTTCCACTCAGTTCAGTCAGGCCTGACTGCATAGGTAGACATTGCTGGGCGTCAGTCTGCCCACGAGGGGAAGTAGCTAAAAAAGGGTATCGTTAGAGTTGCATAGTGATATAAATATATTCTGCTTGTTTGAATACTGTGTATTGCAGGGAGCTGCAAATAACCTTGATACTCTTATTTATTACTTACCCATTAGTTTCAGTAAATATACCTCGGTCAAGTACGTTGGTGTCTGTTTCTTCTACTTGATAAGCATGTTTACCATATTACTGTGTGTGTTTCCCATAGGACTGTGTCACCAAGAGTTGCTGGTCACGCAGTCCTATCTCCCCTTACTAGCTGTGCCACGGGAGGGTAGAGCCGATTGCCAGGGGTTGACAGCGGTGTACTACAGGGCCCAAAAGAAAATCAATACCAGCAGGCCTCTTAACTGGGGGTACCGCTATACGTGGGGGCTCGAGTCCGGGATTCCTGTACACTGCACGCTGCAATCAAGCCGGTCAGAAGTACTAGCATGGACCCGCTGGCAATGGAACAGTGGTACGCAGTGGTTGGCACCTATCCAACCGCGGCGGTAGTTATTGTACTCTCGGGGGAAAGATGGCCGAAAGAGGAGATAAAACAGCTCGTATTGTTGCTGTCGCCGAGCCACAAAGCATGGGTGATGGAAGTCAAGCCAGATCCAGTGACCTTGTTTACATATGCACTGGTAGAATCGAAAAACGAAGTCCCAGAACACTTTAAAGGTCGGAGTATACAGGCCATAGATAATCAGATCTATCACTTGGTACATACACAGGAAAAGAAGGGAGAATGGTTTCAGACACCAAAGCCATCACCCCCGCGATTATCTCCACCACTATCCCCAAAAGCAGAAAAGTCTAAGGAAATATTAAGCCCGGGATCACCGCTGGCCGCTATAGGGCCTAAACTGTTGAATGCTCTTGGAGACCTTGTAACCAAGTGCCAGAAAAGCAATACGGTGCATGTAGAAGCCGGTTACAAGAAACTTCGCACCTTCTCAGGGAAGCAACCAGTGCCTGCCGGAGAAGAAGAATTCAACACCTGGATTGAACAGGCGATGCAAGCGGTAGAAGGATGGGAGGTACCAGAGGCGCAGAAGAAGCAGCGCATCAGCGAAAGTCTGAAGGACGCTGCTGCTGAAGCTGTGAAGAACCTTAGGCTCAGCAACGCTACTTGTATCGCATACGATTATCTGGCTATGCTGCAGGAGGAGTTTGGCCAGCTGAAAAAGGTGACTGAACTGATGTACCAGTTCGAACATACCCTCCAACAGCCAGTTGAAAAGTTATCCAAATATGTGCGGAGGTTAAACCGGATGCTGTGCCAAATTGTCCTAAAGAAGGGGATGCTGCCACAGTTCATAGACGCGACCCGAATTAAGCAGATCCTGAGGGGAGCCCTGCGTTTGGATCCAGTTTGGCTCCACTTGAAGACCTCTGAAGGAGTGATGACTTTGAGTTACCCAGACCTTGTACGGATCATAAGAGATGAAGAAGCCCTCTTAAAGGACCAGCAAGGGGCTGAGAAGACCACTACCATCCCCGCGGTGGGGGTCAGATCAGCTATGGCCAATGAACGGGACTCAGAGGTGGAGACCCTAAAGTCTCAAATGACCCAGGTGCTGGATCTTTTGACCTCACTCCTGTCTAAAAACTCAGGAATGAAGGAACCCGAGGAAAATAGGAATGAACCACGCCAGAGTAGTTCAACGCCAACCTCCCCACAGAAGAGAAGAGAGATTGTCTGTTTCAATTGTGGAGGAGTTGGCCACCCTGGAAGAGTGTGTCCCAGTCCAAGAAAGAACAGAGGCACAAATTTGCAGCCGGCGGAAAACTTCAGAGGGCCCCGGTGAAGGAGTCAGCCGGGCGCCCGCTATTCACAGAAAGCTCCACTAAGATTCAGAAAGAGGAAAAAGTAAAGAGAAAGGGGAACAGAGCCCCTCTCAAACCACTCAATACCCCCTGTCAGAATTTAAAGTCTAACAATCTGCAGGGAATCAATGCATACCAGGCCCAAAAGGGGTTGAGATCCAGAGACAAGTGGACAAAGAAGAGAACCGCCAAGGGAAAACCCCAGAGTCCAAAGAAGAAACCGCCTCAGAAGAGCTTTCTGGATAAGCTGGTGGGACCCTCCCCGCTAGTCCCTATTCAAGTGGAGGGAGTTTACACCAGAGCCATCCTGGACACGGGAGCCCAAGTGACACTCTTTTATATAGAGACTTTTACCAGAGACACTTGAATCACGTACCTCTTCAGAAACTCGAAGACCTCGAGATATGGGGGATTGGTACTCAGAGCTTTCCTTACGATGGCTACGTCTCAATCAGGCTGGCATTCGATCCCTCTGTGATGGGAAAAGCAGAAGTGTTTGACACTTTGGCAGTAGTTTGTCCTCGCCCACCAGGAGCCAATAAGAGTTCCCTAATTATAGGAACCAACACTGACCTGGTCAGGAGACTACTGGCCCCCATAGTGCAAGAACAAGGTGCTTCAGCAGCCAAGATCCACCCCATGCTGCAACAGGTTTACCGGAAGTTGGTCCTGGAGCAGAAGGCCCCAGAAGAGGGGGTGGGAAAAGTCTGGAGATTATCCAAGAAGGAGAAGGTGCTGCAACCTGGTGAGATGACCTGTCTGCAGGCTACTGTCAAACTCTCCTGGAAGCAGCCTGGCCCCTTTGTGGTCCTGGAGCCAGATCTGTTGAATACACACCCAGGGCTGGAGGTGATTCCCGAAGTGGTCCCGTTGAGGGCATTGGAGAAATCGAGGGGCCAGGTTCCAGTGAGTATCAGGAATGTCACTGACTCCCCTATGAAGATTTCAGCTCGGATATTACTGGGGAAAGTGAGCCCTGCCACCCCAGTGGGCCTGTCCGATCTAAAGAGACCAGAAGGAGGAGAATCCACCTTGGAGGAACTCTGTCTGGAAAACACCAACCTACCACCAGTGTGGGGGGAGAGAGCAAGGGCTCAACTAACAAAATGGAGAACAATATTTTCAGAAGATTAGTTTGACGTGGGGTGTGCAAGGAGTGCCACTCATAGGATCCGTCTGCAGGAAGACAAACCCTTTCAGGAGAGGGTCCGGCGATCTGGAGGACCTGCGTGAGCAATTGGCCGAGTTGAAGAGAACTGGAGTGATTAAAGAGTCCAGGAGCCCGTATGCCTCCCCTATTGTAGTAGTCAGGAAGAAAAACGGATCATTAAGACTGTGCATAGACTACAGGACTCTCAATAGGAGGACCATACCCAATCAGTACACCACTCCCAGGATTGAGGATGCCCTACAGAGTCTTCAGGAGCCAAGTGGTTCAGCGTTATGGACCTGAAGAGTGGGTACTATCAAATCCCAATGCATCCTGAAGACAGAGAGAAAACTGTTTTTATCACCCCGGTAGGGTTCTATGAGTTTAACAGGATGCCCCAAGGCCTGTCGGGGGCCCCTGCCACTTTCCAGAGGCTGATGGAGAAGACGGTGGGGGATATGCACCTTATTGAAGTCCTGGTATACTTAGACGACATCATTGTCTTTGGAAGGACTCTGGAGGAGCATGAGGAAAGGCTGGAGAAAGTTTTGAAAAGACTCAGTGAAGAGGGACTCAAACTCTCCAGAGAGAAGTGTCAGTTCTACCAGTCCTCAGTACACTATCTAGGACACATAGTGTCTGAAGAGGGAGTGTCTACCGATCCTGACAAGCTTGAAGCAGTTACCTCCTGGCCTCGTCCAACCACCGTGACTGAGCTCAGATCCTTCCTCGGGTTTTGCTCCTACTACCACCGATTTGTGGAAGGATTTGCAAAAATAGCCAAACCTCTGAATGAGTTGCTGAATAGAGAGGGAGAGAAAGATGAGACTGGCCCCAGGAAGCCGGGAGAGTCCGTGGAAGGCCAGTGGACAGAGAAGTGTGAAGAAGCCTTCAAAATGTTAAAGAAGAGTCTGACCACTGCCCTGGTATTGGCCTATGCTGGCACCAAGAAACCATATAAACTGCATGTGGATGCCAGCCATGATGGCCTGGGAGATGTGCTGTACCAGGAGTATTAAGGACAGCTAAGGCCAGTTGCCTATGTCAGCAGAAGTCTAACACCAGCGGAGAAGAATTACCCCACTCACAAGTTGGAGTTCCTGGCCCTGTAAGTGGGCAGTCGTGGATAAGCTCAGAGACTACCTGTATGGAGCTGACTTTACTGTAAAGACCGACAATAACCCACTTAGCTATCTCTTCACCACAGCCAAGTTGGATGCCACCGTTGGTTGACAGCCCTTTCCGGATTCAACTTCAGGCTGATGTATAGGCCTGGAGTGGGAAACCGAGATGCTGACGCGTTATCAAGAAGGTCTCATGCTCCCACTTGTCGCACTGAAGATTGGACCCAAGTGACCCCGGATGGAGTGAGGGCCCTATGTCAAGGGGCACAGCTATAAGCAAGTAGTGGATCCAGGGCCGAAGAAGTCTGAGTTTCTGTGGTGGGAGTACCCAAGTACTATTGTGATGTGACCCAGATTGGTGAAGACGACTTGCCAAAGCTATCCAAGAAGGACCTAAGAAGGGATCCGTTGGAAGACCCCTGGGGAAGATTAGCTTTGGAAGTTCTGGATGATCAGGATCCGGATAGGCTCCTACATGACCCCTCAAAGGAAGCCCGATCCATCCACAAAGAATGGGACAAGTTACAGGTGCATCAAGGGGTGGATTACCGAAGGGGCCCCTCTGGTGACCTGGAAGATAGGTGGCAGCTGTTCTTGCCAGAAAAGCACAGGAAAACCGTCCTAACTGCTCTGCATGATAATCATGGCCACTTAGGGGCTGAGCGAACCTTTCAACTAGTGAGGAGTAGGTTCTATTGGCCTTGTATGCGGGCTGAAGCGGAGGAGTACTGTCACTCATGTGCTCGCTGCATACAAAGGAAGACACTGCCACGTCAAGCTGCCCCAATGGGCCATCTAGAAAGTCAAGGACCCCTGGACTTGGTATGCATTGACTTCCTTTGTCTAGAACCTGACCTGAGTGGACATGGAAATGTTCTGGTGGTAACCGACCATTTCACTCGTTACGCCCAGACTTTTCCAACCAAGGACCAGAAGGCCTCCACCGTTGCTAAAATCTTGGTGGAAAAGTACTTTGTCCATTATGGATTACCTCAACGCCTTCACTCGGACCAAGGAAGGGATTTTGAGAGTCGATTAATTAAGAAGTTGCTGGATTCTTTAGGCATAAAGAAGACTCGCACTACTCCCTACCACCCTCAAGGGGATGCCCAACCAGAGAGGTTCAACAGGACTTTGCTAAACATGTTGGGAACCCTGTCTAGTGAGAAAAAGCAGCACTGGGGCAAGCACATAGCAGCAATAGTGCATGCCTACAACAGCACCTTCAGTGATGTCACAGGGTATTCCCCCTATAGACTCATGTTTGGGAGAGAGGCGAGACTGCCAGTGGATTTGGCCTTCGGCACTTCCGTGGACCATACATCCGCTGCCTCACACAAGGGATATGTGGACAGGCTGAGGAAGAGCTTGGCTTATGAGAAGGTCCAGTTGACTTCCGACCAGAGAGGAGCCCGGAACAAGCGGAATTTCGACCTGAAGGTCTGGATTCAAGATCTGCAGCCTAGAGACAGAGTGTTGCTGAGAAATTTAGGTGTTCCCGGAAAACATAAGCTGGCAGACAGGTGGAGATCAGAGCCTTATGCGATCTGCAAGAAGTTACTGGATCTGCCAGTTTACCAAGTGAAGCCAGAAGGGAAGATAGGACCGCTGAAGACCTGGCACCGGAACCATCTGTTACCTCTGTCTGAGGCCGTTAGAATGCCACCTACTCTGGATTCTCCTGAGCTACCTTCAACCACCCATTCTCCTCGACCTAGCACTAGGTCGCAAGCAACTTTACCTAGGGAGGAAGAAGCCTCAGACCAAAGTGAGGAGGAAGCAGAACTCGGCTGGCTGTGGCCGTCTCAGGCCCCTGCACCATTGTCCATTGACCTTCCACCCTCTGAAGATCTTGTGGATAACACTCTGAACGTAGAAGCCACTGAATTCGTCTCGTCCAGCCTTCAGTTCCAAGAATGGGAAGATATTCAAGACAATTTGCCTGCTGAAGATCAAGGGGATGACATATACCTCTCTGCATCTGAGTTGGATGTCCAGGAAGCAGAGGAAGTTTTCACCTCAGTGCCAGAAGAAGAACCTGGGGTGGCTGAGACTGTGACTCCCAGGGAGCAAAGAATGAAGAGAGCTATTCGTCCTCCCCGTAAATTAACCTATGCCCAGATGGGAGAAAGTTCTGAGGACACAGTTACGACCGCAAGACGGACAATACCAACATCTGGTCTGTCCACTGTACATTTGGTGGAGGGCAACCCCAGCTCACTTCCTGGCACAGTTAGGCAGGCCACTCTTGCAGAGGTGATCTGTGGGCAGGGTAATTCCCCTCCTTGTTTCTGGTGGGAACTTTCCCTGCCAACATCTCTTACAGCTTTAAATAATGTAGTATGTACCTTTTTGTTGATGCTGTCTTTGGGGACCAAAGATTCCAAGTGGGGGGAGTGTGTAGCAGGGTATTCCCCTTTAGTCTCCAGAGACTACATTTCCCAAGATATCTTACAGCACCCAGGGTGCATTGCCCCGGAGCGGGGACTGCTGGGGCAGACTTTATAAAGGGGAGGCAGAGCTTATTCGCTCTCTTTGGACACCTCCCACCTAGCAAGTAAGAACCCTGTTAGAGACTGCTGTGAACCCAGGCCTGAAGCCTGGGCATTCTTCCAAAGAGCCTTCCGCCAGTCTAGCGGAACCAGAGGGACATCTTTTCATCCTTGCTGTACTGTGCCAGGAGGACCGAAGACCCGGGTGTCGATGGATCCATGTTCTTAGACGCATCAGCGGAGGAGACGGACTTGGACTGGTCCGGTTGGTGAGAGAGCACTTGCTCACAGATCAAATACTGTATTTCTACTACCCTGTTGGATTACAAAGTTTTATTTGTCAAGTGCACCACCGAGTTTTGCTAGCGAAGATTTTGTTATAGAACTTCCACTCAGTTCAGTCAGGCCTGACTGCATAGGTAGACATTGCTGGGCGTCTTTCAGCTACTTCCCCTTGTGGGCAGACTAAGGGTATCGTTAGAGTTGCATAGTGATATATATATATATATATATTCTGTTTGTTTGAATACTATGTATTGCAGGGAGCTGCAAATAACCTGTATACTCTCGTTTATTACTTACCCATTAGTTTCAGTAAATATACCTGGATCAAATACGTTGGTATCTGTTTCTTCTACTTGATAAGGAAGTTTACCATATTACTGTGTGTGTTTGCCATAGGACTGTGTCACCAAGAGTTGCTGGTGACGCAGTCCTATCTCCCCTTACTAGCTGTGCCACGGGAGGGTAGAGCCGATTGCCAGGGGTTGACAGCGATGTACTACAGGGCCCAAAAGAAAATCAATACCAGCAGCCCTCTTAACTGGGGGTACCGCTATATATAGATTTGTGCCAAATCTTAAAGCTGTCAATAATTTAATTGTCCCCATAGCTCCTATAGTGCCTGAAAAGCCATCCCTCCTTACTTCCATACCATACGATGCAGAATATTTTTCTGTTATTGATTTGACAAACGCATTTTTTTCCATTCCTGTGGACGAAGAGACACGACCCATTCTCGCTTTCTGTTTATGAACTCTCCAAATGACATGGTGTAGAATGCCCCAGGGTTATGTGGACTCCCCTATAGTCTACTCAGTTGTGCTCCAGGCCACATTGCGGTCCTTGACTCCCCGTCATGGTTCTGTCCTACTCCAATATGTTAATGATATGTTATGTACCCCATGCCAGGTAACAAAGAGGCTGGTTTGGATCTGCTAAATTGGTTGGCAGATAATGGTCATAAAGGTTCCAAAAATAAACTTCAGTGGTGTCAAACTGTTTAATACCTTGGTTTTACACTCACAAAAGCTGAAAGGAAAGTCAGTCACAAGAGAGCTGCGGCTCTTGTGGGTCTAGCCAGCCCACAGACCAAGAAGATATGCTGTCTTTCCTTGGCATGATTGGTTACTGTCACTAATGGATACCTGACTGTTCCTACTATAACATTTTGAGACAAACCACAGGTACTGACATGCCAGATTGTATAAAATGGAATGATGAAATGTACAATGCCTTTGTATACCTTAAAGCATCTATGGTAACAGCTCCTGGTCTTGGCCTATCCCAGTATAGCAAAGGGTTTCACCTATTTGCTAGGGACGACTGTAAAACCATGACGGAAGTCCTAGCGCAAGAACATGGGGGCAAACTGCGCCCTATCGCTTTTTTCTCATAAGTGGTGCCTATGCCGGTTCAGGGTATGCCAGCATGTCTAAGAGCTCTTGCATCCTGTGCTATGGAAATGGCCACATCTTTCACTTTAGGTCACCCAACTTATGTCCGCACAGCGGCTGAGTGGGTATGAAGTAATTTTGCTCTCTAATTTGGAAATAAAATATGCCTCCCCCACCTCAGGCCCAGCCCCAATCTTGAATTCTCTCTTGGGACTCAAAAAAATGAGGAGGATGAGGTAGCCCCACAACATGAATGTATTGAAGCTATACAGCAGTACACCTCACCCAGGGAGGATGTGTGCTCGAATGCAATTTAAAACGTGTTTGTAGATGGGTCTTGCTCAAGACCAAATGACCACACTTATCATGGTGCAGCTCTTTGACATTGTACTCGAGGCAAATCCAGTCCCATTTTAACTTATCATGGTGCAGCTCTTTGACATTGTACTCGAGGAAAATCCAGTCCCATTTTAAACTGCACAAGCAGCTTCCAAACAAGAGGCCACTATCCAGATGCCTACTCTAGCCCCTGAAATACATCTACTTGACCAAACACTCTCAGATTTACAGACATATGCTACTGAAACTGATATAAAACAATGGAATATTGCATGTGTGCAGAAAAGCCCAGAATCTGGACTTATCTGCACAGAGGGGAAACCATGTATACCTGTAGCTAGTGCCCCATTATTAATTTCACAATACAATGGGGTGGGACACAGAGGCTGGCAGATGACATGTGAATAACTGGATAAAGATTTTTTCATCCCAGGTCTTCCCTCTTGTAAAGTCATATGTCTCTAGATGCATCACATGCATCCGGAACAACCAGAGAAATCCACACAAAGCAAAACATGAACACTTGATATATCCATCCACACCATTCACTCATTTACAGATTGATTTCACCCACATGCCAAAATTAGGTAAAATACAGGAATATTTACTTAGACAATAGACATGTTCTCAAGATGGGTAGAAACATTTGTAACTACAAGAGAAGATGCTCAAACAGTGGTAAAAATCCTCACTTAGGAGATCATTCCTCGATGGGGATGCCCACTACAGATCAACTCAGACAATGGCCCTGCTTTCAGAGCCAAAGTTTGCCAAGATCTGGTAAAAACATTAAAAATAGATTGGAAATTTCACATCCCTTACCATCCTCAAAGTTCAGGAATTGTAGAAAGAATGAATAGGACAATAAAAGATAAGATCAGGAAGGCTACAGGTGTAACTTATACCAACTGGAAAAGGGTGCTGACAGAAATTCTAGAAGAGGTAATTTATCGACAAAATCAAAAACATTTGGGAAATAATTCAACCGAAAAAAAGGGATTTTTATAACAGCTTACCTGTAAAATCCTTTTCTTGGAGTACATCACGGGACACAGAGCGACTTAGTCATTACTAATGGGTTATATAGATTACCTTCAGGTGTTGGCACTGGCCAATTCCAAACCGGAAGTACCCTCCCCTATATAAGCCCCTCCCATCCGGGAGCACCTCAGTTTTGTAGCCAAGCAATAAGTGTCCCAAAAAGAGGGGTGGGAGCTCTGTGTCCCGTGATGTACTCCAAGAAAAGGATTTTACAGGTAAGCTGTTATAAAAATCCCTTTTTCTTTTTCGTACATCACGGGACACAGAGCGACTTAGTCATTACTAATGGGACGTCCCAAAGCAATGCCAAATGAGGGGAGGGATACATAAGCTGGGCGCCATCAGGCATGAGGATCTTTTGCGGCCTGCAACACACTGCGCCCAAAGGCGACATCCTCCTGACTTCTAACGTCTACCTGGTAGAATCTAGTAAACGTGTGTACCGAAGACCATGTTGCGGCCTTACATACTTGAGCCAGGGAGGCCTGGTGATGCACTGCCCATGAAGTTCCAACTGCTCTTGTGGAGTGCGCCCTAACTTTGAACGGAGGCGGTCTCTTTCTCAAGCCATAGGCTTGTATTATGACCTGTCGAATCCACTTGGCTAAAGTGGATTTTGATGCTGCCTGACCCTTTTTAGGGCCTTCCGGCAGAATAAACAAAGTATCCGTTCTACGAATCTGAGCAGTGGCTTTTAGATAAGCTTTAACTGCTCTTACTACATCCAAGGAATGTAATAACTTTTCCTCTACCGAGCTAGGTTTGGGGAAAAAAGAAGGAAGAACCACATCTTGGTTCAAATGAAACCTCGATACCACCTTAGGAAGAAAGGCTGGATGAGGACGTAATACTACTCTGTCCTTATGGACAACCAGATATGGCTCCTTACAGGACAAGGCGGCTAATTCCGATACTCTTTTAGCCGAACAAACGGCTACTAAGAAAATCAATTTCCTGGTGAGAAGAACCAAGGAAATGTGTTGCAATGGTTCAAACGGTTGTTTCTGTAGAACTGACAGAACCAGGTTTAAGTCCCAAGGACATATGGGAATACTAACCGGAGGGCTAATACGCATCACTCCTTGTATGAAAGCTTTGACTAGTGAATGCGAAGCCAAGGGCCTTTGAAAAAATATTGACAAGGCCGAAATCTGACCCTTGATAGTACTCAAGGTCAGCTTCCTATCTACAGCCCACTGTAGGAAGTCCAAAATCCTCCCTATCACGTACTTACGTGGATGCCATTTCTTGGCCTCACACCACTTAATGTACGCTTTCCAGATCCTATAATAGATCTGCCTGGATACCGGCTTCCTGGCATTGATCATGGTAGATACCACAGAATTAGAGAGCCCTCTCTTTTTCAGAATGTGGGCTTCAATAGCCAGGCCGTCAAACCTAGGGCTGGTAAGGAAGGGTGGTATATCGGTCCCTGCGACAGCAGGTCCGGACGATGTGGGAGGGTCCAAGGACTCCTCACTGACATTTTTACAATCTCCGCGTACCATGCCCTTCGGGGCCACGCTGGAGCCACCAGAATCACTGGTTTCTTTTCTACCCTGATTCTGCGGAGTAATCGCGGTAACAATTGTGGCGGTGGGAATGCATATATCAGCTTGAACTGATCCCAAGGGAACACTAGGGCATCCGAGCCGCAAGCTAGAGGATCCCTTGTGCGAGACACAAATCTGTCCACCTTTGCGTTGAATCTGGATGCTAGCAGATCTACATCCGGTGTTCCCCACCGCTGGCATATTGCCTGGAAAACCTCGGGGTGAAGAGACCATTCCCCCGGGCATAATTGTTGGCGACTTAAAAAGTCCGCTCTCCAATTTTCCACTCCTGGGATGAAAACCGCGGATATGGCTGGGACATATTTTTCTGCCCACTCCAGGATGCAATTTGCTTCCCTCTGGGCTGCACGACTCCTGGTGCCACCCTGGTGATTGATATATGCCACTGCTGTGGCATTGTCTGATTGAATTCTGACAGGGGACCCTTGGAGTTTGGATGTCCATGCTACTAGGGCATACCGGGCTGCTCGTATCTCTAAGAGATTGATGGGCAGGGCCTTTTCTGCTTCTCACCACTTGCCCTGGAGAGACCATTGCTCCAGTACTGCCCCCCAGCCTATGAGGCTGGCATCTGTAGTGACTACCTTCCAAGAAACCGGACTGAAGGGTTTCCCTTTTTCCAGATTCTGGGGCACCAACCACCAATGGAGGCTCTTGCGAACGGAAGGGGACAGGGACATTGGTAAGTCTAAAGCCTGAACTTTTTTGTTCCAGGCTGACAGTATGGCCCTTTGCAAATTCCTTGAATGGAATTGACCGTAGGGTACCGCTTCGAATGAAGCCACCATTTTTCCCAGCAGCCTCATGCAGAGGCGTATGGATGGTTTTCTTTTTGTACCCACTAAGTGGGTCAAATCTTTTAAAGACGACACCTTCTCTGGAGGTAAGAAAATCTTTCTCTGATTTGAATCCAGCCTTAGCCCTAAGTATTCCAGACTTTTGACTGGTCTTAGAGCTGACTTGTCCCGGTTGATAATCCAACCGTGATATTCCAGATACTTGATTGTCTTGTGAATAGCTACTTCCAGCTTTTCCACTGAGTGGTCTATTAGTAGCAGGTCGTCTAGATATGCCATTATCGTTACACCCTGTGTTCTTAGATTGGCCAATAATGGGGCCAGAATTTTTGTGAACACTCGTGGTGCTGTGGCCAGACCGAAAGGTAAGGCTCTGAACTGAAAATGGCGCCCTTCTACTGCAAAGCGTAGAAATTTCTGGTGGGCCGGAAAGATGGGAATATGCAGATAAGCATCCTTTATGTCGATCGAGGCTAACCATTCCTGCCCTTGTAGGGCGGTGGCCACCGATCGGATCGACTCCATCCGAAAAGTCCTGATATTTAGGAACTTGTTTAGCCCTTTTAGATTTAATATGGGCCTCACGTCCCCATTTGGTTTGGGGACTGTGAAAAGGTTCGAGTAAAACCCGAATCCGCTTTCTTCCAGGGGAACCTTCATGATTACACCTTGGAGCAATAGTTGTTCTAGTGCCAGAAGGAGGGATCCTCTCTTCTGGGGATCTCTTGGCACGTTTGACCTCATAAATTGGGCAGGAGGAGTGCCTTTTAACTCCAGCTTGTATCCCAGACTTACTGCGGAGAGCACCCATCTGTCTCTGATTGTGTCCCGCCAGGTCTCTGTGAACAACTGAAGTCTTCCCCCCACCCGATTGAGTGGGGGCAACGCTTCATGCCTTGGGGGGAGGTTTTGTACCTCTCTTGATCCAGGGCTTCTTGTTACCCTGTGATTGTCCCTGATTTCTGCCCCCTGAATTTGACCGCGGAGGCCGTCGGAACTGCTTCACAGCCGATGTGCCCGGGACTGGAGAAGTAGGCCTCTTAAAAGAAGGACTTCTACCCTTGTTCTTAACCGGTAAGAGTGAACTTTTACCGGCAGAAATTTTCTGGATATATTTGTCCAGATCTTCTCCAAATAAGCGTTCTCCATGAAATGGGAAGCTAACCAGCAGTTTTTTACAGGGAGCTTCAGCAGACCAGTTTTTGAGCCACAGAAGCCTACACATATGTACTATAGACAGCGTAAAGCGGGAGGCCTGTTGGATTGTATCCTTTATGGCGTCCACCGCAAAACACAAGGCTCTAGGCAGGTCAGCTAGGGCAAGAGCCTGCTGATCTGGTAAGTCCCTTAAGACTTGTTTCAACTGATCTTTCACTGCTTGGCAGACTCCAATCGCTGCTACCGCAGGTTGTGTCACCATGCTTGCTGTAGAGAAAGCAGATTTTAGTAAAGACTCCAATTTTTTATCTATTGGGTCTTTGAACATTGGAACATTATCTACTGGACATGTCAGTGATTTGTTAACAGAAGAGATGGCTGCGTCCACTGTAGGGACTCTCCATTTTTTTATGAACTTATCCTCCATGGGATAGATCACCGGAAATCTCTTGGGGGGAGCAAATATTTTATCAGGATGCTCCCAATCCTGGTAAATAAGCCCTTCTAATAAAGGGTGGATTGGGAAGGAACAGACAGCCTGGGGAGCTTTTAGCGACCCCAGCGAGGAAACCGTAGTGGATGGTGGTTCCGCCAGAGGCATTTTAAATGCTGATCGGACCATGTTAGTCAGAGACTGAACCCATAATCTTTCAGCCTGAGATGCTGAGAAAGGTTCTTCCACTGTTGATTCCTCCATAACTGAATCAACCTCATCCTGATCCCCTTCAGGTAGGTCGATCTCTGTGTGGGGCTGTTCCTCCACTAACAGGCACTCTGAAGGAGGAGACGGAGATCGGACGCGCTTTTCCTGTGACAGGGAAGCAGCGATCAATGCTGTTAATCTCTCTTCCAATCCTCCCAGAGTTGAGGATAAAACCTCCTCTGTTATATATACAGGAGCAGGTGGACTGGGGACAGCCGCAGCACCAGGCATTCCTGCGGGGTTTCTACGGCTACTGACCTCTGAATTCTCAGGGGAGATTGGTGCAGTACAAGCATGCCCAATATCCTCAGAGCCCGATGGAGACCCCTTTGGCTTCCTGGAAGATCTATTTCCGGAGCGTCTGGACAACATATCCTTTAAGCACAAAGCTGAGGTATTCCCGTCGTCATACACCAATTTTTTGCTGGTAATAGTCTAACACAGTTGCTGCTATATACCAGCTGGTGTCCACTAAAGTGCCTTTCTATGGGGATGCCTGCATCAACCGCCTCTGTGTGCCACTGTTTGTTGCTAGCTCTGTTTGCATCCAGCTGACACTTGTACTGTGTCTTTTAACCATGCTGGGACGCCTGCACATGCGCAGAAGCGCCGCGGCGCGCATCGAGCGTCATCCACCCGCCCCGCCCCTTTTTTTTCATAGGAGGTGTGTGCACGCGCCCGCGCGCGCGCCCGTGCGCCATTGGCGCCCTTTTCGAAATCAAACAGGGACTAGGAGCCAGGGCCCTTTTTGCCAGAGGGCCTGTGCGGTGGATGAGCGCAGCAACAGGGCAGAGGAAGTGGATTCCCACAGAGAAACTTACCAACTGCCTGGATCTTTTGACTTGAGAAAACCAAAGATCCACATGACAAGAAAAATGGACTACAGCGGCCTCTAGTGGTTTAACACAGGTACCGCGGTCCCTTTTTTTTTTTTTTTTTCTTGACTACTATTAAAATTTTACATTTTCAGTAGTTACAGGCAAACACAGATATTTAGCGGGAATACCGTTAGGTAACAGACAGAAAGACAAATTAGGCTTGGGGGTCCCCCAATAGAACCAAGTTCCTGGGGGCCCCCACTTACCTGATCCCCGCCGCAGGACTTTGTTTGGTCCACAGAAGTCCAAACTTCACCTATCACGGCAGGCATTGTAATTAAACATTCAGGGACCGGGTTCCCAAGGATTCCACTCCCCTGGACCTGTATAGCACCCTGCACAGACAACATCTTGGTTGTGGGTATGACCAGAGCTCTGGATCCCAGGGTCCAGCCCTCCTAAGAGAAGCATTACAGGCAAAACCTTGCTCTTCTGCTGCAAGGCCCGGGTACCGACCGTTTAGCTATGAAGCTTTTTTGGTGGGATCCGGAACAGCTTACTAAGGCCCAAAAGAACCTGTACGCAAGCCCAGTGAAAACACATGTTACTCTTTGGCCAACACCTTAGACACTGGCAAAAAACTGAGGTGCTCCAGGATGGGAGGGGCTTATATAGGGGAGGGTACTTCCGGTTTGGAATTGGCCAGTGCCAACACCTGAAGGTAATCTATATAACCCATTAGTAATGACTAAGTCGCTCTGTGTCCCGTGATGTACGAAAAAGAAAAAACAACCAACCTCACTCAGCCAAAGCAAGAAGAGGAAATCAATACAAATATTCTACAATCAACGAAATTCTCACTGGTCCCAATCACCATCGACACCACCGAAAACATCATCAGAAACCTCTGAGACAGCACATCACCAGGTGACATCATCTCTACAAAACTCCTGAAAGAATGCACTGATATCTTGGCACCCACCATAACACATCTTGTAAATCAATCGTTCAAAGAAGGTATTGTTCCGATCTCCCTGAAGCAAGACATAATCAAACCCCTCCTAAAGAAACCCAACCTCGACCCCAAAGACCCAAACTACCGCAGACCTGTAACAAGCCTTAAGACCATCTCCAAGATTATTGAGAAAGCAGTGGTACAACAGCTACAACTACATTTGGACACCCACAAACTCTTGGACCCACTACAATCAGGCTTCCACCCAGGCCATGGCACAGAAACGGCACTTCTCAAAATATGGCATGACGCCCTCGAAGCAGCAGATGACGGAGAATCATGTCTCCTGGTGCTGCTGGACCTCAGTGCAGCATTCAACACAGTAGATCACAAAACTCAACTCATTCGTCTTAAAGAAGTAGCCGGAGTCACAGATTCAGATCTACCCTGGTTCTCATCCTTCCTAGAAAATCGTTCCCAGACAGTGAAACTAGGAGCCTTCACCTCGGAAACGTGTACCATTTCATGCGGAGTCCCTCAAGGATCTCCCCTGTCACCCGTGCTTTTCAACATCTACCTCCGCCCACTCCTCAAAATCATCAGCAAACAGGACCTGTGCTACCACTCCTATGCTGATGACACTCAACTTTTACTTTCGCATCACCAAAAAAAAGACCAATATCACGGATTAGAAAAATGTCTCGCATTGATCGATTACTGGATGACTGAGAACTTCCTCAAACTCAATGGATCCAAAAAACAGAACTTCTTCTCCTCCACGCAAATCGAAAAGACCAAAGCTAGGACTTCATGGACACCACCCACCATCCTTGGACAGATCATCACCCCAAGCACCAAAGTCAAAAGCCTCAGAGTAACCTTTGACTCAGAGATGTCGATGGATGCACAAATAGGATCAGTAGTCAGCGGATCCCACTATCTTCTCTGCCTACTGCACAAACTCATCCCCTTCATCCCAGGAGAGGATACAGTGGTAGTAGTCGGAACAATCATCAATTCTGGACTCGACTACGCAAACTCCCTCTACTTAGGACTACCTAAATACCAGATTTTGCGCCTACAAGTCGTCTAGAACACAGCAGCCAGACTGGTAACGGGAAAAAAAAACCTTGGAACCAATCACCCCATCCCTGAGGACACTCCATTGGCTAACCGTAAAGGATCGAGTCAGATTCAAGACCCTCTGCCTCACCCACAAATGCACACAAGGAAAGGCTCCTCAATAGGGTTGAGCAGACCCGAACTGTAAAGTTCTGGTCCGTACCGAACTTTTGGGTTTTTGGTTCCCGGACCCGAACCCGAACAATTGACTATGTTCGGGTCCGGTGTTCAGCGATGTAATGGCACATTTTTAAAAGCTGCAGGGCAGCCAATCAACTTTCGTTTCGGAATTTTCTGTATATTGGTTCCGTGTGTGTAAAGCAGTGGTTCTCAACTCCAGTCCTCAGGACCCACTAACAGGCCAGATTTTAAGTATTACCTTGGGGAGATGCAGACTAGAATACTGCAATCCCTGAGCAACAAATGATATCATCTGTGATGTATTTCAGTTATCTTGCAAACCTGGCCTGTTAGTGCGCCCTGACGACAGGAGTTGAGGACCACTGGTGTAAAGTATGCCTGTAAAGTCGCGCTTGTTTCCCGTGCTTAGAACTGTCCCTGCACCAAGTGTCATTTCTGAAGTAAAAAAAAGTAATTTAAAACTCACTCGCGGCTATAATGAATTGTCGGCTCCCGGCAATACATAGAAAAGTCATTGATAAAAAAAAAGGGTGGGGGTTCCCCCAAATTCAATTACCAGGCCCTTCAGGTCTGGTATGGATATTAAGGGAAACCCTGCCGCAAATTTAAAAAAAAAATGCGTGCGGTTCCCCCCAAATATCCATACCAGGCCCTTCAGGTCTGGTATGGATTTTAAGGGGAACTCCACCCCAAATGTAAAAAAAATGTAAAAAAAAAATGGTGTGGAGTTCCCCCAAAAATCCAGACCAGACCCTTTATCCAAACACGCAACCTGGCAGGCCGCAGGAAAAGAGGGGGGACAAGAGAGCGCCCCCCCTCCTGAACCATACCAGGCCACATGCCCTCAACATTGGGAGGATTCTTTGGGGGTCTGTGACCCCCCAAAGCACCATGTTCCCATGTTGATGGGGACAAGGGCCTCATCCCCACAACCCTTGCCCGGTGGTTGTGGGGGTCTGCGGGCGGGGGGCTTATTGGAATCTGGAAGACCCCTTTAACAAAGGGGACCCCCAGATCCCAGCCCCCCTATGTGAATTGGTAATGGGGTACATTGTACTCCTACCATTTCACAGAGAAAGTGTAAAAAATTGTAAAAAAGAATACACAGACACCGCTGGGAAAGTCCTTTATTAAAAATAAAAAAATTCAAAATAAAAAAACATTCCAGCGATGAAATCCAGTGTCCTGCGGAGATCCGATGTCCACGCGAAACGTCATTGGCTGAGCCTGAGCAGACCTGATGGGGAACTTCCTCCGCAGTGTAATAAATGAATAGACCCACCCCTTCTAAAGTTCCCCATCAGGTCCGCTCAGCCAATGATGTAAGGCTGAGGACCTGATGCTGAATGTGAGAAGGGGCGGGTCTATTTATGTATTAAACTGTGGAGGAAGTTCCCCATCAGGTCCGCCCCCTCGTATGTTAGACCCCACCTACGTCATTGGATAAGCGAACCTGATGGGGAACTTCCTCTGCAGTATAATAAATGAATAGACCCGCCCCTTCTCACGTTCCGCATCAGGTCCTCAGCCTTACACCTACGTCATTGGCTGAGCGGACCTGATGGAGAACTTTAGAAGGGGCGGGTCTATTCATTTATTACACTGCAGAGGAAGTTCCCCATCAGGTCCGCTCAGGCTCAGCCAACGACGTTTCGTGTGGACAGCGCTGGACATCGGATCACCGCGTGAAACTGGATTTCATCGCTGGAATGTTTTTTTTTATTTATTATTTATTTATTTTTAATAAAGGAATTGCCCAACGGTGTCAATGTATTTTTTTTACAATTTTTTACACTTTCTTTGTGAAATGGTAGGGGTACAATGTACCCCATTACCAATTCACATAGGCGGGTGGCAGGATCTGGGGTCCCCTTTGTTAAAGGGGTCTTCCAGATTCCGATAAGCCCCCCGCACGCAGACCCCCACAACCACCGGGCAAGGGTTGTGGGGATGAGGCCCTTGTCCCCATCAACATGGTGACATGGTGCTTTGAGGGGTCACAGACCCCCAAAGCATCCTCCCAATGTTGAGGGCATGTGGCCTGGTATGGTTCAGGAGGGGGGGGGCGCTCTCTAATCCCCCCTCTTTTCCTGCAGCCTGCCAGGTTGCGTGCTCGGATAAAGGGTCTGGTCTGGATTTTTGGGGGAACTCCACGCCATTTTTTTTTAAATTTGGGGTGGAGTTCCCCTTAAAATCCATACCAGACCTGAAGGGCCTGGTATGGATATTTGGGGGGAACTGCACATATATTTTTTTTAAATTTGCGGCAGGGTTCCCCTTAATATCCATACCAGACCTGAAGGGCCTAGTAATTGAATTTGGGGGAACCTCCACGCATTTTTTTTTTTTTATCAATGACTTTTCTATGTATTGCCGGGAGCCGACAATTCATTATAGCCGCGAGTGAGTTTTAAATGACTTTTTTTACTTCAGAAATGACACTTGGTGCAGGGACAGTTCTAAGCACGGGAAACAAGCCCGAATAGTCCTCAGAAGTTCGGAAGTTCGGGTCCCCATTGACTTAGGGGTCAAGTTCGGGTCAAGTTCGGTCCCGAACTCTAACTTTTTTCCGAAGTTCGGCTGAAGCCGTCGAACCCGAACATCCAGGTGTCCGCTCAACTCTACTACTCAATACTTATGCAAGAAAACAAAACACTACACCCCCAATCGCATTCTCCGATCAACTAACCAAAACCTCCTCCACATCCCCAAGTCCCGCTACAAATCGAAGGGAGAACGAAGATTTGCAGTCCAAGGACCACAGCTATGTAACACTCTTCCCACAAACATCTGCATGGAAGAAAATCATTGGGCCTTCAGGAAAAAACTTAAGACCCACCTCTTCTGAAGGATAAGGATGACACCGGATGGAAATAAGCGCCTTGAGGCGATTTAGTTCGCATTTGTAGCGCTATACAAGTTACTCACTCATTCACTCACTCACTCACTCACTCCATGACCCCAACTAACAAGACAGGTTATTCTCCCTTTGAAATCCTTATGGGCAGACCATTTCCCACTCCCTGGGCCAGACAACCCTTAATGTTAGAAAGAGGGGATCTTGATCTTATTCAGGAAGAATATGTAAGAATATTAATTGAAATGTTGGACACTTCTCCTTCTTCACAGGAACCAACACACCCCTTTAAGGTCGGTGACCTCGTGGTGGTCCAGCAGCTGAACTGAACCAAAAAGCAGGAATATCCTTTTGAACCACCAACTACTGTGATCGCAGTAACCAGGACAGCAATCCTCGTGGAAGGACAACAGTCTTGGATCCATGCCAGTCGAGTAAAGAAGGTCAACCAGGACCCTAAGAAGCAAGGCAAAGATAAAGACAAAGGAGGTGAAGAAAGTAGTGAAAATCCTTGAATAGTGAGTGAAGAAGGTGGTCAAGTCTCTGAAAAAGATGGGGCGTGGCTTGGAGCTCGACGGGAATGGACGCTGCATAGCTGAGCTCCGTCCATCCGCGGCTCAAATAACCCCTTACAGCCTATATTATTTGGTGATAGGCAAACGGGACAGCCTGAATACCTCTGCCCGACAACACTGATCACATTCCACTCCCGGATCCGGTGGATTAACAGACTCATTGGAGATACAGGCCTGCAGGACGAGAGGACGCTCTGCTGCCAAGATGGCTCTGATGGGACACGTGGCTGAGATCAGTGAAGACTCAATGTCGGCATCTGAGGACACGGTGAGAGAAACTGAACACTCTGATCACCCCTTAAGATTTTCTGAAATGACACAATTTGCAGCTGATATCAAAAGCACATTCTCCTCAGCTATAACTGATCTGAGAGCAGATTTCATGGCACTATTAGATCGCCTGTCCCACACTGAAAGAGCAGAAGCTAAGAGGGATAGAGCAATGGAAAAACTAACATCCACAGTCTCGTCCCATGCTACACATTTAATCCTCATCAATAGACATTTAGAGGATTTGGACAATAGGGGACGCAGACAAAATATTAGGGTGAGAGGGATACCTGAACATATAGAAACTGCACAAATTAAATCGACACTTCAAGAAGTGTTCAATAATCTGCTTGACCACCCTAAAGACACAGATATTGACTTTGTATGGGCACACAGGGCTCTGTCACCCCGTCCCTCAGATACAGATCCCCCACGTGATATCATATGCTGTCTACAAAACTTCCCATTAAAGGAGGAAATCTTGAACAAGGCAAGACGCAATGAACAAATTATTTTTAATGCACATGCTGTGACATTGTTCCAGGACCTCTCCCACGTTACTCTGCAGAATAGGAGAGCCATGCATCCCATGATTTCTGCATTGAGAGGCAAGGGCATACCATATCAATGGCTTTTCCCTTTGCCTTAAATGCCCCATTTATGGGCAAGCAACACTACCTGAAGACATCCCAGCTTTTGTGATCATTTGCAACTACCCCTGATTGATCTACCAGACTGGTACAAGGAGTTTCGTAATCCCACTCAGGGTTCGTCACCACCTCATACACCCCTCTCATCACCCTCTAGGCCTTTGTCTTCCAAGAAAGCCAAATCAGACAAATATCCGGGACCAGGAACAAGCAAACCTTCATACGCCACCAAAGGCATGAGAAACCAGGACAATGCTTGAATATCGAATCTTCTTTAGCATATAATGTTGTCAATCTGGTCAAGAGGACAGACCACTTTTTGTTTTGCCCTTTTTTTCTCTTTTTTTGCCTTCTTTGGAAACTGATCCAATCCATTATAACTTTTGTCAGCGTACGTAGCATTGTACACAACAAAAAAGGTACCCATGCAGGTTCCCTGCATAAGCAATTAACTCACACCCACCCCCAGGTTATCACTTTATTTTATTACAAGCAGGAGGTTTGTTACAGCAGCAAGAATCTCTACTTTAAAAAAAAATAAAGATTGTTGATTCAGTTTGTGTTTTTCTTTTCATACAGAGATTTCTTAAACAAGAGCGACGTCTTGTGACAAAAGACTGGTATGACATGAAGAATAATTTGTTTTGCAATCTGTCCAGACTATGCTATTCTTTTACACTATTTTTACTCTGCTGCTTAGTTTTTATATTAGACAGATGACTAAGATTATTATTATTATTATACAGGATTTATATAGCGCCAACAGTTTGCGCAGCGCTTTACAACATCAGGGAAGACAGTATAATCACAATACAATTCAATACAGAGGGATCAGGGGGCCCTGCTCATTAGAGCTTACAGTCTAATAGATGCCTGCACAGATTTTTTCTACCATATTGTTAGTAATGTTTGAATATATAACAGGGGTACAGGAGGTGGGGATTGGCTTGTGGTTTTGGATCTTTATATGTTAGGTTATCACCATGTCATTAAGAAAATGAACATATAAATTATACAGTCGGATTGGGCTGGTTACTGTGGCCCGGACTTGCAACTGACGAGTCGGGGCGACAGTAACAATTTCTTTGATCTTTTGGGATGTTAGTGAAATCCTCCGTATTGACTCAATGCGATGGAGTCATAACAACCAGCGGTTTGATGACATTGATGACATCTCTAGGATCATACTTATAGGCAAAGGTTGAGAAAATACCTGTTGTTCCCGGTGTTAAGATATTCTCCCAATCTACACAGGAAGACAACACAAATGTTAGAACGGTATTCTTGACTTGTATATTTCAAATAGATAATAATAAGTCAGGCATTTGAAGCTGTTAATACGTTATTTAATGGAACATCTTTAACAGCCCTTGACACAGAACTAGTGGAAAACTGACATACAACGTTCTAATGTGCACCATTAATATCTGTTATTACAGCATATCTTAGGTTAGACGCATGTTACTGCCCCAATGGCTGGAAGGGGTACATGATTCACTTTATTTATATTTGCACTTATATGAGCCGCGGGAGGACTCACTCAATATAGTTACTACACCAAGTTACTAAAACAGGTTTTAGTTATTGTTACTCCTCATTCCTGTAGTCACTACCTCCCACTGCTCCCACCAGTGAGTGCGGGTTGGTACACCAACAACCTCACATTCACTAAAAATTTTCTCCTAAGGTTAACACCTGGAGACATGTTTAATATCTCTCTCTCTCTCTGTGTGACACTCTTCTAGAGAGTTAATAGAACAATTTTCTAAATTACTATTTTAATTTTTTCCTTCATCTTTTCTCTTTTACTTTCGCTTCTAATTATTTATTTATTTTCTCCTGAGATTTTTTATTTTTTTTCCTCTTATGCTTGATAAACATTCTTTTGTAATCTCTCATAATGTCAAGGGTCTAAATACGCCCGAAAAACTAATATCATTAGAGCTTACAGTCTAATAGATGCCTGCACAGATTTTTTCTACCATATTGTTAGTAATGTTTGAATATATAACAGGGGTACAGGAGGTGGGGATTGGCTTGTGGTTTTGGATCTTTATATGTTAGGTTATCACCATGTCATTAAGAAAATGAACATATAAATTATACAGTCGGATTGGGCTGGTTACTGTGGCCCGGACTTGCAACTGACGAGTCGGGGTGACAGTAACAATTTCTTTGATCTTTTGGGATGTTAGTGAAATCCTCCGTATTGACTCAATGCGATGGAGTCATAACAACCAGCGGTTTGATGACATTGATGACATCTCTAGGATCATACTTATAGGCAAAGGTTGAGAAAATACCTGTTGTTCCCGGTGTTAAGATATTCTCCCAATCTACACAGGAAGACAACACAAATGTTAGAACGGTATTCTTGACTTGTATATTTCAAATAGATAATAATAAGTCAGGCATTTGAAGCTGTTAATACGTTATTTAATGGAACATCTTTAACAGCCCTTGACACAGAACTAGTGGAAAACTGACATACAACGTTCTAATGTGCACCATTAATATCTGTTATTACAGCATATCTTAGGTTAGACGCATGTTACTGCCCCAATGGCTGGAAGGGGTACATGATTCACTTTATTTATATTTGCACTTATATGAGCCGCGGGAGGACTCACTCAATATAGTTACTACACCAAGTTACTAAAACAGGTTTTAGTTATTGTTACTCCTCATTCCTGTAGTCACTACCTCCCACTGCTCCCACTAGTGAGTGCGGGTTGGTACACCAACAACCTCACATTCACTAAAAAATTTCTCCTAAGGTTAACACCTGGAGACATGTTTAATATCTCTCTCTCTCTCTGTGTGACACTCTTCTAGAGAGTTAATAGAACAATTTTCTAAATTACTATTTTAATTTTTTCCTTCATCTTTTCTCTTTTACTTTCGCTTCTAATTATTTATTTATTTTCTCCTGAGATTTTTTATTTTTTTTCCTCTTATGCTTGATAAACATTCTTTTGTAATCTCTCATAATGTCAAGGGTCTAAATACGCCCGAAAAACTAATATCATTACTTCGAGAACTACGCAAAATCAAATCAACGGTGGTGTTTCTCCAGGAAACTCATTTCAAGACAGGTAATGTACCAAAACGACATGACAAGCATTACCCACAGGTCTTTCATGCAACTAATCCCACTGCAAAATCAAAAGGAGTCTCTACACTAATACACAAGAATGCTGAGATTGTAATTTCTCAGCAACAAGCAGACACTGAAGGGAGATACCTTTTCCTTAAAGGAAAATGGGCAGGGATACCCATCACACTGGCCAATGTATATTTCCCTAATACACCTTCTGACAAAAAGTAATAGACGAATTAAAAAGTTTTGCATCGGGTTGCATTATACTTGAGGGAGACTTAAACTTAGCACTGAACCCCCTGCAAGATACATCGGATGGCAAGTCTAGTGTGCCATATAAAAAGTTGCGAAAAATCAAAACTCTGCTTACATCACTCACATTAATAGATCCATGGCGCAAGAGTAATCCGCTAGGAAAAGACTACTCATATTTCTCAGCCCTGCACAACAAATTCACATGCATTGATTACATCTTTATATCACAAAGGGACCTGCCTCTCCTACAATCCACCAAGATAGGTAAAAAAATATTCTCAGATCATGCGACCATATCAATGAAGTTACATAGAAATGCAAGAAAACAAGGACACGCCAATTGGAGGCTTAACCCCTCTTTGCTTGCGGACCAATCAGACACAAGCAAAATAGCAGAAACAATTAAGCATTATTTTAGAGAAAACAAGTCCGAGGACTCATCGTCCTAAACGTATGGGCTGCTCATAAATGCGTAATTCGAGGTGAATTTATGCGGATGGGTGCAGCAAAGAAGAGGGAAGCAGATAAAGAGTTTACAGCACTAACACGGGCTATAAGTGATTTGGAAGCAAAACATAAACAATCTTTAGCGATTGAGGCGGTCACAGCTTTTTCAGACTTGCGTAGGAAATTACAGTCCCTTTTGAACCTGAAAGCGCAGAGGATCCTTTTTCATAGAAGAGGGTTCTTCTATGAACATGGAGACAAAACTGGAAAATTTCTAGCGAGAGCACTTAAAGAAACATTACTATCTACAAATATAGCGGCTATTAAAACTAGACAAGACCAGATAACCCACGATACCAAAAAAATTGCCCAACGATTTCACAAATATTACACAGACCTATACAATCTACTACATGCACATAAACCCAAAGATCTGACAGGAGCAAGGACAGAAATAATTCACAAATTTCTTGCAGATAGTGGCCTTCCCACATTAAATGATACTGACTCCCAAGCATTAGAAGAACCCGTGACAGAAATGGAATTAGCTAATGCCATTAAACCCCTCAAAACAGGGAAAAGCCCTGGCCCAGAGGGCCTTACAGCACACTACTATAAAACCTTTGCTGCCCTACTAACGCCACACATGCTTAAGACCTTCAATTCTCTGACGAATATACACACAATACCTGAGTATTTTTTGAGAGCACATATAACAGTGCTGCCTAAACCCAACAAAGATCCAATGGATTGTACTAGTTATAGACCGAAATCACTACTTAATCTGGATCTAAAGCTGTATACAAAAATACTAGCAAACCGATTAAGACCACTGTTACATCAGTTAATAGGACCACAACAGGTGGGCTTCATGCCCAGTATAGAGGTGAAGGATAATGTGATAAAGGGCTTGAATCTCATACATAAATCACATAAAAGAGATTTTGAAGGCATGCTATTATCTACCGACGCAGAGAAGGCCTTCGACCGTGTGTCGTGGGACTTCTTATTTGCCACATGTATTCATATTGGTTTGAAACCCCACATGCTAGTGAAGCACTTACCCCCAGTTAAGAGAGTGGCTGTTTTTTGTTGGGTCTGCAAACTACCTCCAAGGCTTCCGTTGTCAGGGTGAAGAGTCTCTAGAAAGGCCAATGTCCACACAAATGTAAAACCCAAATAGTAAGTCTTTATTTACTTTGCTGAGGGAACTTGAGAGGAAAGCAGGAAACGAGAGAAGAACAGGGGAAGGTTTAGGCACGCAGCACTAAAGGCACACAAATCTTGTAAACGTCGCCACTCAAGCCTGAGTGGGTATTGCTCACCCGGATAGTCCCGTTCACTGGTCCTAGCAGCCAGGATGATGCACGGATCAACTTTATCTGAGATCTTGGGGATACAATCAGGAATCCTCTGCCACAGATTATCAAAGTCCCGAACTTCCCAGCCAAGCAATAGGGAGAACCTTTATGCCAGATCGGCGTATTGCAGGGCTTGTAATAATGGATCCCTCTTTAGGTGAGTTTCCAGTCCCCCTCCCGACACAGCAGTACCATTACTAGTCTCCTCTGGGGCAGATCCTCCCCTGGCCTCCTTCCCTAAGAGTAGGCTTCACACAGGTGGGTAGCTTGGGATCCTTTCCTAAGACATAGGCCCCAGCCAACAGAGCTGGGCCTACCAGGCAGCGATGTAGCCTCGGGCTAAAGATGCCCAGGGCTAGAACACACACACGCACCCCGTGCCATACGGGCCACGAGGCGCACACCACCAACCCCAATTAATGGCGTCTGCCCCTTATGTACCCTCTCCCAGTGGGAAAATGGGTTAACCACGCCCACTGCATGGCTGCCGAGAAAGGACACCCAATGTGCTGTGATACCCATGTGTTTCAACCTGGGCCGGTGGTGGCAGTGCCACCTACACGCGAACAGGGAACACAACTGGCAGGCAGTATCACACCCAGAGCAGAAGCAAAATTTAGAACAATCAGCTGGTCTGAGCCCAACTACTGGCTCAGACTACCCCTAAATTTACACACAGCATCCCAACCATTTGGGAAGGGCGCTACACTAGCATGGATAAAGGCCTTATATCACAATCCGACAGCACAAATCAAAATAAATGGAACACTCTCTGACACAGTTTGAATTAAAAATGGGACACGGCAGGGATGCCCACTTTCACCCCTGCTATTTATCCTCACATTAGAACCTCTGATCAGCACAATAAATAAAACACCAGACATCCACGGCTTTAATGTCAAAGATAGAATATATAAATGCGTGGCGTATGCGGATGATCTCTTATTCTTCATAACCCAACCACACATCACCATGCCTAACTTGTGCAACATATTTCACCACTACAGCTACGTATCAGCTACTGAGGGAGGCCACGCTACACAATATAAAAATGTATTGCAAATTTAATGGGAAACAACATCACTTAAATATCTAGGAATACAACTGATAAAACCAATTTTCAACCCCTATTACAAGCCATTACTAAACACTTAGAAAAATGAACACTAAAATATTTCTCTTGGTTTGGCAGAGCTGCCATAATCAAAATGTCAATATTACCTAGAATCCTATACTTTTTCCAGACTGTACCCATAGTATTACCCGCAAGCTTTTTCAGATCTTTACAAATAATCCTAAGAAAATTCCTTTGGGCCTCTAAAAAAACACGAATTAGTTTATCTTTGGTGAGTAGAGACAAACAAAATGGAGGTATGGGATTTCCTAACTTCAAGAATTATTACTTAGCCACACATCTCACTAGGATTATAGATTGGACATGCCACATGGATAACAAAGACTGGGTAGGGCTGGAGAATAACTTGGAACACTTGCCCATCTCATACTCACCATGGATTCCATGGAATTTATGAGCTAAACAATTGAAACAACATCCCCTCATAGGAGCAACACTTAAAAATCTACAAACAATTACAAAGGGTTCCCCATTCACCACATTATTAGGACCATTAACACCGCTAATAGCAAATCCTGACTTTAAGCCCGGAATGACAGACACTATCCTATCACTTCGCATTAGAAACTCACCATTACTGGTCGCACATTGCTTGGAAGGCAACAAAATCAAATCACATCCAGAATTACAGAGAGAATTAGGACAGACACCATTAAGTAATAGAGGTCTAGTGAAATGTTTGTATCTCAATGGGTTCATGATATAATCATGGATTTGGCGATAATCTCTAACGCCATTTTAAACCATATGCTTCATGGCTAGGGATGAGCCGAACACCCCTGGGTTCGGTTCGCACCAGAACCCGCGAACGGACCGAAAGTTTGCACGAACGTTAGAACCCTATTGAATACAATGGATGCGAACATTCGAAAATCTAAAGTGCTAATTATAACGACTAATATGCATGTTATTGTCCTAAAAAGGGTTTGGGAACCCGGGTTCTGCACCAGGAGACATGTATCAATGCAAAAAGAAGTTTTAAAAACGGCCGTTTTTCGGGAGCAGTCATTTTAATGATGCATAAAGTAAAAAAAAAAAAGTCAAATATTCCTTTAAATATCGTACCTGGGGGGTGTCTAAAGTATGCCTGTGAAGTGCCATGTGTTTCCCGTGTTTAGAACTGTCCCTGCACAAAATGACATTTCTAAAGGAAAAAAAAGCCATTTAAAACTGCTTGCGGCTTTAATGTAATGTCTGGTCATGTAAAATGGATGAAAATCTTTGAGAAAAATGGCATAGCTACCCCATACATGGCATTGCTACCCCAAAATTTGCCCCTTACATGTTGGTGTTGCCACAACACTGTAAGCCCTCACAGTTACTCTTGGTGGACGCATGAATGGGCCCTGCTGTGAATTATTAGATCAAGAATTGTAATTGCATGCCCCTGTTGAACAGGGGCTGAAAAATTGGACCTTTGGTGGTGGTGGTGGTGGTGTTGACACAACACTGTAAGGCCTCACAGTTACTCTTGGTGGGCGCAGGAATGGGCCCTGCTGTGAATTATTAGATCAAGAATTGTAATTACATGCCCCTGTTAAACAGGGGCAGAAAAATTGGGCCTTAGGCACTGGTGCCACAACACTGCAACCCCTCACAGATACTGTACTTGGAGCACAGCAATGAGCCCTGTTGCAAAGTATTGCATCAAAAATTGTAATTACACGCCCCTGGGCCTTAGGCACTGGTGCTGGTGCCACGACACTGCAACCTCTCCCAGATACTCTAGTTGGAGTGCAGGAATGAGCCCTGCTGCAAAGCATTGCATAAAAAATTGTAATTACATGCCCCTGTTAAACAGGGGCTGAAAAATTGGGCCTTAGGCACTGGTGCTGGTGCCACGACACTGCAACCTCTCCCAGATACTCTAGTTGGAGTGCAGGAATGAGCCCTGCTGCAAAGCATTGCATAAAAAATTGTAATTACATGCCCCTGTTAAACAGGGGCTGAAAAATTGGGCCTTAGGCACTGGTGCTGGTGCCACGACACTGCAACCTCTCCCAGATACTCTAGTTGGAGTGCAGGAATGAGCCCTGCTGCAAAGCATTGCATAAAAAATTGTAACTACATGCCCCTGTTAAACAGGGGCTGAAAAATTGGGCCTTAGCCACTGGTGGCGGCACCCACAAACAAAAATGTTCTTCCAAGCTATCATCATCAATCGGATCATTGAGGAGGAGGAGGATAGTCAGTCAACATAACAGGACAGTCACTCAGCATCAGCATCAGTCTTGAAGGGATGTGACATTTGAAAATAAATTAGTCTGTTATATGAGCTTCAGGTGTTTAGTAGCTGGTGGTGATCCAAGAGTGGTTCATCTTTATGAAGGTCAGTCGATCAACCGAGTCGGTGGACAGGTGCACCCTGTGATCCGTGATAAATCCTCCAGCAGCACTGAATGTGCGTTCTGAAAGAACGCTGGATGCAGGACAGGCCAGTAGCTCAATTACATACTGTGCAAGCTCTGGCCAGTGATCCATCCTCAAGACCCAGTAAGCCAGAGGATTTTTGGTGGGGAAGGTGTCCAAGTCTGACCTTGCCCCTAGGTATTCCTGCACCATGTATATCAGACGCTGGCGATGGTTGCTGCAACCGATCATACCTTGGGGCTGCGGACTAAATAATTGTCTGAACGCATCGGTCAGACGGCCACCTTCCCCACCGCTCCTTCTTTGACTGACCGAAGCCTCAGCAACTCGTTGTCCAGGACCAGGAGTTTGTAACCTCCCAGTCTCTGGGAACGCATTGCACAGACCTTTCTGCAAGGCCTCCGGGAGTTGTCTCATCCTCTGCTCCCTCTGTGACGGTAAGATAAGGTCCGCAACCTTACCCTTGTACCGTGGAACAAGGAGAGTGGCCAGCCAGTAATGGTCCCTCTCCTTGATCCAAAGAATACGAGGATCCTTCCGCAGACTTTGCAGGATCAGGGAGGCCATGCAGCGTAGGTTAGCTGAGGCATTCGGTCCGGAGTCCTCTGGGTCACTAAGGACGACATGATCGGCAGCCACCTCCTCCCAGCCACGTACAAGTCCACGGGTTTCTTGGGACTGTAAATCATCCCTAAAAGACTGCTGCTGATGATGCTGAGTGCCAGGCTCCACCTCCATGCTGACACAATCCTCCTCCTCCTCCTCCTCTTCCTGTGCGATGGGTGGGACAGAAGGAACACTGTCTGGGTAAAGGGGGCCTTGAGAGGCAAGGAAGTCCTCCTCTTCCTGCCTCTGTTCTGCCTCAAGTGCCCTGTCCATTATTCCACGCAGCGTATGTTCCAACGGGTGGACAAGAGGTACAGTGTCACTGATGCATGCACTGTCACTGTTCACTTTCCTCGTGGCCTCCTCAAATGGTGCCAGGACAGTGCATGCATCCCTGATCATGCCCCACTGGCGTGGTGAAAAAAACCCGAGCTCCCCTGACCCTTCCTGGTGCCGTAGTCGCACAGGTACTCATTGATGGCCCTCTGCTGCGTGTGCAACCGCTGCAGCATGGCCAACGTTGAGTTCCACCTGGTGGGCATGTCACATATAAGGTGGTTCTTGGGCAGGTTGAACTCCTTTTGCAGCTCAGCCAGGCGAGCACTGGCATTATAAGATCTGCGGAAATGCACACAGACTTTCCTGGCCTGCCTCAGGACATCCTGTAAGCCCGGGTACCTGCCCAAGAACCGCTGCACCACCAGGTTAAGGACGTGAGCCACACAGGGTACATGGGTCAGTTGTCCCTGTTGGAGGGCAGAGAGGAGGTTGGTGCCATTGTCGCAAACCACCATTCCTGGCTTAAGCTGGCATGGCGTCAACCACCTCTCGGCCTGCCCCCGCAGAGCAGACAGAACCTCTGCCCCAGTGTGGCTCCTGTCCCCCAAACACACTAGCGCAAGCACGGCATGGCATCTTTTTGCCTGCGTACTTGCGTAGCCCCTTAAACGCCTAAGGAGCACCGCTGGTTCCGAGGACAAAGCACAGGAAGAGGCCATGAAGGAAGAAGAAGAGGAGGGGGTGGAGGAGAGAGGTGTGTCACAACCAGTAGTAGCATTTTGGAGGCGTGGCGGCGGAACAACCTCCAACACTACTGCACCTTGTCCTGCATCCTTCCCAGCTGCCAAAAGAGTGACCCAATGGGCCGTGAAAGAAAGGTAACGTCCCTGTCCATGCCTGCTGGACCATGAGTCAGCGGTAATATGCACCTTACCGCTGACCGCCCTGTCCAGCAAGGCCAAGACATTGCCTTCCACATGCCGGTAGAGAGCCGGAATCACCTTCCGTGAGAAAAAGTGGCGTTTGGGAACCTGCCACTGAGGAGCCGCACATTGCACAAACTCACGGAAGGGGGCCGAGTCTACCAACTGAATAGGCACCAGTTGAAGCGCTAGCAATTTAGCCAAGCTAGCATTCAACCGCTGGGCATGTGGATGGCTGGGAGTGAACTTCTTTCGACGGTCCAGCAGCTGGGGCAGGGAAATTTGCCTGCTAGAATCGGACGTCGGTGTACTGCTAGTAGAGTGCCCGCAAGTACTTGGCTGTGACACACCTAATTCTACACCTTCATTCCTCTCAGTGTAGGTTTCAGAGAGGACTGAAGGTATAGTGGGGTTGGAGATCCCAGCTGATGTGGTGCAAGGAGAGGTCCGCTTTGTTCTTTGGTGTGGGTCTTTAAGGTAGGCTTGCCAACGAGCTGCATGGCAGGTCAACATATGCCTGGTCAAGCATGTGGTGCCCAAGCGGCTGATGTTTTGGCCACGCGATATACGCTTGAGACATATGTTGCAAACAGCAGCTGTGTGATCTGATGCATTCGACTCAAAAAAGGCCCACACCAAAGAACTTTTTGAATAACAGGCAGAGGCAGCGCCCTGCACAGGCGGAGCTGTGCGGTGTGATTCAGTCGGTGTGCTGCCCTTACGCTGGCCCCCCGAGGGAATCCTGCCTCGTTGGAGATGTGCCTCCTCCTCATCCTCCTCCTCCTCCTCTCTCCTATTAGGCACCCACGTGTAGTCAGTGACCTCATCCTCTCCTCCCTCCTCATCACTGGAGCCAATCTGGCAGTATGCTGCAGCTGCTGGAACATGACTGCCAGATTGGTGTCCTTCTTGAGCATCCCCTCTCTCTGCTCTCACGCTACTGCCTTCCTCTAGCTGGGTATCATCATCAGACCCTTCGAAACGCTGGGCATCCTCCTGGAGCATGTACCCAACACTGTGCTCAAACAGTTCGGGGGACTCCTCAGGAGGACATGGGGGGTCTAGGGAAGGAGTGACTGATGATGACATTGATACCAGGGAAGAGGACGCTTTGGCAGCTGCTTTGCCAGTACCCTGAGCCTGGGTGAGAGAGGATGAGGAGGATGAAGAGGGCTTGGTCATCCACTCTACCAAGTCTTCGGCATGATGCGGCTCAACACGTCCAGCTGCCGAAAATAAGGACAAGCGTGTCCCATGGCCACGTGCTGATGACGATGCACCGCATCCACGACCAGCACTGTTGTCTCTAGACACAGAGCCTGCTTACCCTCTTTTATTGGCTCCTGAGTGTCTGCCTCTCCTTGTTTGCCTTCCAGACATTCTAATGGCCTGCAGGGAGATGGGAAAACCAGCAATAAGGGGTAGCTTCAGGTGTATATTTTGCAGGAAGCACACTACGCCCGCTGTAAGTGCTGCAGATGACTGCCTGTGTTACACAACAGGAAAAAACAGCAATAAGGGCTAGCTTCAGGTGTTTATTTTGCAGGAAGCACACTCTGCCCGCTGTAAGTGCTGCAAATGCCTGTTAGTGTAACACAAAAGAAAAAAAGCTCCAGCAATAAGGGCTAGCTTCAGGTGTATAATGTGCAGGAGGCACACTCAGCCCGCTGTAAGTGCTGCAAATGCCTGTTAGTGTAACACACCAGGAAAACACAGCAATACGGGCTAGCTCCAGGTGTATATTTAGCAGGAAGCACACTACGCCCGCTGTAAGTGCTGCAGATGACTGCCTGTGTTACACAACAGGAAAAAACAGCAATAAGGGCTAGCTTCAAGTGTTTATTTTGCAGGAAGCACACTCCGCCCGCTGTAAGTGCTGCAAATGCCTGTTAGTGTAACACAAAAGAAAAAAAGCTCCAGCAATAAGGGCTAGCTTCAGGTGTATAATGTGCAGGAGGCACACTCCGCCCGCTGTAAGTGCTGCAAATGCCTGTTAGTGTAACACACCAGGAAAACACAGCAATACGGGCTAGCTTCAGGTGTATATTTAGCAGGAAGCACACTCCGCCCGCTGTAAGTGATGCAAATGCCTGTTAGTGTAACACACCAGGAAAACACAGCAATACGGGCTAGCTTCAGGTGTATATTTAGCAGGAAGCACACTCCGCCCGCTGTAAGTGCTGAAAATGCCTGTTAGTGTAACACACCAGGAAAACACAGCAATACGGGCTAGCTTCAGGTGTATACTGTGCAGGAGGCTTAGCAACAATGACACTGACACTGTCCCCTGCCTATCCTTCTCTCTTCCTGCACACAAGGTTTATCAAAGAATATGACACTGACACTCTCCCTGCCTATCCTTCTCTCTCCCTGCACACAAGGTTTAGCAAAGAATATGACACTGACACTCTCCCTGCCTATCCTTCTCTCTCCCTACACACAAGAATAGCACAAAGAATAGCACAATGACACTGTCCCTGCCTATCCTTCTCTTTCCCTGGGCCGGAACACACTACACAAGGCCGCCACGCTGGCGGCCTTTTATAGTGTGGGGCGTGTGCTAAACCCCCTGAGCTATAATTGGCCACAGGCAACCTGCCTGTTGCCAATTATGGCTCTCCTAGCTGCCGGCGCTGTGATTGGCCAAGCATGCGGGGTCACAGTGCATGCCTGGCCAATCACAGCGCCGGGATTGCACTGCGACGGCGCAGTGTATTGTGGGCCGTTGGCGTCACTCGAATTTGGCGCGAACGGCTCAATTAGTTCGATCTTCGTCGAACGATCGAACAGCCGATGTTCGAGTCCAACGTATGTTCGACTCGAACACCGAGCTCATCCCTATTCATGGGCAACACATCAACAAAGAATATCTTGTTAACATACACTTGTTTGCAGACCTATGATTTACAGGAACCTAGCAGACACAAAACGTTTCGGGAGACAAACTTGAACATGTCATTTACGAAAGACCAATGGCTTCAGACATGTGTGTTTGCTCATAAATGCGCAATTAGCGTGAGACTCCAAGAAACATCCTTTAAACTATTAATGAATTGGTACATAACACCAAGTAAATTACATAAATGGTTTACAACAGTTACTGGACATTGCTGGCGATGCAAGCAAGAAGAAGGCACACTATACCATATATGGTGGGTATGTGAATTGATCAAATCTTTCTAGAAATGGGTAATCAAGATCATAAACCACATAACAGAAACAAAAATCCAACTAAACACAGCTTGCTGCCTCTTACACATTACCAACTGTTCACTGAGAAAATTCAAGAAATCGCTGACAAGATTTCTACTCACAGCAGCAAAAGCAGTGATACCCAGACACTGGAGAAGCACCACCACCCCAACGATCAAAGAGTGGCTGGAGGAGGCACACCTTCTTCATAAATGGAAGAGATCAGGGCAATAGCACTAGGAAAAACAGAAAATTTTAACAATACCTGGCAACCATGGGTCATCTTTAAATATTCTGATTCTTTTGATTCCTTTATACAACCATAAACCCCTAATATACAGGGGATCTTAACATTCTATTACACTTCCTTTATTTTACTTTCAACTTCTCTCTATTTACTTATGGATACCTTTTTAAGGGCCAATTTCCTTTTCAGTTTTTAACATGTAGCGACCTCACCCCATCTCTTCCGTCTAGGGGTATCACACACGATAGAGTGAGATGCGCTACGGCCCATGTCCTCCCCATAGCTGTGGGTGAGGTGAAGGCCAGCACCAGATATTTCCTTCGGCCTGTGTGCTTCTGTAAAGGATTAAGTCCTGCTGTGCCAACACTTCCCTCTGCTCCCATTAACCAGAGTTCCACACACCGATCACAGTCCAACTCTTGTTTTATTGCATTTCTCACAATAAACAGTGGTTCAGTAGCCAACTGGTTGCGACTTGATAACATTTTGATACAGGGGATGAGCAGGTCGAGGCACTGTCCTAATTATCAGATAAACCACTGTGATCTCGCCAGCGGTTACTATAGCCTTAGCTAGAAAGAACTTAGAACTTGAGAGTCTCTACCAGCGACTCAAGAGAACATAGATAGAAGTACCTTCGCTGCGTTGCGGCCCCTGTCAGGGGAAGATGTCCCTCCAAGAGAGTTACCAGAGGCCCATCCATCACTGGGTTGATGCTGCTCCAGACTCTCCGAATGGGTAACCTCCCTGGCCTCCTCACCTCAGACATGGGCCCCATCCACTTCAGGGACCCTCGGACTTCTCCACCCTCGCGGGACCCAGTCAAAGTCACTGGGCCCCAGGCCTCCTGGTTTAGTACCTCACCCCAGGCTGAAGGTGCCTGGGATGGACTCCAACTCCATTCCGGTCAGGCCTAGGGCACCTGAACCGGAATCCGGACCCGGCCGCACCCAGGCCTAAGGTGCCTGGGCGCGTGATGAAGAACCTCCAGAAGAGCAAGACCTCATGACCAGGGCGTCTCCCCCTTTTATCACCTCCAATGACGCCACGGCTGGTTCCCCGCCCTCGCCGTACCATGTCCGAGAAGGGACAAAAAGGACAGCACTGTGGCAGTGAATCTACCTCGAACCTGTGGGCACCTGCCACCCACAGGCCAAGGAGATTATTACACCGCCCAATCCTCCACGAATACAAATGGTCATTACTCCCATACCTACACACCTGAACTTCCACCCAGGTGTACCCCACCTAAATTTAAAGACCCCTCTACATACTCCCCCCTGTGATTTGACGCTGGTCCCCAGCGTCTGGTGCAAACCCATGTTTCCCAAAGGTGGTGACATAAATCTGACCCCAGAGGCATCCCTAAAAATTTGAACCTTAATCATGCCATGACCTGCTCAAAGGGGAGGGTGTGGTGGAGATTTTTCAAATCCATATTTATAACAAGAAGCTACGTGTATATATGGTTGTATATGTTTTTACGATACTTTATTATTAAGGTGACTTAAATTTATCTTAGCATGCTTGCTAATGTGAGAAACTTGTTGAACTGAGCATCAAAGGAACACACCTATCTGATAAAAGCAGCAAGTATTTCTGGTTTAGATTTGGAAGGCTAAGTAGAGAGGTTTGAGATTTCAACCAAACAGGTGGTCAGCTTTAAACCAATGAGACCACAGGATTTTGGGTTCTGGTTGGCATAGGGGGTATAAAAGTCAGATACACTCATGGCTAGGGCCCTTGCGAATGAAGATCTGACGCAGACGACATGGTCACATAATAAGCTCTCCCTCTCTCTCTCTCTCTCTCTCTCTCCCTCTCTCCCTCTGCCTCTCCCTCTGTCTCTCTCTCTCTTTCTCTCTCCCTCTCTCTCCCTCTCTCTCTCTCTCTCTCTCCCATGTTTAAGATTAATATTACTTTGCGTTTGCTCTCTTGTTCCTATTATCATGTAACATTGGTATCATGTTTGTCATAGCAATATTCCTATTATGTATCGTGTAACATTGGTATCACCTTGCTATTAGGGGGTACCAGTTCTGTATAAATAAATGTCATTGTTTTCTCTTTTCCCGACGCTATCGTTTGATTTCATTTTATATAGACAAAAGGTTTTTTAATCACTTATAGTATGCATGTAAGCGAGGTTAGGAATATCTCCGTAACAGATGGTGCCCCGTGTCTAGGCGAATATTTTGATGAGACTGATTTTTGAATAATGTATGTATATAAAATGAAATTGCAGCAGGGTATCGGTATGAATGATAAGGGCTCTGTTTGGAATCAATTTCAGTTGACCCTTTGATTAAGATTAGGCCAATCTTTGGGATTGAAACAAACCTGTGCGTATAGGGCTGCGTTTCCACTGGCGCAACTCCAATGTCATGTGACGTTGAAATGCAGCTTTAGTGCGACTGTGGTGTGGTGTTGAATGCGATTTTGATAGAGTCACTGCAGCTTTGAGTCACATAGATTGGAATGGGTGCTATTGAAATCAATGGGAAGCGATTTGTAATGCGACTTTGTGCCCAAAGTCGCATGGCGAATTGCATCAGTGGAAACGGAGACTAAATCACACTGAATTATCTGGATGTATGGGAATCTATCTTTCTGTGTAAACTACTAACGGGGGGATTGTAAGCTTTTGGGGCAGATTTTGATGTTTGGTGCGAATGGAGTAGTGCGTTTTTTTTTCGGTGTTGCAATCTGATGGAGACTATTTTTTTGTTTTCCTGTGTGTGTGGGAACCCATGTGGTATGTGCCAAGCTGGTTTTGGCGGGAAAAATTGGGCATCATCCACCATTTTGTCATGTCCATGAGATGTGCGGTGGTCATCCACCATTTTGTGGTGGCTTGGCTTGTCGGCCATCTTGAGAGGCGTTTAGAGTTTGAGATGGGAAGTTCCAGGTTAGCAAACAAAACTGCCTCCTGCACTACAAGCAATCAGAGGGTCTAATCAAGCTTAACGCTTGGGAAGCCCTGTGATACAGTCATTTTTTTTTTTTTTTTGAATACCTTGGAGAAGTCCACGGGGAGATTAAACTATTTATTTAGTTGGGAAGATTTCCAGGCTTATTTTTTGAAGGACTATAGTCAGAGCAGTGGTTGTTCTGGCAGAGTAGTGAAAAAAGGTTTGCAACGGCGACAGGGGCGGTACCTGTCGACCCAATCATTGGTCAGAGAGTAGCTAACTCTGGGAAACAGTTCAAGGTCTTTCGTCCGTAAAGGATGGGTAATAAAATCGCTTCAAAGAGGGAGTCTAACCGTGGGGAACCTTACCACTTGACCCCGAAGGAAGAAAGGATTGATACAAGGGCCTTGAGTTGGGAAATATGCAATGTTGGGAATGGTGGACTGGGAAATTGTATTTTGAAAAAAAATGGTACGGTCAAGCCAAATGCTTGGGAAAGAGATGCTTATTGTGCATGGATGGTAGAATAATGATGAACAGGGGGACAAGGAGGAACCTGACCAAACAGATGTTATGGGTTTAAGAAGTACAGATTATGATAGAAAAGATTCTGATTTGTGTGATGTCTAGAGGTCATCTTTGACCAAGTGTGTGAATATGTGTGTGTGGAGACTATGCGAGAGGTGTAGTGCGGATCTGTGACATTATGTTCTCAGCTGCTGACAGCCCGAAATGACCCCCCTTTCTTCCCAACCAGATCTGTGAGAATGTAAAATGAATTGTATTGACATGCAAATGACCTGAGCCAGGCTGTAAAAGTTTTTTGTGAAAGTGCTTTTACTAAAATGTGTTTGTGTTACAGAAGACGATTCAGCAAGGGATTTTGTGGTGAAGTATTATGATTGGTTGATAAATGGTACCGTTAAAAAAGTTCAGGACATTTCGTTCCAATTTTGTGAAGTTTTGTACTCTAATACAGTTTTGGGTAGAGAGCAAACAGGAGGCATCACCATTATTGTAACATCTAGATGCAGGTAGAAAGAAGCCATAATATTGTTTTGAATAGTGGAGGATTTCATGGTGCTTTGCAGCTCGTCTGACAAACACGTTTATCGCGAGACAGGTCGGGCCGTGTAGAATAATCGGAATTCCTGTGATTAACATAAACGTGAGGAGTAGTACGCTAACAGCCCCGGTCAGGCCGTGTAAAATAACCGGGATTCCGGGGGTCGATTATGGTAATAAAGTCGTAAACCATAATCGCTCCGAAAATAAAGCGCAAGGGTGTCCTGGACGCGGGACACTTCATAAGCGATTCGAATCGTCATGGGTAATGTGCCGTCCATGCTTGGGAGGAAAAAATTAGGCTCCCCACCAGTCAGACAGCTGCACCGCACATGAGATCTGGGTTTGGGGCTCCGGACATGAGACCCCTTAAAGGATGACATATCTGGTGAGAGGGTACAGTAAGGTGTACTCCTCTGGAAGGTACTTTTGATGTCTGGAGGACGAGACCTCAGAATAAAAGGTACCTTGGATGTAGTTGAGCTGTGGCTTCAGAAATCTGTAATGATGAGTGTTGATGGAGGTGTAGTACACGCTTTCGTGATTCTCAGAGGCGGAACGGTGGTTAGATTCTCATGCCCATTTGTTTGAACTTTGTATGGCTGGTCCAGGCCAGGTTCTCGAGCTGCTCTCATGTTTTTCCCATTGTATTTTTTTTTTTTCTCCTGTTGCTGAAAGAGTGAAGGTAGAATGCTGGCTGTTTTTGTTTTTTTCATTTGTGGTTTTGGAAACTATGAAGTATCTCCCCCACGTTTGTATCGGAATGTTTGTATGTAGTAACGTGAATATGTTCAAACTTACCGCAGCGATCCTCCGATGCGTCGCGGCTGTTGTATGTTTGTAGGAACGGGAAAAGTAAGGGTTACAGAGGGTTTTGTTTGAATCGGTTTTGAAAGAATGTCATTGACAATTTACCAATGTACAGGAATGTCATTATTTACCATTCTTTGCAGGTCAAATATGAAGGATAGAGTAATGATTTTGCTTATAAGTATTTTTCAGGTCCAAGGAGTTTTGTACTCAGAGAACAGGTGTATGTAGACAGCTGTACATATGGATAAATACGAGTCTGAGGGAGGTAAAAGTATCATAGGCTATTTCATTGTTTCTTTTTTCCTGCACCACGCATTTCTTCCGTCAGTCTGTAATGAGGAAGAAAATGGGAGGAGAATGATAAATGTAAGAGTGACAGTTTTTTTCCAGCACAGTACAAGTTGCTAATTTTTTCTCACCATGGTGAATAATTTTTTTTTGGGGAAACCAAAACCACGTGGTATTAATGTGTATTATGTAATACATATTAATTAAAAGTTGAGCTCAACAATTTTTGGTATTTTAAAAAAAAGTGCACGGGTTATGTAATGTAAAGTAATGTAATGTATATTTGTGTTTCATATGCTAATGTCTTGTTACTGGAATTGTTTTTTGTAAATTGCGAAAAATGGAATGTTTATCACTAACTGTTATTGGAATTTTATCCCTCAGAGTCGATAATTGGGTTTTCTGGCTTTCAGAACAAGAGGAAATCGTAGCCTCCAGAGAACAACGTGATAAAAAAGGTGTTTTTTTCCTGGTTGGTCGGGGTTCACGTGTAAATGTTTTAGGTTGTCGCCACCATTATCTAGTTGGAATGTCTAGCTGTCAGACTATTCGGGTGTGTTTTGGACCACCCAGTGTGTGTTGTATGTTCTGATCTACTGAGTAGCAGAACCAATTAACTGAAGTCTGCATATTAGTTGTTATAAAGTAAAAGTATTGGCAGTCTTACTCATATGTGAGGCTAAGGAGCATTATAAATCTCTGCCAGGGGTACTGCACTTCGTGGTAAAAGGGGAATGGTCTGATGTTACTTTGGGCAAACTTGTGTTCAGGAGTAGGACTGCTTACACCCCCCCCCCCCTCGCTGTCATTGTAATTAGGTACACGCCCAACCATACCTGGCTGTACGAGTTTGGCTCATTGCCTGAAGCTAAGGCATGCTAATGTCCCTAGCTATCTGTGTGTCCCCAAATGTAGTTCAAACCTGTTTTCCTACCGTGTCACCAAGCAATCCCATCTCTCTGAAATAGGGGAAACCAACACTTCTCATAGTTTCCTGCTGGGACTGTTTATGTGGCTATTTGTTACCAATTGCCTAATAAATATCTGTGTGTTTCAAGGCACACCGGTCGGCTCGGGTACCTCCTACTGTTCAGTGGTCTCAGTGCTGCAAGGGATTTGTCTTAGTCTGCTGGTCAGGTGTGTCTGGTAGCAGCAGTTTCTCAAGCTGGATACACCTTATGCAATTTTGTTTTTCCATTTATTTTAGATTTACCTGCAGATGTGTGGTATGAGGGCCTGCCTGCTTGCATACAAGTTGAGAGGGTATAGGTCTGGCCTCATATTGTATAGTTTTGGTTGAGTCTGGGAAAACAAAAATTGTGCAGGAAGGTTGTATGGGGTGTTACCAGCGATTGGCTGTTCCAAGAGCCCTCACGTCCAAGGTATTATCAGATAGAGGTGTGGGCATGCCGTATTCTCCTCCGTTTACACCCATAGGTGTCCTTCCTGTCCTAGAGTCCTTGTGTACCTTAACTAGTTGTCTGTGTCTTGCAGGCCAAGAAGACCAGTGCCCCAGTGTGGCGCTAGGCTCCTGTCATTCATGTGAGTCCTGTCTGAAAAGTGTAGGCAGCTTGTGTTGTAGGGGTGAAGTATAACATTGTCTGAATACTGAATTGAAAGAGGAGAGAGAAGGTGTGCAGTCTATATGAGGGATTGGGTGTACCTGGTGGCAGGTGGTTTTCAATCCGGGTATCCAGACCATATCCCATAACTTGGAAAAAAAAAAAAAAAAGAGGCTTGATGGCGACTGTCTTCGGAACGGGAGGCGGGTCACTGGGTACCATAAACATTATGGAGTTGGAGATAATCAGGAACACATTGGGAGGTCCTGGGCTACATATCAGGGAAAGAGTAGGACATTCAACTTGCACTGGCCAGAATTAAAAACCTCGGAGAGTTGACTGACTCTTACTCAGTGTGACAAGTTCCACCTTATAAAGACAGGCAGGTGGGGTAGTATCTGAATTGACTATGAGTCCTATGGAGTGGTGGATGACTCAGTTCAGGGTTGTCAAAATGTAACTAGTACTAGTCTCATCCCTAATGGCAGGGACGGAACATTGTGCCTATATTACGGTCAATTTGGGTACTATCCTATCACTCTACTGGGTTACACACTGGAGTCCATCTGGTTCTGAGGGGTTTGAGTCCGGACAGGGATGGAAAGGAGGAAATGTTTTTTTTTGTTGTTTTTTTTTTGGGGGACAGGTGGGACACTGAATATGGTGCAGGTATCTACAGTATTCCATCACCACATGGCGCTCCAGCATCTTATAATGGTTGATGAAAACCTATTATCCTATATGTACTGAATACACACTGAATCAAGCGCGGTCATGGTACCAGTGGCTTGCTTCCAGAGATGTGCGGACACAGAGTACAGGACGCTTATCTCGGAGGAATAACCAGGAGAAGAGGGATGTGTTCAGCACTATATGGGGGGGAAAGAGAACCACAGTGTAAAGTGGCTCAAGATTTCATCAACCATGGTGAGAGGTTGGTAGAGAGTGTGAGATGGTACAGGGCAGATATATGTCATTGGCTCTGGTGTGCACACATGGGCAGGTGGAGTTGTCAACCAGCATCAAGCTGATTGTACAAATCTCTCTATGAGGGGCAGTGGCCTGATGAGTTAGCATCACCACTCAGTGAGACTGTGCCAAAACACGTCGCCTACACTAATCCAAAGTGGTAGTCGAATGCCTGGATGGGCTGTACTGGTTTGGATTGTGAAAGGTGTTACAGAAATGCAGACTCGGTCTGTAGAGTTGAGGGCACCAGTGGCTTACTGACTGGGGATTCTATCTTGTTGCATTTGTGGCTAAGGAACCCACCTGTGATCAGAGGGTACGGAAGCTGGGGGCAGGTTGATATTTCCCTCTGTCAGAGGTGTGAACACAATGTCCCTTGCACGGCCAATACACAGTGGTGAATGTATTTCACGCTGTGTTCTGGATGGGGAGATCATTGCTGGGAAGGAAGCACCTGGGTATTATTTGGGATATAGGCGAGTTTGGTTATTTGACCTAGAGGATACTGATGTGGCGTTAGGCATAGAACAAGGGTGTTTCTTGAACCTAACAGTAGGTAGGGGTGCATGATATACCCCGGGCATGGTCACTGGGATAGAATTTTGTGGGTTTTTGTTAGAAGGAACCCCAGGTTGCACCCCGATAGCCCCGAAAGAAAGTTTTTTTATAAAACCTGACATCCCCTTACACTTAGTAAAAACTTCCGTTGGGATTCGGGGAGGAGTTAAAAGATGGGTAGTTAAACTTTGGGCAACAGGATTTAATTGGTGCCAACAGTTAGGGCAAGGCGTGAATAAAAAGGCCCTTCTCTAGGGGTTGATAATCTAAGAGGAGGGGGTGGAACAAAAATAATAGCCGCTGGGAATTATCTGATATGGAGCGGGCTGGGGTAACATTTTAGGTGGAGGCGGGGTAGGCTTCCTGGAATAAAAGAGTATTTAGGTGTGGAAAGGGGAGCGCCTGGCTGGGCGTATGGTTTTAAAGGTGGGGAGGTCCAGAGGTTCTGGAGCAGTCCTGAGGTGGAGCATGGGAGGAGATAACAAGGGAGATGGAAATCAGGATGTTCTGGGGCCAAAAACTTTAGTAAACTCCACCCTGTTGCGGTCCCAATGCGGGTCACTATTAAGAGACCGATTTAGAGTAGCTTGCGCATTTAAGAGAGGACCCTAGAACTATATTTTTCTTGTTTTTGTTCTAGGGATAAGCCTGTTCAATCTGTAATATTAAAGGACAGTCGGGGTGACTAAATTCTAAAAAAGTTTTTTGGCAACCATTGGTTTAGCCTCTCCTTTTTTAAATATTTTTATTTTTTTGTTTTTCTACCCGACTTGTAAATGGTTAGTGACAGTTATCCTGTTCACCTGTTGATCACTAATAGGATAGAAGAGTTATCTATTTTTATTTTTTTCCTCCTTTATTTTATTTTTATTTTTAGTTATTTTTTATTTTTTTCTGCCAAGCTGCTGCTGCAACAGCCACAATATATTATTTTTCGAGGCACTGTTTCAGGACAGTTATATATTGTTTGTTTGTTTTTTTTTGAATGCAGAGTCAGTGCTCTTTGACATAAAGGGAAATGGGTGACAAACGGTCTGGGTCGAAGCAGCATTGAACCTGTATGTGTTGTTGCTTATTGTATTCTTTTTTCTCTTTTCTCTTTCCTACTTTCTTTGGTTCATATTCTGCTTTATCTTGGAAAATAAATGTATTCATCTTCTGGAACTTTTGTTTGAATATCAGAGATGAGTTGTGAATTGTAAGGGTTTACCGTCTCTGCCTGACTCCATTTTTTTTAAGAGTCCAGTGGGTTCCATAGAATGGGTTCCTGAAACATACAAATACCATATTTCACAAAGTATCCCTGGACATCCAGGTCCCATGTCTTAATGTAATTTTACCTCCCCTAATCTGCCCACTGCTTTAACCTGAGCCCCGTGAGCAGGTGTGGTGAACCCAGGGACCTAACAATAGCAGGCAGTGTTGACTATCCCTACCATCAAGGGCAAAGGATGATACTGGCCGTGGCTCGGTCTCGGTACCCTGTGGGGATCCCACCTTACTCGTCCACATTGCACCCCTCATAAGATATTCAGTCTTAGTGGCCATGCCACTACTCTTGTCTGACATTCCGCCAATAACTCCTGTCTGACATTCTCCTTTTTGTTCTTTTTTTTTTTTTTTTGTATTCATGCACGACTGTCCGGAGGCCCGCCCAACCACCACCTGAAGAAGCAACGCATCTCTTAAGAAAAACGTGCCACGAATAAGACTCTTCTGAAACTTTCCTTCACCATGCTGAAAAGTGCTGTCTCGCGGTCCGATCCAATCGTGACAATCATAACACCATATTTCCAAGCTACAGGACTAAATATGTAAGGATCCCGCCAGTAATGTTTGAATTCCGCTCCTTCAATGCAGCGGGGCGATGAAGCATTGCAGTACAGACTCTCATGGGTCGGATGTGAAGTCTCAAAGGCACCAGAACTGTCTCAAGTCTACCTTGATGGGTTACGGCGGGTTCAAGAAAGGAAGAGGCCGCAGTGGTGGTGGGGGAAGGGTCAGGGCTTCTGGGCCGTTGTGGGTGGGTACAAAATCATTAAGGTTCTTCATAAGTTCAAGAATGAACTTCAGGGGGGACTGTGGTGGAGATTTTTCAAATCCATATTTATAACAAGAAGCTACGTGTATATATGGTTGTATATGTTTTTACGATACTTTATTATTAAGGTGACTTAAATTTATCTTAGCATGCTTGCTAATGTGAGAAACTTGTTGAACTGAGCATCAAAGGAACACACCTATCTGATAAAAGCAGCAAGTATTTCTGGTTTAGATTTGGAAGGCTAAGTAGAGAGGTTTGAGATTTCAACCAAACAGGTGGTCAGCTTTAAACCAATGAGACCACAGGATTTTGGGTTCTGGTTGGCATAGGGGGTATAAAAGTCAGATACACTCATGGCTAGGGCCCTTGCGAATGAAGATCTGACGCAGACGACATGGTCACGTAATAAGCTCTCCCTCTCTCTCTCTCTCTCTCTCTCTCTCCCTCTCTCCCTCTGCCTCTCCCTCTGTCTCTGTCTCTCTCCCTCTCTCTCCCTCTCTCTCTCTCTCTCTCCCATGTTTAAGATTAATATTACTTCGCGTTTGCTCTCTTGTTCCTATTATCATGTAACATTGGTATCATGTTTGTCATAGCAATATTCCTATTATGTATCGTGTAACATTGGTATCACCTTGCTATTAGGGGGTACCAGTTCTGTATAAATAAATGTCATTGTTTTCTCTTTTCCCGACGCTATCGTTTGATTTCATTTTATATAGACAAAAGGTTTTTTAATCACTTATAGTATGCATGTAAGCGAGGTTAGGAATATCTCCGTAACAAGGGGAACATAAAACAATAAACTTTTTTTTTCTAAAACCCTCTAAGCATGTACACATACACAATCCCTCCCTTTTCTGTCTAAGAACCACCCCATACTCAGAAGCTTGACAGACGAATCTCCTGCAGAGGGAAAGAAAAAAAAACAAGCAAGGAACCACATCCTGACATTCTGTGTTAATTTGGAATGAATGGGTCCATCAGCCGAGAGACCCACTCGCTCCAATAAGTAAATGATGCAAATGTACAAGCAACAACCGTTGCACAACACCGCCACCTAGTGACGATGCCACGGTGATGACACCGTCCCTACTCTTATTCTACCCCCAAAGTCTCTGTCTTTGAACTGTGAAGAAGAGAGAACAAACAAACAGCTCTCATTCCTCCAAAGAGTAGAAAAACCCAAATAAAAAACTAGGGTACAGTTCGATTCTCCGGCAAGAGCACCTCCGGAAATTTGTCACAGGAAAACAAGTGAGTCTCTTCTCACAAATAAAACCTCGAGTCAGGCAAAAACAAGGGCTTCAGATGCTTATCGAAAACCTCAATCGAATAGCCAGCGTCCTCTCCATCTTTCCTGCAAATGCGCACCTTGTCTGAGTGGATATGGCGGCCCCACATCCAGTCTGCTCTGCAGTCCCTAAACTTTTTCGACACGGGTGGCGAACAGGACAAGTATCGCCGGGCATGAGGCACTTTAAGTTTCTCCCAAACGAACTCATCGTACCATCGCTGTCACAGAACTTCAACCTCAAACAACAAGTCTCTGGGCAAGTACGGATATTCCCATCCATACTCGTGAGCGACCCTCTGAGAAAAGAGTCGTTGCAATCGGGCTAAAGGAGGCATTGTGGCCCGCTCACCTTCTCCTGGTTGAACGATGGCCTCCGGGTGCCGAGGTACTTCCACTACCTCTGATGGCTTTTCTCTCGGTGCCCGTAGTGATGCTCGCTGTTTCCCCGCCAACAAAACGGGTGATACTGTGGACTGTGGAAGAGCAACCAGAGGACCAGGCTTCCTCGTAGACTCCGGAGCATCCGCCCAGGGCATGCTGTCTCCTATGGACATAGGCGAATCTTGGGGTGCACGTAGTATAGGCAATGGGCGTTTGTCCCAACCCTTCTGGTGAAACAGTTCATCAATCTCACCGTCATCTCCACAATCCAACAGTGACTCTAGGTCGGAGGTGTCATACATCTCCGTGGGAAGGTAGTCTCTGGTAGACGTGGTACTACCCTCCCAAGCGGGTTCCACCGACTGTGGACCCCCAACACCTCCAACCACCACCACAGTCCCAGCCCCTGGCTCACCTTGACCTTTTGTAGAACTGGGATGTCCAGGACTCTTCCAACTGGATCCATCCAGGCCAGGCAAGCGATGGGGTGAAGCTCTTCCACGACCATAGGAGGCCTGCACCAGGCCGACTTTCCTCTTCGGAGGTGGGAGCAGAGAATCTGTGGTGACCGAAGCAGCATCCTCAGATTTTTCCTTCTCAGTCTCTGATTGGGCAGTCACATCGCCCTGGTCAGTGCGTACGGGAACCTCCGCAAAGGCCTGGATCTCCCCCTCTGGAGTAGCGGTACCTGTGAGGCTGTTGAGGCGAAGGGCCCGGGGCCTTACTGTGGATGGCTCCACCTCGAACAAGAACTCTTTGCATGCCTCGCAACACCCGAATGGCTTCAGGTGAACCACCAGTCCCAAGCATCCGGGATAGATCACACCAAAGGGCCTCCGTGTCTCTGCAGGTGTACAGAGCCAACTGTCCTCGGGGCCTGAGTCTTATCCCCGTGTCTGTAAGGGGAGCAGCAAAGGTAGTCATCTTCGTGGGGTAGGGAACCGGAATCCACGGGGAGCTTGTGGCCATCCCGACTGTCTGCTGCTCCATCACGCACTCACCACGCGCCGAAGTCTCCACGTGAGTTCCTCCACATGGCCAGACTCCTCCCACGACTTGCACGTTTTTGCGGGCTTCCATCAAGCTCTGCCCACGAACTGTGTAGTCACGGGGTGCCTCATGGCGCAGTGCAGTAAAAGCCCCCACATGTAGTACGTCACACGGCTGGACTTCTCCCTCTTCTCGCTCCTCCGCATGGGCCTTTCCCGTCTTAGGGTAATTTCCACGACTTTGAGCAGGGATGCACTTTGGCCGATCACATGGCCGACCTGTTTGGAACTCTTCTGGGCAGCAAAGTCTAGACACAGCCATTCTCACTTCCAAAGTCAAAACACACATCATCCCGGTCTCACGAGCCCCCACGTGTAGCGACCTCACCCCATCTCTTCCCTCTAGGGGTATCACACACGATAGAGTGAGATGCGCTACGGCCCATGTCCTCCCCATAGCTGTGGGTGAGGTGAAGGCCAGCACCAGATATTTCCTCGGGCCTGTGTGCTTCTGTAAAGGATTAAGTCCTGCTGTGCCAACACTTCCCTCTGCTCCCATTAACCAGAGTTCCACACACCGATCACAGTCCAACTCTTGTTTTATTGCATTTCTCACAATAAACAGTGCTTCAGTAGCTAACTGGTTTCGACTTGATAACATTTAGATACAGGGGATGAGCAGGTCGAGGCACTGTCCTAATTATCAGCTAAACCACTGCGATCTCGCCAGCGGTTACTATAGCCTTAGCTAGAAAGGACTTAGAACTTGAGAGTCTCTACCAGTGACTCAAGAGAACATAGATAGGAGTACCTTTGCTGCGTTGCGGCCCCTGTCAGGGGAAGATGTCCCTCCAAGAGAGTTACCAGAGGCCCATCCGTCACTGGGTTGATGCTGCTCCAGACTCTCCGAATGGGTAACCTCCCCGGCCTCCCCACCTCAGACATGGGCCCCATCCACTTCAGGGACCCTCGGACTTCTCCACCCTCGCGGGACCCAGTCGAAGTCACTGGGCCCCAGGCCTCCTGGTTTAGTACCTCACCCCAGGCTGAAGGTGCCTGGGATGGACTCCAACTCCATTCCGGTCAGGCCTAGGGCACCTGAGCCGGAATCCGGACCCAGCCGCACCCAGGCCTAAGGTGCCTGGGCGCGTGATGAAGAACCTCCAGAAGAGCAAGACCTCGTGACCAGGACGTCTCCCCCTTTTATCCCCTCCAATGACGCCACGGCAGGTTCCCCGCCCTCGCCGTACCATCTCCGAGAAGGGACAAAAAGGACAGCACTGTGGCAGTGAATCTACCTCGAACCTGCGGGCACCTGCCACCCACAGGCCAAGGAGATTATTACACCGCCCAATCCTCCACGAATACAAATGGTCATTACTCCCATACCTACACACCTGAACTTCCACCCAGGTGTACCCCACCTAAATTTAAAGACCCCGCTACAAACATAAGTACTGAAATACATATATGAGCTAGAGTATTTTCCAACAAAAGATTTTGACTTGGTCTCGAACTTGGAAGATATATAGGTTATGCCTTATCGTGTTGAGGTATAGTTTATGGGGTTCACATTACTGTAGGCGTGGACAGATTAATTCCAGGCTACAGTTAGAATAAATAATCTACAAAAATACTCTTTCGCTGAATTTAATTATACTGATCATTAAGTATACTTTGCTAAACCTTATGTACAAATGTTAGTATGACTGTAATATTGTCTATTTTTTTTTTTTTGAATATAAAATAAAAATCTTTACTGTTTAAAAAAAAAGTCTCTGAAAAAGATGACCTCACGTATTTCACCACAGACTTCTGGGAAAGCGTTCTGCTTTCTGTTCCTGATCACTCTGATTGTGTTCCTATCCACCTGTGTCATAACTAACTGTATATATCATCCTGAGGACTTGGGAGCCTTAAAAGGCATATGTGGGTCATCTCAGAGCCTAATCTAATCATACACATATAAGACATAAGAGAGATATACAAGCTGAAGGAAATAAGGAAGACAGTTTCACTGATAGGATGCTTTTATTAAAAGTTAAATATAGCTATGCTAATAAAGCTTACCTTAGTATGTATTACAATACGGAAACTACCTATGTTACATAGGTGTGCGCACAGGGTGTGCTAGGTGTGCCTGGGCACACTCTAATCACCCTGTGTGCGGTAGCATTATCGCTCTGTGCTGGCAGTGAGATGGGGAAACATCTCCCTCTGACTGGCTCTGCCATAAGAGAAGTTCTTCCACAATTCTCTTTTAATTTGCTGGTGGGAAGATGGGAAGAATCTCTGATTTGCTCTGCCAAACATATATATTTATATGTGCACATGTGTTTTTGAGCTTTGGGGTGCACACCCTAATGCAGTAGGCTGTGCACACCTATGCTATGTTACAATGAGGGGAAAATGAGCCATTTAAAGTCATGGCTCAAGAGGGGATTGTAATAGAATGTATACATAACAGACTCCATTTTAAGTAGAAATTTACTTTTCAATATGTGTTTTGACATAATTAGCTTAACTAACAGTTTGTATAGAAACACACCGTGCAAAGTCATTGCGGTTAAAGCTGATTCATGGTGCAGATTGTTGTGTAAGCAAAATCATCAACTAGTTCTTGTTAAAACTAAAATTCAGCAGTTTTAATCATGATAAGAAAATACTGTGTTTGTTTAACTTTTAGAAACGTATAAATTAAAACATGGTTCCTCCCTTCTTTCTTTTGCATATAAGCCACTGTGGTATTCAGTAAAGGTTAAAGATCTTATGAACACACTCAAATCTGTTTCCTTGTGTCTCATTTGGCTTCTCACGGAATCCGGGGGTCATTAAAGCTTTTCCTGTATTACCTGAAGTACAGCTGGTGGCCGTATTAACTGTTCCCTCTTCACTCAGCATCACAGGACAGAGTATACAGCTCAGCATCACGGGACAGAGTATACAACCCCAGCATCACAAAACAGAGTATACAGCCCCAGCATCACAGGACAAAGTATACAGCCCCAGCATCACAGGACAGAGTATACAGCCCCAGCATCACAGGACAGAGTATACAGCCCCAGCATCACAGGACAGAGTATACAGCTCAGCATCACAAGACAGAGTATACAGCTCAGCATCACAGGACAGAGTATACAGCTCAGCATCACATGACAGAGTATACAGCTCCTGCATCACAGGACAGAGTATGCATCCCGAGCATCACAGGACAGAGTACATACCTCCCAACTTTAGAACTTGAGGCTGATGTAAGCATGCGGCACATCACACCAAAAAGTGGGTGTGGCCAGACTGTTATCAGTAGAAGGGGCATGGTTAAACAAAACCAATCCCCCCTACCACCATCCCTCTCCCCATCATTACACAGGACCCCTTCCTCGACACTACCCCCCATTGTTACACAGGACCCCCTCCCTCATACTAACCCCATCATTGAACACAGAGAGGTTATTTGTTTAGGTTGGAGAGGCAGGGATGGGGAGGTTATTGTTTAGGGTGGAGATGCAGGAAGGGGGGTTATTGTTTAGGGTGGAGAAACAGGGAGGGGAGTTATTGTTTAGGGTGGAGAGGCAGGGAGGGTGGGTGTTTAGGGTGGAGAGGAAGGGAGGGGTATTTAGGGTGGAGATGCAGGAAAAGGGGTGTGTTTAGGGTGGAGAGGCAAGGAGGGGGTGTTTAGGGTGGAGATGCAGGGAGGGGGGTGTTTAGGGTGGTGATGCAGGGGGCGTTTAGGTTGGTGATGCAGGGGGGTGTTTAGGGTGGAGATGCAGGGGGAGGTGTTTAGGGTGGAGAGGTGGGGGGTGTTTAGGGTGGAGAGGCAGGGGGGGTGTTTAGGGTGGAGAGGCGGGGGGTGTTTAGGGTGGAGAGGCAGGGGGGGTGTTTAGGGTGGAGAGGCAGGGAGGGGGTGTTTAGGGTGAAGATGCAGGGAGGGTGTGTTTAGGGTGGAGATGCAGGGGGTGTTTAGGGTGGAGATGTAGGGAGGGGAGGTGTTTAGGGTAGAGATACAGGGAGGGGGGGTGTTTGGGCTGGAGATGCAGGGAGGGGGATGTTTAGGGTGGAGATGCAGGGAGGGGGGTGTTTATCGTGGAGATGCAGGGATGGGGTGTGTTTAGGGTGGAGATGCAGGGAGGAGGAGTGTTTAGGGTGGAGATGCAGGGAGGGGGGTGTTTAGGGTGGAGATGCAGGTAGGAGGGGTGTTTAGGGTGGAGATGCAGGGAGAAGGGATGTTTAGGGTGGAGATGCAGGGAGGGGGGTGTTTAGGGTGGAGATGCAGGGGGGGTGTTTAGGGTGGAGATGCAGGGAGGGGGGTGTTTAGGGTGGAGATGCAGGGGGAGTGTTTAGGGTGGAGATGCATGAAGGGGGGTGTTTAGGGTGGCGATGCAGGGAGGGGGGTGTTTAGGGTGGAGAGGCGGGGATGTTTAGGGTGGAGAGGCAGGGGGGTGTTCAGGGTGGAGATGCAGGGAGAGGGGTTTTTAGGGTGGAGAGGCAGGGAGGGGGTGTTTAGGGTGCAGATGCAGGGAGGGGGTGTTTAGGGTGGAGATGCAGGGGGTGTTTAGGGTGGAGATGCAGGGAGGGTAGGTGTTTAGGGTAGAGATACAGGGAGGGGGGGTGTTTGGGGTGGAGATGCAGGGAGGGGGATGTTTAGGGTGCAGATGCAGGGAGGGGGGTGTTTAGCGTGGAGATGCAGGGATGGGGTGTGTTTAGGGTGGGGATGCAGGGAGGAGGAGTGTTTAGGGTGGAGATGCAGGGAGGGGGGTGTTTAGGGTGGAGATGCAGGGAGGGGGGTGTTTAGGGTGGAGATGCAGGTAGGAGGGGTGTTTAGGGTGGAGATGCAGGGAGAAGGGGTGTTTAAAGTGGAGATGCAGGGAGGGGGGTGTTTAGGGTGGAGATGCAGGGGGGGTGTTTAGGGTGGAGATGCAGGGGGAGTGTTTAGCGTGGCGATGCAGGGAGGGGGGGTGTTTAGGGTGGAGATGCAGGGAGGGGGGTGTTTAGGGTGGAGATGCAGGGGGAGTGTTTAGGGTGGTGATGCAGGGAGGGGGGTGTTTAGGGTGGAGATGCAGGGAGGGGGGGTGTTTAGGGTGGAGAAACCCCACAGCTGCCAATCACTGCCATGCACCACAACACTCAGCAGCTCCACCCTCCCCCTCCATGAAACTCTGCAGAGGAGTCCGAGGAGGGGGAAGCATGATGCTGGGAGAGAGAAAGACATTTCAACAGCAACACAGTGGTGTAGTGGTTAGCACTTTCACCTAGCAGCAAAAGGGTCACTGGCTCGAATACCGACCACGACACCATCTTCCTGGAGTTTGCATGTTCTCCCTGTGTCTGCGTGGGTTTCCTCCGGGTACTCCGGTTTCCTCCAATACACCAAAGACATAATGGTAGGTTAATTGGATCTTGTCCAAATTGGCCCAGTATATATGTGTACATATAAGTGTACAAATGTGTGTCCCAAGCGTGTTGAGATCCTACGGGGTAAATGACCGCACCAGCCAGCAAGACACTGGCTGCAAAAAAGCGCCTTGAGGCGATTCAGTTCGCATTTGTAGCGCTATATAAGTCATTCATTCAAATAGAGAAGGTCAGCTTTTGCAATCCTCTCCGATCCCCGCACTCACCTGGTGCACTGGTACACTGCCAGCTCTGTGTCCATCCGCTGCATCTGTGATCTGCTCCCCGCCTCACATCAAAGGGTCCCGGGTCATAGATTGGGGTTCACCCAGAATACTGGAGAAGTTTGGGTCTGTTGAGAATCTGTTCTCCTGGTCGTCCCCAGAGGAAGGCTCCAGTGAGGAGGAGTTGGAGACAGGAGATTCCCCTTCAACAGAGACTCACTCTGAGGTGATAGAAGAACCAAAGCCCGCAGTATGGACCCCAGTTTCAACCAGCAGACTCTTCGTAAGTTGACCCTCTACTACCCAGACCAGAGCACCCACCTACAAGCAGTGTGTGATCAAAGCCCAGGATGCCTGTGTTATGCCTGGCAGAGGAAAACCCAAGGAACTGCTCAGGCTCTCTCACTTCCAATGAGAGGTCCAACGTAGGGTTGCTCTGGAGTGGGGTTTTGACTACCCTTATGTCCCATCTCAGGTCATGGACATCATTGAGAACTCATGGGGAGAGTGGGAGGATGACATGATCTGGGAGTACCTGCACGTCTCAAAAACCTGTAAGGGTGCCAGAGAGTAGTGCTTGGGCCTGGTTCAAGAAAATTCAGGGGGGGGATGGAAGTTGGGAGGTGCAATCTACAAAGACTGAGTCCTGGTTGTAAAGGCAGGTCGGCCTACCAGGAGCCACTTGGTCTCTGTCTGAGGAGAAGGGGATAGCCGGAGGAGGTTGCCTGGATCCATGTTTCTATCTGTGAGAAGGACTGCTGGACTGCAAGGACAGGTCAGGGCCTGTGTGTGACAAAACTTTCTTTGCAGGGACAGTGTTTGCCTGCCGCCCAGGGAGCCTGATGGACATCATGGACACTAGGGTGTACTGTCCCTGCCAAACCTCTTGCTGCCTGCCACTTCAGGAGGGGCCCCTCCATTTAGGAGCAAAGAGAGTTTCCCACCTATCATGCATGTATGTCTTGCTGTGCTCTTCAGGAGGTTACCCTAGATCCCTCCTGGTAGGGTGACAGCAGTCGGAAAAATGCCCAACCTGTTAATGTGAAAAAATGTCACCAAAGAGAGGATAGTAACCCCCTCTCAGTGGTGAATCGCTTTGTATAGGTAGAATGTACAGATAGGATGTTTTTTGTTGTTGTTTGTGTCTTCTTTTAGGAACGCCAGAGATGGGACGGCTGTCCATCTCCACCGCCTGACAGATGAAGACCTGTGTGAAGCAGAGTATTCCTCCCAAGGGTGCACTTGTATGTACCTAGCTGCAGGGACCTGTAGTTAGGAATCTATGCTCAAACCATGTACAGTGTAAATGTGTGACCAGAATGTACATATTATATTTTTGTACTTAACTTATTTGTGCATAGCCCCGCCCAAGTTTTCTCCCTTCCCCCATCCTATTTTATGGGATGTCCTTTACTCCTGGGCCCAGGAGGTATTTTTCAAAATTTACATTTTTCCCACAACCGGGGACCAGCTGTAAATTGGTGGGGGGTGGATGTAGCGCCCTCTACCTTAGGTAGGTGTTAGAGGTGAGGATTTTTGTGATAGCTGCCAGGCAGGTAAATTTAGGCAGGCCTATGCTGCATGCTAGGCCTACTTGTTTTGATCTGGGGGGCAGGGAGTGGTTAGTGTAGCAGTGGGTGTGACCACCTGTCTTTCAGTTCTTGGGCGTCTCCCCTGCTTCTAGGGAGAATGTTCTGGTAGAGGGGCAGGGCAGGGAGCTGGAGTGACAGGGAGCTCAAGTGAGGAGCCCTGACCAGTGGCGGTGCGTCCATAGTGGGCGCAGGAGCGCCGTTCCCTCTCTGTCCTTCCCTGTCACTCACAACAACAATACATAGGTTCATGCATTGCATGAACCTATGTATTGTCGCCGCCGCTGTCGCCCACTATTCAGATGGCCTGCCCCCTGTTGAGCGCCGGCCATCTGAATAACAGCGGCTGGTTGGTTTTTGGAAGTGCCTATCAGAGCCAGCGGCTCTGATAGGCTTCCCGATTACAGCCTGAGGGCTGTAATCGGCTTCCAAATAGTTAACCAGGGGACGCACGGGGGTGCGTTGCTTGGTTAACACTGACAGGCGTCTCAGCCAATCAGGTTCACCGGGTCTGGTTACCGATAACCTGATTGGCTGAAGCGACATCGAGGGCGGGAGAAGACATCGAGGACGGAAGAAGGACGGCGCTGACCCGAGGAAGTTTAGTGCAGGGCTGGGGGAAACTGGCTGTATTTGGGGGGAACCTGGCTGTATTTGGGGACAAACTGGCTGTATTTGGGGGGAAACTGGATGCATTTGGGGACAAACTGGCTGTATTTGGGGGGAAACTGGCTGTATTTGGGGGGAAACGGACTGTATTTTGGGGAAAACTGATTTAATACCAGGGATGTTGGCAACTCCCCGATCTAACTTGATGTTCATATTTAATTGTATTTTGGGGGAAGCTGGCTGCATTTGGGGGGAAACTGGCTGCATTTGGGGACAAACTGGCTGTATTTAGGGGGAAACTGGCTGCATTTGAGGGGGCAAACTGGTGGCGTTTGGGCACAGTGGCTGCGCTTAATGGGCACAGTGGCGGCAATTGATGATTTTTTTTTCAGATTGTTTGCGCCCCCCCCCCCCCAAAAAAAATTTGCGCACCAGCCGCCACTGGCCTTGACCAATCCCCAATTGGAATTGGCAGGGGGCAGGCCTCCTACATAAGCTCAGGTCCAGCCCACTGGAGGGGAGTTGTCGGCTGGGTGAAGTGAAGAATGGAGTGTTATACGGCAGCAGGAGGCCAATACCCATCTGGGGGGGTGTGCGCCTCGGCGGAGGAGCTCGGGAGCTGGGAGGGAGCCTCTCTTCCTATACAGTAATGGAGGAGGAGTCCTGGAACAGAGGAGCTGGGGAAGCAGTCGGTACGCATGACCGGGTAAATTCTTCACCAAGGACCCAGGGCAGGAGAAGGTCGGTGAGGCACAGTGGATATCTGGAGAAGGCATGCCAGGGGAGCTGGGTGCAAGGCCAGAGGAGAGACTGTGGGGTTTTGTGTCAAATCGATGTGGCCTGTGGGCACAGGATTTGCAAGTCAGGCTAGCTGGGATCAGTAGTGTACCAACAAACTAAAGCTGCTAAACAACTAGGCCGCCAAGAATTGGTACTGCAGAGTTGGTGCAGAGGAGAGACTGTAAATGTTAGAGTCTATCATTTGCTCACAGTGCTATTGATTCAACAATTCTTTAACAATGATGGCAAAGTGATCTGTTCTATGGGCATCCCATACCTCCTTTCCCCCAACCAAGTTATATCCCCAAATAAATAAAACAAAACAAAGAACAAATTACTGTTCATTGTCTCTGAGAGTGATATATGGAGGTCTGGCAGCAGGGTGACATGGTGGATAACAGTAACTAGTAGCAACCATCCACTACATAAGGAACATTACACAAGATACAAATAAGTAGACATGGGGAAAAGAGCGAGGGGGAATGTTGCTTACCCGGTACCCCAAGCTTACAGATTTTCTGTTTATGAAGCGGTATAAACCCTGCGAAACATGTTGAGAACTACAATATCCGTGGAAACTCACCATATTTGGATCCTCTTTTACTGGGGACACGTATGCTGGTGACACGCATGGATAGTTACTATGTACCTTTAATGATGTATTAAAATGTCTTGTCTTTTGTATCAAATAATAAAATTGTATAATATTTTTTTATAAATTTTGAGTACACATTGTTTAATATTGGTACCGTAATAGTCCTGCTTCAATGCTCTTTACTGGGTGATTGGTTGAGGATCATTCCCCTAGTCTTTCCTGTTCCTTTTCAATTGGATGATGGTACACTTTATGTAGTCTATCCTCAATTTACATTTATAGAGGCTATAATCCTTTCAAATATTGGAGTAGAGCTTCAGACCCAGGTCTGGTCACTGAAACATCTTATACAGATATCATATGAGGTGCTAGAGTGGTGTGAAGGTAGGTTAACATTTTAAATTCTCAACCACCCATATTGGCATTGTATGTCTATGAAATCATGTCACGGATCAGAGGGTTACTAGGGGAGAACATGAACGAGGGAGCCACGTGGTCCATAAGGTATCGCTGCCCGTTAATCGTCTTTAGAAGTCAACCAGCATGGACAATTTTTACAAGGATACCAAGCTTCCCCAATGCAGACAATAGTAGTAGCTATAAACACCACAACAAGCACATGTTATTGCTAATATTTAATCTGCCACCATCCAGAAATTACAGCCTTGTGGGAAACCTTATGCCTGACACCTCTGATCAGGACACTCGGCTCTCAAGTAGACTGGTACACAGGATTTGGAGACCACATACACTGCTCTCACTATCAGTTACAGGTTAGCTAAACAAGGCAATATTACTTTCTATAGTTAGTACATACACCCACTCATGATATCTTACCACCAGCCACCAAAAGAGGAGACTCACCCATCTAGCTGGCTGGACACAGGCAAATGTGAATGTTGCATCCAGTCTGATGTACTCTGATGGCTGGGTGGTAGCCTGGGTAATTTCCTCATTCCTCCGATGGTTGTTTGGCAGCTTAAATGATTTCCCAATGCCTCTGAGATGCCCAGAGCTGTTCTGTGAGTTAGATTTACATACTGATAATGAGATTTGTCAATGCCTACGATAACATCCACACACTGGTACTAATCTGCATGCAATCAGATTGGCCATATTGTTCTGTGTCAGCCAACTGCTGCAATACCGAAAATATGGGAGCACATCCACACAATGCAGTCTGATACAAATTACCACTTCAATACCAGGCACTTATACACCTTCCTGCCCAAGCCAACTTTGAGCGATGTCGCATATTGAATGACAATTGTGCGGTCATACTACACTGTACCCAAACAATTTTTTTATCATTTTGTTCCCACAAATTTCTTCTGGTGGTATTTGATCACCTCTGCGATTTTTATTTTTTGCGCAACAAATAAAAAAAGAGCAAAATTTTTTTCTTTGTTTCTATTATATTTTTTTGTAAATAAGTACCTTTTCTTCTTCAATGACGGGCACTGATATGGCTGCACTGACGGGCACTGATAAGGCGGCACTGATGGGCACCGATGAGGTGGCACCAATGAAATGGCACTGATGAGGTGGCACTGATGGGCACTGATGATGGGCACTGATAGGCGGCACTGATGGGCACTGATAGGCGGCACTGATGGGCACTGATAGGTGGCACTGGTATGCAGCACTGATGGGCACTCATAGCCGGCACTGATGGGCACTCATAGGCGGCACTGATGGGCACTCATAGGTGGCACTGATGGGTACTTATGGGTGGCACTGATAGGTGGCACGGACGGGCACTGATAGATGGGCACAGGTGGGCACTGATAAGTGGCACTGATGGACACTGGTGGGTGGCACTGATGACACTGGTGGGTGGAATTGCTCAGCATCACAATTTTTTTGGTGCCATGATGGTGCCAGTCAGTACCCATTTATGGGCACTGATTGGCATATGTTGTGCATACTAATGTACATGTGGATGGCCATGGGGGATTCACCTGGCCATCCACATGTTGGGTGCTTCCCTGGTAGTCCTGGGCGGCATCCTGGTGGTCCAGTGTGGGCATCTGAGGGGGGGCTGCGAAGATAAACAATCAGCGCGAACCCCCCCTGTCATAAGAGCCGCCGATCGGCTCTCCTCTACTCGCGTCTGTCAGACGCGAGTGAGGAAGAGCCGATCAACGGCTCTTCCTGTTTACATCGTGATTGGACACGGCTGATCACGTGGTAAAGAGCCTCCGCCGGAGGCTCTTTACCGAGATCAGTGTTGCGGTGTGTCAGAGTGACACACCGCACCACTGATCGCCATGATGCGCGCCCGTGGGGGCTCGCGCGGCTGTTATCCTGCTGGACGTCATATGTTGCCCAGTCAGGATAACTGAACCACCGCCCGGCCGTCATTCTGCTATAGGCCGGGCGAGAAGTGGTTAACAACTTGCCAACCGCCCTATAGCAGTTTTACTGGCTACAGTGCAGGCCACGCTGCGCATGATCACATATATATATATATATATATATACGTGATCCTGCACTTCTGGATATCGGGCATGAGTGCGTACCACTGGCGGCTCGCTCCCGCTGTGATTCTACACGGCAGGAGCTGATCAACATCTCCCGATGTCCGCCGGCACCCGCTGATCATTCAGTACACAGGCAGAACGGCAATCTGTCTATGTAAACAAGGCAGATCGCCGTTCTGTCAGTAAGGATGGCATGGATCCTGTGTTCCTGCAAAGTAGGGACACGGATCTATGCCTTCCCCTAGTAAAAGCACCTCCCACACTACAGTAAAACACCAGCTTGTCACACAGTTAACCCTTTCATTGCCCCTGATGTTCTTAGCCAGTGTCATTAGTACAGTGACAGTGCATATTTTTAGCATCAGTGTGACTGGTCCCCAAAAAAGTGTCAATTAGTGTTCAATTTGTCTGGCGCAAAATTGCGGTCCCGCTATAAGTCGCTGATCGCCATCATTACTAGAATTGTTTTTAAAAAATTCCATAAATATATCCCATAGTTTGTAGACACTATGGGGTTGATTTACTAAAGGCAAATAGACTGTGCAGTTTGCAAAGTGCAGTTGCTCCAGAGCTTAGTAAATGAGCAGAAGATCTGCTGACTTCTATCATCCAATCATGTGCAAGCAAAAATTATGGTTTTTTTTTTATTTTCCTTGTTCGTGATTGGGTGCTCTTTGCAAAGTGAAACTTTACCTCCTTTACTAAGCTCTGGAGCAACTGCACTTTTCAAAGGGCACAGTCTATTTGCTTTTAGTAAATCAACCCCTATAACTTTTACACAAACTAATCAGTATACGCTTATTGGGATTTTTTTAACCAAAAATATGTAGCAGAATACACATTGGCCTAAATAGATGAAGAAATAAGATTTTTTACTTTTTGTTATTGAATGTGTTTTATAGCAGAAAGTTAAAAAAAAAATTCTGCCTTTTTTGTTTATAGCACAAAAAAATAAAAAAAATGCAGAGGTCAAATACCACCAAAAGAAAGCATTGTTTGCAGACAAAAAAAAGTCCAAAATTTTTATTTGGGTACAGTGTCGCACGGCCACGCAATTGTCAGTTAAAGTAACGCAGTGGCGTATGGCAAAAAAAATGGCCTGGTCAGGAAGGGGGGTAAATCTTCTGGAGCTGAAGTGGTTAACAACTGTAGCCATTGGTTGCTACTAGTTACAAACATCCACCAAATCACCCTGCTGCCAGACCCCCATATATCACTTCTGAGACAATGAGCAGTCATTTGCGTAGTTTTGTTGCATTTATTGTGAGATACAACTTGGTTGGGGTAAAGGAAGATATGAGATGCCCATAGCACTTGTTGAATTGTCATCACATTTATGGAGCATGGATAGCAGATTCAGGCCTCGTACATACGACCGATTTTCTCATCCAAAACCGTCAAGAAAAGTGCCGCGAGAGCTTTTTTGTCGAGAAAAACGTTTGTGTGTATGGTTTTAAGACGAGAAAATTGCCGAGAATCTCGACGAGAAAATAGAGAACCTGCTCTCTATTTTCTCGTCAGGATTCCAGATTTCCTCGTCGTGTTTCTCGTCGGCCTGTTTTGTGACGAGAAAATGGTTCGTGTGTATGCTTTTACGACTCTTCCAAAAGCGCGCATGCTCACAAGCAACTATGAGACGGGAGCGCATCTTCTGGTAAAACAAGCCTTCGTAATGGAGAGAGCACATTCGTCACGCTTAAAATTATTGCATCGTTTAAATGTTCTGCATTGAAATCTTCGGTAGAATGTTATATTAATCAAAACGAGTGACCTTCTTTTGCTGCTGATATTCACACAGAGTTATGACTATCTTTTTTTAACCTTTTTCATGCTGCTCTTAAGAAGATTTATGTGTATTATATCGTACAAGTTTTTAGGAATAATTTAAATGGTTATATTTTTCAAAATGATGTTAATTATAATTTTGCAATGTTTTGATAGTGATCTCCCATATAATTTTGGAATCTATATTAGTTAAATTTTCCACCATGTTTTTTGGCAAATCAGATTTAGTTATTCTTTTGGGGGGTTGTTATCTGTCCCTTTTTTTGTCAGTCAAATGTATCTGCTTACTCCAAAGCTAGATTTTTTATTTTTACAAATACACATAGTCAAGTATGAACTTAAACAAAAATCACATTTATTCATGTTTCGAAATAAAATAAAGAGAAGGCAGCGCTGGAGAACCTGCTGCCATTTGTGCATCCCAGGGACCCCAGAGCACACAGCAACCCTGTGTGGACCCTAAAATTGGGAGCTTGAGAAGGCCAACATTTCTGAACACAATCTGATGCTGGCCTCCCAGAGGTCAGGAACAGCAGCAGGAGATAGATATGTCCCAAGTGTGTGGTACTACAACAGGCTGGAAGAGGAAAAAAGCAGCGCCTTCTAAGCGTAGTGGTATCAAAAATTTATTAGAGCAATATATAATACAGAGGCAAGAGATACACTCACAAACGAGTATAGTAAGAGGCTTATCTTTAAAGGTTGTCATCCGCTCGACCCGGGAGCTGCGAATCCTGATGTTACAAGCTGGAGTCCCACGTAGTGGTTGGCGGTGGTAAAAGGAACTTCACTCTCGCGGCCGCAGAGATGGGGAAGAATCCTCACTGGAACACAGCTAGTGGAATCGTCACTTCCGGGTATGATGTCAGCGGGGGATGCGCGCGTTCGAAGCATGCGTGCTTCTTCATCAGGCTCATAGGGGCCATCTTGGAGTGGGGCAATTTATACCACACCACAATACAAATGAATTAGCATACTTAGTTGCCAAGGAGATGGATACAGGACGCGGCTAAAGAACATAACATGGCGCTTACAATATGGATTTAGATAGCACTAGTAGGAGTGTTATCAAGTAATGAACATAGGGAGGGGGAAAAAACAAAAAGGAGAAAGAAGAAAGCACCACCCAAATACAATAAATGGATACAAAATAGGGAGTACAATAAAAGTATATAAATATATATACACATGCATGTATATATACATACACACACATGCACGATCATATGCACACATACATATGGGCAAGATATATAATAAAAACATTATGAACATATTGTATAATCAAGCACTCTAGGTGCAGTATTAAAATATATTGTATTATATAACATTATATTATAAATGCTACAAATACAATATATATAAATTATTAATGAATTAAAAAATATTAATAAAATTGGGAATCCGAAGTTTACTATAATTTCCCCCAAAAATCACTTTTAGGATCCTTCAATACCTCATAAAAAATAATAAATAATAAATAAAAAATATATAAATAAATAAAATAGAATAAAAATAAATATTAAAAATAGATTGGAATAAAGTTAATTGGTTGGTATAATAGGCATCATTATGCTTAAGCTGACGCGTGCGCACCTGATACCTTAGCTATTTATCAATCAGCTCAAAAAGGTCACCCTAATGTGCCATATAAAATGTGCCACAAGAAATAAATGTGGCAAACCTATGCTCAATGCACTGAATAACACAATATTATAAGAGTATTTTTATTTCAATACCCTCATTAAGGCCCCCAGGAGAGAGGCTATCTAAAGTGTAGATCCAGTAATTTTCCCTCTCACATAGCCTCTTATAACGTTCTGCCTTGGGCAAATGTTTGGAAACGGCCTCTATGACCCAAACACGTAGCCCCTCCCAAGACTGCTGGTGAAATGCAGGAAAGCCCTATGTCTCACCTGTAAACATGTCACTCACAGACAAAAAGAGTTTACGTGTAAGGACAAAATATACACCATACCTGATTTTTTCACGTGCTCTTCCGAGTATGTCGTCTATTGTCTTACGTGCCCTTGTGGCCTACTTTATGTAGGCCGCACTATTCGTACCCTCCGCAAAAGGTTTGGGGAGCACCGTAATTTTGTGGAGAAGGGCCTGGAAAAATATAGTGTTGCAAGGCACTTTAAAGAATTTCACCAGCAGTCTTGGGAGGGGCTACGTGTTTGGGTCATAGAGGCCGTTTCCAAACATTTGCCCAAGGCAGAACGTTATAAGAGGCTATGTGAGAGGGAAAATTACTGGATCTACACTTTAGATAGCCTCTCTCCTGGGGGCCTTAATGAGGGTATTGAAATAAACATACTCTTATAATATTGTGTTATTCAGTGCATTGAGTATAGGTTTGCCACATTTATTTCTTGTGGCACATTTTATATGGCACATTACGGTGACCTTTTTGAGCTGATTGATAAATAGCTAAGGTATCAGGTGCGCACGCGTCAGCTTAAAGGGGTTGCTCCGCCGGAAAAAAAAAAAATAAAAGCCAGCAGCTACAGCTACAGCAGCTGCTGGCTTTTAATATTTGGACACTTACCTGTCCTGGAGTCCAGCGACGTCCGCAGCAGAGGACGAGCGACCGCTCGTCGCTCTGCTGCTCCCTCCGCCATCCTCGCTGAGGGAACCAGGAAGTGAAGCCCTGCGGCTTCATGCCCGGTTCCCTACGGCGCATGCGCGAGTCGCGCTGCGCCGTTCTGATTGGTGCTCCTGTGTTCTGGGAGCCGAGTGTCTCCCAGAACACCAAGGGAAGTCTGCGGGAAGTGACGTAACTCCCGCAGATTCCCGGAGACAGGACTCCCGGATGTGGGTGAAAATACCTGTCTTAGACAGGTATCTTCACCCCCCTCCCCCCTGAAAGGTGTCAATTGTGACACCGGAGGGGGGGAGGGTTCCAAATAGCAAAAGTTGCTATTTAGGGTGGAGCTCCACTTTAAGCATAATGATGCCTATTATACCAACCAATTAACTTTATTCCAATCTATTTTTAATATTTATTTTTATTCTATTTTATTTATTTATATATTTTTTATTTATTATTTATTATTTTTTATGAGGTATTGAAGGACCCTAAAAGTGATTTTTGGGGGAAATTATAGTAAACTTCGGATTCCCAATTTTATTAATATTTTTTAATTCATTAATAATTTACATATATTGTATTTGTAGCATTTATAATATAATGTTATATAATACAATATATTTTAATACTGCACCTAGAGTGCTTGATTATACATTATCTTCATAATGTTTTTATTATATATCTTGCCCATATGTATGTGTGCATATGATCGTGCATGTGTGTGTATGTATATATACATGCATGTGTATATATATTTATATACTTTTATTGTACTCCCTATTTTGTATCCATTTATTGTATTTGGGTGGTGCTTTCTTCTTTCTCCTTTTTGTTTTTTCCCCCTCCCTATGTTCATTACTTGATAACACTCCTACTAGTGCTATCTAAATCCATATTGTAAGCGCCATGTTATGTTCTTTAGCCGCGTCCTGTATCCATCTCCTTGGCAACTAAGTATGCTAATTCATTTGTATTGTGGTGTGGTAAAAATTGCCCCACTCCAAGATGGCCCCTATGAGCCTGATGAAGAAGCACGCATGCTTCGAACGCGCGCATCCCCCGCTGACATCATACCCGGAAGTGACGATTCCACTAGCTGTGTTCCAGTGAGGATTCTTCCCCATCTCTGCGGCCGCGAGAGTGAAGTTCCTTTTACCACCGCTAACCACTACGTGGGACTCCAGCTTGTAACATCAGGATTCGCAGCTCCCGGGTCGAGCGGATGACAACCTTTAAAGATAAGCTTCTTACTATACTCGTTTGTGAGTGTATCTCTTGCCGCTGTATTATATATTGCTCTAATACATTTTTGATACCACTACGCTTAGAAGGCGCTGCTTTTTTCCTCTTCCTGTCTTATTTCAGATCACTTCTATCTGTAAGCTGGCAGCCTTCCTTGCGGATAGTCTTCAAGCTATTCCACACATGGACTAATTGATATGGACTTTTATGTGTGTTTTTATACAGCTTATTTTAGTTTCATTCCCATTCTGTTTGCCCCGTTTTATGTTTAGTTTTTCTTTTGTATTTCCTTATCCAGAGTGTGCTCAATTCATCTGTTGTTTATGTACTACAACAGGCTGCCTTCTGTTCGACCACAATGAAGCAAGGCCATCACTTCCTCTTCTTCCTGGCAACCTTCCCTGCAACCTTCCCTGAAGCCTTCCCTGCAGCCTTCCTTCTTCGTTTGGCTGGAGGCTGGGCCACTGGAGGGGTACTCCTGTCAGGAGGAGGAGGAGGAGATGTAGCAGAAGGGGGTGGGGCAGAAGAAGAAGTTGGAGGTGTAGCAGAAGGGGGTGGGGCAGAAGAAGAAGGTGGAGGTGTAGCAGAAGGGGGTGGGGCAGAAGAAGAAGGGGGAGGTGTAGCAGAAGGGGGTGGGGCAGAAGAAGAAGGTGGAGGTGTAGCAGAAGGGGGTGGGGCAGAAGAAGAAGGTGGAGGTGTAGCAGAAGGGGGGAGGTGTAGCAGAAGGGGGTGGGGCAGAAGAAGAAGGTGGAGGTGTAGCAGAAGGGGGTGGGGCAGAAGAAGAAGGGGGAGGTGTAGCAGAAGGGGGTGGGGCAGAAGAAGAAGGTGGAGGTGTAGCAGAAGGGGGTGGGGCAGAAGAAGGGGGAGGTGGAGGTTGAGGTTGGGTCAGTTGTGCCACCTCACATATGGCGGTATTGGGGGTAATTTTCTCCATCACCCCCTTGTTGAGCAAGGTGATGAGCAGGGGCTCGCATAGGAGGCGTTGCTCCATGCTCATCACCTTAAACTTAGCCTCCACTAGGCCGGCAATGGCCTCTTCAGGGGATGTGGGCTCCTGGAGGGTGGCATGGGCCTCACGAATAAGGGCCATTGCTGCCTCACTCGTGCTCCTGTCCCTCCTGCCTCTTTTGGGAAGCCGGATGGGAGGCACCTGGGATCTGCTGCTTCTCCTTTGCCCTGCCACCTCCTGTCTGCCACTGGGCCCTGCCACCTCCTGTCTGCCACTGCGCCCTGCCACCTCCTGGCTGCCACTGGGCCCTGCCACCTCCTGGCTGCCACTGGGCCCTGCCACCTCCTGGCTGCCACTGGGCCCTTCCTCCTCCTGCCTGACAGTTTCCAGACCCTCCTCCTGGCTGATTTCATCCTGTGTATGAAAAAGGGACATAGTTTAATATGTTGGTTTAATCTTTGCATCAAACTTTGTAATTCTGATTGAAGCAATTAGAATGTAAATCCATAAATCCTTGCTTTAAATTTACCACTACATCAGATTGACTATTTAGCACCCAATTAAGTGCAGACTAATGTCTACAGATCTTGATTTCACTTGTGGAATCCAAAATATTGTATGTTTGTCATCTTGACATATTTGTCAAACATTAAATTTATCCCAATACATTTTCACTTAATACTATACCTGGCTCCAGATGGCCAAATCAGGATCATCCAGGATGGCTGCCTCCTCTTGCTCCAGAGAAGGCTCAGGTTGGCTGCAGGGAAGTCTGGGGGGAAGAGTGGAGAGTGATGGCCTTGTCTCAATGTGGTCATCCAGGAAGGACATCCTGTTGTAGTACCACAAAATCGGGACATAAACATCACCTGCTGCTGCTCCTGACCTCTGAGAAGTCAGCACCTTAGAGCGTTCAGTCCTGTAGGTACCTCTCAAGCTGCCAATTTTAGTGTCCACTTGTTTTGCTGTGGCTGTGGGCACCTTGGTATGCACAAATGGGAGCAGCTTCTCCAGCGCTGCTTTTCTCACCCCTCTTTTTTTGTGGATGGGGTTTTTCGTCTCCCACAGAGCCGGCAGCTCCCTTACCCGGTCAATAAATTCCGCCAGGAAATCCTTGTCGCTTATAAAGACATTCATATTGTATCTGCAAGTTAAATAAATTATATATAACTAATGTGAGGCAAACAGTCTAACCTCCTTAACATCCTAGTCACCATATATATCCTCCAACATTCTCAAGACAGTATAGGCCAACAATTTGTACAAGTCACAAAATCACATACCTTCGTTCGCACGTCCGTCACTTGAACTCCTCTCTCCGCACACCGAACGTACTATAGTCACATGTGTGTTTGCTATATACACACCACACATGCGTCAAAATACGAACACGTCGCTCCGCACACGTCCCCCGCTCATGACGTTCTAACTAACATCTTTTCCCCGCCCCTTCTCTTTCGGCGCGCAGACAGATATGGCGGAGTTACAGCAGGTGTCTGATAATTCCGCAACTAACGAGGAGGAGACAAGCCCGGAGACCGAGGAAACATCACGATCAAGGAGGAGATTCAAGGCATCGAATATGTCTTTTGCGGAGATGGCGGAGATGGTGGACATCTTGCTCAAGTCTGATTATGATGCAAAGCATGGGCCGTATAGCAAACCAAATAGAAGGAAGGCCAAAATCCTCACTAAAGTCGTGAAGAGTCTGAAGGGGAATTTCGGGGTGAAACCAGGCCCGGATTTACTCCCTTTGCCACCCCAAGGCCGGGTCCTTCAATGCCGCCCCCCCGCTCCTCCCCTTCTCTATACACAATACAGGCCCCTCCTCCCCTTCTCTATACACAATACAGGCTCCTCCCCTTCTCTATACACAATACATGCCCCTCCTCCCCTTCTCTATACACAATACAGGCTCCTCCCCTTCTCTATACACAATACAGGCCCCTTTCACCCTATGCTTCTCCCTAACACTATAGACAATGCCAAGCTCCTCCCCTTTACACTCATAAATTATGTTATTGGTCTCTCTTTAAGCTCCTCCCATAAGCATAAATCTGTCCCCAACTTCCAAGCCCCTCCCCTGTCACTATAGTGAATATTAAGCCCCTCCCCTATCATTATAGTGAATGACAAGCTCCTCCTCTGACTCTAGAACCCTCCCCTATATTAATACCCATATTGCAGGCTATTTCTCCCACACTAGTTCCCGCCCATAAATACAGAATGGCCCCTCCTCCTCCTCCAAGCCCCGCCTCCTCTCACTCTCCAGGACACCAATGGCGACACACACCTGCTGCAGACACTCGATGACTTTGTTCATATAATCCTCTCCTGACACTTGTACGGAGTGAACGGGAAGTCCACGGGGATGCCGGCCACTTGAATCTGAGGCATGTCCGCTCCTCACCCCCCCGGGTCGCCGCTCGCCTCAGCTTCACAATTCCTGCCCGTACGTCATGACGTCAGCGGGACACCCACATCCCGTCCACTGGTGATGTCACGCTCTCTACCTTCCTGGAAGAAACCGAGGAAAGCGGCGGGGCGGAGCTGTGGGCGGGGCGGATGGGATGGAACGGGGAGTGACCGTTCGGGGGACACAAAATCGGGTGCTGGGGAGGCGGAAAGCAGCCAGGCAAAGAGGTGCCGCGGCGCCGCCCCTGCACTCACTGCCGCCCCGAGGCCTGGCCTCGGTGGCCTTGTCTGGAATCCGGCCCTGGGTGAAACGCTCAAATGAGCAGCTCAGAAAGAGGTGGTCAGACCTCAAACTGAGGGAGCCAGAGCAGTTGAGGAGCATAAAGAGAATGCTCGCTAAAAGTAAGTAAAATGTAGACTTTTCTGCTATTAATCTTTTTCTAAACTTACATGTTGCTCTTTATTTTGGTTTCTCATATTGGACTCCCTTCCAAAATGTAATATTTTGAACTTGGTTGGGCACAGTAATCGTTTGTTACGTTACCGACACTTCGTTCAGCCACTATCCGCGGTTTTGGCTTATTTTAGAGCCACAAAAGTAATAGACATTTGCCATTTTTGCTCAAATATTGTGGCAAAATTTTTAGGCTAGATGATGTGTTTGTAAAGAGAATGAAATGCTAACTTTTATCAGTGTAAAGGAGAGGACACTCAGCAGCTGCTTCCACATCTGTACTTTGGAGCACTATAGTGTGGGCCACCAGACCCGCCTTTTTTGGGTGTCCCACACAGGTGCATCAGTGAATTTTTGTGGTGCCTCCATGTCAAATAAATTACATCCAAAGGTGAATACTAAACATATTCTTGGTCATAAATAATGCATTCTTCTTTAAATTCCGCCCAAACACACACTTGTACCACACTTCCAAGCAATTTAGCCTGTTTTTATTTTAACATTGAGATTTACAGTGTGATAAATAGACCTTTTGTTTGATTCTCATAGGGGAGAGAAGACTGGGAGGAGAACACTCCAGGGAGCACATGCACCCCACAACTTCCAAGCAACCCCAAACTCCCAAAGACCCACAACCGAAAGATGTGCAGGAAGTTGAGGTGGAGGAAGGAGAAGTGCAGGAAGGAGAGGTGGATGACCTTGTGGATCTGGTCACCACAACAGGTCAGTATCTGTCACCACAGCTTCAGGTAAGAGATGTAGGCCTGCAGAGTTATAATACCTTTTGTTTTTTGTTTTTAGGGGATATAAATGTTGTGAAGGATAGTACACGGTTCTCTGCTGACAGTGCCCTCCGCCTCATCCAGCAAGTGATGGAATGTAGCACGGAACTGGACCTAAGTAAACAAAGAATCCATGTGATGGAACAAACATTTAAAGACATTCTCGATGTTTTGGGGAGAATTCAATAAGCCATCCAAACACATTTGTTTTTACATGTTTGTTATTGCACATTTTAGAATATTTTTGACAATCAAACCAGCCAAAATTTGAATCTGCACACAGTGTGTCAACATGTGCTATCTGCCATCAGGGGATATCCATGTACGTCTTTTGGGGGTGCAACCCCTTCCTCGTATCTAAAGTAGCTGAACTGAGGAAGGGGTTGCACCCCCAAAACACGTCCATTGATCACCCCTGATGGCAGATAGCACATGTTGACAATAGGGATCAGGATTGTAAACTTCCTAGATGAAAAAAATCCCAAATGTGTGCATATTCAATTTTTGGCTGGGCAAGGGGTGGCAGGACCCCATATTAGGACGGGCACATAGAGACATAGTTTGTGTAAGTGAATGTCTCAGATTGCTCAGAGGTATCCAATGTTGTAATTTTTGGAATGCAACTGTTATTTTTGTATTTTCATAAGCAAAAACTTGCCGGGTTGTGGCCAGGCCAACCCAAAAAAACAGAAAAAACTAAAAATGGTGTGAATGTGCACAGAGTAAAATATTTGACCACAAACAACGTGTAGCTTCTTTTTATAATACCCTCTAAGCTTATTTGGTTATTTTGTAAGGTTACATAGTTAAATGGTTGTTAGTGCATTTGTAGTGCCAAGTGTATTTTACTTTAGTAACTAAGACAAACTAGGAGACAGGAAAGAACAAATAATTAAAGGTTTAAACAAGCTTTTTATTTGGATCCTTAGACATAGGCTGGCATAGGAATTGCCCCCCTACCCGTGAAATACTCCATGTATTTGTCCCGAACCTCACGGGCATTTTGGGAGGGCAAGCCAGGAAGGGCAGATTCCAGGCGCGGCAGGGGATTTGCAGGGGAAAGTCCAGCCTCTGGCAAAACTGAGGCCATATAGGAATTTGATTTTTGGCTCAGAAAGTTGTGTAGCACACAGCAGCATAATACGACATAGTTTATTTTGTAGTCCGCCAAGTGTATTGAAGTCATAAAAAGGCGGAACCGGCTGGCCATTATGCCAAAGGCATTTTCGACAACTCTTCGGCCCCTGGCCAGCCGGTAATTGAACACCCTGTTGTCTGGGGTCAGGGTCCTCTGTGGAAATGGCCTCATAAGATGCCGTCCGAGTACGAAGGCTTCATCAGCCAAAAAAAACAAAGGGGAGTCCTTCAATATTCCCTGCATCCGGTGGCAATGCAAGGTCGTCACTCTGGAGACGGAGGGCAAACTCCGTCTGGATGAAGGATCCCCCATCGGACATCCGGCCATTCTTCCCTACATCAACATAGAGGAATTCATACCGTGCTGACACCACCGCCATCAGCACAATGCTATGAAACCCCTTGTAATTGTAGTAGTAGGACCCAGAACGGGGTGGCGGCACGATGCGGACGTGCTTCCCGTCTATGGCACCACCGCAGTTGGGGAAGTCCCATCGCGTGGCAAACTCCGATGCCACAGTCTGCCATTCCTGTGGCGTGGAAGGAAGCTGTGGAGTGAAACAAGATGAAATAATATTAGAATACAAAAATCATACATTACAAGGAAATTCTCTGAAAAAACATTAGAGGCCAACATCAATCAAATTCTACGTTTATTAAGGTGTTTAAAATAAGTATAATGGAAGGCTCATTTATCATATTCATCACCCCCTCTGATGGGCCATTACTAAATTATTTGGGGGGGGGGAGATGTGTTTGGCCACAGGATAGCATTGCAGTGGCGGTGCGTCCAGAGTGGGCGCTGGAGCACTGCCCCCTCTCTCCTGTGCCCATCACTCAGGACAATACATAGGTTCATGCGTTGCATTAACCTATGTATTGTCTATGCCGCCCACTATTCAGGTGGATGGCCTCTTGTAAAGTGACCGACATATGAATAATTGCGGCTTCAGAAAAGTTAAATAGGGGACGCAGAGGGGAGCATTCCTTGGGTAAACACTGACAGGCTGCTCTGCCAATCATGTTCACCAAGTCTGTTTAATGGTAACATGATTGACTGATGCAACATCAAGGGAAGGAGAAGACATCAAGGACAGAAGAAGGATGGCGCTGACCACAAGAAGGTAAGTGCAGGGCTGGGGGGAAACTGGCTGCATTAGAGGGGACTAAATGGCTGCATTGGAGGGAACAAAATGGCTGCATTAGAGGGGACAACTGGGGGCGTTTAATAGGCACCAGAGCAAAAAAGGAGGAAGTTAATTTCCTAAATTGGGGTTTGAACCCCCAAACATTTGGAGCAACAGGCGCCCCTGCTGGAAAAGTTAGTGAAGGGAAATATTTATGGAGGAGAAAAAAGGGGCAATCTAAAGCTTCCAGCATGCATGGGGACAAAGGGGACATTCTCAGCATATTACAATCATGGTAATTAGGGAAGGATGAAAGAAATACAATACATTAGCATACATGTAATACATAAAATGTGATGTTAATGGAGAAAACTTACCCTAATATAGTCCTCCTGCAGGACTTGTATAATGGCAGAACAGGTGTCTGGGATTATGAGGCCCAGAGCCTGGGGGGAGATGCCTGTGGTGAACTTCAAGTCCTGAAGACTTCTCCCTGTCACCAGGTAATGCAACGTGGCGATGAGCCTCTGCTCAGCACTGATGGCTTCCCACATAACGGTGTCCTTCCTGGTAATATAGGGGGACACCAAAGCCAACAGTTCCTGAAAAACGGGGTCAGACATCCGCAGAAAATTCCTGTAGTCCTCAGGATTATTCTCGACGATCTCCCGCAGCAGAGGCATATGGCAGAATTGGTCCCGCTGGAGCAACCAATTCTTGGTCCATGAACTCCTCCTCACACCATTCATGGACTGGTCTTGGTCCAAAACAAGCAGACCAACGTCCAGGCGACATGGCTAAGAAACGGTCGTCTTATCAGAACGTACAGAACAGAACGCACTTTAGAACAGCAAGGCCTATGAATAACGAACTGAAAATCAGAAATTAACAGGCAAGAACGCACTGTAAAACAGATACGACCTGCCTAGACGCCCTGAAAGTCAAGATACGAACCCACAAGCACAAACTGAACCGCAGAAAACGATCTGAAAAGTACGAAGACTGAAAAGCGCGAATCGTCTCTTCCCAAACTTTAACTTCACACGCGGTAACACGAGATCAGCAAAAGCAGCCCAAGGGGTGGCGCCAAGAAAAAAGATCTTCCCCTTTATAGTGCCGTCGTACGTGCTGGACGTGACCGCGGAGAACAACGCCGAAATTGGAAATTGTCAGTGTGTACGCATGGAAAGCTTGACGAGAAAATCAACAAGCTTAACAAGAATCTTGTCGAAAAAAACGACGTGTTTTTTACGACGAGAAAATCGGTCGTGTGTACGAGGCTTCAGCCCTGAAAAATGATGCACTTCTAACATTCACAGTCCCTTCCCCTGCATAGCTCCATGCAGACTATTGCTACTCCTTCCCTGCACTGGCTTCTGGAGAATGTCACTCCCTTGAACTCCTCTTCTCCTTGTACAAATCCTTTATTGCAAAACTGTTAGATTCCTGTTTCTTTACTTCCAGCAAGACAAAAAGGGATCACTCTGAATCAGTGGCGTATCGTGAGGGGTGCAGGGGGTGCCGTGGCCCCGGGCGCAACATTTAGGGGGGCGCAATTTCGTGCCAGTAGTGTCATTACTGGCTGCCTCCTCCTAATTTTCATTTTCTGTGTCCCCCGATCTCCGGCCACCATATTTAGTGTCCGGCGCCCTGTGATTGGGCGATGGGGGTCATGTGCGACGTGGGGCTGGCCTGTCCGCGATGACCCCTATACGCCCAATCACAGTGCACCGGGAAACACTGAACATGGCAGCGGGAGACAATCGCTGAAAATAGTGAGCCGCCGGGGTTTCTCCTCTGCTCTGCCTGTCCCTCTGGTGTGGCGCTGTATTTACGGCGGCGGGGCAGGATGGGGCGCGGTGGAGATGGGACTGAGCATGGAGATGCAACATCTGTTAGCTGACCTCCTGCCCGGCAGGGACACCATGGAGCGGGTGGATGGCGCTGGCCTGGCCCCAGCCCGGACACCATGGAGCGGGTGGATGGCGCTGGCGGGGAAGCCACGAAGAGCAGAGGTAAGGAGGAGGATGGATCTTCACCGAGCTGTGTGGAGGGGGGTATGTGTGAGTAGTCAGGTAGGTGTCAGGAAGGGGTGTCAGTGTATGTGCCAGTCAGTGTAGGTGTCAGTTAGGTCAGTGTAGGTGTCAGTTAGGCCAGTGTAGGTGTCAGGTAGGTCAGTTAGGTCAGTGTAGGTGTCAGTTAGGTTAGTGTAGGTGTCAGTTAGGTCAGTGTAGGTGTCAGCTAGGTCAGTGTATGTGTCAGTTGGGTCAGTGTAGGTGTCTGTTAGGCCAGTGTAGGTGTCAGGTAGGTCAGTGTAGGTGTCAGTTAGGTCAGTGTAGGTGTCAGTTCGGCCAGTGTAGGTGTCAGGCCAGTGTAGGTGTCAGGTAGGCCAATGTAGGTGTCAGGTAGGCCAGTGTAGGTGTCAGTTAGGTCAGTGTAGGTGTCAGTTCGGCCAGTGTAGGTGTCAGGCCAGTGTAGGTGTCAGGTAGGCCAGTGTAGGTGTCAGGTAGGCCAGTGTAGGTTTCAGTTAGGCCAGTGTAGGTGTCAGTTAGGTCAGTGTAGGTGTCAGTTAGGTCAGTGTAGGTGTCAGGTAGGCCAGTGTAGGTGTCAGCTAGGTCAGTGTAGGTGTCAGGTAGGCCAGTGTAGGTGTCAGTTAGGTCAGTGTAGGTGTTAGGTCAGTGTAGGTGTCAGGTAGGCCAGTGTAGGTGTCAGGTAGGCCAGTGTAGGTGTCAGGTAGGCCAGTGTAATGATCAGGTGGGTCAGTGTAGGTGACAGTTATGTTAGTGTAGGTGTCAGGTAGGTCAGTGTAGGTGTCAGGCCAGTGTAGGTGTCAGGTAGGCCAGTGTAGGTGTCAGGTAGGCCAGTGTATGTGTCAGGTAGGCCAGTGTAGGTGTCAGGTAGGCCAGTGTAGGTGTCAAGTAGGTCAGTGTAGGGTTCAGTTGAGTCAGTGTAATGTGAGTAGTGCAGGAAGTAGGATTCAGGTGGATCAGTGCACGTGTCAGGTAGGTGTGTCAGTGGGTCAGTGTAGGGGTCAGATAGGTCACATGTGTTGCAGGGGCAGGGTAAAGTGGAGTCAGGGGCGCACCAAAATTAAGTATCCCCTAGGGTGTCAAAGATCCTTGCACCAGCCCTGGTGGTCAGTGTGGTGTGTAGTGTGGTGTGCAGTGTAGTGGTCAGTGTGTAGGAATCGGGTAGATCAGTGCAGTGGACAGGTAGGTAAGTGTAATGGTCAGTCTAGAAATCATGTAGGTTCGTGTAGAGGTTAGTGTAGTGGTCAGTATAGGAATCAGGCTGGTCAGTACTATTGTAGGAAGGGAAGGGACTCAGGGAGTGCAAAAACTCTGCAGGTTAGGGGGCGCAAATTTCTTGCCTTGCCCCGGGCGCTGACAACCCACGCTATGCCACTGCTCTAAATAACCCCAGCTTGCTGGCTGTAATTAGGTGCTGTAATAAAGTCTCTCTGATGGTGTTGCTTGAGCAAATCACTAAGCCAGGGACATACGGTACCTCTCCCCAGCGGGTCAATGATTTTAGTAGCTACACAGTCTCTTGGATGATATTACCTGAGTGCTTTACTAGGCCAGAGATACTCGGTACCTCTCCCCGACAGCCTAGCAAGTTAGCAGCACATGGCAACAAACTGACTACTGCTCCCAGCCAGTCCAATCTGCAATTCCTGCGTTCCCTGGCCGCAGCAATTTGCACTACGCTCCACAATCTTCCTCTTGCTCCAGTTCTTCACTGTAGTAGACACACTGACCTTCTCCTGCCCCAAGTCCATGGTAGCAAACTCTATCCGGATACACATCCTAGCAGCTCTTTCTGCCCTCCTCCGCATTCGTCGTGTCCCCCACGTCTGGACGCCCTGCAGCAGCTGCCTAAAACTCCATTCTCCTTTCTCCAGCCCGACAGAATCCTCTTAGCAGCATGTGACCTCAGCTTATATGGGAGGCCTGCCTCCTGACAATGCCGAATGGGGATTGGTCAGAGCTCCTCACGTGAGCTGCCTGCCACTCATACCTCAAGTCCAACCCCTATTCCAGAACAATGTTCCTGAAAGCAGGGGAGGCGCCTCAGAGTCAGAGCACAGGTGATTTCACCCACTACTGCACTAAACACTCCCTGTCCCAGATCAAAACAAACAGGCCTAGCCTAAAGCACAGGCCTGTCTAAAATTGCCTGCACTGATAGATTAAACACAGGAAAATCCCATTCTAGCACCTACCTAAAGGTAGAGGGTGCTACACAACAATTAACAACTGAGCTGATGGTACAGCACAACAATCACACAATAGTCTTTTTTAACATGGAGGAACCCTTAAAATTACTTTCTGGCCTCAGGGAACCCCTGCTAATAATTATCGTATGAACAGCTCATGGTACATTAATGGGATGATCACTGGGAAGTAATCAAGAGGCTTGCTATTGAGGTCACTTGGCAGGAGGGGGGGGGGGGGGCAGGACCATTGGCAAGGGACCCAAAAAAAAGAGGATCGGGGCTGCTCTGTGCAAAATCATTTTACGGAGCAGCAGTGGCGGCTGGTGCTCAAAGATTTGGGGGGGCATCACAAACTAACAACACCCCCCCCCCCAGCACGGGAGACTGACGCCGGAGATCCCGAGCCCACACTTTTTTGAATCCTATTAAAGCCCCTGCACCCTATTTGTTATTAAAAAAAAATACAACCTTTAGAATCACTTTAAGCTGATAATCCCCCCCCCCCCCCTCTTGATATGAATGTTTTTAAGAATGATTTGTATATACGAGCATTCAATTTTTAAATTTTGCAATATATGTAATGGTAATTTCAGTAGCCATGTATAAATATCACTGACATTCCTATACGGAAAATACAATGTTGCATAACTACGGATTTATGTTTAAGAGTCTGTCTTATGTGACATTCTAAGGAAAGGAAAATGCAAATAATTGGTGTGTCATTAGCCAAACTGGATTTTCACGTTTCTAAATCTTCACTTCTGTGTTCTATAATTACAAAGTCACAGGTTGAAAAAAGACATAACAATACAGTTCAACCAATATAAAAACAAAAAACAAATAGAAAACTAGCTGTGTGAATTTGGCAACCCATGTTTGTAGAACCTGAATAAAAATATACCATTCGTTTGTGCTGATTTGTGCCGCAAAAACAAGCGTTTGTGCCAATTTCGGTTTCTGAGATATTAAACATTCAATTCAATGTAAGCCCCGCCCACTTTGCACCCCATGTTGCTGAATTTTAAAACAAACACGCCATTCGTTTGTGCCGTGTTTGTGCTGGTTTGTGCCGCAAAAATAGACTTTTGTGCCGCTTTGGTTTTCGGAGATATTGTGCGTTATAGTTGCTGAAACCCTGCGTCCAGAGGATCTCACGGCACAGGGAGCAACTTCGATCCCCTGCGAGTGCTGGATGAGATGGCGGACGTAGACAGGCTGCTTTCCAAGCTCAGGGCGGAGGCGGAGTCCAGGGCAGCGGAGTAGCTGCAGGAGCAGCTCTCATCTGTCCTACGAGATCAAGCCTCCGGTCAGGGACAGGGGGCAGGAGTCAGTATGAACTCGGAGGTCTTGGCCCCTGGAGTGCTTCTCTCTGGACTCCTCCCCCAGAGCTCGGTGCCACATTGGGAGCCCCTTCAGGACCACCCGCAACGCGATCGTTTGCACCGCGGGTGGCGCACCTGAAAGGAATCACCTTCATTGGCGGGCAAGGCTTGCGGGGCTGTCTGTGTCTCTACCCGGCGATGAGTCAGCAGGGGCAGAGCCTCGGCAGGTAAATCATGCTGCTACAGCCGCCAGGTCTTCTACCTCCGCAGCCGGTGGCTCTCCCGGGACCAGCCAGAACCAGGTGATGTCGGAGGTGCGGAGGAGTGGCGGTGTGAGACCAGCGGCGAGCGCCCAGGGCCCTGGCCGCTCCAGTAAGTTGACCCGGAAATTGGTGGGCGGCGCCAGCAGCCACTACTCCTGGGGTGCTGCCAGAGAGGGGAGACGTGGAGATAGAGGAGAGATCGGAGGGGGAGTTGTCCGCTTCTGAGGGGGAGGAGTCGCATGGACGCCCTGCATCGATGGAGTCGGGACCTGCGGCTGGTGGGATCCTTCCTAGGCAGCCTGGTAAGTCTACTACTTCTTCTAACATGTCTGTGTTTTCTGCTGTTGATGATAATGTGTGTCTAGGGGAAGGGCCCTGTCCCACACGGAGTTGGCGGCTCCGCAGTCTGAATTGCCCGCACTTTTTGTCCCTTCTAGTGCGGGCCGTGGTCACGCCACATCTAGGTCAGATGAGGGGTTTCAGGGATTCCTTTTGGGTTTGAGGGAGATGGGGACAAGTGGGCATCGAGGGTCAAGGCTGACTCATCGGGAGAGGCCGTTACTAAACAGGATTCAGTCAGATTGGCCGACTCTGCGAAATGTGAGGTTTACGTTTGTTTTGAGAGGCCTCTGGATGCGCACCTGAAACCGTAAGTCTGCCAAAAAATTTGGAAGAGTGAGTATGTGGAGATATTCTCTCTGCTACCCCTGGAAAAATTTATTCTGAATAGGGTCCAGCCAGAGGAGAGCAAAAAGGAGGATGACGAAAAACAGCGGGCTTATCCCACGGACTTTCCCTAATTGGCTGCAGGCTTTTGCCATTATGGCAAGTGTAGTTGGGGTGAAGAATCCGGAACACTGTTCAGCGTTCTTCTGTTATCTTGATGCCATCGGTGAGGCCTACAGGGTCTACTGGGGATCTGCATGGTTGAGGTACGACAAGCAGTTTCGGCAGCAGAGATCTATCTGCCCATCATTGCAGTGGAACCACAAGGACATTAGTTTGTAGATGCGACTTATGACCTCGGCGCGGGCCCCTAATTGTTTTTTCCAGGGGGGCGGGTGGCACATCTACCCCTGGACAACCGGCCACAAAGAAGAGGGGTGTCTGCTGGCAGTATAATGAGAGATCTTGCAAGTTTGAGGGGGCTTGCCGTTACCAGCATGAGTGCTCCGGCTGTGGAGGTTTGCATCCCTTGTCCCGCTGCTTCAAGCAGGGGAAGGGCCGTGCCGGCAAGTCTGTTAACAAAAGGGATGACGCCAGTGAGGGTGGAAAGGATACGGCCTTTCCTCAATAGATATCCGGATCGGGAGGCTGCTTGGTTGTGTTAAGGGTGGGTTTCTCCGAAGGCTTTTGCATACCTTGTTCCCTGGCCTCTCTTCCACCAGTGTCCCAGAACTTACGTTCGGCCTTGCAACATCCTGCAGTGGTTTCTGAGAAATTGTGGAAGGAAGTTGGGTTGGGCAGCATGGGCGGCCCTTTCCCCTTTGCAGCCTTTAGTGGATTTTGTGATCTTGCCCCTGGGGGTCGTACCTAAGAAGGAGCCCAATAAGTTTTGTCTAATTCATCACTTTTCCTTCCTGAAGGGTGGGTCGGTTAATGATGCGATTGACTCGGAAGGCGTGTATGGTATCTTACACTTCCTTTGATGCGGCTGTTTTCTGGGTCCGACATTATGGGCAAGGAACTCTCATGGCCAAATCCGATATTGAATCTGCATTTAGACTGCTTCCCCTTCATCTGGATAGTTTTCGCCTGCTGGGTTGTCATTGCCAAGAGGAGTACTATGTGGATCGATGCCTTCTGATGGCCTGTTCTTTTTCATGCGCATTGTTTGAGATGTTCAGCTCCTTTGTAGAGTGGGTAGTTCAGCATGTCTCAGGGGTGAATTCCATGATCCATTACTTGAATGACTTCATTTTTGTGGGCCCATCCTCCTCCAAGATATGTGCAGTGCTCCTCGGTACGTTGGAACACATCGCTGATCGTTTTGGTATCCCATTGGCCCCGGAGAAAACATAGGGGCCGACCACTGTTCTTAGTTTCCTCAGCATTGTGTTGGACTCCTGCACCATGGAGTGTCGTCAGCCGAAAGTCAAGCTGGTGGTCCTTAAGGCTGAGATTTGTGGGATCCTGGGATTGCGCAAGGTTCAACTTTGGAAACTGCAGTCGATGGGTAAGTTGAATTTTGCATGTCGCATCGTGCCTATGGGCAGAGTATTTTGTCAACGGCTGTCGGCAAGTACGGCCGGGGTCAAATCACCCACTCATTTTGTGCGCCTTAACAAGGAGCATCGGGATGACTTGCGAGTGTGGCACTCTTTCTTGGAATCCTTTAACGGACGAGCATTGTGGATGTCCAGGCCAGTGAGTAACCTTGACCTGGAACGTTACACGGATGCGGCCGGTTCAACTGGTTATGGGGTCTTCTTTCAAGGCCGCTGGAGTGCCGGACCTTGGCCAAAATTGTGGAAAGAGGCGGGTTTTCTCCAAAACTTGGTGCTTCTGGAATTGTTTCTGGTGGTGCTGGCCATGGAGGTGTGGGGAGAGTCTTTTAGGGACCTGAAAGTGCATTTTCACGGTGACAATCTTGGAGTGATACAGGTCATCAACTGTGTCACAGCCTCGTCGCCACCCGTGGTCCGACTTCTTCAGCACCTAGTGTTACGTTGTCTACAGTTAAATGTTTTTTCTTTATGCTGTTCACCTCCCGGGAGTTGAGAATGGCCTATCTGACGCATTGTCTCGCTTTCAGTAGGGCAGGTTCCGGGAGTTGGCACCAGCAGTGGAGCAACACGGGGTCCCTTGTCCCGAATGGCTGTGTAGGATTGCCTTGGGATCATCTCCGGATGGATCAGACGGTCAGTGAGTGACACGACATGGGCAGCCTATAAAGTATGGCAAGAGTGGTTGTCTTTGCTGCAGCAGACTGAGTTGGAGCAAGAAGGCCGGAGGTGAGGGTGCTGGTCCTGTCACGTACCTAGCGGTGATGAGCCCGGACTTGCAGAGGAAGGCCTCCCTTACGGCTCCCACCAGCGGCCCCTGGTAAGGTAACAGCAGGCGCGGAGGTAGGAGGGGTACGAGTGCCTGGCAGGATCAACCAAGGTGAAGGTAGGTATGCAGACTTGGTAGGCACACTGGAACACAGCAGGTCGAACTGGAATCAGGAACACTCAGCAAACTGGAATCGTTCAGCAGACGGGACCGGAACCAGGAACACAGGAACTCAGCAAACTGGATCAGCTTAGCAGACTGGACCGGAACCAGGAACACAGGAACTCAGCAGACTGGATCAGCTTAGCAGACTGGACTGGAACCAGGAACACAGGAACTCAGCAAACTGGATCAGCTTAGCAGACTGGACCGGAACTAGGAACAGTGAGCTTGGTCAGACAAGCCGGGTCGGTTAACTGGCTGGCAGCAAGGTACAGAGGGATCAGACTCGAGGAGAGGTCACAACAAGCCAGGGGTCGGATGCAGGCAGAAAACTGGAGAAGTCACAGGCAGGCCGGGTCAAACACAGGTAAGTCTTCAGATCAGGTTTTCAGGTACTCAACGCTGTAGAGCAGACAGCAGGGACTGTCTGCGATTGACAGGTTTAAATAGCCCCTCTGGTGCCACCTGCAGGGCGGAGCATGCGCAACCGAGAATCAGAAAGACCAGGACGCCTGCTTCTGGCAGGACCTCCATGACATTGCCCCCCCCCAAGGGGCAGCCTCCGGATGCCCATCCGGGCAAACTTCTCAGGGTGAGATCTCTTGAAGGACTGCACCAGGCTTCTAGCATGGATGTTCTCCTCAGGCTCCCAAGAGTTTTCTTCGGGTCCGTAGCCCTTCCACTTAATCAGGAATTGGTTCTGGTTATTCCTTCTTCTAAAATCCATAATGGCTTCCACTTCGAATTCCTCCTCCCCGTCTACAATGACAGGATCAGGGAGAGCCGGACTTCGGCCTGTAAATGGGTTGGGAACCGAGGGCTTCAGCAGAGATACATGGAAGACCGGATGGATCTTGAGGGAGTCAGGGAGCTCCAGTTCATAAGCCACTTCATTGATTTTCCTTTTGACTGGAAACGGCCCTAAGAATTTGGGGCCCAGTTTCTTAGAGGGACATGCCATCCTCAAGTTTAAAGTGGATAACCATACTTGGTCGCCGGGTGCCAGCATTAATTCACCCCGTCTCTTCCTGTCAAAAATTGTTTTGTTGTGTTCCTGAGTCTTGGTCATGGTTTCCTGCAGAAGTTGGTTGTTGGATGAAAAGAAGTTCAACTTTTCCTGGACTGCGGGCACCGTACATTCAGGAAGGGAATTGGGCAGGAATGTAGGATGGAAACCGTAGTTTGCGAAGAATGGGGACTGCTTGGTAACGGAATGCGTAGAGTTGTTATAGGCAAACTCGGCCAATGGGAGCAGGGAAACCCAGTCATTCTGAGCGAATGAAGAGAAGCAGCGCAGGTACTGCTCAAGGGTCTGGTTAGTCCTCTCAGTCTGTCCATTGGTCTGGGGATGGTAAGCAGAGGAAAGTGACAATTCTATCTCCAGAGCCTTGCAGAGGGATCTCCAAAACCGGGAGGTAAATTGTACCCCTCGGTCGGAGACAATATTGGCTGGTACCCCGTGGAGTCTGACGACCTCTCTGATGAACACCTGTGCAGTTTCGGGAGCTGAGGGAGTCCCCTTCATGGGAATGAAATGTGCCATCTTGGATAGACGGTCTACTATCACAAAGATAGTGGTGTGACTCTCAGCCGGAGGCAACTCGACGATAAAGTCGATGGACAGCATTTTCCAGGGTCTGTCTGGGACGGGTAGGGGTCTCAGTAGTCCCCAGGCCTTGGATTTGTAACCCTTGTTTCGGGTACAAACTATGCAGGACTCCACAAACTTCCTACAGTTCTCGCGGAGCCGAGGCCACCAAAAGGTACGCTGTACCAAGTCGGTGGTCTTGGCAACGCCAAAGTGCCCGGCAAGGGCATGGTCGTGGCAGAGTTCCAGTACGGTTATTCTCAGCTCTTCAGGTACGTAGATCCTGTTCTGGTACCAAAACAGCCCATCTTTGGCCTGCAATTCCGGTTCGGAGGGGAGTCTCTGCCCAGTGGAGGCTTGCTTGATCCGGGAGAGTAGGTCTTCCTGAAGCAGAAGGAAGTTTCCAGGAGCAACAATGGTGTCTGGAGGAGAGGTTTCCTTAGACTTATGGAACATCCGAGAGAGGGCATCAGGCTTAATGTTCTTGGAACCGGGACGGTAAGTGACATGGAAGGAGAACCGGGAGAAGAAGAGCGCCCACCTGGCTTGTCGTGGTTTTAGCCTTTTCGCTGCCTTCAGGTACTCCAGGTTCTTGTGGTCGGTGAATATCAGAATCGGGTGGGCAGCCCCCTCCAACAGATAACGCCACTCCTCTAATGCGGACTTGATCGCCAGCAATTCCCGATCCCCCACGTTGTAGTTCCTCTCTGCCACAGATAACTTGCGAGAGAAAAAAGCTACTGGGTGGAGCAAGGCTCTGGTCCCCTGTCTTTGGGACAGTATTGCTCCTACCGCAATTTCCGAGGCATCTACCTCCAGGACGAATGGTAATGAGGAATCTGGGTGCTTCAAGATAGAGGCAGAGGTAAAGAGACCCTTCAGGGCCTCAAAGGCCTTTTGGGCCTCAGGGGACCAGTGGAAACGGATCCCTTGTTTGGTCAGCTGGGTGATGGGTGCGATGATGGCTGAGAACCCTCTGATGAATTTGCGGTAGAAGTTGGCGAATCCAACGAAACGTTGGATCCCCTTCTTGTCCGCCGGGACTGGCCAGTCCAGTTTTGCAGCAATCTTTTGAGGGTCCATCTTGATGCCCTCGCTGGAGATAATTAGTCCCAAGAACGATATACTTTCCAGCTCAAATTCACACTTCTCGGCCTTCGCATACAGGCCGTGCTGGCGAAGCCGAGCCAACACACTTCTGACGTGCCTGCGGTGGGAATCAAGGGAGGAAGAAAAAATTAGTATATCGTCTAGGTAGACAATGACAAAGAGATCTAGGAAGTCCCGGAGCACATCGTTAATGAAATACTGGAAAGTGGCAGGGGCGTTGCACAACCCGAAGGGCATTACCCGGTACTCGAAATGTCCGAATCGGGTGCGGAAAGCGGTCTTCCACTCATCCCCCTCCTTGATGCGGACCAGATTGTAGGCTTCGCGGAGATCAAGTTTGGTAAAAATGATGGCTGTTCCCAGTCTCTGAAATAGTTCCGGTACCAAGGGGAGAGGGTAGCGTTTTTTTACTGTGATTTTATTTAATTCACGATAGTCCACACAAGGTCGAAGGGTATGATCCTTCTTCTCTACGAAAAAGATGCCTGCACCGGCTGGAGATGTAGACGGACGAATGAACCCTTTCTGTAGGTTTTCATCGATATAGTCTTTTAGTGCCCCCTGTTCTACCTCTGTTAACGGGAAGATCCTGCCAAACGGAATTGCCGCTCCGGGAAGTAGGTCAATGGGGCAATCATAGGCCCGATGAGGTGGTAGAGTCTCTGCCCCTTGTTTGCTAAACACATCAAGAAAGTCATGGTAGACCTCAGGGATGGATTGCCGTATTCCAGCCTCCGTATTGATACATAAGAGGGTGGCCGGCCCAGGGGTTTTGAGTGTCCCGCAGGATTGCTGGCAGTAAGGAGAAGAAAAGGTCACCAACCCCGTGGCCCAGTTGATGGTAGGGTTGTGGACCTGTAGCCAAGGTATACCAAGGATCACAGGGAACAATGGGGAAGAGATAATGTCCAGGCGTAAGTATTCTTGGTGGGTTCCGGAGATGGTGGAGATGGTAGCGGGTAAAGGGGCGGTCTCTTGGACCACTGGTCCAGACTTAATGATGGACCCATCAGCCAAATGCACACATAGTCCATGGGTCTTGGTGACAAGAGGGATCTGGTGCTTGATGGCAAAGGCTGAGTCCATAAAGCAGCTGCAAGCCCCGGAATCAATAATAGCGGGCACTTGCAGAGTCCTTCCTGGGAGCTGTAACGAGACAGAGAGAGCAAGGTGAGATGTGGACTTGGCCTGTGGGTTGGTAGTGTCAGAAGATACTGAAAGACACTTACGAAGTTTCAGGGGACAATTTATAACGAAGTGTCCGGGTTCCCCGCAGTACAGGCACAGATTGTTCACTTGGCGACGTTGGCGTTCCTGTTGGGAGAGGGGAGGACGAAGCACTCCGAGCTGCATGGGCTCGGGTATGTCAGATGTAGCGGCTGGAGGTGCAACAGGTGCTGGGTGCAGATGGCTGGGAGCCCGGGGAAGCATCCAGGTCGGGCGGGAGAAGCCCGTGGACCTCTCAGCCCTTCTTTCCCTGAGACGTCGGTCGATCTGGATTGTTAAGTCAATTAATGAATTCAGGGTTGGTGGTATGCCAACCCTAGCGAGCTCGTCCTTCAGAGGGTCGGACAGACCTATGCGGAACTGATGGCGGAGGGCGGCGTCATTCCAACTGGTATCTGCGCTCCACCGTCTAAATTCCACTACGTAGTCCTCTGCTGCTCTGCGCCCCTGCTGAAGGGTGCGCAAGGCGGTCTCTGCGGTTACTGAGAGCTGGGAATCTTCATATAGCTGAGCCATGGCGTCAAAGAAGGCAGTACGGTTGTTTAACGCCATATCTTTCCGTTCCAAGAGACGGTGGGCCCAGCTCTGAGGGTCTCCGGAAAGCAGGGACATCACAAAGCCCACCTTGGTGGCTTCCAAGGAGAAGGTGCGAGGCTGCAGAGCGAAGTAGAGTTTGCAGGAATTACGAAAAGCCCTAAACTTGCTTCGATCCCCGGAGAATCTTTCGGGTGTAGGGACCTTGGGCTCCGGAGGAAGCATGACAACTGTGGGTGAGGATCCTGCCCCAGCAGTGGAGGTAGAGGTATGGGATCCCCCTTGGGCTCCAGAGGGGTTGGAGAGGACCTGCACTTGTTCTTCCAGATGGGTGTAGCCTTGCTGGAGGTTCTTGACCGCTTCAGCCAATCCTGCCAGGTGCCGACATAGTTCCTCCATAGGTGAGGCTCCCTGCTCGGGCTCAGACATGGCTGTCTGCTACTGTCACGTACCTAGCGGTGATGAGCCCGGACTTGCAGAGGAAGGCCTCCCTTACGGCTCCCACCAGCGGCCCCTGGTAAGGTAACAGCAGGCGCGGAGGTAGGAGGGGTACGAGTGCCTGGCAGGATCAACCAAGGTGAAGGTAGGTATGCAGACTTGGTAGGCACACTGGAACACAGCAGGTCGAACTGGAATCAGGAACACTCAGCAAACTGGAATCGTTCAGCAGACGGGACCGGAACCAGGAACACAGGAACTCAGCAAACTGGATCAGCTTAGCAGACTGGACCGGAACCAGGAACACAGGAACTCAGCAGACTGGATCAGCTTAGCAGACTGGACTGGAACCAGGAACACAGGAACTCAGCAAACTGGATCAGCTTAGCAGACTGGACCGGAACTAGGAACAGTGAGCTTGGTCAGACAAGCCGGGTCGGTTAACTGGCTGGCAGCAAGGTACAGAGGGATCAGACAGAGGAGAGGTCACAACAAGCCAGGGGTCGGATGCAGGCAGAAAACTGGAGAAGTCACAGGCAGGCCGGGTCAAACACAGGTAAGTCTTCAGATCAGGTTTTCAGGTACTCAACGCTGTAGAGCAGACAGCAGGGACTGTCTGCGATTGACAGGTTTAAATAGCCCCTCTGGCGCCACCTGCAGGGCGGAGCATGCGCAACCGAGAATCAGGAAGACCAGGACGCCTGCTTCTGGCAGGACCTCCATGACAGGTCCTTTACTTTGTTTTGCAGAACCTTGAGGAGGGGGTGTCGGTGTCAGTCGTGGAGCGGAAATTGTCAGGATTAGCATTGCGCCCTGTTTAATTTGATATTCTGCAAAATGTTTTAGCCCAGTTGGTTTCCCTGTGTTCCTCAGCCTATGAGGTCTCTCTGTTTAAAATGGCCTCCTCTCTGGCTTTTTTTGGGGCTTTTCGGATTGGCGAACTAGTCAGCCCTTCCAAAAGGTTCCATGGGGTATGGTGGATTGGGAGGTCACCTGTGGGGAGGATAGGGTATCCCTGCTTTTGCGACAGTCCAAAATGGATCAGGCTGGCAGGGACAGATGGGATTTTAGATTTTTGCTGTGCCGGCTTCGCCCTTGTGTCCAGTGGATGCTGTGAGGGAGTTTCTCACAGTGCGCCCGGATTTGGCTGGGTCCTTTTTGTTACATGGAGACGGGTCCCCCTTGTCCAGATTTCAATTCATATATTTTTTCCGTATGTAGCGCTTGGTTGCTATTAGTAACAAACATCCACCATATCACCCTGCTGCCAGACCTCTATCTATCACCTCAGAGACAATGTTTTTGTTTATTGAGGGGATGGATATAACTTGGTTGGGGGAAAGGGAATATGGGATGCCCAAAAAAACATGTTGCTTTGCAATCATAATAAGGAACTTGAAATTTGGTTGAGCCTTGAAGTACTGAAGCACATATAATATCTACAGTCACTTCCCCTGCATCACCATGCAGACTATTTCCCCTCCTCTGCGTATCTCCTACAGACTGTTGCTCCCAGCTTCTATCCTCCTGCACAAACTTTACTGTAGATCATTATCTTTCCTATCACATCATCCTCTATGAGCGAAAGAGGCCGCTCTGAACAGTCTCAGTTGCTGGCTGTTAATAGATGCTGTTACTAGTCCAGAGGCCAAGTAATTTAGTAGCATGTGTAGATTGGTGGATTACTGCTTCCAGCTAGTCCGGTTTGCAAATCTTGTGCCCTCAGGCCGCATCGATTTGACGCTTTCCCCACAGTCTCTCCTCTGGCCTTGCACCGAGCTCCCCTGGCATGCTTCATCCAGTAATCCACTGTGGTCCACTCACACACCTTCTCCTGCCCCGAGTCCATGATGGAGAACTTGAACTGGACATACGTTCCGGCAGCTTCTCCAGCCCCTCTGTTCCAGGACACTTCATCCATGACCGTATAAAGATGAAGCTCCCTCCCAGCTCTCCCGGGCTCCTCCGATTGGCCTCGCACCCCCCCCAGATGGGGATGGGGCCCCTGTTACTGCCTAGTACTCCATTCTACACGTCTCCCGGCGGACAACAACCCCCCCAGTGGGCTGGACCTGAGTTTAAATGGGAGGCCTGCCCCCTGCCAATTCCAATTGGGGATTGGTCAGGGCTCCTCACATGAGTTCCCTGCCACTCCAGACCTGTGCCCTGCCCCTCTTCCAGATCATTCTCCCTAGAAGCAGGGGAGGCGCCTTAGAACTAAAGCACAGGTGATCCCACCCACTGCTACACTAACCACTCACTGCCCACAGAACAAAACAAACAGGCCTAGCCTGAAGCATAGGCCTGCCTAAATTTACCTGCACTGACAGTTCTACCTCACAAAAAATCCGACCTAGCACCTACCTACGGTAGAGGGTGCTACACGTAAATGTTTAAGGGCATTCGGTTTGGAGGAGAAAGAATTCTCCTCGCACTCATTCCGAATTGGGGAGGCCATGGAAGCTGCCAGATGTGGGTTGGATGACAGAGGGGTCAAGCGTATTGGTAGGTGGTGTAACGGGAAGGCCCGGGGAACTCAGAATCGCTTAGAAAGTATGAGATACACTTGCTTCAGCTTCCCCAATGCCTCCTATGTGTCAACCACCCTGTGTCTCTATTAGGGGCACAGGGTGAATGAAAACCCCAATATGGTCTATGATAGCCATATTCAATGCTGCACATACATTGTATCTAGATTGGATGTGTACTGTGAGGGGGGGGGGGGGGGTTGTGTAATCATTGCTGTGCGGAGTTAAGGTGATTTGCATTCTATCGTCTATTGTGGCTTGTGGTAATTAAGCCTATAATTATAGGTTGTGGAACTAGCAGTAGACAGGTTAATCACCTGCCTGCTTGTGTTGTAAATGAGTCTAGGAGGGTCTGGAGACCCTTTTGGTGTGAAAGGGATAGTTAACTCTATGCCTGTGTGCATTGTACTCGGCAGACGTACCGTCTACCAACCCTTTCATTATAAGATGTGTATTGAAGGTCTATTGTGTAAAGTCTTTTGAAGCCTAATGCCCCATACACACGATCATTTTTCATGCCGTTTAAAATGCCATTAAAAAAAATGGCCATTAAAAATGATCGTGTGTATGCTCCAGAGCATTTTTAACGACGTGAAAAACGGGCATTAAAAATTTCGAACATGCTCTCTTTTTTCACGTCGTTTTTCATGTTGTTTTTTTTAACGACGTAAAAAACGATAGTGTGTATGCTTTAACGACGTGAAAAAAAAATGCGCATGCTCAGAATCAAGTATGAGACGGGAGCGCTCGTTCTGGTAAAACTAGCGTTCGTAATGGAGATAGCACATTCGTCACGCTGTAACGGACTGAAAAGCACTAGACTGAAAAGAGCGAATCGTCTCTCACCAAACTTTGCTAACATGAAGGGTGGCGCCATTCGAACGGAACTTCCCCTTTATAGTGCCGTCGTACGTGGTGTACGTCACCGCGCTTTGCTTGAACATTTTTTAAAATGATGGTGTGTACGCAAGACAGGCTTGAGAGGAAACAAGAAAAAAAATGACGAGAAAAACGTCAGTTTTAAAAATGACATTAAAAATGATCGTGTGTATGGGGCATAACAGACGTCAAAATAATGGGTATTGGGCCTTGTTATGTGTGGGTGGAGCTGGGCCATTGTTCATGTTAAACTAATGCAGTAGTAGATGTGTATAAAAGTTACAATATCTTTTTCAATAAAGAGAGTCTATCCTGGAAGAGACAGAGTTCGTCTCGTTTCTTCTGGAAGGATTAATCTTATGGGAAGTGATCGCCTGGCTGTGGAGGAGCAACAGGGAATTTGTGTCCAGGAGAGGGAAGATCTTTAAACGGCGTTAACCCCCTTTATATTTGGGGTGCCGTTACAGGTGGGAATCAAGGAGGTTCCAGCTATATGATCATCCTCATCTGTTGACTGATTAGAGGAGGGGTAGGTCATTTGTGAGTGTTCTGTGTTGGTAAGCCTGTGCTTGTGTGCTTGTTTGATGTTATTTTTGGTGGTGTTTCTTCTCTTTCAGGTGGCGCGATGGGCCTTGTCTGGATACTGGGCCACTCATATGTGTTTTGGGGGGCCAGGCGAGCAGTCGTTAGACCCAATGGTAGGCAACTAGGCATTTCTAGACAGGAGGCGTGTGTCCGCTGGTTGGGGGAACCGGGCATGCTGTGGAGCAGGATGGTCTTGGAAGTGCATCGCTTTGCACGACTGGATAGACCACCGGACATTCTGGTGCTTCACTTCAGCGGCAATGATTTAGGACTGAGGTCCATGTTGGACACTAGGGATGAGCCAAACACCCCCCGGTTCGGTTTGCGGCAGAACATGCGAACTGCCAAAAAGTTTGTGTGAACACCGTTAAAGTCTATGGAATACGAACGTGAAAAATCTAAAGTGCTAATTTTTTATTTTTTTTATCAATTCTTTATTTTTAAGTTTTCTTTTTCACTCACAAAGATAATTATACAACATTTCATATAAGGCATCTATACAAATGATTCTATTATTTTACTCATAGCATCTTCTCTTTGTTTTACGTTGCTTACTCTTTACACACCATCACAAATCTCAGCTATAAGGGGGATAGTGGAAGAAGAAGATCTACCTATATAACAATTAGTCAAATACATTCCTCCCCTCTAGTTCCTCCCTCCTCTCTCTCCTCATTTGTCACTGTATCCGATAACTTTATCCTGTTCTACTTTAATACTTTTATCTTTGTCTCCTTTTTATTAACCTGGGACCCCCCCTGGTTGTCCCCCTTCCCTTGGACAATTTTCCCTAAGTCTTTGGGCCTAGAACAGGTTTGTAGAAAATATAGAAATAGCAAAATAAATAGAGAAAGAAAACAAAAGAGAAATAAATAAAAATTATTCACATCTACCGGTCTCCTCCTCCACCCGACCCCCCCCCCCCACCCCACTATCCCAATTTCTCCCTATATATGTCGTAGGGAGCCCAAGTTTGGTGGTATTTATCCTCCTGCTCCCTCATAATCATAGTAAGATTTTCCATTTCTTGGATTTCTGTTATCTTAATGAACCATTGTGCTCTAGTTGGGGAGACAGTGTGATGGATTTTATAAAATTATTATTTTATATGAAGGATTTCTCTCTCTAGTAACTACTTAAATATGGTTTGAGAAGTTTAGCATGGGTTAAATGGTTTTTGTGTTCAGCTTCTCACATAGTCTACTGCTCCCCACCTCAGGAATTTAGGATAATTAGCATCTTTTTGAGAATGTGTCTGCAAGGGACACACACACACACCAAGATATATTTATACAATAAGAAGCTTATTGATGTTTATACTGGGAACCAGAAAAGTTAATGTATGCTAACTAAGGAAATAAGTTAGAAGTATTATCATATGTGTGTGTTCTAGTATTCATGTGACAAGAAGATAGTAGTATTTTCTTTGATTGGAAGCTCAGAGCGAAGAAAAGGAACAGATGTGTTTTTCCATCCCCCACTGCCTAATTCAGTCTTCTAACTTACTCCATCCCTCCTCCCACCGAGAAAAACTAAAATGGAGCTGATCTAAAGAATGTGAAGACATGAGGAAGAAGCAGACGTCACAAGAGAAGCATCATATATGGACTCAGCCAATTATATGTACATGTTTATGATGACGATTGTCTATGTCACTCTGTCTATATAAGCCTAACTGAATAAAGGAGTGGTCTGTTGAGCCACAGATGGAGAAGAGATTGCACTGTCCAGAGTGTGCAGTGTAATTCTTGAAGCATGCATGCCTCCATATTACCATACATTAGAACCAGCGGCAGAATAGCGTATAGTTTCTGGCATTGGGCCAGAATCGATCCATTACAATTTGGCGCTACCAACGTGGACTTTTGTGGACTGTGTGCTGTCGTAGCTGATCTAGATGTGACTGCCAGTGAATTGAGACGTGCTTGGCGGATCGGAGCCTGCGCAACTTCGTGATACACGGTAAGAGGAGACTGTTATATTCCTTGCCTGTGTTTTTCCGCCTCGTCACCCTCGATTTCGCTTACGGTCCGTCGGCTGCTCCATGCCACGATAAGACGGGTAATTTCTTGTCCAAAAGTCGTTTTAATAAGAACCCGTCAACTTATTTTGCCGGCTGTTATTTATGTTGTGTTTGTCCTGTGTTGACTTGAATGTGACTATTTCGGCGGACTGTCTGTGTGGGTAGGGGAGACACTATATTTTCTTGCTGGGCTGGCCCTGGTTCAAGAGGGGTAGATTAAATAAATAGGTTTAGACAGAGAATTTCCTTGTCCGGTTATTTAGAAATACACGGATTTATAGAGAGGTGTCTTGGAGAATATGTGCGTTGGATTCCTTGTCCGAATGCTTTAGTAAGTTTTGGACTGAAGAGAGAGGCGCAGGGTAGGTTAGATTAAAAAGTTATATATATGTGTGTATGGAGTCACTGGATTTCCTTACTCCAGCTTCCATTTGCTGAAGCAACGATTTAGAGCGTTTATAGAGATGTCGACTCCATTCATTTAGATATATATAAACCGATTATGCAGATTTATAGAGAGGTGTCTGGGAGGAGAGGTTTAGACACAGAATTTCCTTGTCCGGTTATTCGGGGTTGAATTTTGCCTCCATACAGACAGCAGAGCTGAAATGGCGTGTCATATTCTAATTAATTGTCTTTGTCCTGTCTTCCCTGTGTTTGTGGTTTCATGTTTTTGCGTTTAGGTGGTAAAGACTTTAGTTTACCTGATACGAGCTTGGCAGACATTACTGTGTTTCAAGTAGTGCACTTTTGCCTGTCTTTTAGAGCTCATTTTGGGACCGCAGCTGACACGCTAGGCAGATAGCCCCCCTCCCTTCCTCCTTTTCTCCCCCCCTTCCTTTTTTTTCATATCCCTTAGACTGTGTGGAGAGGAGTCAAATTTCCCACCCTCCCTTTCTCTCCCAAGGGGGTTTGCTGCCTGTCCTGTGGAAAAAAAAAAGAGGATAGGTTTTTAAAACGTAATGCTCTTGTCCTTTTTTTTCAAGGACGTTTAACCCTTTCACATCCCTTCTAGCTTATGGCTGATTAACCCTGTCTATGCTGAAAGGAATGTGTGTGTACAGGGAGCTTACAGTTTTTGTTTTGAAATGTACCTTTCTGATGGGAATTTGTATTCTTCATGTACCATCGCTAGTACAAATAATGTGATAAACATAAATAAATAACACGTACATATATAAATTAATAAAGAGTGACAGACTTGCTTTTTGGATATTGAGAATATTATGGGGAGTCCTGTGGGACTCATAACTGAATCTTCTCCACCAGTCAGAACTCTTACATACTGTTAACGTATAAATCTTTTCGTTATGACTTTTGGTGCTTGACTTATTTTTACATGTCCATTACTAAAACCATTTAAATATATGGCAGAGCGATTTTGGAATCAGGTTTTTCTACCTGCAGTATGATCTAATCTGTTTCCAAATATTTAGGGACATACACAGTTTTTTGTTTGTCTTTACGAAGCTAAATGCCTACAGTTGTATACTGGTTTTGGGGTAATGCCTGTGTAAAAAAGATTTCTTCTAAATTTAAAATTTGCCTTGACGTGTGCCTAATATGACTTTTGGTCTGGACACATGTAAGAAGTGTATTCAGGAGATCTGTTTGGTTTGAGAACGATGACATAGTGTCATATTAATAAAGAGTACTTACCTTCCGTGTAGTGACGGAACGACTTTTCATTTGGGTTACCAAGTTTTAAATGTTCTAGTGTCATTTAAGTGTTGAACTTTGTATAGGGCTTACATGGAAATGTATGACCATATTATCTGAACGAGAACAAAGCCTGCCCGTATCATGGTAGCCATTACTGGGCGTGTGAGGAATGTGGGAGGTCCGGACCCCCACACCCTGACCCGCCCCGGGCTCTGCCCCTAATGCAGTTGTAAGTTGAGGGATCTCCTACTGTAGTCCCTCCCCTTGCGAGCAGGCCTTCCTCCACCCTCATCCCAATCATCCTTACCCCTTTGCCTCCTGTGTTGAATGCAGATGCCAGCTTTTTCTGCCCACCGGTCATTGCCCTGTGATGCTTTCAATACCAGGTTTTATTACAAATCGCATTATCGCATACTATAAAGTGTAGCGGGTTTTACATATCCGATACGGATTGGGCTGATGGTGGCCTGACCAGAGTAATGCAGGACCTTAAGGCAGTGAACAAGCTTATCCTTCCACACTCTCTTCTGTCTGGGGTGCCCCTGTCTGCAAAAATATTTTTGCTGTCATAGATTTAGCGTGAGCTGAAGCCATATGGCCCATTTTGGCCCCTGGTAATGCTAAGGCCCTCCATGCTTTTTTTGGACTGATCTCTTACTGAAGAGCCTGGATACCTGCGGCTTCCCTTCTTATGCAACCCCTGTATGACAACCTGCTATGTGCCCCCTTTGCGCTGTCCGAAGCAGCGCTCACTGACTTTTTACCTTTTGAGAACAGGCGATCAGTGCTGCTCCTGCACTTGGACTCCCTTATAATGGAAAGCCCTTTAGTCTGTTCATATCTGAGACAAAGGGCCCCGCTTCAGGGGTGTTGACACAAAGTCATGGACTCCGTAACCGCCCCATCGGTTACTATTCAACCTGCCTGGATCCAGTTGCCAGAGGTGGCCCGTCATGTCTCTGAGCTGTTTTTGCTGCCCAAGCCCTGCTGGACTAACCTTCTGGCATTGTTCTGGCCCATCCCCTTCTGCTGCTTGCCCCTCACTATTTCTCTGCCATTCTGTATCAGGTGCAACCCAAGTATTTGTCCTCTGGTTGTGATGCAGTTTCCTCATGCCTGACGGTGTGACTCTACTTCGATGCCAGTGACTCTACCCTGCTACTCTCCTTCCTCTTGTCCAAGGGGGGTATCATGACATGTCTCTGGACGAACAGGAAGAAGAGAACGCAGACCTACCTGCTCCTACCCGAGATGAAGATGAACATGATTGCTTTGAACTTATGAAGGTGGAAACCACCCGTCTACCCTCTGTTCTGGATGCCCCGATCCCAATGCCTCAAATCACCTTGTAGCAGTATGGGTGGATGATCTTTGGACTGTAGGGACCCGCCCATGTCTCCCCAGAGCTTTGTACCCAGCTGTGGTGCAATGGGCTCATGGAGCAACCCATCTCTCAAAGACTTTATTGAACTCACTTAATAACTTCTTTGACTAATCAATACTGCAAGTCCTGCCACACTTGCCTAGCATGCTACCCCGGAAGGCTCAGGGTGACTCAGGGCTTATCCAGTCGCAGATCAGACAGCGAAGACCACGGCTAAGAAATTGCTTTTGGAGCCAGTTTGCAGATATGGGGTACCTGGGGTGATAGAGAGTGATAAGGGTCCTGCGTTCACTGCTACAGTCACAAAAGAAATATGGTTGGCCCTAGGTACCACATTAGCGTTTCACGCATCTTATCACCCTGTTAGGTTGTTATTATGCACAACAGTTGCAGTTACAGTCTGATACTTTGATAGATTATGTGACCGATCTTGTAAAAGAACTAACTAACATCCATGTACGAGTATTTTCTTCCATTACAGATCCTGATCTAGATACAGTATACTTCCTGGTGATTGGGTGATGGTTGAGTAGTTCCTCTGAAAGCATTCCCTGGAGCCAAGATATGCAACAAGGCTCCAGTTCCTGAAGACCGTGAACCACCCGCATCAGAATGAAGCTATATATCTTTTTTCTTATAGCAACTGTGCACGCACAGGAGGTGGTTATCAAGCAAATAGATTGTGTAACACAATTTTGGTATAATACATCAGACACACATGTAGCTATCTTTATATTTGATCTCTGTATTATAATCTTTCCCCCTCCATTTAACTGGCAGTGCATCCACAGATCTGGTGCAGAATCAAACTCAGTCTTTGGGAGACGTGTATTGGATCTGTGGGGACATGAGGATTATGACTAGGTTACCAGGCCGATGGACAGGGAAATGTGCACTTGCTAAAGTCATAATGCCCCTGCACATCTTTTTCGGAGCTGACCCAGTAGTAAAAGGGGAGTACTCATCTAAATCCAGCAGGAAGCGTAGAGGTGCTCCAGCTGGTAGTTTTGACCCTCATGTATATATACATGCCATAGGAGTCCCAAGGGGGGTCCCAGATGAATTTAAAGCAAGAGACCAAGTAGCTGCAGGTTTTGACTCCCTGATTTCCATAATCACTGTTAATAGGAATTTGGATTGGATTAATTATATTTACTATAACCAACAGAGGTTTGTTAACTATACCAGGGATGCACTCCAAGGTTTAGCTGAACAACTAGAGGCTCTAGTGGACACCTGCTGGCTCTTAGACTCCGCGCCCTGGGGAATCTTATGCTCTAGTTCCCTGTGGGATCTGTGTTGGTTCTTTGGTGGACCTGCCTTTCTTAACCACCCAGAGTTCCATTCACAGTAGTCAAAAGTAAATATTCTGATGTTGAGGGGGCCGAGTAAGGTTATATAGCATAAGGTCAATACTAAGGACATTTTAAGGGGGGACTGTGATGGATTTTATAAAACTATTATTTTATATGAAGGATTTCTCTCTCTAGTATCTACTTAAATATGGTTTGAGAAGTTTAGCAAGGGTTAAATGGTTTTTGTGTTCAGCTGCTCACATAGTCTACTGCTCCCCACCTCAGAAATGTAGGATAATTAGCATCTTTTTGAGAATGTGTCTGCAAGGGACACACACACACACCAAGATATATTTATACAATAAGAAGCTTATTGATGTTTATACTGGGAACCAGAAAAGTTAATGTATGCTAACTAAGGATATAAGTTAGAAGTATTATCATATGTGTGTGTTCTAGTATTCATGTGACAAGAAGATAGTAGTATTTTCTTTGATTGAAAGCTCAGAGCGAAGAAAAGGAACAGATGTGTTTTTTCATCCCCCACTGCCTAATTCAGTCTTCTAACTTACTCCATCCCTCCTCCCACCGAGAAAAACTAAAATGGAGCTGATCTAAAGAATGTGAAGACATGAGGAAGAAGCAGACGTCACAAGAGAAGCATCATATATGGACTCAGCAAATTATATGTACATGTTTATGATGACGATTGTCTATGTCACTCTGTCTATATAAGCCTAACTGAATAAAGGAGTGGTCTGTTGAGCCACAGATGGAGAAGAGATTTCACTGTCCAGAGTGTGCAGTGTAATTCTTGAAGCATGCATGCCTCCATATTACCATACATTAGAACCAGCGGCAGAATAGCATATAGTTTCTGGCATTGGGCCAGAATCGATCCATTACAACAGTGCTTTTCCATAAAACTGGGATACATGATTTTGCTGTTGTAAGCAGATGTCTCACCAATGATTTTTTATAATTTTCGATCGAGAGGGGGATATCAAATAGCAAAAAAGTAGCCAGATTGCCTCCAAGGAACACATCTGTAATTTCTGTAATCGTTTCGGAGACCATTTTCCAAAAATCCTTAACTCCTGGGCATTCCCAGAATATGTTGCACCAGAGTGCCCACTGCTCCTTGACATCGCCAGCAAAGGTTTGACACTTGTGGGAACATTCGATTTAGTACTGCTGGGGTTCTATACCACCTGGTTAGGATCTTGTACCCCCCTTCTTGATATCTAGTTGCTAATACGGCCTTATGTGTAAACCTGAATATCTTATTTTTTGCGTCTTAGAGAATGTAATCCCTAGATCTCTTTCCCAGGCCTGTATAAAGACAAATTCTTGTGGGGCTTTTAACTAAAGTTCTAATTTTAAAGGCTAATGTGCAAGTTATTGCCATAAAAAGTGTTTGGGGACCCGGGTCCTGCCCCAGGGGACATGTATCAATGCAACAAAAAGTTTTAAAAACTGCAGTTTTTTCAGGAGCATTGATTTTAATAATGCTTAAAGTGAAACAATAAATATTCCTTTAAATTTCTTCCCTGGGGGGTGTCTATAGTGTGCCTGTAATGTGGCGCATTTTTCCCATGTTAAGAACAGTCCCTGCAGCAAAATTACATTTCTAAAGGAAAAAAAGTCATTTAAAACTGCTTGCGGCGGTAATGTATTGCCGGGTCCCGGCAATATAGATGAAAATCATTGAGAAAAACGGCATTGGTCCCCCCCAGTCCATTACCAGGCCCTTTGGGTCTGGTATGCATAGTAGGGGAACCCTGCACCCAAATAAAAAAAAAGGCATGGGGCCCCCAGGCCCTATATACTCTGAACAGCAGTATACAGGCGGTCCCCGGGTTACAAAAAAGATAGGGACTGTAGGTTTGTTCTTATGTTGAGTCTGTCTGTAATTTGGAACAGGTACATTTTTCCAGCCAAAAAATCTATTTTTAAGCTTTTTGGATAGCATAGGGAAGGGTTATCACCCCTGTAATATTTGTTTTGCTGTCTGTGCCCCTGTTCAGAAGATTTCACCTCACTTTCTGTCCCAATGACAATTTGATTTTGAAAATTTTCAGTTAGTAGGGAAACAATTATTGGTGATAAAACATCAGTGGAGACACCTTTTCCCCATATTAACTCTTACAGGAGAGAATTTCCCTTCCTAGGGGTAGATTTCCTCTCACTTCCTGTTGTCTCCCTCTGTTTGTAAGTAGGAGTCATTTGTAAGTCGGATGTTTGAAAGTAGGGGACCGCCTGTATATAATATACGGCCTGCCCTATATACTCTGCAGAAAATTGGGCCTTAGATGTTGGTGGTACCAGAACACTGTAAGCCCTCACAGTTACTCTTGGTGGGCGCAGGAACGGGCCCTGCTGTGAAATATTTTATCAAGAATTGTAATTACATGCCACTGTTAAACAGGGGCAGAAAAATATGGCCTTTGGTGGTGGTGCCACAACACTGTAAGCCCTCACAGTTACTCTTGGTGGGCGCAGGAACGGGCCCTGCTGTGAAATATTATATCAAGAATTGTAATTACATGCCACTGTTAAACAGGGGCAGAAAAATTGGGCCTTTGGTGGTGGTGCCACAACACTGTAAGCCTTCACAGTTACTCTTGGTGGGCGCAGGAATGGGCCCTGCTGTGAAATATTATATCAAAAATTGTAATTACATGCCCCTGTTAAACAGGGGCAGAAAAATTGGGTCTTAGGCAGTGGTGGTGGTGCCACAACACTGTAACCCCTCACAGATACTCTTGTTGAGCGCAGGAACGGGCCCTGCTGTGAAATATTAAATCAAAAATGTTAATTACATGCCCTAAAAAGGGGCAGAAAAATTGGGCCTTAGGCAGTGGTGGTGGTGCCCTGAACCAAAAATATTATTAGAAGCTAGCATTGAGGAGGAATATTATAGACACTCAGCATAATAGGATAGTCACTCAGCATAGGCAGTCTTCAAGGGATCCCACAACCATAGAAAAATCAATCGGTTACATCAGCATCAGGTGCTTGGTAGCTGGTGATCCAAGACTGGTTCATTTTTATGAATATGAGCCTATCATTAGAGTCTGTGACAGGCGCACTCTGTGATCGAATACAAACCCTCCAGCAGCACTGAATGTGTGTTCAGAAAGAACGCTGGATGCAGGACAGGCCAGTAGCTCAATTGCATATTGAGCAAGCTCTGGCCAGTGGTCCATCCTCAAGACCCAGTAACCCAGTGGATGCTCTGTTGGAAAGGTCTCCAAGTCTGATCTTGCCCCTATATATTCCTGCACCATGTAATGCAGACTCTGGCGATGGTTGCTGGAACTGATCAGACCTTGGCGCTGAGGACTGAAGAATTGTCTGAAGGCATCGGTCAGCCGGCCACCTTCTCCACCGCTCTTACTGGGACTGAATGAAGCCTCAACAACACGTTGTCCAGCACCAGGAAATCATAACCTCTCAGGCTCTGGAAACACATTGCACAAACCTTTCTTGAAGGCCTCCTGAAGATGTTTCATCCTCTCCTCCCTCTGTGAAGGCTGGATCAATTCTGCAACCTTACCCTTGTAATGTGGATCAAGAAGGGTTGCCAGCCAGAAGGGTGGATCAAGAAGGGTTGCCAGCCAGTAATGATCCCTCTCCTTGATACCACAAATCCTAGGGTCCTTTCGCAGGATTTGCAGGATCAGGGAGGCCATGCAGCGTAAGTTTGCACAGGCATTTGAACTAAGAAACACATGATCTGCAACCACCTCCTCCCAGCCACGTACAACTCCGTGGGTTTCCATGGGAACTGAAAATGATCCATTGAAGACTGCTGCTGAGTGTTATCCTCCACCTCCATGCTGACACAATCCTCCTCCTCTTCTTCCTGTGTGTTCGGCGGGCCCGCAGGAATACTATCTGGATAAAGGGGGCCTTGAGAGGTAAGGAAGTCCTCCTCTTCCTCCCGCTGTTCTGCCTTAAGTGCCCTGTCCATTATTCCACGAAGCGTGTGCTCCAACAGGAAGACAAGAGGGACAGTATCACTGATGCATGCACTGTCACTGTTCACCATCCTCGTGGCCTCCTCAAATGGTGACAGGACAGTGCATGCATCCTTGATCTGTAGCCACTGGCGTGGCGAAAAAAAGCCACGCTCCCCTGACCCTGTCCTGGTGCCGTACTCACGCAGGTACTCATTGATGGCCCTCTGATGCATGTGCAGCTGCTGCAGCATTGCCAATGTTGAGTTCCACCTGGTGGGCATTTCACAAATGAGGCGGTTCTTGGGCAGGTTGCATTCCCTTTGAATGTCAGCCAGCCGGACACTGGCATTATGTGACCGGTGGAAATGACCACAGACTTTCCTGGCCTGCCTCAGGAGATCTTGTAAGCCTGGGTACCTGCTCAAGAACCGCTGCACCACCAAATTCAGGACGTGAGCCAAACAGGGAACATGGGTCAAGTGTCCCTGTCGGAGGGCGGAGAGGAGGTTGGTGCCATTGTCGCATACAATTATTCCTGGCTGAAGCTGGCGTGGCGTCAACCACCTCTGAGCCTGCCCCTGCAGAGCTGACAGAATTGCTGCCCCAGTATGGCTCCTGTCCCCTAAACAGACAAACTCAAGCATCGCACGGCATCTTTTTTCCTGAGTGCTTGCGTAGCCCCTTGAATGCCTACAGAGCACTGCTGGTTCAGAGGACAAATCTGCAGAGGAAGAGGTGGCCGAAAAAGCTCCAACAATACTGAACCCTGTCCTGCATCCTTCCTAGCTGCCAGCAGAGTTACCCAGTGCGCCCTGAAAGAAAGGTAACATTCCTGTCCATGCCTGCTGGACCAAGAGTCAGCGGTAGTATGCACCTTACTGCTGACCGTCCTGTCCAACCAGGCCAAGACATTGCCTTCCACATGCCGGTAGAAAGCTGGAATGGCCTTCCGTGAAAGGAAATGGCGTTTGGGAACCTGCCACTGAGGTACCGCACATTCCACAAATTCACGAAAGGGGGCAGAGTCTATCAGATGAAAAGGCAGCAGTTGCAGTGCTAGCTATTTGGCCAAGCTAGCATTCAGACGCTGAGCATGTGGATGGCTGGGACCGAATTTCTTTCTACGGTTTAGCAACTGGGGTAGGGAAATTTGCCTGCTAAAATCGGATGGTGGTGTACCGCTAGCAGATTGGCCCCAAGTACTTGGGACAATCCCTGGGCTGTCTCGCATGATCTGGGATGCTTGGCAGCCATGTAGTTACCCATACCAACCAATCACATTTCAGGTTACTATAGAGAACTCGGTATGACTTGATTCTATATGTAAAGGCCTGTTCACATCTGTACACTTTTGCCACGGTTTGGCAGCTTCCCAGTGTGCCAGAGGTGCATTTCCCCTTTAAATACTATGTATCAGATGTAAACCTGTGGGCTGTCCTTTTGAAAAGTCCTATGTGCTGACACCTATCATTATAGTCAATGTTAACGCATGAAAAAGCAACACGCTTTTTTTTGTGTGCGTTTTTTGAGTCACGTGTCCATATTTCCCCAGGGGACCATGGAGGAAAACACATGAAAAACGCATTACGCGTTGAATTTTAAAGCAGCACATTAAAAAAGCACTAAAAACTCAATGTGCGTTTCACAACACACAGATGTGAACGGGCCCTAATGCACTATTGAATAAACCTATTTGTCTAGTTTGATTGCTGAATTTGACCGAATAAACTTTTTTTTTTTTTTACGTAAACTATCAAAAAACAGCCCTTGGCAAGTTGTGCAAAGCAAAAGCAACACCTGGACAATAAGAGGTTAAAGTTGACCTTTAACGTCCTAATCCACCATGCAGATTTTTTATTTATTTTTTACTTCATTTTATTTCCCCTTCAATGCAGCTGACACATCTGAACCCTGATTGCAAAAGAAAAAGAGTTATTTTAAACTTTGTTTGAGTTTTTGTTAGCTTTGTCAGTTTGGTGCGGTCACAAATAAAGTTGGGTGAAAAAAATGGCTGCTTTACATATAAATAAGCCCACTTGTGAAGCAGTCTTCCTTTTAGCCTACAGATGTGAGTAGGGATGAGCCGAACACCCCCCAGTTCTGTTCGCATCAGAACATGCGAACAGGCAATAAATTTGTTTGAACATCCGAACACCGTTAAAGTCTATGGGACTCGAACAAGAAAAATCTAAAGTACTAATTTAAAGACTTATATGCAAGTTATTGTCATAAAAAGTGTTTGAGGACCCGGGTCCTGCCCCAGGGGACATGTATTAATTTATTTATTTATTTTTAAACAGGCGTTTTTTCGGGAGCAGTGATTTTAATAATATTTAAAGTGAAACAATAAAAGTGAAATATTCCTTTAAATTTCTTACCTAGGGTGTGTGTATAGTATGCCTATAAAGCAGCGCTTGTTTCCCGTGCTTAGAACTGTCCCTGCACAAAGTGTAATTTCTGAAGGAAAAAAAGTTGTTTAAAAGCACTCGCGGCTATAATGAATTGTCGGCTCCCGGCAATACAGAGAACAGTCATTGAAAGTCATTGATAAAAAATAAAAATAAATGCATGGGGGTCCCTCCAAATTCAATTACCAGGCCCTTCAGGTCTGGTATGGATATTAAGGGGAACCCTGCGTCAAATTTAAAAAAAAATGATGTGGGGTTCCCCCCAAATATCCATACCAGGCCCTTCAGGTCCTGTCCTGTTTTTGTTTTTTGCCCTGTTTTTGTTTCCAAACCCAGATGCATACTGAGCAGTCAGCCGTACTATAAATCATTTTCAGCTTGCTCAGTTTTTCTAGATCTCTTTATCTTGACTAATGCCGCGTACACACGATTGATTTTCTCGACGGTGAAAACACCGTCGAGAAAATCGACGGGAAAAACGAGGGAACGGCTTGGTTCCCTACACTCGTTTGTTTTTCCCAACATTTTTCTCTTTGTCGAGTGGGCTCCGCGGCAGTGTTTCCCTATGGGAAAACTGCCGCGGAAAAAATGGCATTAATCACGACGAGAAAAATTAGAGCATGTTCTAATTTTTCTCGTCGTGATTAATGCCATTTTTCCCGTTGTGAAAAATGACAAAAAGCCCACAGACGATCGTTTTTCTCGTCCAAAGCAAAAAATGTCATTTTTCTCGACGGGAAAAATGATCGTGTGTACGCGGCATTAGACTGGTTTTAGATATAAACAAAAAACCTACATTCTCAGGAAAGGAGACAGTGGCCTGCTGCTGTGGATCTCTCCTGAAGAAAATGCTAGTTGCCTGGCTCTCTGGCTGCTGCTGAGCTCCAGTGCAGGCTTCATTTATTGTCAATTGTTGTTCACACATTTGTTAGATGTGCTTTGTAGGAAATGTTGCTTGTTGAATTTCTCAATACACTGTAACACTTGTGTGCATTTTACCCTAGGACTCATTTACCCTAGGTTCACACCTGCATTTTTAGCGTGTTTTTCAGAAACTCACTAGTCCATTTAACATTGTTTCCCTTGTTGCATGTTCACATCTATGCGTTTGCAGCCGGTGCGTTTTTGGAAAGGGTCTGGGCCTTTTTTCCTGCGTTTTGCATCTAATAGACTTCAATGAAATCCCACCAGAAATGCAAGTGTTTGTGATGCAATTTCCCATGTGTTTTGCAGTTTAAATTTTTTTGTTTAGGCACTGTATATAGCTGATTGCTAATGAGCCGGCCGCCACGTCCTTAACAAATGAGTCATCAGCTGTCAGCAGGATTCCCCACTGACAGCTGAATGTAGAAAAGGCATGGGGTCCCTCCGGGTCCATACCAGAACCCATCTTTTCCTTAGTCCTGGAAGATTTTACCCCCTTCCTGACCAGAGCACTTTTTACAATTTGGCACTGCGCCGATTTAACTGACAATTGCGCGGTCGTGCGACATTTTACCCAAACAAAATTTGTGCCCTTTTTTTCCCCACAAATAGAGCTTTCTTTTGGTGGTATTTGATCACTTCTGCAGCTTTTATTTTTTGCGCTATAAACAGGAGCGACAATTTTTGAAAAAGCACTCTTACTTTTTGCTATAATATCCCCTTTTTTTTTTCAAAACTAATTTTTTTCCTAAGTTTAGGCTGATATGTATTCTATGTGCAATAGAAAAGAAAAAGTGCGCAATCACCAAACCAAAAAATATTTGCAAAAAAATATTCTACATATTTTTAATAAAAAAATCGCAATAAGCATATATTGGTTTGCGCAAAAGTTATAGCGTCTACAATTTGGGGGGTAGTTTTATGGCATTTTTATTATTTTACTAGTAATGGCGGCGATCTGTGATTTTTATCGGGACTGCAATATTTCTGCGTACGCTTTTGACACATTTTTGGGACCATTCATTTATACAGCGATTATTGCTATAAAAATGCACTGATTACTATATAAATGTCACTGGCAGGGAAGGGGTTAACACTAGGAGGCGATCAAGGGGTTAACTGTGTTCCCTCACTGTGTTCTAACTGTGGGGGATGGGACTTAGTAGGGGAAGAGAGATCAGCGTTCATATATTGTATGAACAGACGATCAGTCTCTTCTCCCCTAAGGCCCTATTCACACCTATGCATTTTTAGTGCTTTTTGCATTTTGCAGATTTGCACCACAGAACGTGTTCCATAGGAAAGCATGTTAAATGGACTGTAGTGCAAATCTGCAAAAAGCACAGGTGTGAATCAGGCCTAAGAGAACCAGGATGCCTGGCGGTCTTCACGCTTGCATAGGCTCCGTGGGTGTGCCGGCGGCACGTGCGCTCCTAGTGGGCAAAAGGCAAAGCAACGTAAGGTAATATCGCTTCGCCCAGCCGTGGCATTCTGCCGCAGTAAAACTGCGGCAGATCGGCAAGTGGTTAAAGGGAAAAGCAAAATGCATGAAAACTGCATGCAAAAACGCATAAAAATAAGGGTTTAAACGCAAAAAGCACTGCAAATTGTGCCTGAAAAGTTCATCAAGTGCAGCCCGCATAGATGTGAACCTAGACTAACACCACAATCTGTGAATGAATAAATCGTGAGTGAAAAGATCAATAACCATCTCAATAATGCTTATAAAAATCTTAACAGACTCTATAATCTTATTTTTTCAATTACTATAATTAAAGTCCCAACAAAAACGTGATGAATGTGGAAAAAATGAATAAGAATAAAAATAAAAGTACATTTTGATGCAGCCCCCTGGGGTTCCTAAAAGATGATGTTGCAGTGACTTAATGTCCAAACTGAAAGATAAGTAAAAAAAACAGATGGCCCCTTACCGAACACTATTGACCCCAGGTTATAGGGATCAAACTCACCTGATATCCACAATCAGCTGTGATAATCAACCCAGTCCACGTCCTGTGTGGCCACCAGGACGGTTCAATGGTTTTACAACCTTTTTATGACGGGAGGGCCCGTGGAACCTAGAATCCCTTGGAAAGTATGGGATACCCTTGTTTCAGCTCCCCATGCACCTCTTATGTCTAAGTTACCCTGTGTCTATTGGGGCACAGGGTGAGCAAGAAAATAATGAACCCTGAGAATATGATTGGATTACTTCACATGGGACAGTAATATTCATAAACAATCTCTCAAGCCATATTAGAAAGACTGACTGATTCATACTGTTAGGAGGTGCTGATGTCAACTCCAGCCACCTGTCTGTCTGTTGTCTGCTATAATGTAAATGAACCTAGTGTGGCTTCTCTTTCACCCATTGTCATCTGTGCTAATTGAACCTGCAATTGTATGAAGGAGTTCTGTTGATATGTATGATAATGTGTATTATAGTTTAGGAGACAGCCAGGCTAGGAACTCAAAGGTCATGCCCAGGCTGTCTAAAGGGATTAGTTAATGAGCTCATGTATGCACCTCTTTTACTGCGTATAAAATGTGTATTGCTTTCAATAAAGATTAATTTCTGCTTGACCCTCAAGACAGAGCTTTGTCTCGTATTTGGGGGAGAATTATTCGTATGGGTTTCTTCGGCTGGTTGGAGTGTCCGGTAGCTGCCTTTGTGTTCGGGAATGGAATGTCCTAAACTACTTTAACCCGTTTCATACTCGGGGTGTCGTTACACTTTTAATCATCCCTTGAATTTTTCGGCTCGATGTCCATCCAGTGATATTCAGCGTTTTAAGAAAGAAAAGGATTTGATAGTGCGGTAAATTATGTTTTATTTCCAAAAATCTTCCTCCACATAACGAAGAAATACAAAGCAGTACACAGCTTACACGCTATCAAGCTGCCAATTGGTACGTGGTGACGTCACAAGATCCCCTGAAACCAACGCGTTTCCCAGTAACAAACATAGACTGGGAACGGAGATGTCTCCTGCCATGCTGTAATCTAAGCTCATTTAAATATATAAATGTTTCTTATATTGATTCTGCAAACTGTTTAACCACTTGCTGACCGCCCTATAGGGGTTTTACTGCTATTGGAAGGCAGCTCTGTGCAGGATCCTGTATATATACACGATCCTGCACTTCCGCCTGCAGAGGACACGTGTGCTTCTTCTGCTGTGATTCTTCATTCTCTCGATGACCTCTGGGACCTGTCAACCGTCAGTAAACACAGAACTGGGATCTGCCTATGTAAAGAAGACAGAGTGCGGTTCTGACAGGGGAAGGGAGGGATTCTGTTTCTGCAATACAGGGACTCAAAGCCATCTGTTTCCCTAGTAAAAGCAGCACATACAGTACACACGCTGGCTAGGCATATGGTTAACCTTTTGCCCGCACCTGATGTTTAACCCCTTCCCAGCCAGTATCATTAGTACAGTGATAGTGCATATTTTTAGCACTGATCACTGTATTAGTGTCACTGGTTCCCGCAAAGTGTCAGAGTCCGATTGTCCGCTGCAATATCAGTCCCGCTATAAGTCACTGATTGCAGCCATTACTAGCATAAATAAAAATTCTCTATATTCCATAGTTTGTAGACGCTTTAACATTCTCATAAACCAACCAATATACACTTATTGTGATTTTTCTTTTACAAAAAATTGTAGCAGAATATATATTGGCCTATGTTTATGATTTTTTGTTTATTTGCTATGTTTTATAGCAGAAAGAACATGTTTTTTTTTGTCCTTTTTTTGTTTACAGCGGTGATCAAATACTACCAAAAAACTTTGTGGGAAAAAATAACAAATTGTGTTTGGGTACAGTATTGCATGACTGTGCAATTGTCAGTTGAAGTAATGCAGTGCTGTATTGCAAAAAATAGCCTGGTCTGGAAGGGGGTAAATCTTCTGGAGGCCAAGTGGTTAAAAATGCACTTGACTGCATCTGGTGTAAACCAGCCCTAAATGTTAGCTATTTCCATGATATTGCAGGTGAAGACAAATTCACTTTGGCTTAATCTTCTGGTGGTCCGCAGCCATCACAGACCCACTTTACATCAGGCTTCACATCACAGACCCCCCCCCCCCCACCCTTTCACATACGTGTGCTCAGCTGCCTTTTCCCAAGGCGTCTTTCAGGACAGCACCTTGAGAGATAGTGACTCCTCCCACCACCGCAGGAAACACCTTCTTCCTCCAGATCTTTAAAGGGAGGTACCTCCCTGGCATACCACAGTTTTTGTGTTTCCTCCGGCCTGGAGGGAACATCTTCGGTGAGGGGAGTCAGGAACTCCCAGGTTCTCCTGGGAGATCTTAGTGCACCTGTTTGGGGTGGTCCATCGGCAGAGACGGGGTCTCACTAAGGATCCTCCTGCTTTCTTCCCCCTTTTTTTCTTCTCTCCAGGCCAAGAGCTCTGACCCAAAAAGGAGATGTCCTTCATGTAGGACAAAGATGGGAGAGAATTAGAAGAAAGTTTTATGCAGCACATGCATTTTTTCTTTAGTACAAGAGGAATCAGCCTCAGTACAGGAGGAGTTGGTTGCCTCTGTAAAGAAAGAACTTTTTGCCACGATTCAAACTTTTCGTGACTCATTAATTAACCCGGTGCTGCTCAGTCCTCCACTTCAGTCTTCCCTGTGGCTGTACCAGTATTAGATACTGTGGCTGAGGAGCCAGTTACCAGGGAAGAACAGTCCCATGTACCTTCTAGTGAGGATTCGGAGGAAGCGGTAGTGTCCCCTTCCAAATTCAAATTATCCTTGGAGGAGGTGGATGGGCTACTTGGGGCCATTCATGTTGCTCTTGGCCTAAGTGAGGAAAGAAAGGATTTAAGCTTGCATGACCGCATTTATGCAGGTCTGAGTGAACCTAAAGGTCGGACTTTCCAAGTCCATCCGGTCATTTCTGATGCTATAAAGAAAGAATGGCAGGATCCAGAGAGAAAAACTTTTTTCTCAAAGGCCCATAAGAGATGCTTCCCTTTTGAGGAAGATCCCTCTGCAGTCTGGAACAAGGTCCCTAAACTGGATGCGGCCTTCTCTCAAGTTTCCAGGTCCACTGATCTGTCTTTTGAAGACATAGGGGTTCTCAAAGACCCTATGGACAAACGCATGGATCTCTTACTCAAAAGGTCATGGCAGTCAATCATGAATAATTTAAAGCCCGCTATGGCCACAACGTGTGTAGGCAAAAAATTTGAATTTGGGACTAATCAGTTAAAGTCCCATATAGTGGCGGACTCACCTAAACAAGAAATTTTTAACTCCTTTGCCACTTTGTCTTCTGCGGTAGCTTACATAGCTGATGCTTCAGCTGAAGCAATTAAAATGTCGGCAAGGTCTGCAGCCTTGACTATTACCGCAAGAAGGGCTTTGTGGTTAAAGACCTGGCCAGGTGATGCAGCTTCAAAAAATAAGCTCTGCGGGATTCCTTTTTCAGGGGACCTTCTTTTTGGGCCTGATCTAGAGAGTATCCTAGACAGGATGGCTGACAGGAAAAAATCTTTCCCAGTTCAAAAGAAGAAACCCCCAAGACGTTTTTTTCGACCTCAAAAAGCTCAAGAAAAAGACAACAAACCCCAAGGGGGTAGGAGGAATTGGGCCACACAGAAGGCCAAAGGAAAAGGTGGAATCCTTTTCATCCTCCTACACAAGCCGAGAAATCACAATGACTCAGCCTTGCTGGTAGGCGGAAGACTACATAAGTTTCTTCCGCAGTGGTCAGCTGTAACAATCCAATCAGTATATCCTGACCACTCTAGCCCAGGGTTATGCGATAGAGTTCTCGGAGGCCCCCCCCCAAAGAGGTTTTTGATAACAAACACACCAAAAGACCCAGAAAAATCCCTGGCCATGAAGTCCTCACTGAAAGCTGATCCAACAGGGTGTGGTGGTACAAGTACCTCCAGAAGAGAGACAACTGGGTTTCTATTCTCACATTTTCCTAATAAGAAAGCCAACAGGAAAATTCAGGATGATCCTAAACTTTAAGCCTCTGAACAAGTCTGTCAAATACAGAAAGTTCAGGATGGACTCAATATTTTCGGTAAAAAATCTATTGACGCCAGAGTGTTATATGGCGTCAATAGATTTAAGGAATGCATACCTGCACATCCCAATCTCCCCTCAGTCCCAGAGATACCTCAGGTTGGCAGTAAGGATGGAGGGAGTAGTCCAGCATCTACAATTCAGGGCCCTACAATTCGGGCTTTCATCCTCGCCTCTAATTTTTACCAAGGTGATGGCGGAAGCCCTAGCCCTGCTTCGTCTACAGGGAATTGCAGTTATACCCTATATAGACGACCTGTTATTCTTCGCCCCCTCAAGAGAAAGGTTACTAGACAACCTGTCCAAGGCACGAAGCCACCTGGAATCTTTGGGTTGTAATTTGAATCTACAAAAGTCCTCCCTAGTTCCATCTCAGGAGATCTGTTTCTTAGGTTACCAAGTCGATTCGGTGAGCCCAAAAATGTTTCTTCCCCAGGAAAAGGACAGGGTTCAGGAAGCCGTCTCCCGGCTACAGTCCAACCAGCCTATAACAATAAGGCAAGTAATGTCGGCATTGGGAGTTCTGACTTCAACTATGCCGTCCATCCAATGGGCAAGGTTGCATTTCAGGTGCCTACAGACCTTTCTCCTGAGGTCATGGGATCACAATCTCAGTTCCCTGGACACTCAGATAAAAATTCTATCTCGAGTGAAGAGGTCACTTTATTGGTGGAAAGATCAGGAGATCCTTTCAAGGGGTCTAGAGTGGTCCTTTCCAGTAGAAAGGAGACTGACCACGGACGCCAGTGCATGGGGGTGGGGAGCCCACTCAGGAAAAGATTTAATCCAGGGGACTTGGCTGAAAGAGTCTAAAAGATCCTCAAACTGGAGAGAGCTAAAGCATTGGCTCTATTAAAGTTTTCTCCGGATCTCCAGAACCATTATGTAAAGGTGTTGACGAACAATGCCACGGTGGTGGCATATCTCAACAGGCAAGGGGGCACAAGGAGCAGACCTCTACAGGTTCTTGCAGCAGAAATCCTTCTGTGGCAGGAAAAGAACTTGCGGTCCCTGTCAGCAATCCACTTAAAGGGGTCCCTGAACAGGGTGGCGGATTACTCAAGCCAGCTATAGATGGGGGCGGTGGACATGGTTTTTGTTTTCACCTATGGTGCTTGTATTGGTCCAGCAACGCACCAGCACCTTTGCAGCCATTGTGCTACATGCTGGGTGTTTGGTGTGCTCCTGTACCTTTAAGGAGGGGTGGCTCCCCTTCAGTCCACCTGCCCTCATCTAACCATCAGAATGCATGTGCCTCCATTGTGGGGACACTCATTGTTAGTGTAGGACCACAGACTCCAGGGGGCCTTGGCGTGGCTCTGTGGCTCACGCATGCGTTTGCAAATGCGTGCGGACAAACCCCTGTTTTTAACGCATACTGTTAGACAGGTTAATTGGTTGTCAGCGAGCTGGTCGGTAAGTAGGCTTGGTTTTTCCCTGGGCATTCCCCAGGCCATGTTGTAATCTACTTAAGCAGACATAGTCTGGGAGTCAGAATGGTCACTGAACCCGGAGGTCTTTGCGACAATTTCCAGCAGGTGGGGTCAACCAGAGGTGGACCTGTTTGCCTCAAGGGAAAACGCACAAGCACCTCAATTCCTTTCCCTAAACAGACTAGACGGGTCTCTAGGAATAGACGCTCTGGCGCATCCTTGGAGGTTTCGCCTTTGCTTCGCGTTCCCCCAGTTCCAGTTAATCCATTTAGTGCTAAGAAAAATTCAAAGGGAAAATGTACTGTCATTTTGATCACCCCGTTCTGGCCCAAGAGCTTGGTTCTCAACTGTCCTGGGAATGGCAACCAAGCCATGTTGGCATCTGCCTCCCAGGCAGGATCTATTGATACAGGGTCCTGTATATCACCCAGATGTGTCCAGTCTCTCCCTCGCAGCCTGGTATCTGAAAGGCAACTCTTAAAAAAAAAAAATTCAGACCGTTTAGTTTCAGCACTGCTAGAAAGCAGGAAGAAAGTAACAAGGGCCATATACACCAAGGTGTGGAAAGTTTATAACTCCTGGTGTGACATATCTGTTCAAAATCCGGACAATCTTAGTTCTATTTTGGAGTTCTTACAAGAGGGAGCAGATAAGGTTCTGGCAATCAGCACTTTGAAGGCACAGGTAGCTGCACGAACAGTGTTTCTGGAAAGATCCGTGGCCTCAGAACCATTAGTAGTTAGGTTCTTCAAAGCCCTTATAAGGTCTAGACCGGCTCAGATTAGGGGTTTCCTGAAATGGAATCTCTTGGTAGTTCTGCAATCGCTGGCAGGAAAGCCATTTGAACCTTTAGAAAACGCATCTATCAAAGATCTCACCCTTAAATCTCTGTTCCTGGTTGCTATCACTTCAGCACGCAGGATCAGTGAGCTACATGCCCTGTCAATAATGGAACCTTATTTATCTTTATTTTTGGATAGAGTTGTTCTGAGAATAGATCCAAAATTTTTGCCTAAGGTAGCTTCAACAATTAATCGTTGCCAGGAGATTTTGCTACCTACTTTCTTGCAGATCCTTGAGGGGAAAAAAAAAAGTTTTTTCATATGTTAGATGTAAGAAGGACTTTGTTATGCTACTTAAAAATAACAGAGCTTTAGATGCACAGATTCCTTATTTATTCTTTTTGGAGGCAACAAAGAAGGTTGCCAAGCTTCAATGGGTACCTTCGCTAGATGGTTGAAGTTATCCATTCTGGAAGCCTACTCTCACGCAGGTATGGTGCCACCAGTAGGGATCTGTGCACACTCAACAAGAGCACTTGCGGCCACATGGGCAGAAAGAGCTGGTGCCACCCCTGACCAAATTTGCAGAGCGGCAACGTGGTCAAGCTTTCACACATTCGAGCGGCATTACAGACTGGACCTCACATCTGCCAGTGACCAGGCTTTCAGCAGAAAGGTCCTAAAGGCTGTTGTCCCGCCCTAAGGTGGTAAGTTTCTGTTATCCTCTCAAGGTGCTGTCCGAAAAGACGCCTTGAGAAAATTCAAGTTAGACTTACCGGTAACTTGTTTTCCAGAAGTCTTTCAGGACAGCAACGACCCGCCCAAATGGTTTGATATACTAGGCTGTGACTAACGTATGTGTTTGTGTTCCAGCCGGGGGCCGGAGGTTCTCTGATACAACTGAGGTATGCCAGGGAGGTACCTCCCTTTAAAGATCTGGAGGAAGAAGGTGTTTCCTGCGGTGGTGGGAGGAGTCACTATCTCTCAAGGTGCTGTCCTGAAAGACTTCTGGAAAACAAGTTACCGGTAAGTCTAACTTGAATTTTCAGTCCTATCTTACACTGCAGGGCAAAAGGAGCAGCAGATCTGGATGTATGGTGGGAGCTACCCAACTTTTCATGTTTTACATGGGTGATTGGTTGCTGGTGTAGCGATACCCCCGTGAGGGCTGCTGGATTAATTTTGGGTTCTGCCGTTACCCCACATTTCACCGTCCCAGAACTTAAGAGTCTATGTTAAGTAGTTTTGAAAGATGTGATTGCCAGTCACTTTAGTCTTTTTCTCAATTGCTTTATTAAACAACTTCAGGTAGAAGGATAGAGGGTTAGGCGAAGTTCAGATACCTTTGTTTTGCAGATCACTAATGGGGTTCTTGAATCCAGAGGACAACCGCTTCTGTCACTGGATCTTGCGACAACCGGATAGGCCTCTCACACCGACCTAGTAGCCAGTATGAAGCACAGACAAAGTCTCTGCCACAGACTTGAGTGATAAGTGGAAACTCCTGGATAATCCTCTGCCACAGGATTGTTTAGGCAGTAGTCCATTAGTTAGGTCAGCTGCACAGTACCTGAACCTTTAAGCCATCCGGCAGTACTGTGGGGTAGGTTAACTTGAGTGCATCCTCCAAAAGAGTCACCAGGCCCTTCCTTAGATACCAGCCTTCACCTCGGTTCTCTCCAGTAAGGTCCTCCCCTGGAATATTCTCAGTTTGAGTGGCTTCTTCCGGCAGGCAGGACAGCACAGGACCACCTTCAGTTAATTAGGCCCCAGACAGGCTTCTGGGCCTACTTGCAGCAAAACGGCGGCATAGTCTCAGGCCTGGAGGGCCATGAGGCAAGAAGGACCCTGAAGCACATGGCACTGCCCCTTAAATATCCTTCCCCAGCATGCCCAGTTACAAAAAAGCTCCTGATTGGGCTGTTTCTGGGGAAAGAATATCCAATACACTTCAGCTGGCTGTATTTCTCACACTGGCCTGTGACAACAGTGACACCTACAGGCAAGAGTGGGAAATGCGCACAACACAGTCAAAGCTGGAACAGAAACTAACACTTTAAATAATCACTCTGAGCTAAACAAGAGAGAAAGTTACCGCTCAAAAGAAGTTGTTGCTCTGCTCACTAGATCCTCAGCATAGGGTGCAGGCAATTGCATGTAGCAATGCAGGGATTGAAGGAAAAGCTTGGACAGCCGCACTCCAAAAATTGGTTGTTTTTATTTTTAATGCTATGAATAAGCACTGATCTGTAGTGCGAAACGCGTCAGCTCCATTGCTGTGCTTTGCTGTGATTTTGTGTTGATGTGACTTTTTCCTTTTTTTTAAAAATAAAAACAACCAATTTTTGGAGTGCGGCTGTCCAAGCTTTTCCTTCAGTCCCTGAATCACTCTGAGCTATTTACAGCTCAGATAATACTAAATTTACAGAATATGCCCCTGTTCAAAAGTAGAAGGGCGCTACACTGGGATCACCCCACATCCTGGCAACCAATAACCCATTTAATATGAAAAGTTGGGTAGCTCCCACCTCAAACATGTATGTGGATGTAGGCATTTCACAATATGCTTTTCTGGGGGGAAAGTGATCCAGGAAGCAAGCACTTTCAGTAGGTTGGCAAAGCTAGATTTCATATTTCTTTGTAGGGTTTTGATATCTATTTTTGTGTATTAGATTTCAGTGGAATTGACCCCATCATTCATTTTATGATCTTTTTAAATTCCTAGCGGGAGAAAAAAAGCTCCAAGTGGAATCTCCTCGGTGGCCCTGCAGCTTCAGCAAATGGTAAGCTTCACATACACAGTATGAGTTTATGAGCTTTTATCGTAACTTGAGTTTTGGGTTTAGCCACATGTTTTTGTGGACCTGAGTACTTGATTTCATTGCCAAACTGAGTTATGAGCTTTTATTGTGACTGATGGGCTTGGGTTCAACCACGTTTTGGTGGTGACCAGGTTCTGGGGTCTGGGGTCTAGGAGATTAGATGTTATGGTTCGGTTAGAAGTCTCTAGCAGAGATTGAGCTCCTGGGGGTGTAGGTGAGCAAGCCTTCTATGTAATTTGGTGTCGACAGTGTTGCCCTGCCCTGTAACGCCAGAGAACTTGGTTAGCCCCTTCATTCACATCAATGTGCTTACCCTGAAGGTTACCAGTTTCTAGAAGCTTTTACGCTTTCGTTTATGGATGGACACAGCTTCCTATTGACAAGTGGGTATTATCCTTTATTTAGGAGTGACTAGGCAGAAAACTTGTAAAGTGTTCACACCACACCCTAAACAGCACCGCCCAGGGGGCGGACCCTCTGGGTATAATCCCTCTCTCTGCACCTTGCAGATCAGTTTTTTTCTGCCTAGCAAGGAGAAGGACATGGCTTCCTTCGGGCCCATTGGTCCAGGGTTTTTTTTTCTAAATTTTTCTAAGTTTTTGTTCCTGCGATCTTCGATCAACTGCCGACTGGGTGACAGGCTGGATTCCAGATCCTTGTAGTCTCCCCAGTTTTGGCCATTAAGCGCGTGCCGACCCTAGCTACGCGCTGGGTTTTCCACAACATGCCCGTCGCTCCACTGGTGGCAGGTGAGTTTCACACTCCAGGGCATGCATATGATCGGTCTCTATGGCACAATCACAGCATGCCGGGCCGTCAGTCACCTCCGTGCGTGGATGATGACCTGTCCGGAATGTCTTCCAGCATGATCCACGCGGGAAGGGTAAATAGCTCCCCTGCGGTACCGTTCTAAGGGTGGTGAGTCCTCTGGGAGACCTCTGCAGCAGCTAGGAGGGCGGCCTATTGATGCCTTGCCTGGAGTCCCGGTGGGTGTCAGGCACATGGGTCAGCACGGCGTCTGAAGCAGATGTTTTTTCCCCTGAAACACCTGAGTTAGCAGCTGGTGCCCCTGATGTATCAGTGGCCGCTATGTCGGCAATCCTGGAGGCTTTTGTTGCCAAGGTGGAAGCGGCGCAGGGAAACACGTGGGGTAGGAAACGCCCCCTTCCCCTGCTATCTTCTGAGGAGAATTCTGATGCAGAACCAGGCCCGGCTGTGGCTCATAGCCCGGATTCTGATGCATCAGAGACTGCGGACCGTGACCGATCGGACAGTGAGAATGACTCCAGGTCAGCACGCGAAAAGGCTTTGGTATCTGACCTTATCACTGCAGTGCGGGAAACACTGAAATTGGAGAATGCTGCAGAAGCAGAAGAAACGGTGGTCCCCTTTGGGTTCCGTAAGCCGGCCAGCACTGCCAAGGTGTTTCCTTGTGTGTCTTATCTTGATAAGCTTTTATACAAGGAATGGGAGAAACCACAAAGTTTTTGCAGCCCCAAAAATTTTGCGGTCCGGTACCCCTTTGAGGAGAGTTTCCTGAAAAAATGGTCCTCTCCTCCAGTAGTGGACCCCCCTGTGTCCAGACTTAACAAGGTTACAACGATTCCAGTGGAAGGGGCTTCTATCTTCAAGGACCCTGTGGACAAGAAAGCTGAGGCACTCGCTCGCTACCTATATACAGTGGTGGGCTCAGCGGTGCGTCCAGCATTGGCTGGGTCTTTGGTGTCTCACTTACTGAGTGGGCAAAGATGCTACTCCAGGGGTTAAAGGTGCGGGAGGCTCCTCTGAATGAGATAGCCTTGGCCGACCAATGGTACAGGGCCTTAAGTTTGTCTGCGAGTCAGACATGGATACTATTCCCTTGCTGTCCAGAGCCTCGGTTTATGCGGTGGTATTACGCCGCCTGATCTGGCTAAAATGCTGGTCTGTAGACCAATCTTCCAAGAAGGCCCTGTTGGATCTGCCCTTTAAGGGCGACAAACTTTTTGGGGCCTCTCTAGATGACATCATTAAGGATGCCACAGGAGGTAAGAGCATGTTGCTTCCGCAATCCAAGAAGGGTAAGGAGCCACGCCATAGGCAAGGGCCCTCCTTTACTGCACACAAAGTTTTTTCGGACCGCCCAGGGAGGCAGGTAAAAGATCCCAGGCTGATAAAGCGCCTGCTCAGGGAAAAAAGCATCCTTGGTTTCGCAAACCCAACAAGCCTGCGGACAAATCTACGTCCGCATGAAGGTCTGCCCCCACCCATCTCTCGGGTGGGAGGATGAATTTGCGACTCGGTGGACATCTCTGATCTCCGACCGGTGGGTTTGCGAAGTAATCTCCTCAGGCTACAAGATAGTTTCTCTCTTGTCCGCCAAATAGATTCTTTCCCTCTAACCTCCAGCTTCAGCCGACCCGTCGGGAGGCCCTGTATGGGGCGGTCCAGGATCTGCTGGAATGCGGGGTGATCATTCCTGTTCCAGTGCAGGAACGATTTCAGGGGTTTTACTCGAATCTGTTCGTAGTGCCAAAGAAGGATGGGGTTCATCCAATCCTGGATCTCAAGGCCCTCAATTGCTTTGTAAAAATACAGATTCCGGATGGAGTCTGTTCGATCTGTAGTCACTGCTCTCCATCCAGGGGACTTTCTGGCGTCCTTGGACATCAAGGACGCATACCTGCATGTTCCCATATGCTCCAGGCATCAAAGATTTATATGCTTTGCAGTCGGGGAGGACCATTATCAATTTGTGGCCCTCCCGTTTGGCCTGGCATCGGCACCCAGGTTGTTCACCAAGGTGCTCGCCCCGATTCTGGCCCTTCTAAGACAGCGGGGCAAAGTCAGTTCTGGTGCCGTCTCAACGCCTAGTGTATCTGGGGTTGATTCTGGATTCCTCAGAGGCAGACCCTTCAGGCTGCGGTGCGGCAGCTGACATCCAAGAAATAGCGGTTCCGTTCGCTCAATATCACACTCGAGTGTTGCAGAAGGAAATTCTGTCCAGATGGGACAAATGCCCATCATCCCTGGATTGTCAAATCCGGGTAAGTCACCTAGTTAGGACCTCCCTGGTGTAGTGACTGACATCCCTGGCACTTCTGTTCGGGAAGTCATTCCTTCCTGTTCACTAGATGGTGATCATGACGGACGCCAGCCTTACCGGTTGGGGGGGGGGAGTCTGGGGTGTCCAGTCGACACAAGGTCGCTGGACCCCGGAGGAATCCCACCTGCCGATCAATGTCCTGGAACTCCGGGCGATCAGGCAGTGCCTCTCCACGTGGTCTCAGAGGCTGCAAGGGCGTCCAGTCAGGATCCAGTCAGACAACACCACGGCGGTGGCATGTGTCAATCGTCAAGGAGGAACAAGAAGCTCAGCTGCAGAATCAGAGGTCGCTTGCATCCTGAGGTGGGCAGAAAGGAGCATACTGGCACTGTCGGCCGTGTACATTCCTGGTGTGGAGAACTGGCAGGCGGACTACCTGAGTCGCCAAATGCTGGACCAAGGAGAGTGGGCCTTACACCCGGATGTGTTCCAGCTCCTCTGCCAAAGATGGGGCACGCCAGACGTAGATCTCCTGGCGTCCCGACTCAATCGGAAGGTATTGAGGTTTGTGGCCCGGTCAAAGAACCCATGGGCAGACGCAACGGACGCATTGGTAGCATCGTGGGGTCAGTATCGGCTAGTCTATGCCTTCCCTCCCATGAGGCTCCTTCCTCATCTGCTTCGCAGAGTGAAGGCAGAGGGAATTCCAATGATCCTGATCGCTCCAGATTGGCCTCAGTGTCTTTGGTACGCCGATCTAGTACGTCTGGTAGCAGACGTCCCTTGGCGCCTACCACTACGGGAAGACCTGCTGTCGCAAGGTCCCATACTCTATCCTGCTTTAGTCACTGGCTTTAATGGCATGGCTATTGAGAACCAGGTTCGGAGAGACTGGGGCCTGTCAGATTCAGTGATCTCTACCATGAGAAGTGCTGGGAAGCCGTCCTCTAGGAAGGTTTACCATCACACTTGGAAGGACTACATATCCATGTGTGAGGAAATTAAGTGGCATCCGCGTACTTATTTGGTCTCCAGACTCCTGCTGTTCCTACAGCCTGGGGTGGACCAAAGTCTTGCCTTAAGTACGATTAAGGGGCAAATATCTGCCGTGGCTGTCCTTTTTTCAGCGACCCCTGGTGGCTCACTCTCTCGTGAGTATGTTTTTGCAGGGGTTTGACATGTGGCTCCTCCGGTTCGTCCCCCACTACCTCCATGGGGCTTGAACCTGGTCCTCTCGGTGCTTCAGAAGTCACCGTTTGAGAACATTAGGGAAATTCCCTTGTTGACACTTTCTCAAAAAGTGGTCTTTTTGGTGGCTGTTACATCAGTTAGACGGGTTTCTGAGCTGGCAGCCTTGTCATGCAAAGCTCCCTATCTGATCTTCCACAAGGATAAGGTGGTGCTGCGTCCGCAGCCTTCCTTTCTTCCAAAAGTCGTCTTGGCTTTTCATCTCAATGAAGACATTGTACTTCCATCCTTGTGTCCTCATCCGTCGAATCCTAAGGAGTCGGCGTTGCATTCCATGGACGTCGTCCGAGCTCTGAGAGTATACTTATCTACTACTGCTCCATTCTGGAGGTCAGACTCACTGTTTGTTTCGGTGGCTGGTCCCAAGAAGGGCCTAGCAGTCTCGTCGGCCACCATCTCGAGATGGATCCGACAGATAGTGATTCAGGATCAAGCCATAAAGGGTCGGGCGCCCCCCTTTCCTGTCACAGCGTATTTGACCAGGGCAATATCTGCCTTTTGGGCTTTCCGACACCAAGCGTCTGTTTCCCAATTATGTAAAGCGGCGACTTGGTCGTCCACTCAAACTTTCACTAAATTCTACAAGGTTGATGTAGGTGCTTCTTTGGACGCAAAGTTTTGCAGGCGGCCGTTTAGAGTTGCAACTCCTCGGTGAGGACCTCTGTTTTGTTTTGGGGTGAAAGCTTACTTTTATGCTCGTTTTTTTGACACTACTTTGGGACGTCCCACTTGCTAATAGGAAGCTGTATCTGTCCATGAACGAAAGAGTAAATAGGATTTTTGGAATCACAGTAAAATCCTTTTCTCTGAGTTCATGGACGGACACAGCACCCACCCCTCTTTAAGTTTTTGTACTGCTTTTTGACGAACTGATCTGCGAGGTGCAGAGAGGGATTATACCCAGAGGGTCCGCCCCCTGGGCAGTGCTGTATAGGGTGTGGTGTGAACACTTTATACAAGTTTTCTGCCTAGTCACTCCTAAATGAAGGATAATACCCACTTGTCAATAGGAAGCTGTGTCCGTCCATGAACTCAGAGAAAAGGATTTTACGGTGAGTACAAAAATCCTATTTTCTCTGCAAAAGGGTGGAAGGCAAGGCTATGGATTTCACTTTCTGATCCATATTGGGTAAGTCTACGGAGAGCATGGACCATGCTCTCGCTCTCTGGAAGTAAAGAGTCGGCTGTTGCAAGACGGTCAAAAATTTATATTGTGACCTGTAATTGGGCATCTGGACTGGTTGCTAGGATGTTCTGTAGTAGCAGACTTCGAGACTGGGTCAATCTCAGTTCTTGCTGGATTGGGGAGGAGTGTCCACACCTTTTGAGAAGGCCGGGGCTAGATCTGATTCAGTCTCCTTGTCTACTGCTCCCAGTGCATCCTGACAGTTGGCCTAGAAGCTTAACTATGGCTTACAATGGGAATGGCAGATTTAACTGTTCGTCCTTTCTTCCTGGGAATACGAAGTCTTGCTTTTGGATTGGTTCTTAGTGTTTTTTTGGAGTATGAGGGCACCATATTAGTCAACCTCTTTGAACACTCCAAAATTAATACTCTCAAAATTAATACTCTCTATTCTTGGGTCAGACTTTAGGTACTAGATCGGAAGCCTTCTCTCCTTGGTGGGGGGGGGGGGGGTTTGACACTTGAAAAATGGCAACAATTCATGCTTTGGCTAATTTTTCACGGTTTCAATTGTCAATATCTGTTCGTTACAACCAACGCCATATTCAGTTTTACCACTTGTTTTCTTGTGATCCTAAGGCCCATATTTTGTAGCTGGTGAGATGACATCAAGGCTGAAGTATGGCAACACTGCTGTTTGAGAGTCATTTGAGAGGTATGTATCAAATTTGGTCTATAAATCCTGTAATCTGTGGGACTTATTAATTAAACATTTTTTTTGTTTATTAAGCTCAAGTACCATATATTGCTATAAGGATATCTTCAAAAACATTCATCAAGACGTTTATAGGAAATGCAAGGATTACTGTAATACTGGAAAAAATTTATATGCGGGTGGCACATGAGAACAATATGTCTTGTACAACAAAGCTTTGAATGGACTTTACTGCAGGCTGGCAACACTGTAATTTGCGTCACATCAAACATGGCTAGAACAAGACATAAGGTCATATCTAACCAGCGGAACTCCTGAGGAAATTCAACTGTCCCCTCACACCTGGCCAGCATGGTGCCTGAAGGCTGATGAATTGGATGGACATCCTGTGATATCTGCTCAAAGGAACTGAAAGTTGAGCCTGGGAGAGGAACAAACTTTTTATGACCTTGGGTTCAACTGTCTTCAATGGCTGTGATGACAACCCCCTCCAGCTGGGGTGTGGGTCTCAAGTTTGGATAAAAAGGACCCTGGCCTGAGATTCAGAGAGAATACGTGTGTGTTAGACCTGTAAGACCCCTTTCTTTCCCTGTTACCCCATCTTCCCTCCCCTTATTTATTACTGTAATGTATTGATATCCCTATTGTAAGTAAGTCCAACCCTTATTTTAAGAATTGGTCGTCCTTTTATTGGAAGCCAGACACCCCATACAAAGCACATTTTACAATTAATAAAGTTTACAAACCGTCTTGTGTCTGTTCATTTTCAGTCTGTACATGATTAACTACTGGAAACCTAGTTTCTGCTAAGACCTTTGTACTAATTGAAGCAGTTCCTCACACATGCCTGGTTACATAGTAGGTACAGTAGACCTCTGTGGCCTGGGTAGGAAATGTTGCTGCAAGTTGATTTCCTAGTTTGTCTTGCACCTTGCCATACGTTGCTACAATATCCAGGTACAAACAGTCTTGGTAAAACTACAGTTATGGGTAAGTGGCGCTATTAAACACACACAATGTACAGTATGTAGCAGGGTCTCCGTTGAGGCCCCATGGACTACGTTACCCAGAACTCCGTTTGGCACCCAGGGTGCATTGGGCTGCCGCAGAGACTCATGGGTGGAGTATAAAAGGGGAGGGTGAGGCCTCTTTGGACACCGCACGGCTGGCAAGAGAACTTGCTGTGCGGACCTGCTGCGAGTGCAAGGCCCGAGGCCTGGGCCTTGTGCACTTCCAGAGAGCCTTCCACCTCGCTGCGGAGCCTGTGTGGCGACAGACATTTACCTGCTTCAGGGACGTCAGTGAACCGGAGATCAGGCGGTGGCAGATCCTGTGTGTGAAGACACAGCGGTGGGAGTCCCGGACTGGGATCGAGTCCGGAGGGGTGAGAGAGCACCTGCTCACAACTATAATCGAGTACTTTATTAGGCCTATAGACTGCCTTGGCCCATCGGGTTATATTTCCCTTTTCCTGTCAGGAGACTAGTTGGAGGACTGAGTCACATAGTCTCTGGGGAGTTGTTCCACTACCTTAGACCTTGTTGGATTACAAATATTGTTCCTGTATGTGCACCATCGATCATCTGGCATGCGAAGATTCCTTCTCTAGAGACTGAGCTTTAACTGAGTCAGGCCTGACTGGGAGTTGATAGTACTGTTGGGTGCCATATTGCTAACGGGGACTCAAGCTATATGTTAGTGTGTGTTAGAACTAATTGTGCACTATAATTAACTGATGTTAGTATTACTGCAGGGCTCTGCATGCATGTGTTATATGTAATATTGATTGTTAACCCCTTTTATCTACAAGTAAACCTTTTACATTTTCTCAAATCTGGTATTGGAGTCCATATATATATATATCTTATCACTAGAAGAAAGGTATTGTGAGATTGTGCGTAAACTGTTATAGAGCTATATAGAAATACCACCCCTAGACTAGCTGTGCCAGAGAAGGGCTGAGTAGATTGCCGGGGGTTGGCTGTGCTGTGTACAGGGCCCAAAAGCAAACCAGTGGCTCCCTTAGTTTGGGGGTATCGCTACAAGTATATATTGCAGCATACCAATCCTTAAATGTAATAGCTGCATCAGTTTTTTTCTTTAGTCCTTTTTTTCTTCATCTGGTGATCCTGCCAGTAACGCACTTCTGTCTTGGGGTATTTCCTTTCTGAATGAAGGAACAATGGAGACCCGTTTGGACAGCAGTGTTGCCAGTTGAAAATTAACTCGCTGGCCAGATCACCAGCTAAAAATGCATAAAAGTAAAACAAATTAATACAGCCACCATTTGTAGGAATTGGTCAACTGCAAGACGTCAAATGTTTGGTCTGATTTTAAAACCACTTTATGGCTCATTTACACCACATCTCCCTGTGTAAAATGTGCAGTTTCACATATGTGTTCACATTTTTAATAGATTTTACAGCATGTTTGCAATGTGTTTTCTTGCATTTGTGGTAGTTACCTTTTAGAAAAAATATGTGTAGCGGGGTATTGCTCTTTAAATCCCTCAGAGATTACATTACCCAGTACACTTTTAGGCACCCAGGGTGCCTTGCCCCGAACAAGGACTGCTGGGGTGGACTTTATAAGGGAGAGGCGGGGCCCAGTCTTTCTCTTTGGACACCGCCCGCCCAGCAAGCTGAACTGCTGTCTGAGCTCCTGTGACTTTAGGCCAGAAGCCTGGCCGTTTCTCCAAAGAGCCTTCCGCGCGCACCGAGGAGCCTGAGGGACGTCTCTCCTTGATGCTACACCTTTGCCAAGAGGACCGAAGACACGGATGTCGAGGGATCGGTGTGTTTAGGCACTGCAGTGGAAGAAATGGACGCGGACTGGTCCGGTTGGGTGAGACAGCACTTGCTCATAAATAGACACAGTACTTTTGTTACCTTGAGGAGAAGAAGTTATCTGGACTGCCGCACTCTGGTTAAACGCTTTATTAATGAAAAAAATTAAAATGGCAAAAAAAATTCAAAAAGAAATAAATAAACAATCCATCCAAAGGCAATCAAAGGTGAAGGAACATGCAGGGTGACAGCTAACGCGTTTCACATCAGGGTGTGATGCTTACTCATAGCTGATGAGTAAGCATCACACCCTGATGTGAAACGCGTTAGCTGTCACCCTGCATGTTCCTTCACCTTTGATTGCCTTTGGATGGATTGTTTATTTATATATTTTTGAATTTTTTTTGGCATTTTAATTTTTTTCATTAATAAAGCGTTTAACCAGAGTGCGGCAGTCCAGATAACTTCTTCTCCTCAAGCATTAGAGCATAGCCAGCACCTGGAAGTGGAGCAGGGCGGGAGCTAATTGAAGGAACCTGAAACCTTTGAGCGGTACACCTTTCCTTCATTACTTTTGTTACCTTGGTGGATTACAAATTCTGTTCTTCAAGTGCACCACCGATGCTAGCGAATATTTCCCTACAGAACTTCCACTTTAGTTCAGTCAGGCCTGACTGGGTAGCATAGACATTGCTGGGTGCTATATTGCCCACGAGGGGAAGTAGCCGCAAAGGGGACTGTTAGAGTTGCACAACGTTGAATACTTGTTTGCTTGTTAACACTGTTTATTGCAGGGCTCTGCTTATGACATGTACTCACCTGTTTTACTGCTTACCCACTAATCTAAGTAAACATACAAGGGATAAGCATATTGGTGTCTGTGTTCTTTACTTTACAGAAGAGATAGGTAAAGGAAGTTTTAAAGTCTTACTGTGTATTCTTGTCATAGGATTGTGCCGCTGCGAGTTACAGGCCGCACAATCCTATCATCCCCAACTAACTGTACCAAGGGAGGTTAGAGCCGATTGCCAGGGGTTGACAGTGGTGCACTACAGGGCCCAAAAATCATACAGGCAGCCCTCTTAACTGGGGGTATCGCTACACGTGGGGGCTCGGGTCCGGGATTTCTGTAGACTGCACGCTGCAATCAAACCGGTCGAAAGTACCAGCATGGACCCACTAGCAATGACACAGTGGTGCGCAGCGGTTGGCACAGATTCAACCGAGTTGGTGGTTATTGAACTTCCAGAGGGGATCTGGCGAGAGAACGAGATAAAGCAGCTCATCATGTTTTTGTCCCCGAATAAAAAGGCATGGGTGATGGACATTAGGCCAGATGTCTCGTGTACGTACGCACTAGTGGAATGGAGAGGAGAAATTCCAGAAGAGTTTAGAGGTCAGAACATAAAAGCCACAGAAGGCCACATATACCGCTTAGTGCATATGAGGGCTGTGAAGAAGGAATCTCCAAAAGTCTCTCCGCCACTATCCCCGCTATTTTTCCACAAAATGGAAAGCAGTCAGTATACGATAGCTCAGGGGACACCACTGGCAGCCATAGGCCCGGAACTATTGAATGCTCTGGGAGACTTTGTTACTAAGTGCCAGAAGAGCAATACGATTCATGTGGAAGCCGGGTAACGGAAGCTCCAGACCTTTTCAGGGAAGCAACCTGTGCCTCCTGGGGAAGAAGACTTCGACACCTGGATTGAACAGGCAATGCAGGCAGTAGAAGGATGGGAAGTACCCGAAGCGTAGAAGAAGCAGCGCATCAGTGAAAGTTTGAAGGGCGCTGCTGCTGAGGCTGTGTAGAACCTTAGGCTCAGCAATGCTGCTTGTACTGCATATGATTATCTGTCTATGTTGCAGGAGGAATTTGGCCAGCTGGAGAAGGTGACAGAACTAATGTACCAGTTCGAGCATACCCTCCAACAGCCGGGAGAGAAATTATCTGAGTATGTCCGGAAGGCTAAACAGAATGCTGTGCCAAATTGTACTCAAAAAGGGAATGCTGCCACAAGTTATAGACGCGACTAGGATGAAGCAGATCCCGAGGGGATCCAGTTTGGCTCTACCTGAAGACCTCTGAAGGAGTCATGGCTTTAAGTTACCCAGACCTTGTGCGGATCATAAGGGACGAAGAAGCCCCGTTGAAAGACCAACAGGCGGTTGAGAAGACCACTCCTCCTCCCTCAGTGGGAGTCAGAACAGCAGTAGCCACTGGACGGACTCAGAAGTGGAGACCTTAAAGTCCCAGATGGCTCAAATGCTGGATCTATTGACCTCTCTGCTGGCTAAGAACTCAGGAACCAAGAAGCAACAGAAGATCAGGAATGAACCACGCCAGAGCGTTTCCACCCCAACATCCCCGCAGGGAAGAAAGGAAACTGTGTGTTTCAACTGTGGAGGAGTTGGCCACCTTGGAAGAGCGTGCCCTAGTCCGAGGAAGAACCGAAGCACTTACTACCAGCCGGCGGAAAACTTCAGAGGGCCCCGGTGAAGTAGTCAGCTGGGCGCCCACTACTTACAGAAAGCTCCAAAAAGATTCAAAAGCCAGAAGAGGCAAATGAAAAGAGAAACAATGCCCCGCCTAAAACACCAACTGCCACCAGTCGGGAGTTGAAATTTGACAATCTGAGAGAAATCAATGCATACCAGGCCCAACAAGGGTTGAGATCCAGAGAGAAATGGAAGAAAAAGAAAGCCTCAAAAGGAAAGTCAAAGAGTCCAAATAAAGAGACCCCTCAGAAGGGTTTTCCAGCCAAGTTAATAGGGCCCTCTCCCCTAGTTCCCATTCAAGTGGAGGGAGTCTACACCAAAGCCATTCTGGACACAGGAGCCCAAGTGACTCTGTTGTATAAAGACTTTTGCCGGAAACACCTGAGTCACGTGCCCCTACAAAATCTGGAAGACTTAGAGATATGGGGAATTGGTACTCACAAGTTCCCATACGATGGTTATGTTTCAATCAGGCTGGCCTTCGACCCCTCTGTGACAGGAAAGGCAGAAAGAAGTCTTTGACACTCTGGCAGTAGTTTGCCCTCGTCCACCAGGAGCCAACATGAGTTCTCTGATCATAGGGACCAACACTGATCTGGTCAGGAGACTGTTGACTCCTCTAGTGCTGGAAAAGGGTGTTTCAGAAGCCAGGATCCACCCCATGTTGCAGCAGGTCTACCGGAAGTTGGTGTTGGAACAGAAGGCCCCGGAAGAGGGGGTGGGGAAAGTCTGGAGACTGTCAAAGAGAGAGAAGATGTTGCAGCCTGGTGAGATGACTTGCCTGCAGGCTACTGTAAAACTATCATGGGAGCAGCCTGGCCCCTTTGTGGTCCTGGAGCCGGACCCCCAAGGTCCCACCCAGGATTGGAAGTGATCCCTGAAGTGGTCCCGTTGAGGGCATTGAAGAAGGCGAGGGGTCAAATTCCAGTGAGCATCAGAAATGTCACCAGTTCTCCCATGAAGATTCCGGCCCGGATGTTGCTGGGGAGAGTAAACCCTACTACCCCAGTGGCCCTGTCTGACTTGGAGAAGACTGAAGGAGGAGAACACACTCTAGAGAATCTCTTCCTAGAGCCTACCACTCTGCCACCAGTGTGGAAGGAGAGAGCCAAGGCCCAGCTGGCTAGATGGAGAAAAATATTCTCGAAGGACGAGTTCGACGTAGGGTGTGCAAGGAGTGCCACCCATAAGATCCGTCTGCTGGAAGACAAACCTTTCCGGGAGAGGGTCCGGCGAGTCCCCCTGGCTGACCTAGAAGATTTACGTGAACAGTTGACGGAGCTTAAGAGAACTGGGGTTATTCGGGAGTCCAGAAGCCCATACGCCTCCCCTATCGTGGTAGTCCGGAAAAAGAATGGGTCGCTGAGACTTTGCATAGACTACAGGACTCTCAATAAAAGGACCATACCCGACCAGTATACCACCCCCAGGATAGAAGATGCCTTGCAGAGTCTGTCTGGAGCCAAGTGGTTCAGCGTCATGGACCTGAAGAGTGGGTATTATCAAATCCCAATGCACCCTGATGACAGAGAGAAGACAGCATTCATCACCCCAGTGGGATTCTATGAGTTCAACAGAATGCCTCAGGGCCTGTCAGGGGCCCCTGCCACTTTCCAGAGGTTGATGGAGAGGACAGTTGGGGACATGAATCTTATTGAAGTCTTGGTGTACCTAGACGACATCATTGTCTTCGGGAAGACTTTGGAGGAGCATGAAGAAAGGCTGGAAAAAGTCCTGAAGAGACTCAGTGAAGAGGGACTTAAACTCTCCAGGGAGAAGTGTCAGTTTTACCAGTCCTCAGTCCACTATCTGGGACACATAGTGTCTGAAGAGGGAGTGTCTACAGACCCTGAAAAACTGAAAGCAGTTACCTCCTGGCCCCGACCAACTACAGTGACTAAGCTCAGATCTTTCCTGGGGTTCTGCTCCTACTACCGCAGATTTGTGGAAGGGTTTGCAAAAATTGCCAAACCTCTAAATGAGTTGTTGAAGACAGAGGGAGAGGAGGATGATACTGGCCCCAGAAAACCCGGAGAGTTTGTGGAGGACCAGTGGACAGGGAGGTGTGAAGAGGCCTTCAAAATGCTGAAGAAGAGCCTGACCACTGCCCCGGTCTTGGCCTATGCTGACCCCAAGAGACCATATGAACTACATGTGGATGCCAGCCATGATGGTCTGGGAGGTGTGCTGTACCAGGAGTATGAAGGGCAGTTGAGGCCAGTCGCCTATGTAAGTAGAAGTCTAACGCCAGCAGAAAAGAATTACCCCACCCACAAATTACAATTCCTGGCCCTAAAGTGGGCAGTTGTGGATAAACTTAGAGACTACCTGTATGGAGCTGACTTCACAGCCAAGACAGACAATAACCCACTCACCTACCTTTTCACCACAGCCAAGCTGGATGCCACCGGCCACTGTTGGTTGGCAGCCCTCGCCGGATTCAACTTCAGTCTGAAGTATAGGTCTGGAGCTGGGAATCGTGATGCTGATGCATTGTCTAGAAGATCTCATACACCCCCACACCATACAGAAGACTGGCCCCAGGTAACCCCGGAGTGGGTGCGGGCTTTATGTCAAGGAGCCCAACTTCAAGCTAGTGGCGGATCCAGGGCAGACGAGATTGGAATTTTGGTAGTGGGGGTGCCCAAATGCTATTGTGACGTTACCCAGATTGGCGAAGACGACTTGCCAAAATTATCCAAGAAGGACATAAGAAGGGATCAGTTGGAGGACCCCTGGGGAAGATTGGCTTTGGAAGCCCTAGAAGACCAGGATCCGGACAGACTTTTGCAAAATTCCTCAAAGGAGGCTCGATTAATTCATAAAGAATGGGATAAGTTACAGGTACATCAAGGGGTGGTCTACCGAAGGGGCCCCTCTGATGACCTGGAAGAGAAGTGGCAGCTGTTTCTACTGGAGAAACACAGAAGAACTGTCCTGGCTGCCCTACATGATAACCATGGCCAATTAGGGGCCGAACGAACCTTTCAGGAATAGATTCTATTGGCCTTGTATGCGGGCTGAAGTGGAGGAGTACTGTCACTCATGTGCCCACTGCATACAGAGGAAGACATTACCACGTCAAGCTGCCCCAATGGGCCATCTGCAGAGTCAAGGGCCCTTGGACTTGGTATGCATCGACTTTCCCTGTCTGGAACCTGACTTGAGTGGACATGGAAATGTTCTGGTGATAACCGACCATTTCACCCGTTATGCCCAGGCCTTTCCAGCTAAAGACCAGAAGTACTCCACTGTAGCCAAAATCTTGGTGGAGAAATACTTTGTACACTACGGGTTACCTCAACACCTTCACTCAGATCTAGGGAGAGACTTTGAGAGCCGCCTGATTCGGAAGTTGCTGGACTCTTTAGGCATAAAAAAATACCGTACTACCCCTTATCACCCTCAAGGTGATGCCCAACCTGAGAGATTCAACAGGACTCTGTTAAATATGTTGGGGACTCTGAACAGTGAGGAGAAGCAACATTGGGGCAAGCACATAGCTGCCATAGTGCACGCCTATAATAGTACAGCCAGCGATGTCACAGGATATTCCCCTTACAGACTTATGTTTGAAAGAGAGGCCAGACTACCAGTGGACTTGGCCTTTGGTACCTCCATGGACCATACATCTGTCACCTCACATAAAGGATATGTGGATAGACTGCGGAAGAGCTTGAAACTGGCCTACGAGAAGGCCCAATCAATTTCCGAGCAGAGAGGAGCCCGAAACAAACAAAACTTTGACATTGGGGTCCGTATTCAAGATCTACAGCCTGGAGACAGAGTGTTGCTGAGGAATTTAGGAGTCCCAGGGAAGCACAAGCTGGCAGACAGATGGAGATCCGAACCTTATGTGATTTGTAAGAAGCTGCCTGGCTTACCTGTGTACCAGATGAAGCCTGAAGGAAGAGTGGGACCGCTGAAGATCTGGCACAGAAACCATCTGCTACCCCTTTCGGAAGCAGTCAGAATGCCTCCTACCCCGGATTCCCTCGAGTTACCTTCAACCTCAAATACTCACAGACCCAACACTAGGTCTCAGACAACTCTGTCAGGAGAAACGGATATCGCCACTCAGAGTGAAGATGAGGAACTGGAAGCTGAATGGTTGTGGCCGTCCCAGGTACCTGAATCTTTGTTCATTGACCTTCCACCCTCTGAGGATGCCCCTGATGATACTTTGAATCCAGAAGCCACTGAGTTTGTTCCATCCTATGCTCAGGTGGAGAGGTGGGAGGATGCTATAGAATCCTTCCCTGTTGACGATCCAGGAGACTCCATGTATCTTTCTGCATCTGATTCGGCTGCCTCAGAAACAGAAGAAACTCCTACACCTATCCCAGTGGAAGAAACTGTGGTACCTGAAGCATTGACCCCCAGAGAACAAAGAGCTAAAAGAACCATACGTCCTCCCCGGAAGTTGACCTATACACAGATGGGAGAAAGCTCTGAGGACACTGTAACTACCGCAAGAAGGACAATTCAAACGCCTGAACCCTTCACTGTGCATTTGGTGGAGGCCAACCCCAGCTCACTTTCTGGCACAGTTAGGCAGGCCACAATCACTGATGTGACCTGTGGGAAGGGCAATCCCCCTCCGTGTTTTTGGTGGGAGCTTCCCCTGCCGACCTCCCTTGCAGCTCCTAATGACTTTGTCTGTGCACATTGTTAATCTTGTCTTTGGGGACCAAAGATTCTAAGTGGGGGGAGTGTGTAGCGGGGTATTGCTCTTTAAATCCCTCAGAGACTACATTACCCAGTACACTTTTAGGCACCCAGGGTGCCTTGCCCCGCGCAAGGACTGCTGGGGTGGACTTTATAAGGGAGAGGCGGGGCCCAGTCTTTCTCTTTGGACAGCAAGCTGAACTGCTGTCTGAGCTCCTGTGACTTCAGGCCAGAAGCCTGGCCGTTTCTCTAAAGAGCCTTCCGCGCGCACCAAGGAGCCTGAGGGACGTCTCTCCTTGATGCTGCACCTTTGCCAAGAGGACCGAAGACCCGGATGTCGTGGGATCGGTGTGCTTAGGCACTGCAGCGGAAGAAACAGGCGCGGACTGGTCCGGTTGGGTGAGAGAGCACTTGCTCATAAATAGACACAGTACTTTTGTTACCTTGGTGGATTACAAACTCTGTTCTTGTGCACCACCAATGCTAGCGAATATTTCCCTACAGGACTTCCACTTTAGTTCAGTCAGGCCTGACTGTGTAGCATAGACATTCCTGGACGCCATATTGCCCACGAGGGGAAGTAGCCGCAAAGGGGACTGTTAGAGTTGCACAACATTGAATACCTGTTTGCTTGTTAACACTGTTTATTGTAGGGCTCTGCTTATGACATGTACTCACCTGTTTTACTGCTTACCCACTATTCTAAATAAACATACAAGGGATAAGCATATTGGTGTCTGTGTTCTTTACTTTACATTTCTAAGTGCCTTTTTAACTAGTTTTTTTATTAGTTTGTATTATAGTTTTTATATATAATAAACTCATATGTTTCTTTTTAAATATGAGTTTTTCTGATATTACAGCATGGTTCCATCATGCCACATGAATTGGTGCCAGTTCCTGTTGGCGGCGCTGCCTGTGACTCACATCGTAGGCGTGGCCTCATGTTGCTATTTTAGAAGCGATGAATCAGTGCGTCGCCCGTTCCCCAGACGACGCTATTGTATAGCGAAACGTATGTCGGGAGGCTGACGTGCTAACGTCATCGCTATAGGACTGGAGATTGCATGCCGGCCGGCTCTCCTCGATATTTTTTGCCTTATTATCATTGCATTGATGTAAGTTGCCATCGGTGCCTAAAAGCCAATATCTTCGCCTGAAGAGGAACTGCTCAGATCATAGAGAGTTCCTATCTCAGGCTGAGATTCTCACTCAGCGTTTTTTGGATAAAGGTTACTCAAGTGCCTCTTTACAACAGACTCTGAATGGTGTAGCCCAACTTGACAGAAGGGTACTGTTAATGGATAGAGCACCTAAGGCTAAGGTGTTGCCTTCCATCCCATTTGTCACTACGTTTTCTATCCAACATAAGAATGTTAAAGATCTTATTGCCAAGCATTGGCATATTCTTTTTTTGATTACAAAAATATTTTATTAGGAAGTTCAGATGTACAGTTACATAGAGTGTTTATAAAGGTAATCGAAATTAAAAGAAATAAAAAATTCAAAAGAAGAGGAGATAATCGAGCTCATACATGAAGATAGTAGATATATAAAAAGTTTTCTGGTACAAAGAGTTCCAACATGGGCGTATGTTATATATAAAAAGGGTAGGCACTATAGGTCAAAATTGCATGAATTTGCTAGAGTGTGTGGGTGGGAATTCAGGTTCTAGGGTAATGAGTTATGTTGTAGGCCAATATGACCATTTCCTTTCAAAAACCTGGAAGGTATCGTGAAGTGTGTGAAAGATTCTTTCCGAGAGTTTTATCGTCTCCATCCGAGCTAGCACCTGTGCCCAAGGCAGATTGTTTGATCTCCAATTGGAGGCAATCATCCATTGGATGGAGCTACATAAAGTATGGAAAAGTCTTTTGCAAGGGATGGGAACATTGGGTATATCTGCATATAGAAGGCAAATCTGTGGGGAGATTGGGATTTTCTGTTTCAAGGTATTATCAAAAATTTCTGCAGCATGGCTCCATATATGATGCAGGTATTTGCAGCTCCAGAATGTGTGTAGGATAGTGCCTGGTTCTGGACAGCCCCTGAAACAGTATGGAGATATAGAAGGATAAAATGTGTTGAGCTTGGATGGGGTGAGATACCATCTAGAGTATATTTTAATGGGAGTTTCTCTGGAGGAGATAGCTATGTTACTCCTCCGGAGATTATCCGACATATTATGCCATTCATCTACTGTGAAGGTGTTATTTAGGTCAGTTTCCCAGCGGAGCATCTGACCAGACTTGTCGAGTGAATGAAAAGTGTTTAGATAGCTATATAGATGGGATATGATACCTTTATCTCTAGAAGAAGAGATGCAGATCCGTTCAAATACAGTAACAGGGGGCTTGGTGGTGAGAGAGTAATGTTCTGCGTAAAAGGCTTTGATTTGGTTATAGTGTTGAAGTTCGGATGTGGGGAAACTATATTTATCTTGCAGAGCGGTGAATGAGGAGAACTCCCCATTTATTTGTAATGATTTAAGTGAAGTGAGCTTATTATGGGTCCAATAGGTGAAAGAGTGGTGATCTCCGTGAGAACGGGTAAATCTCAGGTCACCTAGAAAGGAAGCAAGGGGAGGAGTGAGTGAAGATAATTCAAAAGTGTTTTGTGCTTTGAGCCACAATTGGTAGAAGTGTGCTACAATTTTGTTGTATTTCAAGAGTTTGCTGTATGAGGTTGTTTTGGACCAAAGGATTCCCTGTAAATACAATGGGGAAATTGAGGACTCCTCAAATTTTTTCCATGGGATATTTTGATTGGGCGCGAACCATTGTGCTAATTGGGCAAGTCTGGCGGCCAGAAAATAATGCCATAGGTTAGGGAGACCCATCCCGCCCATGGATTGAGGTCTGTGCATATATGCATAGCTGCATCTGGGTTTCTTGTTGAACCATATAAATTTGTTGATTTCCCTTTGGAGCGAAGCTAGTTTGGATTTGGGGATGTTAATGGGGAGGGATCGGAAGTAGTATAGCAGTTTGGGGAGGATTGTCATTTTAATTGCGCAAATTCTGCCTAGGAATGATATATGGAAGGTTGACCAGGTCTTAAGGAGTGAGGATATATTATTGAATAAGGGAATATAATTGGTTTTGAAAAGTAGGTTGTGTGCTGGGGTGATAGAGATGCCCAGATATTTAAATGATTGAGAGCACCATATAAATGGGAAATTGTTTTTCAACATGGTCTTTAGGTGATCGGGGAGATTGATGGGTAGAGCCGAGCATTTGTTCATGTTAATTTTAAGACCTGATATGTCGTGAAACAGTTTTAGTTCCTTAAGAAGGGAGGGAATGGAAACGTGAGGTTCGGTAAGAAAGATTAACGCATCATCTGCGTAGAGGCTTATCTTAAACTCATCTTCACCTTTGACAACACCCTTTATATCCGGGCTGTTCCTAATTTTGTGGGCAAGAGGTTCCATTGCTAGTGCGAACATTAATGGGGAAAGTGGGCAGCCTTGTCTAGTACCCCTACTTAGAGGAAAGAATTCCGAGTTATGACCTGGAATTTTAATACGGGTCTGGGGGGAGTGGTATAGGGCATTAAAGCCACACATGAATTTATTAGGGATGCCAAATTTAGGAAGGATGTGATTGAGGTAAGACCAGGATACACTATCAAAGGCTTTATGAATATCCAGGCTGAGGAGGCATAGCTCTTTGTAGTGTATGTTGGCATCTTGTACGATATTGGTTACCAGCCTAATATTGTCAGTTATTTGGCGTCCAGGTATGAATCCTGTTTGATCTATGTGAACTATATTAGTAATAACTGCTGCTAACCTGTCAGCAAGAAGTCTCCCAAAGATCTTTAAGTCATTGTTAAGAACTGAAATGGGGCGGAAATTTTGTGGAAGAGAAAGGTCCTTGAGTGGTTTAGGTATTAACGATAAGTTTGCTAGGAGCATTTCTTCTGGGAATTGATGACCATCTAGCACGTAGTTGAAGAGTTTAGATAGGTTGGGGGCTAAAAGAGACGCAAATTTTTTGTAGTATGCTGAGGAGAACCCGTCCGGGCCTGGGGCTGTAGAGGTCTTCAGGGATTTAATTATGTTAATTATTTCTAAATCTGTGCATGGTGCGCTAAGAGATTCTATTTGTTGGGGGTTGAGGGAGGGTAATGGGATATCATCCAGCCAAATTTGGGAGGGTTGTTTAGGTTGGGGTTGAGGTCCCGAGAGGAGGTCTTTATAAAAGGAGGAGAAGATGTTCAACACCTCTTGTGGATGAGTGACGATGTTCCCCGCATTATCTCTAAGTTTGTAGACATGGGGTGGGTTATTAGCTTGATTAAGTTTTCTAGCAAACATGGTGGAGGTGGAATTGCTATGAAGGAAGAATTTAGCCTTAGAGAATCTGAGGGATCTCTCAGTGTTAGCTGATAAAATTTGATCTAAGGCCTGGCGTTTGGATTTGATTTGATCAGTTAAGGCCTGGGAAGGGGCTTGTTGAAGTTTATTGTACAGTCTATTTAGGTCCTTAGTGAGACATCTAATGTCTGAGAGCCTGTCTTTGTTTCTTTTTGCAGCGAGAGAAATCAGTTGCCCACGTAAGACTGCTTTATGGGCAACCCAGACGGAGGAGGGAGGGGTTTCGTCATTAATATTTTCGTTGAAATAGTTCTCTATATGAGTAGAGACCGATTGAGTGATTGTGGGGTCCGAGAGTAAGGAGTCGTTTAGCCTCCAGTTGAAGGGGGATGGTTTAAGACCAATACATGCTGTCTCAAGAGATGTGATATCATGATCCGACCATGGACAGGGGTGAATGATCGCTTTAAAAGAGTTCGCCAACAGGACAGGGGTGCAGTAGATATAGTCTAATCTGGCATAAACATTATGGGGATGTGAGTAGTGAGTGTAAGCTTTGACGCCAACATTGTGGGCCCTCCATGAGTCTATAAGTTGAAAGTGATTGAGGGAACGGTTTAGGGACTTTGGAAATGCCCTAGAAGATGGTGCGACCCTGCTCCTGTCCAGGGCCGGGTGTGAGGTTAGATTGAAATCCCCTCCGAGGATAATATGGGGGGAGGCATATCGGTCTAGAGTTTCAAAAAAGTTAGTGAAAAAGGAGGACTGGGATTCATTGGGAGCGTATACTGAAGCTATTGTTATGGCCCTATTATCAATGATGCCTTTTAAGATAATATATCGGCTTTCAGTATCTCTGAAAATACTTTGTACATCGAATATAATCGAATTGCGTATAAAGACTGTGACTCCTCTTGTCTTATTGTTGTATGTTGTATAGAATACTTGGTTGTATGTCTTATTGAAGTATTTAGGGTGGTTGGATGCGCAAAAGTGGGATTCCTGGATGAGTATGACATCAGCCCCTATTCTCTTGTAGTGCTCAAAAGCTTTTTTACGTTTGTGGGGGGAATTAAATCCCTGCACATTGTGCGATATTATTTTAATACCCATTGGTTGGGTCTAGGGTGTGGGGGTTAATATTCTCGTGATGGGGGAAAAATAGGCAAGTATCAGAAGTATACAATACTTTATGGATAGAGTTAGTGTTTGGGTCTGATGCTAAGATTATGATCAGCGGTGTAGATAGAACGGGGATTGGTATACTAGCAGGGAGATGGGCCTTGTATCTTATGCAGTTACCAGAGTAGTCTAGAGCTATGAAATCTATGTCAAACAACGTTTTTGGTATGTACTTATCATTACTTCCTTTTTGTACATTGAACACAGTAGAAGCCTTATGGGCTAGGATTTCAAAAATAAGAAACAAAAACAAAAATAACAATGGGACAGGATAAAACCTGTCAAGAAAACTTGAATAAACAACATTAGGACAAATAAGTCCAAATCCTGCGAACCTGGAGGGGAACCACGTCTCTAAAGATGAGAGCTGTGGTTCCATCCCGGAGGGCAGGTCTGAGAAATAAACTAAGCAACAATGGATGTAGCAGGCACCCTAGAAAAACTTGAAAGTGCGTGTCTACCACTCGGGGGGCAGAGAGGTATTGTGTCATAAAAAGCTCGCTATGTAAGGGAGACAATGACAGCAATCTACAGTGGGGAGAAACATTTCTGAAGTTATGGAGGTAAGGGTAAATGATAGTACTTATATGTTCAGTATAGCTACCACATTGTTCGAAAAGACTGTTCTCCAGATAACCTATGAAAAGGGGGATAGAGAGAGAAAAAAAAAAAACATATTTTTCTCCTTCTCTCTTCCCTCCCCTCTCCCCTTCTCTCCTCTTTTCCTCCTTTCTCAATTCTACATTTTTCCCATTATGAAAGTTCAGACTGCTAGGAGAGTTGAATAGGATGATAGCCGAACCATGAACTTAAGTCCCCTAGGTCTTCTTTGAGGAGTATATTACAGTACTGTTCAGATAGTCTGTTGATTCTTCTATCCGCCGAACCACTGGAATTATGTGGAGAAGGGATTTGTGGGATCATTGTAGAATGTGAAGACTATGGAGAGAATGCTTCGGATTGTTTGATTCTCTTATCATTCCCACTGGGTACGTCAAATTCACCGAGAACTGGAGTGAAAGCGTAGATGGGAAGTTCTATTCTTGGTGTGATTGCCTCCAGCGTCTTTGGTCTCTCTGGTTGCGGCGTGAAGATGGTGTGGACCATATCGGGGAAGAACTGGGGGTTGCTGGTGGTCGGCCAGGAGGTTCCGGTTCCAGGAGGCCCAATTTCACCAGTAGTTCTTTTCCTTCTATTACGTTATGAACCGTGTATGTAGAGCCATTATGTGGAACGGTGAGTTTGAAAGGAAAGCCCCATCTGTATCTAATCCTTGCTTCCTGTAGGACTTTGGTGACTTCCTTCATCCTTCGTCTCCTGTCCAATGTGGCTGGGGAGATGTCAGGGAATAATTGAAGTCTTTTACCATCTAGGTCAATATTAGGAGAGTTCCTAGCCGCCCGCATGATGTCTTCCTTAACGAGGAAATCCTTCATACACATGATGATATCTCTAGGCGGTTTATCAGGTGTAGGTTTGGGGCGAAGGGCTCTATGGATTCTGTCACAGGTGAAAGCTGACAGGGGTCTGTCAGGAAGGAGATTATGAAAGACCCTCGATATAGTAGGCATGAGGTCGGTGACCGATTCCGGTACTCCGCGTACTCTGATGTTCTGTCTACGATTTCTATTATCAAGGTCTTCCACTTGTGCCTGCATAAACGCAAAACCATCCGCCAATGTTTCATAGTCCTTTCTCAAGTCATTATGGGCTAGTGAAAGTTCGTCATGTTTTGTTTCTAGTAGATCAGTTCTGTTGCCTATGCAAGCAATCTCCTGAGATAGAGCGGTAGTGGACTTATGCACTTCTCTTTCTATTTTATCAACCAATTTGTCAAACATGGATGTTAGACTTGCATCTAAATCGGCTTTAGAAAGGGGTAAGGTGTACTCACAGTTAGGTTCCGAGGGGGGGGGGTCCAATAATTTCTTCCCCGAGGCCGCTTGTTTGTTGGTGTCAGTGCCGCTCTGAGACATCATGTGGTATTTATTCTCGGCTTCTAGAAGAAAGTTTGTTAGGTTGTGGATAGATCGTCCGGAGCGAGTATTCTTTCTCGTCTGCATGCACGGATTGTTCCCACGGGGGTTTAAGGTATTTGTGCTGATAATCGAGTGATATAGCCGTGGGTATCTGGCCTGCTTTATATGGGTGAGGTAAGGCTTTGGTCACTTACATCCTATTAGCGAAGCGTAGGTTAGTGGAGTGCCAGTCTATCTTGAGTGAGTGTAGTCACTCTGGGGGAGCTGACGGGCTGTGTGCACGGCGAGATCTTGTGTACTGTACCGGTTCAGTAAGGGAGGAAGCCGTGTGAGTTGACGTGCCCCAATAACAGAAAGGGGGGGAGACATATATGTCAAATAGGAAGGAGGTACTGAGGCTTTATTTATCCACTGGTTGTGTACTGCAACAACCCGTAATGGGGATCTCTGTGTTTGTTGTGGGGGGGAGGTTAAATTTGCAGGAATTTTGTTATATTGGAAGGGAGACCAGGTTCTAGTAGGGTTGGGATGTTATGGCTTTTGGGTGTAGCAAGATGGCCGCCGATCTATGAGGGTAGGACAGACAGTGGACTTTAAAAGGTGATCCTTACAGGTCTGGACTCCTCTACCCCTCCCAGGGAGGTATACAAGCCCAGTCAGCGTCTAGATGGGGTTAATGTATCAAGGATCAGCTTGGAGGAGAGCACAAAAGGGGGCTCCAGGTGTACCAAGATGGCCGCCGTCCTCCCGGAGTAGGCCGAAGCCGCGGCCTCGAGTGCTGGGGAAGGAGGAGATCAACACCGGAGGCTATAGGTGGCTTGGTGGGTGCTTGGTGGCCGGACAGGTAATGATCAGGCCTGAAGGTAAGCAGTCTGGGGGGGTATCTTGGAGCGGGCGGAGCGGTACTCACTGTGGATTGGGTTGAGGCCGCGTCTGCGAATGAAGGCCTCAGGACTACCGATCGCTTTTGCCCAGAGCCCACAGAAGGATCCCTGCGGGGCAGCTTCCGCCTGGTGTTCCACGGGTGTCGGGGGACGGAGGATGTCCCAGATCTCGGACGCTGGAGACTGGAGAGGCCGCGGATGCGCAGGCCCCAAGATGGCGACGGGCCTCAGTGTTGTAGATCTGGTCACAGGCCCGTCGCGGATCTCTCCGCGCTATTTTCTTGCAAGTCCCCGGGGCAGCTATAGCGTGCGACCAGGGGTTAGTATGGCTGAATCCGGGCCTCAAAACGGCGATGCCTGCTAAGGATGGCTGTGGATTCACGGAGGATCCCTGGATCTCAGCAGAAACACGTCCTCCCTCGCATTGGCATATTCTTACCAATGATTTGGTTTTAGGTTCCACCATTCCAGATAAGCCCCAGGTCATTTATAAGGGAGCTCCGTCATTGAGAGCGAGGGTGGCTCCAAATATTTTGGACCCCCCCCCTATCAAGAGAGTTTTTTTTTACTATTTGAGTGGATTTTACCAATGTAAAAAATGTAGGGTGTGCTCTGTGAGTGGCTGTTCACATAGGCGCACCCACAAATTTACATCTACCAGTACGGCAGTTGAATTCACGATCAGGACGTTTGTCACGTGTTCTACCGCGGGGGTCGTTTACCTCCTGCAATGCCCTTGTGGGCTTCAATATGTGGGCAGGACCAAGCGACCCTTAAAGGTGAGACTCAACGAACGCGTGACAAACATCCCGACAGGTTTTCCTAAACATCCAGTTTCCCGTCATTATCTAGAAATGCACAATAGAAATCCTGCTAAAACCATATTTCTTGGCATTGATAGATATACCCCACAGTGGAGGGGTGACTCATTAGTGCGTAGCATTTCCAGGTTAGAAATGTCCTGGATCCATAAGATCAAATGCTATGCGCCTTTTGGGTTAAATGTTGAAATGGATCTAAACGCTTTCATAGACAATTCCTAGTGTGGGATTAGTTTGTGTATTTTTATACATCTTTTCATACTTGCTAATTGGTTTTGTCTTCAGAAATTAATTTTTTCTTATAATTTTTCCATGTAATCTTGACCCATGATGTTTTTATTTCTCTGGTTATTATACATACCATGTGAGTCCCGGGCAGTAGCCATTTTGTCTGGTTGAGATGTTCACATTCATTTCAATATGGGTCCCCGCATAATAAAATCCTCAGGTATATTACTTATTTAGGTATCTAAGATCAAAGGTCTATACTCAGTATTGTTGCGTTCTGATCTTTCGAGTTTGTTAGACCGCCACTAGGTGGTGCTGCGGCTCACTATATATGACTAGCGAACGCATTAACAGTAATCGATCGTGGTCACTGTTCCTCCTTTTTGGCATTTCTAAGTGCCTTTTTAACTAGTTTTTTTTATTAGTTTGTATTATAGTTTTTATATATAATAAACTCATATGTTTCTTTTTAAATATGAGTTTTTCTGATATTACAGCATGGTTCCATCATGCCGCATGAATTGCTGCCAGTTCCTGTTGGGGGCGCTGCCTGTGACTCACATCGTAGGCCTGGCCTCATGTTGCTATTTTAGAAGCGATGAATCAGTGCGTCGCCCATTCCCCAGACGACGCTATTGTATAGCGAAACGTACGTCGGAAGGCTGGCGTGCTGACGTCATCGCTATAGGACGGGAGATTGCATGCCGGCCGGCTCTCCTCGATATTTTATGCCTTATTATCATCGCATTGATGTAAGTTGCCATCTTTTTATCTAATAAATGTTTTGATTGGACGATACACACTATGTGGGTCTTTCTCTCTGTTTTCGGAAACTGCTGAATTATCGAGTCCTAACTTTGGAGTGTGTCATTCTCTGGATATCCAATTATCGTGAGGAAGGTGCCATTACATGTGTTTTGGGCTTGTAATCAGCTTGCCTCTGGTAAGCGCATTCAATTGGTGGTGGTGCACGAGTGCAGATTGGTGTTACCGTATTTATCGGCGTATAACACGCACAGGCGTATAACACGCACCCTAACTTTAAGAGGGAAGTTTCAGGGAAAAAAACTTTTCACAGCCCCCTGCGTATAACACGCAGGCACAGTTTACCCTCTATTTTCAGGGTAAAAAAGTGAGTGTTATACGCCAATAAATACAGTAATTTTTCAAGAATCACTTTTCTACTTATTCTTCACTGCATATTTACTTTCAAGAATTCACTGTGGATTTACCATGAACTCTTCATTTTCATTTTTATTTTAAATGTGGACTTAATTTACAATTGTGCATTTTTCCCCCAAAACATTTTTTGTGGATCATACCCACTAATCAAGTTTTTTTTGGATTGGTAGTCACTAATTCATGGTGGTTGTTTATATTCTCATATAGACATTTATGTAATTAATTTTTGATTCACTGATGGTACACTGTATATGTTCAGTATTTTTTGTGCGCAGCTCTTTTTTCTTTTATTATATAATTAGTGTTTTGTCTGACATTTTGAGCTTGCTGCTATTTTTAGGGGTCATTTTTGTAATTAGCGCAGTAATTTTTCCCCTTCTATATTTGCACTGTTTGACTTTTTTATTGCTTGCTTTTTACATTGGGCATCATGGATATCTTTGAATATAGAGCCACCAGGGTTGTGAATAGTGATGAGCCGAACACCCCCGGGTTCGGTTCGCACCAGAACCCGCGAACGGACCGAAAGTTCGCATGAACGTTAGAACCCTATTAAATACAATGGATGCGAACGTTCGAAATCTAAAGTGCTCACTTCCTGTTGTATCCTTCCGTTTGCAAATAGGAGTCGTTTGTAAGTTGGATGTTTGAAAGTAGGGGCCTGCCGTATATACTCTGCTGAAATTTGCCCCTTACATGTTGATGTTGCCACAACACTGTGAGCCTTCACAGTTACTCTTGGTGGGCGCATGGATGGGCCCTGCTGTGAATTATTAGATCAAGAATTGTAATTGCATGCCCCTGTTGAACAGGGGCTGAAAAATTGGGCCTTTGGTGGTGGTGGTGTTGACACAACACTGTTAAGGCCTCACAGTTACTCTTGGTGGGCGCAGGAATGGGCCCTGCTGTTAATTATTAGATCAAGAATTGTAATTACATGCCCCTGTTAAACAGGGGCAGAAAAATTGGGCCTTAGGCACTGGTGCCACAACACTGCAACCCCTCACAGATACTCTAGTTGGAGTGCAGGAATGAGCCCTGCTGCAAAGCATTGCATAAAAAATTGTAATAACACGCCCCTGTTAAACAGGGGCTGAAAAATTGGGCCTTAGCCACTGGTGCTGGTGCCACGACACTGCAACCTCTCCCAGATACTCTAGTTGGAGTGCAGGAATGAGCCCTGCTGCAAAGCATTGCATAAAAAATTGTAATTACATGCCCCTGTTAAACAGGGGCTGAAAAATTGGGCCTTAGCCACTGGTGGCAGCACCCAGAAACAAAAATGTTCTTCCAAGCTATCATCATCAATCGGATCATTGAGGAGGAGGAGGATAGTCAGTCAACATAACAGGACAGTCTCTCAGCATCAGTCTTGAAGGGATGTGACATTTGAAAATAAATTAGTCTGTTATATCAGCTTCAGGTGTTTGGTAGCTGGTGGTGATCCAAGACTGGTTCATCTTTATGAAGGTCAGTCGATCAACAGAGTCGGTGGACAGGCGCACCCTGTGATCCGTGACAAATCCTCCAGCAGCACTGAATGTGCGTTCTGAAAGAACGCTGGATGCAGGACAGGCCAGTAGCTCAATTGCATACTGTGCAATCTCTGGCCAGTGATCCATCCTCAAGACCCAGTAAGCCAGAGGTTTTTCGGTGGGGAAGGTGTCCAAGTCTGACCTTGCCCCTAGGTATTCCTGCACCATGTATATCAGACGCTGGCGATGGTTGCTGGAACCGATCATACCTTGGGGCTGCGGACTAAAGAATTGTCTGAACGCTTCGGTCAGATGGCCACCTTCCCCACCGCTCCTTCTTTGACTGACCGAAGCCTCAGCAACTCTTTGTCCAGGACCAGGAGTTTGTAACCTCCCAGTCTCTGGGAACGCGTTGCACAGACCTTTCTGCAAGGCCTCCCGGAGTTGTCTCATCCTCTGCTCCCTCTGCGACGGTAAGATAAGGTCCGCAACCTTACCCTTGTACCGTGGATCAAGGAGAGTGGCCAGCCAGTAATGGTCCCGCACCTTGATCCGAAGAATACGAAGATCCTTCCGCAGACTTTGCAGGATCAGGGAGGCCATGCAGCGTAGGTTAGCTGAGGCATTCGGTCCGGATTCCTCTGGGTCACTAAGAACGACATGATCCGAAGCCACCTCCTCCCAGCCACGTACAAGTCCACGGGTTTCTTAGGACTGTAAATCATCCCTAAAAGACTGCTGCTGATGATGCTGAGTGCCAGGCTCCACCTCCATGCTGACACAATCCTCCTCCTCCTCCTCTTCCTGTGCGATGGGTGGGACAGAAGGAACACTGTCTGGGTAAAGGGGGCCTTGAGAGGCAAGGAAGTCCTCCTCTTCCTGCCTCTGTTCTGCCTCAAGTGCCCTGTCCATTATTCCACGCAGCGTATGTTCCAACAGGTGGACAAGAGGTACAGTGTCACTGATGCATGCACTGCCACTGCTCACCATCCTCGTGGCCTCCTCAAATGGTGCCAGGACAGTACATGCATCCCTGATCATGCCCCACTGGCGTGGTGAAAAAAACCTGAGCTCTCCTGACCCTGTCCTGGTGCCATAGTCGCACAGGTACTCATTGATGGCCCTCTGCTGCGTGTGCAGCCGCTGCAGCATGGCCAACGTTGAGTTCCACCTGGTGGGCATGTCACATATAAGGCGGTTCTTGGGCAGGTTCAACTCCTTTTGCAGCTCAGCCAGGCGAGCACTGGCATTATAAGATCTGCGGAAATGCACACAGACTTTCCTGGCCTGCCTCAGGACATCCTGTAAGCCCGGTACCTGCCCAAGAACCGCTGCACCACCAGGTTAAGGACGTGAGCCACACAGGGCACATGGGTCAGTTGTCCCTGTCGGAGGGCGGAGAGGAGGTTGGTGCCATTGTCGCAAACCACCATTCCTGGCTTAAGCTGGCGTGGCGTCAACCACCTCTCAGCCTGCCCCTGCAGAGCAGACAGAACCTCTGCCCCAGTGTGGCTCCTGTCCCCAAACACACCAGCGCAAGCACGGCATGGCATCTTTTTGCCTGCGTACTTGCGTAGCCCCTTGAACGCCTACGGAGCACCGCTGGTTCCGAGGACAAAGCAAAGGAAGAGGCCATGGAGGAAGAAGAAGAGGAGGGGGTGGAGAAGAGAGGTGTGTCACAACCAGTAGTAGCATTTTGGAGGCGTGGCGGCGGAACAACCTCCAACACTACTGCACCTTGTCCTGCATCCTTCCCAGCTGCCAAAAGAGTGACCCAATGGGCCGTGAAAGAAAGGTAACGTCCCTGTCCATGCCTGCTGGACCATGAGTCAGCGGTAATATGCACCTTACCGCTGACCGCCCTGTCCAGCGAGGCCAAGACATTGCCTTCCACATGCCGGTAGAGAGTCGGAATCGCCTTCCGTGAGAAAAAGTGGCGTTTGGGAACCTGCCACTGAGGAATTGCAAAACTCACGGAAGGGGGCCGAGTCTACCAACTGAAAAGGCAGCAGTTGAAGCGCTAGCAATTTAGCCAAGCTAGCATTCAACCGCTGGGCATGTGGATGGCTGGGAGTGAACTTCTTTCGACAGTCCAGCAGCTGGGGCAGGGAAATTTGCCTGCTAGAATCGGACGTCGGTGTACTGCTAGCAAAGTGCCCGCAAGTACTTGGCTGTGACACACCTAATTCTACACCTTCATTCCTCTCAGTGCAAGTTTCAGAGATGACTGAAGGTATAGTGGGGTTGGAGATCCCAGCTGATGCGGTGCAAGGAGAGGTCCGCTTTGTTCTTTAGTGTGGGTCTTTAAGGTAGGCTTGTCAACGAGCTGCATGGCAGGTCAACATATGTCTGGTCAAGCATGTGGTGCCCAAGCGGGTGATGTTTTGGCCACGCGATATACGCTTGAGACATATGTTGCAAACAGCAGCTGTGCGATCTGATTCACTCGACTCAAAAAAGGCCCACACCAAAGAACTTTTTGAATAACGGGCAGAGGCAGCGTCCTGCACAGGCGGAGCTCTGCGGTGTGATTCCGTCGGTGTGCTGCCCTTACGCTGGCCCCCTGAGGGCATCCTGCCTCGTTGGAGATGTGCCTCCTCCTCCTCTCTCCTATTAGGCACCCACGTGGAGTCAGTGACCTCATCATCCCCTCCCTCCTCATCACTGGAGCCAATCTGGCAGTATGCTGCAGCTGCTGGAACATGACTGCCAGATTGGTGTCCTTCTTGAGCATCCCCTCTCTCTGCTCTCACGCTACTGCCTTTCTCTAGCTGGGTATCATCATCAGACCCTTCGAAACGCTGGGCATCCTCCTGCAGCATGTACCCAACACTGTGCTCAAACAGTTCAGGGGACTCCTCAGGAGGACATGGTTGGTCTAAGGAAGGAGTGACTGATGATGACATTGATACCAGGGAAGAGGACGCTTTGGCAGCTGCTTTGCCAGTACCCTGAGCCTGGGTGAGAGAGGATGAGGAGGATGAGAAGGGCTTGGTCATCCACTCTACCAAGTCTTCGGCATGATGCGGCTCAACACGTCCAGCTGCCAAAAAGAAGGACAAGCGTGTCCCATGGCCACGTGCTGATGGCGATGCACTGCGTCCACGACCAGCACTGTTGTCTCTAGACACAGAGCCTGCTTGCCCTCTTTTATTGGCTCCTGACTGTCTGCCTCTCCTTGTTTGCCTTCCAGACATTCTAATGGCCTGCAGGGAGATGGGAAAACCAGCAATAAGGCCTAGCTTCAGGAGTATATTTTGCAGGAATCACACTACGCCTGCTGTAAGTGCTGCAAATGCCTGTTGGTGTAACACACCAGGAAAACACAGCAATACGGGCTAACTTCAGGTGTATAATGTGCAGGAGGCACACTCCGCCCGCTGTAAGTGCTGCAAATGCCTGTTGGTGTAACACACCAGGAAAACACAGCAATACGGGCTAACTTCAGGTGTATAATGTGCAGGAGGCACACTCTGCCCGCTGTAAGTGCTGCAAATGCCTGTTGGTGTAACACACCAGGAAAACACAGCAATACGGGCTAACTTCAGGTGTATAATGTGCAGGAGGCACACTCCGCCCGCTGTAAGTGCTGCAAATGCCTGTTGGTGTAACACACCAGGAAAACACAGCAATACGGGCTAACTTCAGGTGTATAATGTGCAGGAGGCACACTCCACCCGCTGTAAGTGCTGCAAATGCCTGTTGGTGTAACACACCAGGAAAACACAGCAATACGGGCTAACTTCAGGTGTATAATGTGCAGGAGGCACACTCCGCCCGCTGTAAGTGCTGCAAATGCCTGTTGGTGTAACACACCAGGAAACAGGAAAACACAGCAATACGGGCTAACCTCAGGTGTATAATGTGCAGGAGGCACACTCCGCCCGCTGTAAGTGCTGCAAATGCCTGTTGGTGTAACACACTAGGAAAACACAGCAATACGGGCTAGCTTCAGGTGTATAATGTGCAGGAGGCACACTCCGCCCGCTGTAAGTGCTGCAAATGCCTGTTGGTGTAACACACTAGGAAAACACAGCAATAAGGCCTAGCTTCAGGAGTATATTTTGCAGGAATCACACTACGCCTGCTGTAAGTGTTGCAAATGCCTGTTGGTGTAACACACTAGGAAAACACAGCAATAAGGCCTAGCTTCAGGAGTATATTTTGCAGGAATCACACTACGCCTGCTGTAAGTGCTGCAAATGCCTGTTGGTGTAACACACCAGGAAAACACAGCAATACGGGCTAGCTTCAGGTGTATAATGTGCAGGAGGCACACTCCGCCCGCTGTAAGTGCTGCAAATGCCTGTTAGTGTAACACACCAGGAAAACACAGCAATAAGGGCTAGCTTCAGGTGTATACTGTGCAGGAGGCTTAGCAACAATGACACTGACACTGTCCCCTGCCTATCCTTCTCTCTCCCTGCACACAAGGTTTATCAAAGAATATGACACTGACACTCTCCCTGCCTATCCTTCTCTCTCCCTGCACACAAGGTTTAGTAAAGAATATGACACTGACACTGTCCCCTGCCTATCCTTCTCTCTCCCTGCACACAAGGTTTATCAAAGAATATGACACTGACACTCTCCCTGCCTATCCTTCTCTCTCCCTGCACACAAGGTTTAGCAAAGAATATGACACTGACACTGTCCCCTGCCTATCCTTCTCTCTCCCTGCATACAAGGTTTATCAAAGAATATGACACTGACACTCTCCCTGCCTATCCTTCTCTCTCCCTGCACACAAGGTATAGCAAAGAATATGACACTGACACTGTCCCCTGCCTATCCTTCTCTCTTCCTGCACACAAAGTTTAGCAAAGAATATGACACTGACACTCTCCCTGCCTATCCTTCTCTCTCCCTGCACACAAGAATAGCACAAAGAATATCAACACTGTCCCTGCCTATCCTTCTCTTTCCCTGCGCCGGAACACACTACACAAGGCTGCCGCGCTGGCGGCCTTTTATAGTGTGGGGCGTGTGCTAAACCCCCTGAGCTATAATTGACCACAGGCAACCTGCCTGTGGCCAATTATGGCTCTCTTAGCTGCCGGCACTGTGATTGGCCAAGCATACGGGGTCACAATGCATGCTTGGCCAATCACAGCGCCGGGATTGCACTGCAATGGCGCAGTGTATTGTGGGCCGTTCGCGTCACTCGAATTTGGCGCGAACGGCCCAAATCGTTCGATGTTCGCCGAACGGTCGAACAGCCGATGTTCGAGTCGAGCGTATGTTCGACTCGAACACCGAGCTCATCCCTAGTTGTGAACACCAATGGCGTATTCGAGATATACAAAAATAATGATGAGGGCGATCTGAGTGGCTTATTTATGAGGTTAAAAAATCTCCCGATATCAGAAACCCACACACAATGGGATATTGCTTATCTTGAGACATACGTCAAGAATGCAATGGTACCAAGGAGTCTCCGATGGGAGGTTAGTCCCCAACAGGGAGACGTCCAATTAGAAGATTGGTTTAAATTCTTCAACACTGCTGGTGTCAATTTTTTACAGTTTTTAATTGATAGGAAAAATGCTAAACTTTCACGTTTGGACGATGAAATTAAAATCATCAAGGATAAATTAGGTCAATTCAGTGAAAGTATCGAATGCAAGGAGAAATCATCTTCTCTCCTTAAAATTTTAGAAAAGGAGGACAGGGAACAGAAAAACAAGAAGAAAAATAAATACAACAGGGATCTTTCTGACTATCAGGGTGGGGTAGTCTTTGAGTGGCAAAAAAAGCTATTGGTGGAGCAATCCAATGTGGCTAACACTGATATGGAAATATCTATTGCCAATGTTGGTGAGAGAATTGCTCCCTTAGTGGGACATCCTCCCACCAAACCTCCCCCTAGTGGCCCATCTGGACCACCTCCTTCTAAACCTCTGTGAGGATCTCATTCCTCTCCATTCAGACAGAGTAGTGGAAGGGGGGGCGCCTCCGGTAGTTCATTACAACACCCCCTCTACCTCAATGGCACCCCCGGGGGTCTAATCATCACCCAAATTCAGGGCGAGGTAGAGGTACCAGTTACCAACATTCTTACCCGATCAGTCTACTTACAATCATGGCCCACCACATAATAATTATTATGGGGGTCCCCCTCCATAATATAGGCAGGGTCAGGGCACCAATCCAAATTATGGACATGGTATGCCATTCAATTCTAGGCCCAATCAGTTCCAACGAATGGGTTTCGAACCACAACATTTCGAGCCTTCTAACTAAATATGATCGAGGGAATGAATTTGATTATAATGTCAATACTTCTAATAATTTTTTTCCATTGTATGACAGAGAGGGACCCCAGGATGATTTGGTCAGTAGAGGGGCTACTAGCCTGCTCGACCCATCCTTATACCCCACCAACAGTCCGGGGCCTTCCAACAGCCAGCACTGGGGTTTTCACAAATTAAATCAGGGCACCAAACGGTCGGGAGGCCAAAGAGAGGATCTAGAGGAGGTAAACGATTACGATCCAAAAAGAAAAAAGCTCTAATTGGATCTGGTATATTAAATTTAAGCACAGCTGTCCTTAGCACTTCTGAAAAATTGGTATTAGACAAAGGTCTCAAATATGCACCTTCACGTGGTCTCAATAAGTTTCAGACATATATTGATATCCACAAGTTTGTTCGCAAATTAAGCATCAAATGGCATATGCTGCTAAATCCGTCTGTCTGATTGCCTCTCCGTCCCTACGCGTGGCGTCACGGTCACGTGACTTCATCAGGGGATTCATCTGTGCACTTATTACTACACTGCAATTTGCAGGTCTTTTTTGTTTATGCACTGTCATAGCATATTTGCACAGCAACGTTTACTTTGGTATTTATTCACAGGTTTATTTATATTTATTTATTTATTTACTTTACGGATTATATATATATATTCATATTTTAATTATTGGTTTTATGGTTCTAGTATTTATACATTACTGTAATTCATCAATTCAATTTATTTATCTTATAAAACCTGTATATTGGTATAAGTTAGCCATTGTGCACTACTATTGTACCAATATATGTAACATTAGAAACAGCGCAGCACCACCCCGCCCCCCCTTTTTTCAGATTTCTCACTTTATCAGGTTAGGATTAACCCGCTAGGTGCCTGCGACAGTTTCATTAACCTCCACATTCCTCCAGATTGGTAGCGCAGGAATAACCACTCCTTACAATAGAGTGCAGTATACAAATTAGAGTAGGGTACAGAATGCCCAGCAAATGAACAAATTGGAGTGGTATGGAGTAGTGATGAGCCGAACACCCCCGGGTTCGGTTCGCACCAGAACCCGCGAACGGACCGAAAGTTCGCACGAACATTAAAACCCTATTAAATACAATGGATGCGAACGTTCGGATTCTAAAGTGCTAATTATAACGACTATTATCCATGTTATTGTCCGAAACAGAGTTTGGGAACCCGGGTTCTGCACCAGGGGACATGTATCAATGCAAAAAGAAGTTTTAAAAACAGACGTTTTCCGGGAGCAGTCATTTTAATGATGCATAAAGTGAAAAAAAAAAAGTCAAATATTCCTTTAAATATTGTACCTGGGGGGTGTCTAAAGTATGCCTGTGAAGTGCCACGTGTTTCCCGTGTTTAGAACTGTCCCTGCACAAAATAACATTTCTAAAGGAAAAAAAGCCATTTAAAACTGCTTGCGGCTTTAATGCAATGTCTGGTCCCGGTAATATGGTTGAAAATCTTTAGGAAAAATGGCATAGCTACCCCATCAACCCCCCCCCTACCCCAGCCCATTACCAGCCCCTTTGGGTCTTGTATGGATATTAAGGGGAACCCCGGACACAAAATAAAAAAGGACCTATATACTCTGAACAGCCGTATACAGGCGGTGCATACAAGACAGGGACTGTAGGTTTGTTCTTATGTAGAATCTGTTTGTAATTTTGAACAGCTGCATTGTTTAAGTGTAGCTCCATGCCAAATTCCTTTTTTTTAGCTTTTTGGAAAACATAGGGAACGGTTATCACCCCTGTCACATTTTTTTTGCTGTCTGTGCCCCTGTTCAGAACACTTCACCTCACTTTGCGTCCCAATGACAACTGTTTTTGAAATGTGGTGTTTTTATTGAAACAAGGATTGGTGATAAAGCATCAGTAGAGAGGAGACACCTTTCTCCCATATTAATTCTTACAGGAGAGAATTTTCCTTCCAAGGGGTAGATTTCCTCTCACTTCCTGTTGTCTTCTTCCGTTTACAAGTAGTAGTCGTTTGTAAGTTGGATGTTTGAAAGTAGGGACCTGCCGTATATACTCTGCAGAAATTGGCCCCTTAGGTGTTGGTGTTGGCACAACACTGAAAGCACTCACAGTTATTCTTGGTGGGTGCTGGAACGCCCTGCTGTCAACTATTATATCAGGAATTGTAATAACATATAATTGTTGATCAGTGGTAGTAAAAATTGGGCCTTTGATGGTGGTGCTGGTGCCACAACACTGTAAGGCCTGACAGTTACTCTTGGTGGGCGCAGCAATGGGCCCTGCTGTGAATTATTAGATCAATAATTATAATTGCATGCCCCTGTTGAATAGGGGCTGAAAAATTGGGCCTTTGGTGGTGGTGGTGATGGTGGTGCTGGTGCCACAACACTGTAAGGCCTGACAGTTACTCTTGGTGGGCGCAGCAATGGGCCCTGCTGTGAATTATTCGATCAATAATTATAATTGCATGCCCCTGTTGAACAGGGGCTGAAAAATTGGGCCTTTGGTGGTGGTGGTGGTGGTGGTGATGGTGGTGCTGGTGCCACAACACTGTAAGGCCTGACAGTTACTCTTGGTGGGCGCAGCAATGGGCCCTGCTGTGAATTATTAGATCAATAATTATAATTGCATGCCCCTGTTGAATAGGGGCTGAAAAATTGGGCCTTTGGTGGTGGTAGTGGTGGTGGTGGTGATGGTGGTGCTGGTGCCACAACACTGTAAGGCCTGACAGTTACTCTTGGTGGGCGCAGCAATGGGCCCTGCTGTGAATTATTAGATCAATAATTATAATTGCATGCCCCTGTTGAACAGGGGCTGAAAAATTGGGCCTTAGGCACTGGTGGCACAACACTGCAACCCCTCACAGATACTGTACTTGGAGCACAGCAATGAGGCCTGTTGCAAAGTATTGCATCAAAAATTTTAATTACACGCCCCTGTTGAACAGGGGCTGAAAAATTGGGCCTTAGCCACTGGTGGCGTCACCCATAAACCAAAATGATCTTCCAAGCTATCATCATTAATCGTATCATTGAGGAGGAGGAGGAGGATAGCCAGTCAACATAACAGCACAGGCACTCAGCATCAGCATCAGTCTTGAAGGGATGTGACATTTTAAAATCAATTAGTCTGTTATATCAGCATCAGGTGTGTGGTAGCTGGTGGTGATCCAAGACTGGTTCATCTTGATGAAAGTCAGTCGATCAACCGAGTCGGTGGACAGGCGCACCCTGTGATCCGTGACAAATCCTCCAGCAGCACTGAATGTGCGTTCTGAAAGAACTCTGGATGCAGGACAGGCCAGTAGCTCAATTGCATACTGTGCAAGCTCTGGCCAGTGATCCATCCTCAAGACCCAGTAAGCCAGAGGATTTTCGGTGGGGAAGGTGTCCAAGTCTGACCTTGCCCCTAGGTATTCCTGGACCATGTATATCAGACGCTGGCGATGGTTGCTGGAACCGATCATACTTTGGGGCTGCGGACTAAAGAATTGTCTGAACGCATCGGTCAGACGGCCACCTTCCCCACCGCTCCTTCTTTGACTGCCCGAAGCCTCAGCAACTCGTTGTCCAGGACCAGGAGTTTGTAACCTCCCAGTCTCTGGGAACGCGTTGCACAGACCTTTCTGCAAGGCCTCCCGGAGTTGTCTCATCCTCTGCTCCCTCTGCGACGGTAAGATAAGGTCCGCAACCTTACCCTTGTACCGTGGATCAAGGAGAGTGGCCAGCCAGTAATGGTCCCTCTCCTTGATCCGAAGAATACGAGGATCCTTCCGCAGACTTTGCAGGATCAGGGAGGCCATGCAGCGTAGGTTAGCTGAGGCATTCAGTCCGGAGTCCTCTGGGTCACTAAGGACGACATGATCCGCAGCCACCTCCTCCCAGCCACGTACAAGTCCACTGGTTTCTTGGGACTGTAAATCATCCCACCTCCATGCTGACACAATCCTCCTCCTCCTCCTCCTCTTCCTGTGCGATGGGTGGGACAGAAGGAACACTGTCTGGGTAAAGGGGGCCTTGAGAGGCAAGGAAGTCCTCCTCTTCCTGCCTCTGTTCTGCCTCAAGTGCCCTGTCCATTATTCCACGCAGCGTGTGCTCCAACAGGTGGACAAGAGGTACAGTGTCACTGATGCATGCACTGTCACTGCTCACCATCCTCGTGGCCTCCTCAAATGGTGCCAGGACAGTGCATGCATCCCTGATCATGCCCCACTGGCGTGGTGAAAAAAAACCGAGCTCCCCTGACCCTGTCCTGGTGCCGTAGTCGCACAGGTACTCATTGATGGCCCTCTGCTGCGTGTGCAGCCGCTGCAGCATGGCCAACGTTGAGTTCCACCTGGTGGGCATGTCACATATAAGGCGGTTCTTGGGCAGGTTCAACTCCTTTTGCAGCTCAGCCAGGCGAGCACTGGCATTATAAGATCTGCGGAAATGCACACAGACTTTCCTGGCCTGCCTCAGGACATCCTGTAAGCCCGGGTACCTGCCCAAGAACCGCTGCACCACCAGGTTAAGGACGTGAGCCATACAGGGCACATGGGTCAGTTGTCCCTGTCGGAGGGCGGAGAGGAGGTTGGTGCCATTGTCGCAAACCACCATTCCTGGCTTAAGCTGGCGTGGCATCAACCACCTCTCGGCCTGCCCCTGCAGAGCAGACAGGACCTCTGCCCCAGTGTGGCTCCTGTCCCCCAAACACACCAGCGCAAGCACGGCATGGCATCTTTTTGCCTGCGTACTTGCGTAGCCCCTTGAACGGCTACGGAGCACCGCTGGTTCCGAGGACAAACCACAGGAAGAGGCCATGGAGGAAGAAGAAGAGGAGGGGGTGGAGGAGAGAGGTGTGTCACAACCAGTAGTAGCATTTTGGAGGCGTGGCGGTGGAACAACCTCCAACACTACTGCACCTTGTCCTGCATCCTTCCCAGCTGCCAAAAGAGTGACCCAATGGGCCGTGAAAGAAAGGTAACGTCCCTGTCCATGCCTGCTGGACCATGAGTCAGCGGTAATATGCACCTTACCGCTGACCGCCCTGTCCAGCGAGGCCAAGACATTGCCTTCCACATGCCTGTAGAGAGCCGGAATCGCCTTCCGTGCGAAAAAGTGGCGTTTGGGAACCTGCCACTGAGGAACCGCACATTGCACAAACTCACGGAAGGGGGCCGAGTCTACCAACTGAAAAGGCAGCAGTTGAAGCGCTAGCAATTTAGCCAAGCTAGCATTCAACCGCTGGGCATGTGGATGGCTGGGAGTGAACTTCTTTCGACGGTCCAGCAGCTGGGGCAGGGAAATTTGCCTGCTAGAATCGGACGTTGGTGTACTGCTAGCAGAGTGCCCGCAAGTACTTGGCTGTGACACACCTAATTCTACACCTTCATTCCTCTCAGAGCAGGTTTCAGAGAGGAGTGAAGGTATAGTGGGGTTGGAGATCCCAGCTGATGCGGTGCAAGAAGAGGTCAGCTTTGTTCTTTGGTGTGGGTCTTTAAGGTAGGCTTGCCAACGAGCTGCATGGCAGGTCAACATATGTCTGATCAAGCATGTGGTGCCCAAGCGGCTGATGTTTTGGCCACGCGATATACGCTTGAGACATATGTTGCAAACAGCAGCTGTGCGATCTGATGCACTCGCCTCAAAAAAGGCCCACACCAAAGAACTTTTTGAATGACGGGCAGAGGCAGCGCCCTGCACAGGCGGAGCTCTGCGGTGTGATTCCGTCGGTGTGCTGCCCATACGCTGGCCACTCAAGGGCATCCTGCCTCGTTGGAGATGTGCCTCCTCCTCATCCTCCTCCTCTCTCCTATTAGGCACCCACGTGGAGTCAGTGACCTCATCATCCCCTCCCTCCTCATCACTGGAGCCAATCTGGCAGTATGCTGCAGCTGCTGGAGCATGACTGCCAGATTGGTGTCCTTCTTGAGCATCCCCTCTCTCTGCTCTCACGCTACTGCCTTCCTCTAGCTGGGTATCATCATCAGATCCTTCGAAACGCTGGGCATCCTCCTGGAGCATGTACCCAACACTGTGCTCAAACAGTTCGGGGGACTCCTCAGGAGGAGGACATGGTGGGTCTAGGGAAGGATTGACTAATGAAGATAATGATACCAGAGAAGAGGATGCTTTGGCAGCTGCTTTGCCAGTACCCTGAGCCTGGGTGAGAGAGGATGAGGAGGATGAGGTGGGCTTGGTCATCCACTCTACCAAGTCTTCGGCATGATGTGGCTCAACATGTCCAGCTGCCGAAAAGAAGGACAAGCGTGTCCCATGGCCATGTGCTGATGACAATGCACCGCGTCCACGACCAGCACTGTTGCCCCCAGACACAGAGCCTGCTTGCCCTCTTTTTTTGCCTCCTGACTGTCTGCCTCTCCTTGTTTGCCTTCCAGACATTTTAATGGATGGCCTGCAGGGAGATGGGAAAAAGAGCAATAAGGGCTACCTTCAGGTGTATACTGTGCAGGAGGCTTAGCAACAATGACACTGACACTGTCCCCTGCCTATTCTTCTCTGTCCCTAAACTCAAGGATTTCAAATATGGTTCAGCAAAATTGGTTTAGAACAGAATAGCACACTGTCAGTTTCACTCACTGTACCTCTCTGTCCCTAAACTCAAGGATTTCAAATATGGTTCGGCAAAATTGGTTTAGAACAGAATAGCACACTGACACTTTCCCTCGCTGTCCTACTCTGTCCCTCCCTACAAACAAGATTTAGCACAGAATAGCACACTGATAGTTTCCACGAGTGTCCTTCTCTGTCCCTAAACTCAAGGATTTCAAATATGGAACAGCAAAATTGGTTTAGAACAGAATAGCACACTGTCAGTTTCACTCACTGTACCTCTCTGTCCCTAAACTCAAGGATTTCAAATATGGTTCAGCAAAATTGGTTTAGAACAGAATAGCACACTGTCAGTTTCACTCACTGTACCTCTCTGTCCCTAAACTCAAGGATTTCAAATATGGTTCAGCAAAATTGGTTTAAAACAGAATAGCACACTGACACTTTCCCTCACTGTCCTACTCTGTCCCTCCCTACAAACAAGATTTAGCACAGAATAGCACACTGATAGTTTCCACGAGTGTCCTTCTCTGTCTCTAAACTCAAGGATTTCAAGTATGGAACAGCAAAATTGGTTTAGAACAGAATAGCACACTGTCAGTTTCACTCACTGTACCTCTCTGTCCCTAAACTCAAGGATTTCAAATATGGTTCAGCAAAATTGGTTTAGAACAGAATAGCACACTGACACTTTCCCTCACTGTCCTACTCTGTCCCTCCCTACAAACAAGATTTAGCACAGAATAGCACACTGATAGTTTCCACGAGTGTCCTTCTCTGTCCCTAAACTCAAGGATTTCAAATATGGAACAGCAAAATTGGTTTAGAACAGAATAGCACACTGACACTTTCCCTCACTGTCCTACTCTGTCCCTCCCTACAAACAAGATTTAGCACAGAATAGCACACTGATAGTTTCCACGAGTGTCCTTCTCTGTCCCTAAACTCAAGGATTGAAAATATGGTTCAGCAAAATTGGTTTAGAACAGAATAGCACACTGACACTTTCCCTCACTGTCCTACTCTGTCCCTCCCTACAAACAAGATTTAGCACAGAATAGCACACTGATAGTTTCCACGAGTGTCCTTCTCTGTCCCTAAACTCAAGGATTTCAAATATGGAACAGCAAAATTGGTTTAGAACAGAATAGCACACTGTCAGTTTCACTCACTGTACCTCTCTGTCCCTAAACTCAAGGATTTCAAATATGGTTCAGCAAAATTGGTTTAGAACAGAATAGCACACTGTCAGTTTCACTCACTGTACCTCTCTGTCCCTAAACTCAAGGTTTGAAAATATGGTTCAGCAAAATTGGTTTAGAACAGAATAGCACACTGACACTTTCCCTCACTGTCCTACTCTGTCCCTCCCTACAAACAAGATTTAGCACAGAATAGCACACTGATAGTTTCCACGAGTGTCCTTCTCTGTCCCTAAACTCAAGGATTTCAAATATGGAACAGCAAAATTGGTTTAGAACAGAATAGCACACTGTCAGTTTCACTCACTGTACCTCTCTGTCCCTAAACTCAAGGATTTCAAATATGGTTCAGCAAAATTGGTTTAGAACAGAATAGCACACTGACACTTTCCCTCACTGTCCTAATCTGTCCCTCCCTACAAACAAGATTTAGCACAGAATAGCACACTGATAGTTTCCACGAGTGTCCTTCTCTGTCCCTAAACTCAAGGATTTCAAATATGGAACAGCAAAATTGGTTTAGAACAGAATAGCACACTGTCAGTTTCACTCACTGTACCTCTCTGTCCCTAAACTCAAGGATTTCAAATATGGTTCAGCAAAATTGGTTTAGAACAGAATAGCACACTGTCAGTTTCACTCACTGTACCTCTCTGTCCCTAAACTCAAGGATTGAAAATATGGTTCAGCAAAATTGGTTTAGAACAGAATAGCACACTGACACTTTCCCTCACTGTCCTACTCTGTCCCTCCCTACAAACAAGATTTAGCACAGAATAGCACACTGATAGTTTCCACGAGTGTCCTTCTCTGTCCCTAAACTCAAGGATTTCAAATATGGTTCAGCAAAATTGGTTTAGAACAGAATAGCACACTGACACTTTCCCTCACTGTCCTACTCTGTCCCTACAAACAAGATTTAGCACAGAATAGCACACTGACACTTTCCCTCACTGTACCTCTCTGTCCCTAAACTCAAGGATTGAAAATATGGTTCAGCAAGATTGGTTTAGAACAGAATAGCACACTGACACTTTCCCTCACTGTACCTCTCTGTCCCTAAACTCAAGGATTGAAAATATGGTTCAGCAAGATTGGTTTAGAACAGAATAGCACACTGACACTTTCCCTCACTGTACCTATCTGTCCCTACAAACAAGGTTTAGCACAGAATAACACACTGACACTCTCCCTACCTATCCTTATTTGTCCCTAAACACAAGGAATCCAGGATTAGTAAAGGGAAAAAAATGACACTGTCCCTGCCTATGCTTCTCTTTCCCTGCTCCGGAACACACTACACAAGGCCGCCGCGCTGGCGGCCTTTTATAGTGTGGGGCGTGTACTAAACCCCCTCAGCAATAATTGGCCACAGGCATCCTGCCTGTGGCCAATCATTGCTCTCCTCGCTGCCGGCGCTGTGATTGGCCAAGCATGCGGGGTCACAGTGCATGCTTGGCCAATCACAGCGCCTGGATGACACTGCGATGGCGTAGTGCATTGTGGGCCGTTCGCGTCACTCGAATTTGGCGCGAACGGCCCAAATCGTTCGATCTTCATCGAACGATCGAACAGCCGATGTTCGAGTCGAACGTATGTTCGACTCGAACACGAAGCTCATCCCTAGTATGGAGGCAAGAAAGTCTTGTGCAGAGTGGAGTGGTATAGAATATGTTATGCACAAAGCAGCATAATAAATGCAACACTGGAATATGTCAAATAAAGCACAGTATACAGATAGGAGTTTTATATCACAGGCCTTCACAGTGATTCCACATGCTCAGTGACCTATTACGGACATTAAAACTTGCTAATAAGTGACTATTAGTGATGAGCCGAACACCCCCGGGTTCGGTTCGCACCAGAACCCGCGAACGGACCAAACTTTAGAACCCTATTAAATACAATGGATGCGAACGTTCGAAATCTAAAGTGCTAATTATAACGACTATTATGCATGTTATTGTCCTAAAAAGGGTTTGGGAACCCGGGTTCTGCACCAGGGGACATGTATCAATGCAAAAAGAAGTTTTAAAAACGGCCGTTTTTCTGGAGCAGTCATTTTAATGATGCATAAAGTGAAAAAAAAAAAGTCAAATTTTCCTTTAAATATCGTACCTGGGGGGTGTCTAAAGTATGCCTGTGAAGTGCCACGTGTTTCCTGTGTTTAGAACTGTCCCTGCACAAAATTACATTTCTAAAGGGAAAAAAGCCATTTAAAACTGCTTGCGGCTTTAATGTAATGTCTGGTCCCGGTAATATGGATGAAAATCTTTAAGAAAAATGGCATAGCTACCCCATCACACCCCCCCCCCCCCCCCGCCTACCCCAGCCCATTACCAGCCCCTTTGGGTCTTGTATGGATATTAAGGGGAACCCCGCACACAAAATAAAAAAGGCCCTATATACTCTGAACAGCCGTATACAGGCGGAGCATACAAGACAGGGACTGTAGGTTTGTTCTTATGTAGAATCTGTTTGTAATTTTAAACAGGTACATTGTTTAAGTGTAGCTCCAGCCAAAAAATATATTTTTAAGCTTTTTGGAAAACATAGGGAAGGGTTATCACCCCTATAACATTTGTTTTGCTGTCTGTGCAGTGTGCACCTGTTCAGAACAGTTCACCTCACTTTCCGTCCTAATGACAAATGTTTTTTGAAAATTTGGGGGTTTTATTGAAACAAGAATTGGTGATAAAGAATCAGTGGAGAGGAGACACTTTTTTTCCCATATTAACTCTTACAGGAGAGAATTTGCCTTCCTAGGGGTAGATTTCCTCTCACTTCCTGTTGTATCCTTCCGTTTGCAAGGAGGAGTCGTTTGTAAGTTGGATGTTTGAAAGTAGGGGCCTGCCGTATACAGGTCCTTCTCAAAAAATTAGCATATTGTGATAAAGTTCATTATTTTCTGTAATGTACTGATAAACATTAGACTTTCATATATTTTAGATTCATTACACACAACTGAAGTAGTTCAAGCCTTTTCTTGTTTTAATATTGATGATTTTGGCATACAGCTCATGACAACCCAAAATTCCTATCTCAAAAAATTTGCATATCATGAAAAGGTTCTCTAAACGAGCTATTAACCTAATCATCTGAATCAACTAATTAACTCTAAACACCTGCAAAAAGATTCCTGAGGCTTTTAAAAACTCCCAGCCTGGTTCATTACTCAAAACCGCAATCATGGGTAAGACTGCCGACCTGACTGCTGTCCAGAAGGCCATCATTGACACCCTCAAGCAAGAGGGTAAGACACAGAAAGAAATTTCTGAACGAATAGGCTGTTCCCAGAGTGCTGTATCAAGGCACCTCAGTGGGAAGTCTGTGGGAAGGAAAAAGTGTGGCAGAAAACGCTGCACAACGAGAAGAGGTGACCGGACCCTAAAGAAGATTGTGGAGAAGGACCGATTCCAGACCTTGGAGGACCTGCGGAAGCAGTGGACTGAGTCTGGAGTAGAAACATCCAGAGCCACCATGAACAGGCGTGTGCAGGAAATGGGCTACAGGTGCCGCATTCCCCAGGTCAAGCCACTTTTGAACCAGAAACAGCGGCAGAAGCGCCTGACCTGGGCTACATAGAAGCAGCACTGGACTGTTGCTCAGTGGTCCAAAGTACTTTTTTCGGATGAAAGCAAATTTTGCATGTCATTCGGAAATCAAGGTGACAGAGTCTGGAGGAAGACTGGGGAGAGGGAAATGCCAAAATGCCTGAAGTCCAGTGTCAAGTACCCACAGTCAGTGATGGTCTGGGGTGCCATGTCAGCTGCTGGTGTTGGTCCACTGTGTTTTATCAAGGGCAGGGTCAATGCAGCTAGCTATCAGGAGATTTTGGAGCACTTCATGCTTCCATCTGCTGAAAAGCTTTATGGAGATGAAGATTTCATTTTTCAGCACGACCTGGCACCTGCTCACAGTGCCAAAACCACTGGTAAATGGTTTACTGACCATGGTATTACTGTGCTCAATTGGCCTGCCAACTCTCCTGACCTGAACCCCATAGAGAATCTGTGGGATATTGGGAAGAGAAAGTTGAGAGACGCAAGACCCAACACTCTGGATGAGCTTAAGGCCGCTATCGAAGCATCCTGGGCCTCCATAACACCTCAGCAGTGCCACAGGCTGGTTGCCTCCATGCCACGCCGCATTGAAGCAGTCATTTCTGCAAAAGGATTCCCGACCAAGTATTGAGTGCATAACTGAACATAATTATTTGAAGGTTGACTTTTTTTGTATTAAAAACACTTTTCTTTTATTGGTCGGATGAAATATGCTAATTTTTTGAGATAGGATTTTTGGGTTTTCATGAGCTGTATGCCAAAATCATCAATATTAAAACAAGAAAAGGCTTGAACTACTTCAGTTGTGTGTAATGAATCTAAAATATATGAAAGTCTAATGTTTATCAGTACATTACAGAAAATAATGAACTTTATCACAATATGCTAATTTTTTGAGAAGGACCTGTATACTCAGCTGAAATTTGCCCCTTACATGTTGGTGTTGCCACAACACTGTGAGCCCTCACAATTACTCTTGGTGGGCGCATGAATGGGCCCTGCTGTGAATTATTAGATCAAGAATTGTAATTGCATGCCCCTGTTGAACAGGGGCTGAAAAATTGGGCCTTTGGTGGTGGTGGTGGTGGTGGTGGTGTTGACACAACACTGTAAGGCCTCACAGTTAGTCTTGGTGGGAGCAGGAATGGGCCCTGCTGTGAATTATTAGATCAAGAATTGTAATTACATGCCCCTGTTAAACAGGGGCAGAAAAATTGAGCCTTAGGCACTGGTGCCACAACACTGCAACCCCTCACAGATACTGTACTTGGAGCACAGCAATGAGCCCTGTTGCAAAGTATTGCTTTAAAAATTGTAATTACACGCCCCTGTTAAACAGGGGCTGAAAAATTGGGCCTTAGCCACTGGTGCTGGTGCCACGACACTGCAACCACTCCCAGATACTCTAGTTGGAGTGCAGGAATGAGCCCTGCTGCAAAGCATTGCATAAAAAATTGTAATAACACACCCCTGTTAAACAGGGGCTGAAAAATTGGGCCTTAGCCACTGGTGGCGGCACCCAGAAACAAAAATGTTCTTCCAAGCTATCATCGTCAATCGGATCATTGAGGAGGAGGAGGATAGTCAGTCAACATAACAGGACAGTCTCTCAGCATCAGCATCAGTCTTGAAGGGATGTGACATTTGAAAATAAATTAGTCTGTTATATCAGCTTCAGGTGTTTGGTAGCTGGTGGTGATCCAAGACTGGTTCATCTTTATGAAGGTCAGTCGATCAACAGAGTCGGTGGACAGGCACACCCTGTGATCCGTGACAAATCCTCCAGCAGCACTGAATGTGCGTTCTGAAAGAACGCTGGATGCAGGACAGGCCAGTAGCTCAATTGCATACTGTGCAAGCTCTGGCTTACTGGGTCTTGAGGATAGATCACTGGCCAGAGGATTTTCGGTGGGGAAGGTGTCCAAGTCTGACCTTGCCCCTAGGTATTCCTGCACCATGTATATCAGACGCTGGCGATGGTTGCTGGAACCGATCATACCTTGGGGCTGCGGACTAAAGAATTGTCTGAACGCTTCGGTCAGATGGCCACCTTCCCCCCCGCTCCTTCTTTGACTGACCGAAGCCTCAGCAACTCATTGTCCAGGACCAGGAGTTTGTAACCTCCCAGTCTCTGGGAACGCATTGCACAGACCTTTCTGCAAGGCCTCCCGGAGTTTTCTCATCCTCTGCTCCCTCTGCGACGGTAAGATAAGGCCCGCAACCTTACCCTTGTACCGTGGATTAAGGAGAGTGGCCAGCCAGTAATGGTCCCTCTCCTTGACCTGAAGAATACGGGGATCCTTCCGCAGACTTTGCAGGATCAGGGAGGCCATGCAGCGTAGGTTAGCTGAGGCATTCAGTCCGGAGTCCTCTGGGTCACTAAGGACGACATGATCCGCAGCCACCTCCTCCCAGCCACGTACAAGTCCACTGGTTTCTTGGGACTGTAAATCATCCCTAAAAGACTGCTGCTGATGATGCTGAGTGCCAGGCTCCACCTCCATGCTGACACAATCCTCCTCCTCCTTCTTCCTGTGCGATGGGTGGGACAGAAGGAACACTGTCTGGGTAAAGGGGGCCTTGAGAGGCAAGGAAGTCCTCCTCTTCCTGCCTCTGTTCTGCCTCAAGTGCCCTGTCTATTATTCCACGCAGCGTATGTTCCAACAGGTGGACAAGAGGTACAGTGTCACTGATGCATGCACTGTCACTGCTCACCATCCTCGTGGCCTCCTCAAATGGTGCCAGGACAGTGCATGCATCCCTGATCATGCCCCACTGGCGTGGTGAAAAAAACCCGAGCTCCCCTGACCCTGTCCTGGTGCCGTAGTCGCACAGGTACTCATTGATGGCCCTCTGCTGCGTGTGCAGCCGCTGCAGCATGGCCAACGTTGAGTTCCACCTGGTGGGCATGTCACATATAAGGCGGTTCTTGGGCAGGTTCAACTCCTTTTGCAGCTCAGCCAGGCGAGCACTGGCATTATAAGATCTGCGGAAACGCACACAGACTTTCCTGGCCTGCCTCAGGACATCCTGTAAGCCCGGGTACCTGCCCAAGAACCGCTGCACCACCAGGTTAAGGACGTGAGCCACACAGGGCACATGGGTCAGTTGTCCCTGTCGGAGAGGAGGTTGGTGCCATTGTCGCAAACTACCATTCCTGGCTTAAGCTGGCGTGGCGTCAACCACCTCTCGGCCTGCCCCTGCAGAGCAGACAGAACCTCTGCCCCAGTGCGGCTCCTGTCCCCCAAACACACCAGCGCAAGCACGGCATGGCATCTTTTTGCCTGCGTACTTGCGTAGCCCCTTGAACGCCTACGGACCACCGCTGGTTCTGAGGACAAAGCACAGGAAGAGGCCACGGAGGAAGAAGAAGAGGAGGGGGTGGAGGACAGAGGTGTGTCACAACCAGTAGTAGCATTTTGGAGGCATGGCGGTGGAACAACCTCCAACACTACTGCACCTTGTCCTGCATCCTTCCCAGCTGCAAAAAGAGTGACCCAATGGGCCGTGAAAGAAAGGTAACGTCCCTGTCCATGCTTGCTGGACCATTAATCAGCGGTAATATGCACCTTACCGCTGACCGCCCCCTCTCCAGCGAGGCCAAGACATTGCCTTCCACATGCCGGTAGAGAGCCGGAATCGCCTTCTGTGAGAAAAAGTGGCGTTTGGGAACCTGCCACTGAGGAACCGCACATTGTACAAACTCACGGAAGGGGGCCGAGTCTACCAACTGAAAAGGCAGCAGTTGAAGCGCTAGCAATTTAGCCAAGCTAGCATTCAACCGCTGGGCATGTGGATGGCTGGGAGTGAACTTCTGTCGACGGTCCAGCAGCTGGGGCAGGGAAATTTGCCTGCTAGAATCGGACGTTGGTGTACTGCTAGCAGAGTGCCCGCAAGTACTTGGCTGTGACACACCTAATTCTACACCTTCATTCCTCTCAGAGCAGGTTTCAGAGAGGACTGAAGGTATAGTGGGGTTGGAGATCCCAGCTGATGCGGTGCAAGAAGAGGTCAGCTTTGTTCTTTGGTGTGGGTCTTTAAGGTAGGCTTGCCAACGAGCTGCATGGCAGGTCAACATATGTCTGGTCAAGCATGTGGTGCCCAAGCGGGTGATGTTTTGGCCACGCGATATACGCTTGAGACATATGTTGCAAACAGCAGCTGTGCGATCTGATGCACTCGACTCAAAAAAGGCCCACACCAAAGAACTTTTTGAATAACGGGCAGAGGCAGCGCCCTGCACAGGCGGAGCTCTGCGGTGTGATTCCGTCAGTGTGCTGCCCTTACGCTGGCCCCCCGAGGGCATCCTGCCTCGTTGGAGATGTGCGTCCTCCTCCTCATCCTCCTCCTCTCTCCTATTAGGCACCCACGTGGAGTCAGTGACCTCATCATCCCCTCCCTCCTCATCACTGGAGCCAATCTGGCAGTATGCTGCAGCTGCTGGAACATGACTGCCAGATTGGTGTTCTTCTTGAGCATCCCCTCTCTCTGCTCTCACGCTACTGCCTTCCTCTAGCTGGGTATCATCATCAGACCCTTCGAAACGCTGGGCATCCTCCTGGAGCATGTACCCAACACTGTGCTCAAACAGTTCGGGGGACTCCTCAGGAGGACATGGTTGGTCTAGGGAAGGAGTGACTGATGATGACATTGATACCAGGGAAGAGGATGCTTTGGCAGCTGCTTTGCCAGTACCCTGAGCCTGGGTGAGAGAGGATGAGGAGGATGAGGAGGGCTTGGTCATCCACTCTACCAAGTCTTCGGCATGATGTGGCTCAACACGTCCAGCTGCCGAAAAGAAGGACAAGCGTGTAGCATGGCCACGTGCTGATGGCGATGCACCGTGTCCACGACCAGCACTGTTGTCTCTAGACACAGAGCCTGCTTGCCCTCTTTTTTTGGCTCCTGACTGTCTGCCTCTCCTTGTTTGCCTTCCAGACATTCTAATGGCCTGCAGGGAAATGGGAAAAGCAGCAATACAGGCTAAGTTAAGGTGTAATATGGTCAGGAGGCACACTCCACCCGTTGTAAGTGCCGCAAAATCCTGTTGGTGTAACACACCAGGAAAAAGCAGCAATACAGGCTAAGTTAAGGTGTAATATGGTCAGGAGGTACACTCCTCCCGCTGTAAGTGCCGCAAAATCCTGTTGGTGTAACACACCAGGAAAAAGCAGCAATACGGGCTAACTTCAGGTGTATAATGTGCAGGAGGCTTAGCAACAATGACACTGACACTGTCCCCTGCCTATCCTTCTCTCTCCCTGCACACAAGGTTTATCAAAGTATATGACACTGACACTCTCCCTGCCTATCCTTCTCTCTCCCTACACACAAGGTTTAGCAAAGAATATGACACTGACACTCTCCCTGCCTATCCTTCTCTCTCCCTACAAACAAGGTTTAGCAAAGAATATGACACTGACACTCTCCCTGCCTATCCTTCTCTGTCCCTACACACAAGGTTTAGCAAAGAATAGATTTGACAAGATTTGACACTATCCCTGCCTATCCTTCACTTTCCCTGCTCCGGGACCCACTACACAAGGCCGCCGCGCTGGCGGCCTTTTATAGTGTGGGGCGTGTACTAAACCCCCATAGCTATAATTGGCCACAGGCATCCTGCCTGTGGCCAATCATTGCTCTCCTCGCTGCCGGCGCTGTGATTGGCCAAGCATGCAGGGTCACAGTGCATGCTTGGCCAATCACAGCGCCGGGATTACACTGCGATGGCGCAGTGTATTGTGGGCCGTTCGCATCACTCGAATTTGGCGCGAACGGCCCAAATCGTTCGTTGTTCGCCGAACGCTGCGAACAGCCGATGTTCGAGTCGAACCTATGTTCGACTCGAACACCGAGCTCATCCCTAGTGACTATGATAACAATGGTCAAAGCAATCTAACCATCTTGAATGGCTAACCATACCACTGGGGCTTTAAAGGTTCTCTTCTTCAACAATAGGCTAAAAAGTTTATTTCATGGGGTGGGGCTTGTTGGGCCCAAGAAAAAAATAGACCTTCTCACAATGGCAAACATGCCATTCCTGTCTTTGTACAGCCAACATTAATGCCAAGTACACACGGGATGATTTTTCCTAATGACCACAAATGTCAGGAGTATTCTTCCAACTGACCATCAGGCCAACTATCAGTGAGCTGTAGAAATAATGACACTGCATTAATGGGCATAGTGACACTGCATTAATGGGCATAGTGACACTGCATTAATGGGCATAGTGACACTGCATTAATGGGCATAGTGATGCTTATTGATGGATACGGTAAAGCTGCATGGATGGGCACAGTGACACTGCATTGATGGGCACAGTGATGCTGAATGGACAGGCACAGTGACGCTGCATGGACGGGCATAGTCAGGTAGGCTGCATTGATGGGCAATGAGGCTGCATTGATGGGACACACATGTGTTTTGTAGCTATTTGTTCAATGCCAGTGTGCCATGCATGCCAGGCATTGCTGGGAAGTGCGCGCGGATTGCAGTGCACGGTCGGTCACGGTCATTTTATTGTTTTTTGGTCCATATGTTTCTATGTTTGTTTGTTTAGAAATTTAGAAAAGTTTTAAACCATGGGCACTTGGGTAGTAATCGTGATGCATCGTGATGCATCGCGGAATCGAATCGAATCGTGGACATGATAATCGTAATCGAATCGAATCGTGAGACCAGTGAAGATGCGCACCCCTAGTTGACAGCGGAGCACTACAGGGCCCAAAAATCATACAGGCAGCCCTCTTAACTGGGGGTATCGCTACATATGTATATTACATTTTTTTTTACAGTGTTTGCATTTGTTGTAGTTGAATCAGCTTGTTGGAAAATGTTCCTTTCAATAAGCGCTGATCAACGTATTCTGACGGCAGAGAGGCTCCGCTGTCAGAATACAATAACACAGCGGGAAAGATTTCTCTATCACCTCGCTTAAGTGGACGGAGAATGGCTTCAGTTTAACTGTAACATGTATGGCTAGCCTTAAGCCTTGTACACACAATCTGTTTTTCTGACGGGAATTGTGTGATGACAGGCTGTTGGAAAATCTGACAGTTTGTATGCTCCATCGGACAATTGTCAGATTTTCGTGTTTGGCAATCGATTCTTTGTTGTTTGTATGCAATACAAGTTAACGGCCAATGCCCTTCGGACAAAAGTCTGAGGCTTTTGTCTGTGGAAAATCTGATCGTGTGTTACGAGCTTTAGCGTAACTAAACCATGACAAGTATGCAGAGAGACTTGTAACTTAAGCTGGCCAAACATGGATTGAAATGTGTCCAGTTCAGCGGGGCCAGCTGAATTTAGATCCATGTTTAACCACTGTGGTTGAACAGAAATCAGTTTATCCCAGGTCGATAAGTGCTGCAGGCAGTAGGATGCTGATCAGTGTTTTTTTTTTTGTAATTCTTGATTTCCATCAACAGGGTTTATACATATATACATTTGTAGTCAAAGCCTTCATTAAGAATAGCGATACCCTAACTACCAAGGCCTGAGGTGTGCCATGGCCTAGCTGGACAGTATGCCTATAAGAGGGCATACCCTGAAAGTATGTGTAGCGGGGTGTTACGTTGAATAGCCTTAGAGACTACCTTACCCTGTATGCAATGGGATACCCACAGTTTCTTTGGGCCCGGCGCAAGATCTGCTGGGGCTGGACTATATAAGGAGGGGCGGAGCGGGACGGGGGTCTCTTTGGACATCGCCCGCCTAGAACGTAGAACTCTGCGCTGTGTCTGCTGTTCCGGACTAGGCCCGAGAGCCGGGCCCTGTGGATCCAAAGAGCCTTCTGCCCTTCATGGAAGAATCCCTGAGACGTCTCAAATATCTACCTTCTAAGACTCGTCTGAAGAATCAGAGACCCCGGGCATCGTGAGACTGTGTGTGGGACACACAGAGCTGGAAGTCGGCCGCAAAGGACTGGTTCGGTTGAGTGAGAGAGCACTTGCTCAAAGATTTCTTAAGTTACTCTTTAGGCCCAGTACCCTTTTGATTAGGGCCCATCGTTTATCAAGTTGAGCTGCTCACCAGAGGGACAGTGTGCCGTGCAGCCTTAGTTAAATCCTTTGTCGCACAATCAGCATCAAGTTGTTTTATACCCTGTGGATTACAAATAACCTACAAAGTGCACCACCATTGCTAGCGAAGATCCTTCCCTATAGAAACATTGTGAACTAAGTAGTCAGGCCTGACTGAATAGAGTAGAGACATTGCTGGGCGCCATCTTGCCCACGAGGGGGAAGCTTGCAAGCAGGGTTTGTTAATTGATGTGTGTAGGATTGAGGGGATAGTATATGTGTTATATGCTGATTATATCTTATTGCAGGGCCCTGCATTGATAGATGTACTACTGCCTACGGGTCTCACAACACTTTAGTCTCACTAGCTGTGCCAAGGAAGGGTAGAGCCAATTACTAGGGGTTGGCAGCAGAGTGTTACAGGCCCAAAAGTAATACCAGCAGCCCTCTTAACTGGGGGTATTGCTACATATGACTATGTAAAAATAGGGGGAAACGGGTGGGTGGGAACCCAGAAATTAGACGACGCAGACCAGCCAGAGGAGGAGGGATAAATAGCCCTCAGGCTCCTCCTACAAATACAGGCTAGCCTGCGGCCAGCCTTCAAACTTGTAGTCAAAGACTACAATAAGAATAGCGATACCCTAACTACCAAGGCCTGAGGTGTGCCATGGCCTAGCTGGACAGTATGTCTATAAGAGGGCAAAAAGACACGGAAGTAGGTGTGAAAGGAAAGCCTGAAGAAGGGCGGGTGACAATCCGTCTGGTAAAGTGGCGCACGCCCGGGTGGCCTCAGTGTATGGATCCGATATGAAACAGCTATGACAGCAGGAAAACCAGCGTCCTACGAATTGACGATAAGAAAGGACCCAACCTGATTAGACCCTGCTAAATTGCCCAGAAACCAATGAATGACCCGTAACCGATTGGATTAAGCTCACAAACGAGAAACCCGGGCATGGGAACAAACTGCTTGTGTGGGAGGAAAAGGAACAAAAGCTGACCCAAGGAGCCCTATGAAATAATAGCAAAGGTTACACCCTTGAAACCGGATGTTGACAAGTAGCTCCGTGAAATACCCACAACCCCTGACCTAACTGACCATACGTGGCATGGGGAGATTTGAGAGGGAGAGCTGCAAAAAAATGGACGACCTGACAGGAGTGAAGGGGTCTAAGTGCTGGATACCAGAAAGACGAGTTTGCTGGCGTAGACAGATGAGGCCAACACGCTGTAAAGATATGTGTCAGAGATTGTTAATAGACCAGACTGTGTGACTGCATAGAAGGAAACCAAACAGGTGTAGGTGAAAATATACAATTTATTATGGTGAGTGACCAACATACAACCACCAATAGAACACAGTGCAATAAATCAACAGTGACTATAAACAGTATATACAAGTATGGGAAATACCAGAATCGTAGTGAAAGCCAGGCCGAGGTCATACACAAGGGGATCCAGCAGATGGGTAAGGATGGGAATAAACAGGAACAGGGAGGAGATGGATGGGTTGGCTGCAGAGCAGGGATCAAGGTAACCGAGGGGCAGATGAAGGCTGAGCTAAAGGTAGGGATCAGGTAGGATCGGGTCGAGCAGGGTGCAGGTTAGGGATCGGGTCGGATACAGGCTCAAGACAGGGTCCTAGGTCAGGGAGAGAGATACCAGGGCAAGGAGTGTTTGCACTTGCCGGGTATTTAGGGAAGTCCAGTGATTAAGCGTCAGGTCACAGCTGACCACAGGAAGTGCTGCCTGTCCCATACTGCCAGAATACACCCGCTGGTGGATGCCGGTACTGCAGTTCATGTATCATGTGTTACCACCAGCAGGTGAGATCCTCCAACAGAGATATTGGCTGCAGGAGGACACCTGCTGGCGGACACTAGCACTGCAGTCCAAAGGACCAACAGCACCACCAGCGGGTGAAGCCTTTCCTGACAATATGTCATGATAACCCACAGAAACCAGACCTGCATGATTAAAACGTGTCGCGCCTCTGCCTTCACCTGACAGTCGCATCGGAGTCCTGAAACAGAGGAAGGAGGCCAGATTCCACCCTTAGGAATAAATATTATTGCATGATACAGCATGCCCGAGTGACTGTAAGCCCCCCGTAGGAACAGGCTGGGGATCGGACAAAAGCTGAAAAGGACTGACGTACCTGCCCAGTGGACCCGGCCACCTTGCAAGCAAGAGATTAGCACAAAAAGAAGACATCGGCCCAAATCGACTATTGTGGGCCGACAAGGGACGTTGGTATCAAAGTAAGGACTGTGTGACCTAGCAATGAAACAAAACCAACACTGCTAATCTGCCCTGGCAGCGGGAAAGTCTGAAGTACGCTTCAAGCCTCGGAGAAAACAGCTTGGCTGGCCACCCAACTGTGGGAAACGATGAAGCGGCGACTCCATGGACGAATACTCAGATGAAAATATCTACGCAGGAAAGAGACAGCCAAAATGTAACAACAATGTTAACCTTGCCACTAGACCCCCGGTGAGCCAACCCCCCCCCCCCCTTCTAAGGAACAAAGGTGACGAACAAGACCAAGCGCCCCCTGGAAAATACTGCCCCTAGAAACTAATCCACAATGAAGCATGACTGTCAGCCGGCACCAAGATACTACCTACAAAAGGTTACAAGATAGTGATGAAGCCCGGGGATGAGAGATTCCAACCCAGCCCCTGAAAGGAACCCGAAGGTATGACAAGACAGGTGAACTAAGGAGATGCTGATCTTGCCTGCAGAAATGCATGAGCTGGGGGTGTGCTGACACCCCGCCTTAGACCGAGCTAGTATGAACACCTCCACCTGTCCTGTAATTGTAAGAGGCAGTGGAGAGCCTATTGGCCCGCAAGAAACTGCGCTAAAGAATAATGCTCAGCACATGTTCCATGCTGGTGTGGGAGTAGCTAGGATGGAAACGGAAATAAACGGAAGCGTATCGCCTTACCTGCTGTGGCCGGAAAGGGAAACCCCTGTGCTGACGCACCTCTCTGCAGAGCAAAGTATGGACCAACTCCTGAGCGACGGAGTACTACCATGCTCAGAACCCCCACGTGGAGTTGAAAGGACAAACGTGAATAAGTTGCTCCTGAAACGTGCAGCATGTCCAACCCTAGGAAACACAAAGAAAAAGACAAACAGACAACCAGACATGAGACACCACCCCTCTGTACCTGCCTGGGCCAAAGACGTGAGCAGAAATGACCAGACCTCAGCGCGTGACTGAACCTGACGACAGATCCCACCCTAGTGTATGTAGTAAGTGTATGTAGTAAGTGTATGTAGTAAGTGTATGTAGTAAGTGAGCCCGAGTAACCTGCCGTGCAGAGACAGGTAATTAAAAACGAAACACTCAGGGCCGGTGTACCCACAGACCGTGGTGGGTAGTTGTATAGGCGTAAGAATGAACGTGCACGTATGACGTATGGTATACAGGCGAGAAGATTGTGGTCAACAACCATTTAAAAAACGAAACCTCAGCCTCTATGAATCTGTAGACATGACAGATCCTGAGATGCGCACCCTGGCTAACTACCCCGGTATGCAAGACCTGAAAGAAAGGTGTGACGAGACAAGGAAAACAAACAAAGATGCAACGGCTGTATGTGAGTGGCGTGACTGCATAACACGGACAGAACATGCTATGACTGACTGAGACATGCTATGACTGAAACACGCTGGAGTAAAACACATTACAACAGAAAACAGAACCCCCTCTGTGCCTACCCAAATGTGAAGACATGAGCCGTGATGGTGGGACCACAGCATGTGAATGAACCTGACGATGACCCCCCCCCCCCCGGAGTAAGACGTGAGTGAGCGCAAGTAACGTGCTGCGCAACGACAGATCATGAAACTGAATACTCAGGACTTGTGTACTCAAAGACCGTGGTGGGTAGTCCTGCAGGAGTAATGAAATTAATGCATCGTACGACATGGTGTAACAGGCAAGAAGACTGCGGTCAACAATCATCTAAAAAATGAACCTTAGCCCGTATGGATCTGTAGACGTGACAGATCCCAAGATGTGAGCCCTAGCCAACGGAACCAGGAATGCAAAGAACCTACGAAAAGTGAGATGAGACATGGAATGAACGAAGACAAAATGGCTACCGGTATGTGCCGAACCTGCAAGGCACCAACGCGGTGAGACAGAAAAAGCTATGACCGGACCCACTATGACTGAGCTGCTGTGACAGAAACACGCCATGACTGCCTTTGTCAAGCTGGCTAGCCCCCCGGCTCACAGGGCCATGCCAGCAAAGCATGTCCTCACTGGCCTGCTGAGGATCTGGAGATGGGATAACCCTGGACCCAGGAATGAATACAATGCTCAACCCTGCAGCGCTTGCAAGCAGAACCCCCCCCCCCCGCCCATCCAAGCCAGGACAACAGCTAACCCCCCCTCCTCACTGATGCCTGGCGTGAACACCGGGAGGAGAAGTGGGGCAGGTGGATGCCCCCCCCACGCTGCCCGGCTACCTGATGACCGCGTGAGCCCGGAGGAGTGGAGGATGAATGGATGGCCCCCCTCTCTGTGTGTGTGCCCAGAGGAGTTGGAGGGTGGACGGACGGCCCCCCCTCTCACAGAGTGTGCCCGGAGGAGTAGGAGAGTGGACGGAAGGGGCCCCCCTCAGTGTGAGCCCGGGAGGAGGAGTGGGTGGATGAGGCGGGCGGCCCTACAGATGATGCCGGCGTGAGTCCGGAAGTGGAGGTGAGTGAATGGGCGGGCATGACACCGGGAGAAGCGCCCCCTCCCCCCTGAAGCTGCCGGACGGGCACCGGAGAAACGTGGATGCCAGGCAACCCCTCTCTGCAGCCTGCATGTATGAAGGAGCAGTAAGTGGATAAGCGGGCGAGAGCATGGGAGGAGAAGTGGGTGACTGGCCGGGCTGTGGGATGACCCCTCCATGAATCCTGGTGTGCATACCGGGATCGGGAGCAGCAGTAGCAGCCCCCCCACTAAGCTGCCAGATGAGCACCGGGGAAAACCATGGATGGCGGGCACCCCTCACTGCTGCCTGCATGGGTACAGGGGAAGTAAGGATGGATGGATGAGCGGGCAGGCGGCCCTCCCCACTCTAGGATGCCGACACAAGTCCAGGAAAGTAGGAGGATGGATGGATGGCTCCCCCCTCCAATAAGCTTGGCGTGAGCAGTTGCAGCCGGCCGCCGCTCTGCCAAACCGGAAGTAACAGTAACCCAGAAACGAGCCGTAGCAGACCAGCCAGAGGAGGAGAGATAAATGGCCCTCAGGCTCCTCCTACAAATACAGGCTAGCCTGCGGCCAGCCTTCAAACATATCTTTAGACTTTGTGAGATAATCAAAAGAAATTTAGAACTATGCTTTTTTCATATTATAACTATTAAACTTATAATTCAAAACACATTTTCTTGACATTCTATCCTTCAAAACTTAGGTCTATACATTGTCCATAATATATTGTTTTAACATATACATATACATATACAGTATGTAACTCCAGCAGGACCTCATTTAATCCTACATAAGGTCTTGCCCTAATCTATTATCTAGTTATCTCCACATTCTACTCTTTCCCCTTATCCCAAACCCTCCCCAGTCCCCCTATACCCCTTTCCCCCGCTCTCCATAATCCTCTCCATCAAAAAAATAAATAAAATTTCCCCTCCTTGGCTTCTCCAATGTGACACTTATCTATCTTTTCACTCTCCCAATAGCCTTTTACCTTCTTCTGATTGTATATATACCTCCCATGGAGCCCAAATGTCTTTAATTTGTTCCTTTCTATCTAATTTTGTAGGTATCAATTTCTCCATTATTCCTATCCTTCTGACTTTCTTAAGCCACTCCGATACCGCTGGGGCTTTTGAGTCCTTCCAATTTGTTGCAATACAGCTTTTTGCTGCATTTATTAAGTGGCACAAAATTGGATTTGTATATCTCTTAGATGGAATTTGTGTATTATGTAACAGACAGAAATCTGGTTTCTGTGGGATGAAATATTCAGTAAATGTCTGTGTACCATCTCCCAGAAATGTCTAATTACTGGGCACGACCAACATATATGTATCATTGTCCCTTTTTCATCACATCCCCTCCAGCACCTATCAGAGAATTCTGGAAAAAATGTATTAAAGGCCGATGGCGTATAGTACCAACGTGTTAGTATTTTATAATTTGATTCCTGTATTTTCGTACACCTTGAAGATTTTAGAGACAAATCTATTATATTCTGGAATTGTGCTGGAGAGAATGTATAGCCTATGTCCCTCTCACATTTACTCAAGCATTCCATTTTAAAGTCATCTGGGGGTACAGTCAACAATACATACATTTTAGATATAACGTGTAATAGGGGCTCCCCTCTTTCACAGTATTCCTCAAATCTTGTCCGTCCATATGGTTCTACCGGTCCCAGGGTATCTAAATAGTGTCGGACCTGCCGAGCTTGCCATATCGGGATTTCCTATTTCCCTCCTTATTGTGTAAGCATATCCATTGTTGCCCACCCCCTTTCTCCTACAAAATCGGCCGCTTGGAAAATGCCCTTTTCCCTGAGTTTCTTAAATATTTGTAAATCTATCCCACGTAGGAATTCTGGGTTTTCTATTATCGGGTACAGGGGTGATTTTTTTATTTGTAAATTTCGATTTCTGACATATTTTATTTCCTATCTATAGCGTCGTACCTATCGTGGGCTGGGTTTTTACCAAAGGAGCTAGAGCCGTATAGCACCATAGTGCTCTATTTAGGGGATTAAACTTATTTGCTGTTCCATATTAACCCATGATTTGTAGTCCCCATGTCTACTAACCTCCCAAGGGGTGCCGCCTGATAATATTTGTACAATGGGGCAAAAAAGTATTTAGTCAGCCACCAATTGTGCAAGTTCTCCTACTTAAAAAGATGAGAGAGGCCTGTAATTGTCATCATAGGTATATCTCAACTATGAGAGACAAAATGTGGAAACAAATCCAGACAATCACATTGTCTGATTTGGAAAGATTTTTTTTTTTGCAAATTATGGTGGAAAATAAGCATTTGGTCAATATCAAAAGTTCATCTTAATACGTTGTTATATATCCTTTGTTGGCAATGACAGAGGTCAAACATTTTCTGTAAGTCTTCACAAGGTTGTCACACACTGTTGCTGGTATGTTGGCCCATTCCTCCATGCAGATCTCCTCTAGAGCAGTGATGTTTTGGGGCTGTCGCTGGGCAACACAGACTTTTAACTCCCTCCAAAGGTTTTCTATGGGGTTGAGATCTGGAGACTGGCTAGGCCACTCCAGGACCTTGAAATGCTTCTTACGAAGCCACTCCTTCGCTGCCCGGGTGGTGTGTTTGGGATCATTGTCACAATCATGGGCGTCCGCTCCATAGGGCAAGGGGGGTTGTTCCCCCCCCTGGAATCGAGAAGGTGTTGGCCAAATTGGCAGTGTTCTACACCCTCCGCCGCCCTTACACCCACTTCCAGCCCCGCTGGACCTGCTGAAGGTGAGAAGGAAGGAGAACCGGGCTGTGTGTGCGGTATGGAGGGAGGAGGAGATGTCCTACAACACGTGTGTGTGTGTGACTGCAGAGACATGACGTCATAGGACACGTCATACATATGGTCAGTGTGCAGTGTAGTGGTCAGTGTGTAGTGTGTGTAGTGTCCAGAGGTGCAGGGTGCTGCTGTGTAATGTAAAGGGGTGCAGGGTGCTGTGTAATGTAAAGGGGTTCAGTGATACAGGGTGCTGTGTAATGAAAAGGGGGCCAGTGATGCAGGGTGCTGTGTAATGTAAAGGGGTCCAGTGATGCAGGGTGCTGTGTAATGTAAAGGGGGTCAGTGGTGCAGGGTGCTGTGTAATGTAAAGGGGGTCCAGTGATGCAGGGTGCTGTGCAATGTAAAGGGGGTCCAGTGATGCAGGGTGCTATGTAATGTAAAGGGGGTCAGTGATGCAGGGTGCTGTGTAATGTAAAGGGGGTCAGTGATGCAGGGTGCTGTGTAATGTAAAGGGGTCCAGGGCTGCGTGGTGCTGTGTAATGTAAAGGGGGTCAGTGATGCAGGGTGCTGTGTAATGTAAAGGGGTCCAGTGATGCAGGGTGCTGTGTAAGGGGTCCAGTGATGCAGGGTGCTGTGTAATGTAAAGGGGGTCAGTGATGCAGGGTGCTGTGTAATGTAAAGGGGTCCAGTGATGCAGGGTGCTGTGTAATGTAAAGGGGTCCAGTGATGCAGGGTGCTGTGTAATGTAAAGGGGTCCAGAGGTGTAGGGTGCTGTGTAATGTAAAGGGGTCCAGAGCTGTGGGGTGCTGTGTAATTAAAAGGGGTCCAGAGGTGCAGTTGTGGAGAGGGGGTACACAGTAGTGACAAAGAGATATTTAAAGATGCAGGGGGCACAGTGGGGTGTTTTTACATTTTAACGGGGGGGCGATTTTAACCCCCGCTAGCGGTCGAAAAAAGGGTAAAATGCCACTGTGTATCACCGCTGCTGAAGCCCCCCCTGAAAACATTTCAGCGGATACCCATGGTCACGATCATTGTGAAAGACCCAGCCACGTTTCATCTTCAATGCCCTTGCTGATTGGAGGAGGTTTGCACTCAAAATCTCACGATACATGGCCCCATTCATTCTTTCATATACACAGATCAGTCGTCCTGTTCCCTTTGCAGAGAAACAGCCCCAAAGCATGATGTTGCCACCCCCATGCTTCACAGTAGGTATGGTGTTCTTTGGTTGCAACTCAGCATTCTCTCTCCTCCGAACACGACGAGTTGTGTTTCTACCAAACAGTTCTACTTTGGTTTCATCTGACCATATGACATTCTCCCAATCCTCTTCTGGATCATCCAAATGCTCTCTAGCAAACCTCAGATGGGCCCGGACATGTACTGGTTTAAGCAGGGGGACACGTCTGGCACTGCAGGATCTGAGTCCCTGGTGGCGTAGTGTGTTACTGATGGTAGCCTTTGTTACGTTGGTCCCAGCTCTCTGCAAGTCATTCACTAGATCCCCCCATGTGGTTCTGGGATTTTTGCTCACCGTTCTTGTGATCACTTTGACCCCACGGGGTGAGATCCCTTGCGTGGAGCCCCAGATCAAGGGAGATTATCAGTGGTCTTGTATGTCTTCCATTTTCTAATTATTGCTCCCACAGTTGATTTCTTCACACCAAGCTGCTTGCCTATTGCAACTTCTGTCTTCACAGCCTGGTGCAGGTCTACAATTTTGTTTCTGCTGTCCTTCGACAGCTCTTTGGTCTTCACCATAGTGGAGTTTGGAGTGTGACTATTTGAGGTTGTGGACAGGTGTCTTTTATACTGATAACAAGTTCAAACAGGTGCCATTAATACAGGTAATGAGTGGAGGACAGAGGAGCCTCTTAATGAAGAAGATACAGGTCTGTGAGAGCCAGAAATCTTGCTTGTTTGTAGGTGACCAAATACTTATGTTCCACCATAATTTACAAAAACATTATTTCCAAATCAGACAATGTGATTGTCTGGATTTGTTTCCACATTTTGTCTCTCATAGTTGAAGTATACCTATGATGACAATTACAGGCCCCTCTCATCTTTTTAAGTGGGAGAACTTGCACAATTGGTGGCTGACTAAATACTTTTTTACCCCACTGTATATATCTGGTGCAGATATTCCTCATGCTCTCTTAGGTAGAGTTAGAAGTTTTCTACTACTTATTCTTGGCCTTTTACTAGACCAGATGAACAAGGTATGGACTTGACTAAAAAAGGACTTAGGAATCCTTATCGGTAATGCGAGGAATAAATAAAGGAATTTTGGCATCGCACTCATTTTTAGGATATTACATCTCCCAAACCATGAGTGTGTGCCTTTATTCCAGCCTTCCAGTAGTGGTCTTACTGTTCTGAGTAATGGTACAAAATTTAATTTGAAGGTATTAGTTAAATTTGTGAGCATCCGTGTTCCCAAATAGTTTAATGCTTTTGTCGTCCCCCTGAGTTTAAAACTTTGTTCTAATGCAGTTTTAATGGAACCTGGGAGTGCTACCCCCATCGCCTCTGACTTACCATAATTACTTTTTAAGTTCGACATAATCCCATATAATTCTACTTCTTTCATAAGATTGGGTAATGAAATTTGTGGTCTTGATATTGAGAAAAGCATATCGTCTGCATATGCCGATACTTTATATTCCTTTTCCCCAAATTCAAAACCCCTAATACTTGGATTCTGTTGAATCTTATTCAACAAAGGTTCTAATGTCAAGGCATATAAGAGAGGCGAAAGGGGACAGCCCTGTCGGGTTCCATTTGTGATCGTAAAAAACTTAGACTACACCCCACTTACTTTAACCAATGCCTGAGGGCTCGCATACACTACCGCTATCCATTGTACCATCCGCTCTCCTAGGCCCATTTTGTTTTTTAACCTCAAGCATGAATTTCCAGTTTACTCTATCGAATGTTTTTTCTGCATCCGTGTTTAAAAAAACACTCAAAGTACTAAATCTGATCTACTGTATCAAGCAAATCAAAAAAGGATATTAATAGTACTATCTCTTGTAGCGATAAACCCTACTTGTTCCAGATGTACTAATTGCGATAGATGGGGCTGCATGCGAGATGCTAGAATCTTTGTCAAGATTTTTAGGTCAAGATTTAATAGGGATATTGGTCTATAGCTACTACATATCTCGGGATCTTTCCCCTCTTTTGGAATCACCGTGATATGAGCTGTTACAGACTCAGAGGGTAACATATAAACAAAAACACAAAAAGACAGACAAAACCCAAGCTCAACTTACCAACCAATCAGCAACCAACCAAAATCACCTGTCTAATATTGTGTTTAAAAACAGGGGTTTAGTTGCACGCATTTGCAAATACATGCGTAAGCTGCAGGCCTCGTCAAGGCTCCCTGTGTACTGCAGACCTAACTCTAAAATTTAAAGTCTTCTCAGTGGAAGCACATGTATGCTGATGGATAGATAAAGGGCAGATAACTGGAGGGGGCCCACCCTCCTTTAGATCTATCTATCCATCAGCATACATGTGCTTCCACTGAGAAGACTTTACATTTTAGAGTTAGGTCTGCAGTACACAGGGAGCCTTGACGAGGCCTGCAGCTTACGCATGTATTTGCAAATGCGTGCAACTAAACCCCTGTTTTTAAACGCACTATTAGACAGGTGATTTTGGTTGGTTGCTGATTGGTTGGTAAGTTGAGCTTGGGTTTTGTCTGTCTTTTTGTGTTTTTGTTTATATGCGATTCGCCCACCCCATGCTCCTTGCTGTGAAGACCAGTGATAGATAAGGGCAGTGACATTTGTTTGTTGTAATGTTGGCATTTTTTGTCAGAGAGTAACACCAATGTTTGTCCAACTGCATTGAATACCTTAGTCATATATGGCCCCAAATGTGTAATGAATCTTTTATAGTATAGTAAAACCGTCACGGCCTGGTGCATTACCATGTTCAACTGTCTTCATTATTGTTTGCACTTCCTCCATGGTAATTGTCCCTTCTAATTTCCTTCGATCTGGTGATAATAATCTGGACAAACATAACGAGGTCACGTATTTCCTCATAGAACTAGGAGAAACTCCTGTCTCTGGGAGATTATATAGAGAAGAGTAGGATTCTCGAAACTCTTGTGCTATATCTTTTGGAAGTCACCTTTTCAAATCTGCTTTTCCTTTAATAGTTGGGATATATGACCGTGTCTGTTGTTTTTTTTTTTTTTGCTAATAACTTACCGCATTTGTCTCCTGAATTATACATCTCCTTCCTCCGGTATTGCAAGACCGCTTCAGCCTTATACCGGAGGGGGTCTACTATTTGTCTCCTTAAATGCGCTACTTAAGTTCCCAATTCTCTTTCTGTTGTCTTCTTATGTTGTATCTCTAATCCCTGTAACTTTTCTAGTAGATGTTTTATCTGTTCTTCTCTAGCCTTTTTTACTCGGGAACTATGTGTAGCAATACCCCCAGTTAAGAGGGCTGCCGGTATTATCTTCAGGCCTGCAACACTCTGCCATCAACCCCCAGTAACTGGCTCTACCCTCCCTTGGCCCAGCTAGTGAGACTAAAGGATTGTGAGACCCGTAGGCTATGGGTATCACAATCCTGCAGATAACATACACAGTAATCACACCACACAGCGTGTCTGCTTAATCATTAATGCGTTTACTGAATAAAATAAAGATCGGATTAAACAGTAATACATCTATTAATGCAGAGCCCTGCAATAAGATTTAGTCAGCATATAAACAGGTATACAATCCCCTCAATCCTATGCACATCAATTAATAAACCCCAATTGCAAGCCTCTCCCTCGTGGGCAAGATGGCACCCAGCAATGTCTCTACTCTATTCAGTCAGGCCTGACTACTTAAATCACAATGTTTCTGTAGAGAAGGATCTTCGCTAGCAATGGTGGTGCACTTTGTAGGTTATTTGTAATCCACAGGGTGTAAAACAATTAGCTGCTGATTGTGCGACAAAGGAATCAACTAAGGCTGCATGGCTCACTGTCCCTCTGGTGAGCAGCTCCACTTGATAAACCATGGGCCCTAAGCAAAAGACACTGGGCCTAAAGAGTAACTTAAGAAATCTTTGAGCAAGTGCTCTCTCACCCAACCGAACCAGTCCGTGCGGCCGACTTCCACCACTGTGCGTCCCACACACAGTCTCACGATATCCGGGGTCTCCGATCCTTCCGACAAGTCTTGGAAGGTAGATACTCGAGACGTCTCAGGGATTCTTCCGTGAAGGGTAGAAGGCTCTTTGGATCCACAGGGCCCAACTCTCGGGCCTAGTCCGGAACAGCAGACACAGCACAGAGTTCCACTTGCTAGGTGGGCGATGTCCAAAGAGACCCCCCATGCTGCTCCGCCCCTCCTTATATAGTCCAACCCCAGCAGACCTTGCTCCGGGCCCAAAGGAACTGTGGGTATCCCGCTGCACACTGGGTAAGGTAGTCTTTAGGGCTACTTAAAACAACACAGCGCTACACATGGTTATTTAGAATACCTCTAATTACCGATTTATGAGCTTCCCAAACTATTCCCGAGTCTACGGCTGTGAGTGGAGTGACATCACGCCGCTGGCAGGGACTACGAGACTCAGAGAAGCAGACAGGGAAGGGAGCCGGGAGGTGACGGTCCCGGATGCAGGAGCACACTCGGCAATCGGCACACAATTTGTACAGTGCCGCTGCCCGCTGGCTATGACACAGGTGTACTGTGTACACACTGGCGGCCATGGCAGAACTTCACCTGCGGCTGCACCCCCCCTCCTATATTAAATGGTACCGCCCAGGGCACTTGCCGCCCTGCCTTGTACCGGCCCTGTTCTCCATTATCATTTATCTGAAAATACCACGTGATTTCTTTAATCAGATCTTCCCTAATTTGGGGATTCTGTAGTAAGCTCTCATTTAACCGCCATCTCCATTCCATTGAATGGCTCCCCCCCACCAGAGTCTACTCCATCGTGACAGGTGCATGATCTGTCTATGTTATATTACCTATTGAAATGTCACGTATGAGTGAAGCAATTGATGGGGGACTTGGAAAAGATCTATTCGTGAGTAACTTTGATGAGGGTTTGAAAAAAAAAGTATAGTCTCTCTCCCCTGGGTGTATAATACGCCACCCATCTACTAGTTGTAATTCCTGGAGTTTCCGTAAGATACGCTTTCTAATTCCACTAGGTACCGATGAGGTCCCACTAGAAGTATCTACCCTTGGGTCCAATGGGATATTTAAATCTCCTCCACATATCAGCTTTCCTTCTCAAAAGTCCATCAATTTTGACAACACCTTTACCAAGAAGCTATCCCAATGTAAATTTGGAACGTAGATCGTGGCCAAAGTCCCCTTCTCCCTGCCTATCGATCCTTTAAGAAAAAGGTATCTTCCCCCTGGATCCAAGCATTTATCTGTAAGTGTCCATGGTATTTTATTTGAAATCAAAATGGCTACTCCCTTCGTCTTGGCTTCCTGATTGGAAGCTTGATATACATTCGGGAAATATCTGTTTTGAAGGTATGGGAAGACTCCTTCCCTGAAATGTGTCACTTGTATGAATCCTACATCTGTATTTAAATGTTTTAATTCATTCAACAACATTTTACGTTTTTCTGGGATATTAAGCCCCCTAGCATTTAATGAGGTTACTCGTATTCTATCCATCATCTATGTTTCAGAGATATCAGCCAAGGTAATCTTCCAATAGTGTCCAAGAGAGGAGAGAAAGAAAAAAAAAAAGAAGAAGATAGAGGGTAATGGAGAGCAGATGAGTCTAGGGCTTAAACTACGGCTCCTACCTATGACTTAAAATTTCCCGTAGGTAGCCGAATTTGGGGTATTGGTCCAGCAATGATGTGAGTGGCTGAGCTCCTCCCCCTTAACCCTCCAGTCCTCCTTTTCTTATTTAACCCTTTAGTCTACCCGATCTTATCTTATATTTATTCCCCATCTCTTCTCTCCAGTCCCCTCCCATTTCTGAATATGAGCTTTTTAATATCCCCGGTCCCCCTCCCCCCGTGCGCTACCCCTCCCCTCCCGTTCTCCACATCCTCTCTATGTCTGGTCCCCTTAACCTTCATAGAATAGATTCTTCACTTAGAATCTACCTTTCATGTCTTCTTCTACGACCATCTACCCTTTCCTCTCTCTCCCCCTCTTTCCTCCACCTAACTAGTCATATATTTACTTCCTATAAACTTCAGATCTCTGCTAATCCTAAACCAGATGCCCTCTTCCCCCAAGGTCCACCTCTACTAATAATAGAACCCCTTTTTCCTTTTGTCCCCATTCTTTTTATCATCCAATGAGAATGAGAGGGGTCCCTTCTTCACAAAGAGTGATATTGGATATCCCCAGGTATATGAACTACCCACCGATTTAATCTTTTCTAAGAGCGTTCTCAGTATCGCCCTCCGTTCTAGAGTTGCCCGAGAAAGATCGGGTAGAATTTTTATTGACATCCCTTCAAACATTATTGTCCCGATTTCCCATGCTTTGCGGCTGACCTGTTCTTTATGGGTGTAGCGGTGGAATCGTCCAATAACATCTCTGGGTCTTTCTGGATTTAAGGACCGGGGCCCTAGGGCTCTATGCAGTCTATCGTATTCAATTTCTCTTGGGGCGGTTACTAATCCCAGTTGTTTGCAAATTGATAGTACTGTTATAAGTAAAGAGCCTTCCTCAATTTCTTCCAAGATCCCTCAAAACCTAAGATTGAGCCTCCGACTCCGATCCTCGATTTCCTCAAACTTTAACTGTATTAAATAGTCCTGCCCCTCCTGTATGGACTTCAGTGACTGATTCTTTTCCTGCCCTTCCAACAGTGCAATCCAATCATCCAATTTTGCTGTACGGTTTCCTTCCAGAGAGATTTTTTCTGACAAGTTTTGCACCTCTGTCCTAATAACCTGTATTTCCTTTCAATGGCTCTCCTCCAGGCGGGACACCAATGTTTCAATCTCATCTCTCGTTGGAAGCGTTTGTAATATAGCCATCTCGTCTCGAGTCGGTAAAGCTTGCAAGATAGCCATTAGGTCTAATTCTTCTGCCATTTTATCGGTTTCTGCCCTCTGGGTATCAGCAGGTCTATCTTCCTTCATTTCCTCCCCACTTAGTTCCGGGGACTGCGAGAGACTCATTCGGGGTGCGGCTCTAGGTATTTCTGTATATTCCACGCCCTGTGTCTCTACTATTGAGGCTCTAGCTACCGCTGCCCGTGTTCGTGGAAAAAAGTCCTTAATCTCTGGTTGCACAGGTTGCGGCTTTATAGGGTACTTTTGGGTCTGTTTTAGTTCCTGCTTCTCCTCCCCCTTACTCTTTATGCTCTTTATACCTTTTATGCTCTTTATATTGCTCATCCCGTGCTCATCCTGTGTAATAGCACAGGTATACGGTATACAGTGTTGCGGATAATGAACAGTGACCAACTAACTGGTCTAATACCCTAAATATAGTCCAGTATATATAATAATAGCATATATAGTACGCTATGTATATCAGGGAAAAATTCAAAAGCAAATTCAGCAATGGCACCCACACACCGTGGTGCAGACTCCTCTTCTCCTCCTCACCTGCTGTGTCACGCTGAGTCCCGCTGATCACGGTGCTCGCACCCTCCTACACTGGTAGCTAGACACCTATGCTACAGCCGCGCTAGCTCGGGAGAGAGCGCGCTCCTTCCGTCCCTCCAGATGGGTTGATATCATCACACAGCTGAGACGCGGTCTCCAGCGGGGCCGTGCGTTGAACATGCGGCTAGCTCCTCCGCCCCTCCGCTCTCCCGCTTTCCCGCCCTAAACACAGAGGCACCTCCATTGCCGTCGCTGCCCTCTGGTAAGAGTATATATATTATCCACAGTAGTCTATTATCCACAATATTATCCACGCAATGGGATGGGTATAAGGTAGCTCCGGGTGGTTCTGCTTCTACGTTTGCTGTATCCTAAGGTCCCAAGGCTGCAGGGTCTTGCATCTCTCTCTGGGCGTTTTGGAGGGTTACACGGAGCTCAGCACACATATCCTCCCTACTCCACCATTGCTAGGCCACTCCCCCTGTCTCTGATCAGTATATTTTGAGGCTGGGTTCACACTATTGTGATGTCAGACATCACATGTGATTCGCACCGCACTGCTGTGAAAATCACATGCGATGTCTGTGTGATGCACATTCAGCCATACAGATTGTGTCTGAATTCGTATTGCATTCAGACCAAAATGGTGCAGGACCCTTTTTTGTTCCGCACTGGAATTGGATCTCGTAGGTGTTCACACCAATGCAATCCGATTCCTGCACCATTTCACAGTTCGCACTGCGAAACGATCTGGGGGTGTCAATAACTTTGTATTGACACCCACAGCGCTTTGCATAGGGTAGTGTGAACTGCCTGCGACAGGAATCACGCTGGTTCCCGCATTGCATATGTGTTAATTCCTAAGATTTGAGATCGCAAATCTTCCCCCTTGCGATTCTAACAAAGCATTTTTTTGATTCTATGCAGAGTTCTCTGCTCAGACAGCTGTCAAAAAACAAAAACGGGGTGGATTTAAGAGGAATTCCATGGCAAAATTGTCAAAAAAAAATTGGCGTGGGGTCCCCCCAAAATCCATACCAAACCCTTATCCGAACAAGCAGCCTGGCAGGCCAGGAAAGGGGGGACGAGCTAGTATCTTGGGTCCATCAGGCGGTATGATTGACGATGGATGTTTAATGCAGGACACCTTTTTTACTTTTTGACACTTTTTTTTGTGAATGATATCCAGTCACATAGTGGGTGGGATCTGGGTGCAACCTTAATAAAGGGGGCTTCCAGATTCTGATAAGTAGTAATTGGTGTAATTGGTCCCTGGGCCTACACAGCATCTCCTCCCTGGGCCGTGCAATACCTTGTGCATTTAACAGTTTTTAACATACTACACTTAGGTGCGCCTCCCTCTATGCCAGTGGTTCTTAAACTGGGGGTCGGGACCCCTTCGGGGGTCAAATGATGATTTACCAGGGGTCACCAAATCCTGAGCTGTTCCTGAAGCTCGCACTGCTCGCCCACCCTTTTTGCAGCCGCCCAGCAGGGCTGTCCCTGGAGCCTGGGGCCGCCCTTCTGGGCTGTTCCTGGAGCCCGCGGCCGCCCACTCAGCCTCTTTGCAGCCACCCATTCAGTTCACAGCATGGCTGGGGGGCAGAGACTAGAGGACAGCTGACTGGTGAGGAATGTGAAGTGGGAGGGGCTGGAGGAGACCCTATCTCCTGATTTCAGGATAGGTGTCACTGCTACGAGACACCACAAAGTCGGAGACATAGTGAGTAACACTACCTGTGATTATAGTTGCTATTAAAGTGGTTGTAAACCCACTTTGACAACTGGCACCTACAGGTAAGCCTAGATTAAGGCTTACCTGTAGGTGCAAGAAATATTTTCTTAACCTACACGGGTAAGGAAATATTTGCAGAATACACTACGGTGCAGGCGCACTGAGCTTGCCGGTTTTCTAAATGGGAGAATGCCGGCCCAGCGCGCATGCGCGTGACGTCATCGCCGCTCCGGCCAATCACAGCGCTGGAGCGGCGATACCAGGAAGAAGCTCAGAGGGAACATGGCGGTGGCAGAGGGGAACGAGGAGGACTTTGGGGGCTTCGATCTCAGGTAAGAGGCACATAATGAGCTAGTATGCTATGCATACTAGCTCATTATGCCTTTATCTTGCAGGGTACGGTTTTATCCCGTTTTTTCGGGGGGGGGTGGTTACTTCCTCTTTAAAAGTCCTGACTACAGTTCTCAGATCAGCAGATGACCTTGATCAAGAGCCCCTAAGTTGGCTGATCAGAACTCCCCCCAGCATTGCCACTCATCTCATTCCCCCCCCCCCCACCAAGGAGTAAAAAAAAAGTAAAAAAAAAAAGAGAGAATACATGGAAGGGATAGGCAAAGAGGGGGAGGAACAAAGAAAAAGGAGAGAAAGAATAAGAGAAAGAACAAGAAAGACGGCTAGAGAGAGGGATGTGGAAAAAAACAAAAAATTAGGAAAGAGAGAGATAATAGGGAAAGAAAGGAGAACAAAGAGAAAGAGTGGTACATTCTAAAATGTACCATAAGGGGTTTTAATACTGTACGAGTGGAAGGGAGCGCTAAATGTCCATGGGTTAGGGGCGCAAATTACTTGTCTTGCCTTTGGTGCTGACAACCCACGCTACGAAAATAATTTTACTGTTAGGGGTCCCCACAACTTGGGAAATTTTATCGGGGTCACGACACTAGAAAAGTTGAGAACCACTGCTCTACGCTATACAGCGTATATACACCCTTTTTTTTTACAGTATTGTTCTGTACACAATCACACTTTAACCACATGCCTACTGCCCGCCATCATATGACGGCGGGGCGATGAGGCTCTTGTTCTGGGCCGACGTCTTCCCAGACCACTAGGGGGGCGCGTGAGCGCCGCATCACTGGGGACCTGATGTGTGTGCCTGGCGGATGCGATTGCCCAGTAACTGAGCAGGACCGTGGATGTGTGTAAACACACATCCACGTCCTGTCAGGGAGAGGAGACCGATAGTGTGTCCCTTGTACATAGGGACAGATCAGTCACCTCCCCCGTCAGTCCCCTCCCCCCACAGTTAGAATCACTCCCTAGGGAACACATTTAACCCCTTGATCGCCCCCCTAGTATTAACCTCTTCCCTGCCAGTCAGATTTATACAGTAATCAATGCATTTTTATAGCACTAATCGCTGTATAAATGTGAATGGTCCCAAAAATGTGTCAAAGTGTCCGATATGTACGCTGCAATATCGCAGTCATGATAAAAATCGCAGATCGCCACCATTACTAGGATTTATTTTTTTTTTAAATAATAAAAAGGCTATAAATCTATCCCCTAATTTGTAGACGCTATAACTTTTGCGCAAATCAATCAATATACGCTTATTGCGATTTTTTTTTTACCATAAATATGTAGAAAAATATGTATCGGCCTAAACTGAGGAAAAAAAAATAAATTAAAAAAATTAAAAAAGTTGGATATTTATTATAGCAAAAAGTAAAAAATATTGTGTTTTTTCAAACTTGTCCCTCTTCTTTTGTTTATAGCGCTAGAAATAAAACATGCAGAGGTGATCAAATACCCCTAAAAGAAAGCTCTATTTGTGGATTAAATATTATAAAAATTTTGTTTGGATACAGCATTGCATGACTGCGCAATTGTCATTCAAAGTGTGACAGCGCTCTCCAGGTCCCGACAGACGAGGATGGGGAGAGGGCTATTTTGTCCCTGGACGCCGCCAAGGCCTTCGACAGTTTAGAGTAGCAGTACCTGTGGAAGTCCATGGAAATGGCCCAATTGGGCATGGGGTTTCATCAATTGGGTTAAAGTGCTCTATAGAGCACCAGAGGCTAGAGTAAGGGTGAATGGCGAGCAGTCCGATAAGTTTGGACTGGGGGTGGGGACGAGGCAGGGATGTCTCCTGTCACCCCTCCTCTTTGCCATTGCAATCGAACCTCTGGCCATTGCTCTCAGATCATCTGACCAGGTGAGGGGCTTTAGAAGAGGTGTGCTAGAAGAAAAAGTTGCATTATACGCAGATGAGCTTCTGCTCTTCCTCGGAGATACACAGGACTCCCTTCAGAAAGCCATGAACATCATTAATAGTTTTGGGCAAATCTTCGGACTTCGGACTGCACAGAGCGCAGACACAACCACGCTTCTGGAGGCCACCACGCTGACTGCCCAGATCGAGGAGGTGAAGGTAGACATCTCCCTCCTCAGACAGGATCTCCAGTCCCTCCGTGGTCGGGTCACGGAGGCGGAGGACAGAATTGGCCTGGTGGAGGATGCAGTGCAACCACTGCAGGCAGGCTCAGACAGAATGCAGCTCCAAATAAACCAGCTCCTGGCAAAGCAGGACGACATGGAGAACAGACTGAGAAGGTGTAACCTCCCGTTCATCGGCCTGCCTGAGGGTGCAGAGGTGAAGGACTCTACTGTTTTCCTTGAACAGCTCCTGACTACCACCTATGGACGTGAGGCCTTTTCGGCCATCTTGGCGGTGGAGAGGGCCCACCTCATGCCAGCTAGGGCCCCGCCGCCGGGAGCCCCCCCCCCCCCCGCACCTTTATCGCCAAATTCCTTAATTACAAGGACCATGATGCTGTTCTGTGCCTGACAAGAGAGAAGGGGAACATTCCGTTCGGTAATGGCAGAGTGGCGGTGTTTCCAAACTTCTCGGCAGAGGTCCAACGCCGCAGGCAGAGCTTCATGGAGGTGAAGCGCAGGCTCCGAGCAAAGCATCTGAAGTATGCCATGCTTTTTCCAGCGAAGCTGCGGATAGAGGCTGACGACAAGGTCTTCTTCTTTGAGGACTCCGAAGACGCTGTCGCGTGGCTGGAACGCAGGGAGGCTCGGGGTGACCCACCACGCTAACAGACCTACACCTGCATGAAGAGCAGTTGGAGTCTCCTGCCCAGACTTTCCACTTGGTCCCCGTGAGTACATTTTGCTCCTGCCCTGTTTTGCAGCCATCTCACTCCTGTGCCCCCCCCTCACCCGCCACGGCTGCGCTGCTGCATGAACTGTCACTCGCGGGGCCTGCAATGTGGCCCTCAGCCCTTCCGGGAGGGGCCTACCATTATCCTGTATTCTTCACCCCACTCTCATGTTAACTGACGTTCATACCCCCATGTCCCAGTCACCACCAGTGAGGCTGCGACCGCAGCCTGCAGTTTTGATTTACCACCTTCGGAGTACTTTACTATACTACTCACATATGGGGTCAAACTAACAGATACCTGTATATCCCTTGCTTTTTTATTACGATTCTAACGGATCCTCTTTGAAACCAAAACTCTTACTTTTTGTGCTATTATGCCTATTTGATAATATGAGCGAGTCTCCAGCTCGCACTGCGACCCGACGGTTCCGTGCATGGAACAGCGTGGATTCGCCCTACCATCCCCTGAGACATTGCTCACACCATTCTATATTTTTTTGAAGAAAACTCCTCTAGTTTACTATAGTCTCTGGTGAATGTTCTCACTGTGTTCATTTTCACCATTTCCACAACCACTAGCATGTCTCTCTGTTAATCTCTGGGACGGTTTTTGTTTTTCAGTCCTATTTCTCCCTATCCCACGTTGCCATCTAGTGGTTGTTTTTTAATGCAATGCATCGGAGCCTGGCTTTGTTCTCAGGAGGACTGGTTTCACCATGTTTTGGGATGATGCCCACACCAGTTTGGGAGGGTGTAGGGCGGGGTGGGAAGTTTGTGTTATGGTTCGGCAATGTTATGTTTCACATATGGTCAATAATAATGTGCTGTTATACTTTAGTTTATGCTAATTGAGTACTATCTGATCTACTCATTTTTTTTTTATGCTGCCTCGATGTGCCCCGAGTTTACCAGCTCAGAGGGATCTTAGACTTATATTGTATCTCATACATCTGTGCCTGGATTATGGCTAGCATTAAATTTCTTACTTGGAATGTGAGGGGCGTCAGAGACAAAATTAAGCGCTCGGCGGCCCTCACTTACCTCAAGAAACAGAGGGCTGATGTAATTATACTGGTTGAGACTCATGTCGAGGGCAGACTACAACTGGCACTCCGTAGGCCCTGGATAGGGTGGGCCTTTCACTCCACCCATACGTCCCATGCTCGCGGAGTCTCAGTTCTGGTGGCCAAGTCGTTACACTTCGAACTTTGTGACGTCTGTACTTACCCGCAAGGTCGCTATGTCTTCATGCATGCTAAGCTGTATGGGAACCATTCCTCATATTGGCATTTTATGTTCCACCCCCATTCGATACCAAGATTATTGTAGATGGCCTTGCCTATATATCCCGTCACCCTGCAGTTCAGGCTGTATGGCTGGGTGACTTTAATGAAACACTTAATCCATCCCTGGATAGGCTCAGACCCACTGACCCACAGGCACCTAGTCCCCAAGCCACCAGATTCTCTAGGATCCTTGCTTCCTTTAACCTGGCCGACACCTGGAGACACCTTTACCCCTGACACAGACATATTCCTGCTTTTCCTCTACACACAGCACCATGTCTCGCATTGATTATATACTGATCTGAAGACAGTTGTTACCCAGACTGCAGGCTGCAGACTTTGGCCCGAGACTTCTCTCGGACCACTGTCCTTACTGGGTTTTGCTTACTGTCCCTGTTAACAAGCCTCCCGGCTCCTGGCATCTTAACCCCTTCTGGCTCACTTTGCTGCCAGAGGAGGATACACTCCCGACTGAGTTTGACCAGTACTTCAAAGATAATGATCCCTCCGCATCCCCCTTAGCAGTTTGGGAAACATTCAAAATGCATGCTCGTTACTCCTTAAGCATAAGATTAACAAAATAAAGGAAGTATCGGCTGATACTTTTGAAAAGGCTGAGGCTGAATTAGATGCAGCGGAACGCGGATTTGCTGGTGACCCTTCCCCTGCCCAGGCAAACCTTATTAAACTACAGGCCCGAGTAGTTAGTCAGCTGCATTATGAAAAGTCCCGTTGCAAGCTGTTCTTCTCCAGACAAAAGCTCTTTGAGCATGGAGAAAGGGCTGGCAGACTATTGGCCTATATGGTGCATAAAGAAGATAGACCCCCTGTAGTAATTTCATAGCACGGTCGGGAGGGTGGGCGCATAACGGATCCCCCAAGTGTCACTGAGCGATTTAGGGATTTCTTTGTAGACCTTTACACTTCTAGGACTCCCCCTGATGGAGAGGAGATGCTTGATTTTTTTGCGGGCATCCCGTTTCCTAGGTTGACTGAAGAGCAAGTGACCCTTCTAGAAGAACCAATTAAAGTAGAGGAAATCTCTGGGGCTATAGCGGGTTTTGCCACGTCCAGAGCCCCAGGATCAGATGGTCTGCCCATTGAATTCTATGCGCAGTTTAGTGAAATACTTACTCCAAAGCTCCTCACCCTATACAACTACTTACAGTCAGGTCCATAAATATTAGGACATCGACACAATTCTAATGTTTTTGGCTATATACACCACCACAATGGATTTGAAATGAAATGAACAAGATATACTTTAACTGCAGACTTTCAGCTTTAATTTGAGGGTATTTACATCCAAATCAGGTGAACGGTGTAGGAATTACAACAGTTTGTATATGTGCCTCCAACTTTTTAAGGGACCAAAAGTAATTGGACAGATTAACAATCATAAATCAAACTTTCACTTTTTAATACTTGGTTGCAAATCCTTTGCAGTCAATTACAGCCTGAAGTCTGGAATGCATAGACATCACCAGACGTTGGGTTTCATCCCTGGTGATGCTCTGCCAGGTCTCTACTGCAACTGTCTTCAGTTCCTGCTTGTTCTTGGGGAATTTTCCATTCAGTTTTGTCTTCAGCAAGTGAAATGCATGCTCAATCGGATTCAGGTCAGGTGATTGACTTGGCCATTGCATAACATTCCACTTCTTTCCCTTAAAAAACTCTTTGGTTGCTTTCGCAGTATGCTTCGGGTCATTGTCCATCTGCACTGTGAAGTGCGGTCCAATGAGTTCTGAAGAATTTGGCTGAATATGAGCAAATAATATTGCCCGAAACACTTCAGAATTCATCCTGCTGCTTTTGTCAGCAGTCACATCATCAATAAATACAAAAGAACCAGTTCCATTGGCAGCCATACATGCCCACACCATGACACTACCACCACCATGCTTCACTGATGAGGTGGTATGCTTTGGATCATGAGCAGTTCCTTTCCTTCTCCATACTCTTCTCTTCCCATCACTCTGGTACAAGTTGATCTTGGTCTCATCTGTCCATAGGATGTTGTTCCAGAACTGTGAAGGCTTTTTTAGATGTTGTTTGGCAAACTCTAATCTGGCCTTCCTGTTTTTGAGGCTCACCAATGGTTTACATCTTGTGGTAAACCCTCTGTATTCACTCTGGTGGAGTCTTCTCTTGATTGTTGACTTTGACACACATACACTTACCTCCTGGAGAGTGTTCTTGATCTGGCCAACTGTTGTGAAGGGTGTTTTCTTCACCAGGGAAATAATTCTTTGGTCATCCACCACAGTTGTTTTCCGTGGTCTTCCGGATCTTTTGGTGTTGCTGAGCTCACTGGTGCGTTCTTTCTTTTTAAGGATGTTCCAAACAGTTGATTTGGCCACACCTAATGTTTTTGCTATGTCTCTGATGGTTTTTTTTTTCAGCCTAATGATGGCTTGCTTCACTGATAGTGACAGCTTTTTGGATCTCATGTTGAGCATTGACAGCAACAGATTTCAAATGCAAATAGCACACTTGAAATGAACTCTGGACCTTTTATCTGCTCCTTGTAAATGGGATAATGAGGTAATAACACACACCTGGCCATGGAACAGCTGAGCAGCCAAATGTCCCATTACTTTTGGTCCCTTTAAAAAGTGGGAGGCACATATACAAACTGTTGTAATTCCTACATCGTTCACCTGATTTAGATGTGAATACCCTCAAATTAAAGCTGAAACTCTGCCGTTAAAGCACATCTTGTTCGTTTCATGTCAAATCCATTGTGGTGGTGTATAGAGCCAAAAAGATTAAAATTGTGTCGATGTCCCAATATTTATGGACCTGACTGTATTTGATAATCAGGTGTTGCCCCCATCCATGAGAGAGGCCATAATAGTACTAATCCCCAAACTGGGGAAGGATCCGGGATATCCGGAATCTTATAGGCCCATCTCCCTCCTGCAAGTAGATATTAAGATTCTTGCTAAAATCCTTGCCAATCGGTTGAATCAAGTTATTCTATCCCTGATACATGCTGATCAGGCGGGTTTCATGCCTGGCCGTAACACCTCGTTTAATCTCAGGAAGCTATTTATCAATCTCCAGGCCTCACATGACAATGTTGGAGAACGCGTGGTGGTGACACTTGATACTGCCAAGGCGTTTGACTCCGTGGAATGGAGCACTATGGTTTTGGCACCAGGGTCCGTCTCCTATACCAGAATCCCACTGCCAAGGTGGTAGGGAATGGCTGGCCTTCTGACTCATTCGGGCTCACCAGAGGCACCCGTCAAGGGTATCCTCTTTCTCCCCTGCTATACGCCCTTACGGCAGAACCATTGGCCATTTCCATTCGGGAGAACCCTGACATACGTGGACTGACCTGTGGTGGACTGGTGGAAAAAATCAGTATGTACGACACCCTGTTATACCTGGCCGATTCTGGCCCCTCCCTACGACACGCGCTCGATACAATCGAACACTTTGAGACCTTCTCGGGCTTAAAAAGTAATTGGGGCAAGTCCCAGATCCTTCCTATTGACCCCTCTGCGCCCCCTCGGATACAGTCGGAGCTTCCTCTACTTCGGGTGAGTGCTGTGAAATATCTGGGAGTTCAGATCACTAGGTCACCTTCAGATTACATCGCCCTCAATATAGAACCCCTCTACTCCCTAGTGAAGGACAAAATACAAATATGGTCACGATTGCCTCTTGGAGTATGGGGCAGAATAAACTTGATAAAAATGGTATTGCTCCCCAAAATGTTGTATGTACTTTGGCATTCCCCGGTATACATTCCCCTCAAATATTTTAAATGTTTTGATTCCTTACTCAAGCCCCTCGCTTAACGCAACACACACAGGACCCTATTGCTGCAATTGCACTGGGAGTGCGAGTCACCAGTTCTGCACAGGCCAAATCTACTCTATACCACTATAGGAAAATCTGGGACATCGCTATGACTAAGCTGACCATAGACCCATTCAATGACTACACTCCCCTCTGGCACAATAGTCACTTGTCTGAACTCTCCCAGATCCCTGACCCTGAACTGTGGTGCCCTCGGGGGGTAATCTACCTCTCACATGTCATCGTGGGCGGCAGCGTTAAATCTTTCCCTGCTCTCCGAGATCAGTTTGCGCTCCCCGACAGCATGTATTTTCGATATATCCAAGTTCATCATGCCCTCACCGCACAATTTCAGGGGACACTGCCACAGTCCTCCCCTAACTCCGTTTTGGCCGTAGTCAAGGGCACAGACCCTCAAAAACGAATCTCCTACTTTTACAATATGCTGCTTATACCTTCATCCACGAAAATAGCCTATGCTCTTAAACCCCGCTGGGAGAGGGAGGTGGGGGATCTTGGGGATGAGGAGTGGAGTGAGGCCCTGGATACCTGCAAGGAGGTTTCCCCAAAACTCTCAGATAGGCTCACCCAAATATACATTCTGCATAGGTCTTACCTTACCCCGCTCCGAGTGTCCAGATTCAAGAGGGACTATCCCAATTCCTGCCCCATGTGTACGCGGGAGCTGGGCACGTTCTTCCATTTACTCTGGACCTGCCCTGTGGTCCGGGGTTTCTGGAAGCAAATAGTCGATTTCCTCCATGATAACATGGGCTCACCTCTTACGCTGAACCCACAGTCGTGTTTACTGGGGATCTACCCTGGCCCCGAACTTGATAAGTTTACAAAAACCTTTCTTCAGGAGACACTTTTCTCAGCAAGGAAATTGATTGCGAGGAAATGGATGAGACCATCCCCTCCGACCATGGCTGAATGGAAAGCAGACGTCAATGGTGCTCTTCTGTACCGCAAATTCATGTACATTAATAGAGGGTGCCCGGCTAAGTATAATAAAATCTGGGATCGATGGCTGGGTGTTTCTGACACTCTCTCTTAATGGTTCTCGATGTACCCCTCAGATATGTACGTGATTTTCTTTTCATTTTACTGTACACAAGTTTGCCATGTATGTGCTCATGTTGTTGATCTGCATGTCTACTCTGTATGTACATATTGCCGAATAAAAACCTTTTGAATTAAAAAAATATATATCTAGGTATAAACATCTCTAAAGACCCTCAACAATACATCTCAGATAATATTGATCCCCTGTTGACTAAATTCAGGGGTAAAATAAAAAAGTCTGGAAACGCTTGCCAATATCTGTGGCAGGTCGGTGTAATCTGATTAAAATTTTTTGGATGCCCCAGCTCCTTTATGTATTATATAATTCACCAATTTGGCTCTATAAAAAATGGTTTCAAAGGATAGAGACTCTGTTCAGGGAAATGATATGGAAAGGTGGTCCAGCAAGAATCCGGCTAAGCACCCTGCAACTCCAGAAACAGGAAGGAGGAGTAGCGCTCCCACACCCCTATAGTTATTTTCTGGCGTCACAACTTCAGTATATAGGGGGAAGCAACGTAGCTGGCCAAGAAGTAGGAAGAAAGATACTCCTTCAAAATACTCCACATGAATCCATACCTGAAGCTTTGGAGGCAGGATCCTTTTCCCCAAGACTTCCAACTTTGAATCTAATGATGAGGGTCTGGGAAACAGCGAAAACAATATTGGATTATAGAGGCTTTACGGAATTCACTCTATTGTGGGATAATAGCAAATTAGGAGAGCTTCAGAGGATAGGGACAATAAGGGAATGGGAGAGATGTGGAATAAAATTTATTTCTCAGCTATATCAAGAAGGTACCTTGAAAACTTTCCAGGAATTGAGAACCCAACATGCCTTACCGAATAAATCCTTTTTCAAATACTTACAGGTCAGGCACGCATTAGAGGAACAGTTTAAAGGACAGACCCTAGAATGGAGCACAGTTCCTGTACTCCAAAAATAAATTAATGCAGACTCAGTGAAAGGCTTAATTTCAAAAGTATACCCACATATTAATAAAGGGAGGCTGAGCAGGCTAGAACCCCCCTTGTACAAGACGAAATGGGAAAAAGACGTAGGAGCTATCTCTGATACCCAGTGGAATAGGATTCTTGAATTGGCCCCACTGGTCTCGTTGTCCCCCTCACAGAGGATGTCACATATTTTTTTATTGTACAGAACCTATTATACACCTTATAGACTTTTTCAGTTTGGCCGTCGGCCAGATACTAGTTGCCCCAGATGTAGGGACTCAGAAGGGAATTTGCTTCACATGTTCTGGAGGTGTCCAAAGCTTTTCCAATACTGGACGGAGATGGTAAAAAATTTGGTTTGAGGTTTCCTGGCCCTTGGAGAAATGTAAATGGCTATAGAGATGCATTCATGTGTTATATATTTTAGTAGTGAGCCATAGACTGGCTATGTGAATGTAAGTGACCTCTGAGTTTACTATTCTAAAAAAGTTCACTTCTCGTTTTTGAATTTTAAAACATGGCTGCACACTGGAGACACAGGTGTGCACTTGGCGAGAGGCATGGCGAAGTACTGGGGACCCAGGGGTGCACTTGGCAAGAGGCATGGCAGTGCACTGGGGACACAGAAGTGCATAGGATGCACTGAAGACACGGAGCACCCTTAGAGACACAGGAGCACACATGGCACAGGAACTCTGGGGCGAAGGAGAGACAGTGGTACAATGAACACTGACAACTGAGGACCCACAGAAGACTGGAGGCAGGCAGGGTAGACACAGGGAGAAGTGGAGCAGCAGTTGGACTTGACCTTGGCATAGTGACACATTGGTACCAGCTTAAATGGTGAGGCAATCAGGAGAGCTGTTCCTGAATTGGTCACAGCACCAGCACTCTCAATGAAACAACTAAAGAATTATATTTTGTCATCTACTGAAGTCCCTAGATATGCTAAGAAAATGATTTGAGAACCATTGAGAACATTTTATCTTTACCGACTGCTCATTGTGTCTAAAACCCTTCTAGTTTCCTTCTTGGACCCCTCCGCTGCCTTCGATACAGTTGACCACCCCCATCTCTTCAAATAACTCTATTCCCTTGGTCTCCATGACTGTACTCTCTGTTAGTTTGAATCTTATCTATCTCACAGCACCTTCAGTGTCACTTACAACTCTACTTCCTTCTCTCCTATTCCTCTTACCGTTGGGGTCCCCCAAGGTTCCTTGGACCTCTGTTATTCTTTATCTACACCTCCTCCCTGGGTCAGCTGATAGCTTCCCATTGCTTTCAATATCATTTCTTTGCTGATGACAAAAAATATATCTCTCTACCCCTCAGCTCACCTCATCAGTTTCCTCAGATATTACTGATTTACTAACAGACATATCTGACTGGATGTCTGGATGTCACACCACTTCCTTAAACTCAATCTATCCAAAACCGAGCTCATAATGTTTCCTCCCCCATGTACCCCCTCACCTGACTTCTCTGTCAAGATCAATGGCACAACTATCAGTCCGTCCCCACACGACAGGATGCTAGGAGTAACCTTGAACTGTCCTTTCTGCCCAACATCCATTCCCTGTCCAAATCATGCCTTCTCAACCTCCACAACATCTCCAGAATACGCCCCTTTTTAACCAATGACATCACTCCCTGGTCATCTCTCGCCTCGACTACTGTGCAACTCCCTCCTCATTGGATTACCTTTACATAGGCTATCCCCCTTCAGTTAGTCATAAATGCTGCTGCCAGACTCATCCACCTTACCAACCGCACAGTGTCTGCCTCCCCACTCTGCCTGAAAACATAACCTGTTGGGGCGCTTTAAGGACTGGAGTTGGGAAACACTGTGATAATACATAGATGATAGGTCAACTTTGAGTATGAAGAATTTATTTAATATAATTTTTTGTTCATATAATCAAAGGTACATTTAAAAAAAAAACTGAAAAATTATTACCCGCATTTATAAAAACTGATTATGTTTGGTAATGATTTGAAGAAATGAGGATCTGAGCCTTGTAAGGAAGATGTTAAATGTAACGTGCACTGATAGAAATATAAAGACATCCATTGCTGACAACCTTTAGAAAATACATGGCCTGGCTGCGTTTGGCTCCAGTACTGCCTGAGCTTCTGATCTAGAACAAGCATGGAAATTTGAGAACCAGAACCCCCGATCTGCAAACTTTCATAACTGTGTTTTTGTTTATTTAATATGTTCATAGGTAAAAAAAAGTTTTTTAAAATACTAAAGAGTTTTTTTGAAAATACAAAATAGAAAATATAGTAATACAAAGTATTACTAATATGAAGTTATTTGAAGTATTACTTCATATGTCCAGGTATTTGGGAGCCTGGGACTCTTCTCCTTTCCACCCATTGGGTGCCCATGCAACCAGTCACAAAACCACAGATGGGGAGGAGAGTCATAAGCTTTGTGTAAGCTCCAACTAGGTCATATTGGATATCACATAAAGCTTCCTGCAGAGGGTAAATTAAGGGAAGATGAATATAAGAAATAAGGAGAATTGGGGTGGATTAGGAATTTAAGTAAACAGGATCACTTCAGAAGCTGAAAGCTTCACCAGATCCATAATCACAGAGGGTAAGGCCATTGAATTTCTGAAGATTTAGAACTCACAAATGACAAGTTTTGGCATTTCACAAGGGTAGTCATTCCATTTTCCAGAATAAAGAATCTCCACACAGTCCTCATTTATTCCCCTATGATTATTGGGTTCTCCGTAATCCCAGTTCTGGTAGGAGATGACCATGTTGATGAGATATTGGAAAATTCCCTGTGTCTGTTTGTCATTCATACCAAGGACTGCATTTAAGGCATATTGCTTGCGGAGGGTAAGAATAGCATTATTCTCTTCCGAGTTTAGCGGTACAGCCAGCTGACCTCCGGCTGTTTTACAAATGGTTATGGCTGCATCATAGGTGGCTACAGCTCCGCTGGAAATATAGATTTTGTTACTGGCTATGGCTCGCTGTCCCTTTGGTAAACCTGAAACAAAAAGAGGAAAAGGGATAAGGAAAAAAATCTATTTGATCATGGAACTATACTTTAGTTGCTTAGTAAAATAAAATATATTCTTTCCTGGATGATTGCCTATGTAGCACCCTCCTAGTTAGGTAAAAATATATATATTTTTTGGCACCTTGTAGCCAGTGCAGCAGAATTTGATTACTTCTGGCTGTTCTGGGTTCTGCTTCCTACAGATTCGACTGCTTTCCCTTGCAGTCCAGTAAGTTCTGGAATATAGTGGGCTGGGAGAGGCTGACCTTGGCGCCAGGAAAGTGTTCACCTGCTGGTGGCACTGTGCCTCCCAGACCTATAGGCTGCAGTTCTGGTGTCCACCAGCGGGTGTCTCTCAGCAGCCAGAAGCTCATGGTAATCAGGCATCACCTGATGCTCATTTCAGGAAGTGTATTTAAGCCCCGCCTATGCTTTTCCTCTTTGCCTTGGTGTTTGTCCCATGTGCCCCAGACTTGCGTTCCTGTGTTCTTGCATCCTGATCCTGAACCCTGACCCTGACCCTGCAGTGAGAACCCTTACCTGCCTGCTTTTTCCTTCTCCTGTTTGCCCTCTCCCTGTCCTGGCTTGCTCCCAGCTCCCTCTACTTGATCTCCTGTGTATGACCCTGGCTCTTACACCGACTACGCTTTTAATATACTGCTATCCATATATACTTGGTTTGGGCAGTTGTTCAATGTGTGTTCACTCACTTATTAGGTGCACTGGTTTGATTTATAAAGTTCTGGTATATTGGAGGTGTGTTTAGATTTGTTATCCACTTATTCCTAATAAATTACTTTTATTTTACTTGTGCCTGGTATTCTTTGTAGAAGTCCACACCTTTCAGGTCACACATGTTTCTGACACCTGGGCAGAATATTCATGCAGCCTCAGCCAATCCGTGGTCGAGAGGATGACCAACCAGCAGGAGTCTGAGGTGTGCATAAATCCTCTGGAGCCTAGAGCAGCAGGGTCCTTGCCCTGGTGGAGAGAAACCCAGTCTGGAAGGGCTATTTGCCTTCCTATGCCATCTAGCTGAAGACTGCTGAAGGTCCATTGCAGTCTCAGCTCAGGGAGAGCTGGCGGATGGACTTTTGAAGATGTGGGAATAGTCTGTAAAAAAGTCTGCTGAGGATCTGGCTGAGTAGCTTACAGTACAAGGTCTGGGTGTTACTGGAAGGAGCCATCCATGTATACAGGGACATAGAGAGTAAAGACTGAGATCCTGGAGAGACTTTCTGTTTTTGACTTTTTTTTTGTGAAGAGACTGTTCCACATTTTCTGGCTCTAAACTGTTTCCAGGGTGAGATCCCCCTGAGCTGTATGACCACAACCACTTATCTTAGAGGCCTACTTTGAAGAAGGTAACCTTTTACTAAAGCGTGTTCTTAGTTAAAGTTACACTGGCTCTGTAGTATCCCAAAGCTAACCCTATCCCCATCCAAGTTCTTTAAACAATAAACCTCCAAAAAAATTAACTTCTGCCTGGCTATTAAGTAGAGAGACTGGAAACTGCTGTGTGCCTGGCTGCTGTGCACTCAATAGGTAATATAACCTGGGACAGACAGTAAGACTGGCTTGGGGTCTGACTACACCTACCTAACAAGTAAATGTCATTGCCTGGCATTGCTTCTGTGTGATAGATACTGGCACAGGTTGCCCCAGTCAATTCCTGAAATTCCGAGAAGATCTACTTACTGTAATAAGGTCTACCTGGCTATTCAAATTTCCCCCTTGTCTGTGTTGGTTTTTCCCAGTCTCCTCCCACAGTACACAAACAGGCTAAGCTAAGATCTGTCTGTGCTTCCAGATAGTATCCAGCCTATTTCAGGCTTGAGCTAGAAATTGCCTGCTGGTGGAGAGAAAGCACTCTTTTTTCTTTTTTAGACTTTTTAAAAATGAGACCCATTGGTAGCTTAAAGGGTCAGTTCACTCAAAAATTATATGTTTTATTCTTTGGTGAATGCTGGAGAGTTGACCCCCAGACAGTCCCTTCTATCGCTGTACTCTTGATATCCCTGCACTAATATTTTGGGTCTGCACACCTGTTGTGCCAATTATGAGAGGTTCACACTAAACTTATGCTGAGTTCCCAAGTGTGCTATTTACACAGTGTGGTCATGGTTAATCCTAATCTATTGTAGTATTCCTCAAACTTTTTTCAGTCACAGTACCCTTCATAAAATTGCAAAACCTTGAGGCACACTATTAACATAAATGTGTAAAGTATGACTTATCGATAAGAAACCTGAGCCTGGGACAATGCACACAGCGACCTTGATGAAATTAACATCACTTTAGTAGCCCCTTCACATCAGAGTTCTCTCCTTCACGTCAGAGGCCCCTAAACATCAAAGTTCCCCCTATACATCTAAGACCCCCCCCCCATAACATCAAAGTCTTTCCTCTAAACAAGAGCCCCTTATCACATCAAAGTAACCCCACAACAAAGTCCTCCCCTCACATCAGAATCTTCCCATCACCACAGAGTTCCCCTATCATAGAGCCCTCTCATTCATGTGGAAAAGGTGAATATTGGGTCTCATGCTTTCGGCAGCCCAGGCAAACCCAATTGGCAACACTGGTGCCATGGCACTCTGGTTGTGAAACAATGGTTTAAAGCATCCAGCTAACCTTTGCTCTGCGAGTTTAATGCTGATTTAATTTGTGTGTCCAAATCCAAGATTTTCTTTTTAAGATCTTCAAGTGCTAAGAAAAGAGAAGTCAATTAGTACTCTCAAAACTAAAAACAGCAAAAGCTACTTATTTTTTAAGCCTACAGGTAAAACACATTCAGCCGGTACAGTGTATTTGCGATATACTGTACTTTAAAGACACAGACTGCAGGTTACAGTGAACCTGTGCTCCTTGTAAAGAAGGCTAAACTATAGCAAGACTGAAAATAATTTGCCTAGAGGTGCCTGAGAATACAATGAGGTATTTCCAAGCTCCTTGGGAGCCATAAACCAGAGGGAACTCAGTTATGGGCTTTGAAGTCAGAGCTCTAACCTGCCCAGTCCTACTTTCTACATATCATTATTGGTCAGTAAAGCCATTAATCTTATTGAAGGACTGAGAGTAGGGTGAAGGAGGCAGGAGAACTCTTACTTCAGAACCAAAGTTGCTATTTGCATAATGGAGCTCCCCAGGTTTTTGTACTTCCTGGTTGGCTTCTGAAAAGTAAATGTAGGCAACAATGGCCTTCTGCCTTATAGCCTTGCTTTTGGTTTGGGTTTACTTTCAGGAAAAAACGTAGGGCCATGCAAAAGCTTAAATTTTGCAAACTCTTCCTCTTCTCACACTGCTTAATTTTCCAAGAGTTACCCAAGAGTACTATTTATGCGAGAGCATGTAACTCACCCCTTTTCCTCTCACATAACTACTCTGATGCTTGGGGATTGGCTAATCAAGCAATCCATGTACTGTGATTGTCTAACCGCTTCACCTCCGGACCATTTTGGCTGGTTAAAGACCAGGCCACTTTTTGCGATTCGGCACTGCGTCGCTTTAACTGACAATTGCGACATGGCTCCCAAACAAAATTGACGTCCTTTTTTTCCCACAAATAGAGATTTCTTTTGGTGGTATTTGATCACCTCTGCAGTTTTTATTTTTTGCGCTATAAACAAAAATAGAGCGACAATTTTGAAAAAAATGCATTATTTTTTACTTTTTGCTATAATAAATATCCCCCAAAAAATATATATAGAAAAAAAAAATTTTTCCTCAGTTTAGGCCGATACGTATTCTTCTACATATTTTTGGTAAAAAAAAAATCGCAATAAGCGTTTATTGATTGGTTTGCGCAAAAGTTATAGCTTCTACAAAATAGGGGACTGTTTTATGGCATTTTTATTAATATTTTTTTTTTTTACTGGTAATGGCGGCGATCATCGATTTTTCTTGTGACTGCGACATTATGGCGGACACATCGGACACTTTTGATACCATTTTGGAACCATTGTCATTTTTACAGCAATCAGTGCCCTAAAAATTGCACTGATTACTGTGAAAATTACCCTGATAGTGAAGGGGTTAACCTGTAGGGGGCGCTGAAGGGGTTAAGTGTGACCTAATGAGTTATTCTTACTGTGTGGGGGCGTGGCTTGGCGTGTGACCTCACTGATCGTCGTTCCCTATGACAGGGAACAGACGATCAGTGACACTCTCACTAGGAAGAACGGGAAAGGTTTGTTTACACTTACCTCTCCCCATTCTTCAGCTCTGTGACCCGATCATGGGACACCGGCGGCGATCGGGTCCGCGGGTCCCGCAGGCGTGGTCACGGAGCTCACGACCGGGTCGCGAGCGTGACCCACGGCTGGGCATCTTAAAGGGGACATACCTGTACGTGCTTATGCCCAGCCGTGCCATTCTGCTGATGTATATCGGCATTAGGCGGTCCTAAAGTGGTTAACATATGTTTTTTTTTCTAATTTACTATAAAATGAGCCCCCGCTGCTACCTCCTGGCCTTTTAAGAGCTTCTAAATGCTGGGAGGCTGAGGTGACATTCAGGTCATGTGACTGCTGTGATTGGTTGTCACAGTGGTCACATAAGTGGAAAGCTCTCGATCGCAAGTATGCATTGGGAACTTTCCAGTCCCCACCTGTGACTGTGCTGGGAGCGCACAGGGCGCACACTCCCAGCAAAGAAATCTGTTTACATAGGGCTGCATATATGCGGCCTCTCTGGCGTTAAAGCCTATCTGCCGAGCTGCGCATATGTGCGCCACATCAGTGGGAAGAGGTTAAGAAAACTGAATTTGAAAAAGTACATTTTATCTACTGATATTACAATATGCCTTTCTAACATATCTGAAGAGGTTAAAACATGTTATATATCAACACACACTCTGGAGTTAGAACGATAATTCCAGGTCCCTCGTTTATGGTTAACTCTAAACTAATGAGCTATAAAGGCATTTAAAGTGTTGCTTATTAATAATTTTGGGTAACACCATTTTTTGCCATTTCATTGGCATACATAGTTTTGAGGCTTGACATATTTGGTCTCTATTTACTTAACACTGCCCCGTCTTTTATTTTGAACAAACAAAATTGGGGTTAAATTGCTTTTGCATGCATTCAAAAAATTCATTTTAGTGTATTTTGTCCTGACAATATGGATGTAAAAAACTGTTGTATAGTTATCGTGCAACATAAAAATTGCAACTTATATTATAGCATGTGAAACTCATTGAAGATGACTTTATCAGCACCATTAAAAAAAAAAAGAGGGGTATAATAAACAAGAACATAATGTTAACATTATATTGAATGAACCCTTTTGGCTGACAGAAGCTAGTGTTCAAAAAAGACTAGAAATTTTTAATCTGAATAAATGATCAGGATGGCTTACACCCAAGAGCGTCGCTGCGTCGGAGTTCCACACAGAAGATCGGAAATTTCCAATAGGTTTTTTTTCCATCGGAAAAAAAAAACATGTTCTTTTTCTAAACTCTGACGGAAAAAAGTCTGATGGGGCCCACACACGGTCGGAATATCCGATGAAAAAATGCCGTCAGACTTTTTTCATCGGAAATTCCGATCGTGTGTACGCGGTATAAGTCTTTGCACAGTTCATAAAATGTTAAAATGAGGATGAACCAGATTACACCTAAGGTTGAAGATTTCAGCTGTCCTTCTATATGGCACGAACAATGCATTTATTTGAAATATGTGGTTAGAGAGCCTTATTTCACATAAACACTCATATGATCTAGACATTTTGTACAATCCAACCTTAATATCTTCAAGTAAATGATTGACTCTCATAGATGTCTTTCTTTTTACCTAAATTTGCAATGTCTCCTCTTTCTCCTTTGGCTCCTGATGGCCCCAGTTCTCCTCTTGGTCCAGGTGGTCCAGCAAGCCCTGCAGGTCCCTGTGATCCTGGAAGTCCCTGTGGTCCTGCTGGCCCTGGTTAATCAAGTCAATACATTAACGGACAAAGTTTATGTTTTCAAAAATAAAACACACAGGTATAGGTATATTTAAGCACATCATATGGCAATAACTATTTGTTATCTGCAGGTATTTATTTTAAACAAAGAATGGCCAATTTATAAAGCTGGGGCTATGCATTTTGTGCAGCTTCTGTTAAACTTCACAATTTGAGGCATTCTATATGTAGCACCCTGGTCCTAATTTAAGGCTACTATTCAAATTTAGTTTTTGGTTGGGCTGGAGACAGCTCAGACTGATTGTACAGTTTATAGCTGGTCTTTCACTGAGCTCAATTAGGTTGTGCATTTCTCACTTTCACCCATTGGTGTCACTGGTACCACAGGCCAGTATGAGATAGTACAACTAGGTTGAGCTATGGAGGTTCTTGGCCACTGCTGCATTCTGGTAGAGGATATATATTTGGGCGGGGCCATGTACTAGGTCTCTTGCCTCAGGTCCTCCTGGCCTGGGAGGTGCTGCTGAAGTGAGCTCTGCAAGTAGGCCCAGAAGCCTGTCTGGGGTCTACTAATCCTGTAGAGGTCCATAGGCTGTCTAGCCCGTGTAGAAGAAGGCAAGCCAAATTGAGAAAATCCAGGGGAGGACCCTTGCTGGAGAGAGCCAGGATGAAGGCTGATTTCTCAGGAGGGCCTGGTAACTCATTTGGAGGACGCACCTTCATCTAAAATGTGCTTACAGTGTTGCTGTTTGGCTTAAAGGTTTTAACACTGTGAAGCTGGATCTGGTTCTACAATCTGAAAACGTGTTTGCAGTATCACTGGGTTGGCTTAAAGGTTCTGGTACTGTAAAGCTGTACTTTTTTTCTGGATTCAAGGAGTCTGTAAGTTATCTGCTACTGGTATCTGAGACCCCTAACCCTCTCTTCTACTACATTATTTCAAGTTCCACTTTAAAGCTTTGAAAAGTTTAAAAGTGACTAGTGCACTATTGTTTTTCTTAAAAATCCCCATTATAGCCATGGACCAGCCCTGGGGTAAATGCTAGCTTGCTCCCTGCCTCTGGAGGTTGCACCCTGCCTTTAGTAGACCCAGAGGTGAGCTACATATAAATTACATTTTGCATCCAAATGTATTCATTTCCTAAACCTTTTTGCTAGGGAATTGTGAAGCAGCCCAATTGAAACAATGAAAACGAATCTAGCTGCTCAACAAAACCTCACCTAGAGATAGTGTAGCTGCTCTAAGGACCCAGAGATGGCAATTCTATGGTCCTGGAGTCATCTGCTCTATGGACCTGGAGGTAGCTGTCTTAATGACATAAAGGTGAATGCTTTATGGTCCTGGAAGTAGCTGTTCTATAGACATGGAGATAGCTGTTCTATGGACCAAGAGGGGGTTTCTATAAGGACCTGGAGGTGACTGCTCTATGAACCTGGATGTGGCATCACTATGGTCCTAGAAGTAGCTGCTCTGTGGACTTGGAGATTTCTGTTCAATGGATCCAGAGGTGGCTGCTTTATGGACCTGGAGGTAGCTGGAACAATTTTCAGCTTCTCTATAAACTGGCCTACAGTTTAAGCATTTGAAAGCATTAAAATAATTTTCTTCATACCTGTTTCTCCCTTTTCCCCTCTTTCTCCGTTTGTCCCGTTTTTGCCATTCTTTCCAGGAGCTCCACATGTGATAATAGAGTAGGCATTCTCATTTGAGTCATAGCACACTTGTGTGCCTGGTGTCACTAAAGCTACATGGAGCAAAAGAACACCGAGAACCTTCACAATTTGTATATTCCACATTTTTTCGTCTGTAGAGAAGAAAGAAAAACTTGTGTCACTGACTGCCAAAAAAAATAAAAAAATAACAAGAATGACTGCAGATAAGCATACTCTGTAACAGAACATACAGTAGACCTATGAAGACTATGGCTATGCAGGTATGATCTGACCATCTTAAGGCTCCTATTGGTGTTATCTGTCCTCTACATACTGTAAGTATGTGTAGCGGGGTCTTCAAAGTTAGTGGGATACACCTGGGGGTAGAGAGACCCAGGTGTGTAATTATGTCAGGGATTAGACCCCTTTTTCTTATTCGTGGAGGATTGGGTGGTGTAATATTCTCTTTGACCAGTGGGTGTCAGTGTACCTGCTGGCTCGAGGTAGAATCGCTATCACAGTGTTACCCTTTTTTTTGGTTCCTTCCTGGCGATGGTACGGCTGGGGCGGGGAACCCGCCGTGGTGTCGATGGGAGGATATAAAAGGGGGAGACGCCCGCGCCACGAGGTCGTCGTCGCCTGTCTGTTGTTCTTGTGGGAGGGGGTCACCCCTTCACGCACCCAGGCACCTTAGGCCTGGGTGCGGGAGGTTCAAGGTTCCGTCCTAGGCGCCCAAGGCCTGGTCGGAACGAAGATGGAGTCCATCCCGGGCACCTTCAGCCTGGGGTGAGGTACTATTAAGGAGGCCTGGGACCCGGTGACTCCGACTGGGTCCCGCGAGGGTGAAGTTGCTCCAGGGCGCCCCTTGCGAGGGGACCCGCATCCGAGGTGAGGAGGCTGGGGGGGGTCACCCGTCCGAAGACCCGGTGTAGCGTCAACCCGGTGACGGATGGGCCTTCAGTAACTCCCTTGGAGGACATCTTCCCCTGATATGGGCTTCAGCGCAGCGGAGGAGCTTCCATTAAGACTCCTGTAACCCCTGGTCATAGCACAGGGAGTGTAGGGACTAGGAACCTGTACAGTGCCTCGACCTGCTTCCCCATCGTATCATGCCGTTGCATTTGACTGTATGTGGAGATACGCAATAAACCTGAGTTTGGACTTTGATGGGTGTATGGACTCTGTTGATGGGAACAAAGGGAGATTCCGGCACGGAAGGACTGACCCTCAAACCAGCACACATTTGGCCCGAGGAAAAGATTGATATTGGCCTTCACCTCACCCACATGCATGGGGAGGACATGGGCCGTAGCGCACCTCACTCTGTCGCTCGACATACCCCTAGCTAAAGAGGTCGGGGTGAGGAGGCCGCTACACGTGGGGGCTCGTCCGGGATACGAACGTGTGTTAACCCTGAGGTTTGGAACGGCTGTGTTTGAACTTTGCTGCCCGGAGGAGGTCCGAGCAGGTCGGCCATGTGATTGGCCAAAATGCATCCCTGTGCTCGAAGTCGTGGAAATTTCCCTGAAAAACTGGGAGAGGCCCATGCAGAAAGAGCGGGAAGAGGGAGGAGTCCAGCCGTGTGATGAACTACATGTGGGGACTTTTGCTGCACTGCGCCACGAGGCACCCCATGACTACGCAATTCGTGGGAGGAGACTGAAGGAAGCCCGCGAAAACGTGCAAGTCGTGGGAGGAGTCTGGCCACGTGTGGAGATGCACGTGGAGACTCCGGCGCGAGGTCAGCGTGTGATGGAGCAGCAAGTGGTCGGAGCGAACTCAGGCTCCCCGTGGATGCCGGTACCTTATCCTTTCAAGATGACTGCATTTGCTGCATCCATTAGAGACACGGGGATAAGGCTCAGGCCCCGAGGACAGTTGGCTTTGTATTCATGCAGAGACACAGAGGCCCTCGGTGTGATCTGTCCCGGATGCTCGGGACTGGTGGTCCAACTAAAGCCATTCGGGTGATGCGAAGGATGCAAGGAGTTTCTTTTTGAGGTTGAACCACACACGGAAAGGCCCCGGGCCCTACGCCTCAACTGCATCACAGGAACCGCCACTCCGGAGGGAGAGATCAAAGCCTTTGCAGAGTTTCCCGTGCGCGCTGACCAGGGCGAAGTGACTGCCCAACCAGAGACTGAAAGAGAAAAATCCGAGGACACTGCTTCGGTCACTACAGACTCCCTGCTCCCACCTCCGAAGAGGAAAGTCGGTCTGGTACAGGCATCTTATGGCCGTGGTCGAGCTTCACCCCGCCGCTTGCCTGGCCTGGATGGCGCCGGTAGAGAAGAGAGTCCCGGACATCCCAGTTCTTCAGAAGGTCCAGGTGAGCCAGGGGCTGGGACTGTGGTGTTGGTTGGAGGTGTCGGGGGTCCCCAGTCGGTGGAGCCCGCAGGGGAGGGTAGCCTTCCGTCTACTAGAGACTACCTTCCCGCGGAGATGTATGACACCTCCGACTTAGAGTCATTGTCAGACTGTGGGGATGACGGAGAGATAGACAAACTGTTTCACCGGAAGGGCTGGGACAGACGCCCACTACCTATGCTGAGTAAACAGCAGGATTCCCCCATGTCCATAGAAGACAGTACGCTCTGGGTGAAGGCCCCGGAGTTCCCGAGGAAATCTAGTCCTCCGACCAACTTTCCGCATTCAACTACATCACCCGCTCTGATGGTGGGGATGCAGCGTGCTTCATTGCGGGCACCAAAGACAAAGAAACCCGAGATGGTAAAGGTACCTCGGCACCCGGAGGCCATCGTACAGCCAGGAGAAGGTGAGCGAGATGTGATGCCGCCTCTAGCCAGGTTGCAGAGACTTTTCTCCCAGAGAGTCGCCCGTGAATATGGGTGGGAGTACCCCTACTTGACTCGGGACCTATTGTATGAAGTCGAGGTCCTGCGACCAAGGTGGTATGACGAGTTTGTATGGGAAAAGCTTAAAGTACCCCATGCCAGGCGATACCTGTCATGTTCGCTGCCTGTGTCTAAAAAGTTCAAGGACTGCAGAGCTGATTGGAGACTTGGGCGCCATATTCATGCCGATAAGGTGCTCATCTGCAGGAAAGATGGAGAGGATGTTGAGTATTCGGTGGAAGTGTTTGACGGGCACCTGAAGCCCTTGTTTCTGCCAGATCCAAGGTTCTATTTATAGGAAAAGTGAGCTCCTATCTTGTTGCTATTGAAACTTTCTGGAAGAGACATTCCCAGACGCCTAGAACTGTGCCCTACTTTTGTTTTGATTTGGGCTTTTCTTTTACTCACTGGAGATTTGGGAGCTGTTGTTTTTTTTCTCCCTTTTCTTCATGTGCCAAAGGCAGAGACTTTTGGGGTAGAGTTAGAGTAGGAAAGCAGGAAGAATGAAGATCTAACCAAGTGTCATTACCGCAGCGCTGTCACCAGGTGGCAGTGTTGTGCAACGGTTGTTTGAAAATGTTACACATGCATTACTTACTTATTGGAGTGAGTGGGTCTCTCGGCTGACGGACCCACTCATGCCAAGTTAACACAGAGTGTCAAATCACCAGGGGGAGTGTGTAGCGGGGTCTTCAAAGTTAGTGGGATACACCTGGGGGTAGAGAGACCCAGGTGTGTAATTATGTCAGGGATTAGACCCCTTTTTCTTATTCGTGGAGGATTGGGTGGTGTAATATTCTCTTTGACCAGTGGGTGTCAGTGTACCTGCTGGCTCGAGGTAGAATCGCTATCACAGTGTTACCTTTTTTTTTGGTTCCTTCCTGGCGATGGTACGGCTGGGGCGGGGAACCCGCCGTGGTGTCGATGGGAGGATATAAAAGGGGGAGACGCCCGCGCCACGAGGTCGTCGTCGCCTGTCTGTTGTTCTTGTGGGAGGGGGTCACCCCTTCACGCACCCAGGCACCTTAGGCCTGGGTGCGGGAGGTTCAAGGTTCCGGCCTAGGCGCCCAAGGCCTGGTCGGAACGAAGATGGAGTCCATCCCGGGCACCTTCAGCCTGGGGTGAGGTACTATTAAGGAGGCCTGGGACCCGGTGACTCCGACTGGGTCCCGCGAGGGTGAAGTTGCTCCAGGGCGCCCCTTGCGAGGGGACCCACATCCGAGGTGAAGAGGCTGGGGGGGGTCACCCGTCCGAAGACCCGGTGTAGCGTCAACCCGGTGACGGATGGGCCTTCAGTAACTCCCTTGGAGGACATCTTCCCCTGATATGGGCTTCAGCGCAGCGGAGGAGCTTCCATTAAGACTCCTGTAACCCCTGGTCATAGCACAGGGAGTGTAGGGACTAGGAACCTGTACAGTGCCTCGACCTGCTTCCCCATCGTATCATGCCGTTGCATTTGACTGTATGTGGAGATACGCAATAAACCTGAGTTTGGACTTTGATGGGTGTATGGACTCTGTTGATGGGAACAAAGGGAGATTCCGGCACGGAAGGACTGACCCTCATAACCAGCACACATTTGGCCCGAGGAAAAGATTGATATTGGCCTTCACCTCACCCACATGCATGGGGAGGACATGGGCCGTAGCGCACCTCACTCTGTCGCTCGACATACCCCTAGCTAAAGAGGTCGGGGTGAGGAGGCCGCTACATATGTTTGGGTCAGATACTTCAAGTTCTCCTGAAGGAAAGAATAGTGATCATAAAATGTTTACTAACCTCTCCAATTAATGGCCAGCCAGGCGTGTCTGGTGATATCAGTTTGTGTGGGAATGTCATTCGATCTGGGCAATAAACAACTGTCATATTTTATCAATTAGTATGTTGAGTAACATGAGTACCTTGAGCTATTTCAGTTATGTAGCACCCTCCTACAGTGGGGAAAATAATTATTTGATTCCCTGTAGATTTTGTAAGTTTGCCCACACACAAAGAAATTAAGGGTCTGTCATTTTTATCATAGGTATATTTTAAATGATAGACAGAATATCAACCAAAAATCCAGAAAAAACACATAAAACAAATGCTATAAAATAAGTATTTGATCTCCAAGCAAAACATGACTTAGTACTTGGTGGAGAAACCCTTGGTGGCAAGCACAGAGGTCAGATGTTTCTTGTAGTTGGTTACCAGGTCTGCACACATCTCAGGAGGGATTTTGGCAGTATGTTTTGGGTCATTGTCATGCTGAAAGACCCATCCACAACCCATCTTCAGTGTTCTGGCTGAGGGAAGAAGGTCCTCATCCAAGATTTTTCAATACATGGCCCCATCTATTGGCCCCTCAATGCGGCAAAATCGGTCTGTACCTTTAGCAGAGAAACAGCCCCAAATCATATTGTTACCACCTCCCTGCTTTATTGTGGGGATGGTGTTCTTAGGGTCATGGTCATCATATTCCTCTAAACACAGCGAGTCCCCCTTTTCAAGAAGGAACATGTACAATCATGCCAATGAATGGTTCAGAGAAGGACTTGGAGAATGTGCTGTGGCCAGATGAGGCCAAAATTAAGCTCTCTGGCATTAACTTGACTCACCGTGTTTGGAGGAAAAAAAAATGCTGACTATGACCCTAAGAATACCATCCCTACAGTCATGCATGGAGGTGGAAACATGATGCTTTGGGGTGGTTTCTCTGCTAAAGGTACAGACCGACTTTGCCACATTGAGGGGTCAATGGACAGGGGCCATGTATTGTAAAATCTTGGATGAGGACCTTCTTCCCTCAGCCAGAACACTGAAGATGGGTCGTGGATGAGCCTTCCAGTAGGATAATGACCCAAAACATACTGCCAAGACAACAACAAAGGAGTGGCTCAAGAAGAAGCACTTTAAGGTCATGGAGTGACCTAGTCAGTCTCCAGACCTTAATCCTATAGAAAATGTATGAAGGGAGCTAAAACTAATGCCACGTACACACGACCGTTTTTAATGTCATTGAAAAAAACTGCATTTTTCTCGACGTGATTCTTCTCAAGCCTGCCTTGCCTACACACTATTGTGGAAAAAAATGCTTGAGTAAAGCGCGGTGACGTACAACACGTACGATGGCACTATAAAGGGGAAGTTCCATTCGGATGGTGCCACCCTTCATAATAGTAAAGTTTGTTGAGCGACGATTCGCGCTTTTCAGCCTTGTGCTTTTCAGTCCATTACAGCGTGACGAATGTGCTATCTCCATTACGAACGCTAGTTTTACCAGAATGAGCGCTCCCGTCTCATACTTGATTCTGAGCATGCGCATTTTTTTCACATCGTTAAAGCCCACACACGGCCTTTTTTCATGACGAGAAAAACGACGATGTAAAAAAACGACGTGAAAAATTAGAGCATGTTCCAATTTTTTCATGGCCGTTTTTCACGTCGTGAAAAATGCTCTGAAGCCCACACACGATCATTTTTAATGACCATTTTAAAAAAATTAATTTTTCTCGTCATTAAAAACGGTCGTGTGTACACGGCATTAGAGTTGCCAAGAGACAGCCAAGAAACCTTAAGGATTTAGAGAAGATCTGTAAAGAGTGGACAAAAATCCCTCCTGAGATGTGTGCAAATCTGGTCACCAACTACAAGCAAGAAACATCTTACCTCTGTGCTTGCCAACAAGGGTTTCTCACCAAGTACTAAGTCATGTTTTGCTTGGGGATCAAAAACGTATTTTACTCACTGAACTGCAACTTAATTTATAGCATTTGTTTTATGTTTTATGTTTCTTCACAGTAAGAGCTGTGAAAATGTGGAATAGACTCCCTCCAGAGGTGATTCTGGCCAGCTCAGTAGATTGCTTTAAGAAAGGCCTGGATTATTTCCTAAATGCACACAATATAACTGGGTACTAACATTTATGGCAGGGATATGCAATTAGCGGACCTCCAACTGTTGCCAAACTACAAGTCCCATCATGCCTCTGCCTCTGGGTGTCATGCTTGATGCTGTCAGAGTCTCGCTATGCCTCATGGGACTTGTAGTTTGGCAACAGCTGGAGGTCCGCTAATTGCATATCCCTGATTTATAGGTAAAGTTGATCCAGGGAAAATCCCATTGGCTCTTGGGGGTCAGGAAGGAATTTTTTCTTCTGCTGTAGCAAATTGGATCATGCTTTGCTGGCGTTTTTCGCCTTCCTCTGGATCAACTGTGGATGAAGGATTGTGTATATGGGATTGTTTGATATTATTATTTTTTAATTTTTATGGTTGAACTAGATAGACTTGTGTCTTTTTTCAACCTGACTAACTATGTAACTATGTGGTTTTATTCTTGATTTTTGGTTAATATTCTGTCTCTATCATTTAAAATATACCTATGATAACAATTATCGACCTTTCATTTCTTTGTAAGTGGGCAAACTTACAAAATCAGCAGGGGATCAAATAATTATTTTTGCCACTGTAGGTGCCAGGATTAGTTAGATCTAGTGCTGCCTTACTGTGTTCAGTGGAGCTGTGCATGTGTTTTGTTAGGTAAATTTAGCTTGTCTCACTATAACCAGTGTGGCTGCAATTGTTCTGTCAGGTAAATATAGCTGTGCCCACTTTAATCAGCGCAGCTGTCTTTGATTAGTTACATCTGTTCAGTGTTTCAGCTGCTGCTAGTTTGACTGCCCTCCAGAGAGATGTAGAATTCTCTGGAACATAGGTGTGAGGCAATGCAAATGGCATACCTGACTCTCTGGGATTTTGGTTTGGATACACTTTTTCTAGTTAGTATAGTTGTCCATGACTTCATGTGGAATGCACAGTGCCAGATTACCCTGCAGAAGAAAGTCCTCCCTGTTGAGGTGGTGCATGATAGGTGAGATTGGGAAGATTTGAGGTCTTGAGAAGGGCTGGGAGCCTCGGGCAGACTGGATAAGCGCATGGAGGAATATCAGACCTGCTTTTGGTGAACTGGCCATCTCTGGGTGAGGAGCTCCTTTTTTATTTTCACTCCCTTTGTTTTTGTTGGTTATTATCTTATTTTTGAAGATAATGCATGCATAATGGGTGTGGGTTTGTTTCTTGACATCTAAGGTTTAATGTCTGGTGTAGTGGTGTGAGTCTTAGGAAGATTTATCTTCCCCCAGTAATGATATCTTCATTTATGAGATTTTGCTTTAAAGCCATCTTTTGTTTGAGAGCATGTATATATTTATTTATTTATATATATTCTGTATATTGATATATTATGTTTATTGATTGCAAGAATTATAATAAAGAAAAACTGTAAATAATGCCCTTACATTGATGGTCAGTGGGAAGAATGCTCCTTACATTGGTGATCAGTAGAGGGGAGATAGGTGGCACTGATATACAGCACTGATAGGTGGCATTGATGGGCACTGATAGGGGGCACTTTTGGGCAATGATAGGTGGCAATGATGGGAACTGATGGTAGTGATGGATGGATGACACTGATGAATGACACTGATGGGCACTGAAAAGTAGCACCGATTGGCATAACTGATGGGCACAGATTGGCCTTACTGATGGGCACAGACTGGTGTCACTGATGGGCACTGATGGGGCTGCATTGTAATCAGAGCACTGACGATCAGTTCCCTGATTACCTTAACATGTTTTTTCTGTGAGTAGATGCCGCTTATCAGCTCTCCTCACCTCTGTCAGTGTGAGAGAGGAAAAGCCGATAAACTGCATTTCCTTGTTTACATGTGATCGGCTGTGATTGGACACAGCTGATCACATGGGTAAAGAGCCTCGCCTATGGCTCTTTGCCGAGATCGGGGTCATGCCGTGTTCCTGGGGCTGCTAAACTGGGTGTCGTCATATGATGTTGTCCCAGAACGAGAGCCGCATCGCTCTGCTGTTATTTGGCGGTGGGCAGACGGGAAGTGGTTAAAGCGGACTTCCACTCAAAAGTGGAAGCTCCATTTATCTGACTCTTCTCCCCCTCCGGTGCCACGTTTGCCACCTCTCGGGGGGAGGAAGGAGCAGGTACCCGTTCACCCAGAAGTTCAGCCCCCCTCCTCCTTCCCCGTTGCCGGGCCATTCAGAAAGCGCAGCGCACTTCCATACCTCCCAACTGTCCCTGATTTCGAGGAACTGTCCCTGATTTGGAACAATGTCCCTCTTTCCTCCTCATTTGTCCCTCATTTTGGTCTGATCTACATAGTTGTATATAAAATGCACTTTTTATCTTTCAAAAAGTATTTCCCAGTGCTAAACCTTTCATCCAATTTCTAAATTGCTACTTTTGTAAGTTTCAAAAGCCAATATAATGAAATAGCAGTGGTAAAAAAAAATTTTTTTGGTATAATTTGCCTTTGAAGGGGCGTGGCAGGGGGTGGGTCCTATGCTACATACTTTTGCTAATATGTGTCCCTCGTTCCCATCTCAAAAAGTTGGAAGGTATGCGCTTCACGCATGCGCAGTAGGAAACCGGCTGTGAAGCCGCAAAGTTCCCCTAGGAGAAATGGCGGTGGCAGCACCTGAGAGCCGATGGAAACATTGGCTGGGGTGCTGACATCGCAGGATCCCTGGACAGGTAAGCTCCCTAATATTAAAAAGTCAGCAGCTACAGTATTTGTAGCTGCTGACTTTTATTTTTTTCTGAAGGAGGCTGGACCTCCTCTTTAAATTGGTGGTCATTGGTAAGAATATCCTTTATATTAGTGGTCAGTGGGAAGAATGTACCTTACATTGGTGGTCAGAATGCCACACTTACCAACAGCTAAAAAGATCATTGATATCATTTGGCTGACTCTCCCAAATGGCATTAGAACTGGAACTATGCAGGCACCATCAGATGGAAGGTCAATAAGCCACAGCTCAATACGTCCCTAGTAACCTCTGGAGGAGCCCTGGTTGATGGCTGTTCTATACAACTGCTGTGATAACAGATATTATTCTGTATAACTAGAGGAATAGTCTTTCAGATTTGCGATTGCTGGGGGCCCATTTAATGTTTTTGCTATGGGGCCTCACCACAAATATCTACAGTGTTAATCCTTGTGTAAGCTTCAACCAGCTCAACTTAGAGTGGGCAAAGTACATGTTGATTTCAAGCCAATTTCAAACTAACTCAACCATCTACAAAATCAATAGACTGAAAAAAAAGATTACTTTATTTGCTGGCGTATAAGACTACTTTTTACACTTAAAAAAACTAGCCAAAAAGCAGGGGTCATCTTATACGCCGGGTCAGCTGCTCGGATGCCTGCTGGATGTGCGGTAATACTGTATGTAGCTTTGGCTACATACAGTATATACCGCTTAGCCAATCCTGGTGAGCAATGTATTTAAATGAATACAGAACCTGCTCGGATTGGAGTAACAACCTCTGCCAATCCGAGCAGGCTACTGTATGTATGGATTGGCTTTGAGAGTCATAGAGGCGCAGACTGATGATGTTACAGCCTCTGCCAATCCAAGCAGGCTTTGTATTCATTAATAGAATACATCGCTCGCCGTGATTGGCTCCAGCTCTAGCAAGAATGAAGAAGAATATGGCTCCAGAAGGAAGAAATGTGAAGCGTCGGAAGCCTCGGAAGGGGGTCGTCTTTTACGGTGAGTACAGGCAAAAAATCTTAAACTGTAAAATTAGGGGGTCGTCTTATATGCCCGGTCGCCTTATACACTGGCAAATACGGTACAGTAGATGTAATTTTCACTCTTTAAATCAGTAATATAACCCCAGATGATCCTGCCATGAAGGTAATTGTTTAGGCACTCTGTTCCTGTCTCTTTTTACTAGCGTTGTAACCCCATCACATGGGTTTCCAGGAGAGCATGGTCTACTCTTGTCACTATCTGGAAACCTATCCTGAGAAAATGCTATACTTAGTGCATGTTTAGTTTGCTATAAAGAGGTTGCAGAAATTATTCTGTGTTGCAATTACTTAGAAATGCAACCATATAAATATAATTCAAATAGTACCCAAAAGTGTAATTCTACTCACCAACTTGCACACGTAGAAATCTGAATCAGGTGTAGTGCAATAGCTCCAACATGCCTCTATATATATCGATAAGATACTAGTTTACGTGCATAATCTAAATAAACAAAAGACTAGAAATATGTTTAAACACAGTAAAATATGCAAAACTTTAAGGAAATCCTCCCTAGAGGATGACATTTCCTGGAGTTACTGTGTCATTGGTAAGAAGGACACCCTTCTCCTAAAAAAGGTGTGAGAACAAGGAAAGTGAAAATGGTTCTAACATTGAATGCATATGGAAGGGGGGAATTTGGGACTTTGAATGAGGCTGCAGGCATGGTGCGGGTAAAAAATACACATTTAATGATCATGAAAATGCATGACATATCACATTGCCAAATTGGTTATGTAAAAAAGAAAAACATTGTAATAAATGTATTTTCCTATAATCTGCCAGACACATAAATATGTGTATGTACAGTTGGAGCAACAAGGAAACAACAGTGCATCACCAAGCGCCACATAAACATCTGGGCTGTTGAATGAATACATAAAATGAACATACAAGTGTGCAAGTGTCCTAATAACAGCAGAAACGACAAAGAGTAAATTAGATATATAAAAATCCACGTATATATATATATATTAAAACCAGTGGTACAAAGAGAATCATATAGGGTCATATGGTGCATCCCTGGTGCCCGACGCGTTTCGTGTAGGTGGGACACTCTTCAGGGGCGGATGCTTGAATATCTCTAGAAAATGTGATGGTATGAACTGGCTAGGTATAGTGGATGGTTAAACAAAGTAAAAAATGTGAAAGATGGAGAAATATCCACCTGAAGTACTCACATTGAACCTTAAACAGGAAGACGCGGTGGATGTAGGACCACGGCCACACAAGTCTGCGACATCTCACAAGTTTGACCCTTAGATGTGGTGTATTGTTTGTCCATGGCTTTCCCTGCCTGCCACTCCGGGAGCTGCGACGCACTCTGCGTGCCGCCTCCCCGCCGCCCTTTCCCCCGCCCCATGTGGGCAGTTGTCTGTGCGGTGGTGGGGCCTGCGCACACAGTGCATCGGCGTCACGTATCCCGTTCAGCGCGTGACGTCATGCATGGCGTCGTTGCGCTGGACGCGAGTTTCCTTCCTTCTCAGCCGGCGTCGCCTGGTCTGGGAGTGTTCTTAGTTGGCGGACTCCGCCCATGACGGCACTCCTCCGGGCGTGCGTCGTGCCTGCGTGACGCTGGTCACGTACCCACGTGCACTGTGGTTGGGGGGAATATATCTGAGGCTCCCTTCCTCCTTACACTCTCCATGCTGGTCCATCGGAGATGTGACCTTACAACATAGCTCCCTTAGACGTCTAGGAACTTTAAGACGCCAGGACAGGTGCTTGTACCCATGTTTAGTTGGGGCAGTTTATGCCTTACCCTTGGCCTATATAGAGATTGACATTAGGACATTGTTTTTTCGGATTCCATATGGCTATCACCATTTGGTTCATTTCTTGCTGCATGTCACACTAGTCTACACCAGGTCCTGGGTCTCATTTCCCCTGGGTGAAGTCCTCCATGCCCCCTGCCTATGTGCACGGTACGTTACCTCAGCTCCCGTGGCAGACTTGTGTGGCCGTGGTCCTACATCCACCGCGTCTTCCTGTTTAAGGTTCAATGTGAGTACTTCAGGTGGATATTTCTCCATCTTTCACATTTTTTACTTTGTTTAACCATCCACTATACCTAACCAGTTCATACCATCACATTTTCTATAGATATTCAAGCATCCGCCCCTGAAGAGTGTCCCACCTACACGAAACGCGTCGGGCACCAGGGATGCACCATATGACCCTATATGATTCTCTTTGTACCACTGATTTTAATATATATATATACGTGGATTTTTATATATCTAATTTACTCTTTGTCGTTTCTGCTGTTATTAGGACACTTGCACACTTGTATGTTCATTTTATGTATTCATTCAACAGCCCAGATGTTTATGTGGCGCTTGGTGATGCACTGCTGTTTCCTTGTTGCTCCAACTGTACATACACATATTTATGTGTCTGGTAGATTATAGGAAAATACATTTATTACAATGTTTTTCTTTTTTACATAACCAATTTGGCAATGTGATATGTCATGCATTTTCATGATCATTAAATGTGTATTTTTTACCCGCACCATGCCTGCAGCCTCATTCAAAGTCCCAAATTCCCCCCTTCCATATACTGAACCCGGGATGGAGGTGCACCACATATGCACCTCATCTAAAGTCCCAACCTCCCCCCCCTTTTTCTCGCCATATAGGGATGGAGGTCTGTCAGGCAGGGTTGGTAGTGTGCCCCTACCACCCAGGTGCTGGGCTGCGACAATCAGGCAAGGTAATGTACCAGGTCCTGATTTAGCACACTCAAGACATAATCATCCAATTCTCTTGAGTCCCCACAGCATACATGCGACATCTCACAAGTTTGACCCTTGGATGTGGTGTATTGTTTGTCCATGGCTTTCCCTGCCTGCCACTCCGGGAGCTGCGACGCACTCAGCGTGCCGCCTCCCCGCCGCCCTTTCCCCCGCCCCATGTGGGTGGTTGTCTGTGCGGTGGTGGGGCCTGCGCACACAGTGCATCGGCGTCACGTATCCCGTTCAGCGCGTGACGTCATGCATGGCGTCGTTGCGCTGGACGCGAGTTTCCTTCCTTCTCAGCCGGCGTCACCTGGTCTGGGAGTGTTCTTAGTTGGCGGACTCCGCCCATGACGGCACTCCTCCGGGCGTGCGTCGTGCCTGCGTGACGCTGGTCGCGTACCCACGTGCACTGTGGTTGGGGGGAATATATCTGAGGCTCCCTTCCTCCTTACACTCTCCATGCTGGTCCATCGGAGATGTGACCTTACAACATAGCTCCCTTAGACGTCTAGGAACTTTAAGACGCCAGGACAGGTGCTTGTACCCATGTTTAGTTGGGGCAGTTTATGCCTTACCCTTGGCCTATATAGAGATTGACATTAGGACATTGTTTTTTCGGATTCCATATGGCTACCACCATTTGGTTCATTTCTTGCTGCATGTCACACTAGTCTACACCAGGTCCTGGGTCTCATTTCCCCTGGGTGAAGTCCTCCATGCCCCCCGCCTATGTGCACGGTACGTTACCTCAGCTCCCGTGGCAGACTTGTGTGGCCGTGGTCCTACATCCACCGCGTCTTCCTGTTTAAGGTTCAATGTGAGTACTTCAGGTGGATATTTCTCCATCTTTCACATTTTTTACTTTGTTTAACCATCCACTATACCTAACCAGTTCATACCATCACATTTTCTATAGATATTCAAGCATCCGCCCCTGAAGAGTGTCCCACCTACACGAAACGCGTCGGGCACCAGGGATGCACCATATGACCCTATATGATTCTCTTTGTACCACTGGTTTTAATATATATATATATACGTGGATTTTTATATATCTAATTTACTCTTTGTCGTTTCTGCTGTTATTAGGACACTTGCACACTTGTATGTTCATTTTATGTATTCATTCAACAGCCCAGATGTTTATGTGGCGCTTGGTGATGCACTGTTGTTTCCTTGTTGCTCCAACTGTACATACACATATTTATGTGTCTGGTAGATTATAGGAAAATACATTTATTACAATGTTTTTCTTTTTTACATAACCAATTTGGCAATGTGATATGTCATGCATTTTCATGATCATTAAATGTGTATTTTTTACCCGCACCATGCCTGCAGCCTCATTCAAAGTCCCAAATTCCCCCCTTCCATATACTGAACCCGGGATGGAGGTGCACCACATATGCACCTCATCTAAAGTCCCAACCTCCCCCCCCTTTTTCTCGCCATATAGGGATGGAGGTCTGTCAGGCAGGGTTGGTAGTGTGCCCCTACCACCCAGGTGCTGGGCTGCGACAATCAGGCAAGGTAATGTACCAGGTCCTGATTTAGCACACTCAAGACATAATCATCCAATGCTCTTGAGTCCCCACAGCATACATGCGACATCTCACAAGTTTGACCCTTGGATGTGGTGTATTGTTTGTCCATGGCTTTCCCTGCCTGCCACTCCGGGAGCTGCGACGCACTCTGCGTGCCGCCTCCCCGCCGCCCTTTCCCCCGCCCCATGTGGGCGGTTGTCTGTGCGGTGGTGGGGCCTGCGCACACAGTGCATCGGCGTCACGTATCCCGTTCAGCGCGTGACGTCATGCATGGCGTTGTTGCGCTGGACGCGAGTTTCCTTCCTTCTCAGCCGGCGTCACCTGGTCTGGGAGTGTTCTTAGTTGGCGGACTCCGCCCATGACGGCACTCCTCCGGGCGTGCGTCGTGCCTGCGTGACGCTGGTCGCGTACCCACGTGCACTGTGGTTGGGGGGAGTATATCTGAGGCTCCCTTCCTCCTTACACTCTCCATGCTGGTCCATCGGAGATGTGACCTTACAACATAGCTCCCTTAGACGTCTAGGAACTTTAAGACGCCAGGACAGGTGCTTGTACCCATGTTTAGTTGGGGCAGTTTATGCCTTACCCTTGGCCTATATAGAGATTGACATTAGGACATTGTTTTTTCAGATTCCATATGGCTACCACCATTTGGTTCATTTCTTGCTGCATGTCACACTAGTCTACACCAGGTCCTGGGTCTCATTTCCCCTGGGTGAAGTCCTCCATGCCCCCCGCCTATGTGCACGGTATGTTACCTCAGCTCCCGTGGCAGACTTGTGTGGCCGTGGTCCTACATCCACCGCGTCTTCCTGTTTAAGGTTCAATGTGAGTACTTCAGGTGGATATTTCTCCATCTTTCACATTTTTTACTTTGTTTAACCATCCACTATACCTAACCAGTTCATACCATCACATTTTCTATAGATATTCAAGCATCCGCCCCTGAAGAGTGTCCCACCTACACGAAACGCGTCGGGCACCAGGGATGCACCATATGACCCTATATGATTCTCTTTGTACCACTGGTTTTAATATATATATATACGTGGATTTTATATATCTAATTTACTCTTTGTCGTTTCTGCTGTTATTAGGACACTTGCACACTTGTATGTTCATTTTATGTATTCATTCAACAGCCCAGATGTTTATGTGGCGCTTGGTGATGCACTGTTGTTTCCTTGTTGCTCCAACTGTACATACACATATGTATGTGTCTGGCAGATTATAGGAACATACATTTATTACAATGTTTTTCTTTTTTACATAACCAATTTGGCAATGTGATATGTCATGCATTTTCATGATCATTAAATGTGTATTTTTTACCCGCACCATGCCTGCAGCCTCATTCAAAGTCCCAAATTCCCCCCTTCCATATACTGAACCCGGGATGGAGGTGCACCACATATGCACCTCATCTAAAGTCCCAACCTCCCCCCCTTTTCCTAACATTGAATGCATGGCATTATTAAGTCTAGTCTAGTAAATCAGCATAAGTAACTAGAAACTTTCTATATGAAATGACCAATAGGAGGAACATTTTCAGTTCAGTAGATAAACAGTTTAAAAACTCCATTACGGGCTAAAATATATTGTTTCCCCTAATCCTGCCTCTCATCCTGTTCTAACCCATCCTACTAGACATTTTCCCCACTTAAATAAAATTCCCAAGTGATTGCTGACTTGCCTCTTAGCGATGGAATCCAAGTGACCCAGATATCAGCATATAGAGTTTTTTTGGGGAAAGGCAAAGGACCCTAAATAATGAAGTCACAACAGGACGGTGCAGTTTAATCACAGGAGAATTTTAATCAAAAATGAAAGTACACTGAGTAAAAAACTCCACCAACACCTTCGCCTAGTCTAAAATAGGCCTGAAAAGACAATGTTGTCACACTAATGGCTAGTATGTCAATAAAAAGGGGGGGGGGGTGAGGGGGCGCTTACTATAAAAATATTTTAAACTATATAAAATAGCGTGCATAAAACATCAAATATTGATAATTGCAAAACACATCCATAAATGACTCTTCATAAAGGTGAAATAAGACCTTTTGAGTGATTTTTCCTCTTCCTCCTTCTGTTCTATCCCCACTTTCCTTGAGGTTTATTGCCTGCGATTAGCAATTTTTACTCAGCTGGCTTCTGCCGGGCATTGCTGGGTACTGCCGAGTCCCGCCGAGTTAGGCCGAGCTCTTCCGATTCCAGCGCAGGACCACAGGGGATTGCCGAGGAGCGCCCGAGTGTGCCGCTCACCGTTCTCCGTCCTCCTGTCCTCCTGTGATCGCCAGCGCACTCCACACTCCACACCGAGGTGACCCTGCGGTGACCCCTCCGTCACTCATTCTACACAGATCCATGAACCCACCGACTTCTCCTCCCCCACTGCACTCCAGGCTCGGCCCGTTTCAGTGGTCTGTCCGTACACCGCTACACCGCTTCACCGCAGCTTTCCAAGTCAGTGCAAGTCCCTTCTGTCCGTCTGCCCTCAGCACGAACCCACCGTGCTCTCTGCATTCACAGCTTCCATTTTGAGCGCTTTCTTTTTTCTTAGGCATAGGCACAGTAGTTGGCCATTTAGGCTATCCAGGTCGCATTAGGTATAGGCATTAGGCATTTAGGCATTATGCATTAGGCATAGGCATCTGCATATTCAACATAAATAGTTTTTAAGTGTTGCAGCATGCTCTCCTCACTCAGCGGCCATCTTGGTCAGCAGCATCTCCCTGGCTCGATTATTTTTCTTGGCTTTAGGCACCTTTTTTTTTATCTTGTATTTTAGTACGTTTTTCTTTGGTCTGGGGATTAAAAGGAGATAACACCTAACATCCAACATATTTTTTTCTCAAAACATGGCACCCAAAAAGGGTAATAGAACACCACAGTCACAAAAGAGTAAAAAGGAAAAAAAAGAAGAAAAAAAAACACCACAGGGGCTCAAACTTCTCAAACTCAAACAATAGTCATTAAAGATTATTTTCAGCAACAAGTCTCGCAAACGTCACAAATATCACAAACATCACAAGAACTGTTGAATATGGCGGAATCAATCACAAATTTAGGAATATCTGGGGTTGAGGAGGACAATCATTCCAGGAATAGCCCACCTATAGATATAATAGATACAATCAGACCAACCATTCAACAAAAGGAAAAGGAAAATTGGGACATGCAATCATATATCCGATCTCTCCCCACCAGAGGAGACATGGATAAATATGCACACTGATTGGAAACAGCATATAAAGTGGAGATACAGGAACTTAAACTGTCTATGCAGGATACACAAGAAAAAATAAGTTCAATGGACACAAGAATAACTAATGTGGAACAAAAATTGAAAAAAACAGAGGACAGATTGATGGAGCAGGAAAAACGGTTAAAACGAAATATAAATGCCCTTGATGAGCAAGAAAACAGAAATAGGAGAAATAACATTTGAATTAGAGGGTTATCTGAAGAGGTGAGCTCAAGGGACCTCTCAGCAACATTGTAAAATATCTTTAGGGAATTACTACAGGAATCAAATGACTCAAATGACACAGCTATTGATCTTGTTCACAGAATAACGGGACCAAGAAGAATAGATGAGAGCAAACCAAGAGATGTTATATGCAGGATGCATTATGCTCAAACAAAAGATAAAATTATGATAGCTGTACGCAAACAATAGAACATACAATATGAGGGAATACAACTGATGTTTTTTCAGGATCTATCTAAATATACGCTCGATAGGAGAAGAGCATTAAAACCTCTCCTGGAACAACTCATAAAGAAAAACTTTCAGTATAGATGGAAATTCCCATTTCAGTTACAGGTTCAACGTGAGGGAGGGACGGCAAACTTCGGGGACCTTGAGGATCTGCCGGAATTTTCGAGGACTCTCCGAATCCACAAAGTAGAACTGCCAGATTGGCCGAAAATGGACATGGGAAAACCCAAAAAACCTTAAAGAGGACCTGAATGATAGGGGGGTGGGGCGGGGGAGGGGGAAGGGGAGGTAGATAAGTGGTCACATATTGGCTATAATACATATGCATTTAAGAGCTTTTTTTTTTTTTTTCCTTTACAAATGGGTTTATGATTTTGGAACCCATCACACTACTAAACCTGCATAAACAGAAATACACTTTAATAAATAATATCAATTTTTATTTTTTATTTTTTTTGTGGAACCCATCACATTTTTATATAGTATTACACTAATACATAATTAGGAACACACCTTAATATATTAATATCAATGAGATGTTTTCAAAATAATTTATTTAATTTTTTTTCCTTCTTTCTCTTCTTTTTTTTGGAACCGTTGGTTCCCCTAAATATGACGGTACTGATACGCTTATATGTACACATTATGATACACATTATAGTATAGTATATAGAGGGATGTTATCACTTGTTTATTTTTAATCTATTTATCGGTTTAATCTTCTTTATTTTTTCCTCCCCTCTCCGTCCCCCCCACCCATCCCCCTCCCATCCGTCATAACATGACTTGCTGTCCCCCCCCCCTCCACTTCCTGTTAAAGGGGAGGAAAGGGGGAAGAGAGAGGACGGGGAGATAGATAAAAAAAAAAAATTGTTCTTCCTCTCTCCCTTTCCCTCCTCCCCTTTTTCCTCTCCCATTTTTGAATAATGAGATAGAGAATGTTTATGCTTTGGTATTAAAAATAATGTTCAACAAGATATAAAAATTTAAAAGGATAAAAGACAAAAAAAATAAACCGCTCAAGAATTATAAAAAAAAAAGAATGCGGCATGCAGGTTCTCGACAAGCGGCTGATCGGGAACAGCGGCCCCAGTCTACCCCTAATTAGGAACCTTACGAAAGTAAGACAGACTTAGCAAAGTCAATTAGAAGTGAGAAAGTTAATGAGTTGAGTGAGATAGGTGTACGCGTGTAGTGAGTGTGTGTATATAAGGGACTTACCCATTTATTTATTTTTTATTTATTTTTTATTCTTTTATTTTTTCTTCTTCCTTTCTTCTCCTTCTCCAGGCACCCCCTGGGTTTTTTATTCGTTTTCTCTCTCCTCCGATATACTAGACCAGGGGTCTCAAACTAGCGGCCCTCCAGCTGTTGTGAAACTACAAGTCCCATGAGCATTGCAAGGCTGACAGTTACAATCATGACTTCATAAGGCAGAGGCATGATGGGGCTTGTAGTTTTGCAACAGCTGGAGGGCTGCTAGTTTGAGACCCCTGTACTAGACTCAGACCACTCCCCCTGGTATTTAATTTTATGGGAGGAGTGAAACTTTGTTCCTTCAATGCAAGAGGCCTTAATTCACCCTTTAAAAGATCTCAAATCCTAAATTCATTCCATAGACAAAAAATCTGAATTATTCTGTTTCAAGAAACACACTTCCGTTCAGATCACATTCCAAAAATAAATAATATAAACTATGTTACCTGGGTCCATGATACCTTTCCCTACTCTAAAACAAGAGGTGTTTCCATTGCATTCCACAAAGATATACCTCATCAAATTGTACAAAGCTGGAAAGGTAAAGATGGTAGATCCTTGATTATAAGGGTAATGATATATGGGAAAATATTTACAATTATAGATTTATATTTACCAAATTAAGACCAAATTAAATGGGGAATAAAATCCTTTGTGAAAGCAATGGAAAAAACAGAAGGAACAGTAATTATGGGTGGAGACTTTAATTTAATAATGGACTCAAAAATAGACACAACTAGTACCCACTCTCACAGGAAAAGTAGTCAGCTAAAAGAATTTACTTATTGGAAGGACACCAAATGATAGATATATGGAGATCTCAACATCAGACGGAAAAAAATTACACATATTATTCAAATATACATAACTCATATCACAGAATAGATTATTTTTTTTCAATCAATCTGGTCTAATGATGACTCCATCAACAGAAATTGGGAATTTCTCTTGGTCAGACCATGCTCCAATATACCTGGAACTTAACATAGTGGAATATAAAAAAATAATAGGGACATGGAGATTGAATGATAATTTAATAAAAAACAAAGAATGCGAAAATGAAATAAGACAGGTTGTGAAAGAATTTCTTATCACTCATGAAAAGGATGATACCTCTATTCCTATACTGCGGGGAATGTTTATCAAGCACGGATCTAGGCTGAAAAAGGAAAAAGGTCAGAAACAGTCTCAATTAATGACGGAAATTATAAGATTAGAAAGTAAGTATAAACAGAGTCTTAGAATGGAAGACAAATTAGTATTAAAAGAAAAACAAATGCAGCTACAATGCCTGCTTGCTTGATGAAGATTCCCTTCGGTTGAGGGATAAGAATAAAACACAATGGTATCAACAAGGAAACAAAACAGGGAAATTGTTAGCCAGAACCCTAAAATTCCAGCGACCTATGACTTCCATAGTTAAAATTCTAAAAACAAATGGGGACTTGGCATATGACCCAACGGAAATATTCAAAACTTTCCATACATACTACTCCAAATTATATAATTTAAACACCCAACAGGAAAATAAAGAAAAAGATAAGAAAGGGGAAAAAAATTGTAAATATATAAAAGATACAGCTCTACCGGTGTTTCCAAGAGAAATAATGGAGGACCTGGAAAAATAAATTTCAACAGAGGAAATCCAACATGCTATCTCCGAGCTGGTCCCGGGTAAAAGCCCTGGACCAGACGGATATACTTCAAGATTCTATAAATCATTTCAAGATATAATAATACCTATTCTTAAAAAAACATTTAACTCTATATCCAGAACACAAACATTCACAGCACAAAGTATGGAAGCTCACATTGTATTAATACCAAAACCCGAGAAAGATCACACACTATGTAATAACTACCGTCCAATCTCTTTGACTAACATTGATATAAAGTTATATTCAAAGATTATCGCTAATAGATTAACACCCATATTACCAGAAAATATAAAGGTGAAATAATAAAAATACCACTGTGAAAAATAATTTTTTAAGTGCAACAATCCAGTGCAGAAATCACCTGTGTAAAAAAATATAATACTTTTTTCCTCCTCGGCTATTATGTTTTTAAAGTATTATAAAATAATTTTATATTATTATTTGATTTTTACCAGCAGCTGGCATTTCCAATTTCACCATTAGATGCCACTATGATTGTCAGTCCATTTATCCAGAATTATGGCAGTCTGGTTTTCAGGCTTGTCATTACAGCATTATCTCGCTAGATGGAGCCTATTATTTGTTTTTAATACTGGTTGCCTTTTCCAATTTCACCACTAGATGCCACTATGATTGTCAGTCATTTTATCCAGAATTATGGCAGTCTGGTGTTCAGGCTTGTTATTACAGCATTATCTCGCTAGATGGAGCCTGTTATTTGTTTTTGATACTGGTTATTTATCTCTAGCCGTTTTTAGTTTTTTTTATATTTAATTATATTTTTCAGCCTATGTATTCATTATACATAGGCACATGTTCAATTACTTCATGACGGATGTATTTGTCAAGATTTATTGGCTATCATAGCTGCAGGTGCACCTCGTTGCTGGTAATTAAGGCAGCACGGTGCTATTTAAGTCACCTTAAGCCGTGTACACACGATAGGTTTTACCGATGAAACAGTCCGATGGACTGTTTTCATCGGACAAACCGATCGTGTATGGGCCCCATCGGTCTTTTTTCCATCGGTGTTTAAAAATAGAACACGTTTTAAATTTATCCGATGGTTAAAAAACCGATAGCAAATTACTATCGTCTGTGAGGAACTCCATCGGATAAAAAACCCACGCATGCTCAGAATCAAGTCGACAGATGCTCATAAGCATTGAACTTCATTTTTCTCGGCTCTTCGGAGTGTTTTACGTCACAGCGTTTGGAACGGTCAGTTTTTTGACTGATGGTGTGTAGGCAAGGCTGATGGAAGTCAGCCTCATCGGTTTTCCGATGGAAAAATCCATTGGTTAAAAACCATAGGAAATCCGATCGTGTGTACAGGGCTTGTGTCTTCACGGCTCTTCATCCTTTGAAAAAGTGGCGTGGACAGTCACTATACGTGTGAGGATAGAGAGCCATGATGACATCCCTTTCTGGGTGCGGCCGAACCCGGAAGTCTTCCTGCACACAGTACTGTCAGTATATGCTGAATTACCTCTGCTTAAAATGTGAGTGTTTTACCATTAATGAAAGTTTGTTTTTGTGTTAAATACTACACTATGGAGTACCCTCTTTTTCCTGAATGTGTCTGTCTGAGCCTCTAACCAGGAGGTGTGACCATAGAGAGAAAGTGAGCAGGGATCGTTTTTTATGAGGAATACAACAGAAAGGCTTATTTATTAGCCTCTTATGCCGTGTACACACGATCGGTTTTACCGATAAAAACAGTCCGATGGACTTTTCTCATCGTACAAACCGATCGTGTATGGGCCCCATCGGTCTTTTTTTCATCGGTGAGAAAAAATAGAACATGTTTTAAATTTATCCGATGGGAAAAAAACGATAGCAAATTCCTAGCATCTGTGTGGAACTCCATCGGACAAAAAACCCACGCATGTTCAGAATCAAGTCTACACATGCTCAGAAGCATTGAACTTAATGTTTCTCGGCTTGTCGGAGTGTTTTACGTCACGGCTTTTGGGACGGTCGGATTTTTGACTGATAGTGTGTAGGCAAGACTGATAGAAGTCAGCTTCATCGGATTTCCGATGGAGAAATCCATCGGATTAGAATCCATAGGAAAACCGATCGTGTGTACACGGCTTTAAGGTGAGAGGCTGGGGGAAACGTTTGGCACGTAGCACTGGATGAAAGCACCTGCACTTTATTGGATATCACTGCAATTAAGAGACAATTGTTTTTCATCTGCACTTTTTGGATTTATTTTGCACATTGCTGTGGAGTGTGGCTTAGAGATTTTCCAGCACAAAGACTTGCATTATTTTGCATGTTTTTTTATTTTTTTTATTGTTTTTTCTGCACTAAAGACTGTTTATTGCACAATTTTATATAGTCTTTTCTAGTGTATGTTTTTTGCATACACAGGATTACATTTATATATTTTTTTACACAGGTAATTTCTGCACTGGATTGTTGAACTTTTTAATTATTTTTCACAATGGTATTTTTATTATTTCCCCTTTATGAAGAGTCATTTATGGATGTGTTTTGCAATTATCAATATTTGATGTTTTATGCACGCTATTTTATATAGTTTAAAATATTTTTATAGTAAGCGCCCCCTCAGTGTGTGAACACTTTTTAGGTGGCTGCTACTTTTTTAGTTTTTAGTATATTTTATCCCTTATTGGTTTGCGCATTAGTTCTCCCATTTTTCAATGGCTAGTATATAACATCATAAAGTACTCAGCAATAAAGAATGTAGCCTGTATTGGGTACTAAATGATAGAAAGGTTACTTTAACACTGGGGCCGCCCGAGCGTTGGCACCGTAGCGTTGCTCATTTTAGCGGTGCTTTAGAGCTGTTTAAGCGGCGCTTTTCGGCCGCTAGCAGGCACTTTTAACCCACACTAGTGGCCGAAGAAGGGATCAAAAGTACTTCCGAAGCACTTGTGTACTTGTCAAGAGGTACAGAATAGTAGGTATAATCCTTACCCGTCAGGTTTAACATGCGCCATGAATCCACAAGGGTTAAGGATTGGATGGGTTTTAGGGTACGATATGTTAGGCTAGATTTCCCTGATGAGGTGTCCTGGAGTGGATTCAAAGGAACATTGAAATCTCACCTCCAAGACAATACATCCTGAGGCAAAGCTTTTCAGCTCCTCAATAAAATGTGTGCAAAATGAAAAGTGTGTTTAACTGGGAAAATAAACGTTTGCCAGGATTAAAGGTATGGACCCCATGTACCCATGCCGAATAGCAATCTGCCCTCTGGGTCTGAAAGTTGCTGAGTAACCTCAAAACCTGCTTTTTTGCTAATAATAATAGACACCCCTTTGGTTTTAGCCATGAAGTTGGTGGTGTGATACACTTTAGGGAAATATTTATGGTATAGGTTTTTTCAAAAAAAGAAGGGAAGATACACAAAGAGCCCCTTCAGGAACAGGGCATAGAGAAGCAATATGGAGTATCTGCCTGCAACAATTAGTACTGCAAGCACTCTTACAAATGTGAGGAGTAACTGTGCCGAACCCGTTCACACAGCTCCACCCACTTATGGGGGGAAATGTAAGGAGCTAGGTTAAGGAGATAAAATCTCAATACTTATCTATTCACCACAATCAATAAACAGATATACAATTAAATTAATAAAGAGAGCTGGTCTTAAGAGACCTGCAGCCTAAGAATAGTTATGCATAAAGAAAATATCACTGAGCATTAAATATGACCTCTAGATTATCTACAGTTAATTGGGCATGAGCATACTATGTAAGTAAGCACAGGGCAGCTCTCCGGAGAGGTTAATTTAATGCCCAGGCTAGGTGCACCTAGTATGCCCATTGGAAGACAATGTTGTATGCTGTGTACATCAAAATGCTGGTTGTAATAAACTAAGCAATGATGATCTAGAGAGGAAAGACTTTTCGAGGGATTAAACTGGGTGTGAGTGAGCCAGTCGGCTCTGAAGGTACCTTGGGGTATGAGCTTCATTAAAGGGCAATAGTCTGCAACAAAAGAAATTAGTTTAAAAGGAATAAAATCTCAGTTAGTCTCTTTGCAAATGCAGTAAGTTTGTAAAGTTCAAAACAGAGAACTTTTCCCAGAAATTGTGAAACCTAGCACTTGTAAATTTGTCCCAGAGGAAAATGCAACTGAGAAAAGCCCTATGAGTGTCTTCCAAAATTTACTGAGGTGTTTTAGTAGTCTGCGTTTTGGGCCTCAGGATAAGCAGGAATAGGCCTACATTAAACTCATCCTGAAATGTCAGTGGTTGTAGGTACCGTACTACTGATAACAAGCAACCGTCTGCAGCATAACCCAAAGTTTGTCATTAGTAACTGGTTAAACAAGGAGATGACACAAGTCAGTGAGCACCATGGTTGGGTCAGACACTTCCGCACAGGTGCTCTGTTGTCACTCAGGTCTGGTCACGGTATCTGGATTGCTTTGAAGAGGATGGTGGAAGGCCTGTTCCAAGGCCTGTTTGCTTGCCATATCTGCCTTTCTTCACTGGAGGTTTGGCTGAAGATTATTGTGGTGTAGTGACAGAACTGTGTTCCACTGGAGGTGTTTAAAACTCGGCATACCAGTCAGGCAGATTTGTATATGGTATGTATATGTCTGCACAGAAATCTGAGATTTCATCTGGCATCCGCATAATAAATTGTTTCCAATTTAAAGTAGCTTGCAGAGCAAAGAGAAAACACCATTTATAAGTAATACCCTTTTCTCTTAGAATGTCCAGCAGAGGGTGCATGGGCCTTCTATTCTGCAGGATGATAGGAGACAGATCTTGAACTAAAGTAATTGTACTTTCATTGAAAATTATTTGATCTCTCTTCCTTGCCTGGTTAAGAATTTCTTCTTTTAGAGGAAAGTTCTGGAGACAATATATAATATCCCTTGGGGGTGCTGTGTCAGGGGGTTTCATTCTCAGGGCTCTGTGAGCCCATACAAATTCAATGGGTGAATCCACCGGATTTTCCATTATGTTATTAAAGATTGATTTCAGGGCTGAATGAAGTTGGTCTGGTTTGATAGAGTCAGGAACCCCCCCAGACCCTAATATTTTTCCTCCTACCTCTATTATCAAGGTCTTCTAGTTGTCTATTTATCTCAATCAGACGAGCTGAATGTGATGCTGTGGTTGATTCCAGGCGAGATATAGCTCTGTCCCTCCTGCTGTCTGCTTTTTCCATTGTGGCCATTTTTTCTGTAAGTGACAGTAAGTACGCCTTCAGATCAGTGACGGCTGAGAAAAAAGTGTTTCCAATGTCTACGGCTTTTGCGGTCATGTCTGCCAGGGGATGGTTTGAATTCCCCATTTCTCTTACCAGATCCTTTGTAGAAGATTCAGAGCCTTCACTGAACTCGTCCTCCCCTCGTGTTAGCGCCATCTTGCTTGGTGTGCCACGGCCCAAGCGGGGCTTTGTCTTAAAGATCTCCTCGATGCTGCGGGTGTTAAAAGTCACTGATGATCGGCGCGAACGTGTCCCGGAGGAATGTCTCAGCAATCTGCACATTCTAGGGCTAAAGAATGCCAGAGGAGTGCTAAAAGGCTGTGGGTCTCCTGGAGCTCTTACTTTAGGCAACCATCTCCACCTCGCACCAAGCCACGCCCCCCGTTCTATATGTAGTTTAACTAAAATAAGTAAAAATAAAAAGATAGAAAGATTTGTCAAGTCAAATCTTCGGTCACTTCTAGGACCGATGTAATCCAATGTCCCGCAGCGATCCGATGTCCAGCGCTGCAGTCTCCACTTGAAACGTCATTGGCTGAGCGGACCAACACTGCGGAGGAAGTTCCCCATCAGGTCCGCTCAGCCAATGACGTAGGTGGGGTCTGAGGTACGAGGGGGCGGGGCGCCCTCGTATCTCAGACCCCGTCTACGTCATTGGCTAAGTGGACCTGATGGGGAACTTCCTCTTCAGTGTAAAAAAATGAATAGACATGCCCCTTCTCACGTTCCCCATCAGGTCCCCTCCTGTGTTCGGCTCATCCCTAGTGGTGAGCTGCATGTTCATTTAGCCATCCACAGAGAACAGGTATCCCTTGTATTCCATACCCCACTTCAGTTTTACTATTACTGGCTTACCAGTAAGCCTATTAAGAAATGGTTTTGGGTTTAGTGGCAAATTCATTCTGCCCGCTGAAGCCACTGCTGATCTACAGACCAGCGAAAGGAAGAAAACATTTCCTCGTGGAATGCTCCGAGAACACGCCGCAGAAGAGGGCATGGAATGGCTAGAGGTACTCTTAATGAAAGCAAAAATTTACCTTGCTGTAAAAAAAATTTTTTATATGCACCTGTCAAACGGATGCACCTCTTCACCGCTCCTCCTTTGACCAACAGAAGCCTCAAAACAAGCTTTTCCATGAGACTGTAACCTACCAGAGTCTGAAAAGGTGTTATATAAACTCTTCTTTAAGGTGCCCTCAATATATTTCATCCTGTGCTCCCTCTGTTGAAGGATGGACAGACGGTTGTTGCCATTATCGCACACCACCATTCCTGGCTTGAGCTTCCATGATGTGAGCCACCTCTGGTAGATAAAATTAAACAACAAAAGCAGCGCTCAATGGTACCAGTAACAAAATAACTTTTGGCAATTGTGGTGCTCAATATACGGTAGTTCATTTATTGGATGCACACTTGAATTAAAAGACAACTGTCAGATGAAAATGATGTAGTTAAAATCAAACAAAATAAAACTCATTCTCATGGTTGAAGTACGCTGAAATATAATGTAAGCATTACCGCCACAGTTCCTGATGACAAGAGGTTAACATCAATGAGTATACTCCATAGTCCCAATCATGGCCGGATGGCTGGATGGCTCAATACACAGAAAAAAACAGTGGAGTGGAGAGACACAGCTCTCTGAAATACAGCTGCTGGTTAGTGTCAGGTGTAAAACTCACTGTGCTGCGGCAGGTGTACTGTAGTCCACGCTGCTGGATGTTGACAGTCAAGCAGACTGGTGTAGCGAGCTACAACCTGGCATCCTGGATAGCACTCTGAGTGATGTGCACTAATTCCAAAAACCAGAAGCAAAGGTCAGGGCCGGAAGCAAAGAGGACTTTGACAAAGCGCAGGGTGTGAAACATGTAAGTCACGGTCGCCACAGCAACAACGAGCCTGTGATCCACCCATCAGCCGGGTACTCTTTGCTTCCGGGCCTGACCTCTGATTCCAGTTTTTGGAATTGGTGCACATCACTCAGAGTGCTATCCAGGACGCCAGGTTGTAGCTCGCTACACCAGTTTGCTTGACTGTCAACATCCAGCAGCGATGTTGACAGTCTACTTTTCTCCAGAAGTTGGCAGCTGCACTGGGGTCCGGTCATTTTCTTACATCATTTATGACAAGACTATATATATATAAATATATATATATATATATATATATATATATATATATATATATATATATTGTGACAGCAGGAAGGTAAAGTCACCTGGTTGCATCCAGGGGGGTAGATATATTTCGCCCAGATTCAGGCTTTACGCCGATTTATACAACTAGGTGGAGAGTTGTATAAGGCTAGTGGGCTCATTGATGACTCATACCTCTAGGGAGAGGGCTGGGCGTCGTGCAGACAGGGAGTTGATGAGGCCAGCTGAAGCTTGTCAGCTCATTTAGGCCTCTATAAAAAACTCCCAGATTCATTAGGTGTTAGCTCATGCCTGGAAGCAGACCTGTGTGGACTGTCTAGGGAGAGTGAACCCCTGTGCGGTGAGAGAAAGCCTGTGTGGCTATATTTTGCTTGGACATTTAAAACCAGGGACTAGGACAGCACTAGGCTGATCCCAGTCGTTAGTTAGGAAACCTGTAAGTTTAGTCAGAGGTCAAGTTGACCAGGATTTATTTTGTTTATGTTTTTTTTGCCTTGCTGTGTTTTTGTCACTGTAAATAGAAAATAAACCGCACCTTTTTGATTTTGAAAACCACAACCTCCGTCTGCTGGGCCTGTTTTTGGGTGGGGAGCCCATCCCGGGGGTCACACATACCCGCTGCCGAGCTAACCCCCTCACAGTTGGTGGAGAACCAGTGGCAGTTTTTTTTTAAGCCAGCATGGAGGAGATACTGAAACAGCTGGCTCTAGCAAATGCCAATCAACAGCAGACAAATGCAGGTTTGCAAAGGAGCCTTGCAGCCCAGCAGCAAGCTCATCAACAGAGCCTTGCAACTTTACAACAGAGTCTGGAGGCTCAGCAACAAGCCCAACAGCAATCTGAGGCCCGCTTCATAGACCTGTTGCAGAAGCAAGAGCAGAGACTACAACAACAGATGGAAGCAGTAATGCAGCAACGTCCGCAGACCAGTGAGGAAAGCCGTCCCACTAATACCGCGTCCTTTGGGGTGAGTCGTTTATTGACAAAAATGACTGGAGAGGATGATCCAGAGGTATTTTTGACCACATTTGAAAGGACCGCTGAAAGAGAAAAGTGGCCTGAGGAGCAGTGGGCTGGACTAGTGGCTCCTCTGTTAACTGGTGAATCGCAGAAAGCTTACTATGACCTAGAGCCTAACCAAGCAAAAGACTATGTGATGCTAAAAGCTGAAATATTGGCAAGGCTGGGTGTCACCCTGGCTGTCCGGGCTCAGCGTGTGCATAACTGGACTTTCCAGCTTGGAAAACCCCCCAGGTCTCAAATGTATGATCTCATTCACCTGAGCAGAAAGTGGCTACAGCCAGAGACTTTGTCCGCACCAAAGATTGTGGAACGTGTTGTAATGGATCGGTTTTTGAGAGCTCTTCCTACTGCCATCCAAAAGTGGGTAAGCCATGGAGACCCAGAGACGGCCGATGGTCTTGTGGATCGTGTGGAGAAATACTTGGCTACAGAGAACCTGACGGCCTCTTCCAGAGACACTCGGACTTTCCACCCTAAGACCAGACCATCCCCAGGGGCGGATAAGATGATTCCAAGGGGTAAGGGTGGAGAGAGTGAGAGGGTGGGAGCTCTACCCCAAGTTTGGCGAGAACAGCCTGGGAAATCAGCGGCTCAAGAGGCGGCAAGAAGGATCGTTTGCTACCGCTGCCGGCAAGCGGGACATATTGCAGCAAATTGCCCGGTTTTGGAGGAACCCATGCAGTGTGACTTTCTGACGGGCAGACGTCAGTCGCTGTGTGCGACAGTCGCATGCACTGCCATTCGGGGAACTGAGAAACATTTATGCAAAATGTGTATTAATGGTAGAAATGTTGTGGTATTGCTGGATTCAGGTAGCCTTGTGACCCTGATAAAGGCTGAGTTAGTTAAAACAGAGGTCTCTGGGAATAGCAAGGTAGCCGTTATTTGTGTGCATGGGGACACCCGAGAGTATCCAGTGACTACAGTGTGTTTCGAGACCCCCAAAGGTACCCTCTCTCATCCAGTGGGCTTAGTATCTCAGTTACCGCATGACGCCATTGTGGGAAGGGATTTTCCGAAGTTCTGGGAACTGTGGGATGATCCTGAGCCCCCCACTGGTGCCCCTATGTACCAGGAATGTGATAGCCAGAACTCCCCTGAGAGTGGTGAGGACTCTCCGGAATTTCCCTTGTCAGTATTGGCAGGGGAGACTCAAGAAACTGGAGAGGAGCCCACCTCCTCAGACGAAAACCTACCGTCTGTGGAGTTTTCTGATCTTGAGGTTCACAGGGAAAACTTTGCCACAGAACAGTTGAAAGACCCCGCCCTAATAAAGGCACGGGAAAACGTAGTGAAAATAGATGGCGAGTTAGTGAACCCAGATAATACCGGCACTTACCCATACTTCAGCGTAGAGAAGGACCTACTGTATCGGGTGGCAAAAAGGGCAGAAGAAACCGTTGAGCAGCTTGTGGTGCCCAAACCTTACAGGAAGTTGGTGTTGGAGTTGGCCCATGGGCACATTCTTGGAGGTCATCTGGGGACAGAGAAAACCCGAGAGAGGGTATTACAGAGATTCTATTGGCCTGGGGTGATGAAGGACATAGAAAATTATTGTTCCTCCTGCCCTGTGTGTCAGAGGTCGGCCCCGATGCCACATTTCCATAGCCCGCTGGTCCCTCTACCCATCATTGAGGTCCCGTTTGAGAGAATCGCAATGGATTTGGTAGGTCCTATAATCAAGTCCGCTAGGGGGCACCAGTACATATTGGTTATAATGGACTATGCCACCCGTTATCCAGAAGCGATCCCTCTCAGAAATACCTCGGCCAAAACCATAGCCAAAGAGCTATCTCTTGTTTTTAGCCGGGTGGGTATTTGTAAAGAACTGCTTACGGACCAAGGTACACCCTTTATGTCCCGGGTTATGAAAGAGCTGTGTAAATTGTTCAAAGTGACGCAATTGCGTACATCTGTGTATCACCCCCAAACCGATGGGCTGGTTGAAAGATTCAACAAAACCCTAAAACAAATGTTGAAGAAAGTGGTGGATAGAGATGGAAGGGATTGGGACTGTTTACTTCCTTATTTGATGTTTGCTATTAGGGAGGTGCCCCAATCCTCTACGGGATTCTCCCCCTTTGAGTTACTGTATGGGAGACACCCAAGAGGGCTGTTGGATATTGCCAAGGAAACTTGGGAAAGTGAGAGTTCTCCCCACAGGAGTGTGATTGAGCATGTCGCCCTGATGCAAGATCGAATTGCACAGGTAATGCCCATCGTGAAGGAACATTTGGCCCAAGCGCAGTTGGCACAGCAGAGAGTGTACAACCGTGGAGCCAAGACCCGTACCTTTTCCCCGGGGGATAGGATATTGGTACTTGTCCCTACGGTTGAAAGTAAATTCCTTGCCAAATGGCAAGGCCCCTACGAGATAATGGAAAAAGTGAGCGAAGTGAATTACAAGGTCAGACAACCAGGAAGGCGAAAGCCCGAACAGATATATCACGTTAATCTGTTGAAAGCCTGGAGGGATAGAGAGTCCCTAGTCGCAGAAACTTGGTCACCAGCTCAAACTGGTTGCGTGATACCGGAGGTTGGAATAGCAGCCACCTTGTCACAACCCCAACAACAGGAGGTTAAGGAGTTTGTGCTTCGCAACAAGGAGGTGTTCTCTGAGCTGCCGGGACAAACATCTGGGGTAGAGCATGATATTATTACCCCGCCCGGTGAAAGGGTGAAGTTAAAACCCTATCGGATCCCAGAGGCCCGACGGGAGGCAATACGGGAGGAAGTACAGAAAATGCTGAACTTAGGGGTGATAGAGGAGTCCCAAAGTGATTGGTCTAGTCCCATTGTGTTGGTGCCTAAACCGGATGGGAGCTGGCGATTTTGTAACGATTTTCGTCAGTTGAACAAAGTTACAAAATTTGACACCTACCCCATGCCACGTATAGATGAGTTGATCGACCGGCTGGGAACAGCCCGATACATGACGACTCTTGACCTCACAAAAGGGTATTGGCAAATTCCCCTGGCCAAGTCGGCCAAAGAGAAAACCGCATTTGTAACCCCAGACGGGGCGTTCCAATATAAAAGAATGCCGTTCGGGTTACAGAATGCGCCGGCCACATTCCAGCGGAAAATGGACCAGATGCTGAGGCCCCATCGGAAGTATGCTGCGGCTTACCTGGATGACATAATTGTCCATAGCACAGATTGGGCCTCACATCTGCCAAAAGTGCAAGCAGTCCTGGACTCTGTTCGGGAAGCAGGGTTTACGGCTAACCCCAAGAAGTGTACCATTGGGCAGGAGGAGGCCAAATATCTTGGGTACACCATTGGGAGGGGAGTAATAAAACCCCAACTCAACAAAGTCGAGGCCATCCAGAGTTGGCCACGTCCCAACAGCAAGAAGCAGGTACGAGCCTTTCTGGGAATCGCTGGGTATTATCGGCGATTCATTCCCCACTTTGCTTCTAAGGCTGTGCCCCTAACCAACCTGACGAAGGGGAAAGGGTCGGTCATGATTAAATGGACCCCCGAGGCTGAGGCAGCATTCCAGTTCTTGAAACAAGCCTTATGTAGCCAGCCAGTGTTGTACTCACCCGACTTCTCTAGAGACTTTGTCGTACAAAGTGATGCGTCAGATGTGGGGTTAGGAGCAGTATTGTCCCAGGTCTGGAACGGGGAAGAGCACCCAGTCATTTACCTCAGCAGGAAGTTGAAGTCCCATGAGGTAAATTACGCCACCGTTGAAAAGGAGTGTTTAGCGGTGAAGTGGGCTCTAGATTCCCTTCGGTACTACCTGCTAGGTAGGCACTTTGACATGATTACGGATCACGCTCCGTTAAAGTGGATGGCTCAAAACAAGGAAACAAATAGAAGAGTGAATAGGTGGTTCCTGGCCCTCCAGGAATTCAACTTCACAGTAAAGCATCGCCCTGGCGTTCAAATGGGGAATGTGGATGCTTTGTCTCGAGTACATGAATGCCTGATTGCTGGTGTTCCAACCCCGAGGTTAAAACAAGAGGGGGGGGTATGTGACAGCAGGAAGGTAAAGTCACCTGGTTGCATCCAGGGGGGTAGATATATTTCGCCCAGATTCAGGCTTTACGCCGATTTATACAACTAGGTGGAGAGTTGTATAAGGCTAGTGGGCTCATTGATGACTCATACCTCTAGGGAGAGGGCTGGGCGTCGTGCAGACAGGGAGTTGATGAGGCCAGCTGAAGCTTGTCAGCTCATTTAGGCCTCTATAAAAAACTCCCAGATTCATTAGGTGTTAGCTCATGCCTGGAAGCAGACCTGTGTGGACTGTCTAGGGAGAGTGAACCCCTGTGCGGTGAGAGAAAGCCTGTGTGGCTATATTTTGCTTGGACATTTAAAACCAGGGACTAGGACAGCACTAGGCTGATCCCAGTCGTTAGTTAGGAAACCTGTAAGTTTAGTCAGAGGTCAAGTTGACCAGGATTTATTTTGTTTATGTTTTTTTTGCCTTGCTGTGTTTTTGTCACTGTAAATAGAAAATAAACCGCACCTTTTTGATTTTGAAAACCACAACCTCCGTCTGCTGGGCCTGTTTTTGGGTGGGGAGCCCATCCCGGGGGTCACACATACCCGCTGCCGAGCTAACCCCCTCACAATATATATATATATATATATATATATATATATATATATATATATATATATATTTATTTAATGTCCCTCAATGACTGCCAGTTTTAGCGCTTAATGACTTTATTGTTTTTTGAGCCACCTCTGGGCCTGCCCCTGCAGAGCTAAAAGAATCTGTGCTCCGGTGTGGCTCCTGTCCCCTAGACAGACCAGCTGAAGCACTGTATGGCATCTTTTAGCCTGACTCATTGAATAGCTCCTTGAACACTTAGGGGTTACTGGTGGTTCATAGGAGGGCATGGATGATGAGGAAGAGGGGGTGGAACTGATAGATCATAGATCTCACATCATCACTACCAGCTGTATGGTGATGTGGCAGCAAAACAAGCTTCAGCACTGAGCCCTGTCCTGCATCCTTCCTAGTTGCAAGCAGAGTGACCCAGTAATCTGTGAACGAAATATAGCATTCCTGACCATGCTTGCTGGACCATGTGTCAGCAATATGGTGGACCTTGCTGCTGACTGCCTTGCCCAATGATGCCAAAAAATGTACTGCACATGATGGTACAGAGCTGGAATGGCCTTACATGCAAAGAAATAGAAACTGCAAATTCATGGAAGGGGGCAGAATCCACCAAACAGAAAGGCAGGCGTTGTAAAGCCAGAAATTTGGATAAGCTGAAATTTAGACGCTGGGCATGTGGGTGGCAAGGAGTGTGTTTTTTTTTTTAATGCAGCAGCTGGGACAGAGAAATGTTCCTGCTATACTCAACAGCTGGTGGTCTGCTGTATGCAGATGTGTTGCAAGGACCTGTGATACCCTTTGCTATATCATCATCCCTGTCAGTGGAGGCTGCTGAGAGGTCATGAGATATAGCGGGGGTAGACATGAAAGGTGAGGAGGAGAAGAATTGTGTCCCTTGTTGTATGGCTTTCAGGTGCTTTTGCCAACGGGCTGAGTGAGCGGAGGTTAAATGCCTTTCCAAGCACGTGGTACCCAAATAGCTGGTGTTTTTGCCATGCTTGATCTGCTTGTGGCAGAGATTGCAAATTGCAACAGTGTGATCGGCTCCACATGTGCTAAAAAAGCCCACAAAGCTAAGCTGTGGGAAGTGGGCTCCACAATCTGATGGAATAGGGTGGCTGCTCTATACTGTTCCACGATGGCTGTCTCTGGAGGACATTCTGCCCATTTGGGGTTGTGCCTCCCCTTCACTTTTCTCCTATGCTCTATCTGGCACCCAAGTCACGTCAGTGATCTCATCATCATCATCCCTTTCACCCTCATCACTGGAGCCAAATTGGCAATATGCTGCAGCTGGGGGAGCAGGACTGCCAATTTGTTGTTTATCAGTGTTCTCCCCTCTCTTTGGTTTAATGTTACATCCTTCCTCAACCTCAGAACCAACAAGATCAAGTAATGCTTGTGCATTGCGATGACGCAGGCGGCTGACTTCCTAGGTGTACATAATATAACTGAGTACTAACATTTTATAGGTAAAGTTGATCCAGGAAATATCCAATTGCCTTTCTGGGGATCCGGAAGGATTTTTTTTCCTGCTGTAGCAAATTGGATCATGCTTTGCTGGGGTTTTTCACCTTCTGTGGGTATAGGATTGTGTATATGGGATTGTATGGTTGTGTTTCTATTTTTTAATTGGTTGAGCTAGATAGACTTGTGTCTTTTTTTAACCTAACTATGTAACTATGTAGCTGACGCTGTGTTCAAATAATTCAGCTGACTCCTCCAAGCATAATGCTGGGGCTGTGGCCGAATTAGCTGTGGACAAGGAGGCAGAATTAGCCACTCTGGCAGCTGCAGCGGACTGCGCACCAGTCTCAGCTTGGGTGATAGAGAATGAGGAGGATGAAGATGGTTTAGTATGCCAGTCCGCCACCTCCTCTGCATGCTGTGGCTGGATAGCACGTTGCATGGGCAACACCGCTAAACAGAGAAAAACGTGCTCTGCCTGAGGACGGACCATGTCCAACTTTGCAGATGCTGCTGGCCCCCTCATAGTGGCATGGGAATGTCTGCCTCTCCTTGTTGGTCCAGACATGATGTCGGGGGCTTATTACCCAAATTTAATAGATACTGGGAAATGTGTAAATGGATGCACTTTATTCAATGAAAAATGGTGATTGGTGCACATTAAATTGAGGACTGACACTGACAGAAATGTAAAACTATAAAATAAAAAATAAAAACGGGGAACAGCTTCGCAGTCAGAAAAACCTGCTGCTGAATATTTTAAAAGAGGGCAGGCAAGGGACAAAAGATAAAAAACAAAAAAACAAACGCAACAACAACAAAAATAGGGGGGGTATACAGCATTAAATGTTATGTGATGCTGTGTTTAAACACTGCACTACACTAACACTGCACACACACACACACACACACACACTACACTATACTCACACTATCAGTGGTGGCCCGTTCATAAGGGGCGCATGGGTGCCGCCCCCCCAGCACTGTGTTTGGGAGCTGGACACAGTGCACTATGGGAAGCGCCACATCTATGCAATCAAGAGATTGCAGACGAGACGCTTCATTTGCAGGGTTTTGAATGGGCTTGTGGCGCAGTCCATCGCGCTGGACAACTTCCGCCTGCCCGTAGTATCTCTATGGCCGGGTGCTTTGTTCTCTGTGTTAAGATGTCACTTCCGGTTTTTCCCTGTGCCAGTGATAAACTGTAAGTGACGTCAGCACCTCTGTGGAACGCACGGCCCGAGCGGAGCTGTTTGGTAAGTAATCATCACTCTCCCGCCTGCCCAGTAAGGAGCGCATATTTTGTGTATCCTCTACTCTGCTTGATTCCACCTGCTAATCCCTACGCCACTACAGGGCATAGTAGAGAGAGGGCCCACTGAGTGCAGCATGGGACCAGGAGATCAACACTGGTTTCTGCAGAGATAGCAGATCATTGCATGCTATGCTGCAGTACTATAATGTGATTTGTATATGTGGATTTCCTTGTGATTATCTGATATGGTGAGCATGCACGCAACAAATGTCAAGCAGTACTGCTGATAGACACAGGTGCTTAAAAGTTAGATTAACTTAGTATAGAATGGTTACTTGAATGTTGTTCAGGCATACCTATTATTGTTAGTGGTGTTGTATATGCTATGTATGGTATTTATTATATTCATTTATATAGCACCTGAAACAATTGAGTACTGTCTGTGAAACTTTTTATTTGCACTAACATCTAGATTTTCAGGACAAGCTTTCGGGGTTTACCCCCTTGTTCAATGTACACCCCCAAAAGCTTGTGCAAATTAAAAATGATTATAGACAGTACTCAATTGTTTCTCTTGCAAGTGCAGGATTTGTGATTAATGCTATATACTAGGATTTGTGATTAATACTATATACCAGGATTTGTGAGAAATGCTATATACCAGGATTTGTGAGAAATGCTATATACCAGGATTTGTAAGACATGCTATATTCCAGGATTTGTGATGAATGCTATATGCTATACTTATGACTTTGTCCAATCATGGCTCTGACTGTGCTCTGTGCCTTGATTGGGCAAAGCCTTGCTCCTGACCAGTGGTCAGGGGCATTGCTTCATCCAATTAGGGCCCTAGAATGCACTGTGCAGTGTGCAGTGCATTGTGGGGTACTCGATGGGCGAACATTGGGACAAATAATTACAAATTCAAAAACTCACCATGTCTCTTACTAAATGCCCCAGATGGTCTACTTTCTGAAAAGGGATCATTTGGGGGGTATTTGTACTGTTCTGGCATTTTAAGGGACTCAAGAAATTAGATAGTCCATCAGTACATCAGAATTAATACATTTTCAAATATGCATTAAGGTGAAAAAACATCCGATAATTACAGGCCCCCCAGCAGCCCCCCGGTTTACTTACCTGAGCCCTCCAAAGTCCCACGTCGAGAATGAGCTGGCTGCTCGGATCTTCATTGGATGATAATTAGCAGCGCAGCCATTGGCTCCCACTGCTGTCAATCAATTCCAATGACATGGGTGCCAGGGGGCGGGGCAGAGTCTGGCATTCCTGTCTATGGACACAAATGCTGGACTTGGGAGCGTGCCCACAATGTAACCCCCTTGGGAAAGCGCTTCCCAGAGGGGGATAACTGATGCAGGGAGAAGCTGAGACAACCACAGAGGGACCCCAGAAGATGAGTTTCAGGGCCACTCTGTGCAAAACGAGCTGCACAGTGGAGGTAAGTATGACATGTTTGTTATTTTTAAAATATAATTTTTGAACCTTTACAATCACTTTAAGTCCTTCCTCTGTAGCATTTAACAACTGTAACAAGTTGTATCTTGTCTTCTGTAACCACCTGGAATTTGCCTGAATATGAAATACACCTCCAAAAAAGAATAGTATTATTAAAAAGAAAAACTTTTAGTGTCAGGATACAGCCGGCCTCTGGCAAGCATTTCAGGGCAACCTACAAAGTAATGGCTCCTACACTATCTATTTGATTTAATTCTCTAATTGAGTGTGTTCCTGTTACTCCTAACAGCATCCACTAAAATAATATGCATGTATCTATACAGTTTTATCATAATACAATACACTTAGGGTATACCTCCATTCCATATTATCGGTATATATCCATTGAAGTACATATTTCCTTGTCAAAATATTTTATTGATTGGATTAACAAGTAAATACAAGCAGTTGTAATAAATAATACAACAGTAAACAAACCATGTTTAACATAAATGGTAGAATTTTAAGGTCCACTAAGTAGCTACTGTTATGTAGGTTATTTGACCATTACAGAAAAGAAAAGTAAATTAGTTAATATAACTAAGAATAATTAACTACAATTGAAATAATGCTACCATATAGAGTATTAGCTTGGACCAGAGCTGTTAAAATTTGTTAAATAGAAAAATACTTCATTACTGTTCAGTAAAAGAATAAAAAATAGAGCCGAAGAGAAAAAAAAAATATATAAAAGAAAAGAACACACAGAAAAAGAACACACAAGAAAAGGAAGAATAGAATAGTGAGGAGAATAGAGAAAAAAGTGCAGGAGTCCACTGGATTAGCTCAGATCCTATGGCTTCCTGTCTGAGGGTGTAAAAAGCATTATAATATTCACAACAGAAGGTAGGGTAGCACCAAGGCTCTGAAAGTTTGGGTTTGGGATTGCAAATCACTTTTATCTGAGTAGGGTTGTCAGCTACCATGGCATGAGAATTGTGTTATCACAGAGTGGTGATAAGTGGTATTTGATCCAAGGATTCCAGGTTTTTTCGAAAGCTGGAATTTGATCTCTTTCTATTGCTAGCATTTTGGTATTCTATTGCTAGCATGAAAACGTTTAGTCTGGATTCAGTCTCGGGTACCTCTAGGTCAGGGGTCCTCCACGCCTTTGCGATTGTTTGCTTAGCCGCCGTGAGGAGTTTAAATTGTCTATAAGTAATACAGTCCGGTTTTAGATTGAGCAAGGCTGTGGCTGGGTCAGGTTGCACATTGAGATTAAACATTCTGGAGGCAACTCCAAATATTTTCTTCCAATATATCTGTGCCAATGGGCAGGACCACCATATGTGCAAGTGGGTGCCCGGGTCAAGGTGAAGTACATATTTCCAATAGGACATATTTTACATAAGTTATCCTCTTACATTTTATTTCCTAGCTCCCAACCCATACTATTTCCCATACAAAAAATGTAATCTTATAGAATTTCTTAACCCTGATTCCACCTACCAGCCACTATTACCCTGACCATCTCATACCATCAATATAGTCAGTCCAGATATTTCATTAGCTTTACTTTTGTGTTGTCCCACAAAGTCTATTCAGCCCAAAACCGTTTACCTTTTTCTCTATCTCTGCACATACAATAGCACAGTACTACTATTACAGTCAGTGAAGGGCTTTTCTGACAGTCACTGCTATACTAAGTCACAGTCCTAATTTTAAATACTCTGGCATCATTTCTGACTTTTCCTAAATCTTAAAAAATAAATTCTCAAAAAAAAATCACATTAAAATAAAAAGAAAGCATAATAAAAATGACAAATCTCCAATTTCTTTTTAATCCCATTGGACAAAACAATTTTTTTTATAAATAAGCAACTAAATAAAATAAAGAAATAAATGCATGTATCTATACACACACATACATTTTGCTTCCCTTTTAGGCTAAATATAATTTATTTGCATTTCCTTACAACAATACATCTCTACATCACAAGAGTAAGAAAACAATTGTGTCCATTTAACAAAATATGTAGTAACAGTATTCAAGTTCATCTCTAGAATCAGAGGAGCCCTTGTGTGTCCTGACATGGGAATGTGCTGTCACAGAGAGCACAAATATATGAAAATGAAGGCATTTAAAATATACCAAAATTTTTTTTGCTTCCTTTTATATGAAACATAGAAACAGAAAAGCGACTCATACATTTTGCTTCTTTTTAGGCTGAATATATTCTTATTTGCATCTCCTTAGAGCAATATATCTCTACATCACAAGAGTAAGAAAACAATCTTGTCCATTTAAGAAAATATGTAGTACCAACAGTATTTAAGTTCATCTCTAGAATCAGAGAAGCCCTTGTGTGTCCTGACATGGGAATGTGCTGTCAGAGAGCACAAATATATCAAAATGAGGGCACGTTAAATATACCAAAAATGTATTTTGCTTTCTCTTATATGAAACATAGAAACAAAAGTGAAGGCAGAAAAAAAGACCAAGTGGTCCTTGAGTCCTGTGTTTTAGTATTTTTTTGTTAACTTTTTTGACTGAGTATAGATCTTTTTTTTCACATTACCAAGTTTATTAAAAGCTTAATTATAACAAATAAAGTAAGTAGTTTAGACAGGTTTTGACTACAGTAACAAAGCCAAAATATTAAAGAATCATGAAAGGTATACAACAATACAATCAAAAAGACTAAAAGAGGTGCAAAGTTGTCAAAGCAACAAAATGTTATCTTATATAGAGTACAGATCATCACAGCAAGTGATGAACAAAAGTAAACGATGACCGTATAAAGTATTGTCTCAGAGTAATATCTAGGTTTCATAAAGGTAAGAGCAAACAAAAAACAAAACAAACATAAGAGAAGAGATAGATCATATTAACAAGCCATGAACAACATAAAATTAAAGTATAATGTAGTAAAGTAAAATATAGAAAAATTAGTGCGGAGGCCTAAATATCAGGAAAGGGGTTCTGTAAGTTGACATAGCATAGGAAAACCAACATTCATTATTTGAATCTTTCCTAAAGTGTAACATCCTTTCCAGGGGGATTTGTGTAGACACTATTTCAAGTCAAAATGAGGAAAAATCACATCAAGTGCCCAGATCCTTTAAATTTAGTATGGGTATCGAAAAACTTAAAAGTAAACCATCCATTTCATGTTTTATGAAAACCAGAGATATTGGTGTATGTTTAATATACCGTGATATTTCACTGCTGCTGAGTTCACGGTTCTTCTCAGAGATATCTGTTCTCCCCATTGTGGTAGTTTAATATACAGTGTAGATCACTTCTCCCACTGTGAATAGAAGTGATCTACAAATGCTTTGAGAATCCCAAACGGCTTCTGTTTCTGTAATCTCGCGATACCACGGGAGATTTCATTATCAGAACCCCAAAGTGAAAAATGAAACACTCCACATACACTGCACATATTAACTTAATAATAAAGTTATAATCCCCCTACCCAATAAACAGACACCCCATAACTGCAAAACATTATAACGATTAATACATAAGCATAACACATGTACATATTTATGTGAATGGTGTATTCTGAAATGATTGTACTGTATTTGTCATGCAGCTATGCACCATTCATATAAAAACAATAAATATATATATTAAATAGTTCAAAATAATATAAAAAAAAGCATAACAATAAAAATATTAAATGAATAATTAAATATTAAATATATATATATATATATATATATATATATATATATATTTAAATTAAATTAAAATAAATCATTTTAAATGAAGAGAAACCCCTGTATAATAAAATTAGAATAGTCCATGAGCTGAACCAAATGTTAGGTTTAAAATAAATAAAAAATAATTAAAAGACTTAAATAAAATATAGAAAATGTAATTTAAATAATACCAGTTCAAAGGAAGTGGTTTTATGTTATTTTTAATACTCATCAAATTGAATTGATAAAAAAAGGCATTTTACAAATATATATGTTGTGTTAGAAAACTCCCATAATGTGTTAATAATGGTACAATCAGTGGCGTGCGTTCAAAGAGGGCGCCGGAGCGCCGCCCCCTCTCGCTCCTGCACCGCCACTGAAAAACAATACATAGGTTCATGCATTGCATGAACTTATGTATTGTCGGGACTTGGGAGAAGACATCGAGGGAGGATTGCTGACCAGAGAGAGGTAAGTGCTGGGAGAAGCAATCTGGCGGTTTTTGAGGGGGCAAACTGGCGGCAATTAATGGGTACAGTGGTGACAATTAATGGGCACAGTGGCGACAATTGATGGGCACAGTGGCTGCGTTTGGACACGGTAAGGCTGCAATTGATGTTTTTTTTTTTTCGTTTGTTTGCGCCCCCCCAAAAATTTTGGCCACCAGCCGCCACTGGGTACAATCCTGTAAAAGTTAAGTTAAACTATTAAGCATTTGAGGGTATAAGATAGGAAGCAAGGGTCAGAAAAAAAAAGAGATTTGCAACATTTTCTTACACAAAATTTTCTTACACACAAAATATGGCGCACAGAGCGTCGTGGTGAACAGTGGACATGTCTTAAATTGCGCTAAATATTGGCTTAAAGGGGGTGTTGTTAAAGAGAGTCTGAGATGACTTGTATAGTGCAGAATGTGGTAATGTTAAATAGGGAGTGTAGAGTGTATGGTGGTGAGTAATATGTAAGGGAGAGGAGTGCGGAGTGTATGGAGGTGGGTAATATGTACAGGAGTGGAGTGTGGAATGTATGGCGGGGGGTAATATGTACAGGAGAGGAGTGTGGAATGTATGGCGGGGGGTAATATGTACAGGAGAGGCGTGCGGAGTGTATGGCGGGGGGGTAATATGTACAAGAGAGGAGTGTGGAGTGTATGGCGGGGGGTGATATGTACAGGAGAGGAGTGTGGAGTGTATAGCGGGGGGGTAATATGTACAGGAGAGGAGTGCGGAGTGTATGGCGGGGGGGTAATATGTACAAGAGAGGAGTTCGGAGTGTATGGCGGTAGGGTAAAATGTACAGGAGAGGAGTGTGGAATGTATGGCGAGGGGGGTAATATGTACAGGAGAGGAGTGTGGAGTGTATGGCGTTGGGTAATATGTACAGGAGAGGAGTGTGGAGTGTATGGCGGGGGGTGATATGTACAGGAGAGGAGTGTGGAGTGTATGGCGGGGGGTGATATGTACAGGAGAGGAGTGCGGAGTGTATAGCGGGGGGTAATATGTACAGGAGAGGAGTGCAGAGTGTATAGCGGGGGGGGTAATATGTACAGGAGAGGAGCGCGGAGTGTATGGCGGGGGTAGTTAGTGGAGAGAGGAGGAAGAGGAGTGCAATACCACCTTCTGATAGTCTGTCAGCCACTGCTATATCACCTTGGTGGTGGGGCACTCCGAAGGATGTAAGGGGGCACTCTGGAGGAAGTAAAGGGGCACTCTGGAGGCACTAAGGGGCACCCTGGACGTTGTAAGGGCTGATGTAACTGGGCACTCTGGTCCTCCAGAGTGCCCCCTTACATCCTCCTCCAGAGTGTCCCCTTACATCCCCCTCCAGAGTGTCCCCTTACATCCCCCTCCAGAGTGTCCCCTTACATCCTCCTCCAGAGTGCCCCCTTACATCCCCCTCCAGAGTGCCCCCTTACATCCCCCTCCAGAGTGTCCCCTTACATCCCCCTCCAGAGTGCCCCCTTACATCCCCCTCCAGAGTGCCCCCTTACATCCCCTTCCAGAGTGCCCCCTTACATCCCCCTCCAGAGTGCCCCCTTACATCCCCCTCCAGAGTGCCCCCTTACATCCCCCTCCAGAGTGTCCCCTTACATCCCCTTCCAGAGTGTCCCCTTACATCCCCTTCCAGAGTGTCCCCTTACATCCCCTTCCAGAGTGTCCCCTTACATCCCCCTCCAGAGTGCCCCCTTACACCTTCCTCCAGCGTGCCCCTTACATCCCCCTCCAGAGTGTCCCCTTACATCCCCCTCCAGAGTGCCCCCTTACATCCCCTTCCAGAGTGCCCCCTTACATCCCCCTCCAGAGTGCCCCCTTACATCCCCCTCCAGAGTGCCCCCTTACATCCCCCTCCAGAGTGCCCCCTTACATCCCCCTCCAGAGTGTCCCCTTACATCCCCTTCCAGAGTGTCCCCTTACATCCCCTTCCAGAGTGTCCCCTTACATCCCCTTCCAGAGTGTCCCCTTACATCCCCCTCCAGAGTGCCCCCTTACACCTTCCTCCAGCGTGCCCCCTTACACCTTCCTCCAGCGTGCCCCCTTACACCTTCCTCCAGCGTGCCCCCTTACATCTCCCTCCAGAGTGCCCCCTTACATCTCCCTCCAGAGTGCCCCCTTACATCTCCCTTTAGAGTGCCCCCTTACATCCCCCCCAGAGTGCCCCCTTACATTCCCCTCAAGAGTGCCCCCTTAGTACTACTGTACAAAGGGGCACTCTGGAGAAAGTAAAGGGGCACTCTGGAGAAAGTAAGGGGCTGAAGTAAGGGAGCCCTCTGGAGGAAGTAAGGGGGCACTCTGGAGGCACACATATAGTACCTCCAGAGTGCCCCCTGCAGAGACTCCTGAGGAGTGATGGCCATTAATCCATGCCAGGTGAATGTTAGGAAAAGCAGAGCACACCACCCACCTCATGGCTGCCCTATTCCAGTCCTGCTTGCTCTCTCCCTGCCACAGCCCTGACATAAGCCCGGTCCAGCCTGTGGTGTATGTTCCCATGTTATCATGTTATGTTTTTAGAGATCTTTATATATGTATGTGTAGCGATACCTCCAACTAAGGAGGCCGCAGAATTAGATTTGGGCCCTGAGTGCAGCTCCGCCAACCCCCGGCAATAGGCTCTACCCCCTTCTGGCACAGCTAGTACTAACAATCAATGATATGTCCTATGCAATAGAATAACTAAGCAAGGACACAGTAATGAATTGTAATAGGTAAAGTGTTTTACTCATTTTTCTCAATATGGATAAAGGGGTAACAGTAATCACAGTTCAAGATAATCACTCCTAAGGGCAGCGTCCTGCCACTCTAACACACTATATAGTAACACACGCTACAGGTGCGCCATACGGGCGACCGTTAACTAAGTGCCCTATGGCGCAGTAATCAAACACGCTAGAATCCCCACCAGGCCTGGTTCTAATATTTAGCTTAGTCCTTCTTTCTTCACCGGCAGGTCTGTAATGGTGGTGCACTTTAAACAGAGTATAACTTTGTAATTAGTGATGAGCCGAACACCCCCGGGTTCGGTTCGCACCAGAACCCGCGAACGGTCCGAAAGTTTGTACGAACATTAGAACCCTATTAAATACAATGGATGCGAACGTTCGAATTCTAAAGTGCTAATTATAACGACTATTATGCATGTTATTGTCCTAAAAGGGTTTGGGAACCCGGGTTCTGCACCAGGGGACATGTATCAATGCAAAAAGAAGTTTTAAAAACGGTCGTTTTTCGGGAGCAGTCATTTTAATGATGCATAAAGTGAAAAAAAAAAGTCAAATATTCCTTTAAATATCGTACCTGGGGGGTGTCTAAAGTATGCCTGTGAAGTGCCACGTGTTTCCCGTGTTTAGAACTGTCCCTGCACAAAATGACACTTCTAAAGGAAAAAAAAGCCATTTTAAAACTGCTTGCGGCTTTAATGTAATGTCTGGTCCCGGTAATATGGATGAAAATCTTTAAGAAAAATGGCATAGCTACCCCATGACCCCCCCCCCCCCCCCTACCCCAGCCCATTACCAGCCCCTTTGGGTCTTGTATGGATATTAAGGGGAACACCGCACACAAAATAAAAAAGGCCCTATATACTCTGAACAGCCGTATACAGGCGGTGCATACAAGACAGGGACTGTAGGTTTGTTCTTATGTAGAATGTGTTTGTAATTTTGAACAGGTACATTGTTTAAGTGTAGCTCCAGCCCAAAAATCTATTTTTAAACTTTTTGGAAAACATAGGTAAGGGTTATCACCCCTGTAACATTTGTTTTGCTGTCTGTGCCCCTGTTCAGAACATTTCACCTCACTTTCCGTCCCAATGACAACTGTTTTTAAAATGTGGTGTTTTTCTTGAAACAAGGATTGGTGATAAAGCATCAGTACAGAGGAGACACCTTTCTCCCATATTAATTCTTACAGGAGAGAATTTTCCTTCCTAGGGGTAGATTTCCTCTCACTTCCTGTTGTCTTCTTGCGTTTGCAAGTAGGAGTCGTTTGTAAGTTGGATGTTTGAAAGTAGGGACCTGCCGTATATACTCTGCAGAAATAGGCCCCTTAGTTGTTGGTGTTGGCACAACACTGTAAGCACTCTCAGTTACTCTTGGTTGGTGCTGGAACGCCCTGCTGTCAACTATTATATCAGGAATTGTAATTACATATAATTGTTGAACAGTGGTAGTAAAAATTGGGCCTTTGATGGTGGTGCTGGTGCCACAACACTGTAAGCCCTGACAGTTACTCTTGGTGGGTGCAGCAATGGGCCCTGCTGTTAATTATTAGATCAAGAATTGTAATTGCATGCCCCTGTTGAACAGGGGCTGAAAAATTGGGCCTTTCGTGGTGGTGGTGGCAGTGTTGCCAACCGTACGTTAATTTAACCCCCTTTTTGGGGTGTACGTAAAGTCCGTTGTGGGCATCGGCTGCCCATAAAAAAGATGGCCACGAGCCGACCAAGCAACTGCGCATGCGCCGTTCCGAAGCCGGCCGGGCTCGGGAAAGCTCGTATGCGTTCGGCCGAGCGGCGCATGCGCAGTAACGTAATGGCGCTTCCCGGCGCCATTTTTGAATATACTTTCAGCCAGGACGGGAGTGCTCGCGGGGCGGGCTACAGTGGTGCACTCGCAGTTGCCGTAGGAGGAGAGGAGGACTCGGCCGAGCAGGGGTGAGGAGGAGGAGGAGGGGATATGAAGGAGGAGGGGATATGAAGGAGGAGGAGGAGGGGGAGGGGGAGATATGAAGGAGGACGAGGAGGAGGAGGGGGAGGGGGGGATATGAAGTAAGAGGAGGACTGCGCTGGGAGTGGGAGCGCTGGAGGGTGAAGCGGCCATGGCATGCAGGGGAGGGACAGAGGCTGATGTGCTCTTTCTGTCTACCAGCATATAACTTCTCCTCCACATCATCAGTATGCTGTGTCCTCCTTCTGTGCCCTTTTCACCTCTCCACATGTCAGAGCTGCCCTGACCTGTGGAGAGGTGAAAAGGGCACAGAAGGAGGACACAGCATACTGATGATGTGGAGGAGAAGTTATATGATGGTGGACAGAGGAGGAGGCCACTGAGGGGGTAACGAGGACCCTATCATGTCCGCAGCCTCTGTCCCCCTCCTGTGTCATGTCCGCAGCCTCTGTCCCCCTCCTGTGTCATGTCCGCAGCCTCTGTCACCCCTCCTGTGCCGTGTCCGCAGCCTCTGTCACCCCTCCTGTGCCGTGTCCGCAGCCTCTGTCACCCCTCCTGTGCCGTGTCCGCAGCCTCTGTCACCCCTCCTGTGCCGTGTCCGCAGCCTCTGTCACCCCTCCTGTGCCATGTCCGCAGCCTCTGTCCCCCTCCTGTGTCATGTCCGCAGCCTCTGTCCCCCTCCTGTGTCATGTCCGCAGCCTCTGTCCCCCTCCTGTGTCATGTCCGCAGCCTCTGTCACCCCTCCTGTGTCATGTCCGCAGCCTCTGTCCCCCTCCTGTATCGTGTCCGCAGCCTCTGTCCCCCTCCTGTAGTGTGTCCGCAGCCTCTGTCCACCTCCTGTATCGTGTCCGCAGCCTCTGACCCTCTCCTGTCTTTTATGTCTGCAGTCTCTGAAGGGATTCTAGAAAGATGTCAAGAGTGGGAGCGCCGGGATGGGGGTTACGGCCCAGGAAGAAACGGACACGTGGACTGTGGAGAGGAGGTCAGAGCCGCCAAGCTGGAGCCGTCTGACTGAGCCCCGCACTGTGCACCTGAGAGCAGGTCAGTGACAGCGCCGCCAGGCCAGTCTGAGGGGGGGGGCACTGATGTAAGGAGGTGAATGAATACAATAATGTAAGGGGGCACTGATATAAAAGGTCCCCCCCTATATTAGTACCCCCCCCTTACCTTAGTGTATTCACTCTGTGGAAGGTGGTCTCTTATCACCAGAGCCCCCATCCACATCAGAGTTCCCCCTTACATCATGATCTGCAGCGTTCCCCTTTACATAAGAGTTCCCTTGCACTGTAAGGGGGATCCCTGCAGACTCTGATGTAAGAAGGAACTCTGTGCTGGCTGGGTTATAGTAACCTAACCTTCATGTGAATTGAGAAAAATGTTTTTTTACTTTTGTTTAACTTAAACACATTGATATTAGCATTAGCTGTGTGTTTATAGTTCAAATATTGATATTTGCACTGTTTAGCAGTAAAAACTGTAATTGTAGGTACTTTTTTGCAGCGGCAGTAAAAAATGCGGCCCTGCCAGTAATTGTCATGATTTTTGCCAGTAAGAAATTGGTGCCGTACAGAAATTTTGGCATCCTTGCCAGTAAATTTCACTTCAGGGGGTTGGCAACACTGGGTGGTGGTGGTGTTGCCACAACACTGTAAGCCCTCAGAGTTACTCTTGGTGGGTGCAGGAATGGGCCCTGCTGTGAATTATTAGATCAAGAATTGTAATTACATGCCCCTTTTGAACAGGGGCTGAAAAATTGGGCCTTTCGTGGTGGTGGTGGTGGCGTTGCCACAACACTGTAAGCCCTCAGAGTTACTCTTGGTGGGTGCAGCAATGGGCCCTGCTGTGAATTATTAGATCAAGAATTGTAATTACATGCCCCTGTTGAACAGGGGCTGAAAAATTGGGCCTTAGGCACTGGTGGCACAACACTGCAACCCCTCACAGATACTGTACTTGGAGCACAGCAATGAGCCCTGTTGCAAAGTATTGCTTCAAAAATTGTAATTACACGCCCCTGTTAAACAGGGGCTTAAAAATTGGGCCTTAGCTACTGGTGGCGGCACCCATAAACAAAAATGATCTTCCAAGCTATCATCATCAATCGTATCATTGAGGACTCGGAGGAGGAGGATAGCCAGTCAACATAACAGCACAGGCACTCAGCATCAGCATCAGTCTTGAAGGGATGTGACATGTTAAAATCAATTAGTCTGTTATATCAGCATCAGGTGTGTGGTAGCTGGTGGTGATCCAAGACTGGTTCATCTTGATGAAAGTCAGTCGATCAACCGAGTCGGTGGACAGGCGCACCCTGTGATCCGTGACAAATCCTCCAGCAGCACTGAATGTGCGTTCCGAAAGAACGCTGGATGCAGGACAGGCCAGTAGCTCAATTGCATACTGTGCAAGCTCTGGCCAGTGATCCATCCTCAAGACCCAGTAAGCCAGAGGATTTTCGGTGGGGAAGGTGTCCAAGTCTGACCTTGCCCCTAGATATTCCTGCACCATGTTTATCAGACGCTGGCGATGGTTGCTGGAACCGATCATACTTTGGGGCTGCGGACTAAAGAATTGTCTGAACGCATCGGTCAGACGGCCACCTTCCCCACCGCTCCTTCTTTAACTGGCCGAAGCCTCAACAACTCGTTGTCCAGGACCAGGAGTTTGTAACCTCCCAGTCTCTGGGAACGCGTTGCACAGACTTTTCTGCAAGGCCTCCCGGAGTTGTCTCATCCTCTGCTCCCTCTGTGACGGTAACATAAGGTCCGCAACCTTACCCTTGTACCGTGGATCAAGGAGAGTGGCCAGCCAGTAATGGTCCCTCTCCTTGATCCGAAGAATACGAGGATCCTTCCGCAGACTTTGCAGGATCAGGGAGGCCATGCAGCGTAGGTTAGCTGAGGCATTCGGTCCGGAGTCCTCTGGGTCACTAAGGACGACATGACCCGCAGCCACCTCCTCCCAGCCACGTACAAGTCCACTGGTTTCTTGGGACTGTAAATCATCCCTAAAAGACTGCTGCTGATGATGCTGAGTGCCAGCCTCCACCTCCATGCTGACACAATCCTCCTCCTCCTCCTCCTCCTCCTCTTCCTGTGCGATGGGTGGGACAGAAGGAACACTGTCTGGGTAAAGGGGGCCTTGAGAGGCAAGGAAGTCCTCCTCTTCCTGCCTCTGTTCTGCCTCAAGTGCCCTGTCCATTATTCCACGCAGCGTGTGCTCCAACAGGTGGACAAGAGGTACAGTGTCACTGATGCATGCACTGTCACTGCTCACCATCCTCGTGGCCTCCTCAAATGGTGCCAGGACAGTGCATGCATCCCTGATCATGCCCCACTGGCGTGGAGAAAAAAAACCAAGCTCCCCTGACCCTGTTCTGGTGCCGTAGTCGCACAGGTACTCATTGATGGCCCTCTGCTGCGTGTGCAGCCGCTGCAGCATGGCAACGTTGAGTTCCACCTGGTGGGCATGTCACATATAAGGCGGTTCTTGGGCAGGTTCAACTCCTTTTGCAGCTCAGCCAGGCGAGCACTGGCATTATAAGATCTGCGGAAATGCACACAGACTTTCCTGGCCTGCCTCAGGACATCCTGTAAGCCCGGGTACCTGCCCAAGAACCGCTGCACCACCAGGTTAAGGACGTGAGCCACACAGGGCACATGGGTCAGTTGTCCCTGTCGGAGGGCGGAGAGGAGGTTGGTGCCATTGTCGCAAACCACCATTCCTGGCTTAAGCTGGCGTGGCGTCAACCACCTCTCGGCCTGGCCCTGCAGAGCAGACAGGACCTCTGCCCCAGTGTGGCTCCTGTCCCACAAACACACCAGCGCAAGCACGGCATGGCATCTTTTTGCCTGCTTACTTGCGTAGCCCCTTGAACGGCTACGGAGCACCGCTGGTTCAGAGGACAAAGCACAGGAAGAGGCCATGGAGGAAGAAGAAGAGGAGGGGGTGGAGGAGAGAGGTGTGTCACAACCAGTAGTAGCATTTTGGAGGCGTGGCGGTGGAACAACCTCCAACACTACTGCACCTTGTCCTGCATCCTTCCCAGCTGCCAAAAGAGTGACCAAATGGGCCGTGAAAGAAAGGTAACGTCCCTGTCCATGCCTGCTGGACCATGAGTCAGCGGTAATATGCACCTTACCGCTGACCGCCCTGTCCAGCGAGGCCAAGACATTGCCTTCCACATGCCGGAAGAGAGCCGGAATAGCCTTCCGTGAGAAAAAGTGGCGTTTGGGAACCTGCCACTGAGGAACCGCACATTGCACAAACTCACGGAAGGGGGCCGAGTCTACCAACTGAAAAGGCAGCAGTTGAAGCGCTAGCAATTTAGCCAAGCTAGCATTCAACCGCTGGGCATGTGGATGGCTGGGAGTGAACTTCTTTCGACGGTCCAGCAGCTGGGGCAGGGAAATTTGCCTGCTAGAATCGGACGTCGGTGTACTGCTAGCAGAGTGGCCGCAAGTACTTGGCTGTGACACACCTAATTCTACACCTTCATTCCTCTCAGTGCATGTTTCAGAGAGGACTGAAGTTATAGTGGGGTTGGAGATCCCAGCTGATGCGGTGCAAAGAGAGGTCCGCTTTGTTCTTTGGTGTGGGTCTTTGAGGTAGGCTTGCCAACGAGCTGCATGGCAGGTCAACATATGTCTGGTCAGGCATGTGGTACCCAAGCGGCTGATGTTTTGGCCACGCGATATACGCTTGAGACATATGTTGCAAACAGCAGCTGTGCGATCTGATGCACTAGCCTCAAAAAAGGCCCACACCAAAGAACTTTTTGAATGACGGGCAGAGGCAGCGCCCTGCACAGGCGGAGCTCTGCGGTGTGATTCCGTCGGTGTACTGCCCTTACGCTGGCCACCAAAGGGCATCCTGCCTCGTTGGAGATGTGCCTCCTCCTCATCCTCCTCCTCCTCCTCTCTCCTATTAGGCACCCACGTGGAGTCAGTGACCTCATCATCCCCTCCCTCCTCATCACTGGAGCCAATCTGGCAGTATGCTGCAGCTGCTGGAACATGACTGCCAGATTGGTGTCCTTCTTGAGCATCCCCTCTGTCTGCTCTCACGCTACTGCCTTCCTGTAGCTGGGTTTCATCATCAGACCCTTCGAAACGCTGGGCATCCTCCTGGAGCATGTACCCAACACTGTGCTCAAACAGTTCGGGGGACTCCTCAGGAGGAGGACATGGTGGGTCTAGGGAAGGAGTGACTGATGATGAGTCTGACATTGATACCAGGGAAGAGGACGCTTTGGCAGCTGCTTTGCCAGTACCCTGAGCCTGGGTGAGAGAGGATGAGGAGGAGGAGGAGGGCTTGGTCATCCACTCTACCAAGTCTTCGGCATGATGTGGCTCAACATGTCCAGCTGCCGAAAAGAAGGACAAGCGTGTCCCATGGCCATGTGCTGATGAGAATGCACCGCGTCCATGACCAGCACTGTTGCCCCCAGACACAGAGCCTGCTTGCCCTCTTTTATTGCCTCCTGACTGTCTGCCTCTCCTTGTTTGCCTTCCAGACATTCTAATGGATGGCCTGCAGGGAGATGGGAAAAAAGCAATAAGGGCTACCTTCAGGTGTCCTTCTCTGTCCCTTTACTTAAGGATTTCTAAATATGGTTGAGGATGATTGCTTTCGCACAGAATAGCACAATGACAATTTCCCTGACTGTCCAAAAAACAAGGATTTCAAAGATGGTTGATGATGAATGCTTTAGCACAGTATAGCACAAGGAGAATTTCCCTCACTGTCCTTCCCTGTCCCTACAAACAAGGATTAGCACAGTAAAACACACTGACACTCTCCCTACCTATAGTTTTCTGTCCCTATAAAAAATGTTTTCTTAAAGATGGTTGATGATGAATGCTTTAGCACAGTATAGCACAAGGAGAATTTCCCTCACTGTCCTTCCCTGTCCCTACAAACAAGGATTAGCACAGTAAAACACACTGACACTCTCCCTACCTATAGTTTTCTGTCCCTATAAAAAATGTTTTTTTAAAGATGGTTGATGATGAATGCTTTAGCACAGTATAGCACAAGGAGAATTTCCCTCACTGTCCTTCCCTGTCCCTACAAACAAGGATTAGCACAGTAAAACACACTGACACTCTCCCTACCTATAGTTTTCTGTCCCTATAAAAAATGTTTTTTTAAAGATGGTTGATGATGAATGCTTTAGCACAGTATAGCACAAGGAGAATTTCCCTCACTGTCCTTCCCTGTCCCTACAAACAAGGATTAGCACAGTAAAACACACTGACACTCTCCCTACCTATAGTTTTCTGTCCCTATAAAAAATGTTTTTTTAAAGATGGTTGATGATGAATGCTTTAGCACAGTATAGCACAAGGAGAATTTCCCTCACTGTCCTTCCCTGTCCCTACAAACAAGGATTAGCACAGTAAAACACACTGACACTCTCCCTACCTATAGTTTTCTGTCCCTATAAAAAATGTTTTTTTAAAGATGGTTGATGATGAATGCTTTAGCACAGTATAGCACAAGGAGAATTTCCCTCACTGTCCTTCCCTGTCCCTACAAACAAGGATTAGCACAGTAAAACACACTGACACTCTCCCTACCTATAGTTTTCTGTCCCTATAAAAAATGTTTTTTTAAAGATGGTTGATGATGAATGCTTTAGCACAGTATAGCACAAGGAGAATTTCCCTCACTGTCCTTCCCTGTCCCTACAAACAAGGATTAGCACAGTAAAACACACTGACACTCTCCCTACCTGTAGTTTTCTGTCCCTATAAAAAATGTTTTTTTAAAGATGGTTGATGATGAATGCTTTAGCACAGTATAGCACAAGGAGAATTTCCCTCACTGTCCTTCCCTGTCCCTACAAACAAGGATTAGCACAGTAAAACACACTGACACTCTCCCTACCTATAGTTTTCTGTCCCTATAAAAAATGTTTTTTTAAAGATGGTTGATGATGAATGCTTTAGCACAGTATAGCACAAGGAGAATTTCCCTCACTGTCCTTCCCTGTCCCTACAAACAAGGATTAGCACAGTAAAACACACTGACACTCTCCCTACCTATAGTTTTCTGTCCCTATAAAAAATGTTTTTTTAAAGATGGTTGATGATGAATGCTTTAGCACAGTATAGCACAAGGAGAATTTCCCTCACTGTCCTTCCCTGTCCCTACAAACAAGGATTAGCACAGTAAAACACACTGACACTCTCCCTACCTATAGTTTTCTGTCCCTATAAAAAATGTTTTTTTAAAGATGGTTGATGATGAATGCTTTAGCACAGTATAGCACAAGGAGAATTTCCATCACTGTCCTTCCCTGTCCCTACAAACAAGGATTAGCACAGTAAAACACACTGACACTCTCCCTACCTATAGTTTTCTGTCCCTATAAAAAATGTTTTTTTAAAGATGGTTGATGATGAATGCTTTAGCACAGTATAGCACAAGGAGAATTTCCCTCACTGTCCTTCCCTGTCCCTACAAACAAGGATTAGCACAGTAAAACACACTGATACTCTCCCTACCTATAGTTTTCTGTCCCTATAAAAAATGTTTTTTTAAAGATGGTTGATGATGAATGCTTTAGCACAGTATAGCACAAGGAGAATTTCCCTCACTGTCCTTCCCTGTCCCTACAAACAAGGATTAGCACAGTAAAACACACTGACACTCTCCCTACCTATAGTTTTCTGTCCCTATAAAAAATGTTTTTTTAAAGATGGTTGATGATGAATGCTTTAGCACAGTATAGCACAAGGAGAATTTCCCTCACTGTCCTTCCCTGTCCCTACAAACAAGGATTAGCACAGTAAAACACGCTGACACTCTCCCTACCTATAGTTTTCTGTCCCTATAAAAAAAATGTTTTTTTAAAGATGGTTGATGATGAATGCTTTAGCACAGTATAGCACAAGGAGAATTTCCCTCACTGTCCTTCCCTGTCCCTACAAACAAGGATTAGCACAGTAAAACACACTGACACTCTCCCTACCTATAGTTTTCTGTCCCTATAAAAAATGTTTTTTTAAAGATGGTTGATGATGAATGCTTTAGCACAGTATAGCACAAGGAGAATTTCCCTCACTGTCCTTCCCTGTCCCTACAAACAAGGATTAGCACAGTAAAACACACTGACACTCTCCCTACCTATAGTTTTCTGTCCCTATAAAAAATGTTTTTTTAAAGATGGTTGATGATGAATGCTTTAGCACAGTATAGCACAAGGAGAATTTCCCTCACTGTCCTTCCCTGTCCCTACAAACAAGGATTAGCACAGTAAAACACACTGACACTCTCCCTACCTATAGTTTTCTGTCCCTATAAAAAATGTTTTTTTTAAAGATGGTTGATGATGAATGCTTTAGCACAGTATAGCACAAGGAGAATTTCCCTCACTGTCCTTCCCTGTCCCTACAAACAAGGATTAGCACAGTAAAACACACTGACACTCTCCCTACCTATAGTTTTCTGTCCCTATAAAAAATGTTTTTTTAAAGATGGTTGATGATGAATGCTTTAGCACAGTATAGCACAAGGAGAATTTCCCTCACTGTCCTTCCCTGTCCCTACAAACAAGGATTAGCACAGTAAAACACACTGACACTCTCCCTACCTATAGTTTTCTGTCCCTATAAAAAATGTTTTTTTAAAGATGGTTGATGATGAATGCTTTAGCACAGTATAGCACAAGGAGAATTTCCCTCACTGTCCTTCCCTGTCCCTACAAACAAGGATTAGCACAGTAAAACACACTGACACTCTCCCTACCTATAGTTTTCTGTCCCTATAAAAAATGTTTTTTTAAAGATGGTTGATGATGAATGCTTTAGCACAGTATAGCACAAGGAGAATTCCCCTCACTGTCCTTCCCTGTCCCTACAAACAAGGATTAGCACAGTAAAACACACTGACACTCTCCCTACCTATAGTTTTCTGTCCCTATAAAACATGTTTTTTTAAAGATGGTTGATGATGAATGCTTTAGCACAGTATAGCACAAGGAGAATTTCCCTCACTGTCCTTCCCTGTCCCTACAAACAAGGATTAGCACAGTAAAACACACTGACACTCTCCCTACCTATAGTTTTCTGTCCCTATAAAAAATGTTTTTTTAAAGATGGTTGATGATGAATGCTTTAGCACAGTATAGCACAAGGAGAATTTCCCTCACTGTCCTTCCCTGTCCCTACAAACAAGGATTAGCACAGTAAAACACACTGACACTCTCCCTACCTATAGTTTTCTGTCCCTATAAAAAATGTTTTTTTAAAGATGGTTGATGATGAATGCTTTAGCACAGTATAGCACAAAGAGAATTTCCCTCACTGTCCTTCCCTGTCCCTACAAACAAGGATTAGCACAGTAAAACACACTGACACTCTCCCTACCTATAGTTTTCTGTCCCTATAAAAAATGTTTTTTTAAAGATGGTTGATGATGAATGCTTTAGCACAGTATAGCACAAGGAGAATTTCCCTCACTGTCCTTCCCTGTCCCTACAAACAAGGATTAGCACAGTAAAACACACTGACACTCTCCCTACCTATAGTTTTCTGTCCCTATAAAAAATGTTTTTTTAAAGATGGTTGATGATGAATGCTTTAGCACAGTATAGCACAAGGAGAATTTCCCTCACTGTCCTTCCCTGTCCCTACAAACAAGGATAAGCACAGTAAAACACACTGACACTCTCCCTACCTATAGTTTTCTGTCCCTATAAAAAATGTTTTTTTAAAGATGGTTGATGATGAATGCTTTAGCACAGTATAGCACAAGGAGAATTTCCCTCACTGTCCTTCCCTGTCCCTACAAACAAGGATTAGCACAGTAAAACACACTGACACTCTCCCTACCTATAGTTTTCTGTCCCTATAAAAAATGTTTTTTTAAAGATGGTTGATGATGAATGCTTTAGCACAGTATAGCACAAGGAGAATTTCCCTCACTGTCCTTCCCTGTCCCTACAAACAAGGATTAGCACAGTAAAACACACTGACACTCTCCCTACCTATAGTTTTCTGTCCCTATAAAAAATGTTTTTTTAAAGATGGTTGATGATGAATGCTTTAGCACAGTATAGCACAAGGAGAATTTCCCTCACTGTCCTTCCCTGTCCCTACAAACAAGGATTAGCACAGTAAAACACACTGACACTCTCCCTACCTATAGTTTTCTGTCCCTATAAAAAATGTTTTTTTAAAGATGGTTGATGATGAATGCTTTAGCACAGTATAGCACAAGGAGAATTTCCCTCACTGTCCTTCCCTGTCCCTACAAACAAGGATTAGCACAGTAAAACACACTGACACTCTCCCTACCTATAGTTTTCTGTCCCTATAAAAAATGTTTTTTTTAAAGATGGTTGATGATGAATGCTTTAGCACAGTATAGCACAAGGAGAATTTCCCTCACTGTCCTTCCCTGTCCCTACAAACAAGGATTATCACAGTAAAACACACTGACACTCTCCCTACCTATAGTTTTCTGTCCCTATAAAAAATGTTTTTTTAAAGATGGTTGATGATGAATGCTTTAGCACAGTATAGCACAAGGAGAATTTCCCTCACGGTCCTTCCCTGTCCCTACAAACAAGGATTAGCACAGTAAAACACACTGACACTCTCCCTACCTATAGTTTTCTGTCCCTATAAAAAATGTTTTTTTAAAGATGGTTGATGATGAATGCTTTAGCACAGTATAGCACAAGGAGAATTTCCCTCACTGTCCTTCCCTGTCCCTACAAACAAGGATTAGCACAGTAAAACACACTGACACTCTCCCTACCTATAGTTTTCTGTCCCTATAAAAAATGTTTTTTTAAAGATGGTTGATGATGAATGCTTTAGCACAGTATAGCACAAGGAGAATTTCCCTCACTGTCCTTCCCTGTCCCTACAAACAAGGATTAGCACAGTAAAACACACTGACACTCTCCCTACCTATAGTTTTCTGTCCCTATAAAAAATGTTTTTTTAAAGATGGTTGATGATGAATGCTTTAGCACAGTATAGCACAAGGAGAATTTCCCTCACTGTCCTTCCCTGTCCCTACAAACAAGGATTAGCACAGTAAAACACACTGACACTCTCCCTACCTATAGTTTTCTGTCCCTATAAAAAATGTTTTTTTAAAGATGGTTGATGATGAATGCTTTAGCACAGTATAGCACAAGGAGAATTTCCCTCACTGTCCTTCCCTGTCCCTACAAACAAGGATAAGCACAGTAAAACACACTGACACTCTCCCTACCTATAGTTTTCTGTCCCTATAAAAAATGTTTTTTTAAAGATGGTTGATGATGAATGCTTTAGCACAGTATAGCACAAGGAGAATTTCCCTCACTGTCCTTCCCTGTCCCTACAAACAAGGATTAGCACAGTAAAACACACTGACACTCTCCCTACCTATAGTTTTCTGTCCCTATAAAAAATGTTTTTTTAAAGATGGTTGATGATGAATGCTTTAGCACAGTATAGCACAAGGAGAATTTCCCTCACTGTCCTTCCCTGTCCCTACAAACAAGGATTAGCACAGTAAAACACACTGACACTCTCCCTACCTATAGTTTTCTGTCCCTATAAAAAATGTTTTTTTAAAGATGGTTGATGATGAATGCTTTAGCACAGTATAGCACAAGGAGAATTTCCCTCACTGTCCTTCCCTGTCCCTACAAACAAGGATTAGCACAGTAAAACACACTGACACTCTCCCTACCTATCCTTCTCTTTCCCTAAACTAAAGGAATCCAGGTTAAGCAAGAAAAAAAAATGTCACTGTCCCTGCCTATGCTTCTCTTTCCCTGCTCCGGAACACACTACACTAGGCCGCCGTGCTGGCGGCCTTTTATAGTGTGGGGCGTGTACTAAACACCCTCAGCAATAATTGGCCACAGGCATCCTGCCTGTGGCCAATCATTGCTCTCCTCGCTGCCGGCGCTGTGATTGGCCAAGCATGCGGGGTCACAGTGCATGCTTGGCCAATCACAGCGCCTGGATGACACTGCGATGGCGTAGTGCATTGTGGGCCGCAAATTAGGCGCGAACGGCCCAAATCGTTCGTTGTTCGGCGAACGATCGAACAGCCGATGTTCGAGTCGAACGTATGTTCGACTCGAACACCGAGCTCATCCCTATTTGTAATCCAAGGGGTATGAAAATAACTTGTAGGCCACGGCAGTCTATAGGCCTATATACAGTAACAGTATCTTAGCTGGGCTTACGCCCTCTCACCCGCCGGACTACGGATCCAGTCCGGGAAACCTCCACCAGCCGTGTCACACACACTCGATCTCTCCAACGATCAGGCCCCCGATCCGACAAGGCTGTAGCTCACAAAGTCAGATGCCACCCAGGCTCGCAGAGGGGAGGGTGGAAGGCTCTTTGGTGCAGAGCAAGGCCTCAGGCTTCAGGCCTTGCACTCCGACACATCTGCACAGGAGGATCCGTCTGTGAAGTCTCGTGTCCCCAAAGAGGCCGAGCCCGGCCTCGCCTCCTCCTTTTATAACCCCTCCCATGAGTCTCTGCGGTGGAACATCTAAAGAATGGGGTTATGGGTAATGTAGTTTCTTCCCAATATAGGGGAATACCCCGCTACACACTTCCCCCACTTAAACTCTTTGGTCCCCAAAGATAAATTTTAGCAACAACTATATATAACATTGGACCATTCTGAAAACGATGTTGGGATAGGGGATTCCCACCATAACTGAGGGGTGGAATTCCCTTGCCCACAGGTCACATTATCATGGGTGGCCTGCCTAACTGTGCCAGAGAGTGAGCTGGGGTTGCCCTCCACCAAATGGACAGTGGAGGGATCCGGAATCTCAGCATTTCTCCTAGCAGTGACCACAGAGTCTTCCGAACTGTTCCCCATCTGGGGGTAGGTCAGCTTCTTAGGAGGTCGAATGACTCTTCGAGCTCTTTGCTCTCCTGGAATCTCTGGCTCTGGCGTCACAGGCTCCTCTTCCTCGGAGCAACTATCATGGGCATCTTCCCAGTAATCTGCTGAAGGACTGAAAGGGATGAACTCTGTAGCCTCTGGGTTCAGTGTTTCATCTGTGGTATCTTGGGTGACTGGAAGATCTATGATAGAAGTTCCTGGAGTTGGGGAAGACCACAGCCAATCAAGCTCTCCTTCTTCATCTCCACTAAGTTGGGAGGCTTCTCCATTTCCAGCTCGGGAGGTCTGTGACCGAGTGTGCGGCCTAGGAGTATCCAAGATAGAGGCCGGTGCAGGGGAGTCTCCCACGGAAGGTATTCTAACTGCCTCCGCAAGTGGGAGCAGGTGGTTTCGATGCCATGTCTTCAGTGGGCCTACCTTTCCCTCTGGCTTCACCTTGTAGACAGGTAGGCCCGGCAACTTCCTGCAGATGACATAGGGTTCAGATCTCCATCTGTCTGCAAGTTTGTGCTTTCCGGGGACTCCCAGATTGCGCAACAGTACTCGATCCCCGGGCTGTAGGTCTTGTACCCGGACCTTCAAGTCGAAATTTCTTTTATTCCGAGCTCCCCTTTGATCTGAGGCCGCTTGAGCTTGTTCATATGCTACTTTCAGGCTGTGTCTGAGCCTGTCCACATATCCTTTGTGGGATGTGGCTGAGGAATGGTCCAGTGAGGTGCCAAAGGCCAGGTCCACCGGTAGTCTCGCTTCTCTCCCAAACATGAGTCGATATGGGGAATAGCCTGTAGCATCACTGATGGTGCAGTTGTAAGCATGTACTATGGCTGCTATGTGTTTGCTCCAATGTTGCTTTTTCTCGCTTTCCAGAGTCCCCAACATGTTGAGCAAGGTTCGGTTGAACCTTTCCGGCTGAGCATCTCCCTGAGGATGGTAAGGTGTAGTTCGAGTCTTCTTAATTCCCAAAGAATCCAAGAGCTTCCGGATCAGCTTACTCTCGAAGTCCCTCCCTTGGTCTGAATGGAGTCTCTGTGGCAACCCATAATGGACAAAGTACTTCTCCATAAGTACCTTGGCCACGGTGGAGGCCTTCTGATCTTTGGTGGGGAAAGCCTGGGCATACCGGGTGAAATGGTCGGTTATCACCAGAACATTTCCTAGTCCACTCAGGTCGGGTTCGAGGCAGAGAAAGTCAATGCACACCAGGTCCATGGGCCCTTGGCTCTGTAGATGGCCCATTGGGGCAGCTTGATGGGGCAAAGTCTTCCTCTGGATGCATCGCGCACATGAGTGGCAGTACTCCTCTACCTCTGCCCTCATGCAGGGCCAATAGAACCGACTTCTGACAAGTTGAAAGGTCCTTTCAGCCCCTAGGTGGCCATGATTGTCATGCAAGGCAATCAGAACAGTCTCCCGATGTTTCTCTGGGAGGAACAGCTGCCACTTATCTTCTGAGTCATCAGAGGGGCCCCTTCGGTAGACCACTCCCTGATGTAACTGCAACCTATCCCACTCCTTCCTCAGCAGGCGAGCTTCTTTTGAAGGTTGACACATGAGTATGTTTGGATCCTGATTTTTCAAGGCCTCCAGGACCAATCTCCCCATGGGGTCTTCCAATTGGTCACACCTCAATTCCTTCTTGGACAGTCTTGGTAGGTTGTCCTCTTCCAATTGAGCTACTCCACAGTAGTGTTTGGGGACTCCCACCGTGGTAACTCCTATTTCCTCTGCTCTGGAGCCTCCTCGGGCTTGGAATTCATCTCCTTGACAAAGGGCCCGCACCCCGTCCGGTGCCACTTGGGTCCAATCTTCTATTTCAATGGTCGGGGAATGAGATCTTCTGGACAGAGCGTCTGCGTCTCGATTCCCCACTCCTGGTCTATACTTAAGGCTGAAGTTGAATCCAGACAGTGCAGCCAGCCACCTGTGTCCAGTGGCATCCAGCTTGGCCGTGGTGAACAGGTAGGTAAGGGGGTTGTTGTCGGTCTTCACAGTGAACTCTGCTCCATACAGATAGTCTTTGAGCTTGTCTACTACCGCCCACTTGAGGGCCAGGAACTCCAGCTTGTGAGTGGGGTAGTTCTTCTCAGAGGGGGTCAGGCTCCTACTCACATAGGCAACAGGCCGCAATTGCCCCTCATGTTCTTGGTAAAGTACTCCTCCCAGACCGTCATGACTAGCATCCACGTGCAGTTCATAGGGTTTGGTTGGGTCTGCGTAGGCCAAGACTGGTGCAGTGGTCAGGCTCCTCTTCAATTCCTGGAAAGCCTCTTCACACTTCTGATTCCACTGATCTCTGATGGACTCTCCTGGCCTCCTGGGCCCCGAGCCATCCTCTTCTCCTTCAGTCTTGAGCAACTCATTCAATGGTCTAGCAATTCGGGCAAATCCCTCCACAAACCTCCTGTAGTAGGAGCAGAAGCCCAAGAAGGATCTGAGTTCTGTTACTGTGGTGGGCCGTGGCCAGGAGGTAACTGCCTCCAATTTCTCAGGGTCTGTGGCCACCCCTTCTTCAGACACTTTGTGCCCCAGATAGTTCACAGAAGACTGGTAGAACCGACACTTCTCAGGCGAAAGCTTAAGTCCTTCCTCACTGAGTCTTCTCAACACTTTTTCCAGCCTCTCTTCATGTTCCTCCAAGGTTCTCCCAAAGACAATGACATCGTCCAGGTATACAAGGACTTCGATCAAGTTCATGTCCCCTACTGTCTTCTCCATGAGGCGTTGGAAAGTAGCTGGGGCTCCAGACAGACCTTGGGGCATCCGGTCGAATTCAAAGAACCCCACTGGGGTTATGAAAGCTGTCTTCTCCTTGTCTGTTGGGTGCATCGGAATCTGATAGTACCCACTCTTGAGATCCATAACGCTGAACCATTTGGCTCCAGACAAGCTCTGTAGGGCATCCTCTATCCTCGGAGTGGTGTATTGGTCAGGTATGGTTCTCCTGTTGAGAGTCCTGTAGTCGATACAGAGCCTCAATGATCCATTCTTCTTTCGGACCACCACTATGGGAGAGGCATAGGGGCTTCTGGACTCCCGTATCACACCAGTCCTCTTTAGTTCTGCAAGTTGTTCCCTCAGATCCTCCAGATCTGCTAGCGGGACCCGCCTGACCCTCTCTCGGAAGGGCTTATCTTCCTGGAGGCGGATCCGATGGGTGGCACTCCTTGCACACCCCACATTAAACTCATCCTTAGAGAAGATCTTCTCCCATCTATTCAACTGGGCCTTGGCTCTCTCTTTCCAAGCCCTGGACAGATTCGGGTTTTCCATGGTCAGCTTCTCCCAAACATCCCCTTCTTCACCTGTCCTCTTCACTTCTGACGGGGTAACAGGGGCCGCCGGGCTCACCTGGCCTAGCAACATTCTGGCTGGGATTTCCATGGGGTCTTTGGTAATATTCCTAACACTCACTGGAACTCTATAATGGGCCTTCTTCAGGACCTTCAGCGGAATCACTTCCGGTATCACCTCCAGGCCTGAGGACTCACCCCTTGGGTCTGACTCCAGCATGACAAAGGGACCAGGCTGCTCCCAAGTAAGCTTCACAGTGGCCCTGAGACAGGTTACTTCACCGGGCTGCAACACTACCCCTTCTCTTCCAAGTCTCCACACCTTCCCTATCTCCTCTCCAGGGGTCTCCCGCTCTTGGACCAGCCATTGGTAGGCTGTCTTCAGCATGGGATGGATCTTGGTAGCTGCTTGTCTTTCTTCTGTCACGAGAGGGGTCAGGAGTCTTGTTGGCTCCAGGCGGCCTAGGGCACACAACTGCCAGGGTGTCAAACACTTCGGCCTTCCCAGCCACGGATGGGTCAAAGGTCATTTTGATGGGAAGGTAGCCGTCGTAAGGGAAACTCTGGGTTCCAATTCCCCATATTTCCAGCTCTTCTATCTTCTGGATAGGCAGATGACTCAGGTGCCTGTCGTAGAAGTCCCGGTATAGTAAGGTCACTTGTGCCCCGGTATCCAGGAGGCCCCTGGTGTAGACTCCCTCCACTTGAATGGGCACTATAGGGGATGGGCCTACCAGCTTCTCTGGATATGGTCCGGCAGGAGCCGCCTTCTTCTGACCTTTTCCTTTTGGACTCTCTCTTGTCCTATTCCCTTTGGACTTGAAGCTTTCTTGAGCCTGGTATGCACTGACTTCCCTCCTTTTAATGGGTGTAGGAACCCGCTGAGGGGTACTATTATTTTTCTTGGGTGGACACCCCCTTTGGGGGGTGCCGTGCCTCTCCTGAGGGGTCTCCCCCCTTCTTCTTGGAGTATAGCTTTGTTGAGGGGTATTGCGTTTCCCCTTTGGTGTTCTATCTCTCTTTTTGTTTTTCTTCACATTCAGCTTGGAGTTTACTGAAGATGGTGGGCACCCGGTTGACTCCTTCACCGGGGCCCTCTGAAGTTTCCCGCCGGCTTGCGGTTGTCTGGTCTCTTCTTCTTCGGACTAGAACATGTGGCTGCAATGTGGCCAACTCCCCCACAGTTGAAGCAGACTATATCTCCCCATTCTTGTAAAGGTTCGGGTGCTGAGGCAATCAGGAACAATTCCTTCCTTGGACTTTCCTTCTTCTTGGGACACTCTGTGTCTTTTGCTATCAGAGAGGTCAATATCTCTAACACCTTGGACATCTGAGTTTTTAGGGTGTCTATCTCCGCCTCTCTTTCAGGGGTCATTACTGGATTGACCAGCACCTGTGCGGGTACAACATTTGTCTTATCCTTCTGCTGGTCCTGTTGCAGCGCCTCCTCATCTCTGATAATTTTTATTAAATCAGCATAAGTCAGCAACATTCCTCCTCCCAAGGTTTTCAGGTGCAGCCAGACTGGATCGGAGCGTAGCGCTCCCTTTAAGACTTGCTTCATTCTTGCCGCATCGGCATCTTGGGGCTTCATCCCTTTCTTTAACACAATCTTGCACAGCAGCCTGTTTAGCCTTCTGACATACTCGGAAAGTTTCTCCTCCGGTTTTTGGAAAGTGTGTTCAAACTGGTAGACCGTCTCTGTCACCTTGTCTAATTGACCAAACTCTTCCTGCAGCATAGCTAGACAATCCTGCGCCGTGCACCCTGCATTCCCAAACCGGAAACTTTTCACTGCTTCTGCTGCTGCACCTTTAAGGCTTTCTAACACCCGCTGCCTCTTCTGTGCCTCCGGCACCTCCCATGCCTCCACCGCCTGTAATGCCTGCTCCACCCAGGTATCAAAATCTTCTTCCCCTGCCGGGACAGGGAGTTTCCCTGAGAATATTTTTAGTCTCCGGTAGCTAGTTTCCACATGCACCGTACTTGTCTTCTGACATTTGGCTAGCAAATCCCCTATTGCATTTATCAGTTCTGGTGATATAGCAGTGGCCGGGGCAGGTGCCACCGGGGGTGTCGCCCTGTCTTCTCTTTCAGGTGGAGTTCGGGCCGCAGCCTGTGGCGATCCCGTAGGGGATGGTTCCCTTTCTACAGTTATTGTGTGCGCCAGCCTAAATGTTCTGTTGTCTGGCGTCCGCAGACACTTGTGCTTACAAGCCTCTGGCATCCCGTCCCAATATTCCACTAATGCGTATTGATATGAGATGTTTGGGTCTGTCTTCATGTCTATCACCCACGGTGTGTGATCTGGGGACACTGAACTCATCAGTTCCTCTACCGTCTCACTTGACCATTTCTCGCCAGGAAGGCTAATGGCTATCGACTGTTTTGGCTCTGTATTAGCGGCTTTGCACCACTCTTCTACCGCTCTTGGATCCATGGGGTCCATGCCGGCACTTCTGGCGTTCGCTTGCTGCATCAGGATCCCGGACGAGAACCCCCACGTGTAGCGATACCTCCAACTAAGGAGGCCGCAGAATTAGATTTGGGCCCTGAGTGCAGCTCCGCCAACCCCCGGCAATAGGCTCTACCCCCTTCTGGCACAGCTAGTACTAACAATCAATGATATGTCCTATGCAATAGAATAACTAAGCAAGGACACAGTAATGAATTGTAATAGGTAAAGTGTTTTACAAATTTTTCTCAATATGGATAAAGGGGTAACAGTAATCACAGTTCAAGATAATCACTCCTAAGGGCAGCGTCCTGCCACTCTAACACACTATATAGTAACACACGCTACAGGTGCGCCATACGGGCGACCGTTAACTAAGTGCCCTATGGCGCAGTAATCAAACACGCTAGAATCCCCACCAGGCCTGGTTCTAATATTTAGCTTAGTCCTTCTTTCTTCACCGGCAGGTCTGTAATGGTGGTGCACTTTAAACAGAGTATAACTTTGTAATCCAAGGGGTATGAAAATAACTTGTAGGCCACGGCAGTCTATAGGCCTATATACAGTAACAGTATCTTAGCTGGGCTTACGCCCTCTCACCCGCCGGACTACGGATCCAGTCCGGGAAACCTCCACCAGCCGTGTCACACACACTCGATCTCTCCAACGATCAGGCCCCCGATCCGACAAGGCTGTAGCTCACAAAGTCAGATGCCACCCAGGCTCGCAGAGGGGAGGGTGGAAGGCTCTTTGGTGCAGAGCAAGGCCTCAGGCTTCAGGCCTTGCACTCCGACACATCCGCACAGGAGGATCCGTCTGTGAAGTCTCGTGTCCCCAAAGAGGCCGAGCCCGGCCTCGCCTCCTCCTTTTATAACCCCTCCCATGAGTCTCTGCGGTGGAACATCTAAAGAATGGGGTTATGGGTAATGTAGTTTCTTCCCAATATAGGGGAATACCCCGCTACATATGTATGTATGTATGTATGTATGTATGTGTGTGTGTGTGTACAGTATATATGGCGTTTTTCACACAGGCGTACTAACATATACACAGTGTTTACTGGACTCATCTGATGCTCTTAATTTTACAGCCCTGCATGTACACATCACCTTGCATTATCAGCGATGCATCATCTGCGCAGCAGTCAAAATCACAGCATCAGTTGTACTTTTGTAGCCACAACACTGCCTTTGCACGGTTGTACACTGTAATACACAAATGTGAAGGACTCGAAGGGGATGTGTGTGTATATATATATATATATATATATATATATATATATATATATATATATATATATATATATATACACATACACACACACAGATCAGGTATACATATATATATATATATATATATATAAATATATATATATATATATATATATATATATATACACATATATATATGTGTATATATATATTGTAGCGTTCGGGGAACCAGCTAGATCGCAGGACACAGGCTTTTCAAACAAAAGGACGTTTATTAAACTTAAATGGCTTCACAGCAGCAAAACAAAAAGAAATAACAGTCTCACCGACTTGTAGAGCTTATAACTGCTCTTGCCGTTAAGCAGTCCTTACTTGGTGTTGCAGGTAAATTTCCCAGCTAGCAGGCTTCCATGCAGGCCACTGCCATGTACATTCACAGCTTTCCAGAGCTTTTCACAGCCTCCACAGCTTTTGCAGTGTCCACCATTCACCATGCACAGACATCACTACACTCCTTCCTCTCACCTAAAACTTCCTGTCTCTCTTAAACCACTTCCTTGGACAGGTGTGTTAACCCTTTCTGTTCCCTTAAAGGAACCACAGCCCAAACAGAGGGGAAATATAGCATCCTTCCAGGACCCAGCCACGGCGTCCTGTACATATCCCCCCCCCCGTGCCCCAACGCCAAGGAGGTGGAGGCAACAGTGGAGCTAAAACAATGGACTCGGGAGAGGGCATCTGCATTTTGATGCAGTCTCCCGGGCCTATGCTCCACTACAAATTTAAATTCCTGGAGTGCCAGGAACCAATGTGTAATCCTGGCATTAGTCCCTTTACCTTGCCTCATCCATGTTAAAGGGGCATGGTCAGAAATCAACCTAAACTTCCTTCCCAAGAGGTAATATCTGAGGGATTCCAGAGCCCACTTAATGGCCAGACATTCTTGTTCAACTATAGCATAGTTTTTTTCCGCTGGTGTCAACTTCCTACTGAGGAAGACTACTGGGTGCTCCTCCCCATGAACAACCTGTGACAACACAGCTCCCAATCCTACATCGGAAGCATCAGCCTGGACAACGAACTTGTTTGAAAAATTGGGTGCTATCAGGACAGGGTGTTGGCACAGTGCTGACTTGAGCTCCAAAAAAGCCTTTTCAGCATCTGCATTCCATTCCACCATGACCGATTTCCGACCCTTAGTCAGATCGGTCAATGGAGCCTCCAATGTGGCAAAGTTGGGTACGAATCTCCTGTAGTATCCCACCATGCCCAGGAATGCACGTACCTGCTTTTTTGTGAGGGGGCGGGGCCAATTCTGTATAGCCTCTACCTTGCTTACCTGAGGTTTCACCACCCCTCTACCCACAATATAGCCCAGGTATTTTATCTCCTCCATTCCCAAAGCACATTTTTCAGGGTTTATCGTAAACCCCTCCTTCCAAAGAGAGTCCAGTACTGCCTGGACTTTGGGCAAATGTGATTCCCAGTCTCTGCTAAAAATGACTATGTCGTCCAAGTACACTGAGGCATACTCCCGGTGAGGTCGTAAAATCCTATCCATTGCTCGCTGGAAAGTGGCTGGAGCAGTTTGCAGTCCAAAAGGCATTCGTTTGCACTGAAAACTCCCCTCTGGGGTAGAAAAAGCAGTTTTCTCTCTAGCAGCCTTAGTCAACGGGATTTGCCAATACCCCTTGGTAAGGTCTAATGTTGTGATATACCTGGCTGGACCTAGTCTCTCAGTAAGCTCATCTACCCGGGGCATGGGGTAGGCATCAAACCGTGAAACCTGATTAAGTTTCCTGGAAATCATTGCAGAATCGCAGAGTCCCGTTGGGCTTTGGTACCAACACAATCGGGCTCGACCACTCACTCTGCGATTCTTCAATGATCTCCAGGTCTAGCATCTTCTTCACTTCCTCTGAAACGGCCTTCCTTTGAGCCTCTGGGATGCGGTAGGGCCGGACAAAAACTTTGACTCCAGGTTCCGTGATAATATCATGTTCTATAACACTAGTTAGCCCTGGCAAGTCTGAAAACTTTTCTTTATTTCTCTGCAAGAACTCCTTTGCCTGCTGACTTTGGATTTTAGACAGGGTACTTGCTACTTGGACACTCTCCACCCTAACCTGAGGCGCAAGTCTTGCACTAGCCAGGGAGGTCACCGGTTCCCTGTCGGTCCAGGGCTTTAACAAGTTGACATGATATATCTGATACGGTTTCCTCTTGCCTGGCTGGTGGACTCTATAATTTACCACTCCCACTTTTTCCACAACTTCAAAGGGACCTTGCCATCTGGCCAAGAATTTACTTTCCACAGTGGGAATTAGCACCGCTACTCGATCCCCCACTTGGAAGTGCCTTATTTTAGCAGCCCTGTTATAGACCCGTCGTTGAGCCTCCTAGGCTTTTTGCAAATGCTCCTTGACTAGTGGCATCACAGTTTGGATCCTTTCCTGCATTTGGGAGACATATTCAAGAACACTCTTATGCTGAACAGGTTCACTTTCCCATTCCTCTTTAACAAAGTCAAGTAGTCCGCAAGGTCTCCGCCCATATACCAACTCAAAGGGCGAAAATCCCGTGGAGGCCTGGGGCACTTCCCTGATAGCAAACAGGAGAGCTGGTAACAGGCAGTCCCAGTTTTTCCCATCCCTTTGTACCACTCTCTTTAGCATAGACTTAAGGGTCTTATTAAAGCGTTCCACTAACCCGTCCGTTTGGGGATGGTAGACCGATGTGCGCAGCTGTTTAATCCGGAACAGCTTGCGCACATCGGCCATAACTCTTGACATAAACGGGGTTCCCTGGTCTGTGAGTATTTCCTTGGGAAAACCAGTCCGTGTAAACAACTGGAACAATTCCCGGGCAATAGCCTTAGAGGAGGTACTCCGAAGGGGAAGCGCCTCAGGATATCGGGTGGCATAGTCAAGAATCACCAATATGTAGGAGTAACCTCGAGCTGACTTTACCAAGGGACCCACTATATCCATGGCTATCCTCTCGAACGGGACCTCAATTATGGGCAGAGGGATCAAAGGGCTCCGGAAGTGGGTCACCGGAGCGGTCAACTGACAGGTGGGACAAGAGGTACAGTATTTCTTTACCTCTGCTTTCAGACCTGGCCAGTAAAACCGGTCGGTGATCCGTGCCTCCGTCTTCTCAACTCCCAGGTGTCCCCCTAACACATCGTCATGGGCCAGGTCCAGAACCTTTCGTCTATATTGTTGGGGTACCAACAATTGTTCTACCACATTTTCTCTCACCTTGGTAACCCGATACAATAACTCATTATATATTGCGAAGTTTGGCCACCGCTCATTCGCACCTGGCTCTTGGGGAACCCCATTTACTACTACAACTTGTTCCCGTGCATGGGCCAAAGTGGGGTCCTGCATCTAAGCAGTACCAAAAGCCCCCTGGGAAACACCCAAATCTGGCAGGGCAGGGGTAGAGGCCACTTCCTCGTCCTCTTCCCCCAGCATTACCTGAAGTGGGGAAGGTCCTCCCCCCTCAGTGTTTTGGTAGGTCTGTGGACCACATATCTTGACATTCTCAACAGTATCAGCTCTACTTTCATCACCATTAACCCAACCATTAGCAATTTCATCATTTGGGTCCACATTAAGAACATTTGGCAGTTCAGGGTTATTCCTCTCAGCAGCAGGAACAGGGAGGCTAGTTTCTCCCCAATCTCTGAACTGTTCTCCTTGTTCCCACAGTTTTGTAAACAACGGACAGTCTCGTCCTATTATAACATCATGTACCAAGTTCTTTACCACCCCCACCTCTTGAGTACCAGTGCCACATGCTGAGGAGATGGTCACCGAGATGAGAGGGTACTCTCTAGTGTCCCTGTGAATGCACACCACCCGTAAGGTTTTTCTTACTGGACCAATCTTCCCAATTACTCTAGGATGAACCAGGGTTACCATGCTTCCGGAGTCCAACAAAGCCCGGGCAGGGAGATGGTTCACTTGGACTTCACACTCAAATTTTTCCTCACCCAGGTCGAGCTGTGTGGTGCATACTTTATGGGCATAAAAAGACCCCCTCTGAAGAACCCCGCATTCCATGGGCTCCTCTTGCAGTGGGCAGTGTGCCCGGGTATGACCCCAGGAATGACATCGCCAACATTGTACATCCCCTCCTCTCCGAACAGGAACAGAACGCTGAGGAGGTACCGGGAGTGACTCTTGACCTTCCGGGGTGTTTGCTCCAGGACTCCTTGGAACATCCCTTCGAAGGGCAGCAGTTGGTCGAACAGGCCGTGGTAGACTGGGGCCTATGCGCTTGTTAGGTCCGAGCAGGTCCTCCACCACTGTATATCGTTCCACCATCTCGACAAGGAGGTTTGCTGTTTTGGGGTCTCCATGGCTGACCCACCGTTGAAGGTCGTCTGGTCGTCTGGCAGGGATCTCAGGTATCAATCCAGAACAACCCGTTCCACGATTTGGGGGCCCGACAACACCTCAGGCTGCAGCCATTTTTTTACCAGTTGCACCAGGTCATGCATTTGAGACCGAGGTGGCCGATCTGGACGATACTTCCATTGGTGTACTCGTTGGGCCCGAACGGCCGTAGTCACCCCCAGATGAGCCAGAATTTCTGCCTTTAACTTTTGATAGTCTTTAGCATCATCGGGTGGCAGGTCAAAGTAGGCGTTTTTGAGGATCTCCGGTGAGAAAAGTGGCAATGAGGCCGGCCCACTGGTCCTGAGGCCACCCTTCTCTCTCTGCCGTCCTCTCAAATGTAGCAAGAAATGCCTCTACATCATCGCTCAGGGACAATTTCTGCAAAAAATGGCTTGCCCTCACCGTCACCTGGTTGCCAGGGGCAACAGCCGCTTGCTCCTGAACCTGAGATAGCTGCTGCACTGCTTCCTTTAAGACAGCTACCTGAGCCTGCATAACCTCTTGTTGGGCTGCTTGCTGGGCTGCCAACTGGGTCACCAACAGGTGAGTATTTTCTTGCTGCAGCTGATTTGCTTCCTCATGGCAAGTTTGCGCTTGCATGTTAGCCAGGGACAGCTGTTTAATTAGCTCCTCCATTGCTTCAGCTTTCAACGTTTGTGCAGCTTTAACCCAGGACATATATCCAATGTACTGTCCCTTTTAACTGTTCAATGTCAAGTTCAATGCAAAGATAAAAAAAAAGTTTTGTTTTTTTTCTTCTTATGCCTGTTATTCTGTCCTGCCCGCATTCGAGCACCAGTGTAGCATTCGGGGAACCAGCTAGATCGCAGGACATAGGCTTTTCAAACAAAAGGACATTTATTAAACTTAAATGGCTTCACAGCAGCAAAACAAAAAGAAATAACAGTCTCACCGACTTGTAGAGCTTATAACTGCTGTTGCCATTAAACAGTCCTTACTTGGTGTTGCAGGTAAATTTCCCAGCTAGCAGGCTTCCATGCAGGCCACTGCCATGTACATTCACAGCTTTCCAGAGCTTTTCACAGCCTCCACAGCTTTTGCAGTGTCCACCATTCACCATGCACAGACATCACTACACTCCTTCCTCTCACCTAAAACTTCCTGTCTCTCTTAAACCACTTCCTTGGACAGGTGTGTCAACCCTTTCTGTTACCTTAAAGGAACCACAGCCCAAACAGAGGGGAAATATAGCGTCCTTCCAGGACCCAGCCACGGCGTCCTGTACAATATATATGTAGCGCTACCCCCAGTTAAGAGAGCCGCTGATTTAATTTTGGGCCCTGCACGCAGTACCGCCAACCCCCAGCAATCTTACTCGACCCACTCTGGCACAGTCAGTCTAGGGTTAAACTCCTATCACTCTCAGGTGTATTATACTTAAGAATTTCTAAACAGTCAGACAACACACTGAGGCAAGAATATAAAATACGTATATATGCTTTACTGGTAGTGAAGGATTCAAGGTATAACATGCAACATATACATGGGCCTGCAGAGCCCTGCATCAATCAATGTACTAGGTGCAGCACAATAATATGGCGCTGCGCAGTGTCCACCACGCGGAGCTATTATAGCGTGTGCTCGCCTATGGCGTAGTAACACAAACTTTCTAAACTCCCCACCTAAGTCAGGCCTGACATGGGATGGAACTGAGTCTCTTTTCCTTAAGGAAGGAGGGTTTCTTCACCGGCCAGCTTTCGTTGGTGCACTTAAAGAAATAACCATTTGTAATCCACATTGGGTGTTAACTTGAAATAACAGGGTAACACGGGGGCGGTAAGTACTTCAACTCTGTCCCGCTACCGGACCCCCCAAGAAACACTGGTGAGCGAACAGCGGGCCTAGGCAGTCTACAGGCCTGAACACAACTCAGTCTATTGATATGGGCAGGTGCCCGCTCACCACTCCAGGTGCGATCCCAGCCTGGGACTTCCACCTCCTGTGTGTCGCACACAGCGTCTGCTCCGATCGAGTCCTCGATCCAACTCACGTCCTATCACGACGGGTCAGGATCCACCCAGGCTCCGCAGTATGGTGGAAGGCTCTTCGGACTTCAAGCAAGGCCTCAGGCTTCAGGCCTTGCTTCACAGCCGATCCGCACAGGATGACTTGTCACTTGACGCGCCGTGTCCCAAGAGAGTGAGCTCTGCCTCGCCTCTCGCTTAAGTAACCCCTCCCATGAGTCTCTGCGGTGGAACCTCCGCCCTGGGGCCGAATGGGGTTCTGGGTAACGTAGTCCTGGGGCCTTAAGAGCGACACCGCTACACACTCCCCCCACTTGAACTCTTTGGTCCCCAAAGATAACATAACTTCAAACTACACATTTAACAACATCCATCAATTCTTCATATGATGTCGGCAGAGGAAATTCCCACCAGAAACGAGGCGGTGAACTCCTCTGCCCACAGGATACATTAACAACAGCATCCTGTCTAACTGTGCCAGAGAGTGAGCTGGGGTTGCCTCCCACCAAATGAACAGTGTGAGGGCCAGGGTCTTCCATACTCCTTCTGGCAGTGAACACAGTGTCTTCCGCACTCTTCCCCATTTGTGGGTAGGTCAATCTCCTGGGAGGTTTTATTGCCCTCCGCTTCCTCTGTCCTCTGGGACTTTCTGTGGGAACAGATTCTTCTTCCGTAACCAACTCAGGAGTTCCTTCTAATTCAGGAGCATCTGGCTCCGGAGCAGGAAGATACATGGCTTCCCTTGGGTCCTCTTCGGGGAATAGTTCACAGACACTCTCCCAAGCATCTGACCAGTGACTAGATGGAATGAACTCCGCAGCTTCTGCATTCAGTGTCTGATCCTCGGTATCTTCGTCAGGTGGAAGATCAATAACAGAAGTCGTTGGACCCTGAGAAGGCCAAAGCCAGCCAATTTCATCTTCCTCGTCTTCACTCATTTCTGAATCTTCTGTATCCTCCATCCGAAGGGGTCTGAGACCGAGTGTTGGGTCTAGGGGTGTTCGGAATGGACATGGGTTCAGGAGAATCCATCCTAGGAGGCAACCGAACTGCTACAGCGAGCGGAAGTAGGTGGTTCCGATGCCAAGTCTTCAAGGGCCCTAACTTCCCCTCAGGTTTAAGTCTGTAAACGGGTAGGCCCGGTAATTTTTTACAAATGACATAAGGTTCTGGTCTCCATCTATCTGCAAGCTTATGTTTTCCAGGGACCCCCAGGTTTCGCAACAACACTCTGTCTCCTGGTTGTAGGTCTTGGATCCTGACCTTTAGGTCGAAATTCCTCTTGTTGCGAGCCCCCCGTTGTTCTGAGGCCGCCTGAGCTTGCTCATAGGCCATCTTTAAATCACGTCTAAGTCTATCTACATATCCCTTGTGGGAAGCAGCAGAACAATGATCTATGGAAGTGCCGTAGGCCAGATCCACCGGCAATCTTGCCTCTCTCCCGAACATAAGTCTGTAAGGTGAATATCCCGTGGCATCGCTGACAGTGCTGTTGTAAGCGTGCAGAAGGGCCGCTATGTGACTACTCCAATGTTGTTTATTTTTGTCACTTAAAGTTCCCAGCATGTTGAGCAGAGTTCAGTTGAACCTCTCCGGCTGAGCATCACCTTGAGGATGATAGGGAGTAGTCCTGGTCTTCTTGATCCCTAAGGCATCCAGTAGCTTTCGTATCAATTTACTCTCGAAATCCCTCCCTTGAACTGAATGGAGCCTTTGTGGCAGTCCATAATGTATAAAGTACTTCTCCACGAGTATTTTGGCCACAGTAGAGGCCTTTTGGTCCTTTGCTGGAAAAGCCTGTGCATACCGGGTGAAATGGTCGGTACTACCAGAACATTTCCTAGTCCCTTCAGATCGGGTTCGAGGCAGAGGAAATCAATGCACACCAGGTCAAGCGGGCCTTCACTTTGTAAATGGCCCATTGGGGCAGCTTGATGGGGCAGAGTCTTTCTCTGTATGCATCGTGCACATGAATGGCAGTACTCCTCAACTTCAGCCCTCATGCAGGGCCAATAGAAACGATCTCTAACAAGTTGGAAAGTCCTTTTCGCTCCCAGGTGACCATGGTTGTCATGTAAGGCAATCATGACCGTCTCTCTATGTTTCTCCGGCAGGAACAACTGCCACTTGTCTTCTTGGTCATCAGAGGGGCCCCTTCGGTAGACCACTCCCTGATGCACCTGTAGCCTGTCCCACTCTTTTTTTAACAGGCGAGCCTCCTTCGAGGGGTGACGTAGGAGTATGTTTGGGTTCTGATTCTCTAATGCTTCTAGGACCAATCTCCCCATAGGGTCTTCCCATTGGTCGGATCTCAACTCCTTTTTTGTCAGTCTGGGTAAGTTGTCTCCCCCCAGTAAGGCTGCTCCACAGTACTGCTTGGGGACTCCTACGATAGTGACCCCTATCTCTTCTGCTCTTGAGCCTCCCTTGGCTTGGAATTCAGCCCCTTGGCAAAGGGCCCGCACCCCGTCAGGTGCCACTTGGGTCCAGTCTTCACTACTGTGGGTGGGAACATGAGACCTTCTGGACAGGGCGTCCGCATCTCGGTTTCCTGCCCCAGGTCTATATTTCAAGCTGAAATTGAAGGCAGACAACGCCGCCAGCCATCTATGTCCTGTGGCATCCAGCTTCGCTGTGGTAAACAGGTAGGTAAGGGGGTTGTTATCTGTATCTGTTAAACTCCTATCACTCTCAGGTGTATTATACTTAAGAATTTCTAAACAGTCAGACAACACACTGAGGCAAGAATATAAAATACGTATATATGCTTTACTGGTAGTGAAGGATTCAAGGTATAACATGCAACATATACATGGGCCTGCAGAGCCCTGCATCAATCAATGTACTAGGTGCAGCACAATAATATGGCGCCGCGCAGTGTCCACCATGTGGAGCTATTATAGCGTGTGCTCGCCTATGGCGTAGTAACACAAACTTTCTAAACTCCCCACCTAAGTCAGGCCTGACATGGGATGGAACTGAGTCTCTTTTCCTTAAGGAAGGAGGGTTTCTTCACTGGCCAGCTTTCGTTGGTGCACTTAAAGAAATAACCATTTGTAATCCACATTGGGTGTTAACTTGAAATAACAGGGTAAAACGCGGGCGGTAAGTACTTCAACTCTGTCTCGCTACCGGACCCCCCAAGAAACACTGGTGAGCGAACAGCGGGCCTAGGCAGTCTACAGGCCTGAACACAACTCAGTCTATTGATATGGGCAGGTGCCCGCTCACCACTCCAGGCGCGATCCCAGCCTGGGACTTCCACCTCCTGTGTGTCGCACACAGCGTCTGCTCCTATCGAGTCCTCGATCCAACTCACATCCTATCACGACGGGTCAGGATCCACCCAGGCTCCGCAGTATGGTGGAAGGCTCTTCGGACTTCAAGCAAGGCCTCAGGCTTCAGGCCTTGCTTTACAGCCGATCCGCGCCGTGTCCCAAGAGAGCGAGCTCCGCCTCGCCTCTCGCTTAAGTAACCCCTCCCATGAGTCTCTGCGGTGGAACCTCCGCCCTGGGGCCGAATGGGGTTCTGGGTAACATAGTCCTGGGGCCTTAAGAGCGACCCCGCTACACATATATATATATATATATATATATGTGTGTGTGTGTGTGTGTGTATATATATATATATATATATATATAATTTTTTTTATATATATGTATATCTGTGTGTATATTGTGAGGGGGTTAGCTCGGCAGCGGGTGTGTGTGACCCCTGGGATGGGCTCCCCACACAAAACAGGCCCAGCAAACGGAGGTTGTGGTTTTCAAAATCAAAAAGGTGCGGTTTATTTTCTATTTACAGTGACAAAACACAGCAAAGCAAAAGAAACATAAACAAAATAAATCCTGGTCAAGTTGACCTCTGACTAAACATACAGGTTTCCTAACTAACAACTGGGATCAGCCTAGTGCTGTCCTAGTCCCTAAGTCCCTGGTTTTAAATGTCCAAGCAAATAGCCACACAGGCTTTGTCTCACCGCACAGGAGTTCACTCTCCCTAGACAGTCCACACAGGTCTGGTTCCAGGCATGAGCTAACATCTAATGAATCTGGGAGTTCTTATAGAGGCCTAAATGAGCTGACAAGCTTCAGCTGGTCTCATCAACTCCCTGTCTGCACGACGCCCAGCACTCTCCCTAGAGGTATGAGTCATCCATGAGCCTACTAGCCTCAGCTGGGCTTATACAACTCTCCACCTAGTTGTATAAGTCGGCGTAAAGCCTGAATCTGGGCGAAATATATCTACCCCCCTGGATGCAACCAGGTGACTTTACCTTCCTGCTGTCACATACCCCCCCCTCTTGTTTTAACCTCGGGGTTGGAACACCAGCAATCAGGCATTCATGTACTCGAGACAAAGCATCCACATTCCCCATTTGAACGCCAGGGCGATGCTTTACTGTGAAGTTGAATTCCTGGAGGGCCAGGAACCACCTATTCACTCTTCTATTTGTTTCCTTGTTTTGAGCCATCCACTTTAACGGAGCGTGATCCGTAACCATGTCAAAGTGCCTACCTAGCAGGTAGTACCGAAGGGAATCTAGAGCCCACTTCACCGCTAAACACTCCTTTTCAACGGTGGCGTAATTTACCTCATGGGACTTCAACTTCCTGCTGAGGTAAATGACTGGGTGCTCTTCCCCGTTCCAGACCTGGGACAATACTGCTCCTAACCCCACATCTGACGCATCACTTTGTACGACAAAGTCTTTAGAGAAGTCGGGTGAGTACAACACTGGCTGGCTACATAAGGCTTGTTTCAAGAATTGGAATGCTGCCTCAGCCTCGGGGGTCCATTTAATCATGACCGACCCTTTCCCCTTCGTCAGGTTGGTTAGGGGCACAGCCTTAGAAGCAAAGTGGGGAATGAATCGCCGATAATACCCAGCGATTCCCAGAAAGGCTCGTACCTGCTTCTTGCTGTTGGGACGTGGCCAACTCTGGATGGCCTCGACTTTGTTGAGTTGGGGTTTTATTACTCCCCTCCCAATGGTGTACCCAAGATATTTGGCCTCCTCCTGCCCAATGGTACACTTCTTGGGGTTAGCCGTAAACCCCGCTTCCCGAACAGAGTCCAGGACTGCTTGCACTTTTGGCAGATGTGAGGCCCAATCTGTGCTATGGACAATTACGTCATCCAGGTAAGCCGCAGCATACTTCCGATGGGGCCTCAGCATCTGGTCCATTTTCCGCTGGAATGTGGCCGGCGCATTCTGTAACCCGAACGGCATTCTTTTATATTGGAACGCCCCGTCTGGGGTTACAAATGCGGTTTTCTCTTTGGCCGACTTGGCCAGGGGGATTTGCCAATACCCTTTTGTGAGGTCAAGAGTCGTCATGTATCGGGCTGTTCCCAGCCGGTCGATCAACTCATCTATACGTGGCATGGGGTAGGTGTCAAATTTTGTAACTTTGTTCAACTGACGAAAATCGTTACAAAATCGCCAGCTCCCATCCGGTTTAGGCACCAACACGATGGGACTAGACCAATCACTTTGGGACTCCTCTATCACCCCTAAGTTCAGCATTTTCTGTACTTCCTCCCGTATTGCCTCCCGTCGGGCCTCTGGGATCCGATAGGGTTTTAACTTCACCCTTTCACCGGGCGGGGTAATGATGTCATGCTCTACCCCAGATGTTTGTCCCGGCAGCTCAGAGAATACCTCCTTGTTGCGAAGCACAAACTCCTTAACCTCCTGTTGTTGGGGTTGTGACAAGGTGGCTGCTATTCCAACCTCAGGAATCACGCAACCAGTTTGAGCTGGTGACCAAGTGTCTGCGACTAGGGACTCTCTATCCCTCCAGGCTTTCAACAGATTAACGTGATAGATCTGTTCGGGCTTTCGCCTTCCTAGTTGTCTGACCTTGTAATTCACTTCGCTCACTTTTTCCATTATCTCGTAGGGGCCTTGCCATTTGGCAAGGAATTTACTTTCAACCGTAGGGACAAGTACCAGTATCCTATCCCCCGGGGAAAAGGTACGGGTCTTGGCTCCACGGTTGTACACTCTCTGCTGTGCTAACTGCGCTTGGGCCAAATGTTCCTTCACGATGGGCATTACCTGTGCAATTCGGTCTTGCATCAGGGCGACATGCTCAATCACACTCCTGTGGGGAGAACTCTCACTTTCCCAAGTTTCCTTGGCAATATCCAACAGCCCTCTTGGGTGTCTCCCATACAGTAACTCAAAGGGGGAGAATCCCGTAGAGGATTGGGGCACCTCCCTAATAGCAAAAATCAGATAAGGAAGTAGACAGTCCCAATCCTTTCCATCTCTATCCACCACTTTCTTCAACATTTGTTTTAGGGTTTTGTTGAATCTTTCAACCAGCCCATCGGTTTGGGGGTGATACACAGATGTACGTAATTGCGTCACTTTGAATAATTTACACAGCTCCTTCATAACCCGGGACATAAAGGGTGTACCTTGGTCCGTAAGCAGTTCTTTACAAATACCCACCCGGCTAAACACAAGAGATAGCTCTTTGGCTATGGTTTTGGCCGAGGTATTTCGGAGAGGGATCGCTTCTGGATAACGGGTGGCATAGTCCATTATAACTAATATGTACTGGTGCCCCCTAGCGGACTTGATTATAGGACCTACCAAATCCATGGCGATCCTCTCAAACGGGACCTCAATGATGGGTAGAGGGACCAGCGGGCTACGGAAATGTGGCATCGGGGCCGACCTCTGACACACAGGGCAGGAGGAACAATAATTTTCTACGTCCTTCATCACCCCCGGCCAATAGAATCTCTGTAATACCCTCTCTCGGGTTTTCTCTGTCCCCAGATGACCTCCAAGAATGTGCCCATGGGCCAACTCCAACACCAACTTCCTGTAAGGTTTGGGCACCACAAGCTGCTCAACGGTTTCTTCTGCCCTTTTTGCCACCCGATACAGTAGGTCCTTCTCTACGCTGAAGTATGGGTAAGTGCAGGTATTATCTGGGTTCACTAACTCGCCATCTATTTTCACTACGTTTTCCCGTGCCTTTATTAGGGCGGGGTCTTTCAACCGTTCTGTGGCAAAGTTTTCCCTGTGAACCTCAAGATCAGAAAACTCCACAGACGGTAGGTTTTCGTCTGAGGAGGTGGGCTCCTCTCCAGTTTCTTGAGTCTCCCCTGCCAATACTGATAAGGGAAATTCCGGAGAGTCCTCACCACTCTCAGGGGAGTTCTGGCTATCACATTCCTGGTACATAGGGGCACCAGTGAGGGGCTCAGGATCATCCCACAGTTCCCAGAACTTCGGAAAATCCCTTCCCACAATGGCGTCATGCGGTAACTGAGAAACTAAGCCCACTGGATGAGAGAGGGTACCTTTGGGGGTCTCGAAACACACTGTAGTCACTGGATACTCTCGGGTGTCCCCATGCACACAAATAACAGCTACCTTGCTATTCCCAGAGACCTCTGTTTTAACTAACTCAGCCTTTATCAGGGTCACAAGGCTACCTGAATCCAGCAATACCACAACATTTCTACCATTAACACACATTTTGCATAAATGTTTCTCAGTTCCTCGAATGGCAGTGCATGCGACTGTCGCACACAGCGACTGACGTCTGCCCGTCAGAAAGTCACACTGCATGGGTTCCTCCACAACCGGGCAATTGGCTGCAATATGTCCCGCTTGCCGGCAGCGGTAGCAAACGATCCTTCTTGCCGCCTCTTGAGCCGCTGATTTCCCAGGCTGTTCTCGCCAAACTTGGGGTAGAGCTCCCACCCTCTCACTCTCTCCACCCTCACCCCTTGGAATCCTCTTATCCGCCCCTGGGGATGGTCTGGTCTTAGGGTGGAAAGTCCGAGTGTCTCTGGAAGAGGCCGTCAGGTTCTCTGTAGCCAAGTATTTCTCCACACGATCCACAAGACCATCGGCCGTCTCTGGGTCTCCATGGCTTACCCACTTTTGGATGGCAGTAGGAAGAGCTCTCAAAAACCGATCCATTACAACACGTTCCACAATCTTTGGTGCGGACAAAGTCTCTGGCTGTAGCCACTTTCTGCTCAGGTGAATGAGATCATACATTTGAGACCTGGGGGGTTTTCCAAGCTGGAAAGTCCAGTTATGCACACGCTGAGCCCGGACAGCCTGGGTGACACCCAGCCTTGCCAATATTTCAGCTTTTAGCATCACATAGTCTTTTGCTTGGTTAGGCTCTAGGTCATAGTAAGCTTTCTGTGATTCACCAGTTAACAGAGGAGCCACCAGTCCAGCCCACTGCTCCTCAGGCCACTTTTCTCTTTCAGCGGTCCTTTCAAATGTGGTCAAAAATACCTCTGGATCATCCTCTCCAGTCATTTTTGTCAATAAACGACTCACCCCAAAGGACGCGGTATTAGTGGGACGGCTTTCCTCACTGGTCTGCGGACGTTGCTGCATTACTGCTTCCATCTGTTGTTGTAGTCTCTGCTCTTGCTTCTGCAACAGGTCTATGAAGCGGGCCTCAGATTGCTGCTGGGCTCGTTGCTGAGCCTCCAGACTCTGTTGCAAAGTTGCGTTTGTCTGCTGCTGGGCTGCAAGGCTCTGTTGATGAGCTTGCTGCTGGGCTGCGAAGTTCTGTTGTTGAGCTGCAAGGCTCTGTTGATGAGCTGCAAGGCTCTTTTGCAAACCTGCATTTGTCTGCTGTTGATTGGCATTTGCTAGAGCCAGCTGCTTCAGTATCTCCTCCATGCTGGCTTAAAAAAAAACTGCCACTGGTTCTCCACCAACTGTGAGGGGGTTAGCTCGGCAGTGGGTGTGTGTGACCCCTGGGATGGGCTCCCCACACAAAACAGGCCCAGCAAACGGAGGTTGTGGTTTTCAAAATCAAAAAGGTGCGGTTTATTTTCTATTTACAGTGACAAAACACAGCAAAGCAAAAGAAACATAAACAAAATAAATCCTGGTCAAGTTGACCTCTGACTAAACATACAGGTTTCCTAACTAACAACTGGGATCAGCCTAGTGCTGTCCTAGTCCCTAAGTCCCTGGTTTTAAATGTCCAAGCAAATAGCCACACAGGCTTTGTCTCACCGCACAGGAGTTCACTCTCCCTAGACAGTCCACACAGGTCTGGTTCCAGGCATGAGCTAACATCTAATGAATCTGGGAGTTCTTATAGAGGCCTAAATGAGCTGACAAGCTTCAGCTGGTCTCATCAACTCCCTGTCTGCACGACGCCCAGCACTCTCCCTAGAGGTATGAGTCATCCATGAGCCTACTAGCCTCAGCTGGGCTTATACAACTCTCCACCTAGTTGTATAAGTCGGCGTAAAGCCTGAATCTGGGCGAAATATATCTACCCCCCTGGATGCAACCAGGTGACTTTACCTTCCTGCTGTCACAATATATATATATATATATATATATATATATATATATATATATATATATATATACTCACACACTACAGATATAAATAAATACACACACACAGATATATATATCTGTGTGTGTAATTGCATAGTTAATGTAATTCTAACCTGCTTTTGATGTATTTTTAACTGCAGTAGAGAAAGTTTTTACTTTCACTTTTGACCACGCAGGCAGATGGATGAAGGAAGAAGCTATTCACTGGCCGAGATCTCCTCTTTCTTCCTGCTATCTCCACCTCTGGGCTGGAGAAGAAAGAAAGGAGAACTTGAAGGAGAAGCACAGTGATAAAGTGGCATCACTGGATATTAAATGGGCCGTTTCTGTTACAGTGAATGCAGCCGTTCTGTGCACTGAGATGAGAGGAGGAGAATAGTTCTCCAAGTACTCATCTCAGTATATTAAAACAGCAATGCTCTGTGATAAGCGGTGATCATCATGATCTCCGCTTATCATGGTTTAATAAACGTACACCATTATCAGATCTCCAGCAAATATCAGATGCCCCTCCGCCCCAAAGCACCTTTCCCCCATTTTGAGGGCATGCGGCCTGGTATGGTTCAGGAGGGGGGGGCGCTCGCTCGTCCCCTCCTTTCCCTGACCTGCCAGGCTGCATGCTCAGATTAGGGTCTGGTCTGGATTTTGGGGAAGAACCCAAGCTATTTTTTATAGTTTTGACATGGGGTTCTCCTTAAAATACAGAAAAGACCCGAAGGGACTGGGGGGGGGGGGGTCTATGCTGTTTTTGGTCTGGATTTTTTAATAGCCGGGTGCCGGCAATTGTAACCACTACACTACACTATTATGCAGGTCTCAGTGTACTTAGCACAATGGCTTGGTGGTGTGCACTGATGTCTACACTCAGGTTATGAGTTCAAATCCCAGCCAACTTACCACCCACCTAAGGTAGCTGTGTTGATTTTTCCAGTGCACAAGTAAATTAAACCCAAAAAAAGTAAACTAACACCCTGCGTGGTAACTAGTGTGTGATTTTTAAATGTGCTGAGTACAATGAGAGTTTTCAGAAGGTGATACCTATGGTGGGATTCAAACCAAATCTTTCCGCACCAGGTGCATATCATTGCAATATTTGACAGCAAGGCAAATTCTTGCTTTCATCAAGAGTACCTCTATAGGATTACAGTGTGAAGGCGCCACCAACACCCAAAGAACAATTTTTCCGCACCGTTACAGAAGTAGAAATCCAAAGTCTGTGATAGAGACACCAGAATTTATCCAAAAAATCTCTAATTTTGCTCACAGTGCACTACATTGTGGCCTCATCATACAGGCTGGCTCCCCAAGCCGTTGCTTACAAATAAAGAAAGCTTGCAGGGAAAATTGCATTTATAAAGCCCCAAAAATGACATTATTGCTGCAGCAGCTTCTATACACAGTACAGATGTGCCACTTTACAGGTGGACAAAGGGGACCCCCCAGGCACTATATTGAAAGGAATTTTTAATTTTTATACTTTCACTTTAAGCCTCAATAAATCACTGCTCATTTAAAAATGAATTTTTTACAAACTTTTTTTTCATTTATACATGTCCCCCAGGGCAGTACCCAAACCCCCATAACCATTGTATGCCAAATTACTTGCATATAAGCCTTCAAAATTGGCACTTTTGATTTTTCACATTCGGGTCCCATAGACTTCAATGGGGTTCGTTATTCGGTTCTGGTGCGAACTATATACTAGGAACACTCTGCCCTGCCAGAATGGGGATGTGTTTACACACACACATCCCCGTTCTTGCTCTGTCAGGAGACATCGCGGCCGCCGGAGACGCACATCTGCTCCTCAGTGATGTGGCGGGCGCGCGCACCCCTTATACCCCTTAAAGCGACCCTCTAGTGATATAAAGATCTCTATAGAGGAATCAGGACCTCCTTCCTTTTGCTGGTGATCCCTCTAGTGGTAAAAAGATTTTTATAGGGGAATCAGGACCTGCTTCCTCCTGTTGGTGATCCCTCTAGTGTTATAAAGATATATATCTATAGATCTATATATATCTATCTATAGATCTATAGATAGATCTATAGATATATATATATCTGTATACAGGTATCTATAGATATATATATATCTATAGAGATATATATATATCTATATATATATAGATATATATATATATATAGATATATATATCTATATATTAGGGCTGCGGAAATTAATGATTAATTGTTCGATTAATCGTTAATTTCTTTGATCGATCAAAATAATTTTGATTGAGGACGATCCGTGGAGTGAGCTCCGAGGTCTTGTCCATAGGAAAGGCCGCGGCTTCGGCCTAGCTCCGGAGCCACGGCCATCTTGGTCCACCCGGCGGCGGCCTAGTAGCGGCGCGCTGACATCATCATCAGCCGCCTGCTTGTGCCGTGTACTCTGCGGTTCTGCCTGGATTTTACGGTATGGGGGGACATGTGGGGAGATGTGGACATTACAGTATGGGGGGGGCAGATGTGGACATTACAGTATGGGCGGGGCAGATGTGAACATTACAGTATGGGCGGGGCAGATGTGGACATTACAGTATGGGGGGGGGCAGATGTGGACATTACAGTATGACGGGGCAGATGTGGACATTATAGTATGGGGGGGGGGGGGCAGATGTGGACATTACAGTATGGGGGGCAGATGTGGACATTACAGTATGGGGGGGCAGATGTGGACATTACAGTATGGAGGCAGATGGTGGACATTACAGTATGGGGGCAGATGGTGGACATTACAGTGGGGGAGATGTGGACATTACAGTATGGGGGCAGATGTGGATATTACAGTATTGGGGAGATGTGGATATTACGGTATGGGGGGAGATGTGGAAAATTGTAAAAACTGTATGTGTGTTATAATTAATCGAAATTAGTCGATTAATCAATAAAAAAATAATCGATTAATCGAACACGAAAATTTTAATCAGTAACAGCCCTAATATATATATATATATATATATATATATATATATATATATATACATATACACACACACACACATATATATACACAGGTGGTCCCCTAGTTACAAACATCTGACTCACAAACGACTCCTACTTACAAAACGAGGGAGACAACAGGAAGTGAGAGGAAATCTACCTCTAGGAAGGAAATTTCACTCCTGTTATGCTGCGTACACACGATCGGAATTTCCGACAACAAAACCGTGGGTTGTTTTTTTTTACGGATTTTCACTCAAACTTGTCTTGCATACACACGGTTGCACAAATGTTGCTCGGACATTTCGATGGTCAAGAATGTGGAGACGTACAACACTACAACGAGCCGAGAAAAATTAAGTACAATGATTCCGAGCATGCGTCAAATTGTTTCCGAGCATGCGCAGCACTTTTGTACGTCGGAAATGGCTACACACGATCGGAATTTCCGACAAGAACTTTTGCCGTCGGAAAAATTGAGAACCTGCTCTCAATCATTTGTTGTCGGAAATTCCGACAGCAAATATCCAACCAAAAGCTCACATTGAACATTTGTTGTCGGAAATTCCAATCGTGTGTACGCGGCATAAGAGTTATTATGGGAAAAGGTACCTCCACTGATGCTTTATCAAAACTTTACAGGGGTGTTAACCCTTCCCTATGCTATCCAAAAAGCTTAAAAATTGTTTTTTTGGCTGAAGCTACACTTAAAAAATGTACTTGTTCCGACTTACAAACAGGTTCAATTTACGAACAAACCTACAGACCCTATCTCATTTGGGACCGCCTGTATAGAGGAATATTGACCTCCTTCCTCCTGCTAGTGACTGCTCAAGTGATAACTAAAGATCTATATAGAGGAATCAGGACCTCTTTCGCCCTGCTGGTGATCCCTCTAGTGTAGTGATATAAGGATATATATAGGGAAATCAGGACCTCCCTCCCCCTGCTGGTGATCCCACTAGTGATATAAAGATCTATATAGGAGAATCAGGACCTCCATCCCCATGTTGGTGATCCCTCTAGTGATTTAAAAAGAAAAAAAAAGATAATTTTATTTAATTAATTTTCAGAAAAACCTGGACAAATAATTACAAATTCAAAAACCCACCATGCCTCTTACTAAATGCCCCAGACAGTCTACTTTCCACTATTTGGGGGGTATTTGTACTGTTCTGGCATTGTAAGGGACTCAAGTTATTAGATAGTCCGTCAGTACATCAGAATTGATTAGGTTGTAGACGGTCTAACTTTCAGACAAACCAATTAATATACACTTATTGGGATTTTTTTTACCAAAGAAATGTAGTAGAATACATTTTGGCCTAAATTTATGAAGAAATTTAATTGAATATGTTTATAACAGAATTTGGAAATTAGAAAATATATATATACCGTATTTATCGGTGTATAACACACACAGGCTTATAACACGCACCCTAATTTTAAGAGGGAAGTTTAAGGAAAAAAAGTTTTCACAGCCGCCTTTACAGTACACGGTCCCCCTCCCCTGCACAGTACGCAGCCCCCCTCCCCAGTATACAACACCCCTCCCCTGTACAGTACACAGCCCCCCCATCTATTATACAGCCTCCCTCCCCAGTACACAGCCCCCCAATCCAGTATACAGACCCCCATCCAGTATACAGCCCCCCACATCCATTATACATCCCCATCCAGTACACAGCCCCCCCATCCATTATACAGCCCCCCTCCCCAGTACACAGCCCCCCACATCCATTATACATCCCCATCCAGTACACTGCCCCCCATCCATTATACATCCCCCTATCTAGTACACCGCCCCCCATCCATTATACATCCCCCCCCCATCCAGTACACAGCCCCCATCCATTATACATCCCCCCATCTAGTACACACCCCCCCCCCTGCACTCCCAGGAGACCTCCAGTCTCCTGGGACAGTGCTGCCAGCATTCTCTACAAAAAATCACTGTCAGCCCCTTCCACACTGCTCCTCCTGTGTCACTCCTATTGCAAAACGAAGCTTCTATATACCTCAATAGCTCTGTTTCTTTTCACTGACCTGGTCACATGACTGTTCTCCTCTGATCTTACATAGATGGTCATGTAAACGCTCTCCTCCTCCAATCAAAGCTACACTCAGAGGAGGAGGAGAGCAGCCAGAAAAAACTGAGCTATTGAGATATTTACAAGCTTCGTTTTACAATGACACTGACATAGAAGGAGCGGTGTAGGAGGGGCTGCCAAGTGATTTTTTTTTCAACTTCAGACTATGCAGGGAGCGCTGTCCCAAGGCCAGGAGAGGCGGGACGGCCGGCCTGACACCCCCCCCCAATGGGTGGCTCCTGGGGCGGGCCGCCCGATCCCCGCCCCCTGTTGGTAAAACATGATATCGGCATATAACACGCAGGCACTCTTTACCCTCTATTTTCAGGGGAAAAAGGTGTGTGTTATACGCCGATAAATACAGTAATTTTTTATTGAGGACTGGCATAAAAACTACTCTCGCTCGATATCAGGCATTTAGAACACTTCACTCATAGATGGCAATATCAAATTTTTTATAAGATGGTACTTGGTTCCGGCGAGATTGGCTGTAATGTACCCCTCTACCTCACCTCTATTAGAGGCTATCAGGGACTAGGTTCTATGATTCACATATGGTGGGAGTGTCCCAGAATTCAAGGATTTTGGAATCGGGTCATTCACATTTTACGTAAAGTTACAGGCTGTACTATACATCAAACACCAGCGATTGCCTTGCTCAATGGATTTTTACCGCATATTCCTAAAGTCACCCGTAAATTGATTTTGTTTATTTTGACGGGAGCCAGGCTAACCATTGCCAAGGCATGGAAATCCCCATCGGTATTTCTATTGTCCATTAAAAGAAAAGTTTCTTGGATAATGGAACAGGAAAAAATGGTTAGTTCATTATTGGACAAAACCTCACAATTTGAAGCTATATGGGATCCTTGAGCTTGATTCTTGGGAATTCCATTGGTATCTAACGTAGGCAGTAACACCAATCGCTGATCTTTGAGAATTATATCTGGCAGGTAGGGATGAGCTCGGTGTTCGAGTTGAACGCATGTTCAACTCGAACATCGCCTGTTCGCCTATTCGGCGAAACCAGAACTTTGTGGGCCGTTCGCGCCAAATTCGTGTGACGCGAGCAGCCCACAATGCACTGTGCCATCGCACTGCATTGTCGGCGCTGTGATTGGCCAAGCATGCACTGTGACCCCGCATGCTTGGCCAATCACAGCGCCGGCAGCGGGGAGAGCCATAATTGGCCACAGGCAGGATGCCTGTGGCCAATTATAGCTCAGGGGGGTTTAGTACACGCCCCACACTATAAAAGACCGCCAGCGCAGCGGCCTTGTGTAGTGTGTTCTGGCGTGCAGGTAAAGAGCTACATAGGCAGGGACAGTGTGTTCTACAGTGTGTTCTTTTCTCAGGCATCTGCAGGAGTTAGTGGGTGTTGTGTGCCTCCAGCGCAGTATACACCTGTATCTACCCTTTATTGCTGTTCTCTAAGCCAGATAGGCAGGCAGGGACAGTGTGTTCAGGCATCTGCAGGAGTTAGTGAGTGTTGTGTCCTTCCAGCACAGTATACACCTGTATCTACCCTTTATTGCTGTTCTCTAAGCTAGATAGGCAGGGAAAGTGTGTTCTTTTCTCAGGCATCTGCAGGAGTTAGTGGGTGTTGTGTGCCTCCAGTGCAGTATACACCTGTATCTACCCTTTATTGCTGTTCTCTAAGCTAGATAGGCAGGGACAGTGTGTTCTTTTTTCAGGCATCTGCAGGAGTTAGTAGGTGTTGTGTGCCTCCAGCGCAGTATACACCTGTATCTACCCTTTATTGCTGTTCTCTGAGCTAGATATGTAGGGACAGTGTGTTCTTTTCTCAGGCATCTGCAGGAGTTAGTGGGTGTTGTGTGCCCCAGCACAGAATATACCTGTATCTACCCTTTATTACTGTTCTCTAAGCTAGATAGGCAGGGGCAGTGTGTTATTTTCTCAGGCATCTGCAGGAGTTAGTGGGTGTTGTGTGCCCCAGCACAGTATACACCTGTATCTACCCTTTATTGCTGGTGTTCTCTAATAAAGGCATCTGCAGGAGTTAGTGGGTGTTGTGTCCCTCCAGCACAGCACAGTATACACCTGTATCTACCCTTTGTTGCTGGTGTTCTCTAATAAAGGCATCTGCAGGAGTTAGTGGGTGTTGTGTCCCTCCAGCACAGCACAGTATACACCTGTATCTACCCTTTATTGCTGGTGTTCTCTAATAAAGGCATCTGCAGGAGTTAGTGGGTGTTGTGTCCCTCCAGCACAGCATGGTATACACCTGTATCTACCCTTTATTGCTGGTGTTCTCTAATAAAGGCATCTGCAGGAGTTAGTGGGTGTTGTGTGCCTCCAGCACAATATTCACTACTCCAATTCCTGGTTTTCCCATCTCCCTGCAGTCCATTACTATGTCTGGAAGGCCAACAAGAAGAGGCAGACAGTCAGGAGCCAATAAAAGAGGGCAAGCAGGCTCTGTGTCTAGAGACAACAGTGCTGGTCGTGGACGCGGTGCATCGTCATCAGCACGTGGCCATGGGACACGCTTGTCCTTATTTTCGGCAGCTGGACGTGTTGAGCCGCATCATGCCGAAGACTTGGTAGAGTGGATGACCAAGCCCTCCTCATCCTCCTCATCCTCTCTCACCCAGGCTCAGGGTACTGGCAAAGCAGCTGCCAAAGCGCCCTCTACCCTCGTATCAATGTCATTATTAGTCACTCCTTCCCTAGACCCACCATGTCCTCCTGAGGAGTCCCCCGAACTGTTTCAGCACAGTGTTGGGTACATGCTCCAGAAGGATGCCCAGCGTTTTGAAGGGTCTGATGATGATACCCAGCTAGAGGAAGGCAGTAGCGTGAGCGCAGAGAGAGGGGATGCTCAAGAAGGACAGCAATTTGGTAGTCATGTTTCAGCAGCTGCAGCATACTGCCAGATTGGCTCCAGTGATGAGGAGGGAGGGGATGATGAGGTCACTGACTCCACGTGGTTGCCTGATAGGAGAGAGGAGGAGGAGGATGAGGAGGAGGCACATCTCCAACGAGGCAGGATGCCCTCTGGGGGCCAGCGTAAGGGCAGCACACCGACTGAATCACACCGCAGAGCTCCGCCTGTGCAGGGCGCTGCCTCTGCTCATTATTCCAATAGTTCTTTGGTGTGGGCCTTTTTTGAGTCGAGTGCATCAGATCGCACCGCTGCTATTTGCAACATATGTCTCAAGCGTATCTCGCGTGGCCAAAACATCAGCCGCTTGGGCACCACATGCTTGACCAGACATATGTTGACCTGCCATGCAGATCGTTGGCAAGCGTACCTTAAAGACCCACACCAAAGAACAAAGCGGACCTCTCCTTGCTCCTCATCAGCTGGGATCTCCAACCCCACTATACCTTCAGTCCTCTCTGAAACCTGCACTGAGAGGAATGAAGGTGTAGAATTAGGAGTGTCACAGCCAAGTACTTGCGGGCACTCTGCTAGCAGTACACCGACGTCTGATTGTAGCAGGCAAATTTCCCTGCCCCAGCTGCTGGACCGTCGAAAGAAGTTCACTCCCAGCCATCCACATGCCCAGCGGTTGAATGCTAGCTTGACTAAATTGCTAGCACTTCAACTGCTACCTTTTCAGTTGGTAGACTCGGCCCCCTTCCGTGAGTTTGTGCAATGTGCGGTTCCTCAGTGGCAGGTTCCCAAACGCCACTTTTTCTCACGGAAGGCGATTCCGGCTCTCTACCGGCATGTGGAAGGCAATGTCCATGCCTCGCTGGACAGGGTGGTCAGCGGTAAGGTGCATATTACAGCGGACTCATGGTCCAGCAGGCATGGACGATACCTTTCTTTCACGGCCCATTGGGTCACTCTTTTGGCAGCTGGGAAGGATGCAGGACAAGGTGCAGTAGTGTTGGAGGTTGTTCTGCCGCCACGCCTCCAAAATGCTACTACTGGTTGTGACACACCTCTCTCCTCCACCCCCTCCTCTTCTTCTTCCTCCATGGCCTCTTCCTGTGCTTTGTCCTCGGAACCAGCGGTGCTCCGTAGGCGTTCAAGGGGCTACGCAAGTACGCAGGCAAAAAGATGCCAAGCCGTGCTTGCGCTGGTGTGTTTGTGGGACAGGAGCCACACTGGGGCAGAGCTTCTGTCAGGTCTGCAGGGGCAGGCCGAGAGGTGGTTGACGCCACGCCAGCTTAAGCCAGGAATGGTGGTTTGCGACAATGGCACCAACCTCCTCCCTGCCCTCCGACAGGGACAACTGACCCATGTGCCCTGTGTGGCTCACGTCCTTAACCTGGTGGTGCAGCGGTTCTTGGGCAGGTACCCGGGCTTACAGGATGTCCTTAGGCAGGCCAGGAAAGTCTGTGTGCATTTCCGCAGATCATGTAATGCCAGTGCTCGGCTGGCTGAGCTGCAAAAGGAGTTGAACCTGCCCAAGAACCGCCTTATATGTGACATGCCTACCAGGTGGAACTCAATGTTGGCCATGCTGCAGCGGCTGCACATGCAGCAGAGGGCCATCAATGAATACCTGTGTGACTACAGCACCAGGACAGGGTCAGGGGAGCTCGGTTTTTTTCACCATGCCAGTGGGGCATGATCAGGGATGCATGCACTGTCCTGGCACCATTTGAGGAGGCCATGAGGATGGTGAGCAGTGACAGTGCATGCATCAGTCATCTTGTCCACCTGTTGGAGCATATGCTGCGTGGAATAATGGACAGGGCACTTGAAGCAGATCAGAGGCAAGAAGAGGAGGACTTCCTTGCCTCTCAAGGCCCCCTTTACCCAGACAGTGTTCCATCTGTCCCACCCATCACACAGGAAGATGACGAGGAGGAGGAGGAGAAGGAGGATTGTGTCAGCATGGAGCTGTAGCCTGGCACTCAGCTTCAACAGCAGCAGTATTTTAGGGATGACTTACAGTCCCAAGAAACCCGTGGACTTGTACGTGGCTGGGAGGAGGTGGCTGCGGATCATGTCGTCCTTAGTGACCCAGAGGACTCCGGACCGAATGCCTCAGCTAACCTACGCTGCATGGCCTCCCTGATCCTGCAAAGTCTGCGGAAGGATCCTCATATTCTTCGGATCAAGGAGAGGGACCATTACTGGCTGGCCACTCTCCTTGATCCACGGTATAAGGGTAAGGTTGCAGACCTTATCTTACCGTCGCAGAGGGAGCAGAGGATGAGACATCTCCGGGAGGCCTTGCAGAAAGGTCTGTGCAACGCGTTCCCAGACAACGAGTTGCTGAGGCTTCGGTCAGTCAAAGAAGGAGCGGTGGGGAAGGTGGCCGTCTGACCGATGCGTTCAGACAATTTTTTATTCTGCAGCCCCAAGGTATGATCGGTTCCAGCAACCATCGCCAGCGTCTGATATACATGGTGCAGGAATACCTAGGGGCAAGATCAGACTTGGACACCTTTCCCACCGAAAATCCTCTGGCTTACTGGGTCTTGAGGATGGATCACTGGCCAGAGCTTGCACAGTATGCAATTGAGCTACTGTCCTGCATCCAGCGTTCTTTCGGAACGCACATTCAGTGCTGTTGGAGGCTTTGTCACGGATCACAGGGTGCGCCTGTCCACTGACTCAGTTGATCGACTGACCCTCATAAAGATGAACCAGTCTTGGATCACCACCAGCTACCAAGCACCTGAAGCTGATATAACAGAATAATTTCTTTTGAAATGTCACATCTCTTCAAGACTGTCTATGCTGATGCTGAGTGACTGTCCTGTTATGTTGACTGACTATCCTCCTCCTCCTCAATGATCCGATTCCCGATGATAGCTTGGAAGAACATTTTTGTTTCTGGGTGCAGCCACCAGTGGCTAAGGCCCAATTTTTCAGCCCCTGTTTAACAGGGGCGTGTAATTAAAAAAATGTATGCAACAGGGGCGTGTAATTAAAATTTTTGATGCAATACTTTGCAACAGGGCTCATTGCTGTGCTCCAAGTACAGTATCTGTGAGGGGTTGCAGTGTTGTGGCACCAGTGCCTAAGGCCCAATTTTTCCACCCCTGTTTAACAGGGGCATGTAATTACAATTCTTGATCTAATAATTCACAGCAGGGCCCATTCCTGCACCCACCAAGAGTAACTGTGAGGGCTTACAGTGTTGTGGCAACACCACCACCACCACCAAAGGCCCAATTTTTCTGCCCCTCTTCAACAGGGGCATGCAATTACAATTCTTGATCTAATAATTAACAGTAGGGCCCATTCATGCGCTCACCAAGAGTAACTGTGAGGGCTGACAGTGTTGTAGCACCAGCACCACCACCAAAGGCCCAATTTTTCCTACCACTGTTCAACAATGGCATGTAATTACAATTCCTGATATAATGGTGGGCGCTGGAATGCCCTGCTGTGAACTAAGACTAACTGTGAGGGCTCACAGTGTTGTGGCAACACCAACATCTAAGGGGCAAATTTCAGCAGAGTATATACGGCAGGCCCCTACTTTCAAACATTCAACTTACAAACGACTCCTACTTGCAAACGGAAGGAGACAACAGGAAGTGAGAGGAAATCTACCCCTAGGAAGGGAAATTCTCTCCTGTAAGAGTTAATATGGGAAAAAGGTGTCTCCTCTCTACTGATGCTTTATCACCAATCCTTGTTTCAATAAAAAAAACACTTTTCCAAATACATTTGTCATTGTGACGGAAAGTGAGGTGAAATGTTCTGAACAGGTGCACAGACAGCAAAACAAATGTTACAGCGGTGATAACCCTTCCCTATATTTTCCAAAAAGCTTAAAAATAGATTTTTTGGCTGGAGCTACACTTAAACAATGTACCTGTTCAAAATTACAAACAGATTCTACTTAAGAACAAACCTACAATCCCTGTCTTGTTTGCACCGCCTGTATACTGCTGTTCAGAGTATATAGGGCCTTTTTTTATTTTGGGTGCGGGGTTCCTCTTAATATCCATACAAGACCCAAAGGGGCTGGTAATGGGCTGGGGTAGGGGGTGATGGGGTAGCCATGCCATTTTTCTCAAAGATTTTCATCCATATTGCCAAGACAAGACATGACATTAAAGCCGCAAGCAGTTTTAAATGGCTTTTTTTCCTTTAGAAATGTCATTTTGTGCAGGGACAGTTCTAAACACGGGAAACACATGCCAATTCACAGGCATACTTTAGACACCCCCCAGGTACGATATTTAAAGGAATATTTCACTTTTTTTTTTTCACTTTATGCATTATTAAAATGACTGCTCCCGAAAAAACAGACGTTTTTAAAACTTCTTTTTGCATTGATACATGTCCCCTGGGGCAAAACCCGGGTCCCCAAACCCTTTTTAGGACAATAACATGCATATTAGCCGTTATAATTAGCACTTTAGATTTCGAACGTTAGCGTCTATTGTATTTAATAGGGTTCTAAAGTTTGCGCAAACTTTCGGTCCGTTCGCAGGTTCTGGTGCAAACCGAACCGGGGGGTGTTCGGCTCATCCCTACTGGCAGGTAGGCATTCTATACTCTTTCCTTTCTCCCCTATTTATGTTTTTATCTTTATTTTCTCTTTCTCTCTTTTTCTATTTTTCTCCCTCTCTCTGATTTTTTTTTTTTTTCCGTTTATATGTACAGTATTTTATCTTACATTATATAGGATTTTCAGTTTTTGATTCTAGGTATACGTGCTAGGGTCAGGTTGTTAGATTTAGCTCTAAAATGATAACAGGTTCTTGTTCTCGATAAGTATAAGTAAGTCTTTATGTGGAAAGTTGAAGGCTTTTAATAATATCTCCCATCACCTCTCCACCAACGAATCTTGGTGGAGACTAGATGGTAGGGAGGGGGGCACTTACACCTCCCTGGACAGTGTGTTCCCTTTAGGGGTGTTGGGGGGGAGTAGGGGTCTTTCTCATTATTAGGCTTGTGCACAACGGAAAAATTCGTTCCGTTTCGGTTCGTTTCTTTCCGGTCCTGTTGATTCGTAATCATTCGTAATTTTGCTAGACGGGATATTTCGTGTTCGGACTCATTCGTATTTTTGCAAGCGACATTTTTCGTTGAATTTTTTGTTGCTTTATAATTCGTACTTTCGGTAGAGTACGTTGTTTTTCGTTGATTCTGGACACAACTCCTACTTTCGTAACTTTTTTTGGGTTCGTTGATTCGTAATTTTCCGTGTCTCTCTCACAATGACGCTGCCTATTATGCCTAATGTGCTTCGAATGGATTTGTACTTTTCTAAATACATAGCGGTTATTTGTAACGATTCGAAATCTCGTATTTTACGTTCGTTTTTTACATGCGGCTATAGGCTCCGCCCCTGTACACCATTTTGAGAGGGTTCAGCACGGTGAGGGAGAAGCAGAGAGCAGAGCAGAGTGAGTGTTATTGTGCTTCGAATGGATTCGAAATCTCGTATTTTACTTTTGTTTTTTCATGCGGCTATAACCTCCGCCCCCTGTACACCATTTTGAGAGGGAGTTCAGCATGGTGAGGGAGAAGCAGAGAGCAGAGTGAGTGTTATTGTGCTTCGAATGTATTCGTACATTCGTAACTTTTTTCATAACGAATTATGCCGAAGACCTTCGGGCATTCGCTATTTTGCGGTATAATTTATTTCGGATTCGGTCTTATTCGTAATTGCTCTGTTCGGAAATTCGAATGCTTCCGAATGTCCGAAAGTTGCTAAATTCGGACGAATTTCGATTCGTTACGAAACGAATTGCACAAGCCTACTCATTATCCTACTTTAATAGGAGTCAGGTATTCTATATGAAATTTAATATGAAATTTATTTAATAGGTTATATAGTTGACTAAGTCAAAGTCACATATTTATACTATTACAATTTTATTCATTGACAGTTATAATTTCTCACAGTGATAACATATCCAAGAGTCTATGGTAATGATCTCTGAACTTTCTGTAAAGTTTTTTGTAATAATTTCTAATGTTTACTATACTGTAATGACTCTTTTTATTGATGAAAAAAAGACCTACAATTTTGAAAAAATATATATTTTCTTTTTTTTTTTATCATTCAAGTTTTTATTTTCATTTACATCACACAAAAAAAACCCCAGTGGTGCTCAAATACCATTAAAAGAAAACTCGATTTGTGTTAAAAAAAATGTAAAATGTAATTTGCTTACAGTGTTACAGGACTGCGCAATTGCCAGTTAAAATAGCGAAGTGCTGAAAAGCAAAAAATTCCCTGTGGGTAAAACCTTCCGGAGCTGAGGTGGTTAATATCAATAACACATATGAAAATAATTTTGAATAATATGAAATATATGGGTTAATATGCCTCCCCCCCCCAACGGATTTACACAAGCCCCACCATAATTACAACCGAGATCACCCGTTATGCCCTTCAGACACCCTATGCACTCGACACTTATCACACAAATAGTCTCCAAAAATCAGGCTAATCAAAATATTCTGTCTCTTCTTCTGTGGCTGCAAAGTCCTATCCATATGTGGAACAGAAGGCATAGGCGTTGATCACGGTGGCACTATGATTAACTTTTCCTGCAAACTTCTTGGAGCCGGCAACAGTCACTAAGCAACAGCATCTCAGCACATCAAGAATAACTGAAAAGAGGAGCAATCAGTTTATCTAGTGCCCAAAACCAGCTAATTGGCTCCAGGGACCATTCAGCAGATTCAGTCCCATGAGGCTTCACCTTTTCTTACATATGGTCTTTCGGCTTGGCCAAGTGCATGATGGCTCTGGAGAGATTTCCTTTGTCACCATCATTGACTGGTCCAGTGTCATGGAGCAAGCTCCCCTGGATGCTATAAGACGTAAAACAGGTATGCACTGAACTTTTAAGGATACAAGTCTAGGATTTCCCAGTTCCTCCTTTACGGCTTTAAGTCCTTCCTTAGTAGAGTCTAACAACTGTAACAAGTTGTATCTTGTCTTCTGTAACTATCTGGAATATGCCTGGGTATGAGGTACATCTCCGAAAAATAATAGTATTATTAAAAAGAAAAACATTTCAACGTCAGGATACAACCGGCATTCTGGCAAGCATTTCAGGGCAACCTACAAAGTAATGGCTCCTACACTATCTATTTTAATTAATTCTCTAATTGCGTGTGTTCCTGTTACTCCTACAACATCCACTAAAATAACATGCATGTATCCAGGGCTTTTTTTTCAGCCGGAACAGGGCGGAACGGCATTCCGGCACCTATGGCAGCCCTCTTCTTTCCAGGCTGTAACTCAACACTGAAAACGGTAGAGGACGTTTTCTATATTACTCCCTCCACCAGCTGTGTGCTTACGCCGGCGCCCAGGGCACCTTCCCCACATCTGTTAATAGGTTCCCGGGCCCAGATGCCACAAGATTTTTCTTCTGGGGCTTCCAGAGGTATCTTCTGTCCCCGCCTGCTGCCTGTCAGATCTGTGTAGCACGGAGCCGAGTGAAGCGCTGTGAAAGTCCTCCTCGGCTCTGTGTACACTGATGATCTGACAGGTGACAATGCACAGAGGAGACTACACAATAGAATGTTCTACCTAACATACCGGAGCCGGCTGCATCATTCTATTGCCATGAAGATAACCTGTGTGCTATAAACTATGAAGAGGTGATAGAGCTGCGAAGGGAAAGGGGGGAGGAAGGGGGAGGGGTGGTTGTGCAAAGAGACAGTTGTGGAGATGCTGAGATTGTTCTGCATTTGTCAGAGTTGGGGGATGAAGATGGGGGGGTTTAGATTGGAGCACAGTGAGAGCTGTGGGGGGAGCTATGGATTAAGGGGAGCTGTAGATAGGGGTGCAGAGGTGACATGTAGAGGGGCAGAGAGATAGTCTGTGGATGGGGGTGCAGAGGTGAGATAGTCTGTGGATGGGGGTGCAGAGGTGAGATAGTCTGTGGATGGGTTGTACAGAGGTGGGATAGTCTGTGGATGGGTTGTGCAGAGGTGGGATAGTCTGTGGATGGGTTGTGCAAAGGTGGGATAGTCTGTGGATGGGTTGTGCAAAGGTGGGATAGTCTGTGGATGGGTTGTGCAGAGGTGGGATAGTCTGTGGATGGGTTTTGCAGAGGTGGGATAGTCTGTGGATGGGTTTTGCAGAGGTGGGATAGTCTGTGGATGGGTTGTGCAGAGGTGGGATAGTCTGTGGATGGGTTGTGCAGAGGTGGAATAGTCTGTGGATGGGTTGTGCAGAGGTGGGATAGTCTGTGGATGGGTTTTGCAGAGGTGGGATAGTCTGTGGATGGGTTTTGCAGAGGTGGGATAGTCTGTGGATGGGTTGTGCAGAGGTGGGATAGTCTGTGGATGGGTTGTGCAGAGGTGGGATAGTATGTGGATGGGTTGTGCAGAGGTGGGATAGTCTGTGGATGGGTTTTTTCAGAGGTGGGATAGTCTGTGGATGGGTTGTGCAGAGGTGGGATAGTCTGTGGATGGGTTGTGCAGAGGTGGGATAGTATGTGGATGGGTTGTGCAGAGGTGGGATAGTATGTGGATGGGTTGTGCAGAGGTAGGATAGTCTGTTGATGGGTTGTTCAGAGGTGGATGGGTTGTGCAGAGGTGGATGGGTTGTGCAGAGGTGGATGGGTTGTGCAGAGGTGAGATAGTCTGTGGTTGGGGGTGCAGAGGATACATGTTGACAGAGGGTGAGCTGTGAGCAGGGAGGAGAGGGTGAGCTGTGGATGGGAATGCTAATTTTTGTGTGATGCACACTCCTCAGCACTGCACAAAATGTACTCCTGTGTGTTATGCACTCCTGAGTCCAGTACTCTGTGTGTTACACCTTCCTGAACCTTGAATTGTGTGCAAAACTCAGTTCTGAGCCTTGGCCACACCCTTTATTTGCCATGACTTTGCTTCTCTTCCTCAATGAATGGTGAGATTGGGGGCCGGAGGGGGTGTGGTTAGTGGGCAGGGTTGGGGACTGGAAATAGGGTGGGGTTGGGGAGTTGACTGGGGAGGGTGGATTCCTGCACCTATTCTCTGAGAAAAAAAGCCCTGCATGTATCTATACAGTCTTATCATAATATGATCATGTCATGCCATCAATAAAGTCAGTCCAGATATTTCATTAGCTTTATTTTAGTGTTTTCCCACAAAGTCTATTTAGCCCAAAATCATTTCCCTTTTTCTCCATCCCTGCACATACAATAGCACAGTACTACTATAACAGTCAGCAAAGGGGCTTTTCTGGCAGAGTGGCTGCTATACTAAGTCAGAGTCCTAATTTTAGGCATCACTTCTGACTTTTTTTTTTTAAACATAAATCATCAACATCTGTAAAGAAAGAGCAGTTTACGCAAAAAGAGGTAACCACAAGGAATTTGAAAAGATGTGGGGGCCTTGGCTGGAAAGAAAAAAACTAACAAAATAAAAGTAAAACGGGTTCCCCACTTTATAGTGGAAAATGTATAGCAGGGCTGGAGAATAACCAAAATAGAGAATCCAAAAAGAAACTGGTACATTAGATAATTTAGTTCAATTTAATAAGCTCAGTCACGTAAAACTAAAAAAAGGGTTGAGAGAATTGATCTAGGACAGGGGTCTCAAACTGGTGGCCCTCCAGCTGTTGCGAAACTACAAGTCCCATGAGGCATTGCAAGGCTGACCGTTACAAGCATGACTCCCACAGGCAGAGGCATGATGGGACTTGTAGTTTCGCAACAGCTGGAGGGCCGCTAGTTTGAGAACCCTGATCTAGGACTTCAATTATAATGAGACTAACTGAATGGTAACAGGAGGGGAGGAAACGAGGGGGGATTAATGAGCAAAGCTATGTTCATAATACGGGAAGTAGGCAAGGCAACTGGGATAAAGGTGTCCATCTGCCCTTTTGGTTTTCGTTGTCTTAGTTCATTACTTGATGTGTTCTTATTCTTGCTTATTTATTCATTCCTAGAGGAAGGTAATGACAATTTTTTTTTTTATTATTATTGAATTGTTAATATCTGACAGAAAAATGAATAAAGAATAAAAAAAAATAAAAAAAACATAAATTATCAAAAAAAATCAAATTACAATGAAAAAAAAAAAATACAAATCTCCAATTCCTTTTTAACCCCAATGGACGAAACAAAAATTAAATAAATATGCAAATAAATAAAATAAATGAATAAATACATTTATCTATACACACGCATACATTTTTCTTCCCTTTAGGCTGAATATATTTTATTTGCATTTCTTTAAAACAATATATCTCTACATCACAAGAGTATGAAAACAATTTGGTCCATTTAAGAAAATATGTAGTTACAACAGTATTGAAGTACATCTCTAGAATCAGAAGAGCCCTCATGTATTCTGATATAGGAATATGCCATTCAGAGAAAACAAAAATATATCAAAATGAGGGCACGTTAAATATACCAAACATTTATTTTGCTTCCTTTTTATAAGAAACATAGAAAAGTGACAGCAGAAAAAGACCAAGTAGTCCATCAAATCTGACCTTTTTTTTTTTATTATTATTTTTTTATTTTATTTTTATTTATACATGTTTTAGTATTTTGTTTGTTTGTTTTTGTTAACCTTTTTGACTGAGGGCTTGATTATAACAAAAAACAGTAAAGCCCCGTAAACACGATCCGAATATCGTACGAAAAATGTCATCCGAGGAAGAATCGTACGATAATCGGAACATTAGTACAGAGCTTCGAGAGCCGATCATGACAGTTCATCCGATATTATTTTATCGGACATGCACGAAAATTTTCCTCGTACGATAACAAATCGTACGATTTTCGTTTAGTCAGTACAGTTGTCGTCCGAAAATACAATACAAATACATTACAATACACGACATCACTTCCGATTTTTTTTTCTGTAATACGAGAATTTGTGGCTTTAATAATCTATTTAATTTTACTTGCGACTACTAAGCGAAAAAAGATGTACGATCTGTCGTACGATATTCGGATCGTGTGTACGGGGCATAAGTAGCTAAGACAATTTTTCATATACAGTAACAAAGCCAAAATGTTAAAGAATCGTGTAAGGCAGGGGTCTCAAGCTGACGGTCCTCCAGCTGTTGGGGAACTACAAGTCCCATCATGCCTCTGCCTGACTGTGTCATGCATGTAACTGTCGGCCTTGCAATGCCTCATGGGACTTGTAGTTTTGCAACAGCTGGAGGGCCGCCAGTTTGAGACCCCTGATGTAAGGTGTAGCAAAATACTGAAACTGAGAAATGGTTTGGATCACTTCAAAGGTGACAGCAAAGATTCATTCCAGGAAATGTAGAGACAGAATGTCTACTGATGTCTGAATAACTAAATTGGGTTAATTGGGGGTCTGAGGTAGCTTTCCATTCATCAATTGTCAGTGTGTTAATAAACCTATTATCTGCTACGGGGTGTAATTACACTCTTAGTAAGGTGTCTGGCACGGTTTCATTGTTATGGGTAAATATGCCGAGACAAACGTCTCACGCAAACCAAATTGTTAGAAATAGTTCCAGGTAATTAAATCACTGTCATCTGTTAGTTGTTGAAAGGAATGCTCCTGGAAAATGAGTTAAGAAACCCCTTGCATGGGGAATGATATAAAAAGCCAGCTGTGGCAAAATAAAGTGTTGATTTACTCCCAGAACTGTGTGTCGTCCAGTTACTGGGGGGGTAATAGGTTGCCTTGGATAAGTTAGTACTTCCTCAGCTTCAAGGATTTCCCAGCGGACTTTGGAGTTCCGCAACACTGGTTGGCAGCGGTGCGATTAAAGCCTTGCAGCAAGAGGAAGCAGCGTTCATGCAAATTCGGCTACACGAATGGAAGTGTGAATGGAGACAAACTATGCTGGATTAAAACGAGCGACGTTAAAGGATTTGCTGGAAGCAAGAGGGAAGAGCGCCAGCAATAAAACCAAAGCCGAGCTGATTGCAGAACTGACCGAGGGAGATCGGGCACACAGTATGGCTACAGAAGCCATGGAGACCGAGTTTGACCAAGAAGTGAAACGCAGGCTAGCGTTTTATGGAGAAAACCCCTCCACCGAGCTGGTACAGGCAACGTTAGCCCAAGTGGATGTCTTTATCACGGCGAGAGAAGAACGGGAGACCCAACTCCGGCTGGCGGAACAGCGTGCCTCTGAGAGACTGCTAACGACTACACTGGCACCAGAGACAAAACTAAAAGTACCCCATGATGCCTTTAAAAAGTTTGTGGAAGAAGAGGAAGAGATCGATAGCTTCCTGCAAGATTTTGAACGGCAATGCAAGCTGTACCAAGTACCCCAGACAGACTGGGTACGGATCTTAGCTGGTAAGCTGTCAGGCCGTGCAGCAGAAGCCTACAGAGCCGTGCCAGAGGAGGAAATCGCAAGCTATAGCCGGGTAAAGGAAGTTATTTTGGCAAGATATGCCATCACCCCAGAAGCATACAGGAGACGCTTCCGGGACACAAAGAAACAGGAGAAGGACTCCCACACCGAATGGGCTTGCCGAATGCAGAGGGCAGCCCTAGCTTGGCTGCAAGCCCGTCAGGCAACCACAGCAGATGCGATCACCCAGCTGATTTTACTGGAGAAATTCTTTAATTGACTAAACCCAGAGGTACAGGAGTGGGTAAGGGACCGCAAACCTACCACTCTCTCGGAAGCGGCCAGGCAAGCTGATGAATATTAAGATGCCCGCAGGCCATCACAGACTAGCTTCAGACCAAACACCAGACCACTGAACAATAACCCAGGGCCACCAGCTACACAACGACCCGGGCTAATCCCTACCCCCCCTGCAAATCAATACTTTGGGCGCAAGGGAGTGCAGTGCCATTCGTGCAAGCAATTTGGGCACTATCAGAGAGACTGCACTCAGAACCAGGACCAAGCGGCATGGATTCAACCAGGGCCACCCCCTCCAGCACGGGCTGCCGCTCATTGCTATCACACGGAAGCGGCCCCAGACAACCGCAGAGCTGAAGAATTGGAGGAACAATGGGGCGTCCTGCACGAGGCTGATCCAATACAAGCAGCTAACCGGGACAACCAGCAGCAACACAGGCAGACTGTCTGGGTCAATGGAAAGGAAGCCAATGGCCTACGTGATACTGGCACCACCATGACCCTACTACAGGAGAACCTCATCCCAAAGAGCCAACACGCCGGAGACACTGTAGCTGTAAGAGTAGCGGGAGGCACTGTCTTCCGGCTACCCGTTGCCCGTGTTCACCTGGATTGGGGGGTTGGTTCGGGACACGTGAATGTGGGGGTGATGAAGGATTTGCCAGCGGATGTACTACTGGGGAATGATTTGGCCCCCCTTGTTTCTGCTTACGCCCCGATGGGCCCCGCTGAAGCCAACCCCGTGACTACCTGTGCACAGACCCGTGCTGCTGGAACCGACCCGCGTGCTGCTGAGACACGGGTAAGACTATCTTCCCCGACAGGTACCGTAGATCAGGCACAATATCACAGTCTAAAATTGGAATGTGACAAGTTGGCCAGTGAGAAATCGGAGATGCAACGACACTACGTCATGTATTATGAGATGTCCCATGGCTTGAACATTGAAATGCACAAACAGGCTGAAATTTGCAAAAGGTTAAATGGGATTTGCGCCCAGGTTTTGCCGTACCTCTCCCAAGAGCATCAGCAGCAAGTTTTGGGAGCCATTGAGAGCAAAGCAAGTGACTGTTCCAGAACTGAATTCCATTATTCGCCCTGCAACCTTACAACCTCACCATCAGCTACTGACCCGGGAAACAGAACAGCAATGCTGACAGATTATCGCTGCAAACTGGACTAGAAAAGTGATCCGTAAGTACTCTCCGGACATCCCCAAGCCGATCCGTTAAGGATCAGACTGTGTATGCCGGCTTGTGGGTAAGGGGGAGCAGTGTAGCAAAATACTGAAACTGAGAAATGGTTTGGATCACTTCAAAGGTGACAGCAAAGATTCATTCCAGGAAATGTAGAGACAGAATGTCTACTGATGTCTGAATAACTAAATTGGGTTAATTGGGGGTCTGAGGTAGCTTTCCATTCATCAATTGTCAGTGTGTTAATAAACCTACAGTGGGGATCGAAAGTTTGGGCACCCCAGGTAAAAATGTGTATTAATGTGCATAACGAAGCCAAGGAAAGATGGAAAAATCTCCAAATAGCATCAAATTACAGATTAGACATTCTTATAATATGTCAAAAAAAGTTAGATTTTATTTCCATCATTTACACTTTCAAAATTACAGAAAACAAAAAAATGGCGTCTGCAAAAGTTTGGGCACCCTGCAGAATTTATAGCATGCACTGCCTCCTTTGCAAAGCTGAGACCTGCCAGTGTCATGGATTGTTCTCAATCATCATCTGGGAAGACCAGGTGATGTCAATCTCAAAGGTTTTAAATGGCCAGACTCATCTGACCTTGCCCCAACAATCAGCACCATGGGTTCTTCTAAGCAGTTGTCTAGAAAACTGAAACTGAAAATAGTTGACGCTCACAAAGCTGGAGAAGGCTACAAGAAGATAGCAAAGCGTTTTCAGATGTCAATATCCTCTGTTCGGAATGTAATTAAGAAATGGCAGTCATCAGGAACAGTGGAAGTTAAATCAAGATCTGGAAGACCCAGAAAAATATCAGACAGAACAGCTCGCAGGATTGTGAGAGAAGCAATTCAAAACCCACGTTTGACTGCACGATCCCTCCAGAAAGATCTGGCAGACACTGGAGTTGTGGTACACTATTCCACTATAAAGAGATACTTGTACAAATATGGTCTTCATGGAAGAGTCATCAGAAGAAAACCTCTTCTACGTCCTCACTACAAAAATCAGCGTTTGAACTTTGCAAATGAACATATAGACAAGCCTGAGGCATTTTGGAAACAAGTTCTGTGGACTGATGAGGTTAAAATATACCTTTTTGGCCGGAATGAGCAAAGGTACGTTTGGAGAAGAAAGGGCACAGAATTTAATGAAAAGAACCTCTGTCCAACTGTTAAGCATGGGGGTGGATCACTCATGCTTTGGGGTTGTATTGCAGCCAGTGGCACAGGGAACATTTCATGAGTAGAAGGAAAAATGGATTCAATAAAACTTCAGCAAATTTGGATGGTAACTTGATGCCATCTGTGAAAAAGCTGAAGTTAAAGAGAGGATGGCTTCTACAAATGGATAATGATCCTAAACACACCTCAAAATCCACGGGGGATTACATCAAGAGGTGTAAACTGAAGGTTTTGCCATGGCCTTCACAATCTCCTGACCTCAACATTATTGAAAACCTATGGATAGACCTTAAAAGAGCAGTGCGTGACAGACAGCCCAGAAATCTCAAAGAACTGGAAGACTTTTGTAAGGAAGAATGGGCAAAGATACCTCAAACAAGAATTGAAAGACTCTTGGCTGGCTACAAAAAGCGTTTACAAGCTGTGATACTTGCCAAAGGGGGCAGTACAAGATATTAACTCTGCAGGGTGCCCAAACTTTTGCAGACGCCATTTTTTTGTTTTCTGTAATTTTGCAAATATAAATGATGGAAATAAAATCTAACTTTTTTTGACATATTATAAGAATGTCTAATCTGTAATTTGATGCTATTTGGAGATTTTTCCATCTTTCCTTGGCTTCGTTATGCACATTAATACACATTTTTACCTGGGGTGCCCAAACTTTCGATCTCCACTGTATTATCTGCTACGGGATGTAATTACACTCCTAGTAAGGTGTCTGGCACGGTTTCATTGTTATGGGTAAATATGCGGAGACAAACGTCTCACGCAAACCAAATTGTTAGAAATAGTTCCAGGTAATTAAATCACTGTCATCTGCTAGTTGTTGAAAGGAATGCTCCTGGAAAATGAGTTAAGAAACCCCTTGCATGGGGAATGATATAAAAAGCCAGCTGTGGCAAAATAAAGTGTTGATTTACTCCCAGAACTGTGTGTCGTCCAGTTACTGGGGGGGGGGGGTAACAGGTTGCCTTGGATAAGTTAGTACATCCTCAGCTTCAAGGATTTCCCAGCGGACTTTGGAGTTCCGCAACATAAGGTATACAACAATACAATCAAAAAGGCTAAAAGAGGGGGAAAAGTTGTAAAAAAAAACGAAATGTTCGTAAGAAAGGAATGTGGGACTTTAAATGAGGCAATTGACTTGTGGAGGTAGAGTGGTTAGTAAACATTATTTATTTGTAACAATAATATAAAACAGATACAAAAAAAAAATCATATATATATATATGTAGCACACAGACCCTTTCCGCTCCATCCTTCTTAGCAGTAAGGCACATCTGCTACTTGCCCGTTGTCCAACTCTAGATATGGAGAGGAGCGGTGTTAGATTTTTGGGCCTTGCGGCGAGTTACCTCCCCAGAGTGGATCCCTGGTCTCCGTTGTCTAGGCGGAAGTCCCTTTTGTAATAAAGCCAATGTCCACACAGGTGTAAAAAACCTAAGCAGCAAGGTTTTATTATTTTCTTGAGGCAAAACTTGGAAGAGAGAGAGAGTAGAAACGACAAGAAGGGGAAGGTTCAGGCACGCAAAACACTTAAACAACACTTGTCGCCACTCAAGCCTGAGTGGGTTTTGCTCACCCGGATAGCCCCTTTAAGAGCGGTCCTAGCAGCCGGTGTGGAGCACGAAACAACTACTTGCGATTTCCCTGGGATACGATCAGGAGATCCTCTACCTCAGAATCCTTAAGTCCCGAACTTCCCGGCCTAGTAATTATTAGTCCTTAGGTGCCAATGGGCACGTTACCAAGCTTTTGGCGGATAGGAATCCTTCCCTCTGACAGGTAACCAGGCCTCTCCCGAGACAATACCCACATACCGACCCTTTTTTAATATCTGGCTCCTGGTTGCTGTCAATAATTAATATTTTTTACTAATCTACAGATGGGTATTTTACCATATACTCACGTCAGTTACAATTACATTTTCACAGACATTTTGGAGTCCACATCAGATTTTATCAGCCACGACAGCGGGAATTTTCCTTGTCCTGGTGGGAGATTTTTGGCTGTGCTCTGTCCTGGGGACCTCACCTACCTCAGCTCCCGGTGGAAACAATTGTGATGCTCCCTTGCCTCTACTCACTTAAGCACTCGACATGTCACTGCATAATATTGAGAGAGTACCACATCTACCCTTCTATGCCCCTTTCCCCTGTATCCATTTTTGCTATTGGGGTTAATATATGTTCAATGTTCTTTATTCTTTTCACAGAATGGTCATACGCATCAGCTCCTGATGAGGTGGTATTATCCCCCGAAACGCGTAGAGCTTACAAAGATGCATACTCAATGACTTCATCTGTAAGGACATTCATTCCTTTTTAAAAAGTTTTATATGAATTTGTACATGGAGCAAGAATGGGAATGTTCACCATATATTGTGTACCACTCATGTTCAATTTTTGTTTTATCTTATTTTTTTTTATACACAAGATTTATTGCAATATCGATTTTGGCTGTATGATGTTATGTTTATGGTTGATCAGTAAATGATCTTATCTACATCTGGTTTCTATTTGTGCCTCATCTAAAGTCCCATACCGCCCCCTCCTCTATATTAGCAGGCATTGGTACACCAGATGCAAAAGAGCTGCTGTAAGATAGATACACATACACAATAATAGTTACATAGTACTCAACGAATTTTGAATGTATAAAATATATATATGGGCCAGTGAATAGGTAATGAGCCAGACTTGACTGAGCACCCCATTGAAACTCAACGTGTTTCATGGCTATCTGCCATTCATCAGGAGTTGGGTACATAAGTAAACTGTAAATACAAATGGATATGTAGTATTAATTAATATGTTCTACCCCTTTAAGGGGAGAAAAGACCTCATGGGTAGAAAGAAATCTATACTCACAGGTCGGCACTGTGCTTGGCTAACATCGAGGAAGATGGGACCCCAAATAGTTGTCTGTTCCCAAGCTGAGGCAAGGAACCCCACCCCAACCAAGAAAACATCCACATAGCATGCCTGACTGCCACAACACAGTCCACATGTGTGGGGATGATTACAAGTATGGTGTTCTGGAAAAAATTTATAAAGATATGTGAAAAATATGTATGAAAAAGTGAACAAAAGTGAGAAAATGTGAAAAGGGAAAAAACATGAGTGTTTGAAAGAAAAAAAAAAACAACAAAATGTTATCTTACATTGAGTACAGATGATCACAGCATGACGTCATCGCGCCTGTTGGGCGTGGCTACACCGCGCGCCTCCGCGTCAGAGAGACGCCTTGCAGCCCCGCAATTGGCTGCTTTGCAGCTGTGTGGAGGGCCTGACCTCTGCAGCCCACAATCAATTTGATTGGATGATTCCACCCAATTACACCATTTAAGACGCAGACTCTCAGCTGGCAACTGTCAGTCCTTTGACTGCCGCCGTGATGTCTGCTTCTTGTGATTACACCACAGCTTGAAAGGTAAATACTATCCATTTTGGCTGACCAGAGAACACTTTTCTCCATTCAGTCTGTTCATTTCTTGTACTCCTCTGCTTTGTACCTGTATATAGGACTAATGCAAAGTGTTCTCTCTCTACAAATTTTACTTTGAAAAGTACACCTTCGCTGCTAGTCACACTAAGCAGGTGTCTCTTATGGATGCATTGCAGTGTCTGGCCCTGGGTCCCTGCACGCCCATCTCTGTGGACCGCTCAGCCAGTCTGCACGGCCAATGTTGTTTTTACCTTGCCACAATCTAAAATGAATCGTATCTATGTAAAGTAATAATGTATAATGTTTTATTGTAATTATACAAATACTGTCATACAACTATATTTACATTACAGACAAGAAGTAAATCACCCATTGTATAAGCCTCCCCTGATGAAGGAATATTACATATTATTGTGAACCTCCGAAACATGTCGGGATGATATGCTGTAAATCTGTCCGTCTGACCCTAACTGTATTTTGGGCAGTGGATTGTAAGCTTTTGGGTTGATACAAATACCTTGTACATGATTGATTCATTCACTCTATTTTAAATGAATTTTGTATTACCATGCATTTCTATGATTTTTTCTACCATTAATAAAGCTAGCACTTATGTGCGTTCTTTTTACATATTTCTACTTCCTATATTATAATTTTTCTGCCTAAAAAGTCCTAAGATCGGGCCGCTGGTTTTGTTTGTTGGGTCTGCAAATTACCTCTATGGCTTCCGTTGTCAGGGTGTGAGAAGAGTGTTCAGAAAGGCCAATGTCCACACAATGTAAAACCCAAACAGTTAGGCTTTATTTTTCTCTTTGCTGAGGAAACTTTAGAGGAAGAATAGGACACGAAAGAAAAAAACACACAGGGGAAGGTTCAGGCACGCAACACTAAAATAGCACTCGTCGCCACTCAAGCCTGAGTGGGTATTGCTCACCCGGATAGTCCCGTTTAATGGTCCTAGCAGCCGGAATGCAGCACAAATGAAGCTTTCCTTTTTCTATTATCGATACGTTTAGGAATCCCCTGTCACAGGATTAAAGTCCCGAACCTCCCAGCCAGGTAATAATGAAGAGAACCTTTAGGCCAGATTGGCGTATTGCAAGACATGTGATTATGGATCCCTCTTTAGGCGAGTTTCCAGGCCTCTTCCCGAGACAGCAGTACCGTCGCTAATCTCCTCTGGGACTGATCCTCCCCTGGTCTCCCTTCCTAACAGTGGGCTTCCCGTAAGTGGGTAGCTTGGGATCCTTTCTTGAAGCATAGGCCTCAGCCAGCAGAGCTGGGCCTACAAAGCAGCGATGTGGCCTCGGGCTGAAAGTGCCCGGGACCAGAACACACGCACCCCATGCCATACGGGCCATGAGGCGCACGCACAGGACCAATGGGCCCCCAGGAACGAATGAACTCCAATGGCGTCTGCCCCTTATGTACCCTCTCCCAGCATGCACAGCGGGTTCATCATGCCCACTGCACGGCTGCCGAGAGAGAACACCCAAGGTGCTGCGATACCCCCTGTGGTTCAACCTATGCCGGTGGTGACAGTGCCACCTACAGGCAACAGGGAACACTACTGCCAGGCAGCATCACATCCAGAGCAAAAGCAATAATGAATAATCAATTGATCTGAGCCCAACTACTATCTCAGAATATGGGGGGGGGGGGCGCTACACACTATTTCAGGGGATAGTAGAATGAAAGTCAAAATGAGGACTTCTCAAATCACATCAAATGCCCAGATCTTTTAAATGAATATATTTTTGTAAAATTTTAAAGTAAACCATGCATTTCATGTTTTATGGAAATGGGAGATATTATCAGAGGCAATTGTTATGTTTTCTTCCATTTCGTATGGAGAGTCAACTCTACTAATCCATTCCCTCATGCCTAGTACACACGAGCGGGTTTTCCGTAGGATAATAAACTGACGGTGTAACGACACCCCGTGTATGAAAGGGTTTAACGTCGTTTAGGATATTCCATTCCCGAACACCAAGGCAGCTACCGACACTCCAGTCAGGCGATCACGAACCCCATACGAATGATTCTCCCCCAAATACAAGACAACGCTCTGTATGAGGTTCAAGCATGAATCACAATCTTTATTGAGGAAACAGGCTCTTATATACACCAAAAGAGGAGGGTCCCACATTCTGCTCACATTACTCTAGCAATACACAGAGACATAAATTAACCTGAGATAATTAACTAATCCCCTTAAGCAGCCAAGATGACTCATATGCATGACCTTTGAGTTTCCTAGCCTGGCTGTCTCCTCTCCCTGACTACAATACACATTAACACAGAACTCCTTCACACAATTGCAGGGTCAATTAGCACAAGCAACAATGAGATCTAATGACTCTTAAATTTAACTTCCCGGGATGACCAAATAAAGAGTTATACTTCCTGGGCATAGCCCTCACAGTGTACAGGGGATAACATATTCATATTTCTTGAGAGATATTGTTAATGATTATTACTGTCCCATTTTAAGTAGTCCAAGATATATTCTCTCAGTCACCCTATGCCCCTAATGGACCTTGGGTGATTTAGACAGAAAGTATGGGATATCCTTGCTTTAGATCCCTATGCACCTCTTATAAGGGATTCTGGGTTCCACGGGCCCTCCCGTTACATCTCTCGCCTTTCGGCAGGAGACTAACACAGGAGAAGACCCCAGACGGGTTGACTCCGAAGTTAGTCCATAGTTTTATTCCCCCCAATGCCGGTATTCACACAGTTCCCCAAACAAATTGCTCCAAACAGAGCATTACTCACCCAGCCAACCTCTGCCTCTCTCAGAGAACATATCTGCTGCTGGGGAGAGGCCTGGACTGGCCCTTCTCTCTGGAGTCCTTTCAGCCGCTGGAGAGAAGATAGGGTGACTGGGCTCAGTCCGTCATGCTGTTGGGGATCTGGGCCAACTGCCCAGCATCCCTGGAGTATACAAGTGGAGACTGAATTCCTATCCACTTGTGGTAGGTGAAAATCCCCTAGTGCTTGCAAAGCAAGGCTTACATCCTCCTGTCTCAGTGTTGCACCATTTTCTGGGGTTGTGTCAGTGAAGACCGAAGTCCCATCCACTACCACAGGAACTCCCTCTTCTGTTAGTTGACAGCAGAGGCCAGCAGCACTCTGCTCTGTTGCCAGCTCTTCTGCTGGGTTGCTGTGAGTGGAGACCGCAGTCCCATCCCCCAATATCAGCTCAAGTTGCAGTTGTGTGCAGAGGCCAGTAGCATTCTGCCCTGCTGCCAGTGATTCAGCTGGAAGTAAAAGCTTTACCACCTCAGCTTGTCGCTGGAGAGAGGGGCCAACTGCCCAGGCTCCCTGGAACTCCACAGTTGTTGCCGGTGCTGGGCAGAGGTTGGTAACACTCTGCCCTGTTGCCAGCACTCCTGCTGGAAACCCCACACCGTCTATTCCGGCTAACTGTTGGGGAGGGAAAATGGCTGCTTCTCCTCCCTGCATCTCTGAAATTCACTGGGAGAGAGGAACCATCACCTTCTCACCTCGGGCCTCCGAAACTGCCACGGGTGTAGAGCAGGGTCTGCAGTACTCTGTCCTGCTGCCAGTACTTGAGCAGGCGATGCATAATCCATAACATCCTCTGAACAGTCCATTAAGTCCATACATTCTGTAATCTGTGGCTGGGGAGATGAGCCAACTGCCCCAGCTCCCTGGAACTCCACAGTTGTTGCCATTGCTGGGTAGAGTTTGGTAGCACTCAGGCCTGGTGCCAGCGCTTCTGCTGGGGACTCCACATCATCCGCTTTGGCTTTGGGCATGGCAATCTCCAGATTTTCCACTGCCGATTCTCTGGCATGCTGCTGGACAGGTACATTCCTCCATCCAAGATCATCCCAAGCAGAAACAGGATCATCAATGTCAGTCAGCACTTCAGCTTTGGGGATGGCAATCTCCAGATTTTCCACTGCCGATTCTTCAGCCAGGATTTCAGAGTTGTCAACTGGTATTTCCTGATAGCAGCAGGGTGGGGCTCCCTTTGCCTGGGACTGAGCAGAGTCTAGCAGCTGTCTGTAGGCAATCTCTAGCTCCCATTCCAGAATGGCCAGAAACTCCAAATCTTCCTCTGCCCAGTGCCCTTCCGAGACATTCAGTCTTCGCTCTCTGTGCTGCATTATTTCCTCCAAACGCCACTCCCGATTACTCCCGAAGTCAGGGTCCCTGGACAGCCTCCAATACAACAATCCCAGGCCATCATAGTCAAAGCCTTCCATGGGGCTGTCATCCACTGACCACGGGCACTCTTGGGCTACATACCACCGGAGGGCTCTGTAGCTCTCGTCCAACCACATCTCTGCCCGGATCAGCCTGCTTAACTCAGCTGTCCACTCCTGCTTCAGTTGTTCCCCTAATAACAGCATTCGTACTTCATACTGCAACCAGTACCTTACATGGATGATGGGGAGAATTTTTCTCTGGTGTTGCTGCTCGAGAGCTAGCGCTTTTTTCCAGAGTTCGCAGCGGATAGAATCAGACCATCCCAGCAGGACCTGCTCTGATACTGGTCCTCTATGCTGTATCTGCATCTCTTGCAACCTTCTTCTAAATTCCTCTTCCATGGTGGCTGGTATCTGTACCTCTCCTCTCCTTTCAGTTGGTGCTGCTGTGACTTCTATTGCTGCAGCACCTCTTTGCTGTAGCCAATTTGTATCCACAGCCGCTATAACTAGGTCTATGATCTCCACTGGAGGGTTAGGACCATAATGTGTCAGGCTTATTTTAACATCCTGTTGTGGGTTTCCTTAATAATAATAATACATTTAAAAATTTACTGGCAGAAATTTGAAAGTCCAGTAGGCCTCAAGGGTGAAGTGAACTATTGCACTTGTTAAAGAACCTTTCAGAGCAAAACACATGTTTGCCAAGTGTTCAAGACATTAACAATTGGATTAGCCATCTCTAACATTTGCAAGCCTGGTTTGAGAGTTTAGAACAATGATAACTTTCCTCAGGACAAATAAGAGATGTTTAAGGAGTCAACCCTGCCATTGGAAATACTCTACAGATAGTTAACACTTGAAACTAGAGCAAACAAACCATTTGTAAGGGAGAATTTTTAGTAAACAGCAATGTTGATTCTAGCTGTATAGAGACAATGGATGATGTAACCGAGAAGAAGAAATTGTTTATACTGCTGAACAAATCTCCTATCTGCAGGAGAAGGCAGTCTAAAGTCTGATGGTAACAAACCATAAACAAACCAAATCAAGTATAATTTTTCTTATATACCTGTATATATATAGATATAGGTATGGAATAAATGAAAAGGTATGTTTAGATTATTAAATGACATCTTAGGTCATAGGGAAAAGTATGATCTTAGTATATGTTGACCTAGGAATTTTGTTAGAAAAAGAAATATAGATACCAGTGTGATTTTATAAATAGAAGTGTTTTAAAGTGTTAATTATCAGTATGAAAAATGTCAAATTGTGATTATAAGAATATAAAGGAACCTACGTTTAGAGATTAACACGTATTCAAAATATATAGATAAATATTTGTGTGTTATATTGATTAATATAATCTGTACCCTGTGTGACAGCAGGAAGGTAAAGTCACCTGGTTGCATCCAGGGGGGTAGATATATTTCGCCCAGATTCAGGCTTTACGCCGATTTATACAACTAGGTAGGGAGTTAATGAAGCCCAGCTGCGACTAGTGGGCTCATGGATGACTCATACCTCTAGGGAGAGGGCTGGGCGTCGTGCAGACAGGGAGTTGATGAGACCAGCTGAACCTTGTCAGCTCATTTAGGCCTCTATAAAAACTCCCAGATTCATTAGGGGCTAGCTCATGCCTGGAAGCAGACCTGTGTGGACTGTCTAGGGAGAGTGAACCCCTGTGCGGTGAGAGAAAGCCTGTGTGGCTATATTTTGCTTGGACATTTAAAACCAGGGACTAGGACAGCACTAGGCTGATCCCAGTTGTTAGTTAGGAAACCTGTAAGTTTAGTCAGAGGTCAAGTTGACCAGGATTTATTTTGTTTATGTTTTTTTTGCCTTGCTGTGTTTTTGTCACTGTAAATAGAAAATAAACCGCACCTTTTTGATTTTGAAAACCACAACCTCCGTCTGCTGGGCCTGTTTTTGGGTGGGGAGCCCATCCCGGGGGTCACACATACCCGCTGCCGAGCTAACCCCCTCACAGTTGGTGGAGAACCAGTGGCAGTTTTTTTTTAAGCCAGCATGGAGGAGATACTGAAACAGCTGGCTCTAGCAAATGCCAATCAACAGCAGACAAATGCAGGTTTGCAAAGGAGCCTTGCAGCCCAGCAGCAAGCTCATCAACAGAGCCTTGCAACTTTACAACAGAGTCTGGAGGCTCAGCAACAAGCCCAACAGCAATCTGAGGCCCGCTTCATAGACCTGTTGCAGAAGCAAGAGCAGAGACTACAACAACAGATGGAAGCAGTAATGCAGCAACGTCCGCAGACCAGTGAGGAAAGCCGTCCCACTAATACCGCGTCCTTTGGGGTGAGTCGTTTATTGACAAAAATGACTGGAGAGGATGATCCAGAGGTATTTTTGACCACATTTGAAAGGACCGCGGAAAGAGAAAAGTGGCCTGAGGAGCAGTGGGCTGGACTAGTGGCTCCTCTGTTAACTGGTGAATCGCAGAAAGCTTACTATGACCTAGAGCCTAACCAAGCAAAAGACTATGTGATGTTAAAAGCTGAAATATTGGCAAGGCTGGGTGTCACCCTGGCTGTCCGGGCTCAGCGTGTGCATAACTGGACTTTCCAGCTTGGAAAACCCCCCAGGTCTCAAATGTATGATCTCATTCACCTGAGCAGAAAGTGGCTACAGCCAGAGACTTTGTCCGCACCAAAGATTGTGGAACGTGTTGTAATGGATCGGTTTTTGAGAGCTCTTCCTACTGCCATCCAAAAGTGGGTAAGCCATGGAGACCCAGAGACGGCCGATGGTCTTGTGGATCGTGTGGAGAAATACTTGGCTACAGAGAACCTGACGGCCTCTTCCAGAGACACTCGGACTTTCCACCCTAAGACCAGACCATCCCCAGGGGCGGATAAGAGGATTCCAAGGGGTGAGGGTGGAGAGAGTGAGAGGGTGGGAGCTCTACCCCAAGTTTGGCGAGAACAGCCTGGGAAATCAGCGGCTCAAGAGGCCGCAAGAAGGATCGTTTGCTACCGCTGCCGGCAAGCGGGACATATTGCAGCAAATTGCCCGGTTGTGGAGGAACCCATGCAGTGTGACTTTCTGACGGGCAGACGTCAGTCGCTGTGTGCGACAGTCGCATGCACTGCCATTCGGGGAACTGAGAAACATTTATGCAAAATGTGTATTAATGGTAGAAATGTTGTGGTATTGCTGGATTCAGGTAGCCTTGTGACCCTGATAAAGGCTGAGTTAGTTAAAACAGAGGTCTCTGGGAATAGCAAGGTAGCCGTTATTTGTGTGCATGGGGACACCCAAGAGTATCCAGTGACTACAGTGTGTTTCGAGACCCCCAAAGGTACCCTCTCTCATCCAGTGGGCTTAGTATCTCAGTTACCGCATGACGCCATTGTGGGAAGGGATTTTCCGAAGTTCTGGGAACTGTGGGATGATCCTGAGCCCCCCACTGGTGCCCCTATGTACCAGGAATGTGATAGCCAGAACTCCCCTGAGAGTGGTGAGGACTCTCCGGAATTTCCCTTGTCAGTATTGGCAGGGGAGACTCAAGAAACTGGAGAGGAGCCCACCTCCTCAGACGAAAACCTACCGTCTGTGGAGTTTTCTGATCTTGAGGTTCACAGGGAAAACTTTGCCACAGAACAGTTGAAAGACCCCGCCCTAATAAAGGCACGGGAAAACGTAGTGAAAATAGATGGCGAGTTAGTGAACCCAGATAATACTGGCACTTACCCATACTTCAGCGTAGAGAAGGACCTACTGTATCGGGTGGCAAAAAGGGCAGAAGAAATCGTTGAGCAGCTTGTGGTGCCCAAACCTTACAGGAAGTTGGTGTTGGAGTTGGCCCATGGGCACATTCTTGGAGGTCATCTGGGGACAGAGAAAACCCGAGAGAGGGTATTACAGAGATTCTATTGGCCTGGGGTGATGAAGGACATAGAAAATTATTGTTCCTCCTGCCCTGTGTGTCAGAGGTCGGCCCCGATGCCACATTTCCGTAGCCCGCTGGTCCCTCTACCCATCATTGAGGTCCCGTTTGAGAGAATCGCAATGGATTTGGTAGGTCCTATAATCAAGTCCGCTAGGGGGCACCAGTACATATTGGTTATAATGGACTATGCCACCCGTTATCCAGAAGCGATCCCTCTCAGAAATACCTCGGCCAAAACCATAGCCAAAGAGCTATCTCTTGTTTTTAGCCGGGTGGGTATTTGTAAAGAACTGCTTACGGACCAAGGTACACCCTTTATGTCCCGGGTTATGAAAGAGCTGTGTAAATTGTTCAAAGTGACGCAATTGCGTACATCTGTGTATCACCCCCAAACCGATGGGCTGGTTGAAAGATTCAACAAAACCCTAAAACAAATGTTGAAGAAAGTGGTGGATAGAGATGGAAGGGATTGGGACTGTCTACTTCCTTATTTGATGTTTGCTATTAGGGAGGTGCCCCAATCCTCTACGGGATTCTCCCCCTTTGAGTTACTGTATGGGAGACACCCAAGAGGGCTGTTGGATATTGCCAAGGAAACTTGGGAAAGTGAGAGTTCTCCCCACAGGAGTGTGATTGAGCATGTCGCCCTGATGCAAGATCGAATTGCACAGGTAATGCCCATCGTGAAGGAACATTTGGCCCAAGCGCAGTTGGCACAGCAGAGAGTGTACAACCGTGGAGCCAAGACCCGTACCTTTTCCCCGGGGGATAGGATATTGGTACTTGTCCCTACGGTTGAAAGTAAATTCCTTGCCAAATGGCAAGGCCCCTACGAGATAATGGAAAAAGTGAGCGAAGTGAATTACAAGGTCAGACAACCAGGAAGGCGAAAGCCCGAACAGATCTATCACGTTAATCTGTTGAAAGCCTGGAGGGATAGAGAGTCCCTAGTCGCAGACACTTGGTCACCAGCTCAAACTGGTTGCGTGATTCCTGAGGTTGGAATCGCAGCCACCTTGTCACAACCCCAACAACAGGAGGTTAAGGAGTTTGTACTTCGCAACAAGGAGGTATTCTCTGAGCTGCCGGGACAAACATCTGGGGTAGAGCATGACATTATTACCCCGCCCGGTGAAAGGGTGAAGTTAAAACCCTATCGGATCCCAGAGGCCCGACGGGAGGCAATACGGGAGGAAGTACAGAGAATGCTGAACTTAGGGGTGATAGAGGAGTCCCAAAGTGATTGGTCTAGTCCCATTGTGTTGGTGCCTAAACCGGATGGGAGCTGGCGATTTTGTAACGATTTTCGTCAGTTGAACAAAGTTACAAAATTTGACACCTACCCCATGCCACGTATAGATGAGTTGATCGACCGGCTGGGAACAGCCCGATACATGACGACTCTTGACCTCACAAAAGGGTATTGGCAAATCCCCCTGGCCAAGTCGGCCAAAGAGAAAACCGCATTTGTAACCCCAGACGGGGCGTTCCAATATAAAAGAATGCCGTTCGGGTTACAGAATGCGCCGGCCACATTCCAGCGGAAAATGGACCAGATGCTGAGGCCCCATCGGAAGTATGCTGCGGCTTACCTGGATGACATAATTGTCCATAGCACAGATTGGGCCTCACATCTGCCAAAAGTGCAAGCAGTCCTGGACTCTGTTCGGGAAGCAGGGTTTACGGCTAACCCCAAGAAGTGTACCATTGGGCAGGAGGAGGCCAAATATCTTGGGTACACCATTGGGAGGGGAGTAATAAAACCCCAACTCAACAAAGTCGAGGCCATCCAGAGTTGGCCACGTCCCAACAGCAAGAAGCAGGTACGAGCCTTTCTGGGAATCGCTGGGTATTATCGGCGATTCATTCCCCACTTTGCTTCTAAGGCTGTGCCCCTAACCAACCTGACGAAGGGGAAAGGGTCGGTCATGATTAAATGGACCCCCGAGGCTGAGGCAGCATTCCAGTTCTTGAAACAAGCCTTATGTAGCCAGCCAGTGTTGTACTCACCCGACTTCTCTAGAGACTTTGTCGTACAAAGTGATGCGTCAGATGTGGGGTTAGGAGCAGTATTGTCCCAGGTCTGGAACGGGGAAGAGCACCCAGTCATTTACCTCAGCAGGAAGTTGAAGTCCCATGAGGTAAATTACGCCACCGTTGAAAAGGAGTGTTTAGCGGTGAAGTGGGCTCTAGATTCCCTTCGGTACTACCTGCTAGGTAGGCACTTTGACATGGTTACGGATCACGCTCCGTTAAAGTGGATGGCTCAAAACAAGGAAACAAATAGAAGAGTGAATAGGTGGTTCCTGGCCCTCCAGGAATTCAACTTCACAGTAAAGCATCGCCCTGGCGTTCAAATGGGGAATGTGGATGCTTTGTCTCGAGTACATGAATGCCTGATTGCTGGTGTTCCAACCCCGAGGTTAAAACAAGAGGGGGGGGTATGTGACAGCAGGAAGGTAAAGTCACCTGGTTGCATCCAGGGGGGTAGATATATTTCGCCCAGATTCAGGCTTTACGCCGATTTATACAACTAGGTAGGGAGTTAATGAAGCCCAGCTGCGACTAGTGGGCTCATGGATGACTCATACCTCTAGGGAGAGGGCTGGGCGTCGTGCAGACAGGGAGTTGATGAGACCAGCTGAACCTTGTCAGCTCATTTAGGCCTCTATAAAAACTCCCAGATTCATTAGGGGCTAGCTCATGCCTGGAAGCAGACCTGTGTGGACTGTCTAGGGAGAGTGAACCCCTGTGCGGTGAGAGAAAGCCTGTGTGGCTATATTTTGCTTGGACATTTAAAACCAGGGACTAGGACAGCACTAGGCTGATCCCAGTTGTTAGTTAGGAAACCTGTAAGTTTAGTCAGAGGTCAAGTTGACCAGGATTTATTTTGTTTATGTTTTTTTTGCCTTGCTGTGTTTTTGTCACTGTAAATAGAAAATAAACCGCACCTTTTTGATTTTGAAAACCACAACCTCCGTCTGCTGGGCCTGTTTTTGGGTGGGGAGCCCATCCCGGGGGTCACACATACCCGCTGCCGAGCTAACCCCCTCACACCTGTTTAGAAAAAACAGCTTATAGATATATTTTTTAGACAGAAATATAAAACAATTTATGTTATGAAGGAATCATAAAGTATATTAGAAATATGTTATGTATACCAGATTACCAGAAGATAAAAATATATATGTATAGTCTTCCCAGCATTACATAAACTTATACACATTCTGGAAATAGAATATATCAACTTAAAGAGTTGATGCCCCGGTGGTTGAAAGTGATATTACTTGAGGATCCCAAAGTCCAGAGAACAGTTAATCATTAAGTTGTCAACCTATAGAAACCAGACACTTTTGGACAGGAACTCCCATATCTGCAGCCACCAATGAGTTGAAGACACACGTCCCTTGGGCAGAACTTAGTATAATTTTTATAATCCTATTGTCCAGAGACAATATTTAAGGGAAGAAAAATTAGATGGAGAGACACACACTGACTCCCAGACTGACTCCCACACACACACACTCAGGGACCCATCCTGAGGGGCATACTGGGAGATCCACACTCTCAGACAGACTGACACCCATGCACCATGCATGAAGACATATTTTTACACTCATGAAGATTCCTAGACACCCGATACCTGAAAGCCACGGCAGCCATCTTAACTCCGGTCACTTGCCAGTAGGAAATAGACATGTTGGAAGGGTAATTATGTTATTTTTGATTTAATTTTGAATTCATTGTTGTTCTCAAAAATATTGAAGTATTGAATATTCTGCAATTATGATTTATTCTCATTAACCAACAACTGGTAGATGTTTTTTGTAAAGATTACATATTTCATTATATTTTTCTTTTTGCATAGTTCCAATCTTAGTGACAAAACAAACGTCCAATTTATTTCACATTGTTAACCACTTACTTACCTGCAGTATAGTAACGGTTAGATGTGTGAAATACAGACGTTCTGTTTCATTGTCAATTATACAAGGTTGTTGAACCTATTGAGAATTTATCATGACAGCATTATATCAAAGGGACTGCATGCCCATTTTGCGGGTATTGATTTTCAAGTCGTTCATGTAACACAATTGGTATTTTAATTTCATGTAAATATTTGCTTTTTGTCAACCAATAAATGTAGCTATTTTGTATGATCACACGTCTCCGTGAATAAGTTTCATATTATAGACTGTATCATATAGAAAGACTTGTATTTAAAGATATCTTCGTTAAAAATTACTCAATAATTAATATTGTGCGGGCAAACTGTCCCTTGATAAGCACAACAAGCCAGATCAAAACTTGCCTCTTTGGGTGTCCTGTCTGTTACGCTGGGCCTTTCGGTTATGTTGGGTCTTTCGGATCTATCCATATCGACTAGTTCTGCGATAATGTCCCTCTTCTTAAGGTTGTTGGCCGGTCGGTCCCGGTTCTCCAGTGAGTCCTTGAGGGAAGAGAGCTTTAGCTGTTCATACTGTGCTTCCATTGTCCTGTATCCTCTTATAGCTGTCCTTTTGGCTGTGGGAATCATCCCGCTGCTTACCACCAATGTAACGACACCCCGAGTATGAAAGGGGTTAAAGTCGTTTAGGATACTCCATTCCCGAACACAAGGCAGCTACCAGACACTCCAACCAGCCGAATAAGACCTTATACAAATAATTCTCCCCCAAATACGAGACGAAACTCCGTGTTGAGGTTCAAGCATGAATCACAATCTTTATTGAGGAAACAGGCTCTTATATACACCAAAAGAGGAGGGTCCCACATTCTGCTCACATTACTCCGGCAATACACAGAGACATAAATTAACATGAGCTAATTAACTAATCCCCTTAAGCAGCCAAGATGACTCATATGCATGACCTTTAAGTTTCCTAGCCTGGCTGTCTCCTCTCCCTGTAAAAGGGGGGGGGGGGTTATCCGCGCTAACTCCCTGTGCTAAAAACAAAACATATCCTGAGTGTGAATACACTAGGTGCAGGTTGTATTGTAAAAACAAAGGCAAAAGAAAACGTGTGTGCATAAATGATATAACAAAAAAACTAGCACAAAAAATTAAATAAGAATATGACTGGTGCTGCAAATAAACCTTTGGCTGGAATACTCAGCCAAAAAACACATATGCATAAAATTAAATATATTGCGCAACCCTGTAAAAGGCAAAACAAAGTGCCAAACAAAATATAGATGACCTGAAAAAAAGTGCAACTATGTGAATATACACTTAATAAAGTCCAATTACTGATGCTGCTCCAGCAGCATACACATGAAAAGTTCAAAAGAAAAAATCCATAGAAAAAAATACCACCACAGTGTGTAAAAACACCAAAGTGTATAAAAAGGACAGCAGATATGGATCTTCAAACATGGGTATAGACTTCAGCGGCAAAGAATGTATACACAGGAGGCTTACCAGAACAGATGGGTCCCTATTACGGGGACCAAACGGGCTCAGCAAAGAAAACCGATCAAGGTGTCAGCGATGTAATCCTATGGGTCCTCGCTCAGCTCCAGCACCGGTCAGCAAATATTGGTACTCCCCACAGTAGTGTAAACACTCGTCCAGCATGATGTTGTTTTCAGAAGGAAAGATAATAAAGAGGCTTCATGGTGTAAATTTGTTTGAAAAGACAAATACCCTTTATTGCAATGTGCGGGTAAATAGACGTCCATACACGATAAAAACAAACGTTTTCAAAAAGGCACTGCAACCCCGCCAGGCGTCAGCCGATCAGCTGGGGGCGTGGTGACGTCAGGGTCCTGAGCTCCACCCTACGCTGCGTTTCTCCGTAAGAGGCGTCGTCTGGGAAAGGAGGCTGGATCGAGACGTCACGCACCACGATATTTATATGCAAGGCAGGAGAGTGACACCGGAAGTCCCGATGATTCCATCGAATCATCAGTTCCCCGGCGCACTGTACCCTAAATATAGCGGGCGAACACCGCAACACAGAGGTATCATCCTACATGTCAGCAATGTGCACCTCGCTTAGTCCGTATCTCTGAAGAGATACAGTAAATAAAAATAAAAATAAAAAATACATCTGAACATTAAACATAAAACATTATGATTGCAATATAGCTCCCTATTGAAAAAATACAATTTTTACAATTGCAACCATACTTATAGTAAATGTAAAACAATTTATAAAATATTGTAAACATTTAACCCTACGTGGTGCTGTACTCTGGGAAAGGGTAAATATTTGACAAAATGAAACTACATTTAATAATGTTAGCTCATAAAAATTACCCCCCACATCCCAGCAGTGTCCGCAGACCCAATGGGCACTGAGAGGGGTGGTGCAGCAAACACACATAAAACACCTGGGTACCTATACAATACAAACCTATGTCACAGGGGGCCACCTCACCTCCTAACAATGCCAGTGCGTATTACGCAGTGCGCATCGAGGAAGTTCGGCACACTGGGCATTCCGTGACATAAATTATCATATATATAATGCCTAAAGATTGCATATATTCAAAATACATAATGAAACAATCCTGTACATATATATAAAAATAAAATTAAATTAAAAATTAAAAACTGAAACTCCTGATCATATTTATCTCACCAAGGAAGCCTAAGCTTACCCAGCCCCATTGTACTACAGTCCCCCCTTGGCTATCCAAAGATACCAAAATAGTAGGGGGGGGAGAATAAAGGAGCAAATGGAAAAATGGAAAAAGGGGGGAAAATGTATACATATGTGCATGTGTGCATATGTCTATTGAGCATGAAGATGGTAGTTATGTATAAAACATACAGAAGCATGGAAGAATATATATATATTGTGGATACTGTAAATGAAACTGGTGGTTTTGATGGGACCTATTAGCTGTTGTTGATGTAACAGTTTATGTCCCATTCAATGTTAAGGCCCCACGGGCTATAACACTGTATATCAAAGATCCACCGAGTCTCCCTGCGAGAGATTTGGCGTTTCAAATTGTCGCCCCTCCTCGTGGGGGACATATTTCTCAATGCCAACCACTTCCAACAAAGAGGGGTCTCTATTGTGGCATTGGCGAAAATGCCACGACACGCTGTGTTTCCTAAAACTCCTGCGTATGTTGGACAGGTGTTCCCCTATTCTAACTTTTAGGGCGCGAGTAGTCCTTCCAATATATTGAAAACCGCACAGACAACGCAAGAGGTAAATTACTCCCGTTGTACCGCAGGTTATAAATTCTGATATGTTATATTGTTGAGAGGTGACATGTGAGGTAAAGGTAGAAGTTCTCAAGGTTTTAGATGTTCTACACACCTTGCACCTCTTGCACGGAAAAAAGCCTTTTAATTGACCAAACATCTGAATTCTAGGTGGGGGGTCAACCACACTTGGTGCCACCAAATCTTTCAAATTTTGGTTTCTCCTATATAGGACTTTGGGGCACTCAGGCAGCGAGGGTCCCAGTACCTTATCACTTTTCAAGACCAACCAATGTTTCTTTATTATTTTGTTAACCCACCAAAAGTGAGACGAAAAAGTTGTCAGGAAGGACCATTGCAGGTCATTAGGTGTATTATGTTTATCCTTCATCTTGGGGACAAGTAAATCCTGTCTGTCCATAGATGTGATCTCCCTGAGATCTTTGTCCAACATAGTGGATTGATACCCTTTTTCTAGAAACCGGTTTTTCAAAATGGTGGCTTGAAATTCAAAATCCTCCACCCGTGAACAATTTTGCCTGATTCTCTGAAACTGACCCCTTGGTATAGCTTTGAGCCAGTTAGGGTGGTGTCCACTGTCAATTGGGATATACCCATTGCGGTCGGTATCCTTGAAGAAAGTTCTGGTCAGAAGGGCACCATTCTCTTTAAATATTACTAAATCCAAAAAGTTAACAGAAGAAAAACTTGACTCATATGTAAATTTGATCCCCCAATCGTTCGAATTTAAAAGAGTCATAAAAGTGTTTAGTGATCCTACGTCTCCCTTCCACAGAAAAAAGGCGTCGTCTATATAGTGTGAGGGGGTTAGCTCGGCAGCGGGTGTGTGTGGCCCCCGGGATGGGCTCCCCACCCAAAAACAGGCCCAGCAGACGGAGGTTGTGGTTTTCAAAATCAAAAAGGTGCGGTTTATTTTCTATTTACAGTGACAAAAACACAGCAAGGCAAAAAAAAACATAAACAAAATAAATCCTGGTCAACTTGACCTCTGACTAAACATACAGGTTTCCTAACTAACAACTGGGATCAGCCTAGTGCTGTCCCAGTCCCTAAGTCCCTGGTTTTAAATGTCCAAGCAAATATATAGCCACACAGGCTTTCTCTCACCGCACAGGGGTTCACTCTCCCTAGACAGTCCACACAGGTCTGCTTCCAGGCATGAGCTAACATCTAATGAAGCTGGGAGTTTTTTATAGAGGCCTAAATGAGCTGACAAGCTTCAGCTGGCCTCATCAACTCCCTGTCTGCACGACGCCCAGCCCTCTCCCTAGAGGTATGAGTCATCAATGAGCCCACTAGTCTCAGCTGGGCTTATACAACTCTCCACCTAGCTGTATAAGTCGGCGTAAAGCCTGAATCTGGGCGAAATATATCTACCCCCCTGGATGCAACCAGGTGACTTTACCTTCCTGCTGTCACATACCCCCCCTCTTGTTTTAACCTCGGGGTTGGAACACCAGCAATCAGGCATTCATGTACTCGAGACAAAGCATCCACATTCCCCATTTGAACGCCAGGGCGATGCTTTACTGTGAAGTTGAATTCCTGGAGGGCCAGGAACCACCTATTCACTCTTCTATTTGTTTCCTTGTTTTGAGCCATCCACTTTAACGGAGCGTGATCCGTAACCATGTCAAAGTGCCTACCTAGCAGGTAGTACCGAAGGGAATCTAGAGCCCACTTCACCGCTAAACACTCCTTTTCAACGGTGGCGTAATTTACCTCATGGGACTTCAACTTCCTGCTGAGGTAAATGACTGGGTGCTCTTCCCCGTTCCAGACCTGGGACAATACTGCTCCTAACCCCACATCTGACGCATCACTTTGTACGACAAAGTCTTTAGAGAAGTCGGGTGAGTACAACACTGGCTGGCTACATAAGGCTTGTTTCAAGAATTGGAATGCTGCCTCAGCCTCGGGGGTCCATTTAATCATGACCGACCCTTTCCCCTTCGTCAGGTTGGTTAGGGGCACAGCCTTAGAAGCAAAGTGGGGAATGAATCGCCGATAATACCCAGCGATTCCCAGAAAGGCTCGTACCTGCTTCTTGCTGTTGGGACGTGGCCAACTCTGGATGGCCTCGACTTTGTTGAGTTGGGGTTTTATTACTCCCCTCCCAATGGTGTACCCAAGATATTTGGCCTCCTCCTGCCCAATGGTACACTTCTTGGGGTTAGCCGTAAACCCTGCTTCCCGAACAGAGTCCAGGACTGCTTGCACTTTTGGCAGATGTGAGGCCCAATCTGTGCTATGGACAATTATGTCATCCAGGTAAGCCGCAGCATACTTCCGATGGGGCCTCAGCATCTGGTCCATTTTCCGCTGGAATGTGGCCGGCGCATTCTGTAACCCGAACGGCATTCTTTTATATTGGAACGCCCCGTCTGGGGTTACAAATGCGGTTTTCTCTTTGGCCGACTTGGCCAGGGGGATTTGCCAATACCCTTTTGTGAGGTCAAGAGTCGTCATGTATCGGGCTGTTCCCAGCCGGTCGATCAACTCATCTATACGTGGCATGGGGTAGGTGTCAAATTTTGTAACTTTGTTCAACTGACGAAAATCGTTACAAAATCGCCAGCTCCCATCCGGTTTAGGCACCAACACAATGGGACTAGACCAATCACTTTGGGACTCCTCTATCACCCCTAAGTTCAGCATTTTCTGTACTTCCTCCCGTATTGCCTCCCGTCGGGCCTCTGGGATCCGATAGGGTTTTAACTTCACCCTTTCACCGGGCGGGGTAATAATGTCATGCTCTACCCCAGATGTTTGTCCCGGCAGCTCAGAGAATACCTCCTTGTTGCGAAGCACAAACTCCTTAACCTCCTGTTGTTGGGGTTGTGACAAGGTGGCTGCGATTCCAACCTCAGGAATCACGCAACCAGTTTGAGCTGGTGACCAAGTGTCTGCGACTAGGGACTCTCTATCCCTCCAGGCTTTCAACAGATTAACGTGATAGATCTGTTCGGGCTTTCGCCTTCCTGGTTGTCTGACCTTGTAATTCACTTCGCTCACTTTTTCCATTATCTCGTAGGGGCCTTGCCATTTGGCAAGGAATTTACTTTCAACCGTAGGGACAAGTACCAATATCCTATCCCCCGGGGAAAAGGTACGGGTCTTGGCTCCACGGTTGTACACTCTCTGCTGTGCCAACTGCGCTTGGGCCAAATGTTCCTTCACGATGGGCATTACCTGTGCAATTCGATCTTGCATCAGGGCGACATGCTCAATCACACTCCTGTGGGGAGAACTCTCACTTTCCCAAGTTTCCTTGGCAATATCCAACAGCCCTCTTGGGTGTCTCCCATACAGTAACTCAAAGGGGGAGAATCCCGTAGAGGATTGGGGCACCTCCCTAATAGCAAACATCAAATAAGGAAGTAGACAGTCCCAATCCCTTCCATCTCTATCCACCACTTTCTTCAACATTTGTTTTAGGGTTTTGTTGAATCTTTCAACCAGCCCATCGGTTTGGGGGTGATACACAGATGTACGCAATTGCGTCACTTTGAACAATTTACACAGCTCTTTCATAACCCGGGACATAAAGGGTGTACCTTGGTCCGTAAGCAGTTCTTTACAAATACCCACCCGGCTAAAAACAAGAGATAGCTCTTTGGCTATGGTTTTGGCCGAGGTATTTCTGAGAGGGATCGCTTCTGGATAACGGGTGGCATAGTCCATTATAACCAATATGTACTGGTGCCCCCTAGCGGACTTGATTATAGGACCTACCAAATCCATTGCGATTCTCTCAAACGGGACCTCAATGATGGGTAGAGGGACCAGCGGGCTACGGAAATGTGGCATCGGGGCCGACCTCTGACACACAGGGCAGGAGGAACAATAATTTTCTATGTCCTTCATCACCCCAGGCCAATAGAATCTCTGTAATACCCTCTCTCGGGTTTTCTCTGTCCCCAGATGACCTCCAAGAATGTGCCCATGGGCCAACTCCAACACCAACTTCCTGTAAGGTTTGGGCACCACAAGCTGCTCAACGGTTTCTTCTGCCCTTTTTGCCACCCGATACAGTAGGTCCTTCTCTACGCTGAAGTATGGGTAAGTGCCGGTATTATCTGGGTTCACTAACTCGCCATCTATTTTCACTACGTTTTCCCGTGCCTTTATTAGGGCGGGGTCTTTCAACTGTTCTGTGGCAAAGTTTTCCCTGTGAACCTCAAGATCAGAAAACTCCACAGACGGTAGGTTTTCGTCTGAGGAGGTGGGCTCCTCTCCAGTTTCTTGAGTCTCCCCTGCCAATACTGACAAGGGAAATTCCGGAGAGTCCTCACCACTCTCAGGGGAGTTCTGGCTATCACATTCCTGGTACATAGGGGCACCAGTGGGGGGCTCAGGATCATCCCACAGTTCCCAGAACTTCGGAAAATCCCTTCCCACAATGGCGTCATGCGGTAACTGAGATACTAAGCCCACTGGATGAGAGAGGGTACCTTTGGGGGTCTCGAAACACACTGTAGTCACTGGATACTCTCGGGTGTCCCCATGCACACAAATAACGGCTACCTTGCTATTCCCAGAGACCTCTGTTTTAACTAACTCAGCCTTTATCAGGGTCACAAGGCTACCTGAATCCAGCAATACCACAACATTTCTACCATTAATACACATTTTGCATAAATGTTTCTCAGTTCCCCGAATGGCAGTGCATGCGACTGTCGCACACAGCGACTGACGTCTGCCCGTCAGAAAGTCACACTGCATGGGTTCCTCCACAACCGGGCAATTTGCTGCAATATGTCCCGCTTGCCGGCAGCGGTAGCAAACGATCCTTCTTGCGGCCTCTTGAGCCGCTGATTTCCCAGGCTGTTCTCGCCAAACTTGGGGTAGAGCTCCCACCCTCTCACTCTCTCCACCCTCACCCCTTGGAATCCTCTTATCCGCCCCTGGGGATGGTCTGGTCTTAGGGTGGAAAGTCCGAGTGTCTCTGGAAGAGGCCGTCAGGTTCTCTGTAGCCAAGTATTTCTCCACACGATCCACAAGACCATCGGCCGTCTCTGGGTCTCCATGGCTTACCCACTTTTGGATGGCAGTAGGAAGAGCTCTCAAAAACCGATCCATTACACCACGTTCCACAATCTTTGGTGCGGACAAAGTCTCTGGCTGTAGCCACTTTCTGCTCAGGTGAATGAGATCATACATTTGAGACCTGGGGGGTTTTCCAAGCTGGAAAGTCCAGTTATGCACACGCTGAGCCCGGACAGCCAGGGTGACACCCAGCCTTGCCAATATTTCAGCTTTTAGCATCACATAGTCTTTTGCTTGGTCAGGCTCTAGGTCATAGTAAGCCTTCTGCGATTCACCCGTTAACAGAGGAGCCACCAGTCCAGCCCACTGCTCCTCAGGCCACTTTTCTCTTTCAGCGGTCCTTTCAAATGTGGTCAAAAATACCTCTGGATCATCCTCTCCAGTCATTTTTGTCAATAAACGACTCACCCCAAAGGACGCGGTATTAGTGGGACGGCTTTCCTCACTGGTCTGCGGACGTTGCTGCATTACTGCTTCCATCTGTTGTTGTAGTCTCTGCTCTTGCTTCTGCAACAGGTCTATGAAGCGGGCCTCAGATTGCTGTTGGGCTTGTTGCTGAGCCTCCAGACTCTGTTGTAAAGTTGCAAGGCTCTGTTGATGAGCTTGCTGCTGGGCTGCAAGGCTCCTTTGCAAACCTGCATTTGTCTGCTGTTGATTGGCATTTGCTAGAGCCAGCTGTTTCAGTATCTCCTCCATGCTGGCTTAAAAAAAAAACTGCCCGCGTTCTCCACCAACTGTGAGGGGGTTAGCTCGGCAGCGGGTGTGTGTGGCCCCCGGGATGGGCTCCCCACCCAAAAACAGGCCCAGCAGACGGAGGTTGTGGTTTTCAAAATCAAAAAGGTGCGGTTTATTTTCTATTTACAGTGACAAAAACACAGCAAGGCAAAAAAAAACATAAACAAAATAAATCCTGGTCAACTTGACCTCTGACTAAACATACAGGTTTCCTAACTAACAACTGGGATCAGCCTAGTGCTGTCCCAGTCCCTAAGTCCCTGGTTTTAAATGTCCAAGCAAATATATAGCCACACAGGCTTTCTCTCACCGCACAGGGGTTCACTCTCCCTAGACAGTCCACACAGGTCTGCTTCCAGGCATGAGCTAACATCTAATGAAGCTGGGAGTTTTTTATAGAGGCCTAAATGAGCTGACAAGCTTCAGCTGGCCTCATCAACTCCCTGTCTGCACGACGCCCAGCCCTCTCCCTAGAGGTATGAGTCATCAATGAGCCCACTAGTCTCAGCTGGGCTTATACAACTCTCCACCTAGCTGTATAAGTCGGCGTAAAGCCTGAATCTGGGCGAAATATATCTACCCCCCTGGATGCAACCAGGTGACTTTACCTTCCTGCTGTCACAATAGTGACGCCAAAAAAGGCAGGAAAAATTGACCGCTGTAATAGAAATTTCATAACAAACTCCAGGGTAGACGTTTTCACTGAAAGTTCCTTTTTAAGAAAAAATTTGGCTGCCTTATAACCCAGTTTGTGGGGTATTATGGTGTATAGGGAGGCAACATCTGCTGTTACCAGTAGAACATCCTCATCCACTACACACTGAGATAACTCTCTGATTATTTGCATAGAATCCTTCAAAAAGGCCGGGGTCTTGGTTACCACCGGTTGCAAAAATACATCCACAAGGAACTTTCAGTGAAAACGTCTACCCTGGAGTTTGTTATGAAATTGTTGTGTTTCGCAATGGAACACAACTATTTCTATTACAGCGGTCAATTTTTCCTGCAGGGCACAGGAGTAGCCATGGGGGCCAAGTTTGCCCACAGCCTTGCTGGTCTGTTTATGGCCTTATGGGAACATGACAAACTTTTTTCCCAGGATGAGCCCCGCCTCCTTTTTTGGCGTCGCTATATAGACGACGCCTTTTTTCTGTGGAAGGGAGACGTAGGATCACTAAACACTTTTATGACTCTTTTAAATTCGAACGATTGGGGGATCAAATTTACATATGAGTCAAGTTTTTCTTCTGTTAACTTTTTGGATTTAGTAATATTTAAAGAGAATGGTGCCCTTCTGACCAGAGCTTTCTTCAAGGATACCGACCGCAATGGGTATATCCCAATTGACAGTGGACACCACCCTAACTGGCTCAAAGCTATACCAAGGGGTCAGTTTCAGAGAATCAGGCGATATTGTTCACGGGTGGAGGATTTTGAATTTCAAGCCACCATTTTGAAAAACCGGTTTCTAGAAAAAGGGTATCAATCCACTATGTTGGAAAAAGATCTCAGGGAGATCACATCTATGGACAGACAGGATTTACTTGTCCCCAAGATGAAGGATAAACATAATACACCTAATGACCTGCAATGGTCCTTCCTGACAACTTTTTCGTCTCACTTTTGGTGGGTTAACAAAATAATAAAGAAACATTGGTTGGTCTTGAAAAGTGATAAGGTACTGGGACCCTCGCTGCCTGAGTGCCCCAAAGTCCTATATAGGAGAAACCAAAATTTGAAAGATTTGGTGGCACCAAGTGTGGTTGACCCCCCACCTAGAATTCAGATGTTTGGTCAATTAAAAGGCTTTTTTCCGTGCAAGAGGTGCAAGGTGTGTAGAACATCTAAAACCTTGAGAACTTCTACCTTTACCTCACATGTCACCTCTCAACAATATAACATATCAGAATTTATAACCTGCGGTACAACGGGAGTAAGTTACCTCTTGCGTTGTCCGTGCGGTTTTCAATATATTGGAAGGACTACTCAAGCCCTAAAAGTTAGAATAGGGGAACACCTGTCCAACATACGCAGAGGTTTTAGGAAACACAGCGTGTCGTGGCATTTTCGCCAATGCCACAATAGAGACCCCTCTTTGTTGGAAGTGGTTGGCATTGAGAAATATGTCCCCCACTGGAGGGGCGACAATTTGAAACGCCAAATCTCTCTCAGGGAGACTCGGTGGATCTTTGATATACAGTGTTATAGCCCGTGGGGCCTTAACATTGAATGGGACATAAACTGTTACATCAACAACAGCTGATGGGTCCCATCAAAACCACCAGTTTCATTTACAGTATCCACAATATATATATATTCTTCCATGCTTCTGTATGTTTTATACATAATTACCATCTTCATGCTCAATAGACATATGCACACATGCACATATGTATACATTTTCCCCCCTTTTTCCATTTTTCCATTTGCTCCTTTATTCTCCCCCCCCCCTACTATTTTGGTATCTTTGGATAGCCAAGGGGGGACTGTAGTACAATGGGGCTGGGTAAGCTTAGGCTTCCTTGGTGAGATAAATATGATCAGGAGTTTCAGTTTTTAATTTTTAATTTAATTTAATTTTTATATATATGTACAGGATTGTTTCATTATGTATTTTGAATATATGCAATCTTTAGGCATTATATATATGATAATTTATGTCACGGAATGCCCAGTGTGCCGAACTTCCTCGATGCGCACTGCGTAATACGCACTGGCATTGTTAGGAGGTGAGGTGGCCCCCTGTGACATAGGTTTGTATTGTATAGGTACCCAGGTGTTTTATGTGTTTGCTGCACCACCCCTCTCAGTGCCCATTGGGTCTGCGGACACTGCTGGGATGTGGGGGGTAATTTTTATGAGCTAGCATTATTAAATGTAGTTTCATTTTGTCAAATATTTACCCTTTCCCAGAGTACAGCACCACGTAGGGTTAAATGTTTACAATATTTTATAAATTGTTTTACATTTACTATAAGTATGGTTGCAATTGTAAAAATTGTATTTTTTCAATAGGGAGCTATATTGCAATCATAATGTTTTATGTTTAATGTTCAGATGTATTTTTTATTTTTATTTTTATTTACTGTATCTCTTCAGAGATACGGACTAAGCGAGGTGCACATTGCTGACATGTAGGATGATACCTCTGTGTTGCGGTGTTCGCCCGCTATATTTAGGGTACAGTGCGCCGGGGAACTGATGATTCGATGGAATCATCGGGACTTCCGGTGTCACTCTCCTGCCTTGCATATAAATATCGTGGTGCGTGACGTCTCGATCCAGCCTCCTTTCCCAGACGACGCCTCTTACGGAGAAACGCAGAGTAGGGTGGAGCTCAGGACCCTGACGTCACCACGCCCCCAGCTGATCGGCTGACGCCTGGCGGGGTTGCAGTGCCTTTTTGAAAACGTTTGTTTTTATCGTGTATGGACGTCTATTTACCCGCACATTGCAATAAAGGGTATTTGTCTTTTCAAACAAATTTACACCATGAAGCCTCTTTATTATCTTTCCTTCTGAAAACAACATCATGCTGGACGAGTGTTTACACTACTGTGGGGAGTACCAATATTTGCTGACCGGTGCTGGAGCTGAGCGAGGACCCATAGGATTACATCGCTGACACCTTGATCGGTTTTCTTTGCTGAGCCCGTTTGGTCCCCGTAATAGGGACCCATCTGTTCTGGTAAGCCTCCTGTGTATACATTCTTTGCCGCTGAAGTCTATACCCATGTTTGAAGATCCATATCTGCTGTCCTTTTTATACACTTTGGTGTTTTTACACACTTTGGTGGCATTTTTTTCTATGGATTTTTTCTTTTGAACTATTCATGTGTATGCTGCTGGAGCAGCATCAGTAATTGGACTTTATTAAGTGTATATTCACATAGTTGCACTTTTTTTCAGGTCATCTATATTTTGTTTGGCACTTTGTTTTGCCTTTTACAGGGTTGCGCAATATATTTAATTTTATGCATATGTGTTTTTTGGCTGAGTATTCCAGCCAAAGGTTTATTTGCAGCACCAGTCATATTCTTATTTAATTTTTTGTGCTAGTTTTTTTGTTATATCATTTATGCACACACGTTTTCTTTTGCCTTTGTTTTTACAATACAACCTGCACCTAGTGTATTCACACTCAGGATATGTTTTGTTTTTAGCACAGGGAGTTAGCGCGGATAACCCCCCCCCCTTTTACATCTATCTTATTGAGAATATTTTTATCTCGCAGCTTCTCCCTTTTATCTCAATATATTTAGTTGTTTGGAATGGATATTTTTGAATTTCACAAAAATAGGATAATCAACCCAGATGAGGTCTTTGATCAGACCAACACTGAGGTAGATGGGATCCGTGGGATTTTTATGAGACTGAAAAATGTACTCATAGCAGAATTGCATACAATTTGGGACATAGTTTTCCTAGAGCGATATATAAAGGAAAAGATGATTCCTAGAAGCCTACGTGGCATGTTTATCCCGACAAGGGAGACGCGGAACTGAAGGAGTGGTTTCTCTACTTTAATGGTGTGGGTTTAGCCTTCCTTGAGTTTCTCGTTACAAGAAAGAAAACTAAGGCAGCCAATTTGCAACTGGAGATCAATGATATCAAGGAAAAATTGATCCCCATGAGTAAAGAAGGCCTGTACCAGGTATACACTAAGGAATTAAAGGAAATCCTAATAGAGGAAGAGGAAGAACAACGTATCAAAAAGCGCAAGAAATATCTTAGAGACGTTGAGGATTATAAATCGCACAACGTGTTTAAGTGGCAGGAGAACTATCGGAATATGTTTGAAAAACCGGAAGAAAGTATAAATATGGAGGAAGGGACAGTTGAGGTACCTATACCTCTACTCCCTAGTTGTGAGTATTCAAGACCCTCACTAGGCCCTCCCCCCTCTTCTTCCAGTCAAGGGTTTAGGGAACAGGGAGTAACTAGATCAGGGGGTAACCGGACCCCCCAACGAAATGGGAAAAAGGGTAATCAGAACCCTGGAAGACCCCCACCCAGTGGAGGTAATAATAATAATTATTATCCACTTCCGTATCAAAACCCTAGAAATCAGGGCAGGTTCCCTAACCCTGGAAGTAATAGGGGAAACAGACATCACCAGGGATATAACCAATATCCACCTGATACCTATACATATTCTCAAAATAGACCCACCTATAGGGACCAGTATTATGACGATCCCGCCTACAGAATTCACCCTAATGATGGGTATAGGGAAGGAGGTCCCCCTTCTCCCCAGGTGCCTTGGAGACAGGATGTCCCCCTAAGGAACCAATATGGACCCCTCCAGGGATATGAGAATCAGAAGGAGGACTCTGTTAATATGGATCCTCGGAATACAGGGAACCAACAGATTCGTACATACGATGGTCCCCCTGTGGCGGCTCCCTTGAGGAGTAAAACAGATAATTTTTTAGGAAGAGGCTGAGGAAAAAAGGGAAGACTACGAGAGGATGCAGAGGAGGGCAGTGGTGCCACCCCCAAAAAATCAAGGAGGTAGAATGCCAGGGTGTATTTAATCTCAGTGGGGAAGAACTGACCAGAGCAGAAAAAATCACTCTCAATCAGGGATTAAAATATGCACCTAGGAAGCCTTTAAATAAATTCCAAATGTTCTTAGACGTACAAAAATACGCTAGGAAACTAAGCATCAAACGCCATTTTTTGTCCAATCCTATTATTAGAAATGGTAACCAAGAAGAAGGGCCCACCAGGGGGGGGGGAACTGGATTAAGGAATGCATCTCTGTTTAAACACCATTATGCTAGGAGCTGGTTTCCCTGGGGGGTTAAAGACCTCGTGTTGCAGGACCTGTTGAAAATAAAATTCAAAAAAGAGAAACCAAAAAGTGCTGAGGAAGGAATTTCGTCCCTATGTAAAAGGAAACATTTGGTGATTAGACCGGCGGATAAAGGGGGGGGGTGGTAATACTAAAGAAGGAGGATTACTTGAAAGAAATGGAGGTTATATTATCAGACCGGGACACTTATAAAGTCTTGGATAAAGATCCTTCTGAAAAATATAAAAAATCTCTGAACACCATTGTAATGGCGGGTCATAGGAAGGGAGTGATTAATGATAAAGAACTTGAATTCCTGGTCCCCTTGGCCCCCCGTACCCCCATTATATATTATATTCCCAAAGTGCACAAAAACCCATTACAACCCCCTGGTCGCCCGATAGTAAGCGGCATAGACTCTCTTACATCGAGAGTGGGAAAATTTGTGGATGTATTTTTGCAACCGGTGGTAACCAAGACCCCGGCCTTTTTGAAGGATTCTATGCAAATAATCAGAGAGTTATCTCAGTGTGTAGTGGATGAGGATGTTCTACTGGTAACAGCAGATGTTGCCTCCCTATACACCATAATACCCCACGAATTGGGTTATAAGGCAGCCAAATTTTTTCTTAAAAAGGAACTTTCAGTGAAAACGTCTACCCTGGAGTTTGTTATGAAATTGTTGTGTTTCGCAATGGAACACAACTATTTCTATTACAGCGGTCAATTTTTCCTGCAGGGCACACGAGTAGCCATGGGGGCCAAGTTTGCCCCCAGCCTTGCTGGTCTGTTTAAGGCCTTATGGGAACATGACAAACTTTTTTCCCAGGATGAGCCCCGCCTCCTTTTTTGGCGTCGCTATATAGACGACGCCTTTTTTCTGTGGAAGGGAGACGTAGGATCACTAAACACTTTTATGACTCTTTTAAATTCGAACGATTGGGGGATCAAATTTACATATGAGTCAAGTTTTTCTTCTGTTAACTTTTTGGATTTAGTAATATTTAAAGAGAATGGTGCCCTTCTGACCAGAACTTTCTTCAAGGATACCGACCGCAATGGGTATATCCCAATTGACAGTGGACACCACCCTAACTGGCTCAAAGCTATACCAAGGGGTCAGTTTCAGAGAATCAGGCAAAATTGTTCACGGGTGGAGGATTTTGAATTTCAAGCCACCATTTTGAAAAAACGGTTTCTAGAAAAAGGGTATCAATCCACTATGTTGGACAAAGATCTCAGGGAGATCACATCTATGGACAGACAGGATTTACTTGTCCCCAAGATGAAGGATAAACATAATACACCTAATGACCTGCAATGGTCCTTCCTGACAACTTTTTCGTCTCATTTTGGTGGGTTAACAAAATAATAAAGAAACATTGGTTGGTCTTGAAAAGTGATAAGGTACTGGGACCCTCGCTGCCTGATTGCCCCAAAGTCCTATATAGGAGAAACCAAAATTTGAAAGATTTGGTGGCACCAAGTGTGGTTGACCCCCCACCTAGAATTCAGATGTTTGGTCAATTAAAAGGCTTTTTTCCGTGCAAGAGGTGCAAGGTGTGTAGAACATCTAAAACCTTGAGAACTTCTACCTTTACCTCACATGTCACCTCTCAACAATATAACATATCAGAATTTATAACCTGCGGTACAACGGGAGTAATTTACCTCTTGCGTTGTCCGTGCGGTTTTCAATATATTGGAAGGACTACTCAAGCCCTAAAAGTTAGAATAGGGGAACACCTGTCACACATACGCAGGGGTTTTAGGAAACACAGCGTGTCGTGGCATTTTCGCCAATGCCACAATAGAGACCCCTGTTTGTTGGAACTGGTTGGCATTGAGAAATATGTCCCCCACTGGAGGGGCGACAATTTGAAACGCCAAATCTCTCGCAGGGAGACTCGGTGGACCTTTGATATACAGTGTTATAGCCCGTGGGGCCTTAACATTGAATGGGACATAAACTGTTACATCAACAACAGCTGATGGGTCCCATCAAAACCACCAGTTTCATTTACAGTATCCACAATATATATATATTCTTCCATGCTTCTGTATGTTTTATACATAATTACCATCTTCATGCTCAATAGACATATGCACACATGCACATATGTATACATTTTCCCCCCTTTTTCCATTTTTCCATTTGCTCTTTTATTCTCCCCCCCCTACTATTTTGGTATCTTTGGATAGCCAAGGGGGGACTGTAGTACAATGGGGCTGGGTAAGCTTAGGCTTCCTTGGTGAGGTAAATATGATCAGGAGTTTCAGTTTTTAATTTTTAATTTAATTTAATTTTTATATATATGTACAGGATTGTTTCATTATGTATTTTGAATATATGCAATCTTTAGGCATTATATATATGATAATTTATGTCACGGAATGCCCAGTGTGCCGAACTTCCTCGATGCGCACTGCGTAATACGCACTGGCATTGTTAGGAGGTGAGGTGGCCCCCTCTGACATAGGTTTGTATTGTATAGGTACCCAGGTGTTTTATGTGTGTTTGCTGCACCACCCCTCTCAGTGCCCGTTGGGTCTGCGGACACTGCTGGGATGTGGGGGGTAATTTTTATGAGCTAGCATTATTAAATGTAGTTTCATTTTGTCAAATATTTACCCTTTCCCAGAGTACAGCACCACGTAGGGTTAAATGTTTACAATATTTTATAAATTGTTTTACATTTACTATAAGTATGGTTGCAATTGTAAAAATTGTATTTTTTCAATAGGGAGCTATATTGCAATCATAATGTTTTATGTTTAATGTTCAGATGTATTTTTTATTTTTATTTTTATTTACTGTATCTCTTCAGAGATACGGACTAAGCGAGGTGCACATTGCTGACATGTAGGATGATACCTCTGTGTTGCGGTGTTCGCCCGCTATATTTAGGGTACAGTGCGCCGGGGAACTGATGATTCGATGGAATCATCGGGACTTCTGGTGTCACTCTCCTGCCTTGCATATAAATATCGTGGTGCGTGACGTCTCGATCCAGCCTCCTTTCCCAAACGACGCCTCTTACGGAGAAACGCAGCGTAGGGTGGAGCTCAGGACCCTGACGTCACCACGCCCCCAGCTGATCGGCTGACGCCTGGCGGGGTTGCAGTGCCTTTTTGAAAACGTTTGTTTTTATCGTGTATGGACGTCTATTTACCCGCACATTGCAATAAAGGGTATTTGTCTTTTCAAACAAATTTACACCATGAAGCCTCTTTATTATCTTTCCTTCTGAAAACAACATCATGCTGGACGAGTGTTTACACTACTGTGGGGAGTACCAATATTTGCTGACCGGTGCTGGAGCTGAGCGAGGACCCATAGGATTACATCGCTGACACCTTGATCGGTTTTCTTTGCTGAGCCCGTTTGGTCCCCGTAATAGGGACCCATCTGTTCTGGTAAGCCTCCTGTGTATACATTCTTTGCCGCTGAAGTCTATACCCATGTTTGAAGATCCATATCTGCTGTCCTTTTTATACACTTTGGTGTTTTTACACACTTTGGTGGCATTTTTTTCTATGGATTTTTTCTTTTGAACTTTTCATATGTATAATGCTGGAGCAGCATCAGTAATTGGACTTTATTAAGTGTATATTCACATAGTTGCACTTTTTTTCAGGTCATCTATATTTTGTTTGGCACTTTGTTTTGCCTTTTACAGGGTTGCGCAATATATTTAATTTTATGCATATGTCTCCTCTCCCTAACTACAATACACATTAACACAGAACTCCTTCACACAATTGCAGGGTCAATTAGCACAAGCAACAATGAGATCTAATGACTCTTAAATTTAACTTCCTGGAATGCCCAAATAAGGAGTTATACTTCTTGGGTATAGCCCTCACAGTGTACAGGGGATAACATATTAATATTTCCTGAGATATATTGTTAATGAATATTACTGTCCCATTTTAAGTAGTCCAAGATATATTCTCTCAGTCACCCTATGCCCCTAATGGACATTAGTGATTTAGACATAAGAGGTGCATGGGGAACTGAAGCAAGGATATCCCATACTTTCTAAGGGATTCTGGGTTCCACGGGCCCTCCCGTTACAGACGGTTTTCCTGACAGAATTCCTGAGGCTGCCTTGCATACACACACTCAGACAAAAGTCTGCCTGTCCAAAGCGCGGTGACGCGCAACACGTTCCATTCCAATCCAACGGCGCCACCCTTTGGGCTGCTTTTGCTGATCCTCGTGTTAGTAAAAGTTTGGTGAGAGACGATTCGCGCTTTTCAGCCTCGTGCTTTTCAGTCCGTTACAGCGTTACGAATGTGATATCTCCATTACGAACGCTAGTTTTACCAGAAAGAGCGCTCCCGTCTCATACTTGATTTTGAGCATGCACTGTTTTCTGCCCGTCGGAAAACCATACAGGCGAACGGATTTCCCGCTCGGATTTTTGGCCTGACGGGAAAAAAGAGATCCTGATATCTTTTTTTTGTCCGGCAGTTTTCCTGTCGGAAAAACTGCGATGGAGCATACACACGGCCGGGATTCCCGACCAAAAGCTCTCATAGCAGTTTACTCATCTGGAAAACCGGTCGTGTGTACGAAGCATCACTTTCAGGGTGGATGATGATTTCCAATGTAATGGGATGAGGGATTTTGCAGCATTGAGTAAGTGTTTGGTTGGGGATTGCTTGTATCTGCAAAAGGAGTATGAAGAGATGTGCAGAAGACAACATGCAGGTGTAAGGTCTATTTTAGTTTCTGTGATTTGGGCCATTAACTGGGCCAAATCATTAAAACATTAATATGTCATTCCAAAAAGGTAGTAATTTGGGACACTGCCAACAGATCTGAATGAAGGTGCCCTTGACTCTTCCACATCTCCAGGAAATATCAGATGTTTGTGATAACCAACTGTTCACTTTAACTGGAGCGGCATACCACTGGGTTAACATTTTATATGATGTCTCCTGAGTGCGGATGCTAAGGGAGCATTTGCCATGATGCAAGCTCATTGTCATTGTTTGTCAGAGAAGTTTGTTTTGCAGGGCCGATTTCCATAGACTCTTAAATCTATGAGGTGCTTTAATTTTCGGTTGTTGTAGCCAGGCATAAGATAGGAAAGTGGCCCTTTGGGCAGGTTTACCACGTAAACACATAGATTCGAAAGAGTTCAAAGGCCTGGTAATGCATTTCTTCCGTTTATAACTAGTCAGTAGGGATGGTCCCGATGTTCGTTTGCTCGCAAACAAACCGAACATATGGGGCATTCGCGGCAAATTCGAGCATCGTGGAGTGCTGATACAGACTTTGAATGAGTGAGGGGAAGGGGGGGGGGATTCAGGGCACAGGAACATCAAAGACCAGGGGAGATGTGTTGGAGTCTTGCAAAGGAGAGCTTGCAGATAACAGCCAGGGAAAGGTGAGGAGACTTCACTGCTTGTGTCACACTGTCTCTGCTTCCGGGTTTTAGCTGGGGACACGCTGCCATGGAAACAGAGGCACGTGAAGAACATGCTCGTTCTAGATAGCAGCCTGGGTGTACACCTCTTCGCCAAGCACACCCATATGTCCTCCAGAGGGAGGGAGTGAAGGAGTGGCTGGATTGTGGAACTGTATCTACCCCCTGAAAACTTTTAAAATGAAAAATAACCATTATAGGCTGCTTCTGGACTCTTCAAAAGACTATTCTCCAAAAAACCGAAAGGGCTGAGGAAAGAAAGAAATGCAATGAAGGTATGAGGGTAACCTTTACTACCTATTTTTGCATTCCCATACTTCTCCTGTAAGGACTAGTATTGCATAGTTAAAGTGGTTGTAAAGGCAGAAGGGTTTTATCTTGACGCATTGTATGCATTAAGATAAAAAAACTGTCTGTGTGCCTCAGCCCCTCTATTATTTACCTGAGCCCCCTTTCTATCCAGTGATTTGCACCAGTGCCTCGGCCATCCGGGTCTCTCCCCCCTGATTGGCTGAGATACAGCAGAGGCGCCATTGGCTCCTGCTGCTGTCAATCAAAGTCAGTTAGCTAATTAGGAGAGAGGGGCGGGGCCATACCACGGCTCTGTGTCTAAATGGACACACCGAGCTGCAGCTCAGCTTGGGTGCCCCATAGCAAGCTGCTTGCTGTGGTGGCACTCAACAAGAGGGAGGGGCCAGGTGCGCTGAAGAGGGACCCCAGAAGAGGGGGGTCCAGGCTGCTCTGTGCAAAACCACTGCACAGAGCAGGTAAGTATGACATGTTTGTTATTTAAAAAAAAAAAAACGAGACTTTAGTATCACTTTAGATTTAAAACTTCCAATTTATTAGCCATATGGAAAGATAGCCATATGTAGTAAAGGCCTGTATGAGGATGGGTATTGAAGTATGTGGATGTGTTTCAAAAAACAACAAATCATCCGCATAAACCGCTAGTTTAAATTCTCGGCGATATAGCTGAAAGCCTTTGACAAAAGCCTCAGAATTAATCATTCTAATAAAAGGTTCAAGGGTCAGTATAAACAAAAGGGCACCTATATCTAGTACCATTTTTAATGAGTACCGCTTCAGAAAGTGTGCCATTTACCCTGATTTTGCACTAGGGGCACTGTATAGAGCTGCAATCCAAGAGAGCATTTTTCAATCCATTCCAATGTGTTTACAGGTGGAGAGTATGAAATCCCAAGGTACCCTATCAAAAGCTTTCTTCGCATCTGTAGACAGGAGAAAGACCTTGATCCCACACAGCTTTGCAGTAGGAATTAAATTATTAACATTGTCTCTGGCATCTCTACAAGGCATGAAACCTAACTGTGCAGAAGCATTGATGTGAGATAGGAGAGGTCTAAGTCTGTTGGCAAGGGTTTTGGCTTGAAGTTTTAGGTACAAATTTTGTAACAATATAGGTCTATAGCTTCTTCTTCTAAAGTAGGGATGGGCCGAACACCCCCCGGTTCGGTTATCACCAGAACATCTCGAACAGGCAAATCTATTAAACTCTATGGGACACGAATATGAAAAAGTCCTAATTTTAAAGGCTTATATGCAAGTTATTGCCATAAAGAGTATATGGGTACTGCCCTGGGGGACATGTATCAATGCAATTTTTTTTAAAAAAAACAATCGTTTTTAAAGGAGCAGTGTTTTTAATGATGCTTAAAGTGAACAAAAAAATTAGAAAAATCCAGTTAAAGATAGTGCCTGGGGTGTCACCTTAGTCTGCCTGTAAAGTGGCGAATCTGTAAGATGTATAGAGCCTGCTGCATCAATAATGACATTTCTAAAGGAAAAATCGTAATTTAAACTTGCTGTAATGTATTGCCGGCTCCTGGCAATACAAATAAATAAAGTGAAAAAAATGGGGTGAGGTCCCCCCCCAGTCCATACCAGGCCCTTCGGGCACCTTGTTTCCATGTTGATGGGTACAAGGGCCTCTTCCCGACAAACCTGGGCTGTGGTTGTCGGGGTCTGTGGGTGGGGAGCTTATCGGAATCTGAAAGCGCCCTTTAAGAAGGGGGCCCCCAGATCCCGACCTCCCTATATGTGAATGGGTACATCGTACCCCTACCCATTCACCAAAAAAAGTGTCAAAAAGACACCGGGAACCCCTTCCTATGCCCAGATACTCAGTCAGAAGAGACCTAAGCCTGCTATTCAGCAGCGCTGACCCACACAGAGAATCCAAGATGGTGGCCGTGGTCCAGCCTCATGCTGCCAGTGCAGAAGGCTTCCAGGAACACAGGCAAAGGATCGCTCCAGCGACACTGCACTACTCCCCAATGGCTCACCTGAGAGATCAACACTGGTTGGTGATGGCACCAGGAGATCAACACTGGTTTCTGCAGAGATAGCAGATCATTGCACGCTATGCTGCAGTACTATAGTGTGATTGGTATATGTGGGTTTCCTTGTGATTATCTGATGAAAGGATATGCTAAGCATGCACGCAACAAATGTCAAGCAGTACTGCTGATAGAAACAGGTGCTGAAAAGTTAGATTAACTTAGCTTAGAATGGTTACTTCAATGTTGTACAGGCATAACTATTATTGTTAGTGGTGCTGTCTATGCTATGTATGGTATTTATGGTAACAAGGGGCGTAACATAGGCAGACTAATTCTAATCAGGACTCGATAGAATGCTAACATGTAATGAAAGCATTATTAGTGCTGTGTGCACAGTGAGGGCAGTGTGCAATACATACAAAATAGAATACAATTATATACAGAAATTACAAATTTCCTTTACAGTCTTTTGGAATGAAAAATCTGCTCAGCTTTTATATTCTCCACAATGGAGTTTTGCCTCTTTGGCCAGGACTACCTTCACCTAAGCGTGTGAAGGTTCCAGGTTAAAGGTGATGGCAGGTATGGTTAGTGATCAAAAGAGAGGAGACTGTAAAGGCAATTTGTAAGTTCTGTATATAATTGTATTCTATTTTGTATGTATTGCACACTGCCCTCATTGTGCACACGGCACTAATAATGTTTTCATTACATGTTTGCATTCTTTCGAGTCCTGATTAGAGTTAATCTGTCTATGTTACGACCCTTGTTACCATAAACGTACAATTGTAATATTAATGTGATACCTACGTAATCATGTGTATAAAAACCTTCAATTGCGTCATAATAAAGTGGAACAGTTATTTGGAAAGATACGGAGTGTATATTTTGTGTCTGTTCCCTACTGCAGTAGTTATTATTAATTTGGAACCACTAATCAATATGAGGATAGGAGTTGCCTATCTATAAAATGTCCATGTCACTATATACCAGGATTTGTGAGACATGCTATATACCAGGATTTGTGAGAAATGCTATATACCAGGATTTGTAAGAAATGCTATATACCAGGATTTGTGAGAAATGATATATACCAGGATTTGAAAGAAATGCTATATACCAGGATTTATAAGAAATGCTATATGCTATACTCTGCTATGATTATGAACTGTATACTCTGCTGTGATTCTGGGCTGTATACTCTGCTGTGATTCTGGGGCTGTATACTCTGCTGTAATTCTGGTGCTGTATACTCTGCTGTGATTCTGGGGCTGTATATTCTGCTGTGATTCTGGGCTGTATACTCTGCTGTGCTTCTTGGCTGTATATTCTACTGTGAGTCTGGGGCTGTATACTCTACTGTGAGTCTGGGCTGTATACTCTGCTGTGATTCTGGGCTGTATACTCTGCTGTGATTCTAGGACTGTATACTCTGCTGTGATTCTGGGACTGTATACTCTGCTGTGAGTCTGGGCTGTATACTCTGCTGTGAGTCTGGGCTATATACTCTGCTGTGAGTCTGGGCTGTATACTCTGTCCTGTGAGTCTGGGGCTGTATACTCTGTCCTGTGATGCTGAGCTGTACACTCCTGACACTATGGGTGGAAGCAAGTGCAATACAGGGGACGGAGTGGGTGGATGCTATAAGGGGTGGGGCTTAAAAGTGGGAGGGGTCAGAAAAGAGCGGTGGGTCTGGCGCCCCCCATCCTAAAACTTCACCAGCCGCTACTGGGTCCAGGAGATACAATATTAGAAACAGGGGCCTCCCTGAGTCTATCACTAATATTCCAGCAGCGGTACAGGATATAATCAAAAACCTGATCCCAAATATCCCTCAACACCGCCTGGAGCTGGACAGAGCCCATAGAGCCCTGGGACCCCCTAGGAAAGAAGGCACACTGAGAGACATAATTGCCAAACCTCATTACTACGCAGTAAAGGAGGGAGTCATGAAACAGTCGCGGTCCATGCCCCGGGTGCAATGCCAGGGTCACCCCATTCAGATCTTCGCAGACCTATCCCCCTCCACAATGCAGCGCAGAAGATCCCTGAAACCATTGCTATCAGTTCTAAATCAAAAGGACATTAAATACAAATGGGCCTTCCCTTTTGCAGAAGTTCTCCGATAAAGGAACTACTCCTTTACCAATTTCTTGGAAGATGAAAAACTCTTTCTCCGCCTGAAGTTTATCTCCCAGGAAGCTGACATGGACACATCCAACAACATACCTGGATCGGCCAAAAGGCCGACACCTACTAGCCCCCAACTCTGGAATAAGGTCTAGATTAAGAAGACTAAAGATAACAGTCCCCCTTGACCTTTCACCATCTAATCTGGTTCTTGGTTCCACTGAACCCACTAATTAGAGATTCATCTCATTTTCACTTTTGGATGTTCTCTGACCAGGTTCCCCAGTTCTACAAATGTTCTCTTGTTAAATTTTTGCCTGTTTAGCCTCAACAGTGATCTGGGACTCCCCTGAGGAATCATAGCCAACCTCCTTGGAGAATCACTGCTCTCTACCCACAAGAAGTCAACGTCCCTGGAAGGAATGATTCAGACTTGTCCTCACCTTAGGGACCCTTGGTCACACTAAAAATTTTAACCTTCCCCCCCCTTTTTTTTAGGGGATCCCACCTTGGTATGGGAGGTTAAACAGTAAAACTATGGGCCTCCTCCTTTCTTCGCCCCCTCCACCATAGATACTAGCTGTAAGAAGACACCTGCTGGTGGACACTAGTACTGCAATCCATAGGACCAACAGCGCCACCAGCGGGTGAACCCTTTCCGGACACCCGCACAGAAACCCTCTACACTCACAACTATCTGCCCTTATACCGAAAACTGAAAGCAGACCTTAAGAAATGGTCCAAACATGAAATCTCCTTGCTAGGAAGAATAAACTCCATCAACATTACCTTACTCCCAAGAATTCTATGGCTAATTCATTCCCTCCTTATTCCCATTAGGAAAGACAAACTAAGATTGTTTCAAGGTAAGATCCTCAAGTTTGTATGGGGAAAATCAGGATACAGAATCCCCAAACATACTTTATATTTTCACAGACGAAAGGGAGGTCTAGGATTACCAAACTTGCACAAATACTACTTGGCAGCGAGACTGGCCCAATTCTCCACAATTTGCTCCAGATACAAAAGAACAGACTGGGTCCAAAAAGAAAGGCAGACAGTTCCTTGTTTCACCTTGGACTTCTTACTCTGGTGCCCCCAGAAAAATCGACCTCCAATTCTTGCCCCTACGTTATCCCACTCCTGTGCCCTTTGGGCCAACCTCCGAAACCGGCCAGCCCTGGTGTCCACAGGACACCCTCTGACACACTTATTTCACAATCCTAACTTTCCCCTGGGCTTGGACATTAAATCCTTCAAGTGGTGGCTGGACAAAGGGCTGTACCGTATAGGACACTTCTTCAACCCGAAGGGTCCCATCACTCTTAGTCACTGCATCAACAAATTAGAACTCCTGGACTCTGAGAGGTTCAGATTCGGACAAATCTCAAACTTCCTACACAAACTATGGACTGACAGACCACTTCATTCCAAATTTACAGCTTATGAACTCTGGTGTGGGCAGGCCATGGAGCAAAGGGGAGGCATTTCTGTGATCTATTGGTCACTCTCTTTACCGACAGCCAAATCTTCCTATATGACAACCTGGGAGGCTGACCTCCAACACGAGTGGGACCTGGAGACCTGGCAGATAGCTTGCGCCAAATCTTTCAAAGGGATCCTAAACACTTCCCTGATAGAAGCCAACTTAAAGGTCCTAACAAGCTGGTACCTAACCCCCACCAGACTTCTATCTAACCCTCAGCAGATCCTCAGTGCTTCAGGGGCTATTCGGCTCTGGGGCTCGATGGCACATATCTGGTGGGAGTGTCCCAGAATTAGATCAGTCTGGAAAAAAAAATGTAACCTCATATCCAAGGTCACCAACTGCATGGTCCCATGGTCCCCATCAGTCGCCTTACTTAATGCCCTTGTCCCCCAAATCTCCAATTCTAAACAAAAGCTGATTTACTTTATACTCCTTGGAGCAAAGCTGACTATAGCTAAGGCCTGGAAACAGCCCAAGATTTCCTTAGCGGCAGCATGAAGCAAGATCTCCTGGATTATGTCCCAAGAAAAATTAGCAAGTATCCTACCAGACACAACCCAAAAATTTGAAATTGTCTTGGAACCTTGGGTCCTATTTGTAGGCGTTTTGTTTTCTCCCCGGTGATCTCCCCAACCAACCTGTATCCACAAACTAAGGACTGGCTCATATTCCCCCCCCTCTTCTTTAGGAGAAGATATATTTAGCACTTGATAATTAATTTTGCGCAGCAATGCAAACCTTGTAGTATATCGCATTCACCAATAGTGGTTCCCCAGAAGTAGACTCCCACAGTAATTGCTTTCCGTTTGATGGTTACGGGGCAGGGTGGTGGCGGTGGAGGGGTTCCCCCTGGCACAGAATGATCCCATCAGGGGTGCCGGGGGCAGGGATTTCCCCCTTCTATACCTGCTGCCGCTCTCTTCCAGACCTTAGCCCAGGACCAAGATACATGTGGAATCCTCGATAAAGACCAGGCCATAATTGACAAAAACCCCTAGTAACCTAACTTGGTTGCATTGTTATGTGCTTATACCTCCACATCTCCAATGTACTGTCAAGTTCCATGATGTATGTTGACATAACGTATTGTGAGGATTTTTCTTTTTGGTTTGAAAAAGATTAAACCCTTTGAAAGTAAAAAAATAAATAGTTTCCTCAATGTAAATCCATCGTCAATCATGACGCCCGCCTAACGTTTGCCTCCTCTCTGCTTTGACAGTTCTTATATAGGCAAGGGGCAGGAACACCCATTTACGTAACCTGGTGGCACCGCCCCCTTCTGACATCATATGACACATTACACCCTCTCAACAGACCATTGTTAGCCTGGGGATACAACTACTACATATTCCACAGTATTCCTCATTTCTGTAGCACTGGGTGGCTACATACCAAACTTTCCAGATACAGTGCCTTGCAAAAGTATTCACCCCCCTTGGCTTTTTACCTATTTTGTTACATTAGAGCCTTTGGTTCAATGTTTTTTTAATCTGAATTATATGTGATGGATCAGAACACAATAGTCTAAGTTGGTGAAGTAAAATTAGAAAAATATATACATAAAACTATTTTTCAGAAATAAACTGATAATTGGCATGTGCGTATGTATTCACCCCCTTTGTTATGAAGACCATTAAAAAGCTCAATTACCTTAAGAAAATCACATAGTGAAATGATGTCCACCTGTGTGCAATCTTAAGGCCCATACACACGATCTGATTTTTTGACAAATCAGAACAACTTGTTTGATCGGACAATCCGACCATGTGTATGCTCTATCGGCAATTGTTTTCGGTTTTTCATCGGACAAATGTTCGCTGTGAATGCTCTTAAACTTTCCGGCAACAAATGTCCTACAAAACAAAAGATCAAGTCTTCTGGACAGCAGCACTCCAATAAAAAGCCTTTATTATGTAAAATCTTCAAAAATCCAAATACAGCACAGCAAGTCATAAAATTCTGGTTAGAGCTGACTAGTTTCACACTTTCTTAGTGTTTAATCATAGCTATGATTAAACACTAAGAAAGTGTGAAACTAGTCAGCTCTAACCAGAATTTTGTGACTTGCTGTGCTGTATTTGGATTTTTGAAGATTTTACATAATAAAGGCTTTTTATTGGAGTGCTGCTGTCCAGAAGACTTGATCTTTTGTTTTGCCTGAAATTGCATTGCCTGCACCCTCGGCTGTTGGGAGGAGATAGTCACCTGGAGGACGTCCACACCTGAGCGGTTTCTGTTTTTGTTTAACAAATGTCCTACGTCGGCTCATCTGATCGTGTGTACACAAGTCCATCGGACTAAAGTCCAAATTCCAAACACGCATGCTCAGAAGCAAGATCCAGCCAGAAGCGTTCGGTCTTGTAAAACTAGCGTTCGTAATGGAAATATCACATTCCTGACGCAGCAAATTATGAAATCTCTAAATGCAGCGCACATTCTCTTCTTCTTTATAATGGGTTAATAATAAAGCTGCTTTGCTGGTGATATTGACGGAGTAATGACAAACATATATTAACAAAGGATTGGTGTTCTAGTGATATCAAGAAGATAATTTTGGGGGGGTTTTTGTGTCAAGTTAGCACAACGCTATTATCTCCTAGTATTTTTGAAGCTCAAAGCTCCAACTCTGTTTGTGTCCCTTGTTCTTAATTTTAGATATGTACCTGCCTACTCCCAAACTGTCATTAGAAGTTAAACACATAAGCAAGTATTTTTTGTATTTTTATTTTATTTCGAATAGTAAGCACAAGAAGGGCATATCAAAATCAAGAGGAAGGCAGCAATGGATCAACTGGTGGAATTGGTGAAGCCTCTGTACCCCAGGGCAGACATCAATAATGTGAAGAGCAAAATTAAGAACCTGAGGAGTACATACAATAGGGAGCACAAGAAGGTCGTGGACTCAGAGAGATCGGGAGCAGCAGCAGATGACATATATGTCCCCAGGCTGTGGTACTACAACAGGCTGTGATTTTTGACAGACCAGACCGAACCACGCCCATCACTTTTCACACTTATTTCCACATCAGCTGAGGCCATTTAGTTTCTTGTGCATTCAGAACAAAAATAAAAGAAAAAAAATTGTAGACATATTCTCTGTCATCAAAATTACCAAACTGAAACCAAAAGATCAAATGATACACAGAAAAGGAACTAAAGTATAACCAAAAAAAACATACTTAAATAAAAAAGAAAATATATAAATTAGTAGCCCCGAAACTTCCCAAACCAGTGGCCTTGTTGGGGATCCTGGGGCTGATTTTGCCACTGACCACCATGCTGCTGGGGTGGGTGGGGTTGCTGGGGTTGGTAAGTTTGCTGAGGTGGGTGGGGTTGCTGAGCTTGGTAGGTTTGCTGAGGTGGGTAGGGTTGCTGAGGTTGGTAGGTTTTCTGAGGTGGGTAGGTTTGTTGTGCTCCAAATCACACACATGTGTTTTTGGGGTTAGCTCACGTTTCCTTGCCTTGCTGAGGAGATGGACGATTAGGCCATCACATAGCTCCCTTTGATCCTCCTCCACCTCCCGGAGCTTATTAGCTGTGAAACAGCCAAACCCTTCAGCACTATCGGGTGCTGTTGTGATGGCTGATGTTGCCCGAGTAAGTAAGTCGGCTGTGGCCTCATACAGGTTGTGGCTATTCCTGGCCCTTTTGCTAGGAGGGCGCAGAGGAGGGATTTGGCACTCCGTCTACCTGCTGGGCCCGGCCTCTTCTTGGCTCAAACTTTTCTGTGTGTGAAAATGGAACACCATTTTAGTTTTTTGTCATCAATCACAAACACTTTTCAGCTCATGACTTTTTAAACTTGAATTTGTCCAAATAGTAAAGACTATCATTCTGACTACAGCTTTTATCATTCTTGTCCTAATCCTTTTTGGCCACTACTGTCTATTAATATGCAACTCACTTTGTTAACGCAGAAAATTATTATCCATAATAACATCTGTGACGAACGCACGTGTCAGATCCCCGCCCTCCGCGCTAATCTTGCGTCGAAGGACCGGCCAACCTCACACTACGCTGTCACTTGCGTAACAATGCCCCTCTCAGCTGCGTCCAGCCCAAAGATTTTCCAGCTTGCGGGACGACAATCTGAGTGCCAGCAGCCTGAGAGCGATTGCTACCGGGCTAATGTCACAATTAACCCTTTCTCTGCCACCACCCCGGTTTTAACAACGCCGAGCCAGGGGATACTCGTGATTTCAACAATACCAATTATGATTTTAGAATAAGCGTCTGCAGCCTACACTGTCACCACAGACAGGTCTGCGCAGAGCCCTACAGTAGCGCTCTTCAAGAGGCAGGTTCGTTATAGCTTGCATTAAGAGTTTCAGAGGCAAGAGTAACACTTTTCAACATAAGGGTTTATTTTGAAAAGGGTCAAGTTAATGCAATAAAATGTTACAGAAAAATATGTTTCAAGAGATAATACTATACAGCCACAAGGTTAAGGTATAAATTAGAAGTAGAAGAATACTTGCAATTAAATGTCCAAAGGTTGATCAGCGTTCGATCGATGAATCCGGTTCTCAACTTGCAGAAGGTTCCTGCTTAAATGTTAAAAGGGAACTCCACAGATCTTGCTTGTTTGATGGTGAAAGGAGAACTGCTTGTGTGATCTGAGAGCTCCTTTTTCTCTCAAACTCCAGGGGGTGTTGACAGTGACCAATGACCAATGGCTGGTCGTTCTGAAATAGGGCTAAGCCCTGGGAGGTGTCTCACTCATGTACCCCTTTTGAGATACATATTTATAACTCTGCAACTATACGTTTTATATACTAACAATCTTCATATTCTTATTCAGTGTTATTTAACTTTTCATTTGACTCCAAACATGCCCAACTTGTCAGCTCCAGTTGACCCAGGGGCAATAACGGTCACTACTCGGGTTCCCTATGGCCTAACCTATCCATGTCTGCACTTGACGCGTTACAAATTCTCTGAGGAGACTGAATATATTTATGTTATGACAGTGTGTTTTGTTATTTGGAAGTTATGAAACATGTTGAATTTCCATACTCAATTCTTCCTGTGTAAAGCTTGAGGGTCACTCAGGGTTTTACGACCCTGGCCTGTTATAACTCTGAGGCTTTACAAAGGTGACAGCTTTACGACCGGTCAGGAACTGCCAAGCCCCTTATCAAACCTAGCTTCCTCTGCTGAGATAAGGGATGTTTGATGTAGAAAGCTTGAAATTCCAGATACCCTCTGAAATAGCAAGCTGCGAATTCCTTCAGGATGGGGGGGTTGGAGAGTTCATTTCAAATGTACAAGGTTTAGCTAAAACTTTCATGGGAGCTTCTAACACAAAATGGATGCCTGCCCCACCAAAATGGTTGCACTAATGCTCTAGGCAGGTGTCCATTTTGTGAGATCATCACACCTCCCCCCTTAAGTGGTTGCATGGGAGGGAACTACAATTTCCCTCCTGACGCAACCGTCTCCTGCGGGCTCAGCTTGACGGGACAGCCCATCAGCATTGCCATGGATGCTGCCTTTCTTATGCTGGATGGTGAAATCGTATTCCTGCAGAATTAAGCTCCACCGAAGGAGTTTACCATTCTCCCCAGCAACACGATTCAGCCAGCTTAAGGGATTGTGATCGGTGATCACAGTGAAATGCCGTCCATAAAGATACGTTTGTAACTTTTGGAGAGCCCACACGATCGCCAGACACTCCTTTTCGATCGTGGCATATGCTACTTCCCTGGGGAGCAGCTTCCGGCTCAGATAGAGGGTGGGATGCTCCTCTCCGGCCTCATCTACCTGGCTCAGAACTGCGCCCAATCCATAGGCAGAGGCATCCGTCTGCACTAGGAAGCGACGGGTGAAGTCGGGAGCTTGTAGGACAGGGGCGCTGGCCAGCGCCTCCTTCAAGGCCTGGAATGCCTGCTCACATTCTGGTGTCCAGGACACCACCTTGGGCAGTTTCTTTTTGGTTAGGTCAGTCAGTGGTTTGGCCAAGCTGCTATAGTTACATACAAATTTCCTATAGTAGCCAGCGGTCCCCAAGAAAGACATAACCTGCTTCTTGGTTTGGGGGGTAGGCCAGGCCAGGATGGCCTCAACCTTCCCCATCTCGGGTTTCAGGGTGCCTCCTCCTACCTGGTGTCCCAAGTAATGCACATCTGTCATGCCGATCTGACACTTACTGGGTTTGACAGTCAGATTGGCAGCTGTCAACCGGTCCAGGACCTGTGACAGGTGCACCAGGTGTTCTTCCCAGGTAGGGCTAAACACAGCAATGTCATCCAGGTAGGCTACGGCAAAAGTTTCCAGCCCCTCCAGTAAGTCATTCATGACTCTCTGGAAGGTAGCTGGGGCATTCTTCATCCCAAACGGCATGACGGTAAATTCGAACAAGCCGAATGGGGTGATGAAAGCCGACTTTTCCCGAGCCTCAGGGGCCAGAGGAATTTGCCAGTACCCCCTGCTCAAATCCATGATTGTTATATAGTGGGCAGCCGCCAACCTATCTAACAACTCATCGATCCTGGGCATGGGGTAGGCATCTGCAGTGGTGATGACATTCAGCTTCCGATAGTCCACACAGAACCTGGTCGTCTGATCCTTTTTGGGGACCAGGACTACTGGGGAAGCCCAGGCGCTGTGGGACTTCTGAATCACCCCCAGCTGCAGCATTTCCTCCACTTCCCTTTTCATGACGGCCAGCACCTCCAGGGAGATGCGATATGCCGACTGTCTAATAGGAGGATGTGCCCCCGTGTCCACCTGGTGGATAGCGAGGTGCGTCCTCCCAGGTTTCCCTGTAAACCTGCTACCATGTACTGCCAGCACTCTCTTTAGTCCAGGTATCTGGGTGGGGGTCAGCTTGAGGCTTATCAGGAGTTCCGGGTTAACCTCCCTGGTATCAGCTAACAGGTCTAAAAGGGGATCAGCCTCCTCAGGCTCTGGCCTGCTGCAGACCGGCATGACATAGGCCGTGCGCTCATGATGGGCTTTAAGCATGTTCACATGAATGGCCCTCTGCCGTCTACTCCCTTCTCCCAACCTGACCTAGTAGGTGACCTCATTCAGACGCTTGGTAATGGTGTACGGGCCTTCCCATGCTGCTTGTAGTTTGTTCTTCCGCAGGGGAAGCAGAACATACACCTGTTGACCAACACTATAGGTCCGCTCCCTAGCATTATGGTCATACCACTGTTTCTGCCGGGCCTGGGCCCTTCCCATGTTTTCCCGCACCATTCCCACCAGCGTCTCCATTCTGTCTCGGAATTTTAGGACGTAATCCATAACAGAGACCTCTGGGTCGGCAATCTTGCCCTCCCAGTTCTCACGGATTAGGTCCAGGGGCCCTCTTACCCTCCGTCCGTACAGAAGTTCAAATGGCGAAAAGCCTGTGGACTCCTGAGGCACCTCTCTATAAGCAAACAGCAGATGAGGCAGATATCGTTCCCAGTCCTTGCCCTGGGAGTGCACAAAGGTGCACAACATTTGTTTCAGGGTACCATTGAAACGCTCGCAAAAGCCGTTGGTTTGTGGGTGATAGGCACTAGCCATGATATGCGTCATCTGTATTTGCCGACAGAGAGCTTGCATCAAGTAAGACACAAACTGAGGGCCTTGATCGCTAATGAGCTCGGCCGGGAACCCCACTCTTGTGAAGATTCCCAGCACAGCATCAGCGACCTTGTCTGCCCGGAGGCAGGAGAGAGCCACCGCCTCTGGATAGCGAGTGGCATAGTCGACAACTGTCAGGATGTAACGTTTGCCTGAACTGCTAGGGATGGCCAAAGGCCAAATGATATCCACCGCCACCCTCTTAAAAGGTTCCTCAATCACAGGCAAAGATTTTAGCGGAGCCCGCTGTACATCCCCTGCCTTACCCACTCGCTGGCAGGTAACACAGGACCGACAGTAGTCAGCTATGTCAGTGTGCATCGTAGGCCAGTAAAAGTTATGCACCAACCGACTTCTGGTCTTCTTGATCCCCAAGTGCCCTGCTAGGGGAATCTCATGAGCCACTTTTAGTAGCTGTCCTCTAAATTCACTGGGTACAACTAGCTGCCTGCTACCTGTGTCAGCCTCATCCCCCTCTGCAGGCAGACTTTCCCGGTACAGCTTCCCTTTCTCCCAGTATACCTTTTGTTTGTCATTCTCTGCAGGGGGCCGCTCAGCTGAACTCCTGAGCTGTGCTAGTGTTTGGTCTGTCTGCAGTGCTGTTTCAAAGGCGGAACCACAAGTCCCAGCCAGCAGTCCTGTGGCAAACAAGGACGGCTGCTGAGGCTCACCAGAGGTGGGGTCCGCTGAGTCAGAACAGGGAGAGGGCCCAGAGATTTCCTCCTGCTGTTCTGCGATCAGAGCTTGCACCTCGGCCGCCTTAGCCGCACTGCGAGTACACACCAATACTGGCAATACATTATCATCATTAAAATTATCATTACCATCATCATCATCATCATCATCATCATCAGCATCAGCATCATATTTAACATCTACCATTGCAGTGTCATTGGAACATACATCATTGAACTTCCCAAGCAAGGGGGTCTCCTCTCCTGTTGGTACATCAGGGGGACCTTGCACTTCAAATTCACCCTCCCCCTCCCTCTGTCCATCCACAGGTTGCCCAGACATTACCCCAACATCTGTAAACAGTACCTTAGTAGATCCAGAGAGTTCCGCGGGAGCATCCTGAGTGCTCTCAGCAGGGCCATAGTGAGAGTGCATGGGGCCTAAATCAGTACCCAACAACACAGGAGTGGGGATCTCTTCTGAGATGCCCACCTCCCTCATCCCACTTCCGGCACCTCAATCAAGGAACACATAGGCACGGGGCACACAGGAACGGGTTCCCCCAACTCCCTTGAGGGTAAGAAACTTTTCTGAGATGATGTCTGTTTCTTCTATCACCTCTGGTCTGACCAAAGTGACTTCAGCTCCAGTGTCACGAAAGCCCACTACAGTCCGGTGACCCACAATGACGGGTTGCAAGTTGGCATTGGTTCCTGGAGGTTTCCCACTGACGAACATCACAGCAGAAGGTTGGCTGGCCGGATGGCCAGGTGATGTCAGCTTCTTCTGCTCAGGGCACTGGTTCCTGAGATGTCCGGCTTTCCCACAGGTGTAGCATTTGCGGATGTCAGTCGGGGATGCCTTTGCACCAGGAACTGCAGGTACCGACCGCTGAGGAACTTGGTTGGCCGGCAGAGGAGAGGTTGTCACGTGCGATTTCCCTCCTTTCCAGCCACTCGGAGGAGCCTTGCGATGATCAGGTACCCGAGAGTTGATATAGGTATCTGCCAGTTCTGCTGCTACTTTGGCAGAGGTTGGCTTTCGCTCCAGCACAAACTGTCTGACGTCCGCAGGACAGATGTGCAAAAGTTGATCTTCAATCATAAGATCTTCCAGGGATTCAAAAGAATCGTCATTCATGCCTTTAGTCCATTGCCTGAATGTGGTGCGTAAGCAACTTTCTTTCTCGTACATCACGGGACACAGAGCGACATAGTCATTACTAATGGGTTATATAGTTACCGTCAGGTGCTGGCACTGGCAACTTCCAAAACCGGAAGTACCCTCCCCTATATAAGCCCCTCCCATCCGGGAGCACCTCAGTTTTTTGCCAGTGTCTAAGGTGTTGGCCAAGAAGAAACATGTGTTTTTCACTGAGCTTGCGTACAGGTTCTTTTGGGCCTCAGTAAGCTATTCCGGATCCGACCAAAAAAGCTTCATAGCTAAACGGTCGGTACCCGGGCCTTGCAGAGAAGAGCAAGGTTTTGCCTGTAATGCTTCTCTTAGGAGAGCTGGACCCTGGGATCCAGAGCTCTGGTCATACCCACGACCAAGATGTTTTCTGTGCAGGGTGCTATACAGGTCCAGGGGAGTGGAATCCTTGGGAACCCGGTCCCTGAAGGTTTGATTACAATGCCTGCCGTGATAGGTGAAGTTTGGGCTTTTGTGGACCAAACAAAGTCCTGCGGCGGGGAACAGGTAAGTGGGGGCCCCCAGGAACTTGGTTCTATTGGGGGACCCCCAAGCCTAATTTGTCTTTCTGTCTGTTACCTAATGGTATTCCCGCAAGATTCTGTGCATGCCTGTAACTACTAAAAAAAAAAATGTAATAATTTTTAATGGTGGTCAAGAAAAAAAAAAAAAAAAAAAAATGTTTTTTATATATATTTAGTATATTAGACTGCGGTACCTGTGTTTGTCCACTAGAGGCCGCTGTGGAATGTTTTCTTGTCATGTGGACTAGTTTCTTCTCAGAGAGCAAAGTCCAGGCAGCTGGTGAGTTCTCCTATAGGAAACTGCTTCCTCTGCCATGTTGCAGTGTTCGTCCATCCCCCGGCCTGCGGCAAAGGGGCCCTGGCTCCTGTCCCTGGTTTCCATGTTTGAAATTAGCGCCGAGGGCGCACGTGGCCGCGCGCGTGCGCGTGCACGCGCCTCTATATATAGAGGTGAGCCGGAAAAGGGGGCGGAGCCTGGGGGATGACGCTCTGTGCGCGCCGCAGCGCTTCTGCGCATGTGCGGGCGTCCCAGCAGGTTTTTAAAAAGCCACATTATTGTAGTAAGCTGGCTATGAAGTACAGAGACAGAGCTGGCAACATTTAAAGGCATACAGCAAGCGGTTGATACAGGCATCCCCTAGAAAGGCACATTAGTAGACACCAACTGTTTATTATAGCAGCATTTATGCTAGACTATTATCAGTAACTGGTGTATTTCGGCTGGAATACCTCAGCTTTGTGGCTTAGGAATATGCCGTCTAAAAACTCCGGGACTAGAAATTCCAGGAGGAATAGGGGGTCTCCATCGGGCTCTGAGGATCTTGGGCATGCTTTAGCTGCACCAGTCTCCCCTGAAGAACCAGAGGTTAGTGACCGTAGGGCACCCCCAGGAGTACCTGGTACTGTGGCTGTCCTCAGTTCACCTGCTCCTGTGTATGTAACAGAGGAGGTTTTTTCCTCAGCTCTGGGAGGGCTGGAAGAGAGATTGTCAGCATTAATCGCTGCTTCCCTGTCACAGGAGAAAAGCGCTCGATCTCCGTCTCCTCCCTCAGAGTGCCTGTTAACAGAGCAACAGTCCCATACAGAGGTCGACCTACCTGAGGGGGATCAGGATGAGGTTGATTCGGTTGTAGAGGAATCAACAGTGGAAGAGCCGTTCTCAGCATCACATGCTGAGAGGTTATGGGTTCAGTCCCTGACTAATATGGTCCGATCAGCATTTAAAATGCCACTTGCGGAGCCATCCTCCACTTCTGTCTCCTCGTTGGGGTCGCTAAAAGCTCCCCAGACTGTTTGTTCCTTTCCGATCCATCCTTTACTGGAGGGGCTCATTTACCAGGATTGGGAGCATCCTGACAAAATATTTACTCCCCCCAAGAGATTTCCGGTGGTCTATCCCATGGAGGATAAGTACATCAGAAAATGGAGGGTCCCTACAGTGGACGCAGCCATCTCTTGTGTGAATAAATCACTGACATGTCCGGTGGAAAATGTCCAAATGTTCAAAGACCCAATAGATAAAAAATTGGAGTCATTATTAAAATCTGCTTTTTCTACAGCAGGATTGGTGACACAACCAGCAGTGGCAGCTATTGGGGTCTGCCAAGCAGTGAAGGATCAGTTGAAACAGGTCTTAAGGGACTTGCCAGATCAGCAGGCTCTTGCCCTAGCTGATCTACCTAGAGCCTTATGCTTTGCGGTGGACGCTATAAAGGATTCAATCCATCAGGCCTCCCGCCTTACGCTGTCTGTAGTACATATGCGCAGGCTTCTATGGCTCAAAAACTGGTCTGCTGAAGCTCCCTGTAAAAAATTGCTGGTCAGCTTCCCATTTCATGGGGAGCGCTTATTCGGGGAAGACCTGGACAAATATATCCAGAGAATTTCCAGCGGTAAAAGTACACTTTTGCCGGTTAAAAATAGAGTTAGAGGTCCCTCCTTTAAGAGGCCGGCTTCTCCAGTCCCTAGGACATCGGCTGTGAAACAGTTCCGACGGCCTCCCCGGTCAAACCCCGGAGGTAAAAATCAGGGACAGTTGCAGGGTAACAAGAAGCCCTGGAGCAGGAGAGGTACAAAACCTCCCCCAAAGTCAAATGCATGAAGGGTTGCCCCCACCCAATCGGGTGGGGGGAAGACTTCAGTTGTTCACAGAAACCTGGCGGGACACGATCCGAGACAGGTGGGTGCTCTCCGCAGTAAATCTGGGATACAAATTGGAGTTAAAAAACTCCCCTCCTTCCCGCTTTATAAGGTCAAACGTGCCAAGGGATCCCCAGAAGAGAGGATCCCTCCTGTTGGCACTGGAACAATTATTGCTTCAAGCAGTAATTATAGAGGTTCCCCTGGAAGAATGGGGGTTCGGGTTTTACTCAAACCTCTTTACAGTTCCGAAGCCAAACGGGGACGTGAGGCCCATATTAAATCTAAAAGGGCTAAACAAATTCCTACATATCAGGACTTTCCGGATGGAGTCGATCCGATCGGTAGCCACTGCCCTACAAGGGGAGGAATGGTTAGCCTCGATCGACATCAAAGATGCTTATTTGCACATCCCCATCTTTCCAGCCCACCAAAAATTTCTACGCTTTGCGATAGAAGGGCGCCATTTTCAGTTCAGAGCCTTACCCTTCGGTCTGGCCACAGCACCAAGAGTGTTCACAAAAATTCTGGCCCCACTATTGGCCAATCTAAGAACACGAGGTGTAACGATAATGGCATATCTAGACGACTTGTTGCTGATAGACCACTCAGTGGAAAAACTAGAAGTGGTTGTTCACGAGACAATCAAGTATCTGGAATATCACGGTTGGATTATCAACCGAGACAAGTCAGCCCTAAAACCAGTCAAAAGTCTGGAATACTTGGGGCTAAGGCTGGATTCAGAACAGAGAAAAAATTTCTTGCCTCAAGAAAAGGGGTCGTCTTTGAGAGATTTGATCCACTTAGTGGGTTCAAAAAGACAGCCATCCATACGCCTGTGCATGAGGCTGCTGGGAAAAATGGTGGCATCATTCGAAGCAGTACCCTACGGTCAATTCCATTCAAGGAAGTTGCAAAGGGCCATACTGTCAGCCTGGAACAAAAAAGTTCAGGCTCTGGACTTACCAATGTCCTTGTCCCCTTCCGTTCGCAGGAGCCTCCGTTGGTGGTTGGTTCCCCAGAATCTGGAAAGAGGGAAATCCTTCAGTCCGATTTCCTGGAAGGTGGTCACTACAGATGCCAGCCTTTTAGGCTGGGGAGCAGTACTGGAGCAATGGTCTCTCCAGGGCAGATGGTTGGATGCGGAAAAGGCCCTGCCCATCAATCTCTTAGAGATACGAGCAGCCCGGTATGCCCTAGTAGCATGGACATCCAAACTCCAAGGGTCCCCTGTCAGAGTTCAGTCAGACAATGCCACAGCAGTGGCATATATCAATCGTCAGGGGGGCACCAGGAGTCGTGCAGCCCAAAGGGAAGTAAATTACATCCTGAGATGGGCAGAAAGATATGTCCCAGCCATATCTGCGGTATTCATTCCAGGGGTGGAGAATTGGAAGGCGGACTTTCTAAGTCGCCAACAATTATGCCCAGGGGAATGGTCCCTTCATCCCGAGGTTTTCCGGACAATATGTCAGCGGTGGGGAACACCGGATGTAGATCTGCTAGCATCCAGATTCAACACAAAAGTGGACAGGTTTGTCTCTTGGGCAAGGGATCCCCTAGCGTGCGGCTCGGATGCCCTAGTGTTCCCTTGGGATCAGTTCAAGCTGATATATGCATTCCCACCGCCACAATTGTTACCTCGATTACTCCGCAGAATCAGGGTAGAAAAGAAACCAGTGATTCTGGTGGCTCCAGCGTGGCCCCGAAGAGCATGGTACGCGGAGATTGTAAAAATGTCTGTGGGGAGTCCTTGGACTCTCCCACGTCGTCCGGACCTGCTTTCGCAAGGACCGATATACCACCCTTCCTTACCAGCCCTAGGTTTGACGGCCTGGCTATTGAAGCCCACATTCTAAAAAAGAGAGGGCTCTCTAATGCTGTGGTATCTACCATGATCAATGCCAGGAAGCCGGTATCCAGGCAGATCTACTATAGAATCTGGAAGGCGTACATCGCCTGGTGTGAAGCCAAGAAATGGCATCCACGTAAATACGTAATAGGTAGGATTCTGGACTTCCTACAATGGGCTGTAGATAGGAAGCTTGCCTTGAGTACTATCAAGGGTCAGATTTCGGCCTTGTCAATATTTTTTCAAAGGCCCTTGGCTTCGCATTCACTAGTCAAAGCCTTTATACAAGGAGTGATGCGTATTAGTCCTCCGGTTAATATTCCCATATGTCCATGGGATCTAAACTTGGTTCTGTCGGTTCTACAGAAACAACCATTTGAACCATTACAGCATATTTCCTTAGTGCTTCTCACCAGGAAATTGATTTTTCTAGTAGCCATTTGTTCGGCTAAAAGAGTATCGGAATTAGCAGCTATGTCCTGTAAGGAGCCATATCTGGTTATCCATAAGGACAGAGTAGTGTTACGTCCTCATCCAGCCTTTCTTCCTAAGGTGGTATCGAGTTTTCATTTGAACCAAGATGTGGTTCTTCCTTCTTTTTTCCCCAAACCTACTTCGGTAGAGGAAAAGTTATTGCATTCTTTGGATGTAGTAAGAGCAGTTAAAGCTTATCTAAAAGCCACTGCTCAGATTCGCAGAACGGATACTTTGTTTATTCTGCCGGAAGGCCCCAGAAGGGGTCAGGCAGCGTCAAAATCTACTATAGCCAAGTGGATTCGACAGGTCATAATACAAGCCTATAGCTTGAGAAGTAGACCGCCTCCGTTCAAAGTTAGGGCGCACTCCACGAGAGCAGTTGGAACTTCATGGGCAGTGCATCACCAGGCCTCCCTGGCTCAAATCTGTAAGGCCGCAACATGGTCTTCGGTACACACGTTTACTAGGTTCTACCAGGTGGACGTTAGAAGTCAGGAGGATGTCGCCTTTGGGCGCAGTGTGTTGCAGGCCGCAAAAGATCCTCATGTCTGATAGCGCTCAGCTTATATATGGTGTATCCCCCCCCTCATTTGGCATTGCTTTAGGACATCCCATTAGTAATGACTATGTCGCTCTGTGTCCCGTGATGTACGAGAAAGAAAATAGGATTTTTATAACAGCTTACCTGTAAAATCCTTTTCTTGGAGTACATCACGGGACACAGAGCTCCCGCCCCTCTTTGGGGACACTTATTGCTTTGCTACAAAACTGAGGTGCTCCCGGATGGGAGGGGCTTATATAGGGGAGGGTACTTCCGGTTTTGGAAGTTGCCAGTGCCAGCACCTGACGGTAACTATATAACCCATTAGTAATGACTATGTCGCTCTGTGTCCCGTGATGTACTCCAAGAAAAGGATTTTACAGGTAAGCTGTTATAAAAATCCTATTTTCCACAACCAGGTATGAGTCCCCAGGCCCTTTTTGCAAGAACCTAAAACGCTTCCGGTACACTTCCGGGGTTAGCTGAAACTTTTGGATAATTGCAGTATTTAGGGCCTCATAATCGTTGCACTGCCCTTCTGACAGTTCAACATAAGCATCCAGGGCCTTGCCTCATAGCCCTGGCGTCAGGTACCGGGCCCATTGTGCTGGGGGCAGATGGTACTGACGGCAAGCTTTTTCAAACGACAGTAGATACACGTCAATGTCACTGTCCTTTTCCATAACAGGAAATTTAGCTGCCGGGATCACTGGCAGAGAGGCATCCCTGTGCTCTAGGGATCCGGGGTTCTGAACTTGTCGCTGCTGCTGGAGCCTAGCCATCTCCAGTTCGTGACGACGATCAGCCTGGCGTTCCTCTCGCTCAGCCTGGCGTTCCTCTCGCTCAGCCTGGCGTTCCTCTCGCTCAGCCTGGCGTTCCTCTCGCTCAGCCGCAGCCCTGCGCTCCTCTCGCTCAGCCGCAGTCTGGCGTTCGAGAAACTGCAGGTACCCCAAAGGGTCCATCTCCCTAAGACGTTGTAGCGTTTCCTGCACTTGAGGAGAGTCTATGCTGGTTGCAGACAATCTGAGGCTGGCCTGCTCAGGCAGTGGCTTGGAGGTGACAATCCGTGGTATTTCAGTGTCAGTTACTGCTGGCTCATCCGGTGAAGCCGCTTCTGATCCACTGGCCTCTGGAGTAGTGGAAACCTCTTCTGGGTCAGTTTCCTCCAGGGTCTGGTTTGCCTGGATATCAAACTCCTGTAGGGCATGTATCAAGCCTTCACGATTTTTGCCACCAACGTCAATTCCTCTTCCTGCACACTCAGCAGTCAGTTCATTTTTGTTCATCTTCTTATATGCTGGTAACCCAGACATTTTGCAAGCAGAAAAGATAGCAAAGAAAGCAGAGGTAGGAAAAAGGGGTAGGAAAGAGCTGTTGCTGTATGTCTCTCTTTAACATAAACAGTAAAAAATAAAATAAAATATGCACCAGCTTGTCTCTAAAGACTGTTTCTACAAAGGTTACAATCCTTCAGTGCAGGGCTAATTCCTAACAATGCACTGAATACTCTTAATGCGAAACTATCCCGCTACGCTGCCAGCCAAATGTGACGAACGCACGTGTCAGATCCCTGCCCTCCGCGCTAATCTTGCGTCGAAGGACCGGCCAACCTCACACTACGCTGTCACTTGCGTAACAATGCCCCTCTCAGCTGCGTCCAGCCCAAAGATTTTCCAGCTTGCGGGACGACAATCTGAGTGCCAGCAGCCTGAGAGCGATTGTTACCGGGCTAATGTCACAATTAACCCTTTCTCTGCCACCACCCCGGTTTTAACAACGCCGAGCCAGGGGATACTCGTGATTTCAACAATACCAATTATGATTTTACAATAAGCGTCTGCAGCCTACACTGTCACCACAGACAGGTCTGCGCAGAGCCCTACAGTAGCGCTCTTCAAGAGGCAGGTTCGTTATAGCTTGCATTAAGAGTTTCAGAGGCAAGAGTAACACTTTTCAACATAAGGGTTTATTTTGAAAAGGGTCAAGTTGATGCAATAAAATGTTACAGAAAAATATGTTTCAAGAGATAATACTATACAGCCACAAGGTTAAGGTAGAAATTAACAGTAGAAGAATACTTGCAATTAAATGTCCAAAGGTTGATCAGCGTTCGATCGATGAATCCGGTTCTCAACTTGCAGAAGGTTCCTGCTTAAATGTTAAAAGGGAACTCCACAGATCTTGCTTGTTTGATGGTGAAAGGAGAACTGCTTGTGTGATCTGAGAGCTCCTTTTTCTCTCAAACTCCAGGGGGTGTTGACAGTGACCAATGACCAATGGCTGGTCGTTCTGAAATAGGGCTGAGCCCTGGGAGGTGTCTCACTCATGTACCCCTTTTGAGATACATATTTATAACTCTGCAACTATACGTTTTATATACTAACAATCTTCATATTCTTATTCAGTGTTATTTAACTTTTCATTTGACTCCAAACATGCCCAACTTGTCAGCTCCAGTTGACCCAGGGGCAATAACGGTCACTACTCGGGTTCCCTATGGCCTAACCTATCCATGTCTGGACTTGACGCGTTACAAATTCTCTGAGGAGACTGAATATATTTATGTTATGACAGTGTGTTTTGTTATTTGGAAGTTATGAAACATGTTGAATTTCCATACTCAATTCTTCCTGTGTAAAGCTTGAGGGTCACTCAGGGTTTTACGACCCTGGCCTGTTATAACTCTGAGGCTTTACAAAGGTGACAGCTTTACGACCGGTCAGGAACTGCTAAGCCCCTTATCAAACCTAGCTTCCTCTGCTGAGATAAGGGATGTTTGATGTAGAAAGCTTGAAATTCCAGATACCCTCTGAAATAGCAAGCTGCGAATTCCTTCAGGATGGGGGGGTTGGAGAGTTCATTTCAAATGTACAAGGTTTAGCTAAAACTTTCATGGGAGCTTCTAACACAAAATGGATGCCTGCCCCACCAAAATGGTTGCACTAATGCTCTAGGCAGGTGTCCATTTTGTGAGATCGTCACAACATCTAATTAACATCATTGTATTTTTGTCTTCAAATCTTTTCAACAATGCTTTACCTGGGTCAAGCTGAGCTCCTCCTCATCTTCATCCTGTGTAGGATCAGGCTCAGTTTCGGTGGCCTCAGCTGATGCGGAGGGTAGTGTGGAGAAAGATTTGCGTAGTACAGTCTGATCTGACAAAAATTGCAGGCTGGTGAGGTACCCCAACTTGGGTACATAAATGTCTTTTGCTGCTACTCCCAATTTTTTGGATCCCTCGATCTTCTTTCGCTCCCTGTTATACATGCTCCTGAGGCCCCCAATTTTTGTCTTCACCAAACTGTAGGTTGCCCTGGGGTACACAGTCTTTGCCAATTCCACCAGTTGATCGAATGCTTCCCTCCTCTTGTTTTTATTTGAATATTCTTTATGTTTTACTTGCTGCAGACAGGTGAGCTCCCTGTATTTTTGCATAAATTGCACCAAGAATTTGTGGGAATTCAACTTTTCCCTAATTTTTTTGGCAAGTATCAGATGGCTGCAAGACAGAACACAAGACAAACCATAATGGTTAGCTTATAACTCATAATATGATCACAATATAGGCCTCTATCTAAACAGTATATGCCACTAACAACCGGTGACCCAATTTTCAAACGTACCTTTTTTTCGTGGCTCCTTTTGGCTTGCGTTCAACTCGCAACTATCGGAATGTTCCTTTGGCTGTTACATCGACCGCTCGTTATGGATTGATATACCCTGTGCATGCGTGAAACTCTGCTCTCAGAGCGTCATGACGCTGGGGGGTGACCAGATTCTCTATTCTTCATGCGAAATACACGGTGGAACATTCGGAAGGGACGACATGATGGCCGAATCCCCGAAAACAAGCAGGCTCTGCTGTGGTGGAGCTTATAGAAAACATAAGGCCACCCCCACGAGCAAGGTGAAGATGGTGCTTTTATTGGAGAAATATGACTACGACTGTAAGCTGCAGAACTATGAGAGGCCCAACAGCCAAAAAGACTGGATTCTGGAGAAGGTCATCACGGTATTGGAGGGAGAATATTCGGTGCACCGAACGAAGGATCAAATCCGCAAGTGCTGGTCGGATTTAAAGCACCACGAGAAAGACCAGATGGACTCCATCCATTGCATCATAAAAAAAAGTAAGCCAGATTAATAACTAAAATCATTATGTAAATTTTGGAATTACCGGTAGCTGTCTGTATATTTGCTTTATTCAAGCAGGTCTTTAAAAATAGACATAATTTTTTCTCTAATCTAGGATATGAATATTTTGTGTAAAGATGAAGGTAAATTTAAAGCAGACATGAACTATACTTGTTTTTATTTAGGAGTACCCTTTTTTGGTGTACTAATTTTTATGGTATTTTATTCTTTCAACAGGAAAAATTAAATCAAAAAGTCACCAGACAAGCCATCAGAGGGGACAAAGGGAGGCTTCCCTTGGCCGGGACCCAACAGGGGAGACAACAGGGCCATCTTCCCCCCAAAATCGTAAGTGACAACTTCAAACACACTCATTTAGCCACCGACAGGGGTGTTTCTAGGTGGAACAAAGGCCATGGGCTTAGGGCGTAACTTTAGGGGTAAAGAACACTTTATGGTTGCTGCGTGGCTCATCAGTGCCCATTAATGACGCCATGCCAGGGTACACATGGGTAGAGGAGAGGCCCTGGGGATCACAGTCACACAGAATCACGCCTGCTAGAATGATCATCATATATCCCCTATCCTATAGGAGACAAGAGGAGTGGGTGGCAACTGCATGAGTTGTTTAATGTGGGCATTTAGCCATTTATTTTTTATTTTAAAATGACATCACCTTCCCTTTTCAATGCATTTTTCAATGTTTAATAAAGCAAAGTGCAGCATGTTGGATTCCACTAGTCAGGAGCAAACATTGTCACCAGTGCAGGGTTGGTCAACTAATTCAGCAAAAGGGATGCTACGAACAGATGTGACTTGGTGTGGCTTAATGAATGTTGTATTGTTTATTTTTAGAGGAACGTGAGTGTGGACAGCTCCCACATTTGAAGGAGTGGGATCTGAGAGCTGGACACAGCACCGAGCCTCCACTGGACAGAACATCCCCTGACGCAAGACAGAGAGAGGGTGGAAGAGTGCAACAAGTCGAAGAAACTACTTTTGAGCCTGTTGTTTGCCCCAGTAAGTATTTTTGACATCTGGCTTCAAATGTGTATACATGTCAAGTGATTAGATGTCCAAACCAAACACCCACACCACACATTAGCAAAGTATGTAGTGCATTTAACATTAGCATGCAGAAGGAAAAGGTGGAAGGACCTGGCAGTGTTTCTAGGTACCCGGGTTTTGTAGACACAGGCACCAGGGCCAAGATTACAGAGTAGTTGCAGTGTGTACATTCCTAGTAGTGTAGGTGTCTGAAGGGCAAGCAGGTTGCAAGCAATAATAGACTGGCTAGGTAAGTATTTTCCCAATTTGCCTACTAACGTGACCATAATTCACTATGTAGGGCCTCAGTCATCATTCCCATTAAATACTTTTTTCTCTTCTTCAAGGCCACGAACTACCAAGATGCACTATTGGTCGTATCAGTGCTGATATGCTGCAGACATTGATTGAGCTTGAAAAAATAAAGGAGGCTGCCACTGGTTTACAGAAACTAATCCAGGATTATGTAGACATGTTAGCCAAATTTTAAAATATTCTGACCTTAAGTTTTCTCCTGTCTTTTTGTGGTTTTTGGGCATCTTTTTGGACTACTTTGAAGCACAGGCTCAGATTGATGCTAATTTGAAATCGCACTACTTCCTTAGAACTACCGCGATTTCAAAGTAGAAAGGAACAGTGCCATTGCCTACAATAGGCTGTGACTTGTCATGCGATTTGACCTCTCAAAATGCATGACAAATCTCACAAAATGTGAACCTGTGCTTTTTTAGTGTCTGAGGTCAAATGTTTCTCCACTCCCCTTCTCTAGGTGCATGACCACGTCCTGTTTTCTTTATTTTAGGCAGTATAAAAAAAACTGTGTCAATTAATTACCTCGAAAATGACCACATCACCTGTCCCAAAAGTAACAAATAGAGAAAACAGGACCTGGTAATGCATCTGGAGAAGGAGAGTTGAGAAACACTGCCCTAAGTATAATGTTTTTTTGTTTTTTTCTTGATGTGTTTTTTGTAATGGAAAAGCCAAAATTTGAAGAAGCACACAAATTGGGACCCAAACATTAATTTTCCCTCATGATCACATGCCTAAAATGTGTGACTTTCCCTACATGGAGTTTGCAAAAGCCACAAAACACACAGTGGGGGTTATTTACGAAAGGACAATCAACTTTGCACTACAAGTGCAGTGGAAAGTGCACTTGTAGTGCAAATTGGATTTCCAGTTTGTAAATAACCCCCACTGTGACAACATGTGCTATCTCCCATCATGGGGTATCAATGGATGTGTTTCGGGAGTGCAACCCCTTCCTCTCACCTACTTTAGTTTTGAGGAAGGGGTTGCACCCCCAAAACGCATACATTGATATCCCGTGATGGGAGATAGCACATGTTGACACACTGTGTTTTGTGTCTTTTGCAAATAACCTGTTTGTACCTACACGCATTTTAGGCAGGATATCATAAGGGACATTTAACAGTTATGCCTCTTCAAAATTTGGCTTTGAAAGGGATGAGCTCAACTCACCTGAGGAAGGCAAGATATTCACAACTTGAGAATACTAATATTAATGTCTCATATGGCCTTCAAATTCAAAAAGTTGAACTTTGTAAGGTCCAGAGTTGGGGATGTGTATGTTTTGCTTTCAAGCATGCCTGTTTAGCCACTACAAATGCTAAAGAAGGGCAAATATACATGTTATACACAAATAACGATGTTGGTTTGTTCTAAAATCATAAAACACACATGTGAACGTGCTTGTAGTAAAAAAAAAAATTGCTAAACAATGTGTGGCTTCCTATTTCAATGCTCAATACCAGTGTATTTGTTAAGTTGGTGTAGTTACAGTCACATTGTACTCTAAAATGTGTGTAGCAGAGCCACAGCACAACATAATAGTTAGCTCAAGGCGAGATTGTCACCTCATGTTGCACATAAGGTAGGTTTGCACTATTGGAGAAAATTACAAAGATTAAGGCCATTTGCAAACCTAGTACTGTAAACACAGACAACAGTAGTTCTAATGAAATGGTTTATGAACAATTCAAAGATTTAGTCATGATCAAGTACATTTTGCTGCCAAGCCACTGCCCCTCTACCCACAAAGTAGTCCATATATTGTTCACGGACAAGATGGGCATTCTGGGAGGGCAAACCAGCACGTCCACTTTCTAGAGCTGGCATCATAGCCTCTTCAGCTGGGCATAAAACGGAAGGGTCAACATCTGTTTGCCCTGAGGCAATGTAGCTGCTAGCATTGTGAAGGATGCAGCAGCACAACACAACATGGTTTAGTTTATACTCGGCCAAGTTTATGGAGGTTAAAAACAGCCTAAAGCGACTGGAGAGGATGCCAAAGGCGTTTTCCACCGCCCTTCTGGCACAAGAGAGCCGATAATTCAAAATGCGTTGTTCTGGGGTGAGGTTCCTTATAGAAAAGGGCTTTAGAACAGAGGTCTCAAACCTGCGGCCCTCCAGTTGTTGCGGAACTACAAGTCCCATCATGCCTCTGCCTATGAGAGTCATGCTTGTAACTGTTTAGCCTTGCAATGCCTCATGGGAATTGTAGTTCTGCAACACCTGGAGGGCCACCAGTTTGAGACCCCTGCTTTAGAAGATGTTCCCCCAGAGCAAAGGCCTCATCTGCCACAAACACAAAATTGAGGCCCTCGACATTGTCCTGAGCATGTGGCAAATGTAAGGTGCCATTCTGTAGCCGATGGTAGAATTCGGTATGCATTATGACACCTCCATCCGAGTGGCGGCCATTCTTCCCCACGTCCAGGTACTCGTATGTTGCAGACACAACAGCAAGCAGAACTATGCGGAATAAGCCTTTATAATTGAAGTAATACGATACTGAGTTGGGTGGTGGGACAATCCTTACATGCTTCCCATCAATGGCACCCCCACAGTTGAGAAAATTACACAAATTCGCAAACTGGGCCGTCCCATCCTGCCATTGGTGGGGGTTTAAAGGAAACTGGGGAGTCAAACAAGGCAAAAAAAAATACTACTTGAGCACATCAAATTGCAAGCATATTTGACACAAACAACATAAAAGTATAATATTTAAATGAGTATTTACAATAAAAAGGGTAAGTTCTACTTATATGATTCCTCGCCCCCTCTAGTGGCACATTCAAAAAATGTTAGGGGTTGAATTGGTAGATGTTTTGAACAGGTAACCCTCTCCACTCCTATGAGATCTAATTGCATAAAAAATTAAGGTTAATTTGGCCAGCCCCTCCTTCTTTTCAAGATTGGCAGCCCAGTGGACAGATAAGAAGTGTCATATTCCAAAAAGAAGAATACACACTGTCCAAATAGAAGCACATTTTGAAATACATAACTTACCATTAACAAGATAATAGGACACCAAAAATCTCTAGTGTACAATTTGAAGGTAATAGGGCAGGCCCTTGCACTACATGCTTTGGAGAATTCATGCAGAAATCTGACCACAAAAGAGGTATACTGTGTATGGGTTTTGCAAAGTCAGCAGATAGAGTAGTTGTATCGGTTGACTCTGCATTTTAGGGTGGGAGGGAGGGTTACAAAAGAGTTTGTGCACCCAAAAAAAGGGACTCTTGCACTCTGCATGAATTTAAGGACAACAATAAGGCCTCGTACACACGGCCGAGATTCTCGTTGAGAAAAACATGTCGTTTTTTTCGACGAGATTCTTGGACAAGAAACTTGTCCCGGCCGAGTGTACACACGCTCGTTTCAAAGAACCCGCTGTTCTTTGAAAGGAGTGTACGCGGTGACGTCATCGACTACGTCGAGCATGCGCTCGTCACATTCGATGCCGTCGCCGCCATCTTGGTACACCCTACGTATGCCTAGGAAGCTACCGCGCATGCGTCAAATTCATTTCCAACATGCGCGGGCTTCCGGGCGGACAGGTAAGTGTACACACACTCACTTTTCTCGTCGAGAAACACGCCGAGGAGAATCTCGACGAGAAAATAGAGAGCAGGTTCTCTATTTTCTCGTCGAGGTTTCTTGTCGGTTTTCTCGACGAGAAACACGCTAGCAGCGTACACACGACCGATTTACTCGGCAAGACCTCTCTGCCAGCAAGTTTCTTGCTGGTTCTTGCCGAGAAAATCGGTCGTGTGTACGAGGCCTGAGATTGTGACACATTTTAGGGGGTGTTTAGGGTAAACATAAAAATAAAGCATCCAAAAAACATTGTTAAGTTACTAGGCTAGGTGTGTATGGGCCCAGGGTAGCATGCTAGGGAGGTTAGTGAAGGAAAATATGCATGCATGTAGGCCAAGAAAAAGCTTACAGCATGCATGGGGACAAAGCGGACATTCACAACATATTACAATAATGGGAATGATGGAATCCAAAAATGAGTACTTACCCGGATATAGTCCTTCTGCAGGACTTGTATGATGGCACAACAGGTCTCTGGAATAATGACTCCCAGAGCCTGGGGAGAGATCCCAGTGGTAAACTTAATATCCTGGAGACTTCCTCCTTGCCAAGTACCGCAAAGTGGCTATGAGCCTTTGCTCTGCTGGAATAGCAACCCTCATGCAGGTGTCCTGCTTCCTAATATAGGGGTACAGCAAGGACAAGAGTTGCTGAAAACAGGAGTCTGTCATCCGGAGATAATTCCTAAAATCATTAGGATTATTCTCCTGGAGTATTGCACTCACAAAAGATAAGGTAAAAACAGGCTCATCTGTGTGGGGATATGGTGTAGGCTGGAAAAACAAGGCCTTGTTTGCCCAGCCTCTCCTCCCTGGATATCTCTCTGCTTCCGCTGACGTCATCTCTTTGCGTTCCATGCCGGCCCTGGTGACCACAGGACGGATCTCAGCCATCACAACACCAGCCATACCTGTGGATGCTTGTGGACGTTCGGATGCCGGACCACATCTACACCATATCCCCACACAGATGAGCCTGTTTTTGCCTTATATTTTGTGAGTATATTACTTACCATTGCTGAATAAATTGTGTATGTTAACATACTACATTCAGGTGGCGCTCCTTGTGTTCCTCTCTCTCCCATCTTGTTTACAGAGTTGGCTTTTCTCTGATGACAGCTGCCGTCTTACACTTCATTTTAAGAACTTTTGCCTTTTTATGGACTTAGGCAATATATGAACAATAACAGCTCATATCTTATTTCTACATGTACATAAGCATTTGCGCTTACAGTTATCTCTTTGTCTTCTTCATATGCTATGTATGTATAATGTTTTTATTATGTCGCTTTCTACAATTTTTGATATCAGTACAATTGCTTTTTTTCGCTATAACGGTTGTATGGTGAGTGGCGTCATAGACATGTTCTACCATAGGGGTTGGTTGAGCTATTACAGGTTTTTATTTTTGAGTTTCTAGTCATATGCATAACGTGAGCTCCCATCTCTACTCTCCTCCCCCTCTACATTATCATTATTGCTTTTTTCTTTGAGGGCATACATTCCAAATATATATGTTTATCACTGTTGATTAAATAATCATAATTATTAGGGTAGGCAGCACCTTGAGGGTCCTAAAACTTCACTGTATCTACTGTATATCTATACACACACATACATTTTTCTTGATTTTAGTTTGAATATATTTTTATTTGCATTTCCTTAAACAATACATCTCTACATCACAAGAGAAAGAAAACAATCCTGTCCATTTAAGAAAATATGTAGAAACAACAGTATTCAAGTATGTCTCTAAGATCAGAGGATTCCTCATGTGCCCCGACATGGAAATATGCCATCAGAAAAAACTAAAATATATCCAAATGAGGGCACATTTAATATGCCAACCATTTATTTTGCTTCCTTTTATATGACACATAGAAACATAGAAAAGTGACAGCTAAAAAAGGACCAAATGTCCAAAGAATCTTTTTAATTTAATTGAATTGGTTTCTTGTTAACTTTTTGGTCTAAATATAGATCTATGTTTGCCCCAAGCATGTTTGAAGCCATTTACTGTTGTCTGACTTGTTTCCTCTGCTGGAAGTTTAATCCAAGCATCAGCTACCCTTTCCGTAAAATAATACTTTCTATGATTAGTTTTGAACTTCCCTCCAGTTAGTTTGAAGTCATGTCCCCATGTTCTTGATTTTTGTTTCGTATTGAAAATACTGCCCTCCAGAACCTGTAGTCCTGTGCCCAGCGCTCTGCGTATTATGTAGTCCCGTGCCCAGCGCTCTGTGTATTATGTAGTACTGTGCCCAACCTTCTGTGTTTTTATGTAGTCCTGTGCCCAGCGCTCTGTGTATTATGCAGTCCTGTGCCCAGCGCTTTGTGTATTATGCAGTCCTGTGCCCAGCGCTTTGTGTATTATGCAGTCCTGTGCCCAGCGCTTTGTGTATTATGCAGTCCTGTGCCCAGCATTCTGTGTATTATGCAGTCCCGTGCCCAGTGCTCTGTGTATTATGCAGACCCATTCCCCAGCGTTCTGTGTATAATGCAGTTCCGTGCTCAGCACTCTGTGTATTATGTAGTCCTGTGCCCAGCGCTCTGTATGTTATCAGCTATGAGTTCTAAGCTGGCAGAGACCATCATGGCCTTCTTAATAATGTCCTTTTGCATTACATAACAGAACATCTTCACAAATGCTTGCAGCTCATTCAAATGCCAGGGACCATAGTCTGTAGGCAAGAGGCTAGCATTCAGTCCCCTCCAAAAGCCTCTGTCCCGGGTCTATCACATTTCTCCCCCATCAAAAGTCGACTAACTGGGTCCCAGACCTCCACCAGGTCTGGACATGCGTTAGTTGGGTAGAGTGAACTCATATACAGTGGAACTTTGGATTACGAGCATAATCCGTTGCAGGAGAATGCTCGTAATCCAAAGTACTCACATATTAAAGCGAGTTTCCCCATTGAAGTCAATGGAAACTAAAATAATTCATTCCGCATTGACTTCAATGACATGCAATACCGCATGTGGCCAAAGGTGGGGGGCGCCGGAAAGCCTCGGAAACAGCCGGAAAGGCCCGGGGACCAGGGCCGGCGCTACCACTAGGCGGACTAGGCAGCCGCCTAGGGCGCACTGCCGCCTAGGGCGCAGCCAGGACCGCTAGTTTCTCTACTTTCCGCCATGAGCTTGTCAGTGCCTCGTTCCCTGTAGTCCAGCATGCGGAGGGCGCGCACGGTGAGAGCACACTACCAAGGCCGGCCGCCTCAGCTCCACTCACACAGAGAGAGGCGTCTTTGTAGGTGCTCCGCTCCGCCCCCAGTCTGCCTGTCACTGTTTAGTGAAAGGGAGGAACTAGGGAAGTGTGGGAATCCCTTCCCAATAACAGGGGGAGGCTGTCCCGCCCCGGGGCGGGAACACTTGACAGGTGACCACACATACGCCGTCCTCCTGCCTCTGCTCGGCGCTTACTTGAGCCCTGGGACAGCACAATACTAAGGTAGCCATTGGCCACGCCCCCCACCACGCGGAACGCCCACCCCTGCTATTGATTGGCCGCGGCACAACAAGCACACGACTCCATGATTGGCTGCTCTGACGGGCTTTTTATTGCTGACATGGGATTCCATGCAATGTGCCTGCCTCTCCTTTTCGTTTTTAAGTGCAGCCCTGAGAAGCTGGCACTAACGACCAACACAGTGAGTGGAGATCTGACACATATCACACTGGCCCCACCACCACCTGTCACACTGGCCCCCCACCACCACCACCACCTATCACACTGGCCCCCCACCACCACCTGTCACACTGGCCCCCCACCACCACCACCACCTATCACACTGGCCCCCCACCACCACCTGTCACACTGCCCCCCCACCACCACCTGTCGCACTGGCCCCCCACCACCACCACCACCTATCACACTGTCCCCCACCACCACCTGTCACACTGGCCCCCCACCACCACCTGTCACACTGCCCCCCACCACCACCTATCACACTGGACCCCCACCACCACCTGTCACACTGCCCTCCCCCACCACCACCACCACCTGTCACACTGGCCCCCCACCACCACCACCACCTATTACACTGCCCCCCACCACCACCTGTCACACTGGCCCCCTACCACCACCACCACCTATCACACTGGCAGCCACCACCACCACCACCAGCTATCACACTAACCCCCCACCACCACCTGTCACACTGGCCCCCTACCACCACCACCACCTATCACACTGCCCCCCACCACCACCTGTCACACTGGGCCCCCACCACCACCACCATCTATCACACTGGCCCCCCACCACCACCTGTCACACTGCCACCCACCACCACCTATCCCACTGGCCCCCCACCACCACCTGTCACACTGCCCCCCCCCCCACCACCACCACCACCTGTCACACTGGCCCCCCCACCACCTATCACACTGCCCCCCCACCACCACCTGTCACACTGGCCCCCCACCACCACCTATCACACTGGCAGCCACCACCACCTGTCACACTGGCCCCCCACCACCTATCACACTGGCCCTCCACAACCACCTGTTACACTGGCCCCCCACCACCACCACCACCTATCACACTGGCCCCCCACCACCACCTATCACACTGCCCCCCCCCACCACCACCACCACCTGTCACACTGGCCCCCCACCACCACCTAGCACACTGGACCCCCACCACCACCTGTCACACTGCCCCCCCCCACCACCACCACCACCTGTCACACTGGCCCCCCACCACCACCACCACCTATCACACTGCCCCCCCCACCACCTCCTGTCACACTGGCCCCCTACCACCACCACCTATCACACTGGCAGCCACCACCACCACCACCACCTATCACACTGCCCCCCCACCACCACCTGTCACACTGGCCCCCTACCACCACCACCACCTATCACACTGGCAGCCACCACCACCTGTCACACTGGCCCCCCACCACCTATCACACTGGCCCTCCACAACCACCTGTTACACTGGCCCCCCACCACCACCACCACCTATCACACTGGCCCCCCACCAACACCTATCACACTGGCCCCCCACCACCACCTATCACGCTGGCCCCCCATCACCACCTGTCACACTGGCCCCCCCTACCACCACCACCACCTGTCACACTGGCCCCCCACCACCACCACCACCTATCACACTGGCCCCCCACCACCACCTGTCACACTGGTCCCCCCCCCACCACCACCACCTGTCACACTGGCCCCCCACCACCACCACCTATCACACTGGCCCCCCACCACCACCCGTCCCACTGGCCCCCCACCACCACCTGTCCCACTGGCCCCCCACCACCACCTACCACACTGCCCCCCACCACCTGTCACTCTGCCCCCCCCTACCACCACCTGTCCCACTCTCCTCCACCTGTCACCCTGGCCCCCACCTCCTGTCACACTGGCCCCCCACACTGTTCCCGCACCTGTCACACTGCTGGATGTCCAGGCCTCTTTGCTATATAAGGCTGTCTCTTTGCTGGATTTGGCTGTCTCTTTGGATTGGGTTGTCTATTTTCTGGATTTGGCTGTCTCTTTGATATATGTGGATGTTTCTTTGCTGGGTTAAGCTGTTTTGTTTTTGTTTTTTTGTTATTTTGCTGGATTGGGCTCTCTTTTTGACATTTTATGGCATGAATTTTTGCAAATTAAAAGAAATTTAGCAGTTTCATATTTAGATGTTTTAATATTTTATCCTTTTTTTCTTTTTTGGAGGGGGGGGGGGCGGGGGCGCAAGTAGCTGGTCTTGCCTAGGTTGCAAAATAGTCTAGCACCGGCCCTGCCGGGGACAGTTCGGCTGACCTCGGCAAACCTCGGAAAGGCTCAGGAACTGAGTATTTCCGAGTCTTTCCGAGCATTTCCGAACGTCTCCGAACGGCGCCAATCGGCTATGATCGGCGCCGTTCAGCTCCGCCCGGCTCCGGCCCCCCCCCCCCCCACCTCAGGCCAAACGCGGTACTGCACACCGCTTTGACCTGAATCCTGCTCATATTGCGAGACAACACTCGCAAACCGAGTTAGGATTTTTCAAAATACAGTGCTCGTATTGCGAAACGCTCGTTAACCGCGTTACTCGCAATCCGAGGTTCCGCTGTAGTCAGTCGGCATGACCTCCATTCTTGGCTGCAAGGAATAGTGTAAGGAATAGTTGTCATCAGTAAGTGTGGGGCAGAGGTGATTGACTCTCTGTCCAGCTGCCAGCGCTTCAAATGGGTGGTTTGTAACATTCTGGGGGGAGTGGCTGATCGCCCCAGCAGACGATTATGTATTCAGCCCCCTTTGCTCTGACTAAAATCTAAGGGAACCAATTGCCTTCAGAAGTCACCTGATTAGTAAAAAGAGTCCACCTGTGTGTAATTTAATCTCAGTATAAATGCAGCTGTTCTGTGAAGCCCTCAGAGGTTTGTAAGACCTCTTTCACACTGGGGTGGTTTTCAGGTGCTTTAGCACTGGAAATAGCTTCTGCTAATCGCCTGAAAACTGCCTCCCATTCATTCAAGTGTGACTTTTCACAATTGGGCGGTGCGCTTGCGGGACATTCCGAAAAGTCCTGCAAGCAGCATCTTTGGAGCGGGTTGGGAGCGCTGTATTTAGCGTTCCCAAAACACCCTCCCATTGGAATGAATGGGCAGCACTTCCGAAGTGCCTGAAAAGCAATTCGGAAGTACAGCAACAAAGGAGTTTTTAACCCCTTCTTTGGGATTAAAAGCGCCCCAATAGCGGCCGAAAAAACGCAGCTTAAACGGAAGTAAAGCACCGCTAAAACGAGCAGAGCTTTACCGCGAACGCGGCCATGGCCCCAATGTGAAAGGGTCTTGGAGAACCTTAGTGAACAAACGGCATCATGAAGGCCAAGAAACACACCGGACAGGTCAGGAATAAAGTCATGGAGAAGTTTAAAGCAGGGTTAGGTAATAAAAAAAATCCTAAGCTTTGAACATCTCACGGAGCACTGTTCAATCCATCATTTAAAATTGAAAGAGTTAGGCATAACTGCAAATCTACTAAGACACGGCGGTCCACCTAAATTGACAGGCCGGGCAAGGAGACCATTGATCAGAGAAGCAGCCAAGAGGCCCATGGTAACTCTGGAGGGGCTGCAGAGATTCACAGCTCTGGTGGGAGAATCTGTCCACAGGACAACTATTAGTTGTGCACTCCACAAATCTGGCCTTTATGGAAGAGTGGCAAGAAGACAGCCATTGTTGAAAGAAAGCCATAAGAAGTCCAATTTGCGAGAAGCCATGTGGGGGACACAGCAAACATGTGAAAGAAGGTTCTCTGGTCAGATGAGACCAAAATTGAACTTTTTGGCCTAAAAGCAAAATGATATGTGTGGCAGAAATCTAACACCGCACATCACCCTGAACAAATCACCCTCCATGTGAAACATGGTGGTGGCAGCATCATGTTGTAGGGTTGCTTTTCTTCAGCAGGGACAGGGAAACTGGTCAGAGTTGATGGGAAGATGGATGGAGCCAAATACAGGGCAATCTTAGAAGAAAGCCTGTTAGGCCTCGTACACATGGCCGAGATTCTTGTCGAAAAAAACATGTTGTTTTTTTCGACGAGATTCTTGGACAAGAAACTTGTCCCGGCCGAGTGTACAGACGCTCGATTCAAAGAACCCGCGGTTCTTTGAATGGAGCGTACGCGGTGACGTCATCGACTACGACGAGCATGCGCTCGTCACATTCGATGCCGTCGCCGCCATCTTGGTATACCCTACGTATGCCTAGGAAGCTACCGCGCATGCGTCAAATTCATTTCGAACATGCGCGGGCTTCCGGGAGGACAGGTAAGTGTACACACACTCACTTTTCTCGTCGAGAAACATGCCGACGAGAATCTCGACGAGAAAATAGAGAGCAGGATCTCTATTTTCTCGTCGAGATTCTTGTCGCTTTTCTTGACGAGAAACCATACACACGAACGAATTTCTCGGCAAAAAATCTCTGCCAGCAAGTTTCTTGCTGGTTTTTGCCGAGAAACTCGTTCGTGTGTACGAGGCTTCAGAGTCTGCAAAAGACTTGAGATTGGGGTGGAGGTTCACCTTCCAGTAGAAAAACGACCCTAAACATACAGCTTGAGCTATAATGTAATGGTTTTGATCAAAGCATATTCATGTGTTAGAATGGCCCAGTCAAAGTCTAGACCTAAATCCAATTGAGAATCTGTGAACAGCAATTTTCAAATCTTGCCACAGACGCTCTCCATCCAATCTGATGGAGCTTGAGCTATTTTGCAAAGAAGAATGGGCAAAAAAGTCACTCTCTAGATGTGCAAAGCTGGTAGAGACATCACCAAAAAGACTTGCAGCTGTAATTGCAGCAAATGGTGGTTCTACAAAGTATTGACTCTATGGGCTGAATACAAATGCACGCTGCATTTTTCACATATTTATTTGTAAAAAAAAATGAAAACCATTTATAATTTTCCTTTTACTTCACAAATTATGTGCCATTTTGTGCTGGTCTATCACATCAAATCCCAATAAAAATACATTTATGTTTTTGGTTGTAGCATGACAAAAAGTGGAAAATGTCAAGGGGTATGAATACTTTTTCAAGGCGCTGTATATACCATATATTGTAGAGGCTTTAACCACTTAAGCCCCGGACCATTTCGGGCCATTAGGACCAAGCCTGTTTTTGGGATTCGGCACTGCGCTGCTTTAACTGTAAATTGTGCGGACATGCAATGTTGTACCCAAATGAAATTTGCGTCCTTTTCTTCCCACAAATAGAGCTTTCTTTTAATGGTATTTGATTGCCTCTGCGATTTTTATTTTTTGCGATATAAATGGAAAAAGAACGAAAATTTTGAAAAAAAAAGATATTTTCTACTTTTTGTTATAAGAAAAATCGAATAAACTCAATTTTAGTCATACATTTAGGCCAAAATGTATTCAGCCACATGTCTTTAGTAAAAAAAATGACAATAAGCGTATATTTATTGGTTTGCGCAAAAGTTATAGCGTTTACAAACTAGGGTACATTTTCTGAAATTTACACAGCTTTAAATTTATGACTGCCTATCTCATTTCTTGAGGTGCTAAAATGGCAGGGCAGTACAAAACCCCCCCAAATGACCCCATTTTGGAAAGTAGACACCCCAGGGAAATTGCTGAGAGGCATGTTGAGCCCATTGAATATTTTTTTTTTGTCCCAAGTGATTGAATAATGACAAAAAAAAATAAAAAATTACAAAAAGTTGTCACTAAATGATATATTGCTCACACATGCCATGGTTATATGTGGAATTGCACCCCAAAATACATTCTGCTGCTTCTCCTGAGTACGGGGATACCACATGTGTGGGACTTTTTAGGAGCCTAGCCACGTACGGGACCCCGGAAACCAAGCACCGCCTTCAGGATTTCTAAGGGCACAAATTTTTGATTTCACTCCTCACTACCTATCACAGTTTCGAAGGCCATAAAATGCCAAAATAGCACAAAACCCCCCCAAATGACCCCATTTTGGAAAGTAGACACCCCAAGCTATTTACTGAGAGGCATGTTCAGTCCATGGAATATTTTATATTTTGCCACAAGTTGCGGGAATATGACAAACTTTTTTTTTTTTGCACAAAGTTGTCACTAAATGATATATTGCTCACACATGCCATGGGCATATGTGAAATTACACCCCAAAATACATTCTGCTGCCTCTCCTGAGTACGGGGATACCACATGTGTGGGACTTATTGGGAGCCTAGCCGCGTACGGGACCCCAAAAACCAAGCACCGCCTTCAAGGTTTCTAAGGGCATAAATTTTTGATTTCACTCCTCACTACCTATCACAGTTTTGAAGGCCATAAAATGCCAAGATGGCACAAAACCCCCCCAAATGACCCCATTTTGGAAAGTAGACACCCCAAGCTATTTGCTGAGAGGCATGTTGACCCCATTGAATATTTTTATTTTTTGTCCCAAATGATTGAATAATGACAAAAAGAAAAAAAAAATGTACAAAAAGTTGTCACTAAATGATATATTGCTCACACATGCCATGGTTATATGTGGAATTGCACCCCAAAATACATTCTGCTGCTTTTCCTGAGTACGGGGATACCACATGTGTGGGACTTTTTGGGAGCCTAGCCGTGTACAGGGCCCCAAAAACCAAGCACTGCGAACGCTGCAGTTATGTGTGTTGTGTTTGGTAAGTGACAGTGATCGATCGATACTGCACTTGGGTGGGCTGGGCTGGGCTGGGCTGGGCGGAGGGGCTAAACGCAGGCGCTAGCAGGTATCTGGGCTGATCCCGCTAACACTGCGTTTTTGGGAACCCTAAACCGCTGGGGATGCTAGTATAGATCTGATCAGATCTGATCAGATACTATACCACTAAGGGGGGTGTATGCTTTGCGCGTGGGTGTTAGCGTTACTGTCACTAACCTAACACTGCCTGGGGCGACGCAGACCCTCTCTGGCGCTAAAACCTAATTGATCTCACCCGCCGGGCGATCAGGGGGGTTAAACCTTTATTGGGTTATATACGGCGGGTGCCCTGATGCTATAAAAAGCAAACTAATCAACCAGCGTCACCCGTAACCTTTATATGGTGATCACTGGTGAAAGGGTTAACTAGGGGCAATCAGGGGGTTAAAATCTTTATTAGGTTAAATATGGGGGTACCTGACACTATATAAAAACCTGACGGGTAACCTAAATAACTAAATAACTTACTGGCTAACCAGTGACACCAGTGACGCTTATACGGCGATCACTGGTGAAAGGGTTAACTCTAGGGGCAATCAGGGGGTTAAAATAATATATGGGGGTACCTGACACTAATAAAAACCTGCGGCGAACCTAAAAAAAAATAACTGCCTATCTAAAACACCAGCGACACGAATACAGCGATCGGAAAAACAATCGCTTAGTGACGCTGAAGTTAGGGGGTGAAAGGGTTACCTGGGGGGTGATCAAGGGGTTAAACCTTTATTAGGGGGGGTTAGGGGGCTACCCTGGACCTAAAGGGGCCTAATCCTAACTGCCCTGCAACTTTTTACAATCACAGATGACACTAAATGCAGTGATCAGTAAAATAAATGATCACTGCAATCAGTGACACTGTGATTGGGGGCTTTGGGGTGACCTGGGGGGTGATCTGGGGGTGACTGGGGGGTGATTTGTGTGCCTATGTGTACCTACGTGTCAGTGGACTGTTAGTGCACTAACCTGCTTCCTCTCTGCTCGGCGCCGGGAACGGAAAGACCGCGGCGAGGGAGATGACATCACTTCCTCCAGCCTTGTTTACATCACATGGCGGAGGAAGCATTTTCATTGGCCGGGAGCGATCGCGAGGGGGGGGGCGGAATCGAGCGCCCCCCCCCTCATGCCTGATCGCTCCCGAACACTTAACGGCCGCTCACTGCAGTGAAGGGGGGTCCGGATGGACCCCCCAACTGCACAAAGGCGATCACGTAGATCTACGTGATTCTGCCTGTCCGTGCCATTCTGCCGACGTAAATCGGCGGTGGGCGGTCGTTAAGTGGTTAACTTTCACCCAAGCCAATTAATATACACTTATTGGGATTTTTTTTACCAAAGAAATGTAGCAGAATTTAATTTGGCCTAAATTTATGAAGACATTTGATTTTATTGGATATGTTTTATAACAGAAATTAGTCTCTTCTTCTGTGGCTGCAAAGTCCTATCCATATGTGGAACGAAGGCATAGGTGTTGATCACAGTGCCACAATGAATAACTTTTCCGCAAACTTCTTGGAACCGGCAACAGTTACTAAGCAACAGCATCTCAGCCAGGGGCGTATCCAGAGTCTAGTCTCGGGAGGGGCACTACCAGAATTTTTTTTTTTTAAAGGGCCAATTTATCGGGGAAACGGCTGGTGTTGGAGCTTCAATCATCCCGGCACCATGGTTGTTATGGTGTCAGAATGTTTGAAGCAGATTATTTCTATTATTACACTGTAATATAAAATTAAATAGTTCAACTCACCATAATGCAGAATCAGTGGGAGCCCCGAGTGTGTCACTTGTCACCATCGCCTGCCATGCGTTGCGGATTGTCACTTGCCACGTCACCTGCCACAAGTTGCGGATAATCACTTGCCACGTCGCGGATTTTCGCTTGCCACGTCACATGTTACAGGTTGTGGATTGTCACTTGCCACGTCACCTGCCACACGTTTGTCACTTGCCACAAATTGCGGATTGTCACTTGCCACATCACCTGCCACAAGTTGCGGATTGTCACTTGCCACGTCACCTGCCACAAGTTGCGGATAATCACTTGCCACGTCGCGGATTGTTACTTGCCACGTCACCTGCCACAGGTTGTGAATTGTCACTTGCCACTTCACCTGCCACACGTTTGTCACTTGCCACAAGTTGTGGATTGTCACTTGTCACGTCACCTGCCACAAGTTGCGGATTGTCACTTGCCACGTCACCTGCCACAAGTTGTGTTGGAGTAAGTTTTTAGAGCTGTTTCATTGTGTCCATTTACCCCTTTGGAGTTCCTTTTCATCCAAATCATTTCAACATCGATTGGAAACAGGGTGGACACCCTGTGAGCTCGGGTTCACTCCATCTATCCGGGATATCCATCCAGGGTCTACAGCTGAGGACTGTTGAGTCCCAACGGCTAAGTTTGTGGTCCTAACTTCACAGGAGTCGTCAGACAAATCGATCTGTTTCGTTGTTGGATTTCCCATGCTTGCATGATCTGCTGTCGCTGACAGGCAGATCCACGGGTTCCGGTAAGAGTATTCCATCTATTTCATTTAGTCTGAAGAAACCGTTTCCATGATGACCCATATGCCTGCACGTTCATTTATTCCACTGTGTATTTACATGTCACATTGATGGACATTCATTTTTCACTTTTTTGTTTTTTCCTATGTGGACTTATTAGCCCATTTATTTTTTTGGTTGGTTTGTTTATATTTTTCTCTTTTTTACATTCAGTGACTTTATTTACTCTATTTACTGAGACATTCACTTGTTTTCCTAACCACTAGCGCTACATTGTCCACATTTATCGCGGATTGTCACTTGCCACGTCACCTGCCACACGTTGCGGATTGTCACTTGCCACGTCACCTGTCACACGTTGCGGATTGTCACTTGCCACGTCACCTGCCACATGTTGCATATTGAAACTTGCCACGTCACCTGTCACACAATGGCGATTGTCACTTGCCACGTCACCTGCCACATGTTGCGGATTGAAACTTGCCACGTCACTTGTCGCACGTTGCGGATTGTCACTTGCCTTCTCCAATTGTCCCTTGCTGTGTCCCAGAGTCAGGCAGCAGAGAGATGATATAATCTCTCTGCTGCCCGTGGCTGCCTGCACAGTGAGGGCAGAACTGCAAGGATGCAGGGTGGGCGGTGAGAGATGATGTCATCTCTCTGCTCCCCCACTCGCCTGCTCGCTGTCTGATTGGCCAGCCGTTCGCTCAGACACAGACACTCACTAAGCCGCCCAGCTGCCCGGCCCTAACGCTCTCTCACCCACCAGCGGAGCTGCCGCTCTTTAAGCTGCCTGACGGCGGAGCCGCACACTCCCTCACCAGCCCGCCGAGCCGCCCAGCTGCCCGGCCCGCTTGCTCGCGGAGCCCCCCGCCGAGTGCTCTCTCACCTGCCCACTCACTCACCTGCAAATCTCGGGGGGGCAATTGCCCCGTTGCCCCCCTGGATCCGCCCCTGATCTCAGCACATCAAGAAAAACTGAAAAGAGGAGCAATCAGTTTATCTAGTGACCAAAACCAGCTAAGTGGCTCCAGGGACCATTCAGCAGATTCAGTCCCATGAGGCTCCACCTTTTCTTGCATATGGTCTTTCGGCTTGGCCAAGTTCTTGATGGCCCTGGAGAGATTTCCTTTGTCACCATCATTGACTGGTCCAGTGTCATGGAGCAAGCTCCCTTGGATGCTGTAAGACACAAGTTCAGTGCATACCTGTTTTACGAGGATACAAGTCTCAGATCTCCCAGTTCCTCCTTTACGGCATTAAGTCCTTCCTTTGTAGCGTTTAACAACTGTAACAAGTTGTATCTTGTCTTCTGGAATTATCTGTAATTTGCCTGGATATGATATACACCTCCAAAAAATATTATTATTATAAAAAAAAAAAAAAACATTTCAGTATCAGATACAACCGACCGATGGCAAGCATTTCAGGGCAACCTACAAATTAATGGCTCCTACACTATCTATTTTATTTAATTCTTTAATTGAGTGTGTTAGTGTTACTCCTACAACATCCACTAAAGTAATATGCATGTGCAGGGCCGCTGATAGGGCAGTACAACCAGCCCTGTTGTACCAGATCAGCTAAATTGTTCCTCCCGCTCCTACTTGTTTATGGAGCGGGGTTATGCCATTTTCCTGGGCCCCATCAGGTCAACAGAGGGGGCCAGGTGCGCACAGAAGAGGGACTATTTTTTCATTTTCGGGGCGCATGTACATCACGCCGCCCCGCTACTAAATTTGTCCCGCCCCGCCTCCAGTTCTCACTTGCCACAATGCGAGGTGGCTGACAGGAAACATCTGAAGGAGATCGTGGCTGCAATGGACACAGTGAGTGGAGAATAGAATAGAATCCTCACTGTGTCCTAATATACAGTATATCTCACAGCACAGCGGGCTATCATCAGCCTTACAATAATCATCACAGGCAGCACACTAAACAGGGGCTCTATCATGGATCTATGTCACATGGCTGCTTAGGGTGCTGACTTTCCTATGGCTGTGCTGTGGTAGTCTGTTACATACATTACAGCCATAAGTTAAAAAGTCAGCAAACAGCCATGTGACATAGCGCCATGATAGAGCACCTGTTTAATGTGCTGCCTGTGATGATTATTGTAATGCTGATCATAAGACGTTGAGATACTACTTTACACTTCAGTTGGGGAGCAGTAAAAGTGCAGTGGAGCTGCATTTTTACCACCCCCCAAACCAATCCCCTTTAACCGCTTCCCATCCAGCAACATACTAGTACGTCGCTGGATGGGAAGTGTGATATCTTCGTCATCACTGCAGCAATGATTGAGATATCATTTTTTAGCCCCAGCAATGTACACAAGCCATTACCAGATTGAACAAGTATCTGATCAAACCGATCTTGGTTTGATCAGATGCTTTGGCGGCCAGAGGACAGATATGGGCTCTAAAAGACCCCAGATCTCTCTATAAAGAGGACCTGTCATGGCTCTTGCTATCACAATGGATGTTATTCATCCCTTGTGAAAGCAAAAAAAGAAAATAAAAAAAGGTAAAAATACAGTGTACATTTTTTAAATTTTTAATAAAATAAAATGAAAAATACATTTAAACTGCCCCTGCTCTTTCGTGCTTATGCACAATTGCGAACTCACACGTTGGCCCCGCACAAGTGTGTAAACAGCAACAAACCTGCATTTTGTTTTGAGACTGGGTCAGGGGCGGGGACAGGGGTGAGGTCAATGGCATGGCTGAAGGGGGCCCCATCAGGTAGGCTGTACGGGGCCCCATAATTTCTAACAGTGGCCCTGTGCATGTGTAACGAAACGTCTCACACTTCGCTTGAGTGCTTTTGTCATATACAGCTTTCTTCACTCTGAATATAGATATCAGATATTCCAAACCGTTGGCAATCAACAACTAGACAGTACTTGTTTTGGCTGCTGAACATGAAATTGTTTTATTTGAACACAGGCACACAGAGATATTCAAACTTCTCATTAGTAGACTGTCCAATAAGCAGGGAGAGCTGCCAAAGCAATTCCCCCCCTCCCTCCTCACAGCAAATACACATGCACATCACATAATAAACAGCCACACCCCAAACGACATCCCATAATACTTCAAGGCAGACAGATACAATAGAACAATGGAATACAGCCACACACCAAATGGCCCAACAGAGAGCACACCATAGTATGAGACAATATACAATATATATAAATATATATATATATATATATATATATATATATATATATATTGTGAGGGGGTTAACTCGGTAGCGGGTGTGTGTGACCCCCTGGATGGGCTCCCCACACAAAAACAGGCCCAGCAGACGGAGGTTGTGGTTTTCAAGATCAAAAGGTGCGGTTTATTTCTCTATTTACAGTGACAAAAACACAGCAAAGCAAAAAGAAACATAAACAAAATAAATCCTGGTCAGCTTGAACTCTGACTAAACATGCAGGTTTCCCTAACTAACAACTGGGATCAGCCTGGTGCTGTCCTAGTCCCTAAGTCCCTGGTTTAGTAAATGTCCAAACAAATAGCCACACAGGCTTTGTCTCACCGCACAGGGGTTCACTCTCCCTAGACAGTCCACACAGGTCTGGTTCCAGGCATGAGCAAACACCTAATGAAGCTGGGAGTTTTTATAGAGGCCTTAAACGAGCTGACAAGCTTCAGCTGGTCTCATCAACTCCCTGCCTGCACGACGCCCAGCACTCTCCCTAGAGGTATGAATCATTCATGAGCCCACTAGCCTCAGCTGGGCTTCATCAACTCTCTCCCTAGTTGTATAAGTCGGCATAAAGCCTGAATCTGGGAGAAATATACCTACCCCCCTGGATGCAACCAGGTGACTTTACCTTCCTGCTGTCACATACCCCCCCCCTCTTGTTTTAACCTTGGGGTTGGAACACCAGCAATCAGGCATTCATGTACTCGAGACAAAGCATCCACATTCCCCATTTGAACGCCAGGGCGATGCTTTACTGTGAAGTTGAATTCCTGTAGGGCCAGGAACCACCTATTTACTCTTCTATTTGTCTCCTTGTTTTGAGCCATCCACTTTAACGGAGCGTGATCCGTAACCATGTCAAAGTGCCTACCTAGCAGATAGTACCGAAGGGAATCTAGAGCCCACTTCACCGCTAAACACTCCTTTTCAACCGTGGCGTAATTTACCTCATGGGACTTCAACTTCCTGCTGAGGTAAATGACTGGGTGCTCTTCCCCGTTCCAGACCTGGGACAATACTGCTCCTAACCCCACATCTGACGCATCACTTTGTACGACAAAGTCTTTAGAGAAGTCGGGTGAGTACAACACTGGCTGGCTACATAAGGCTTGTTTCAAGAATTGGAATGCTGCCTCAGCCTCGGGGGTCCATTTAATCATGACCGACCCTTTCCCTTTCATCAGGTTGGTTAGGGGCACAGCCTTAGAAGCAAAGTGGGGAATGAAGCGCTGATAATAACCCGCGATTCCCAGAAAGGCTCGTACCTGCTTCTTGCTGTTGGGACGTGGCCAACTCTGGATGGCCTCGACTTTGTTGAGTTGGGGTTTTATTACTCCCCTGCCAATGGTGTACCCAAGATATTTGGCCTCCTCCTGCCCAATGGTACACTTCTTGGGGTTAGCCGTAAACCCCGCTTCCCGGATAGAGTCTAGGACTGCTTGCACTTTTGGCAGATGTGAGGCCCAATCTGTGCTATGGACAATTACGTCATCCAGGTAAGCCGCAGCATACTTCCGATGGGGCCTCAGTATCTGGTCCATTTTCCGCTGGAATGTGGCCGGCGCATTCTGTAACCCGAACGGCATTCTCTTATATTGGAACGCCCCGTCTGGGGTTACAAATGCGGTTTTCTCTTTGGCCGACTTGGCCAGGGGAATTTGCCAATACCCTTTTGTGAGGTCAAGAGTCGTCATGTATCGGGCTGTTCCCAGCCGGTCGATCAACTCATCTATACGTGGCATGGGGTAGGTGTCAAATTTTGTAACTTTGTTCAACTGACGAAAATCGTTACAAAATCGCCAGCTCCCATCCGGTTTAGGCACCAACACAATGGGACTAGACCAATCACTTTGGGACTCCTCTATCACCCCTAAGTTCAGCATTTTCTGTACTTCCTCCCGTATTGCCTCCCGTCGGGCCTCTGGGATCCGATAGGGTTTTAACTTCACCCTTTCACCGGGCGGGGTAATAATATCATGCTCTACCCCAGATGTTTGTCCCGGCAGCTCAGAGAACACCTCCTTGTTGCGAAGCACAAACTCCTTAACCTCCTGTTGTTGGGGTTGTGACAAGGTGGCTGCTATTCCAACCTCCGGAATCACGCAACCAGTTTGAGCTGGTGACCAAGTTTCTGCGACTAGGGACTCTCTATCCCTCCAGGCTTTCAACAGATTAACGTGATAGATCTGTTCGGGCTTTCGCCTTCCTGGTTGTCTGACCTTGTAATTCACTTCGCTCACTTTTTCCATTATCTCGTAGGGGCCTTGCCATTTGGCAAGGAATTTACTTTCAACCGTAGGGACAAGTACCAATATCCTATCCCCCGGGGAAAAGGTACGGGTCTTGGCTCCACGGTTGTACACTCTCTGCTGTGCCAACTGCGCTTGGGCCAAATGTTCCTTCACGATGGGCATTACCTGTGCAATTCGATCTTGCATCAGGGCGACATGCTCAATCACACTCCTGTGGGGAGAACTCTCACTTTCCCAAGTTTCCTTGGCAATATCCAACAGCCCTCTTGGGTGTCTCCCATACAGTAACTCAAAGGGGGAGAATCCCGTAGAGGATTGGGGCACCTCCCTAATAGCAAACATCAAATAAGGAAGTAGACAGTCCCAATCCTTTCCATCTCTATCCACCACTTTCTTCAACATTTGTTTTAGGGTTTTGTTGAATCTTTCAACCAGCCCATCGGTTTGGGGGTGATACACAGACGTACGCAATTGCGTCACTTTGAACAATTTACACAGCTCTTTCATAACCCGGGACATAAAGGGTGTACCTTGGTCCGTAAGCAGTTCTTTACAAATACCCACCCGGCTAAAAACAAGAGATAGCTCTTTGGCTATGGTTTTGGCCGAGGTATTTCGGAGAGGGATCGCTTCTGGATAACGGGTGGCATAGTCCATTATAACTAATATGTACTGGTGCCCCCTAGCGGACTTGATTATAGGACCTACCAAATCCAGTAATACCACAACATTTCTACCATTAATACACATTTTGCATAAATGTTTCTCAGTTCCCCGAATGGCAGTGCATGCGACTGTCGCACACAGCGACTGACGTCTGTCCGTCAGAAAGTCACATTGCATGGGTTCCTCCACAACCGGGCAATTTGCTGCAATATGTCCCGTTTGCCGGCAGCGGTAGCAAACAATCCTTTTGGCTGCCTCTTGAGCCCCCGACTTCCCAGGCTGTTCTCGCCAAACCCTGGGCAGAGCTCCCACCCTCTCACTCTCTCCACCCTCACCCCTTGGAATCATCTTATCCGCCCCTGGGGATGGTCTGGTCTTAGGGTGGAAAGTCCGAGAGTCTCTGGAAGAGGCCGTCAGGTTCTCTGCAGCCAAGTATCTCTCTACACGATCCACAAGTTTACCGGCCGTTTCTGGGTCTCCATGGCTTACCCACTTTTGAATGGCGGTAGGAAGAGCTCTCAAGAAACGATCCATCACAACACGTTCCACAATCTCCGGTGCGGACAAAGTCTCTGGCTGTAGCCACTTCCTGCTCAGGTGAATGAGATCATACATTTGAGACCTGGGGGGTTTTCCAAGCTGGAAAGTCCAGTTATGCACACGCTGAGCCCGGACAGCCAGGGTGACACCCAGCCTTGCCAATATTTCAGCTTTTAGCATCCCATAGTCTTTTGCTTGGTCAGGCTCTAGGTCATAGTAAGCTTTCTGCGATTCACCAGTTAACAGAGGAGCCACCAGTCCAGCCCACTGCTCCTCAGGCCACTTTTCTCTTTCAGCAGTCCTTTCAAATGTGGTCAAAAATACCTCTGGATCATCCTCTCCAGTCATTTTTGTCAATAAACGACTCACCCCAAAGGACGCGGTATTAGTGGGACGGCTTTCCTCACTGGTCTGCGGACGTTGCTGCATTACTGCTTCCATCTGTTGTTGTAGTCTCTGCTCTTGCTTCTGCAACAGGTCTATGAAGCGGGCCTCAGATTGCTGCTGGGCTTGTTGCTGGGCTGCGAAGCTCTTTTGCAAACCTGCATTTGTCTGCTGTTGATTGGCATTTGCTAGAGCCAGCTGTTTCAGTATCTCCTGCATGCTGGCTTAAAAAAAAACTGCCCGCATTCTCCACCAACTGTGAGGGGGTTAACTCGGTAGCGGGTGTGTGTGACCCCCTGGATGGGCTCCCCACACAAAAACAGGCCCAGCAGACGGAGGTTGTGGTTTTCAAGATCAAAAGGTGCGGTTTATTTCTCTATTTACAGTGACAAAAACACAGCAAAGCAAAAAGAAACATAAACAAAATAAATCCTGGTCAGCTTGACCTCTGACTAAACATGCAGGTTTCCCTAACTAACAACTGGGATCAGCCTGGTGCTGTCCTAGTCCCTAAGTCCCTGGTTTAGTAAATGTCCAAACAAATAGCCACACAGGCTTTGTCTCACCGCACAGGGGTTCACTCTCCCTAGACAGTCCACACAGGTCTGGTTCCAGGCATGAGCAAACACCTAATGAAGCTGGGAGTTTTTATAGAGGCCTTAAACGAGCTGACAAGCTTCAGCTGGTCTCATCAACTCCCTGCCTGCACGACGCCCAGCACTCTCCCTAGAGGTATGAATCATCCATGAGCCCACTAGCCTCAGCTGGGCTTCATCAACTCTCTCCCTAGTTGTATAAGTCGGCATAAAGCCTGAATCTGGGAGAAATATACCTACCCCCCTGGATGCAACCAGGTGACTTTACCTTCCTGCTGTCACAATATATATATATATATATATATATATATATATATATATAAAACATTGCAGTGTGCTTGTACAGTGAATCAGATTAGTACAGATCAGACTGTGGTTCTCGATCACCATGTGCCCCTAATTGACACAGAGTCACTTGGACATAGGAGGTGCATGGGGAGCTGAAAGAAGGGTCTCCCAACTTCTCCAAGGAATTCTGGGTTCCCCGGGCCCCTGCCGAAAGTTACTCCCGTCACAGCATGTATCTATACAGTTTTATCACAATACAATACACTTAGGGTATACCTCCATTCCATATTGTTGGTATACTGTAAATCCATTGAAGTACATATTTCCAATAGGAAGTATTTTACATAAATTATCCTCTTGCATTTTATTTCCTAGCTCCAACGCATACTATTTCCCATACAACAAATGTAATATTGTAGAATTTCTTAACCCTGATTCCACCTACCAGCCACTATTACTCTAATCATAACATACTATTATCAATATAGTCAGTCCAGATATTTCATTAGCTTTACTTTAGTGTTTTCCCACAAAGTCTATTCAGCCCAAAACCATCTTCCTTTTTTTCCATCCCTGCACATACAATAGCACAGTAGTACTTTAAAGCCCCGTACACATGATCGGATAACCTATGGATTTTCGTCCGATGGATTTGTCCATCGGAAATCCGATGAAACTGTTTTTCATCAGTCTTGGCCACACATCATCAGTCAAAAAACCGACCGTACCAAACGCGGTGACGTAAAACACTCCGATGAGCCGAGAAAAATGAAGTTTAATGCTTCTGAGCATGCGTCGACTTGATTCTGAGCATGCGTGGGTTTTTTAACTGATGGACTTGCCCATAGACGATCGGAAATTCCCATCGGTTTTTTATCCATCGGAAAATTTTAAAACAAGTTATATTTTTTACAACCGATGGAAAAAAGACCTATGGGTACCAAACACGATCGGTTGGTCTGATGAAAACCATCCATCGGACGGTTTTCATCAGTCAAACCGATCGTGTGTACGGGGCTTAACAGTCAGTGAGGGTCTTTTATGACCGTCACTGCTATACTAAGTCACAGTCCTAATTAAATACTCTGGCATCACTTCTGACTTCTCCTACATATTAAAGCTAAAACAAAAAATTTAAAAAATAAGCAACTAAATAAATACCGTAAATCTATACACACCTATATTTTGCTTCCTCTCAGGTTGAATATATTTTTATTTTCATTTCCTTAAACAATACATATCTACATCACAAGAGTAAGAAAACAATCTTGTCCATTTAAGAAAATATGTAGTAACAACAGTATTCAAGTACAGTGCCTTGCAAAAGTATTCACCCCCCTTGGCTTTTTTAATTTTTTGTTACATTACAGCCTTTAGTTCAATGTTTTTTTAATCTGAATTATATGTGATGGATCAGAACACAATAGTCTAAGTTGGTGAAGTAAAATTAGAAAAATATATACATAAAACAATTTTTCTGAAATAAAAAACTGATAATGTGCATATGTATTCACCCCCTTTGTTATGAAGCCCATAAAAAGCTCTGATGCCACCAATTACCTTCAGAAGTCACATAATCAGTGAAATGATGTCTACTTGTGTGCAATCTAAGTGTCACATTATCTGTCATTACACATACACACCTTTCTGAAAGGCCCCAGAGGCTGCAACACCTAAACAAGAGGCACCACTAACCAAACACTGCCATGAAGACCAAGGAACTCTCCAAACCAGTATAGGACAATGTTGTTGAGAAGTACAAGTCAGGGTTAGGTTATAAAAAAATATCCAAACCTTTGATGATCCCTAGGAGCACCATCAAATCTATTATGGAAAGAACATGGCACAACAGCAAACCTGCCAAGAGACGGCCGCACACCAAAACTCACGGACTGGGCAAAGAGGGCATTAATCAGAGAGGCATCACAGAGACCTAAGGTAACCCTGGAGGAGCTGCAGAGTTCCACAGCAGAGACTGGAGTATCTGTACATAGGACGACAATAAGCCGTACGCTCCATAGAGTTGGGTTTAATGGCAGAGTGGCCAGAAGAAAGCCATTACTCTCAGCAAAAAAACAAAATGGCACATTTTTAATTTGCGAAAAGGCATGTGGGAGACTCCCAAAATGTATGGAGGAAGGTGCTCTGGTCTGATGAGTCTAAAATTAAATTTTTTGGCCATCAAACAAAACGCTATGTCTGGCGCAAACCCAACACATCACATTACCCAAAGAACACCATCCCCACAGTGAAACATGGTGGTGGCAGCATCATGCTGTGGGGATGTTTTTCAGCAGTCGGGACTGGGAAACTGGTCAGAGTTGAGGGAAAGATGGATGGTGCTAAATACAGGGATATTCTTGAGCAAAACCTGTACCACTCTTTGTGTGATTTGAGGCTAGGACGGAGGTTTACCTTGCAGCATGACAATGACCCCAAACACACTGCTAAAGCAACACTTGAGTGGTTTAGGGGGAAACATGTAAATGTGTTGGAATGGCCTAGTCAAAGCCCAGACCTCAATCCAATAGAAAATCTGTGGTCAGACTTATATGCCCTGTACACACGACCAGTTTTCCGTTAGAAAAACTGCAATGAGAGCTTTTGGACGGGAATCCTGGCCATGTGTATGCTCCATCGCAGTTTTTCTGATGGGAAAACTGTCGGACAAAAAAAGAGAGTAGAATCTCTTTTTTCCCGGGCAAAAAAATGCGCATGCTCGGAAACAAATCGACGCATGCTCAGAAGCATAGAACTTAATTTTATCCGCTCGTCGTAGTCTTTTACGTCACCGCGTTCTTGGCAGTCAAACGTTCACCGGACTTTTGCCTGAGCGTGTGTATGCAAGGCAGGCCTGAGAGGAATTCTGTCAGGAAAACCGTTGGGTTTTTTCTGACAGGAAAACTGGTCGTGTGTACTAGGCAAAAGATTGCTGTTCACAAGTGCAAATCATCCAACTTGAAGGAGCTGGAGCAGTTTTGCAAGGAGGAATGGGCAAAAATCCCAGTGGTAAGATGTGGCAAGCTCATAGAGACTTATCCAAAGCGACTTGGAGCTGTGCTAGCCACAAAAGGAGGCTCTACAATGTATTGACTTTAGGGGGGTGAATACTGTAGTTATGCACATTGACTTTTTCTGTTATTTTGTCCTATTTGTTGTTTGAAGATATATATATTTTTCTGTTTTATTGTGAAGCAAAGTTGTGGGCATGTTCTGTAAATTAAATTATGCAAATCCTCAAACAATCCATGTTAATTCCAGGTTGTGAGGCAACAAAACACGAAAAATGCCAAGGGGGTGAATACTTTTGCAAGGCACTGTACATCTCTAGGATCAGAGGAGCAATATGCCATCAGAGAAAACAAAAATATATCCAAATGAGGGCAAATTTAATATACCAAAAATTTATTTTGCTTTCTTTTATATGACACAAAGGGGCTGATTTACGAAACGTTTGTGCCATGAGTATTGGCGCATCTGCGTGCGCAATGACTGTTTTGGTGTTTATAAAACATTAGCACCGGTAGCGCAGCCCTATTTGCCATTTACTATAGTGTTGTCGGCGGACGGGAGGAGGCGCTCAGTGCGCCACTATGGACCTGGCGCACAGCATGTTAAACTCTAAATATAAAGAAGCTGGAAGTGAGAATATAATGGGGGTGATGTGGGGTGATGTGAGGAAGTGTAGTGACACCTGCCCAAATAACAAACATGGCCAAAATTGTGTGATAAAGTAACTTTTTCAAAACCAGCCCGCTGCGCTGGCAAGTACGATTTGAGCTGCGGGAGGTTTTTTTGAGCTCAGCGCGGGAATTTCAATAGTTCAGATGCGCCAAGACACTGCGCCGGCAAAATCTTAGTAAATGTCAAGTCACGTAAACTAATTTGCATAAGTTGAACAGGCGCAGCTCTGAACTTCCCAGTGCGCCAGCAAAATGAAATTTCTAAAGGAAAAAAAGGCATTTAAAAGCACCCGCGGCTATAATGAATTGTCGGCTCCCGGCAATATAGAGAAAAGTCATTGAAAGTCATTGATAAAAACAAAAAACAAAGCGTGGGGGTCCCCCCAAATTCAACTACCAGGCCCTTGAGGTCTGGAATGGATATTAAGGGGAACCCCGCTGCAAATTTAAAAAAAAATGACGTGGGGTTCCCCCCAAATATCCATACCAGGCCCTTTAGATCTGACATGGATTTTAAGGGGAACTCCACCCCAAATTTTTTAAAAAAATGGCGTGGAGTACCCCCAAAAATCCACACCAGACCCTTTATCCGAGCACATAACCTGGCCGGCCGCAGGGGAAGAGGGGGGATGAGAGAGGGGCCCCCCTCCCTCCTGAACCGTACCAGGCCGCGTGCCCTCAACATGGGGGATTTGGTGCTTCGGGGCAGGGGGGGGGGACCTGCGGCCCCCCCACCCCAAAGCACCCTGCCCCCATGTTGATGGGGACAAGGGCCTCTTCCCGACAACCCTGGCCGTTGGTTGTCGGGGTCTGCGGGCGGGGGGCTTATCGGAATCCGGGAGCCCCCTTTAATAAGGGGGACCCGAGATACCTTCCCCCCACCCTAAGTGAATGAGTATGGGGTACATCGTACCCCTACCCATTCACCTGGTGGCAAAATAAGTCAATAAAAAAGACAACACAGGTTTGAAAAGTAATTTATTGGGCAGCTCCGGTGGTCTTCTTCCGACTTCAGAGGTCTTTCTGCCGGGCGCCCCGCTATCTTCTGCCAGCTCTTTTGCTAGAGGGGGTCCCGGGCTTCCTCGCCATCTTCTTCCAACTTCGGGGGTCTTTCTGCCGGGCGCCCCGCTATCTTCTGCCAGCTCTTTTGCTAGCGGGGGTCCCGGGCTTCCTCGTCGTCTTCTTCCGACTTCACGTCACAGTCCCATCATTCTCTGGGACTGTGACATTATACGGGGGCGGGGTCAGCGGTGGCATCAGCCGGTGACCACGCCCCATGCCAATAAAAGTGGCACCACTGCTCGGACAGATCATTGCAGCGGTGGACAGCGACGAGGCAACATCGGGCGAAGAGAAGAGGGAAGAAGGCGACGAAGAAGACCGGCCCCCGCTAGCAAAAGAGCTGGCAGAAGATAGCGGGGCACCCGGCAGAAGGCAGAAAGAACCGGAGATCATGGAGAAGATGGCGAGGAAGCCCGGGACCCCGCTAGCAAAAGAGCTGGCAGAAGATAGCGGGGCGCCCGGCAGAAAGACCCCCAAAGACGGAAGAAGACGGCAAGAAAGCCCGGGACCCCCGCTAGCAAAAGAGCTGGCAGAAGATAGCGGGGCGCCTGGCAGACAGACCCCCGAAGTCGGAAGAAGACGGCGAGGAAGCCCAGGACCCCCGCTAGCAAAAGAGCTGGCAGAAGATAGCGGGGCGCCCGGCAGAAAGACCCCCGAAGTCAGAAGAAGACGGCGAGAAAAAAGCCCGGGACCTCGCTAGCAAAAGAGCTGGAAGAAGATAGCGGGGCGCCCGGCAGGAAGACCCCCGGAGCTGCCTAATAAATTACTTTAAAAACATGTGTTGTGTTTTTTATTACCTTTTTTTGCCACCAGGTGAATGGGTAGGGGTACGATGTACCCCATACTCATTCACATAGGGTGGGGGGCCGGGATCTGGGGGCCCCCTTATTAAAGGGGGCTCCCGGATTCCGAAAAGCCCGCCGCCCGCAGACCTTGACAACCAACGGTCAGGGTTGTCGGGAAGAGGCCCTTGTCCCCATCAACATGGGGGCAGGGTGCTTTGGGGTGTGGGGGCCGCAGGTCACCCCCTGCCCCAAAGCACCCACCCCCCCATGTTGAGGGCATGCGGCCTGGTACGGTTCAGGAGGGAGGGGGGGCCGCTCTCGTCCCCCCCTCTTCCCCTGCGGCCTGCCAGGTTGCATGCTCGGATAAGGGTCTGGTATGGATTTTGGGGGGGACCCCACGCCGTTTTTTTACGGCTTAGGGGGTTTCCCTTTAAATCCATACCAGACCTAAGGGTCTGGTATGGATTTCGGGGGGACCCCCACGCCGTTTTTTCAGCTTAGGGGTTCCCCTTAAAATCCATACCAGACCTAAGGGCCTGGTATGCTCCTGGAGGGGCACCCCCACGCCGTTTTTTTCATTAAAATTTGGCGTGGAGTTCCCCTTCATGATTCATACCAAACACGGGACAGCGAGGCTGCCGAGAACCAGCGCGATGCCATCGCGCTGGAGACATTCTCGGCCAGCTAGTCGCCTCTAGGACACGACTTGAGCGGTTGCTTCACGCGCTCAGGTCGTGTCCAAGTTGCCTGGCAAAGTCGCGCTGTCCCTGTGTCAGCCGGCACACGAGTCGCCCCGCGAGTCGGATACACTTCATCCGACTTCCCGGGCGACCTCTATTCAAATCAATGGGCTCCCATAGGGAACCATTCATTTTCAATAGAGCGCCGCTGACATTTGTATTTACTATAACAGTGCGCCGCTGGTTCCTGCGCCAAGTGAAGGAGTTATCTGGCGCACCAATTAAGGTTAGAACCAGCGCAGCGCACTGTTATTAGTCAATCAGCCCCATAGAAACATAGAAAAGTGACAGCTGAAAAGAGCCAATGTCCATCAAATCTGCCTGCTTTTTTTTGTTTTTTTTGTTTTTATTTATACATATTAATTTTTTTTTTGTTTGTTGGTTTCTAGTTAGACCAAAAAGTTAAGTATAGATCTATGTTTTCCCCAAGCATGTTTGAAGCCATTTACTGTTGTCTGACTTGTTTATTCTGTTGTAAGTCTATTCCAAGCATCAACAACCCTTTCAGTTAAATAATACTTTCTATGATTTGTTTTGAACTTTCCTCTAGTTAGTTTAAGGTCATGTCCCCATGTTCTTGATTTTTGTTTCGTATTGAAAATACTGCTCTCCAGAACCTGTAGTCCTGTGCCCAGTGCTCTGTGCATAGGCGTGCGCAGGGGGTGTGCCGGGTGTGCCTGGGCACACCCTAATCACCGTTTAATGTGCAGATTCCCCCTGCTGATATTGCACCAATGCCCCTGAAAAAAATTGTAGAGAATAAAAAGATTAAAATAAAAAAAATAAAAAGCTACTGACACTGTCCACGGCCCTACTAACACCAACCTCTGCTCTACTGACACCGTCCATGTTTTAATACATTTGGGGTGCACACCCTAATGCAATAGGCTGCGCACACCTATGGCTCTGTGTATTATGTAGTCCTGTGCCCAGTGCTCTGTGTATTATGCAGTCCTGTGCCCAGCACTCTGTGTATTATGAAGGCCTGTGCCCAGCGCTCTGTGTATTATTTAGTCCTGTACCCAGCGCTCTGTGTATTATGTAGTCCTTGTGATAGACTCACCCGGGACAGAGGCTTTTGGAGGGGACAGAATGCTAGCCTTTTGCCTACCGACTATGGTCCCTTGCATTTGAGGGAGCTGCAAGCATTTGGAAAGATGTTCTGTTATGTAATGTAAAAGGACATTTTTAAAAAGGTCATTATGATCTGTGCCAGCTTGGGGCTCATAGCTGAAGTTGATGTCATTAACAAGCAACCTGTCTGGGGCCCCCTGTCATAATGTGTTTATTGTAAGTAGGTCTATTGTAAGGGTCTTTCATCCATTGTTGTTTGTGATGATTAAGGCCCCATGCACACGAGACGCTGTTATTTGCTGTTAAACGCGCGTTCAGAGGCAGTTGGACACTTTTTTCAACTGCTCCTGAACCCATTCAATGTTATCCTATGTGTCCATGCACACAGTCTCGTTTATTGCCGTTTTTAGGCAGTTGCGTTTAACCTCGTTTTTCCAGAAGCAAAAAAATGGGTTCAGACGCAAAAGTTTTCCACGTTTCAGACGCAAAACGCGGCTAAACGCGGCTAAACGCGGCAAAACGCGATACCGGCGTTTTGCCGCGATTTCGTTTATTAGCGTTTTTAAAGGTGACCTATTTTTTTTACATTAGAAATCTCAAAAATGATGGCAAATGATGAAAAACCATCAAAAAAATATGAAAAAAAACTGTAATTGCTTGCATTGCACTGTAGACAATCCACAACTTGTGGCAGGTGACGTGGCAAGTGGACAATCCACAACTTGTGGCAGGTGACGTTGCCAGGTGACGTGGCAGGTGGAAATCCACAACTTGTGGCAGGTAACGTGGCCAGGTGACGTGGCCAGGTGACATGGCAGGTGACGTGGCAGGTGGACAATCCACAAATTGTGGCAGGTGACGTGGCCAGGTGACGTGGCAAGTGGACAATCCAAAACTTGTGGCAGGTGACGTGGCCAGGTGACGTGGCAGATGGACAATCCACAAATTGTGGCAGGTGACATGGCAGGTGACGTGGCAGGTGACGTGGCAAGTGGACAATCCAAAACTTGTGGCAGGTGACGTGGCCAGGTGACGTGGCAGGTGGACAATCCACAAATTGTGGCAGGTGACGTGGCCAGGTGATGTGGCAAGTGGACAATCCACAACTTGTGGCCAGGTGACGTGGCAGGTGACGTGGCAAGTGGACAATTCACAACTTGTGGCAGGTGACGTGGCAGGTGACGTGGCCAGGTGACGTGAAAAGTGGACAATGCACAACTTGTGGCAGGTGACGTGGCCAGGTGACGTGGCAGGTGGACAATCCAAAACTTGTGGCAGGTGACATGGCCAGGTGACGTGGCAGGTGGACAATCCACAAATTGTGGCAGGTGACGTGGCCAGGTGATGTGGCAAGTGGACAATCCACAACTTGTGGCCAGGTGACGTGGCAGGTGACGTGGCAAGTGGACAATTCACAACTTGTGGCAGGTGACGTGGCCAGGTGACGTATCAGGTGACGTGGCAAGTGGACAATCCACAGCTTGTGGCAGATGATGTGGCAAGTGATACGCTAAATACAAGTACACTGCTGCTCTCTCAGCTGCTGGTCTCCCAAAATGGCTGAAATGGTTAAATAATAATGTTTTTTGAGCTTAGGGAGGGTCTTATGATGTTTATTAACTAAACGCCTATAGACGCAAACGCGGAAAAACGCGGAAAAACGCCGCTAAAATCGCGGCAAAACGGGCGTTTTTAAACGCCGGTTTTAGCCTTTAAAAACGTGTGTTCAGCAGAGTTTGCACCGGCGTCTCGTGTGCATGGGGCCTTACTCTGCTATTGTCTGCAGGTGTTCTGTGTTTATACTTATAATCATGTGTATTGTAGTTGTGAGCTAGGTCGGCAAGTCTGACCTGGAAGGTCAGACCTCTGAGTCATCCATGGAGTTAATTAATGACATGTTTATAGTATATGTCTGTTGTAATTTTATTCCTGTGTGAAGTTTGTATTGTTAGGGTAATCTGATCAGAAGGGGGAATGTCCTTCTCAAGTGTAGAAAAGCCTGTATACTTGTTCAAATAAACAGTTCTTATTGTAGTTTACTCCAAAACTGGTACTGCCTTGTCCTTGGGGTAACATAACCAGATCCACTGGTCTTGTATTCCAGAGCTTAGAAAGCGATATACTGACGGAAGCACTGAAGCGGAGTGTGGGAAGCGATTCCGTCCCATTGGTGGCAAGCAGTGCGATGCCTGCTGAAGTCTGGGACATCCAAACCTCCACCGGGATCCAAGATCGAGATAGCAGATTTTGGTCACCCCAGCGGAGCAATGGATCTGGCATCAGAGTTCCCAGGGCTGCTGCAGTTCATCCTTTCAGCATACTCCAGGACTGTGTCTGCAGATGAATACCTGGAGTCAGGCATCAGATTCGGGTAGGGCTATGGATTGGAGCCCTCTAGGTTGCTGGTATACAGTAGGGCAAGTGCTTTCCAACCCCAAAGCAATGGGCCAGTGACCAACAGGATTTGCGGATGCCATTTCTGGGAGAGTGGCCCCAGGAGCAATGAGTGACTGAGTTGGACAGGCTGGTCCAGCAGAAGATAGAGCTGGACAATCGATATCGGGCTCTATAATGGCATGGAATGACAACAGAATGCTCTCCGTGGCATATGAGTTTGGCGGCCCTGAATTGTTGTGGGAGAGCCCTACAAATGTTTTCGTGTTTGGCGATGAAGGGGAACCTACCATTGAGGACCAACAAGAATACAGAGAGGCTATACTCGGTCTTGTAGGGGTCTCAGAGCTTAAACCTGATCTGGAATATTTGCTAAGGAAAGAACATTATCTGGAAATGGCATACAGGGAACTGCTAGAACACATTCAGCAGCATGACAGAGAATCGGCAGCAGAAACTCCGGAGATGGCCATCCCCAAAGCTGAAGTGCTGACAACAGGGCAGAGCTATGCTAACCTCTGCCCAACAATGGTAACATCTTCTTCATTCTACTGACAGGAGATGGTGAACCTCTATCCCCAGACACCAGTTGCAGAGACTGGGTATTTAATTGAATTTTCCACTGAGGAAGAACAACCTGGTGAGCCTCCAGCAGAAGAGCTGGCATCAGGGCCAAACATCACTGAGCTCTGCCCAGCACCAACAGCGGCTTCCTGAGAGAAGAGGCAGTCAGCAATGGCGCACCAATGGGAATCCAGGCGGGCCTATTTAAAGAAGCCTAGATGCATGAACGAGTTGCTGGTTTGTCAGCTTCCTATGTACCAAAGTTCTGCTAAATCTCTTCCTGATCTCCTGCTTGTGACCCGGACCGGCTTGGCTTCCTCTGTACTCCTCCTGGATTTGACCCCCTGGCTTGCTTACGGACTTCTGCCTTCTCCTGTGATTGACCCTCGGCCTGCATCCCGGATTTGTTGCCTGTCTCCTGCCCCCCCCCGACCTTGTGCCTGCACCTTGGACCTTCTCGTACTCCTTGCCCTGATCCGCTGCTAGCTCTGATCTGGACTTGTCAACCTGCTGCTAGCCTTTACACGGACTTTTGCTTATCCTCTGCTAGCTCAGACCTGGACTGTGCTTATCCAACGCTAGCTCCTGCCAGAACCTGTGTACCCGCTGTGTTCTATCTCCAACCAACCCGGCACTACCAGATCTTCCAGCAAGATTCCCGCACCTGGTTGTGGCCAGTGCCTCTTGGTGCCATCCGCTCCCTGTCTCACCTCCAGGGGGCAGAGTGCACTGAGTCGCAAGGGTGAACCGCTCTCAGCATCTCGGCCTCGGTAAGTACGCACCTGATAGTCTGCCCCACACTTGCGGCAGTTCCAGAGGTCCAGGGTGAGGAGGATATGGTCACTTCTCAGCAGCAGATCAGGATCCAGGGGGAGAAGGGAGGGGAGGTTGTCGTCCTCCCTTTCCAACAGTCAAGCCTCGTACACACGACCGAGTCAAAAAACGACAAGAAACTTGCTGGCAGAGCTTTCTTGCCGAGTAAATCAGTCGTGTGTACGCGGCTATAAGGTTTCTCGTCAAGAAAACCGACAAGAATCTCGACGAGAAATATAGAGAACCTGCTCTCTATTTTCTCGTCAGGATTCTCCATTTTCTCGTCGAGATTCTCGTCAGCATGTTTCTCGACGAGAAAAGTGTGTGTGTGTACACTTACCTGTCGCTGTGGAAACCCGCGCATGCTCGAAATGACTTTGACGCATGCACGGTAGCTTCCTAGGCATAGGTAGGGTGTAGCAAGATGGCAGCGACGACATCGAATGTGACAAGCGCACGCTCGTCGTAGTCGATTACGTCACCCGCGTTCACTCCATTCAAAGAACCGCAGGTTCTTTGAATCGAGCGTGTGTACACTCGGCCGGGACAAGTTTCTTGTCTAAGAATCTCGTCAAGAAAAATGAGAAGTTTTTTCCTGACGAGATTCTCAGCTGTGTGTACGAGGCTTCAGACAGAGTGGAGGAAATTGTCTTCATTCCCCAGCCAGGATCCATGCACCTAGGAGACAGTGACAGAGAAGAGTCATTCCAGCAGCCAGATGAGGAAACGGAAGAATAAGCAGCCGGTTCACCTCCCCAATGGCAGCTACACAGTTTGGAAAAGAGACGGAGGTCCTCCTTATTCTCCAGCAGCAGATCCACAGTCTGGTAGTGGAGGAAGCTGCCTCCCACCCAAACAGTAAGCCAGAACGGATGATGTGGAGTCACTAGCAGAAGTGCTGGCAACAGGGTAGAGTGCTATCAACCTCTGCCCAGCACTGGCAACAACTGTGGAGTTCCAGGGAGCAATGGCAGTCAGCCCCTCTCTCCAACGACAAGCTGATGTAGTGAAGCTCCTATTCCCAGCTGAATCGCTGGCAATAGGGCAGAGAGCCGCTGGCCTCTGTCTAGTTCCTACAGTGTCTCCACAGCTTTAGGGAGCTGGGGCGATCAGCCCCTCTGTCCAGCAGACCGAGCCCCAGAATGTTACAAACCACCCAACTGAAGGGCTGGCAGCTGGACAGAGATTCAATTACCTCTGCCCCACACTTACTGATGACAAATATTCCTTAAACTATTTGCAGCCGAGAATGGAGATCATGCAGACTGACTATATGAGTTCACTCTACCCGACTAACGCATGTCCAGACCAGGTGGTGGCCTGGGACCTTGTTAGTCGACTTTTGATGGGGGAGAAATGTGATATACTCATCCGGGACTGAGGTTTTTGGAGGGGAATGAATGCTAGCCTCTTGCCTACTGACTATTGGCCCTGGAATGTGAGGGAGCTGCAAGCATTTGGGAAAATGTTCTGTTTTGTAATGCAAAAGGACATTATTAAAAAGACCATGATAGTCTCTGCCAGCTTGGGACTCATAGCTGATGTTGAGGTCCTCAGCAAGCCACCTGTCTGGGGCCCCCTGCCATAATGTGCTTATTGTAAGTAGTAAAGTTGAGCGGACACCTGGATGTTCGGGTTCGACCGAACTTCGCAAAAAAGTTTGAGTTCGGGACCCGAACTTGATCGAACTTGACCCCGAACCCAAACCTCATTGAAGTCAATGGGGACCCGAACTTTTGAGGACTAAAATGGCTCTAAAAAAGTAATGGAAAGGGCTTGAGGGCTGAAAACGGCAGCAAAATGTTGTTAAGAGCATGGCAAGTGCTCTGCAAACAAATGTGGATAGGGAAATAACTTAAAATAACATAAAATACATAAAAATAAAAATAAATAATCTTGACCTAGGAGGACGAGGTCCATATGGAGTAGGAGGTTGGGGTGGAGGTGGATGTGGCGGTGTAGGTGAAAGCAGCAGTGGAGGAGGATGAGGTAGCCAACACTGGTTTTTGTTTTTAATTTTATTTATTTTTTAATTAGGGTACACCCCAAAAGAGTGAGAAATATCAAAAATTCAACAATGGCAACAGTATCTAAAGGGTGTATCTCACATGTACAGATATGAAGCAAACGCTGCAAAATTATTTTTTTGCCCTAAATTATAATTTTTTTGAATAGCAGAATAGAAGAACAGTATCTAAAGTGTGTATCTCACACGTACAGATATGCAGAAAACATTGGCAAAAAAATTTGTTTGCCCTAATTTTTTATTTTTTTTGAATAGCAGAATAAAACAACAGTATCTAAAGTGTGTATCTTACACGTACAGATATGCAGGAAACACTGCAAAATATTTTTTTTTCCCCAAAATGTGTTTTTTTTTAATAGCAGAATAGAGCAACAGTATCTAAAGGGTGTTTCTCACAGGTACAGATATGCAGAAAACGCACAATTTTTTTTTTTTTTGCCCTAAATTATTATTTTTTGAATAGCAGAATAAAACAACAGTATCTAAAGTGTGTATCTCACTAAATGCAGATATGCAGGAAACGCAGCAAAATATATATTTTTTTTCCTAAATGGGTGTTTTTAGAATAGCAGAATAGACCAACAGTATCTAAAGGGTGTATCTCACAGTAACATATGCAGTGCTAGTGCACTGAGCTTGCATAAAATGCCTGCCGACGCCAACCTAACTAACAGACGGATAAAAGTTATCTTTTCTCTGGCACTGGGCTCAGGGCAGGGTAAAAAGATTGTGCACTGCACCCACACAACAAAATCAAGGTAGATCGCTGAGTAATTTGATTTCTGAATCAGGACTCCTATCTAATTCTCTCCCTCAAAGCAGCAGCAGCAACCTTTCCCTACACTATCTAAAGCAGAGTGACGTGCTGTGCTATGTGCCTCTAGATTATATAGAGGCTGGGTCACATGCTGCACTGGCCAATCACAGCCATGCCATTAGTAGGCATGGCTGTGATGGCTTCTAAGGGCACACAAGTTAAACGAATGTTGATTGGCTGCCCTGCAGCTTTTTAAAATGTGCCATTACATTGCCGAACACCGAACTCGAACCCGAACATACAGTAAATTTTACAGTTCGGGTTCGCTCAACCCTAGTAAGTAGGTCTAGTGTGCCACCTAAGGGCCTTTCACCCATTGTTGTTTGTGCTAGTTAACTCTGCTATTGTCTGAAGGTGTAGTTGCGAGCTAAGGGATGGCCAGGGGGTTAATTAACCTCATGTTTATAGTATATATCTGTTGTTGTAATTATATTCCTGTGTGCAGTTTGTATTGTTGGGGTAATCTGATCAGAAGGGGGGAATATCCTTCTCAAGTGTATAAAAGCCTGTATACTTGTTCAAATAAACAGTTCGTATTCTGGTTTACTCCACAACTGGTACTGCCTGTTCTTGGGGTGTGGGAAGTGTGGGAAGCGAAGTGTGGGAAGTGTGGGAAGCGGAGTGTGGGAAGCAATTCCCTCAGTCCTGTGCCCAGCGCTTTGTTTATTATGCAGTCCTGTGCCCAGCGCTCTGTGTATTATGCAGTCCTGTGCCCAGCGCTCTGTGTATTCTGTAGTCCTGTGCCCAGCGCTCTGTGTATTATGCAGTCCTGTGCCCAGCGTTCTGTGTATTATGCAGTCCTGTGCCCAGCGCTCTGTGTAATATGCAGTCCTGTACCCAAAACACTGTGTATTAAGCAGTCCTGTGCCCAGCGCTCTGTGTATTATGAGGGCCTGTGTCCAGCGCTCTGTGTATTATGCAGTCCTTTGCCCAACGCTCTGTGTATTATGTAGTCCTGTGCCCAGCGCTCTGTGTAATATCAAGTCCTGTGCCCAGCGTTCTTTGTATTGTGTAGTCTTGTGCCCAGCGCTCTGTGTATAATGCAGTCCTGTGCCCAGCGCTCTGTGTATTATGCAGTCCTGTGCCCAGCGCTATTGTCACCTTACCTTATGTACCAATATGCCATTAATGTACCTCGGTTGCAGAAAAATACAAGCTGTCTGAATTTGAGAACAAGGTCTTACCTTAGCCCTTGCTATATTTCTTAGAAAGCTTCAGAGACTCCCTAGTATACAGTAGATTTGAGACAGAGGAACTAGTAAGTCACAGGAAGGAGTTTACCAGCTGACCTCATTAGCACACACCCTTCACCCATCAACTAGGTTTTCTCAGCATCCCCGGCATTTCTCTACATGTGCATTTGTCTTGCATTCCTTCAGAAGCGCTCAAGCTGCATGCAGCCCACAGGATCCCCCTGATCAATTGCAAGAGTCTGCTTGATTGGATACAGAGTGATTGGATAGATGGTGTGTCCTCCTGTTATTAGTGTTGGGCCAACTGTTCGGGGCGAGCATAAGTTTGGCCCGATTATTGGCTGTTTGCCCGTTTCGGCGAACACCCGAATTGTCGGGACATTTGTTTGACCTGCCGAACGCCCTGCAATGTACTGCGCACTGCACAGTGCATTGAAAGCCCTGATTGGCTGAAGCAGTGAAGGCTTTGCCCAATCAGGACACAGAACACTGTCAGAATCATGATTGGAAAAAGTAATAATGACTGTGCCCAATCATGGCTCATTGCTCATAGACCCACCCCACACTATAAAATATTCCTTCACAGAGCAGCTATTTGCAGTGTGATATTGAATTCAAGATAGATAAAACAGGGCTCTGTTCATTGCTACCAGTGAGTTAGTGTGCTATAGTGTGCTATTGTAGTGTGTAGAGTGTAGTGTGAATATAGTGATAGTGTAGTGTCAGTGTAGTGTCAGTGTAGAGTGTCAGGGCACTTTAACTGCAGTATATTGAAGTGCGTTAGTGCACTTTTACTGCAGTATATTGAAGTGTGTCAGGGCACTTTTACTGCAATATATTGAAGTGTGTCAGGGCACTATTACTGCAGTTTATTGAAGTGCATTTGTTTTGCATATCTGCAGTCATTATCCCTCTCTTCTTGTGTGTTGAACAATAAAACCTCGAAAAAGTTACTTGAAGTGATTGGCGCAAAAGGGTTCTCAATCCCTCATTCCTTAGCCATAGACTTAGCCCTGGGGTAAATGCCAGCCCAACAAAAAGTGTAGCTGCTGGCTTTTAATAAACAGACACTTACCTGTTCCACTGTCCAACGATGCGGCCGCCTGGAGCTTCGCTCCTCTCCCCCCTCTCCGCCGGCGCCTCCATTCTAACTGTGGGCACCCGGCCGTGACAGCTTTCGGCATCATGGCCGGGCACTCACTGCGCATGAGCGAGCGGTGCTGTGCTCCCTGAGTGGACAGGCATTAGCCTGGGACCTGTCATGTGTCCCAGGTGATCGCTTACAGGGAGGGGCCGCCTTAGGCGATATGATGAGTCGCCTAAGTGGTCCCTGGGCGGAAGGAGGAAGTGGGACAAGAAGTCCCACTCCTACTGAAGCCCCCACTCCCCCCCAAAAAAAATGACATGCCAAATGTGGCATGTAAGGGGGCAAGGAGTGGTTTAAGCGGAAGTTCCACTTTTGGGTGGAACTCCGCTTTAAGCTGACGGTACATTGAAATATGTACAAAAGTAAAAGATACAAGAAAGAAAAAGAACATAAAGAAATTTGGACCTTAACAAAGTCCTGGTTTTCTTAAGTTCAAAGTTCAGTCAATTGGCATAAAATGGATCTTGGTCTTGGCTCTTATAAAACAGACTCTGGGCAGATGTTCCTCATTGGATGGTAAAGGAGAACTCTAGACTTCTGATGTGTTGACAGAAATGACCTGACCAATGAAGAGGTCTGAGGAGTGGCAGAGGGGATGTTAAAAATGTTTATGATAATGCAGCTTCCACTTCTTCAGAGACAGTCTTCTAAATATGTTAATATTTCAAGTATACCACATGTCACAATCTAATATGTTGTTAGATAATAATATTTTATTGTGCAGCAGAAAGTTACCTTTTAAACAATGCCACTCATGACAGACCCTTGAAATGTACCTTCCTAGGAAGTATAAATGTGCTTCACTGCCCCACTGCACTTCGTAAGATGCGGGTAATTAGTCCTTAAATGAACCTATTTTAGTCACAACAGAGATTATGAAATATGTATAAATTTTTATTTATTTTTAACATAAAGTTTATTTATTTTCAAACAAACAAACAGCAAATAACTCCGGTTACAGTTGCATTCAGATTGGAAATGGACAGTAGTAGGTTAACGATATCAAGATAAGGGAACATTTTGACCATGGCTACATTAGCACTGCAGTAGGTGGATCCAGAATACCAAATAAAAATAGGAAAAAAACGGGGGGGGGACAGTCTGGGCCTAAGGGACTAAACGCTACTTATCCTCACGGGAGTCAGACCAGTATTAAGTGGGAGAACCTCCAGTACCTAGTCAATGGTCAAGTGCCTAGCCTTCACCCAGGCCGCCCAGATTTTATCAAATTTCTTTGGGGAGTTCCGACCCAAATATGTCAATTTGTAGAGCGGTAGAGCTGCATTTTTGAGGGAAAGCCAGAGTTGTTTAGTGGGGGGTTGGGCCTGGTTCCAGTGGAGGAGGACTGCCTTCCTTGCGTATAGTGCCGCATAAAAGACAAACAGCTTTTTCCTCTGAGGAGCCTCAAGGTTGTCACAGACGCCTAGGAGTAGAAATATGTATCAATTTTAGCATTCCACTACTTCGACGGGAACCTGGATAGGCGGGGAGGCGGGGGTGGCATTTACTGGAACCAATGCCCTGTATCTTCCTCCTGAAGCAGTTAAAAGCCAGCAGGATGGAGAGGAGGAGAAGTCAGCTTTTAGCTGCTGCAGAAGAAAGATACAGAGGATCGGTACAAGTAAATGCTGCTCCCGCTCCTGTCCAGGTTCCAGGGGATAGCAAGGAAAGGACGCGATCTACCCATCACCTGCCTGCGATCGACAGGTATATCTCGATCAACGGATTGCTCACCCCCGCTGCAAACCCTGCCTCTGTAGGGAGCAAGACTCATACAAAGTGGTATATTTCCTTAAAGAATATTAAGCTAGTTGGGACATGTTTTAATGGGTTATATAACCTAGGCCTGGATAAACATGCTGTGATGAGGAGTGGTTCTCTTTACCAGCTCCCTGTTTAAGCTGCTAAGTAATGTAATATCAGAACGGTTTATGGCCATTCCCAAGTTGAAATAGCAGTTGCTTTGAAGTTCCCATGTCCTTGGAGAAATGTAAACAGCTATGGAGATGCATTCATGGTGTTATATAGAAGAGAAGGCCACAGACTAGCTATGTGGATGTAAGCTGACTGAGTTTCCTATGCTAAAAAAAGTTCACTTCTTGTTTTTTACTTTTAAAACAACATGGCTGCACACTGAAGACACAGGGGTGCACTTGGCGAGAGGCATGGCGGTGCACTGGGGACAAAGGGGTGCATAGGATGCACTTGGAGGTACAGGGGTGCACTAGAGACAAAGGAGCATACATGGCACAGGGACTCTGAGGCGAAGGAGGGGTAGTCGTACAACAAACACTGATAGTTGAGGGACCACAGAAGACAAGAGGCAGGCAGGGTAGATACGGGGAAGAGTAGTGCAGCAGTGGGAAGTAACCTTGGCATAGTGACGCATTGCCTCATCATTTAGGCTTGTGCCAATCAGGAAAGCTGCTTTCAGATTGGTCACAGCACCAACAGTCTGGGTTAAACAACTAGAGAATTATATTTTGTCATCTACTAAAGTGCCTAAATTTCCCTTGATATAGTAAGAACATGATTTGAGGAACCCCAGACATCTAGATAAAACATTTTATCTTTACAGAGTCCTCATAGTGTCTAAAACCCTTCTAGTTTGCTGTCCTCTCTGTGATTTTAGAAGATAAATTAGAATTTGTTGAAGGGCAAATGTGGATTACAGTCTTCACTAGCTGCTAATCCAGGCCATTTTAGATCAAGCTTTTTTTTGTATTTTTTTTTTTTTAAAGAAGGTCTCCTATGGCTAGTTCAACAACCAGTCAGACCTCTTTCACCTTCATGTTACCAGACATAGATGATTTCTTATTGGTTGTTAGGGTTACTGCCTCTAGTTCATCATAACTGCTCTTTGAATTGACCAAAAAGTGATTGTGGTATGATAACACATAGATGACAAGTCAACTTTGAGTATGAAGGATTTTTTTTTAATATAATTTTTTGTTCATATGATCAAAGATAATTTTTTTTGAAAATCAGAAGAATTATTAATCGCATTTATAAAAACTGATTATGTTTGGTAATTATTTGAAGAAACTAGGATCTGAGCCTTGTAAGGAAGATGTTAAATGTAACGTGCACTCATAGAAATATAAAGACATTCATTAGAAAATACATGGCCTGGCTGCGTTTGGCTCCAGTACTTTCTGAGTTTCTGATCTAGAACAAGCATGGAAATTTTAGAACCAGGACCCCCCCCCCCGATCTGCAAACTTGCATAATTGTGTTTTTGTTTATTTAATATGTTCATAAGCAAGTTTTTGAAAATGCTTTTATTTCTTGTTATGTAATTTCTACGAATGTTTACTATTACAAATTATTGCTAATATAAAGTAATACTTCCAGGTACTTCCAGATTCCAGGTATTTGGAAGCCTGGGACTCACCTCCTTTCCACCCATTGGGTGCCTATGCAATCAGTCAAAAAGCCTCACAGAGAGGAGAGTCCTAAGCTTTGTGTAAGCTCCAATCAGGCCACATTGGATATCACATAAGGCTTCCTTCAGAGGGTAAGTTAAGGGAAGATGAATATAAGAAATAACGTGAGTTGGGGTGGGTAGGGAATTTAAGTAAACAGGGTCACTTCAGAAACTGAAAGTTTCACCAGATCCACAATCATAGTGGGTAAGGCCATGGAATTTCTGAGGGTTTAGAACTCACAAATTACAAGTTTTTGGTGTTCACAAGGGTAGTCATTCCATCCTCCGACCTCACGCATCTCCACGCAGTCCTCGTTTATTCCCCTATAATTATTGGGTTCTCCAAAATCCCAGTTCTGATAGGAGATGACAGCGCCATTGAGATATCGGAAAGTTCCCTGTGTCTGTTTGTCGTTCATACCAAGGACTGCATATATGCTAAATTGGTTGCGGATGGTAAAAATAGCATTATTCTCTGCTGAGTTTTGCGGTGTGGCCAGTTGACCTCCGGCTTTTTTACAAATGGTTATGGCTTCATCATAGGTGGCTATAGTACCATCTGAAATATACATTTTTTTACCGCTTATGGCTCGTCCCTTTGGTAAACCTGTAACAAGAAGGAGAAATGGAATAAGGAAAGAAACCTATTAGATCATGGAACTTTGCTTTTGTTGCTTAATAAAATAAAAGATATTCTTTACTGGATGATTAACTATGTAGCACCCTCCTAGTCAGTGGCATAGCATTGGTTATCACCACCCAGGGCAAGGCAAGTAATTTGCGCCCCCTAACCTGTCAACTTTTAGCACTCCCGGAGTCCCTTCCACTTGTACAGTATTAAACCCCTTATGGTACATTTTAGAATCATTCATACATGTTTGTGGTCTTTGTAGTTTATTATTATGATTATTATAATCAGGAAAGTCAATTGACTTTAGTCTCTTTAGACTTTAGAGTGAAACTTTGGAAGGGGCTAAAATGACAGCTTGGACATTTCTGTGAGCATAGAGCCATCCCAACAATTTTGACATTTTCGTTTTAACACTTCCCTGCAAGCCTTGATTAATTACAACAAAGTTAAAAAAATAATAATAATAATTTTAAGCCAAGGTTTATTATTTACCCCATCCTTTCCCCCACTTCTAATGGATTCAGTAGCAATATCTACCTTTCTGTCTGTGACGGGAGTCACTTTGGGCGGGGGGCCCGTGGAACACAGATTCCCTTGGGAAGGGTTGGGAAACCCTTGTTTCAGCTCCTAATGCACCTCCTATGTCTAAGTTACCCTGTGTCTAATAGGGGCACAGGGTGAATGAGAAATCCAGTCTGTTCTGTACTAATCGGATTCACTGTACAACCAAACTGGAATGTTGTGTGTGTGTGTATATATATATATATATATATATATATGTATATATATATATATATATTTTTTTTTTTTTTTATATTGTCTCATTTTGTTGTGTACTCTTTGTTGGGTCGTTTGGGGTGTGGCTGTATATTATGGGATGTGTAAGTGTGTTTGCTGTGAGGAGGGGGGGGTTCCTCCAACAGCTCTCCCTGCTGATTGGACATGTCTATCCTGCCCGGAATGCAAAGGGGGGGGGAATTGTTCCAAGTATTACCTGTGTACCTGTGTTTCGATAAACAGTTTCATGTTTAGAAACCAAGATGAGTATTGTCTAGTTATTAGTTGTCAATGGTTTGGAAGATCTGATATCTATATTCAGACTGGAGGAAGCAGTGTGCTGATGAAAGCACTCAAGTGGAGTGTGGGACGTTTCGTTACACTGTCCACCCCTTTGCAATGTTGGTATTCTTTCGTGTTTATTGAGCTAATCTCTCTAAATCATATACCCTTTTTTATGTGGACTTAGGGAGACCATATAAAAAAAATAAAAAAATCACAGAATTTTAGATAAACCTGTGTTATTCCCTAAGGACAGAGCTTAATGTATACTCTGCAAGCCAGACAAAAGGACAAAATTAGCCAACTGCTTTATAGCAAGGATGACGTGTAGCGTAAAATAATGCTTGCTTTTTCTGACTTCCAATCCTTGAAAATAAACGTACTTTCTAAATAAACTTATGTAGCGGACACCCTAAATTTGGGGGTTGCTATGTTTTAAATTTAGGGGTACTATGAGCCATAGTTGGCTCAGGTTTTCTAATTTTGCTAGGTATGGACTCTGTTCTGCTACGGTGTTGCCTGGTGTATGGTTCCCCTTGTCCTGTGGTGGCGCTGTTGCCCAGGTCTCGGGTTAAACAGCGGATGGCATTGTGGTGTGATTGGGTGTCCGCTCTCGGCTGCCGTGTGGTGGGCGGGGTTTCGCCTGATGTGCATGCCGGGAGAGGGTACATAAAGGGCAGACGCAATGATCTGTGGTGGTGTACTGGGGGGGATTCCAAGAAGGACCCCTGGTGGCGAAGTCGCGCCCTTTGGCCCTGCTGGCCGGTGGGGTGCGTGAACTGGCCGAGGAGTCTCGGGCACCTTTAGCCCGAGGCTACAACGTTCCAGGTAGGCCCAGTACCTTCAACTGGGTCTACAGCCAACACACTGGAGTCCCAGGGAGCCCATGTGAGGGTGGCCTGCTCTGAGGGAAAGGAAACCGGGGGAGGACCTGTCCGATGGATCGGTGACAGAGTTCACAATGAAGGAGAGGCCTGGTTACCTATCAGAGGTAGGATTCGTGAGTTGCCCCTGTAGTGTGTCCCACTGACACCTATGGTCTCTACTAATCTACAGGGTTTTGTTCAGAAGTCATAATTCAATCATTAGGGATTCTGTGGCAGAGGATCTCTAGGACTTGTCCGTGAAGGGGACTAAATTCAAGTAGCAACTGTTCGTGCTTCATTCCGGCTGCTGGAACTGTGAGAGGGATCTATCCGGGTGAGCAAAATTCATACTCAGGCTTGAGTAAAGAATAGAGTAACTGGGTGCAGTGTGCCTGAACCTATCTCCCTACCTACTTTGTCGCTATCTTCAACCTGTTCCCAAATCAGTTTGAGCAAGATAAAAATAAACTCGGCTGTTTGGAGTTTGAATACTGTTTGGACATTGAGTTTCTTTGGGGAAAGAACACAGACTTTTCCCTACATTCTAGGGACGAGAACCAGTGAAAGGGGGGTAACTCGCTGCAGGACCCAAAAATAAAGAACACCGCTCAACCTTCTAAACCAGGAGGATCCGGGCATGTGGCACGGTGTGCCTTTATCCCTGCAAGGAGAAGGTAAGCAGGAGAAAAGGTTCCGTGTGCTACACGTATATTATATGCAGATGTTTTTCAAGTCATTTTTGGTTTACAGCATGACTGTAAAATCTTTTTATAGTTGTAGCTTATGTAGCGGGGCTTTAAATTTAAGGGAATGTTTGAGTGGTAGTTGTACTCAAACACACTATTTGATAGGGTTCTGTAAAACCATTTTTATACTACAGGTGGGATGCTGGTGTATAGTTCCCTGTGGCCTGTTTATTACGCTGCCATCGGAGGCTAGGGTTGAACCGCTGGTACAGTGCTGTGCCTTGGATGTCCCCTCTCGGAGGTGGTATGGTGGGCGTGTCGGCCTGCTGTGCATGCCAGGAGAGGATATAAAAGAGGCAGACCCTGTCTGTAAGGGGTGAGTTCCCGGGGGTCCGACCCCGGGAGCGTGTGGTCCTGTTCGTGGCCACCCCAGGCACCTTTAGCCCTGGGGTGGATTTCCTGGCCCGGTACACTGGCGGATCAGTCCCAGGCACCTTTAGCCCTGGGGCTGCAACTGAAGGCCTTGGGTCCAGCACCTTCGGCTCAAGCCCACGGAGAGAGGAGGAATCCCAGGGTGCTGCCTTGCGAGAAGACCCGTATCTAGAAGAGGAGGCCGGGGAGGACCGTTCCAAAAGACTGGTGAGAGATCACAGTGAAGGAAGGGGCCCGGTAACTCTCTGGAGGGATGTCATCTTCCTGTTAGAGGCCTAATACTAGAACCAATGTCCACCAGGTCTGTGGCAGAGACCTAACGTCCATCAGGTCTGTGGCAGGGACCTAACGTTCACCAGATCTGTGGCAGAGTTTGTGCAGAGACTGTGTGTAACCTAATTCGAGCATCACTCCGGCTGCTAGGATCCACTCTAATGGGAGACTATCCGGATGAGCTGAGACTACCTGAGGATATGGGTAGTGAATAAGTATTCGTTTGTGCCTGGACCTACTCCAACACCTCTTGCTGTCCTGATCTTCCTCCAACCTTTCCTATTATGCATAAGAGAAAATAAACTCTTCATTAGAGTTGCAATTGGTGTGGACCTTGGAGTTATTGGGGAATAGAGACTTGTCTTTATTGCAGTGAAGATGGGAACCATTCTCTGGAGAACCTGACCATAGAGACCCAGGTACATTAGACCGCTCAACCTCTTCACACAGGAGGGTACGGGCTTGTGGCATGGTGTGCCCCTTTTCCTTCAAGTGAGCCAAAGGTAAGGAAGAGGGGTCTGTGTGCTACACTTACAAAAAAAAAAATACTATTTTAACGGAGGAGGAAATATGTAAGACAATTGCAGCTCATCAACCACAACACGTGTGACTAAAGCTGGCCAGACATTATACAATTTTCCTGTTCCATTGCCTTTAGATTTACCTTCAACTATGTAGCGCAAGGGCCTGTCTGATTGCTTACAAATTGAAAGTGTTTAGGTTTGACCTCATATTATATGGTTTTGGTAAATCTAAAGGAAAGTTGTACAAGAAAATTGTATAAAGTATTGCCAGGCTTACGTGAGATAGAACAGCTTAGGAGGCGAAATAAACATGCAAACTAACAGAGGTAACTGTACTAAACTTCAGCTGAGTATAGGAGAACAGCAATTACTGAAAAGTCTTTAGAATTATATACAGTATATATACTGTGTGTGTGTATATACAGTGTGTGTATATGTATATACAGTAGATATATATCTATATCTATCTTTTTTCTCAGAGAATAGGTACAGGAACTCCCTCTTTCTGAGGCACCCCTTTTCTCTGCCCATACTCACCTCCGAGCACCATTTCCTGGCTTATCCCTTACCCACCTCCTCATACTACCCTTTTAGACAATACAGTACCAAGTATCATTTTGTGATGATAAATAACTTGTATGGAATTTGGTAATGATAACAAGAAAAGCAGTAAAATAGATCCCTTGCAACCAGCATCAATAGATCCCTTTAACAACAATGGACCACCCACAACAAAATCCCCCCCCCCCCATCAACAATAGACTCCCGGCAGCAACAACAGATATCCCCACAGCCAGCATCAATAGACTCACCGGCAGCTAGTAACAATAGGCCCCTCCCTCAATAGTAGATCTCTCCCAGCAACAAAAGACCCACCTCCAGCAATAATAGGTCCCCCACCTATATATATATATATATATATATATATATATATATATGTAGCGGGGTGTTCCCCTATAATGGGAAGAGACTACATCACCCATAACCCCATTCTTCACATGTTCCACCGCCGAGACTCATGGGAGGGGTTATAAAAGGAGGAGGCGAGGCCGGGCTCGGCCTCTTTGGGACATGAGACTTCACAGACGGATCCTCCTGTGCGGATGTGTCGGAGTGCAAGGCCTGAAGCCTGAGGCCTTGCTCTGCACCAAAGAGCCTTCCACCCCCCTCTGCGAGCCTGGGTGGCATCTGACTTTGTGCGCTACAGCCTTGTTGGATCGGGGACCCGATCGTTGGAGAGATCGAGTGTGTGTGACACGGCCGGTGGAGGTTTCCCGGACTGGATCCGTAGTCCGGCGGGTGAGAGGGCATAAGCCCAGCTAAGATACTGTTACTGTATATAGGCCTATAGACTGCCGTGGCCTACAAGTTATTTTGATACCCCTATTGAAGAGCCTTGTCAGAACTGAGCCTGCGGCTTTATTTAACCAAGTTCTATACCCCTTGGATTACAAAGTTATACTCTGTTTAAAGTGCACCACCATTACAGACCTGCCGGTGAAGAAAGAAGGACTAAGTTAAATATTAGAACCAGGCCTGGTGGGGATTCTAGCGTGTTTGATTACTGCGCCATAGGGCACTTAGTTAACGGTCGCCCGTATGGCGCACCTGTAGCGTGTGTTACTACATAGTGTGTTAGAGTGGCAGGACGCTGCCCTTAGGAGTGATTATCTTGAACTGTGATTACTGTTACCCCCTTTATCCATATTGAGAAAATAAGTAAAACACTTTACCTATTACAATTCATTACTGTGTCCTTGCTTAGTTATTATATTGCATAGGATATATCATTGATTGTTAGTACTAGCTGTGCCAGAAGGGGGTAGAGCCTATTGCCGGGGGTTGGCGGAGCTGCACTCAGGGCCCAAATCTAATTCTGCGGCCTCCTTAGTTGGAGGTATCGCTACATATATATATACAAAATCAATGGGGGCATTTAAAAAATGGTCTTATGGAACAGGGGTGAATGAAAAAATTACTTGTAATTACTTGTAAAGTCTACAACAGTATATGAGATAAACTCCTACAATATTGCAACAGTCTGAAATGGTGGAATTCATTTATCTTCATAGATTTATTTTTAGAAATATTGTTGATAAATATTTCTGTCCCATGTGAAGGCGTCTCTGTAACCCAGTCTGTAGGAGGGCCGCCATATTCCCTCTAACCGTTAACCTGTACACGATTAATATTCTCTTTTTCCATCCACTCAAGAAGGGAGTTTTGGGGAGTGGTAATTCAGAGCATTAATCCGAACACCGCTCTCAGTGTCCATTAAATAATTGTCCATCATTTTCTCAGTCACAGTGTGCCCCTAATAGACACAGAGTAGCTTACACATAAGAGGGGCCTGAGTTCCATAAGCCCCCCCCCGCCCAAAGTGACGCCCGTCACAATGACACAGGCGTGACAGCACAGCCAGGAGGGAAGAAGAGAAGCCACTTACCCGTTATCACCCAGGTCCGTGCAGGATGATCACCTGTTGGTAGAAGGGGCACACCAACCAGAAGATGCCATGTGCAGGGAGGGGTGTACAATATCAGGGAACGATAAGGGCTGCTCCTGCCCTGACGCCCTGAAAAGTCCCACTAGCACTCAGTGACTGAGGACTGCAGTCCTCTCACACACAGTCATTGTACACAGGACATAAGGAGCACATGCTCCCCAGCCCAGTAAAGTGTCTCACTGCTGCAGTCATTGTCCCACAGTCTTACCCGCACAGGACTTTTTGTGCCCCTCTGAAAGTTGCACTCTGGACCCGTCCCCCGTCCCCCCACGCTACGCCACTGTTCCTAGTTAGGTTGCTAATAGGTTTAGGTAAATTTCGTTTTGTGGCTCCTTGTAGCCAGTGCAGCAGGATTTGATTACTTCTGGCTGTTCTGGGTTCTGCTGCCTACAGGTTCGACTGCTTCCCTTTGCATTCTAGTAAGTTCTGGAATATACTGGGTTGGGAGAGGGAGACCTTGATGTCAGAAAAGAGTTCACCTGCTGGTGGCACTGTGACTCCCAGACCTATAGGCTGCAGTTCCGGTGTCCACCAGTGGGTCTCTCTCAACAGCCAGAAGCTTATGGTAATCAGGCATCACCTGATGCTTGTTGCAGGAAGTGTATTTAAGCCCTGCCTTTGCTTTTCCTCTTTGCCCTGGTGTTTGTTCAATGTGCCCCTGACCTGCGTTCCTGCATCCTAATCCTGAACCCTGAACCAGCAGCCTAATCCCTTACCTGCCTGCTTGTTACTTCTCTTGTTTACCCTCTGCCTGTCCTGGCTTGCTCCCAGCTCTCCTGCCCGATCTCCTGTGTATGACCCTGGCTCTGACACTGACTATGCTTCTCGTATAGTGCTATCTGTATATACTTGGTTTGGGCAGTTTTTCAACTCACTTATTAGATTCTTTGGTTTTATTTATACAGTTCTGGTATATTTGAGGTGTGTTTATATTTTTGTTATCCACTTATTCTTATTAAATTACATAATTTTACATTTCACTTGTGCCTGGAATTCTCTGTGAATGTCAACACATTTCTGGCCACACCTTTTTCTGACACTTGGGAAGAAAATTCATGCAGCCTCAGTCAATCCCTGTTTGAGAGGATGACCAGCATGAGGCTGAGGTGTGCATAAATCCTCTGGGTCCTAGATCAGCAGGGTCCTTGCCCTGGTGGAAAGAGACTCAGTCTGGATGGGCGGTCTGCCCTCCTATGCCATCTAGCTGAAGACTGCTGAAGGTCCACTGCAGTCCCAGCTCAGGGAGAGCTGGGGGATGGACTTTTGAAGTTTGTGGGAACAGTCTGAAGAAAAGTCTGCTGAGGATCTGGCTTGGAAGCTCACAGTACAAGGTCTGGCTGATACTGGAATGAGGTATCCATGTATACAGGGACATAGTGATTAAAGGACTGAGAGAGATCCTAGACATACTTTCTGCTTTGTCTTCTTTTGGGAAGAGACTGTTTCAGATTTGCTGGTTTGGAGCTGTTTCCAGTGTGGGATCCCACTGAGCTGTATAACCACAGCCACTTATGTTAGAGGCCTACTTTGAGAAGTTAACCCTTACTAGATAGTGTCCTCAATTAAAGTTACACTGGTCCTGGAGTATCCCAAGGCTCACCCTATCCCCATCCAAGTTCTTCAAACAATAAACCCCAAAAATATAAGCTTGTGCCTGGCTATTGTGTGGAGAGACTGGAAACTGCTATGTGCCTGGCTGCTGTGCACCCAATAGGGAATATAACCTCAGACAGATAGCAAGACTGGCTTGGGGTCTGGATACACCTACCTAATAAGTAAATGGCATTGCCTGGTGTTACCTTCTTCTGTGTGACAGATACTGGCACAGGTTGCCCCAGTCGAATTCCTGAAATTGTGGGAAGATCTACTTACTGTAATCAGGTCTACCTGGCTATTCAAATTTCCCCCTTGTCTGTGTTGGTTTTCTCAGTCTCCTCCCACAGTCCACAAACAGACTAAGCTAAGATCTTTCTGTGCTTCCAGATAGTATCCAGCCTTTTTCAGGCTTAAGCTTGAAATTGCCAGCTGGTGTAGAGAAGCCGCTTTTTTTTCTTTTACACTTTTTTAAAAATGAAACCCATTGGTAGCTTAAATGGTCAGTCCACTCAAAAGTGATATTTCACTCTTGATATCCCTGCAAGTTTTTGGGTCTGCACACCCATTGTACCCATTATGTGGGGTTCCCACTAACCTTATGCTGAGTTCCCAAGTCTGCTAATTCCATAGTGTGGTCATGGTTAATCCTAATTTATTGTAGTATTCCTCAACCTTTTTTTAGTCACAGCACCCTTTATAAAATTGCAAAACCTTAAGACACACCATTCTAAAATGTTTAAAGTATGATTTACCAATGGGAAACCTTAACCTGGGACAATGCACACAGCAACCTTTATAAATTAACATCACTTTAGAAGCCCCCTTCACATTAATGGTCTCTCCTTCATGTCAGAGGCCCCTATCATGGCAGAGATACCCCCTTCATGTCAGAGTCCCCTAAACATTAAAGCCCCCTTATACATCTGAGACCCCCCCCCCATCACATCCAAGTCTCTCCTCTAAACAAGAGTCCCCTCGTCACATCAGAGTACCCCCATGATACAGTCCTCCCCTCACATCAGAATCTTCCCATCACCACAGAGTTCCCCCATTATAGAGACCTCTCATCCATGTGGAACCAGCAAAAAATTGGGTCTCATGCTTTAGGCAGCCTAGGGGAACCCAATTGACACCCTGGTTGTGAAACATTGATTTATATCATCCAGCTAACCTTTACTCTGCTGTTCTAATACTGATAGAAGTTGTCTTTCCAAATCCAAGATTTGCTTTTTAAGATCTTCAAGTGCTAAGAAAAGAGAAGCCAATTAGTACTCTCAAAAATCACAGCAAAAGTTACTTATTTTTTAAGCCTAAAGGTAAAACACATTTAGCGGTTACTGTGTATTTGCTATATACGTTAAAGCCACAGAATGCAGATTACAGTTAACCTGTGCTCCATGTAAAGGAGGCTAAACTATAGCAAGGCTGAAACCATTCGCCTACAGGTGCATGAGAATACAATGAGGGAATTCCCAAGCTGCTTGGGAGCCCAGAAACTAGAAGAAACTCAGTTATGGGCTTTGAAGTCGGAGCGCTGACCTGTCCAGTCATGCTTTCTACATACTTTATCATTTTGTGGTCACTAAAGCCATTAATTGTATTGAAGGACTGGGAGCATGGTGAAGGAGGCAGGGGAACTCCTACTTCAGAACCAAAGTCGCTATTTGCATAATGGAGCTCCTCGGGTTTATGCACTTCCTGGGTGGCTTGTGAAGCTTTTGAAATGTAAATGTAGGGGACAGTGGCCTTCTGCTTTATAGCCTTGCTTTTGGTTTGGGTTTTCTTTCAGGAAAAAATTTATGGTCATGCAAAACATTTTGCAATCTCTTCTTCTTCCCCCACTGCTTCATTTTCCCAGAGTTACCCAAGAGTTCTAGTTATGAGGGAGCAAGTAACTCACCCCTCTTCCTCCCACATGACTACTCTGATAGTTCAAAGAAGGAAACTCCGCTCCAGGTGAGCAATCACTGCAGTCCAAATAGTGCTGGGTGCAATACCACGGCTCACCAAAGAAGATAAACAGAAGAAAACGGCTGCACACCAAAGAAATAATCTAACGTGTTTAATTCCAAAACATGACAGAAGGCAGCCACAATAACTAAGTAACAAGACCCAGGAGGTGACGCGTTTCACAATGAACACAGTGCTTCTTCAAAGCAGAAGTTTTGGTTTGAAGAAGCACTGTGTTCAGTGTGAAATGCGTCACCTCCTGGGTCCTGTTACTACTGTCATGTTTTGGCATTAAACCCATTGGATTATTTCTTTGGTTTGCAGCCGTTTTCTTCTGTCGATGACTACTCTGATGCTTAGCAATTGGCTAATCAAGCAATACATGTACTGTGATGATTTAACATATGTTTTTTTTTCTAATTCACTATAAAATGAGCACCCACTGCCGCCTCCTGACCCTTTAAGACCTTCTAAATACTGGGAGGTGGAGGTAGGCATTCGGGTCATGTGACTGCTATGATTGGCTGTCGCAGCAGTCATCTGAGTGGAAATCTCCCGATCGCAAGTATGCATTGGGAACTTTCTGGTTCCCGCTGGTGACTGTGCTGGGAATGCACAGGGCGCACACTGTCAGCACGGAAAATTGTTTATATATACATATGAATAGCCTCTCCGGCGTTAAAGCCCACCCACTGGGAGGCCGCATATATGCGCCATGTCGGAAAAAAGAGGTTAAGAAAATTGATTTTGAAAAAATAAATCTTACCTACTTATATTACAATATGCCTTTCTAGTATGTCTGAAATGGTTAAAACATGTTATATATCACCACACACTCCAGAGTTAGATCGATAATTCCAGGTCCCTCATTTATGGTTAACTCTAAACTGATGTGCCTGTTTTACTACAGTATGGGGGGTGCTTTTACTAGGATCTTTCTCCCTTCTTTGCAGAGACACAGGATCCATGCCTTCCCTCCTGTCAGAATGACGATCTGCCTTTTTACATAGGCAGATCTCCGTTCTGTCTGTCTGTAGGATGATCGGCGGGAGTAAGCTGCCGCCAGTGCGCATTCATGCCTGCTACCCGAAAGTACAGGATCACGTATATATACGTGATCCTGAACACAGCTGCCACCCTGTAGCAGTAAATCTGTTATAGGGCAGTCAGCAAGTTATTTGGCATTAATAATATCATACGTACCTGGATAGAAAACTGCTTACAGGAGTGCTTCCAGAGGGTGGTGATTAATGGCATCTTCTCTGAATGGTCTAGATTTGTAATTAGAGTACCCCAGGGCTCTGTCCTGGGACAAATTCTTTTTAACATGTTCATAATTGATATGGACATTTGAATAAATAGTTCAATCTCTGTGTTTTGTAGTGTGGATCATTGCAGATCATTCAAAAAAGAATGATCCACAATACAATTGTGTACAGTTAGGGAATGGTCTTTCATGAGAAACTTCAGATGAACATATGTTTAGGACTATTCTTAAAGCCCAATGGAACCTTTAGATTAAAGCAGCTGACTATATTCTAGGTACATCAAAACAAACAGATGTTCCACAGTTTCTTTTCTTTCAAAAGCAGCCACGGCCTGAGAAGAAAAGCCTGCCCTCTGCCAGTATGCTGCAGAGAAGGACCCTGGCTCCCTGCATGGGAGCAGTGAACCTTCTGCAGAAATCCGACCTGCCCCCTACTGAGTCAGACCTATAGCTCTGCAATAAACAAAGCTCCTGCTGATTGGAGAACTTTGGCTCTAACTCAGCGGGATCACTGCTTCCCCACAGAGAGCAAGGGTCTTATTCTGCAGCATGCTGGCTGGGGACAGGCTTTTCTATTCAAGGTGTGACTGTTTTAAAGTAAAAAAAATGTAAGTCTTTGCACAGTTCAGAAAATCTTGAAATGAGGATGAACCAAATTATATCTAAGGTTTACAATTTCAGCTACCCTTCTATATATTGTTCAATTGAAAGATGGCATGAACAATGCATTTATTTGAAATGTGTGGTTAGAGAGCCTTATTTCACATAAACACTCATATGATTTAGAAATTTTATACAATCCAACGTTGATATCTTTAACTAAATGATTTGTAGATGAAACTATATGATCTCATAGATGGCTTTCTTTTTACCTAAATTTGCGCTGTCTCCTCTTTCTCCTTTGGCTCCTGGTGGCCCCTGTTCCCCTCTTGGTCCAGGTGGTCCCGGTGGTCCTGCAGGTCCCTGTGAGCCTGGAAGTCCCCGTGGTCCTGCTGGCCCTGGTTAATCAAGTCAATAAATTTACTGACAGAGTTTATGTTTTCAAAAAATAAAACTCACAGGTATAGGTATATTTAAGCACATCATATGGCAATAACTATCTGTTATCTGTAGGCATTTATTTTAAACAAAGAATGGCCCATTTATAAAGCTGGGGCTACACAATTTGTGCAGCTTCTTTTAAACTTCACAATTCAAGGCATCTATAAAAAAAAAATTCATCCAAATGTATGCGTTTCATAAACCTTTTTGCTTGGGATTTGTGAAACCGCCCAATTAAAACAGTAAAATATAATTAAGCTACTCCACAAAACCTCACCTAGAGATAGCTGCTCTATGGACCTGGAGATGGCAATTCTATGGTCCTTGAGTCATCTGCTCTATGGACCTGGAGGTAGCTGTTTTAATGACATGGAGGTGAATGCTCTATGGTTCCGGAAGTAACTGTTCTATAGGCATGGAGAGGGATGTCGTATGGACCAGGAGGTGGTTGCTCTAAGGACCTAGAGGTGGCATCTAAATAGACTTGGAGGTGAATGTTCTATGGACCTGGAGGTGACTGCTCTATGAACCTGGATGTGGCACCACTATGGTCCTGGAAGTAGCTGCTCTGTGGACTTGAAGATTTCTCTTCAATGGATCGAGAGGTGGCTGCTTTATGGACCTGGAGGTGGCCGAAACAATTTGCAGCTTCTTTATAAACTGGCCTCATACAGTTTAAGCATTTGAAGGCATTAAAATAATTTTCTTCATACCTGTTTCTCCCTTTTCCCCTCTTTCTCCATTTGTCCCGTTTTTGCCATTCTTTCCAGGAGCTCCACATGTTATAACAGAGTAAGCATTCTCATTTGAGTCATAGCACACTTGTGTGGCTGGTGTCACTAAAGCTACATGGAGCAAAATAACACTGAGAACCTTCACCATTTGTATATTCCACATTTTTTAATCTGTAGAGGAGAAAGATAATTTTTTTGTCACTGACCAGCAAATAAAACCCCAAAAAAACACAATAATGGCTGCAGACAAGCATACTCTGCAACAGAACATACAGTAGACGTATGAGGACTGTTGGCTCTACAGGTATGATCTGATCATCTTAAGACTCCTATCTGTTTTATCTGTCCTTTACATAAGTATATTTCGGTCAGACACTTCAAGTTCTCCTGAAGGAAAGAAAAGTGATCAAAAAATGTTTACTAACCTCTTAAATTCATGGTCAGCCAGGCGTGTCTGGTGATATCAGTTTGTGTGGGAATGTCATTCGATCTGGGCAATAAGCAACTGTCATATTGTGTCAATGAGTACATTGAGTACCATAAGTACCTTGAGCTATTTCAGTTATGTAGCACCCTCCTAGATAGGCGCCAGGGTTAGTTAGATCTAGTGCTGGCTCACTGTGTTTAGTGGAGCTGTGCGTGTGTTTTGTTAGGTAAATTTAGCTTTTTCACTAAAATCACTAAAACCAGTGTGGCTGCAATCAGTGCCGGGACAAGGTCATCCAGCGTCCAGGGCGAAGATGGCAGGTGGAGGGGTGGGGCTAATAGCTGTGCACAAAGCAAAAAGGCTTCATTCACGCCTTTGCAGATGTGATGGAGTGTGCATGGTTTTGTCCAGCACTTATAGGGCAGTTCATTAATTTCAATGCGTAGGCATGAAGGCTGCACAAAATAACCTTTTTAAAAAAAACACATGTTATCATGCGTTTTGTTGCAAGTGAATTGAGAATTAACATCGCCAATGCACACCTGTAAAAGAGCTGTGTGCATTTATGTATTGCAGGATCACACATTCCTGCAATGCACAAATGTCTACCTAGAAAAGAGGGAATTAATTCAAATTCAAAGAGGTTTGGTTGCTAAAAGTTCCAAATCTCTCTCTAATAAAACATTAAATTAGGCCAATCACATCCACGTTTTAAGTAAAAGAGTACCCCTTTACATTAGGTGTCCTAATCAGAGTCCCCCTTTACAATAGGTGTCCCCATCAGTATCCCTCTTTACATAAGGTGTCCCCATCAGAGTCCCCCTATACATCAGGTGTCCCCCTTTACATCAGGTTTCCCCATCAGAGTCCCCCTATACATCAGGTGTCCCCATCAGGAGTCCCCCTTTACATCAGGTGTCCCCATCAGAGTCCTCCTTTAAATCAGGTGCCCCCTTTACATTAGGTGTTCTTATCAGAGTCCTCTCTTTACATCAGATATTCCAATCAGCATCCCTCTTTATATCAGGTGTACCCATCAGCATCCCTCTTTACATCAGTTGTCCCCATTAGAGTCCCCCTGTATGTTAGGTGTCCCCCTATACATCAGGTGTCCCCATAGCCTTGGGTGATCTTGATAAAGGTGTGGAGGAATATTAGACCTGCCTTTGGTGAACTGGCCATCTCTGGGTGAGGAGATATTTTCTTTTGCTGTTCTTTTCACTCCATTCGTTTATGTTGGTGTAGCACATAGATCCCTGGCCTTACCTCCTCAAGGCGGGACACACTGTACCACAATGCCCAGGTTTCTTCTTGAATAAGAGGGTGAGCGGTGTTCAGAAATTGTTGAGTTCCGCAGTGAGTTACCTCTCCTGGGGCTGGTTCCTTTCCCTAGAATGTGGGGAAAAGTCTGTAGCTTGTGTACCAATAAGGCCAATGTCCAGACAAGGTTAAACCTCAATGGCTGAAGGTTTATTTTCTTTATGCTTGAAACCAGACAGGAAAGTTGAAAGTGAAGAATAGAATAACAGGAGGCAGGTTCAGGCACTTTATATCACCACTCAATCCCAAGTGGACTCTGCTCACCCGGATAGTCCCCTCTTACGGTCCTAGCAGCCGGAGTGATGCACAAACTTTACTTCACTGTCCTAGGGATACGATCGGAACCCATTTGCCTAGTACCAAACTTCCCAGCACATGTAGCATAAGGACTTAGGTGCAAGTTTAAGCACGCTACAATGCCTGTGGCGGACTTGTGGAATCCCTCTGTAGGTGACCAGGTCTCATCCGAGGCAGTGACTTCCTTCACCGGTAACCCTGGCTCCCTCTCCAGAACGGGTCATCCTCGAGTGCCCTGGAATTCCTCTTTAGATGGTAGGCCAGCTAAAGGTGCTGGGCCTACATGAAAAGTTGCAGCCCCAGGCCAAAGGTGCCTGAGACTGATCTTCCCCTGCGCATTCCCATGGCCTGGAGGGCCACGAGACGCAGATGCTCCTCAGTACCCTTCCTTCTCTTCCCCTCTTAAGATGGCGTCTGCCCCTTTTGTATTTTCTCCCAGCATGCACAGCGGGCCGACCACGCCCACGTACAGCTGCCAGGAGAGGACACTCAAAGGTACAGTAATGTCACCAGCGGTTCAACCCTGACCTGTCATGACAGCGCCACCCACAGGCCACAGGGAACTATACACCCGTAACACCACTTGGCAAAAGCAAAAGAGCAGAACCTAACAATTAATGCGATCTGGGTCCGGCTACCAACCCAGATCAACCCCCTAAATTTAGGTACTTAGCTCCCCTGAAGTAAAGGGGCGCTACATTGGTTAGTATCTTCTTTTTGAAGAAAGGCTGCATTCATAATGGGTGTGGGTTTTTTTCTTGACCTCTCTGGTTTAATGTCTGGTGTAGTAGTGTGAGTCTCATGCCATGTACACACGATCGATTTTCTCGACGGTGAAAACACCGTCGAGAAAATCAACGGGAAAAACAAGGAATGGCTTGGTCCCCTACACACGGCCGGTTTTCATGACATTTTTTCTCTTGGTCGAGAAAAACAACCGTGTGTAGGCTCCCCGGCAGTGTTTCCCTATGGGAAAACTGCAGCGGAAAAAAATGCAGTGAATCACGACGAGAAAAATTAAAGCATGTCCTAATTTTTCTCGTCGTGATTCTTGCCGTTTTTCTCGTCGGGAAAAATGATGGAAAGCCCACACACGGTCGTTTTTCTCGTCAAAGAGAAAAAATTACATTTTTCCCGACGAGAAAAATGGTCGTGTGTACGCGGCATTATCTTTTCCCAGTAATGATTGCTTCATTTATGAGATTTTGCTTTTGCTTTAAAGCCATCTTTTGTTTGAGAGCAGATTTTGATATATTTATTTTATTTTTTGAGTAATTATGTAAATATTTATTTATGTATATTCTGTATATTGATTTTATGTTTATTGATTGCAAGAATTTTAATAAAGAAAAATTGGGAAGAATGCCCCTTACATTGTTTATCAGTGGGAAGAATGTTTCTTACATTGGGGGTCAGTGGAAAGAATGTCCCTTATATTGGTGGTCAATAGAAAGAAAACCCCCTACATTGGTGGTCAGTGGAAAGAATGTCCCTTACCTTGGTGATCAGTGGGAAGAATGTTCCTTACATTGGGGCTTAAGGGAAGAATGTCCCTTACATTGGTGGACAGTAGGGATGAGCTCGGTGTTCGAGTCGAACATACGTTCGACTCGAACATCGGCTGTTCGATCGTTCGCCGAACAACGAACGATTTGGGCCGTTCGCGCCTAATTCGCAGCCCACAATGCACTACGCCATCGCAGTTTCATCCAGGCGCTGTGATTGGCCAAGCATGCACTGTGACCCCGCATGCTTGGCCAATCACAGCGCCAGCAGCGAGGAGAGCAATGATTGGCCACAGGCAGGATGCCTGTGGCCAATTATTGCTGAGGGTGTTTAGTACACGCCCCACACTATAAAAGGCTGCCAGCACGGCGGCCTAGTGTAGTGTGTTCCGGAGCAGGGAAAGAGAAGCATAGGCAGGGACAGTGACATTTTTTTTTTCTTGCTTAACCTGGATTCCTTTAGTTTAGGGAAAGAGAAGGATAGGTAGGGAGAGTGTCAGTCTGTTTTACTGTGCTAAACCTTGTTTGTAGGGACAGGGAAGGACAGTGAGGGAAATTCTCATTGTGCTATACTGTGCTAAAGCATTCCTCATCAACCATCTTTAAAAAAACATTTTTTATAGGGACAGAAAACTATAGGTAGGGAGAGTGTCAGTGTGTTTTACTGTGCTAAACCTTGTTTGTAGGGACAGGGAAGGACAGTGAGGGGAATTCTCATTGTGCTATACTGTGCTAAAGCATTCCTCATCAACCATCTTTAAAAAAAACATTTTTTATAGGGACAGAAAACTATAGGTAGGGAGAGTGTCAGTGTGTTTTACTGTGCTAAACCTTGTTTGTAGGGACAGGGAAGGACAGTGAGGGAAATTCTCATTGTGCTATACTGTGCTAAAGCATTCCTCATCAACCATCTTTAAAAAAACATTTTTTATAGGGACAGAAAACTATAGGTAGGGAGAGTGTCAGTGTGTTTTACTGTGCTAAACCTTGTTTGTAGGGACAGGGAAGGACAGTGAGGGAAATTCTCATTGTGCTATACTGTGCTAAAGCATTCCTCATCAACCATCTTTAAAAAAACATTTTTTATAGGGACAGAAAACTATAGGTAGGGAGAGTGTCAGTGTGTTTTACTGTGCTAAACCTTGTTTGTAGGGACAGGGAAGGACAGTGAGGGAAATTCTCATTGTGCTATACTGTGCTAAAGCATTCCTCATCAACCATCTTTAAAAAAACATTTTTATAGGGACAGAAAACTATAGGTAGGGAGAGTGTCAGTGTGTTTTACTGTGCTAAACCTTGTTTGTAGGGACAGGGAAGGACAGTGAGGGAAATTCTCATTGTGCTATACTGTGCTAAAGCATTCCTCATCAACCATCTTTAAAAAAAAAATTTTTTATAGGGACAGAAAACTATAGGTAGGGAGAGTGTCAGTGTGTTTTACTGTGCTAAACCTTGTTTGTAGGGACAGGGAAGGACAGTGAGGGAAATTCTCATTGTGCTATACTGTGCTAAAGCATTCCTCATCAACCATCTTTAAAAAAAAAAAATTTTATAGGGACAGAAAACTATAGGTAGGGAGAGTGTCAGTGTGTTTTACTGTGCTAAACCTTGTTTGTAGGGACAGGGAAGGACAGTGAGGGAAATTCTCATTGTGCTATACTGTGCTAAAGCATTCCTCATCAACCATCTTTAAAAAAAAAATTTTTTATAGGGACAGAAAACTATAGGTAGGGAGAGTGTCAGTGTGTTTTACTGTGCTAAACCTTGTTTGTAGGGACAGGGAAGGACAGTGAGGGAAATTCTCATTGTGCTATACTGTGCTAAAGCATTCCTCATCAACCATCTTTAAAAAAAAAAAAATTATAGGGACAGAAAACTATAGGTAGGGAGAGTGTCAGTGTGTTTTACTGTGCTAAACCTTGTTTGTAGGGACAGGGAAGGACAGTGAGGGAAATTCTCATTGTGCTATACTGTGCTAAAGCATTCCTCATCAACCATCTTTAAAAAAAAAAATTTTTATAGGGACAGAAAACTATAGGTAGGGAGAGTGTCAGTGTGTTTTACTGTGCTAAACCTTGTTTGTAGGGACAGGGAAGGACAGTGAGGGAAATTCTCATTGTGCTATACTGTGCTAAAGCATTCCTCATCAACCATCTTTTAAAAAAAAAAAATTATAGGGACAGAAAACTATAGGTAGGGAGAGTGTCAGTGTGTTTTACTGTGCTAAACCTTGTTTGTAGGGACAGGGAAGGACAGTGAGGGAAATTCTCATTGTGCTATACTGTGCTAAAGCATTCCTCATCAACCAACTTTAAAAAAAAAAATTTTTTATAGGGACAGAAAACTATAGGTAGGGAGAGTGTCAGTGTGTTTTACTGTGCTAAACCTTGTTTGTAGGGACAGGGAAGGACAGTGAGGGAAATTCTCATTGTGCTATACTGTGCTAAAGCATTCCTCATCAACCATCTTTAAAAAAACATTTTTTATAGGGACAGAAAACTATAGGTAGGGAGAGTGTCAGTGTGTTTTACTGTGCTAAACCTTGTTTGTAGGGACAGGGAAGGACAGTGAGGGAAATTCTCATTGTGCTATACTGTGCTAAAGCATTCCTCATCAACCATCTTTAAAAAAAAAAAATTATAGGGACAGAAAACTATAGGTAGGGAGAGTGTCAGTGTGTTTTACTGTGCTAAACCTTGTTTGTAGGGACAGGGAAGGACAGTGAGGGAAATTCTCATTGTGCTATACTGTGCTAAAGCATTCCTCATCAACCATCTTTAAAAAAAAAAAATTATAGGGACAGAAAACTATAAGTAGGGAGAGTGTCAGTGTGTTTTACTGTGCTAAACCTTGTTTGTAGGGACAGGGAAGGACAGTGAGGGAAATTCTCATTGTGCTATACTGTGCTAAAGCATTCCTCATCAACCATCTTTAAAAAAACATTTTTTATAGGGACAGAAAACTATAGGTAGGGAGAGTGTCAGTGTGTTTTACTGTGCTAAACCTTGTTTGTAGGGACAGGGAAGGACAGTGAGGGAAATTCTCATTGTGCTATACTGTGCTAAAGCATTCCTCATCAACCATCTTTAAAAAAAAAAATTATAGGGACAGAAAACTATAGGTAGGGAGAGTGTCAGTGTGTTTTACTGTGCTAAACCTTGTTTGTAGGGACAGGGAAGGACAGTGAGGGAAATTCTCATTGTGCTATACTGTGCTAAAGCATTCCTCATCAACCATCTTTAAAAAAAAAAAATTATAGGGACAGAAAACTATAGGTAGGGAGAGTGTCAGTGTGTTTTACTGTGCTAAACCTTGTTTGTAGGGACAGGGAAGGACAGTGAGGGAAATTCTCATTGTGCTATACTGTGCTAAAGCATTCCTCATCAACCATCTTTAAAAAAACATTTTTTATAGGGACAGAAAACTATAGGTAGGGAGAGTGTCAGTGTGTTTTACTGTGCTAAACCTTGTTTGTAGGGACAGGGAAGGACAGTGAGGGAAATTCTCATTGTGCTATACTGTGCTAAAGCATTCCTCATCAACCATCTTTAAAAAAACATTTTTATAGGGACAGAAAACTATAGGTAGGGAGAGTGTCAGTGTGTTTTACTGTGCTAAACCTTGTTTGTAGGGACAGGGAAGGACAGTGAGGGAAATTCTCATTGTGCTATACTGTGCTAAAGCATTCCTCATCAACCATCTTTAAAAAAAAAAATTTTTATAGGGACAGAAAACTATAGGTAGGGAGAGTGTCAGTGTGTTTTACTGTGCTAAACCTTGTTTGTAGGGACAGGGAAGGACAGTGAGGGAAATTCTCATTGTGCTATACTGTGCTAAAGCATTCCTCATCAACCATCTTTAAAAAAAAAAAAATTATAGGGACAGAAAACTATAGGTAGGGAGAGTGTCAGTGTGTTTTACTGTGCTAAACCTTGTTTGTAGGGACAGGGAAGGACAGTGAGGGAAATTCTCATTGTGCTATACTGTGCTAAAGCATTCCTCATCAACCATCTTTAAAAAAAAAAAATTATAGGGACAGAAAACTATAGGTAGGGAGAGTGTCAGTGTGTTTTACTGTGCTAAACCTTGTTTGTAGGGACAGGGAAGGACAGTGAGGGAAATTCTCATTGTGCTATACTGTGCTAAAGCATTCCTCATCAACCATCTTTAAAAAAACATTTTTTATAGGGACAGAAAACTATAGGTAGGGAGAGTGTCAGTGTGTTTTACTGTGCTAAACCTTGTTTGTAGGGACAGGGAAGGACAGTGAGGGAAATTCTCATTGTGCTATACTGTGCTAAAGCATTCCTCATCAACCATCTTTAAAAAAAAAAAATATAGGGACAGAAAACTATAGGTAGGGAGAGTGTCAGTGTGTTTTACTGTGCTAAACCTTGTTTGTAGGGACAGGGAAGGACAGTGAGGGAAATTCTCATTGTGCTATACTGTGCTAAAGCATTCCTCATCAACCATCTTTAAAAAAAAAAAATTATAGGGACAGAAAACTATAGGTAGGGAGAGTGTCAGTGTGTTTTACTGTGCTAAACCTTGTTTGTAGGGACAGGGAAGGACAGTGAGGGAAATTCTCATTGTGCTATACTGTGCTAAAGCATTCCTCATCAACCATCTTTAAAAAAACATTTTTTATAGGGACAGAAAACTATAGGTAGGGAGAGTGTCAGTGTGTTTTACTGTGCTAAACCTTGTTTGTAGGGACAGGGAAGGACAGTGAGGGAAATTCTCATTGTGCTATACTGTGCTAAAGCATTCCTCATCAACCATCTTTAAAAAAACATTTTTATAGGGACAGAAAACTATAGGTAGGGAGAGTGTCAGTGTGTTTTACTGTGCTAAACCTTGTTTGTAGGGACAGGGAAGGACAGTGAGGGAAATTCTCATTGTGCTATACTGTGCTAAAGCATTCCTCATCAACCATCTTTAAAAAAAAAATTTTTTATAGGGACAGAAAACTATAGGTAGGGAGAGTGTCAGTGTGTTTTACTGTGCTAAACCTTGTTTGTAGGGACAGGGAAGGACAGTGAGGGAAATTCTCATTGTGCTATACTGTGCTAAAGCATTCCTCATCAACCATCTTTAAAAAAAAAATTTTTTATAGGGACAGAAAACTATAGGTAGGGAGAGTGTCAGTGTGTTTTACTGTGCTAAACCTTGTTTGTAGGGACAGGGAAGGACAGTGAGGGAAATTCTCATTGTGCTATACTGTGCTAAAGCATTCCTCATCAACCATCTTTAAAAAAAAAATTTTTTATAGGGACAGAAAACTATAGGTAGGGAGAGTGTCAGTGTGTTTTACTGTGCTAAACCTTGTTTGTAGGGACAGGGAAGGACAGTGAGGGAAATTCTCATTGTGCTATACTGTGCTAAAGCATTCCTCATCAACCATCTTTAAAAAAAAAAAATTATAGGGACAGAAAACTATAGGTAGGGAGAGTGTCAGTGTGTTTTACTGTGCTAAACCTTGTTTGTAGGGACAGGGAAGGACAGTGAGGGAAATTCTCATTGTGCTATACTGTGCTAAAGCATTCCTCATCAACCATCTTTAAAAAAAAAAGTTTTTATAGGGACAGAAAACTATAGGTAGGGAGAGTGTCAGTGTGTTTTACTGTGCTAAACCTTGTTTGTAGGGACAGGGAAGGACAGTGAGGGAAATTCTCATTGTGCTATACTGTGCTAAAGCATTCCTCATCAACCATCTTTTAAAAAAAAAAAATTATAGGGACAGAAAACTATAGGTAGGGAGAGTGTCAGTGTGTTTTACTGTGCTAAACCTTGTTTGTAGGGACAGGGAAGGACAGTGAGGGAAATTCTCATTGTGCTATACTGTGCTAAAGCATTCCTCATCAACCAACTTTAAAAAAAAATTTTTTTATAGGGACAGAAAACTATAGGTAGGGAGAGTGTCAGTGTGTTTTACTGTGCTAAACCTTGTTTGTAGGGACAGGGAAGGACAGTGAGGGAAATTCTCATTGTGCTATACTGTGCTAAAGCATTCCTCATCAACCATCTTTGAAATCCTTGTTTTTTGGACAGTCAGGGAAATTGTCATTGTGCTATTCTGTGCGAAAGCAATCATCCTCAACCATATTTAGAAATCCTTAAGTAAAGGGACAGAGAAGGACACCTGAAGGTAGCCCTTATTGCTTTTTTTCCCATCTCCCTGCAGGCCATCCATTAGAATGTCTGGAAGGCAAACAAGGAGAGGCAGACAGTCAGGAGGCAATAAAAGAGGGCAAGCAGGCTCTGTGTCTGGGGGCAACAGTGCTGGTCGTGGACGCGGTGCATTGTCATCAGCACATGGCCATGGGACACGCTTGTCCTTCTTTTCGGCAGCTGGACATGTTGAGCCACATCATGCCGAAGACTTGGTAGAGTGGATGACCAAGCCCTCCTCCTCCTCCTCATCCTCTCTCACCCAGGCTCAGGGTACTGGCAAAGCAGCTGCCAAAGCATCCTCTTCCCTGGTATCAATGTCAGACTCATCATCAGTCACTCCTTCCCTAGACCCACCATGTCCTCCTCCTGAGGAGTCCCCCGAACTGTTTGAGCACAGTGTTGGGTACATGCTCCAGGAGGATGCCCAGCGTTTCGAAGGGTCTGATGATGAAACCCAGCTAGAGGAAGGCAGTAGCGTGAGAGCAGACAGAGGGGATGCTCAAGAAGGACACCAATCTGGCAGTCATGTTCCAGCAGCTGCAGCATACTGCCAGATTGGCTCCAGTGATGAGGAGGGAGGGGATGATGAGGTCACTGACTCCACGTGGGTGCCTAATAGGAGAGAGGAGGAGGAGGAGGATGAGGAGGAGGCACATCTCCAACGAGGCAGGATGCCCTTTGGTGGCCAGCGTAAGGGCAGTACACCGACGGAATCACACCGCAGAGCTCCGCCTGTGCAGGGCGCTGCCTCTGCCCGTCATTCAAAAAGTTCTTTGGTGTGGGCCTTTTTTGAGGCTAGTGCATCAGATCGCACAGCTGCTGTTTGCAACATATGTCTCAAGCGTATATCGCGTGGCCAAAACATCAGCCGCTTGGGTACCACATGCCTGACCAGACATATGTTGACCTGCCATGCAGCTCGTTGGCAAGCCTACCTCAAAGACCCACACCGAAGAACAAAGCGGACCTCTCCTTGCACCGCATCAGCTGGGATCTCCAACCCCACTATAACTTCAGTCCTCTCTGAAACATGCACTGAGAGGAATGAAGGTGTAGAATTAGGTGTGTCACAGCCAAGTACTTGCGGCCACTCTGCTAGCAGTACACCGACGTCCGATTCTAGCAGGCAAATTTCCCTGCCCCAGCTGCTGGACCGTCGAAAGAAGTTCACTCCCAGCCATCCACATGCCCAGCGGTTGAATGCTAGCTTGGCTAAATTGCTAGCGCTTCAACTGCTGCCTTTTCAGTTGGTAGACTCGGCCCCCTTCCGTGAGTTTGTGCAATGTGCGGTTCCTCAGTGGCAGGTTCCCAAACGCCACTTTTTCTCACGGAAGGCTATTCCGGCTCTCTACCGGCATGTGGAAGGCAATGTCTTGGCCTCGCTGGACAGGGCGGTCAGCGGTAAGGTGCATATTACCGCTGACTCATGGTCCAGCAGGCATGGACAGGGACGTTACCTTTCTTTCACGGCCCATTGGGTCACTCTTTTGGCAGCTGGGAAGGATGCAGGACAAGGTACAGTAGTGTTGGAGGTTGTTCCACCGCCACGCCTCCAAAATGCTACTACTGGTTGTGACACACCTCTCTCCTCCACCCCCTCCTCTTCTTCTTCCTCCATGGCCTCTTCTTGTGCTTTGTCCTCTGAACCAGCGGTGCTCCGTAGGCGTTCAAGGGGCTACGCAAGTACGCAGGCAAAAAGATGCCATGCCGTGCTTGCGCTGGTGTGTTTGGGGGACAGGAGCCACACTGGGGCAGAGGTCCTGTCTGCTCTGCAGGGCCAGGCCGAGAGGTGGTTGACGCCACGCCAGCTTAAGCCAGGAATGGTGGTTTGCGACAATGGCACCAACCTCCTCTCCGCCCTCCGACAGGGACAACTGACCCATGTGCCCTGTGTGGCTCACGTCCTTAACCTGGTGGTGCAGCGGTTCTTGGGCAGGTACCCGGGCTTACAGGATGTCCTGAGGCAGGCCAGGAAAGTCTGTGTGCATTTCCGCAGATCTTATAATGCCAGTGCTCGCCTGGCTGAGCTGCAAAAGGAGTTGAACCTGCCCAAGAACCGCCTTATATGTGACATGCCCACCAGGTGGAACTCAACGTTGGCCATGCTGCAGCGGCTGCACACGCAGCAGAGGGCCATCAATGAGTACCTGTGCGACTACGGCACCAGGACAGGGTCAGGGGAGCTTGGTTTTTTTTCTCCACGCCAGTGGGGCATGATCAGGGATGCATGCACTGTCCTGGCACCATTTGAGGAGGCCACGAGGATGGTGAGCAGTGACAGTGCATGCATCAGTGACACTGTACCTCTTGTCCACCTGTTGGAGCACACGCTGCGTGGAATAATGGACAGGGCACTTGAGGCAGAACAGAGGCAGGAAGAGGAGGACTTCCTTGCCTCTCAAGGCCCCCTTTACCCAGACAGTGTTCCTTCTGTCCCACCCATCGCACAGGAAGAGGACGAGGAGGAGGAGGAGGATTGTGTCAGCATGGAGGTGGAGCCTGGCACTCAGCAGCATCAACAGCAGCAGTCTTTTAGGAATGATTTACAGTCCCAAGAAACCCGTGGACTTGTACGTGGCTGGGAGGAGGTGGCTGCGGATCATGTCGTCCTTAGTGACCCAGAGGACTCCGGACCGAATGCCTCAGCTAACCTACGCTGCATGGCCTCCCTGATCCTGCAAAGTCTGCGGAAGGATCCTCGTATTCTTCAGATCAAGGAGAGAGACCATTACTGGCTGGCCACTCTCCTTGATCCACGGTACAAGGGTAAGGTTGCGGACCTTATGTTACCGTCGCAGAGGGAGCAGAGGATGAGACAACCCTGGGAGGCCTTGCAGAAAGGTCTGTGCAACGCGTTCCCAGAGACTGGGAGGTTACAAACTCCTGGTCCTGGACAACGAGTTGCTGAGGCTTCGGCCAGTCAAAGAAGGAGCGGTGGGGAAGGTGGCCGTCTGACCGATGCGTTCAGACAATTCTTTAGTCCGCAGCCCCAAAGTATGATCGGTTCCAGCAACCATCGCCAGCGTCTGATAAACATGGTGCAGGAATATCTAGGGGCAAGGTCAGACTTGGACACCTTCCCCACCGAAAATCCTCTGGCTTACTGGGTCTTGAGGATGGATCACTGGCCAGAGCTTGCACAGTATGCAATTGAGCTACTGGCCTGTCCTGCATCCAGCGTTCTTTCGGAACGCACATTCAGTGCTGCTGGAGGATTTGTCACGGATCACAGGGTGCGCCTGTCCACCGACTCGGTTGATCGACTGACTTTCATCAAGATGAACCAGTCTTGGATCACCGCCAGCTACCACACACCTGATGCTGATATAACAGACTAATTGATTTTAACATGTCACATCCCTTCAAGACTGATGCTGAGTGCCTGTGCTGTTATGTTGACTGGCTATCCTCCTCCTCCGAGTCCTCAATGATACGATTGATGATGTTAGCTTGGAAGATCATTTTTGTTTATGGGTGCCGCCACCAGTGCCTAACGCCCAATTTTTCAGCCCCTGTTTAACAGGGGCGTGTAATTACAATTTTTGAAGCAATACTTTGCAACAGGGCTCATTGCTGTGCTCCAAGTACAGTATCTGTGAGGGGTTGCAGTGTTGTGCCACCAGTGCCTAAGGCCCAATTTTTCAGCCCCTGTTTAACAGGGGCGTGTAATTACAATTTTTAAAGCAATACTTTGCAACAGGGCTCATTGCTGTGCTCCAAGTACAGTATCTGTGAGGGGTTGCAGTGTTGTGCCACCAGTGCCTAAGGCCCAATTTTTCAGCCCCTGTTCAACAGGGGCATGTAATTACAATTCTTGATCTAATAATTCACAGCAGGGCCCATTGCTGCACCCACCAAGAGTAACTCTGAGGGTTTACAGTGTTGTGGCAACGCCACCACCACCACCACCACGAAAGGCCCAATTTTTCAGCCCCTGTTCAAAAGGGGCATGTAATTACAATTCTTGATCTAATAATTCACAGCAGGGCCCATTCCTGCACCCACCAAGAGTAACTCTGAGGGCTTACAGTGTTGTGGCAACACCACCACCACCACCACCACCACGAAAGGCCCAATTTTTCAGCCCCTGTTCAACAGGGGCATGCAATTACAATTCTTGATCTAATAATTCACAGCAGGGCCCATTGCTGCACCCACCAAGAGTAACTGTCAGGGCTTACAGTGTTGTGGCACCAGCACCACCATCAAAGGCCCAATTTTTACTACCACTGTTCAACAATTATATGTAATTACAATTCCTGATATAATAGTTGACAGCAGGGCGTTCCAGCACCAACCAAGAGTAACTGTGAGTGCTTACAGTGTTGTGCCAACACCAACAACTAAGGGGCCTATTTCTGCAGAGTATATACGGCAGGTCCCTACTTTCAAACATCCAACTTACAAACGACTCCTACTTGCAAACGCAAGAAGACAACAGGAAGTGAGAGGAAATCTACCCCTAGGAAGGAAAATTCTCTCCTGTAAGAATTAATATGGGAGAAAGGTGTCTCCTCTGTACTGATGCTTTATCACCAATCCTTGTTTCAAGAAAAACACCACATTTCAAAAACAGTTGTCATTGGGACGGAAAGTGAGGTGAAATGTTCTGAACAGGGGCACAGACAGCAAAACAAATGTTACAGGGGTGATAACCCTTACCTATGTTTTCAAAAAAGTTTAAAAATAGATTTTTGGGCTGGAGCTACACTTAAACAATGTACCTGTTCAAAATTACAAACAGATTCTACATAAGAACAAACCTACAGTCCCTGTCTTGTATGCACCGCCTGTATACGGCTGTTCAGAGTATATAGGGCCTTTTTTATTTTATGTGTGGGGTTCCCCTTAATATCCATACAAGACCCAAAGGGGCTGGTAATGGGCTGGGGTAGGGGGGGGGGGGGGTCATGGGGTAGCTATGCCATTTTTCTTAAAGATTTTCATCCATATTACCGGGACCAGACATTACATTAAAGCCGCAAGCAGTTTTAAATTGCTTTTTTTTTCCTTTAGAAGTGTCATTTTGTGCAGGGACAGTTCTAAACACGGGAAACACGTGGCACTTCACAGGCATACTTTAGACACCCCCCAGGTACGATATTTAAAGGAATATTTGACTTTTTTTTTTCACTTTATGCATCATTAAAATGACTGCTCCCGAAAAACGACCGTTTTTAAAACTTCTTTTTGCATTGATACATGTCCCCTGGTGCAGAACCCGGTTCCCAAACCCTTTTTAGGACAATAACATGCATAATAGTCGTTATAATTAGCACTTTAGAATTCGAACGTTCGCATCCATTGTATTTAATAGGGTTCTAATGTTCGTACGAACTTTCGGTCCGTTCGCGGGTTCTGGTGCGAACCGAACCCGGGGGTGTTCGGCTCATCACTAGTGGACAGTGGGAAGAATGCCCTGTACATTGGGCTTAGTGGAAAGAATGCCCCTTACATTGGATATTAGTGGGAAGAATGCTCCTTACATTGATTATCAGTAGGGAAGAGCCTGATGTTCGAGTCGAACGTAAGTTTCGAACATCGGGTGCTCACTTGTTCGCCGAACAGCGAACATTATGCAGTGTTCGCGGCAAATTCGAAAGCCGCGGAACACCAAAATGACATTTCTAAAGGAAAAAAGTAATTTAAAACTGCCTGCGGCTGTAATGAAATGTCGGATCCCGGCAATATAGATAATAATCATTAAAAAAAACGGCGCAGCAAAATAAAAAAATGCGTGGGGTCCCAAAATCCATACCAGGCCCTTCAGGTCTGGTATACATATTAAGGGGAACCCTGCGCCAATTTTTTTTTTTAAAATGACGTAGGGGTCCCCCCAAAATTCATACCAGACCTTTATCCGAGCATGCAACCTGGCAGGCCGCAGGAAAAGGGGGGACGAGAGAGTGCCCCCCCTCCTGAACCGTACCAGGTCACATTTCAGGCCACGTGGGGAGGGTGCTTTGGGGTCCCTCAAATGGGATCTGAAAATTCATTACAGCCGCAGGCAGTTTTAAATGAGATTTTTTCCTTTAGAAAAATCTGTGGTATTGTTCTAAACACAGGAAAGATGCGCTACTTTACAGGCATTCTAAGGAAACCCCGCCCCCCCCCCCCCCCAGGCACGATATTTAAAGGAATATTTGATTTTTATTGTTCACTTTAGGCATTATTAAAATCACTGCTCCTGAAAAAATGGCTGTTTTTAGAACTTATTTTTGCATTGATACATGTCCCCTGGGGCAGGACCCGGGTCCCCAAACACTTTTTATGGCAATAACTTGCATATAAGCCTTTAAAATGAGCACTTTCGATTTTTTTAATGTTCGTGTCCCATAGACTTTAACGGTGTTCGCACAAATTTTTTGCCTGTTTGCATGTTTTGGTGCGAAACGAACCGGGGGGTGTTCGGCTCATCCCTAGTTATCAGTAGGAAGAATGCTCCTTACATTGGTTATCAATGGGAAGAATGTCCCTTACATTGATGATCAAAGAGTAGAAAGATACTTACATTGTTATCAGTGGGAAGAATACCCCTTACATTGATGATCAAAGAGCAGAATGCTCCTTACATTGGGGGGTAAGTGGAAATAATGCCCCTAACATTGGTGGTCAGTGAAAAGAATGTCCCTTACATTGTGATCAGTGAGAAGAATGCCACTTAAATTTGTGGTTATTGGTAAGAATGTCCTTTATATTAGTGGTCAGTATGCCAGACTTACCAACAGCTAAAAAGATCATTGGTATCATTCCGCTGACTGGAATTATGCAGACACTATCAGATGAAAGGTCAATCAGCCACAGCTCTAGGAACTCCTAGTAACCTCTGGAGCAGGGGTAGGGAACCTTAGCTCTCCAGCTGTTTTGAAACTACAAGTCCCATGAGACATTGCAAGACCCTGACAATCACAGGCATGACTCCTAGAGGCAGAGGCATGATGGGATTTGTAGTTTCGAAACAGCTGGAGAGCCAAGGTTCCCTACCCCTGCTCTGGAGGAACCCTGTTTGAGAATGACTGCTCTATAAAACTGCTGTGATAATAGATATTATTCTGTATAACTAGAGGAATAGTCTTTCATGGAGATTACTGGGGGCCCATTTAATGGTTTTGCTATGGGGCCTCACCGCAAATATCTACAGCCTTGGTTCTTGTGTAAGCTTCAACCAGATCAAATTGGAGTGGGCAAAGTACATGAAGATTTCAAGCCAAATTCAAACTAACTCAACCATCTAAAAATTCAATAGACTGAAAAAAATATTACAGTAGATGTAATCCCAATCCCTAAAATATTATAATAAATGTTAAGATGTTAATGTCATTTTAAAAGTAATTTCACTCTTTTTAAATCAGCAGTTTTCAGTAAAATAACCCCTGAGGATCCTGCCATGAAGGTCCTTGTTTAAGCATTTCTTGTTAAGGCTGATAGCGCTCTGTTCCTATCTCTTTGTTCTTGCGTTCTAACCCCATCACATGGGCTTCCGATAGAGTATGGTCTACTCTTGTCACCATCTGAAAACCTATCCTGAGAAAATGCTATACTTGGTGCATGTTTAGTTGGCTACAAAGAGGTTGAAGAAATTATTCTGTGTTGCAATTACATAGAAATGCAATCATATAAATATAATTCAAATAGCACCTGAAGGTGTAATTCTACTCACCGCACATAGAAATCTGAATGGGGTGTAGTGCAATAGCTCAAACATACCTCCATATATACTGATACGATACTGGTTTACGTGCATAATCTAAATAAACAAACGACTAGAAATATGTATAAACACAGTAAATATGCAAAATTTTAAGTACATTTAACCTACAGGATGACATTTCCTCAAGAGATACTGTTTCCTGGACAATGAGGAGGACACACTTCTCCTGAAAAAAATGTGAGAACAAGGAAAGTGAAAATTGTTCTGTTCCTAACATTGAATGCATGGCATTTAGTAAGTCTAGTAAACCAGCATAGGTAGCTAGATTCATTATATATGAAATTGCCAATAGGAGATACATTTTCAGTCCAGTAGCTAAACGGTAGTGATGAGCCGAACACCCCCGGGTTCGGTTCGCACCAGAACCCGCGAACGGACCGAAAGTTCGTACGAACATTAGAACCCTATTAAATACAATGGATGCGAACGTTCGAATTCTAAAGTGCTAATTATAACAACTATTATGCATGTTATTGTCCTAAAAAGGGTTTGGGAACCCGGGTTCTGCACCAGGGGACATGTATCAATGCAAAAAGAAGTTTTAAAAACGGTCGTTTTTCGGGAGCAGTCATTTTAATGATGCATAAAGTGAAAAAAAAAAAGTCAAATATTCCTTTAAATATCGTACCTGGGGGGTGTCTAAAGTATGCCTGTGAAGTGCCACGTGTTTCCCGTGTTTAGAACTGTCCCTGCACAAAATGACACTTCTAAAGGAAAAAAAAGCCATTTAAAACTGCTTGCGGCTTTAATGTAATGTCTGGTCCCGGTAATATGGATGAAAATCTTTAAGAAAAATGGCATAGCTACCCCATGACCCCCCCCCCCCTACCCCAGCCCATTACCAGCCCCTTTGGGTCTTGTATGGATATTAAGGGGAACCCCGCACATAAAATAAAAAAGGCCCTATATACTCTGAACAGCCGTATACAGGCGGTGCATACAAGACAGGGACTGTAGGTTTGTTCTTATGTAGAATCTGTTTGTAATTTTGAACAGGTACATTGTTGAAGTGTAGCTCCAGCCCAAAAATCTATTTTTAAACTTTTTGGAAAACATAGGTAAGGGTTATCACCCCTGTAACATTTGTTTTGCTGTCTGTGCCCCTGTTCAGAACATTTCACCTCACTTTCCGTCCCAATGACAACTGTTTTTGAAATGTGGTGTTTTTCTTGAAACAAGGATTGCTGATAAAGCATCAGTACAGAGGAGACACCTTTCTCCCATATTTATTCTTACAGGAGAGAATTTTCCTTCCTAGTGGTAGATTTCCTCTCACTTCCTGTTGTCTTCTTGCGTTTGCAAGTAGGAGTCGTTTGTAAGTTGGATGTTTGAAAGTAGGGACCTGCCGTATATACTCTGCAGAAATAGGCCCCTTAGTTGTTGGTGTTGGCACAACACTGTAAGCACTCACAGTTACTCTTGGTTGGTGCTGGAACGCCCTGCTGTCAACTATTATATCAGGAATTTTAATTACATATAATTGTTGAACAGTGGTAGTAAAAATTGGGCCTTTGATGGTGGTGCTGGTGCCACAACACTGTAAGCCCTGACAGTTACTCTTGGTGGGTGCAGCAATGGGCCCTGCTGTGAATTATTAGATCAAGAATTGTAATTGCATGCCCCTGTTGAACAGGGGCTGAAAAATTAGGCCTTTCGTGGTGGTGGTGGTGGTGGTGGTGTTGCCACAACACTGTAAGCCCTCAGAGTTACTCTTGGTGGGTGCAGGAATGGGCCCTGCTGTGAATTATTAGATCAAGAATTGTAATTACATGCCCCTCTTGAACAGGGGCTGAAAAATTGGGCCTTTCGTGGTGGTGGTGGTGGTGGTGGCGTTGCCACAACACTGTAAGCCCTCAGAGTTACTCTTGGTGGGTGCAGCAATGGGCCCTGCTGTGAATTATTAGATCAAGAATTGTAATTGCATGCCCCTGTTGAACAGGGGCTGAAAAATTGGGCCTTAGGCACTGGTGGCACAACACTACAACCCCTCACAGATACGTTACTTGGAGCACAGCAATGAGCCCTGTTGCAAAGTATTGCTTCAAAAATTGTAATGACACGCCCCTGTTAAACAGGGGCTGAAAAATTGGGCCTTAGGCACTGGTGCCACAACACTCCAACCCCTCACAGATACTGTACTTGGAGCACAGCAATGAGCCCTATGGCAAATTATTGCTAAAAAAATTGTAATTACACGCCCCTGTAAAACAGGGGCTGAAAAATTGGGCCTTAGCCACTGGTGGCGGCACCCATAAACAAAAATGATCTTCCAAGCTATCATCATCAATCGTATCATTGAGGACTCAGAGGAGGAGGATAGCCAGTCAACATAACAGCACAGGCACTCAGCATCAGCATCAGTCTTGAAGGGATGTAACATGCTAAAATCAATTAGTCTGTTATATCAGCATCAGGTGTGTGGTAGCTGGTGGTGATCCAAGACTGGTTCATCTTGATGAAAGTCAGTCGATCAACCGAGTCGGTGGACAGGCGCACCCTGTGATCCGTGACAAATCCTCCAGCAGCACTGAATGTGCGTTCCGAAAGAACGCTGGATGCAGGACAGGCCAGTAGCTCAATTGCATACTGTGCAAGCTCTGGCCAGTGATCCATCCTCAAGACCCAGTAAGCCAGAGGATTTTCGGTGGGGAAGGTGTCCAAGTCTGACCTTGCCCCTAGATATTCCTGCACCATGTTTATCAGACGCTGGCGATGGTTGCTGGAACCGATCATACTTTGGGGCTGCGGACTAAAGAATTGTCTGAACGCATCGGTCAGACGGCCACCTTCCCCCCCGCTCCTTCTTTGACTGGCCGAAGCCTCAGCAACTCGTTGTCCAGGACCAGGAGTTTGTAACCTCCCAGTCTCTGGGAACGCGTTGCACAGACCTTTCTGCAAGGCCTCCCGGAGTTGTCTCATCCTCTGCTCCCTCTGCGAAGGTAACATAAGGTCCGCAACCTTACCCTTGTACCGTGGATCAAGGAGAGTGGCCAGCCAGTAATGGTCCCTCTCCTTGATCCGAAGAATACGAGGATCCTTCCGCAGACTTTGCAGGATCAGGGAGGCCATGCAGCGTAGGTTTGCTGAGGCATTCGCTCCGGAGTCCTCTGGGTCACTAAGGACGACATGATCCGCAGCCACCTCCTCCCAGCCACGTACAAGTCCACTGGTTTCTTGGGACTGTAAATCATCCCTAAAAGACTGCTGCTGATGATGCTGAGTGCCAGCCTCCACCTCCATGCTGACACAATCCTCCTCCTCCTCCTCCTCCTCTTCCTCTTCCTGTGCGATGGGTGGGACAGAAGGAACACTGTCTGGGTAAAGGGGGCCTTGAGAGGCAAGGAAGTCCTCCTCTTCCTGCCTCTGTTCTGCCTCAAGTGCCCTGTCCATTATTCCACGCAGCGTGTGCTCCAACAGGTGGACAAGAGGTACAGTGTCACTGATGCATGCACTGTCACTGCTCACCATCCTCGTGGCCTCCTCAAATGGTGCCAGGACAGTGCATGCATCCCTGATCATGCCCCACTGGCGTGGAGAAAAAAAACCAAGCTCCCCTGACCCTGTCCTGGTGCCGTAGTCGCACAGGTACTCATTGATGGCCCTCTGCTGCGTGTGCAGCCGTTGCAGCATGGCCAACGTTGAGTTCCACCTGGTGGGCATGTCACATATAAGGCGGTTCTTGGGCAGGTTCAACTCCTTTTGCAGCTCAGCCAGGCGAGCACTGGCATTATAAGATCTGCGGAAATGCACACAGACTTTCCTGGCCTGCCTCAGGACATCCTGTAAGCCCGGGTACCTGCCCAAGAACCGCTGCACCACCAGGTTAAGGACGTGAGCCACACAGGGCACATGGGTCAGTTGTCCCTGTCGGAGGGCGGAGAGGAGGTTGGTGCCATTGTCGCAAACCACCATTCCTGGCTTAAGCTGGCGTGGCGTCAACCACCTCTCGGCCTGGCCCTGCAGAGCAGACAGGACCTCTGCCCCAGTGTGGCTTCTGTCCCCCAAACACACCAGCGCAAGCACGGCATGGCATCTTTTTGCCTGCGTACTTGCGTAGCCCCGTGAACGGCTACGGAGCACCGCTGGTTCATAGGACAAACCACAGGAAGAGGCCATGGAGGAAGAAGAAGAGGAGGGGGTGGAGGAGAGAGGTGTGTCACAACCAGTAGTAGCATTTTGGAGGCGTGGCGGTGGAACAACCTCCAACACTACTGCACCTTGTCCTGCATCCTTCCCAGCTGCCAAAAGAGTGACCCAATGGGCCGTGAAAGAAAGGTAATGTCCCTGTCCATGCCTGCTGGACCATGAGTCAGCGGTAATATGCACCTTACCGCTGACCACCCTGTCCAGCGAGGCCAAGACATTGCCTTCCACATGCCGGTAGAGAGCCGGAATAGCCTTCCGTGAGAAAAAGTGGCGTTTGGGAACCTGCCACTGAGGAACCGCACATTGCACAAACTCACGGAAGGGGGCCGAGTCTACCAACTGAAAAGGCAGCAGTTGAAGCGCTAGCAATTTAGCCAAGCTAGCATTCAACCGCTGGGCATGTGGATGGCTGGGAGTGAACTTCTTTCGACGGTCCAGCAGCTGGGGCAGGGAAATTTGCCTGCTAGAATCGGACGTCGGTGTACTGCTAGCAGAGTGGCCGCAAGTACTTGGCTGTGACACACCTAATTCTACACCTTCATTCCTCTCAGTGCATGTTTCAGAGAGGACTGAAGTTATAGTGGGGTTGGAGATCCCAGCTGATGCGGTGCAAGGAGAGGTCCGCTTTGTTCTTTGGTGTGGGTCTTTGAGGTAGACTTGCCAACGAGCTGCATGGCAGGTCAACATATGTCTGGTCAGGCATGTGGTACCCAAGCGGCTGATGTTTTGGCCACGCGATATACGCTTGAGACATATGTTGCAAACAGCAGCTGTGCGATCTGATGCACTAGCCTCAAAAAAGGCCCACACCAAGGAACTTTTTGAATGACGAGCAGAGGCAGCGCCCTGCACAGGCGGAGCTCTGCGGTGTGATTCCGTCGGTGTACTGCCCTTACGCTGGCCACCAAAGGGCATCCTGCCTCGTTGGAGATGTGCCTCCTCCTCATCCTCCTCCTCCTCCTCTCTCCTATTAGGCACCCACGTGGAGTCAGTGACCTCATCATCCCCTCCCTCCTCATCACTGGAGCCAATCTGGCGGTATGCTGCAGCTGCTGGAACATGACTGCCAGATTGGTGTCCTTCTTGAGCATCCCCTCTGTCTGCTCTCACGCTACTGCCTTCCTGTAGCTGGGTTTCATCATCAGACCCTTCGAAACGCTGGGCATCCTCCTGGAGCATGTACCCAACACTGTGCTCAAACAGTTCGGGGGACTCCTCAGGAGGAGGACATGGTGGGTCTAGGGAAGGAGTGACTGATGATGAGTCTGACATTGATACCAGGGAAGAGGACGCTTTGGCAGCTGCTTTGCCAGTACCCTGAGCCTGGGTGAGAGAGGATGAGGAGGAGGAGGAGGGCTTGGTCATCCACTCTACCAAGTCTTCGGCATGATGTGGCTCAACATGTCCAGCTGCCGAAAAGAAGGACAAGCGTGTCCCATGGCCATGTGCTGATGACAATGCACCGCGTCCACGACCAGCACTGTTGCCCCCAGACACAGAGCCTGCTTGCCCTCTTTTATTGCCTCCTGACTGTCTGCCTCTCCTTGTTTGCCTTCCAGACATTCTAATAGATGGCCTGCAGGGAGATGGGAAAAAAGCAATAAGGGCTACCTTCAGGTGTCCTTCTCTGTCCCTTTACTTAAGGATTTCTAAATATGGTTGAGGATTATTGCTTTTGCACAGAATAGCACAACGACAATTTCCCTGACTGTCCAAAAAACAAGGATTTCAAAGATGGTTGATGAGGAATGCTTTGGCACACTATAGCACAAGGAGAATTCCCCTCACTTTCCTTCTTTGTCCCTAGAAACAAGGACTGGCACAGTGAAAGAAACTGACACTCTCCCTACCTACAGTTTTCTGTCCCTAGAAAAAATGTTTTTTTAAAGCACACTATAGCACAAGGAGAATTCCCCTCACTTTCCTTCTTTGTCCCTAGAAACAAGGACTGGCACAGTGAAAGAAACTGACACTCTCCCTACCTACAGTTTTCTGTCCCTAGAAAAAATGTTTTTTTAAAGCACACTATAGCACAAGGAGAATTCCCCTCACTTTCCTTCTTTGTCCCTAGAAACAAGGACTGGCACAGTGAAAGAAACTGACACTCTCCCTACCTACAGTTTTCTGTCCCTAGAAAAAATGTTTTTTTAAAGCACACTATAGCACAAGGAGAATTCCCCTCACTTTCCTTCTTTGTCCCTAGAAACAAGGACTGGCACAGTGAAAGAAACTGACACTCTCCCTACCTACAGTTTTCTGTCCCTAGAAAAAATGTTTTTTTAAAGCACACTATAGCACAAGGAGAATTCCCCTCACTTTCCTTCTTTGTCCCTAGAAACAAGGACTGGCACAGTGAAAGAAACTGACACTCTCCCTACCTACAGTTTTCTGTCCCTAGAAAAAATGTTTTTTTAAAGCACACTATAGCACAAGGAGAAATCCCCTCACTTTCCTTCTTTGTCTCTAGAAACAAGGACTGGCACAGTGAAAGAAACTGACACTCTCCCTACCTACAGTTTTCTGTCCCTAGAAAAAATGTTTTTTTAAAGCACACTATAGCACAAGGAGAATTCCCCTCACTTTCCTTCTTTGTCCCTAGAAACAAGGACTGGCACAGTGAAAGAAACGGACACTCTCCCTACCTACAGTTTTCTGTCCCTAGAAAAAATGTTTTTTTAAAGCACACTATAGCACAAGGAGAATTCCCCTCACTTTCCTTCTTTGTCCCTAGAAACAAGGACTGGCACAGTGAAAGAAACTGACACTCTCCCTACCTACAGTTTTCTGTCCCTAGAAAAAATGTTTTTTTAAAGCACACTATAGCACAAGGAGAATTCCCCTCACTTTCCTTCTTTGTCCCTAGAAACAAGGACTGGCACAGTGAAAGAAACTGACACTCTCCCTACCTACAGTTTTCTGTCCCTAGAAAAAATGTTTTTTTAAAGCACACTATAGCACAAGGAGAATTCCCCTCACTTTCCTTCTTTGTCCCTAGAAACAAGGACTGGCACAGTGAAAGAAACTGACACTCTCCCTACCTACAGTTTTCTGTCCCTAGAAAAAATGTTTTTTTTAAAGCACACTATAGCACAAGGAGAATTCCCCTCACTTTCCTTCTTTGTCCCTAGAAACAAGGACTGGCACAGTGAAAGAAACTGACACTCTCCCTACCTACAGTTTTCTGTCCCTAGAAAAAATGTTTTTTTAAAGCACACTATAGCACAAGGAGAAATCCCCTCACTTTCCTTCTTTGTCCCTAGAAACAAGGACTGGCACAGTGAAAGAAACTGACACTCTCCCTACCTACAGTTTTCTGTCCCTAGAAAAAATGTTTTTTTAAAGCACACTATAGCACAAGGAGAATTCCCCTCACTTTCCTTCTTTGTCCCTAGAAACAAGGACTGGCACAGTGAAAGAAACTGACACTCTCCCTACCTACAGTTTTCTGTTCCTAGAAAAAATGTTTTTTTAAAGCACACTATAGCACAAGGAGAATTCCCCTCACTTTCCTTCTTTGTCCCTAGAAACAAGGACTGGCACAGTGAAAGAAACTGACACTCTCCCTACCTACAGTTTTCTGTCCCTAGAAAAAATGTTTTTTTAAAGCACACTATAGCACAAGGAGAATTCCCCTCACTTTCCTTCTTTGTCCCTAGAAACAAGGACTGGCACAGTGAAAGAAACTGACACTCTCCCTACCTACAGTTTTCTGTCCCTAGAAAAAATGTTTTTTTAAAGCACACTATAGCACAAGGAGAATTCCCCTCACTTTCCTTCTTTGTCCCTAGAAACAAGGACTGGCACAGTGAAAGAAACTGACACTCTCCCTACCTACAGTTTTCTGTCCCTAGAAAAAATGTTTTTTTAAAGCATACTATAGCACAAGGAGAATTCCCCTCACTTTCCTTCTTTGTCCCTAGAAACAAGGACTGGCACAGTGAAAGAAACTGACACTCTCCCTACCTACAGTTTTCTGTCCCTAGAAAAAATGTTTTTTTAAAGCACACTATAGCACAAGGAGAATTCCCCTCACTTTCCTTCTTTGTCCCTAGAAACAAGGACTGGCACAGTGAAAGAAACTGACACTCTCCCTACCTACAGTTTTCTGTCCCTAGAAAAAATGTTTTTTTAAAGCACACTATAGCACAAGGAGAATTCCCCTCACTTTCCTTCTTTGTCCCTAGAAACAAGGACTGGTACAGTGAAAGAAACTGACACTCTCCCTACCTACAGTTTTCTGTCCCTAGAAAAAATGTTTTTTTAAAGCACACTATAGCACAAGGAGAATTCCCCTCACTTTCCTTCTTTGTCCCTAGAAACAAGGACTGGCACAGTGAAAGAAACTGACACTCTCCCTACCTACAGTTTTCTGTCCCTAGAAAAAATGTTTTTTTAAAGCACACTATAGCACAAGGAGAAATCCCCTCACTTTCCTTCTTTGTCCCTAGAAACAAGGACTGGCACAGTGAAAGAAACTGACACTCTCCCTACCTACAGTTTTCTGTCCCTAGAAAAAATGTTTTTTTTAAAGCACACTATAGCACAAGGAGAATTCCCCTCACTTTCCTTCTTTGTCCCTAGAAACAAGGACTGGCACAGTGAAAGAAACTGACACTCTCCCTACCTACAGTTTTCTGTCCCTAGAAAAAATGTTTTTTTAAAGCACACTATAGCACAAGGAGAATTCCCCTCACTTTCCTTCTTTGTCCCTAGAAACAAGGACTGGCACAGTGAAAGAAACTGACACTCTCCCTACCTACAGTTTTCTGTCCCTAGAAAAAATGTTTTTTTAAAGCACACTATAGCACAAGGAGAATTCCCCTCACTTTCCTTCTTTGTCCCTAGAAACAAGGACTGGCACAGTGAAAGAAACTGACACTCTCCCTACCTACAGTTTTCTGTCCCTAGAAAAAATGTTTTTTTAAAGCACACTATAGCACAAGGAGAATTCCCCTCACTTTCCTTCTTTGTCCCTAGAAACAAGGACTGGCACAGTGAAAGAAACTGACACTCTCCCTACCTACAGTTTTCTGTCCCTAGAAAAAATGTTTTTTTAAAGCGCACTATAGCACAAGGAGAATTCCCCTCACTTTCCTTCTTTGTCCCTAGAAACAAGGACTGGCACAGTGAAAGAAACTGACACTCTCCCTACCTACAGTTTTCTGTCCCTAGAAAAAATGTTTTTTTAAAGCACACTATAGCACAAGGAGAATTCCCCTCACTTTCCTTCTTTGTCCCTAGAAACAAGGACTGGCACAGTGAAAGAAACTGACACTCTCCCTACCTACAGTTTTCTGTCCCTAGAAAAAATGTTTTTTTAAAGCACACTATAGCACAAGGAGAATTCCCCTCACTTTCCTTCTTTGTCCCTAGAAACAAGGACTGGCACAGTGAAAGAAACTGACACTCTCCCTACCTACAGTTTTCTGTCCCTAGAAAAAATGTTTTTTTAAAGCACACTATAGCACAAGGAGAAATCCCCTCACTTTCCTTCTTTGTCCCTAGAAACAAGGACTGGCACAGTGAAAGAAACTGACACTCTCCCTACCTACAGTTTTCTGTCCCTAGAAAAAATGTTTTTTTAAAGCACACTATAGCACAAGGAGAATTCCCCTCACTTTCCTTCTTTGTCCCTAGAAACAAGGACTGGCACAGTGAAAGAAACTGACACTCTCCCTACCTACAGTTTTCTGTCCCTAGAAAAAATGTTTTTTTAAAGCACACTATAGCACAAGGAGAATTCCCCTCACTTTCCTTCTTTGTCCCTAGAAACAAGGACTGGCACAGTGAAAGAAACTGACACTCTCCCTACCTACAGTTTTCTGTCCCTAGAAAAAATGTTTTTTTAAAGCACACTATAGCACAAGGAGAATTCCCCTCACTTTCCTTCTTTGTCCCTAGAAACAAGGACTGGCACAGTGAAAGAAACTGACACTCTCCCTACCTACAGTTTTCTGTCCCTAGAAAAAATGTTTTTTTAAAGCACACTATAGCACAAGGAGAATTCCCCTCACTTTCCTTCTTTGTCCCTAGAAACAAGGACTGGCACAGTGAAAGAAACTGACACTCTCCCTACCTACAGTTTTCTGTCCCTAGAAAAAATGTTTTTTTAAAGCACACTATAGCACAAGGAGAATTCCCCTCACTTTCCTTCTTTGTCCCTAGAAACAAGGACTGGCACAGTGAAAGAAACTGACACTCTCCCTACCTACAGTTTTCTGTCCCTAGAAAAAATGTTTTTTTAAAGCACACTATAGCACAAGGAGAATTCCCCTCACTTTCCTTCTTTGTCCCTAGAAACAAGGACTGGCACAGTGAAAGAAACTGACACTCTCCCTACCTACAGTTTTCTGTCCCTAGAAAAAATGTTTTTTTAAAGCACACTATAGCACAAGGAGAATTCCCCTCACTTTCCTTCTTTGTCCCTAGAAACAAGGACTGGCACAGTGAAAGAAACTGACACTCTCCCTACCTACAGTTTTCTGTCCCTAGAAAAAATGTTTTTTTAAAGCACACTATAGCACAAGGAGAATTCCCCTCACTTTCCTTCTTTGTCCCTAGAAACAAGGACTGGCACAGTGAAAGAAACTGACACTCTCCCTACCTACAGTTTTCTGTCCCTAGAAAAAATGTTTTTTTAAAGCACACTATAGCACAAGGAGAAATCCCCTCACTTTCCTTCTTTGTCCCTAGAAACAAGGACTGGCACAGTGAAAGAAACTGACACTCTCCCTACCTACAGTTTTCTGTCCCTAGAAATTTTTTTTTTTAAAGCACACTATAGCACAAGGAGAATTCCCCTCACTTTCCTTCTTTGTCCCTAGAAACAAGGACTGGCACAGTGAAAGAAACTGACACTCTCCGTACCTACAGTTTTCTGTCCCGAGAAAAAATGTTTTTTTAAAGCACACTATAGCACAAGGAGAAATCCCCTCACTTTCCTTCTTTGTCCCTAGAAACAAGGACTGGCACAGTGAAAGAAACTGACACTCTCCCTACCTACAGTTTTCTGTCCCTAGAAAAAATGTTTTTTTAAAGCACACTATAGCACAAGGAGAATTCCCCTCACTTTCCTTCTTTGTCCCTAGAAACAAGGACTGGCACAGTGAAAGAAACTGACACTCTCCCTACCTACAGTTTTCTGTCCCTAGAATTTTTTTTTTTTTAAAGCACACTATAGCACAAGGAGAAATCCCCTCACTTTCCTTCTTCGTCCCTAGAAACAAGGACTCGCACAGTAAAACACACTGACACTCTCCCTACCTATCCTTCTCTTTCCCTAAACTAAGGGAATCCAGGTTAAGCAAGAAAGAAATAAATGTCACTGTCCCTGCCTATGCTTGTCTTTCCCTGCTCCGGAACACACTACACTAGGCCGCCGTGCTGGCGGCCTTTTATTGTGTGGGGCGTGTACTAAACACCCTCAGCAATAATTGGCCACAGGCATCCTGCCTGTGGCCAATCATTGCTCTCCTCGCTGCCGGCGCTGTGATTGGCCAAGCATGCGGGGTCACAGTGCATGCTTGGCCAATCACAGCGCCTGGATGACACTGCGATGGCGTAGTGCATTGTGGGCCGTTCGCGTCACTCGAATTTGGAGCGAACGGCCCAAATCGTTCGATCTTCGTCGAACGATCGAACAGCCGATGTTCGAGTCGAACGTATGTTCGACTCGAACACGAAGCTCATCCCTACTAAACGGTTTAAAATCTCCAATATGGGCTAAAATAATTTTTTCCCCCAATCCTATCTCTCATCCTGTTCTAACTTATCCTACTAGATATCCCCCCCTCTTACCTTGCTAAAGGATAAGTACACCTTTTGGAACATGTTACATGTTACACCCGTATTTAGGTTGATGATTATCCACTTGCCTACTGGGCATATTTACCCCCTCCTGCTCAGTCCAATTTTCAGCTTTCAACGCTGTCACACTTTGAATTACAATTGCGCGGTCATGCTACACTGTACCTATATGAAATTTTGATAATTTTTTTTCACTTTTTTTTTTCTTTTTTTTGCAGTTTTTTTTTCTTTTTTGCTAAATAAACAAATAAAGACCAACAATTTTTAAATAAATAACAAACTTGTTTATAGTTGGTTATAAAATTTTGCAAACGGGTAATTTTTTGCCTTCACTGATGGGCATTTGTGGGCACTCATAGTCTGCATTGATGGGCACTGATAGGGGGCAGTGATAGGTGGCACTAATGGGCACTGATAAGCAGCACTCATGGGCATTGATAGGCGGCACTGATGGGCACTGGTAGGCGGCACTGATAGGTGACACTGATGAGGAGGCACTGATGGTCACTGATTGGCAGCACTGGTGGGCACTGATTGGCAGCACTGGTGAGCACTGTTTGGACTGCACTGATAATCAGTGCCCTGACCATCAGTGTACATATCCCTTTTACACAAGCTGGTTATTGGCTCTCTTTTCCTCTCCTAATGCTGTCATCATTAGGGAAAGAGTGCTGATAACTGGCTTCTGTTTACATCCATGATTGGACACTGCTATCACAGAGCGTGCCACCAGCGCTCAGCTGCAGGCTCGATCACGGGATGCTGTCTTTCGGCTATAGCACAGTCGGCAATTGGTTATAAGGTATTTACCAATGTTTTTAAAAAATGTTGATAAATATTGCAAAAAGCCATGTGAATTTCTGTTAAGATCAATACATAAAAAAAACCTTAACCATAAAAAAGTGGCAATATTTACCACCTGGGTTTGCTGGTGGTATCAGCAGGTGGTATTTCGTTATCCCCTGAAGGTGTTGGAGTCTGGTTGGAGAGAGTGTACAGCCCAGCCATGGAGGTGTTTGAGTGCAAGTTGCTGCAGTTTAACCTCCTGTGAAAGAGGATTAGAAGGAGAAGAGTTGTCATCATGGCACCCAGTCATTTTCCTGAGCACACTTTAATGGATAACTTCACTGAGACCGAAGCTCTGAAAAAGTTTCATCTAACAAAAGAGCTCATTCTCGCACTTTACGTGAACATTCGTTTTGTGTTGGAGACCACCACCCAGCAAAGTCACGCAATACCTGGCATGACAAAATTGCTCCAATTTCTGGGAAAGGCCTACAAATATATACCATCATTGCGCCGAGAGTGGGATCATATAAACAGTGGATTTCATGCCATGGCATCCATCCCCAATGTAATGAGTGCAATATATTGCACACATATCCCCTTATTTCCACCCAGCCACAAGGGACATATATACCTCAATAAAAATGGATATAATTTCATAAATATCCAAGTGATTTGTGATGCACAATTAATAATCTGTGATGTTGCCAGAGGTTTTCTTGGATCTGTGCATGATGTACAAGTTAGCAGGGTCTACTGCACCCATGCATGTGGAGTAACACTCACTCTGCGCGTGCTTATCAATGCTGGGGACCAGGCGGAGACTGTGGTCATGTGAACAATCAAACACTAGGGCAGTTCCCTGACTTAGAGATGAGCCTTCTCTGTGTGCCGTAATAAAGTGCAGAGTTCCTCAGAAAACTTGGCCCATGTCACTACACCCTGTAACTTGTATGTTGCATTAGGAGGGACGTGCTGAGCCTGCGTCCATTTCACCACTGCAGCATACCTCTGTTACCTCACTCCCAGTAACAGAATGGGGTCCTGCTGAGCACCTAGCGTGGACCTCATGTGCGCTCTCAATCAACTCTGTCCTTCCTGTACTACGTGAAAAGGCCATAGATCTCTGTAACGCTAGTCTGCTCCCAGTTGCCATGGAAGATTGACTGCTAGGGATGGGGCCAGAACACCCACCCCCACCGGAGGACCTGTCACCTTACGAGGTACCATGCCCAATGACTGGTTGCTTGTAGCTTCATTCTTACCTGTCCCTGACTCTAACTAAAATAGCGTAATGGCCCAGGCATACCTATGCAAGGAGAGATTCCATATAGAATAGCCATTGTCTATAACTTTAGATTGATGATAGGGGCGCTGTGATTACTAATAAAATAAAAACCTAAATAAATTTGATGAGTGAAAAAATGCTGAAATAAACTATATATATATATACAACATATATAGTGAATCACTGTGATCACTGTGAGAAAGTACTAATAACTACTAAATATACACCATATATATAGTAAATCTCTGTGATTATAAGTGTGAATAGTCCATACTCTTCAGTGAATATTCCAAAATGAAACGTGGTTTGTACAGTAGATATTGAAAAAATGCTTAAATGTGCATCCTCACAGGGTGACACTGTGGATGCACTGGTATAAATGTGTCAACGTCCCGATAATAATGGAGGAACATTGACTAAAAGATGGACTTTTAACGGCACATAGTTAAATAATGTAAAAAATCGATGGGTTTTTATTTGTAGAAAAAATTGTAAAAGTACATTAATACATTTGACAAATTGTCATTATAGTAAACATCAATATATAAAGCTCAAATTTCACTTCCAAAGGCTATAGTAACATTAGTAAACTCAAAATAAAAGAGATACATATCCAACAAACACAAAAAATGTGTTGAACAGTGTGCGCGGGAAGTGGATAGCCTTAGTCATGGGTCCAAATATACGAAGACGTAGTCTTGCTTTGCTCTATATGTTTCGCGTATCGTGACGCTTCTTCAGGAGCATAGTAGTCTGTCAGACATATACATAAACACAGGATATATATAAGAAATTTGGCAATTGTAATAATTTTAATGCATGAAATATAAAACATAAATGAAAATGCTAAATACATTAATATTAGAAAAACAATTGCTGGACATACAAGGATAGAATAACAGCCCCCCCGTCAACCACCAACATCAAACGCAAATGAACTGGGCCCCCAAAGGCTGGGGCAATCAAGATCAGTTGTAAGGTAGTAGGTATAAAAGATTTTAAAAAGAAGTAGAATAACATAGCAATTACCCCCATATGATAGGGGAGAAGAAGTCACTTACACAAACCTATCAAACCAATAAGAAATGGAAAATGTATACTCACAAACAGGTCGTATTGAATAAGGTAACACTGACCTGAATACCAATATACTGGCAGTGTATCTAGGATAGGTAGCCAGTTGGATTTGTAGAAATCTAGAAAATAATTTACATAGGTTCCTATAAGATGGCTACAAAGAAGACCGACTTAAAAAATTGGAAGAAATAACATACCCCCTATAATGTCCTAGGGTACATACAAACACACAGTGCTCACCGTAATAAACAGCAGCGGGGTAATTATATGAATCATTCACTAAGATAAATAAAGATATCATTTTTTTAAAACAAAGAAAATTGGTAAAAGATAGGGTAGCATTCTCGGAGGGGTTTGCCTACCGATGGCAGAAACCGTTTCAGAATCGTGGGCCTAAAAAACTAGATTTCTACAAATCCAACTGGCTACCTATCTTAGATACACTGCCAGTATATTGGTATTCAGGTACGTGTTACATTATTTAATACGACCTGTTTGTGAGTATACATTTTCCATTTCTTATTGGTTTGATAGGTTTGTGTAAGTGACTTCTTCTCCCCTATCATATGGGGGTAATTGCTATGTTATTTTACTTCTTTTTAAAATCTTTTATACTTACTACCTTACAACTGATCTTGATTGCCCCAGCCTTTGGGGGCCCAGTTCATTTGCGTTTGATGTTGGTGGTTGATGGGGGACCGGTATTCTATCCTTGTATGGCCAGCAACTGTTTTTCTAATATTATTGTATTTAGCATTTTCTTTTATTTTTTATGTATTAAAATTATGACAATTGCCAAATTTCTTATATATATCCTCTGTTTATGTATATGTCTGACAGACTACTATGCTCCTGAAGAAGCGTCACGATACGCGAAACATGTAGAGCAAAGCAAGACTACGTCTCCTTATATTTGGACCCATGACTAAGGCTATCCACTTCCCACGCACACTGTTCAACCCATTTTTTGTGTTTGTTGGATATGTATCTCTTTTATTTTGAGTTTACTAATGTTACTATAGCCTTTGGAAGTGAACTTTGAGCTTTATTATGGGTCGTATATTGATGTTTACTATAATGACAATTTGTCAAATGTATTAATGTACTTTTACAATTTTGTTCTACAAATAAAAACCCATAGATTTTTTACATTATGTACCTATGTGCCGTTAAAAGTCCTGACTTTTAGATAAATCAGTGTTTGTACAGTAGATAAGTGTAGATATCCTCCACCGCTTATAGACATCCACAAACACCCAATGTGCTCTTGTAAAAGAATCTGCTCACCAGATAGTCGTGACCTCTTTAGTTAAAAAGCAGGTCAAAAAACACTTATGCTGCTATCTTGCAACCTGATGTGGAATCACGGACTTTCCAAACTGTACTCTCCTCTCCACCACAGCGGGTACTATTGGCTCAGTATACTGTATCAATGCTCCTGACCGATCTAGTGATGGGACGTTCAGTGATATTATGATGGACGGTTCAGTGATCTTGAGGTGGAACGTTCGGCTCACTAAGGATTAACAGTTGAGCGATCCAATGATGGAACATTCAGTGACCTAGTGATGGACAGATAAGCAATCTAGTGAAGGAAGGTACGTCTTCACTAATGGCCCAGGCATACCTATGTAAGGAGAGATTCCATTTACAGTAGGCATTGTCTATGACTTGGATGCTCTCCGTGGCTTCTGTTATCTTTTGCGCTGTTCGTGTGCTCACAGGTGGGTCTCCAAACTCCCTACACTACGTTCTCCACTCCAACTCACTTGGCTCCTGGTCTCAGTGCTCCCCCTCTTTATATAACAGGTTTACCCACCCAAACCAAAAGCCCAGGGACTAAGCCACAAATGTTTTAACCCCTTTATCAGCCTGGGCCAGCTGTTGGAACTAACTACACATGTTTCAACCTGCCTACACACATATTCTACAGCAGTCAAAGCTGTATTTCCGTCTTCGAGGAGATTCAGGCGGGATATCCGCGTCTACCCTGCCTGTTTACACAGGTATCTTACTGCACAACTCTTGCACAATCAAGGTACAACACAGCTCATTCCAAAACCCGGAAACCCAAAACATGTAGTTCTATATCTAGAACACAAATCTTTACACCACAAAGCATGGAAGCTCACATTGTATTAATACCAAAACCTGAGAAAAATCACACAATATGTAACAACTACCGACCAATCTTCTTGACAAATATTGATATAAGACTATATTCAAAGATCATTTTGAATAGATTAACCCCTATATTATCAGGTTATATAATCCTAGATCAAACAGGCTTTACAAAAGGACGTGAAACAAGGGATAATATTATAAAAACCTGCACATTGGTAGAATATGCTCAGAGAACTGCCATCCCAACATGCTTGCTATCTATTGATGCTGAGAAAGCATTCGATAGAGTGGGATGGCAGTTCTTGGAGGAAACATTAACTCAGATAGGAATGGGCCCAAAAATGCTCAGTAGGATTGTTGCATTGTATTCTAATTCACGGGCCAAATTTAGAACAAATGGAATGTTATCAGAGTATATAGAAATCTCAAACAGAACCCGACAGGGAGGGATGTCCACTATCTCCTTTATTATATATACTAGTGATGGAACACCTTGTACAAGCAATAAGAAAAAATAAAGATATACAAGGGATTAGTATTAAAGATAAAGAATATAAAACAGTAGTTTACGCAGATGATTTATTAATATATGTGATTAACCCCATTATAACAATAACTAACTTAATAAAATAATTTAAACGATTTGGGGAATTAAGTAATTTCAAAGTTAACTATGATAAATCTGAAATGCTAAATGTATCACTAACAGAAAAAACACAATCACTATTGCAAAAGGATTTTCCGATTAAATGGCAGCAAGTAGCAATTAAGTATCTGGGAATTTATATTCCAAGAGATTTAAATAAGTTAATAGCATTGAATCACAATGTGACAATCCGAAAAGTAATACAACTATTACAAAAATATGAAAAGGTAACATACTCATGGATGGGAAGAATCAATATAATAAAAATGGACATATTACCAAAACTGTTATCCCAAAAAAACTAAAGACTGAACTAAGAAAAGCAATAGGAAGCTTTATCTGGGACCACAAAACACCACAAATTAAAAGAGAAATTTTAATCAGAACTAAGAAAAATGGAGGGTTAGCACTACCAGATTTCTCAAAATATCTACAAACAGCCTCCCTGACTAGGATTATAGACTGGTATCATAATAGGGAGGACAAACACTGGGTTAAACTAGAAGAAAATATTATAGGAATTCAACTCAAAGCTCTCCCCTGGATAAAACCTCACTTAAGACCTGGAAATAAAAAATTAACATTCTTTGCAAGAGCCACATTAAAAATATGGGACGCAGAATTAAAAAAGGGGAACCTATCTACTATAATGGGACCTATGACCCCACTGTTATCCAATCCAGAGTTTCCGCCAGCCTTAGCAATTACAAAATACTTAAAATGGAATATATTGGAGAATGCAAGGGTGGCCCAGATCCTATTGGAAGGGAAAATGCCAAAAATACAAGATTTGGGACCTGAGCATAAACACAAGTGGCTACAATACCATCAATTAAATACATATATTGCAATAAAAATAGAATTACCTTTAATAAACAGATCAAAAACTAAATTTGAAGAAATATTAATAGATGAACAAAAGCCAACTAAAAAGTTATCCAAGATATATGGCTTATTACTCCCCTCAGGATCACTTAGAGAGCTAACAGGAATGAAAAAATGGGGAAAAGAAATAGGGAGATCAATATCAGAGACAGAATGGGAGAACATATTTGAAATAATTCACAAAACATCTATAGCGAATAAATATCAAGAAAGAAATTACAAAATAGCAATGAGATGGTATTGGAGCCCCGTAGTGTTAAATAAAATAAACAGCGGACAAACAGATATTTGTTGGAGATGTAAGGTGGAAAGGGGGACTATGGATCACATTTGGTATGAATGTCATATGGTGAAAAAATTCTGGAAAACAGTTCATGAGATATATCAAAAAATTTTGGGAATAGAGAGGAATCTAAATATAGATATCTCAACAATTCTGTGGTTTTTCTGTCAATATGGGGTGCTGTGTGTACATTAATGAGGAAAAAAATTAACTTAAATAATTTTAGCAAATGGCTGCAATATAACAAAGAGTAAAAAATTTAAGGGGGTCTGAATACTTTCCGTACCCACTGTATGTAGGTACATGTTGTAGGACATTTTGTTTTAAAGATAATGTGATTTATGGATACTGATCAAGATTCTGTATATTGAATAATGACTAGGAACAGATACAAAATGTGATAGAATGTTGTTTAAATGTAAACTTTTTGTATTTAAGAAAAAGACTAATAAAAATAAATTGAAAACCAAAGCCTGAATTGTTATTGAGCATACCTTCGTAGTTCTTCAAAAATCAAATACCGGTACATCTTTTTTGGAAGACTGATCTTGGGTTCAAATGCTCATATTTGTATATAAGGTCTGCCTGCTTAATAATGCTATTTAGAATTGGCTTGTATATTTTTTTGTTGGATTGCATGTTTGTGTTTACATTGTAGGCCATGCCATGGTTTACTCAAGTTAATTAGCTATTTAGTAGATTCTGATAATGTCAGAATTTCTTAACCCTGATTCCACCTACCAGCCACTATTACACTCATCATGTCATACCGTCAATATAGAATATAGTCAGTCCAGATATTTCATTAGCTTTACTTTCGTGTTTTCCCACAAAGTCTATTCAGCCCAAAACCATTTCCCTTTTTCTCCATCCCTGCACATACAATAGCACAGTAGTACTATAACAGTCAGCGATGGTCTTTTCTGACAGTGACTGCCATACTAAATCAGAGTACTAATTTTAAATACTCTGGCATCACTTATGACTTCTCCTATGTCTTAAAACATAAATCATAAAAAATAAACATTAAAAGAAAAAGAAAACACAATACAATTCTCCAATTTCTTTTTAACCCCGTTGGACAAAATAAAAATAAATAAAAAATAAGCAACTAAATAAATAAATATATCTGTTCACACACATACATTTTTCTTCCTTTTAGGTTGAATATATTCTTATTTGCATTTCCTTAAAAGAATACATCTCTACATCACAAGAGTAAGAAAACAATCTTGTCCATTTAAGAAAATATGTAGTAACAACAGTATTCAAGTACATGTGTTCTGACAAGGAAATATGCCGTCAGAGAAAACAAAAATATATCAAATAGAGGCCACGTTAAATATACCAAAAATTTATTTTGCTTCCTTTTAGATGAAACATAAAAAAGTGACAGCAGAAAAAAGGCCAATTGGTCAATTGAGTCTGCCCATTTTTAATTTTTATTTTTTTATTTATACATGTTTTATAATTTTTTGGGTTTGTTTGTTGTAACGACACCCCAAGTTTGAAAGGGGTTAAAGTCGTTTAGGACATTCCATACCCGAACACAAAGGCAGCTACCGAACACTCCAACCAGCCGAACAAGAAACCCATACAAATAATTCTTCCCACAAGTCTGAGACGAAGCTCCGTGTTGAGGGTCAAGCAGGAATGAGATTTATTGAAAGGAATACAAATCTTATATACAGTAAAAAGAGGAGGGGCATACCTCCTGCTCATATTACTCTGAAAATACACCTGTGACCAGAAACCTAATTAACATGAGCTCATTAACTAATCCCTTTAAGCAGCCTGGTCATTGTTATGACAAATCAGGATTTCACTACAGGTCAGACTTGTCACCGAACTTCACACAGTAGATGATACATTATCATACATATCAACACTGAACTCCTTCATACAATTGCAGGATTAATTAGCCCAGACAACAATGGCTGAAAGAGAAGCCACTGTCAGAAACCATGAATCAGCTCGAGACAGAAGAACAGTTAAATCACACTAGTTTAATAATAAATAATAAAAAGGTAAACAGAGTAAGCGTAGTCAAAACATAGCCAGAGTTCAGTAACTGGATCGGGTAAATGGCCAAGCCAAAGTCCAAGAGCCAGCGATAAAGGTAATAGAACAGCAAGCAGGATCCGTAGCCAGAGGGGACAACAGTCAAGCAGGTCTTCAACTGGAATGCAGGAGAAAGTCTCTTGTGATGTTAACACAGGCAAAGGCGAAGAGCAAATGAACTGGAAGTCCTTAAGTAGGCAGAGCTGACGACTGGATCATCAACAGGTGGATCACTGTGGAGAGATGGAAGCTGGCAATTAGCTGACAGCTGAGCTGCCAGCACAGAGAAGGAAGGGCTGAACCCTGCCCTGACAGCCACACTAGACTCATTTACATTATAACAGACAACAGACAGACAGGAGGCTGGAGTTGACATCAGCACCTCCTAACAGTATGAATCAGTCAATCTTTCTAATATGGCATATACAGGGTTCCATTTTAAGTAACCCAGGCCACGTTCTTAATGTCCATAATTTTCTTGCTCACCCTGTGCCCCTAATAGACACAGGGTAACTTAGACATAAGAGGTGCAGTGGGAGCTGAAACAAGGGTATCCCATACTTTCCAAGGGATTCTGGGTTCCACGGGCCCTCCCGTCACATCTCTCCCCTTTCGGCAGGAGACTAACACAGGAGGAGACCCCAGACGGGTTGAATCCGAAGTTAGTCCATAGTTCAAGTACGGTATCCACACAGTACCCCAAATAAATTGTCCAAAACAGAGCATTACTCACCCAGCCAACCTCTGCCTCTTTCAGAGAACATATCCGCCGCTGGGGAGAGGCCTGGACTGGCCCTTCTCCCTGGAGTCCTTTCAGCCGCTGGAGAGAAGACAGGGTGACTGGGCTCACTCTGTCATGCTGTTGGGGATCTGGGCCGACAGCCCAGCATCCCTGGGGTATACAGGTGGGGACTGAAGCCCCATCCAAGTTTACAGGAAATTCGTTCTCTGTTAGTTGAGGGCAGAGGCCAGCAGCACTCTGCCCTGTTGCCAGCCCTTCTGCTGGAAACACCACACCATATGCTCCGGCTAACTGTTGGGGAGGGAGGCAGAGTGCCCCGGCTCCCTTGAACTCTGTAGTTGTTGCCGGTGCTGGGCAGAGGTTGGTAGCACTTTGCCCGGTTGCCAGCACTTCAGCTGGGTTGGTGTCATCATTCTGGGGTGCCGTCTGCTGTTGGAACTCCCTTTCACTGGTATTGTCTCCCAGGTGCATGAACCCTTGTTGGGGAGGGAAAATGGCTGCTTTTCCTCCCTGCATCTCTGAAATCCACTGGGAGAGAGGAACCATCACCTTCTCACCTCAGGCCTCCGAAACTGCCACAGGTGTAGAGCAGGGGTCTGCAGTACTCTGTCCTGCTGCCAGTACTTGAGCAGGTGATGCATAATCTATAACATCCTCTGAACAGTCCATTAAGTCCATACATTCTGTAATCTGTGGCTGGAGAAATGAGCCGACTGCCCCAGCTCCCTGGAACTCCACAGTTGTTGCCATTGCTGGGCAGAGTTAGGTAGCACTCTGCCCTGTTGCCAGCCCTTCTTCTGGGGACTCCACATCATACGCTTCGGCTAATCGTTGGGGCAGGAGGCTGAATTCCTCCCCTCCCAAACTGTGCAGCTGCCATTGGGGAGGTGAGCTGGCTGCTTCCTTTTCCGTTCCCTCATCTGGCTGCTGGGAAGTGATCGCCACCTTCTCACCATGAGCCTCCGGAACTGCCACAGGTGTAGGGCAGAGGTCTTGGACCCTCTGTCCGGTGACCAGCGCCTCAGCTGGGGAAGTTCCTTGCAACTCCACAGATACTGCTGTTGGTGCTGGGCAGATCACACTGAAGTTTGGCCCTGATACCAGCTCTTCTGCTGGAGGCTCATCAGGTTGTTCTTTCTCAGCAGAACAGTCTATCAAATCCCCTGTCCCTGCAACTGGTGTCTGGGGATAGAGGTTCACCATCTCCTGTCCGTGGAACCCAGAAGATGCTATCAGTGCTGGGCAGAGGTTAGCAGAACTCTGCCCTGTGGTCAGCACTTCAGCTTTGGGGATGGCAATCTCCAGATTTTCCACTGCCGATTCTTCAGCCAGGATTTCAGAGTTGTCAACTGGTATTTCCTGATAGTCCCAGGCAAAGGGAGCCCCACCCTGCTGCTGAGCAGAGTCTAGCAGCTGTCTGTAGGCGATCTCCAGCTCCCATTCCTGAATGGCCAGAAACTCCAAATCTTCCTGTGCCCAGTGCCCTTCCGAGACATTCAGTCTTCGCTCTCTGTGCTCCATTATTTCCTATAAATGCCACTCCCGATCACTCCCAAAGTCAGGGTGCCTGGACAGCCTCCAATACAACAATCCCAGGCCATCATAGTCAAAGCATTCCTTGAGGCTGTCATCCGCTGACCACGGGCACTCTTGAGCTACATACCACCGGAGGGCTCTGTAGCTCTTGTCCAACCGCATCTCTGCCCGGATCAGCCTGCTTAACTCAGCTGTCCACTACTGCTTCGGTTATTTCCCCAATAACAGCATTCGTACTTCATATTGCGACCAGTACCTTACATGGATGGAGGGGAGAACGTTTCTCTTGTGTTGCTGCTCGAGAGCTAGTGCTTTCTCCCAGAGTTCACAGTGGATAGAATCAGACCATCCCAGCAGGACCTCCTCTGATACTGGTCCTCTATGCTGTATCTGCATCTCTCGCAACCTCCTTCTGAATTCCTCTTCCATGGCGGCTGGTATCTGTACCTCTCCTCTCCTTTCAGTTGGTGCTGCTGTGACTTCTGCTGCTGCAGCACCTCTTTGTTGTAGCCAATTTGCCTCCAAAACCACTATAACTAGGTCAATGATCTCCACTGTAGGTGTCACGTACCTGATGGAAGAGTCTGATTATGCAGAGGGAGGCCTCCCTTACACCTCTCACTCGCGACCCCTGGTAGTGAAGACAGGGGGCGCAGGAGTGTAGAGTCGCACGAGAGCCTGGTAAAGGTCGCTGGTGGTGTGCTGGACCGGAACTGGGACGGAGACTGGAATAGATCCGGAGTCAACTGACGGCCTAACAACTGGAGCTCAGGCAGGTGCGGTCAGATGGGCCGGAAGCGTGGGTACACCAGTCCCAAGCAGGTAGGTACTGGAGCGGGATCAGGTATGAGCAGGTGCAGGCAGCTGGCAGGTCTCAGGTTCAGGTAAGTACTGGAGCAGGATCAGGTATGCGCGGGTTTAGGCAGCTGGCAGGTCTCAGGTACAGGCAGGTTCGGCAACGGGCAGGCAACGAGGTAGCAAAAGGGACAGGCAGGAACGTAGTCAACACAGGCCGGAGGTCAGGTACAGGCAGATCAGCAAGGATGGTCAAACAAACCAGGAAGGGGCAGCTGGAGCAGGATTCAGGTAAACAGGGGTCAGAGGTCTCAGGTAACGCTGTAGACCGAACAGCACAGAGCCCAGCCATCAGCCCCTTCAAATAACCTCATCTGGCGCCATGAGCCGCCGCTGCGCGCTCCCGCGCGTGCCCGCGCGCGCACCGCTATCGCGCGTGCCCGCGCACGTGCGCGCGCGCGCACCGCTATCGCGCATGCGCGAAGGGGCGCCGATATCGTCAATGACATTTCTGGTTTGCCCTTCCTGACAGTAGGGTTAGGACCATAATGTGCCAGTCTTATGTTAACAGCCCAATCAAAACCTGCCTCTTCGGGTGTCCTGTCTGTTACGCTGGGTCTTTCGGTTATGTTGGGTCTTTTGGCTCTATCCATTTCAATTAGTTCTGCGATAATGTCCCTCTTCTTACGGTTGTTGGCCGGTCGGCCCCAGTTCTCCAGTAAGTCCTTGAGGGTAGAGCACTTTAGCCGTTCATACTGTGCTTCCATTGGCCTGTGTCCTCTTGTAGCTGTTCTTCTGGCTGTGGGAATCATCCCGCTGCTTGCCACCGATTGTAACGACACCCTGAGTATGAAAGGGGTTAAAGTCGTTTAGGACATTCCATACCTGAACACAAAGGCAGCTACCAAACACTCCAACCAGCGAACAAGAAACCCATACGAATAATTCTCCCCCCAAGTACGAGACGAAGCTCCGTGTTGAGGGTCAAGCAGGAATGAGATTTATTAAAAGGAATACAAATCTTATATACAGTAAAAAGAGGAGGGGCATACCTCCTGCTCATATTTCTCTGAAAATACACCTGTGACCAGAAACCTAATTAACATGAGCTCATTAACTAATCCCTTTAAGCAGCCTGGTCATTGTTATGATAAATCAGGATTTCACTACAGGTCAGACTTGTTGTCACTGAGCTTCACACAGTAGATGATACATTATCATACATATCAACACTGAACTCCTTCATACAATTGCAGGGTTAATTATCCCAGACAACAATGGCTGAAAGAGAGGCCACACTAGACTCATTTACATTATAACAGACAACAGACAGACAGGTGGCTGGAGTTGACATCAGCAGTATCAGTATGAATCAGTCAGTCTTTCTAATGTGGCATATGCAGGGTTCCATTTTAACCACTTCCCTACCCAGCCATAGTCAAATGACGTCCACAGATGGGATCTCCCATCCTGGGTGGATGTCATATGACGTCCTCGGCTTTGTAGGGGGATATCTGAATGATGCCTGCAGCTAGAGGCATCATTCAGATATCCTTTTGAAGTGCCGGCGATTCTGCGCACCATAAGAACGATCATAGCGGCAGTTCCGCCGCTTGATTGTTCTTACAGGCAGCGGGAGGGGACATCCCCCCCTCCCGCCGCCATCCGGTGCTTCTCCGGGCTCCCCGTGCGATCGGGGACCCGGAGCGAATCTTCCGGCATCGTTGGTGGGGTCACGTGATGAGCATAGAGATGACTGGTGACCAGATGGTCACCAGTCATCTCTATGATCGTCGGAGGCCTGGGCGCGATGTGATGACGTCACGCCCGGGCTTCAAATGTAAACAAAGCCGCCATTGCGGCTGTAAGTATGAGATCAGTGAAAAAATTTTCACTGATCTCATGCTTTCCAGCCTGGAGGAGAGATGTGGGGTCTTATTGACCCCACATCTCTCAATAAAGAGAACCTGTCACACATATCCTATTACAAGGGATGTTTACATTCCTTGTAATAGGAATAAAAGTGATAAAAAAACAAAAACAAATAAGTAAAAAAAATAATAATAAAAAAAAATTAAAACACCCCTGCCCCCGGTAGCTCGCGATCAGAAGCGATTGCACACGCAAGTCGCCCACATATGTAAACGCCGTTCAAACCACGCATGTGAGGTATCGCCGCGTGTGTTAGAGCGTGTGCAACAATTCTAGCACTAGACCTCCTCTGTAATTCTAACCTGGTAACCTGTAAAAAGAATTAAAGCGTCGCCTATGGAGATTTTTAAGTACCGAAGTTTGGCGCCATTCCATGAGTGTGCGCAATTTTAAAGCGTGACATGTTAGGTATCTATTTACTCGGCGTAACATTATCTTTCATATTTTTCCAAAAAATTGGGCTAACTTTACTGTTTTGTTATTTTTTAATTCATGAAACCATTTTTTTTTAAAAAGGCGTTTGAAAAATTATTGCGCAAATATCGTGCAAGAAAAAATGTTGCAATGACCGTAATTTTATTCCCTAGGGTGTCTGCTAAAAAAACATATATAATGTTTGGGGGTTCTGAGTAATTTTCTAGCAAAAGAATGATGATTTGTACATGTAGGAGAGAAGTGCTAGAATAGGCCCGGTATTGAATAGGTACAAAAAGCCCTGTATTGAAGTGGTTAAGTAACCCAAGCCACATTCTTAATGTCCATTATTTTCTTGCTCACCCTGTGCTCCTAATAGACACAGGGTAACTTAGACATAAGTGGTGCATGGGGAGCTGAAGCAAGGGTATCCCATACTTTCCAAGGGATTCTGGGTTCCACGGGCCCTCCCGTCACATTTGTTTCTTGTTCACTTTTTTGTCTGGGTATAGATGTATGTTTGTCCCAATTTAGTGTTGACTGACTCTCTTCCTCTGCTGGAAGTTGATTCCGAGCATCAACTACCCTTTCAATAAAATAATACTATCAAAGATTAGTTTTGAACTTTCCTCCAGTTAGTTTGATTTGATTTTTGATTTTTGTTTCAAATTGAAAACACTGCCCTCCTAAACCTTTTCACCCCTTTGAAGTATTTGAAGGTTTCAGTCATGTCTCCTCTTTCACTTCTTTCCTCCAGACTGTACATATTAAGTTCCTGAAGTCGCTGTCCATATGTTTTATCCCCCTGACCTTTCACCATTTTTGTTACCCGTCTCTGGATTCCTGTCTTATCAATATCATTTTGTAAGTGAGGTCTCCAGAACTAGACGCAGAATTCTAAATGAGGTCAAACTAAAGATCCATATAGAGGAATCAGGACCTCCTTCCTCCTGCTGGTGACCCCTCTAGTGATATAAAGATCTATATTGAGGAATTATGAACTCCTTCCTCCTGCTGGTGATCCCTCTAGTAATAGAAAGATCTATATAGAGGAATCAGGACCTTCTTTCTTGCTGCTAGTGACTCCCCTACTGATATAAAGATCTATATAGGGAAATCAGGACCTCCTTCCTCTTGCTGTTAACTAGTGATGAGCCGAACACCCGCACCAGAACCCGCGAACGGACCGAAAGTTTGCACGAACATTAGAACCCTATTAAATACAATGGATGCGAACGTTCAAATTCTAAAGTGCTAATTATAACGACTATTATCTATGTTATTGTCCTAAACAGAGTTTGGGAACCCGGGTTCTCCACCAGGGGACATGTATCAATGCAAAAACAAGTTTTAAAAACAGACGTTTTTCGGGAGCAGTCATTTTAATGATGCTTGAAGTGAAAAAAAAAAGTCAAATATTCCTTTAAATATCGTACCTGGGGGGTGTCTAAAGTATGCCTGCGAAGTGCCACGTGTTTCCCGTGTTTAGAACTGTCCCTGCACAAAATGACATTTCTAAAGGAAAAAAAGCCATTTAAAACTGCTTGCGGCTTTAATGTAATGTCTGGTCCCGGTAATATGGATGAAAATCTTTAAGAAAAATGGCATAGCTACCCCATCACCCCCCACCCTACCCCAGCCCATTACCAGCCCCTTTGGGTCTTGTTTGGATATTAACGGGAACCCCGCAACACAAATTAAAAAAGGCCCTATATACTCTGAACAGCCGTATACAGGAGGTGTAAACAAGACCGGTGTAAACAAGACAGGGACTGTAGGTTTGTTCTTAAGTAGAATCTGTTTGTAATTTTGAACACGTACATTGTTTAAGTGTAGCTCCAGCCAAAAAATCTATTTTTAAGCTTTTTGGAAAACATAGGGAATGGTTATCACCCCTGTAACATTTGTTTTGCTGTCTGTGCCCCTGTTTAGAACATTTCACCTCACTTTGCGTCCCAATGACAACTGTTTTTGAAATGTGGTGTTTTTATTGAAACAAGGATTGGTGATAAAGCATCAGTAGAGAGGAGACACCTTTCTCCCATATTAATTCTTACAGGAGAGAATTTTCCTTCCTAGGGGTAGATTTCCTCTCACTTCCTGTTGTCTTCTTCCGTTTGCAAGTAGGAGTCGTTTGTAAGTTGGATGTTTGAAAGTAGGGACCTGCCGTATATACTCTGCAGAAATTGGCCCCTTAGGTGTTGGTGTTGGCACAACACTGTAAGCACTCACAGTTACTCTTGGTGGGTGCTGGAACGCCCTGCTGTCAACTATTATATCAGGAATTGTAATAACATATAATTGTTGAACAGTGGTAGTAAAAATTGGGCCTTTGATGGTGGTGCTGGTGCCACAACACTGTAAGGCCTGACAGTTACTCTTGGTGGGCGCAGCAATGGGCCCTGCTGTGAATTATTAGATCAATAATTAGAATTGCATGCCCCTGTTGAACAGGGGCTGAAAAATTGGGCCTTTGGTGGTGGTGGTGGTGGTGGTGGTGTTGACACAACACTGTGCTCAAACAGTTCGGGGGACTCCTCAGGAGGAGGACATGGTGGGTCTAGGGAAGGAGTGACTAATGATGACATTCATACCAGAGAAGAGGACGCTTTGGCAGCTGCTTTGCCAGTACCCTGAGCCTGGGTGAGAGAGGATGAGGAGGATGAGGTGGGCTTGGTCATCCACTCTACCAAGTCTTCGGCATGATGTGCCTCAACATGTCCAGCTGCCGAAAAGAAGGACAAGCGTGTCCCATGGCCATGTGCTGATGACAATGCACCGCGTCCACGACCAGCACTGTTGCCCCCAGACACAGAGCCTGCTTGCCCTCTTTTTTTGCCTCCTGACTGTCTGCCTCTCCTTGTTTGCCTTCCAGACATTTTAATGGATGGCCTGCAGGGAGATGGGAAAAACAGCAATAAGGGCTACCTTCAGGTGTATACTGTGCAGGAGGCTTAGCAACAATGACACTGACACTGTCCCCTGCCTATCCTTCTCTGTCCCTAAACACAAGGATTTGCAATATGCTTCAGCAAGATTGGTTTAGCACAGAATAGCACACTGACAGTTTCCCTCACTGTCCTTCTCTGTCCCTACAAACAAGGTTTAGCACAGAATAGCACACTGATAGTTTCCCTGAGTGTCCTTCCCTGTCCCTAAACTCAAGGATTTCAAATACGGTTCAGCAAGATTGGTTTAGCACAGAATAGCACACTGACAGTTTCCCCGAGTGTCCTTCTCTGTCCCTAAACTCAAGGATTTCAAATATGGTTCAGCAAGATTGGTTTAGCACAGAATAGCACACTGACAGTTTCCCTCACTGTCCTTCTCTGTCCCTACAAACAAGGTTTAGCACAGAATAGGACACTGATAGTTTCTCTCACTGTCCTTCTCTGTCCCTAAACTCAAGGATTTCAAATATGGTTCAGCAAGATTGGTTTAGCACAGAATAGCACACTGACAGTTTCCCTCACTGTCCTTCTCTGTCCCTACAAACAAGGTTTTGCACAGAATAGCACACTGATAGTTTCCCCAAATGTCCTTCTCTGTCCCTAAACTCAAGGATTTCAAATACGGTTCAGCAAGATTGGTTTAGCACAGAATAGCACACTGACAGTTTCCCTCACTGTCCTTCTCTGTCCCTACAAACAAGGTTTAGCACAGAATAGCACACTGACACTTTCCCTCACTGTCCTTCTCTGTCCCTACAAACAAGGTTTAGCACAGAATAGCACACTGACAGTTTCCCTCACTGTCCTTCTCTGTCCCTACAAACAAGGTTTAACACAGAATAGCACACTGATAGTTTCCCTCACTGTCCTTCTCTGTCCCTACAAACAAGATTTAGCACAGAATAGCACACTGATAGTTTCCACGAGTGTCCTTCTCTGTCCCTAAACTCAAGGATTTCAAATATGGTTCAGCAAGATTGGTTTAGCACAGAATAGCACACTGACACTTTCCCTCACTGTCCTTCTCTGTCCCTACAAACAAGGTTTAGCACAGAATAGCACACTGACAGTTTCCCCGAGTGTCCTTCTCTGTCCCTAAACTCAAGGATTTCAAATATGGTTCAGCAAGATTGGTTTAGCACAGAATAGCACACTGACAGTTTCCCTCACTGTCCTTCTCTGTCCTTCTCACTTCTGGGGTTGCGACGCACTCAGTCTCTTCCCCCCACTCGTCCTGTGACGGGGGCGGGGTTGAACCTCGGTGCGTCGGCGTCATGACGCCAGCGGGTCCCGCAAATGGCGCCTTCAGACACCGCAGGCGGGTACTTTGCTTGCTTATTCCACCGCACGCCTTGGTGGAGGTGGATGGACCACCCACTGGGGCACTATTTGCCCTAGATGGGGGTCCTTACCGCCTCCTCTAGATGTCCCTACATGACGTTGGCAGGGATCCGCCCAGGACCACGGGTATTTAGCGGGGTCAGACTGGCAGCTCATTCCCTCACTCCCCTTGATGATTCAAAGATCACTATATTCAATACTGTGCTATCAGCAGGTAACCATCACATTCCACCTATTCACTAATTGCCCTACAATCCACACTCCATCCTCACACACACACACCCATACCTCATCACTTCACTTACCTCATATATCTTTTGGATATATGGTATCTCCCTCATCCATACAAACACTTTTCACTCCATTTGCAGTCCCTCACTTTGACGTTTTCATTTTCTTTTCATTTTAGAATTGATTTTACACCAAATTTTTGCTGCATCCTGGCTGCCGTGCCTACCCTTAGCCCTTTGGTCCATGTGGAAATGGTTTATACCCTGCCATAACCCCGGGTGAGATGGCTTGTCTGAATCACTTTTAAATCTGCCGCCGGATCTGGACTTAACTCACAGGCTGCTCTGTGAGTAATTCCATCATATGGCCCCCACTGTCAATCTCCCATTGTAATTTTCAATCCCCATTTACCAATTAATTACCTATTTTTTTCCCAATTTTTAGAGTTTATATAATTATACATCATACCCCTGATGATTGGTAGAAGCCAAGAAACGCGTCGGGTTCTCAACTCATGATGTCCAGTCCATTTTTTTCTGTATTATTTGGTTGTTAGTCTATGATGTTCAGCTCAGCCTTTGTCTTTCTAATCATGAATTTTTATTATATTTATTTGCTTTTGTGTCCTGATCTTGTAACTTCTGTATTTATGTGTATACTGATTGTTTCAACTATGTCCTTTGAATATTAGCTGAACATTTAATACCATGATTATCCTGTAAATCATGTATGATTGCCTATAATTTATTATGGTATACAAATGAATGTTTTTGCTTTTTCATAATATGGACAGCCCCTAGGGGTATATGGCATATAATTAAATATACATTTTAAACAATGTTCTCTTTCTCTTTTTATTTCACAACGACATGCTTCATTTAAAGTCCCACATTTCCCCCCCCCCCCCCCCGACTTTATACGTTTATACAGGGATGGAAGCATGCCCTTGTTTCCTTTGAGTGCGTCGGGTCATTTTCTATTTTTGAGTTTCTCTACGAATTGGGTGGTAGACACCCGCAACCAATGACCCCACGCACCGATTTTACTGTCCATTATGTGTTTATTGTATTCGTTCCCATATCCATATATTTTTCATGATCCTGAGCCGATAATTTGTAGATATAACCATTTCTCCTTACAGTCACTCAACAGCCATACAAGTTATATTAAACTCTTTTATAAAAGTAATTTTATCACCATTGTTCATTTATTAGTAACCAATTAGATCCCATTTAAATAACCAATAAAATCCCCCATTCCCAATCCCTTTTGCCTATCCCCATACTTCAAGACAGCCAGTCCGGTTTGCAGATGTGAGACCGGAACACTGTTTTTTTCTCACTTCCGGGGTTGCGACGCACTCAGTCTCTTCCCCCCACTCGTCCTGTGACGGGGGCGGGGTTGAACCTCGGTGCGTCGGCGTCATGACGCCAGCGGGTCCCGCAAATGGCGCCTTCAGATGCCGCAGGCGGGTACTTTGCTTGCTTATTCCACCGCACGCCTTGGTGGAGGTGGATGGACCACCCACTGGGGCACTATTTGCCCTAGATGGGGGTCCTTACCGCCTCCTCTAGATGTCCCTACATGACGTTGGCAGGGATCCGCCCAGGACCACGGGTATTTAGCGGGGTCAGACTGGCAGCTCATTCCCTCACTCCCCTTGATGATTCAAAGATCACTATATTCAATACTGTGCTATCAGCAGGTAACCATCACATTCCACCTATTCACTAATTGCCCTACAATCCACACTCCATCCTCACACACACACACCCATACCTCATCACTTCACTTACCTCGTATATCTTTTGGATATATGGTATCTCCCTCATCCATACAAACACTTTTCACTCCATTTGCAGTCCCTCACTTTGACGTTTTCATTTTCTTTTCATTTTAGAATTGATTTTACACCAAATTTTTGCTGCATCCTGGCTGCCATGCCTACCCTTAGCCCTTTGGTCCATGTGGAAACGGTTTATACCCTGCCATAACCCCGGGTGAGATGGCTTGTCTGAATCACTTTTAAATCTGCCGCCGGATCTGGACTTAACTCACAGGCTGCTCTGTGAGTAATTCCATCATATGGCCCCCACTGTCAATCTCCCATTGTAATTTTCAATCCCCATTAACCAATTAATTACCTATTTATTTTCCCAATTTTTAGAGTTTATATAATTATACATCATACCCCTGATGATTGGTAGAAGCCAAGAAACGCGTCGGGTTCTCAACTCATGATGTCCAGTCCATTTTTTTCTGTATTATTTGGTTGTTAGTCTATGATGTTCAGCTCAGCCTTTGTCTTTCTAATCATGAATTTTTATTATATTTATTTGCTTTTGTGTCCTGATCTTGTAACTTCTGTATTTATGTGTATACTGATTGTTTCAACTATGTCCTTTGAATATTAGCTGAACATTTAATACCATGATTATCCTGTAAATCATGTATGATTGCCTATAATTTATTCTGGTATACAAATGAATGTTTTTGCTTTTTCATAATATGGACAGCCCCTAGGGGTATATGGCATATAATTAAATATACATTTTAAATAATGTTCTCCTTCCCTTTTTATTTCACAACGACATGCTTCATTTAAAGTCCCACATTTCCCCCCCCCCCGACTTTATACGTTTATACAGGGATGGAAGCATGCCCTTGTTTCCTTTGAGTGCGTCGGGTCATTTTCTATTTTTGAGTTTCTCTACGAATTGGGTGGTAGACACCCGCAACCAATGACCCCACGCACCGATTTTACTGTCCATTATGTGTTTATTGTATTCGTTCCCATATCCATATATTTTTCATGATCCTGAGCCGATAATTTGTAGATATAACCATTTCTCCTTACAGTCACTCAACAGCCATACAAGTTATATTAAACTCTTTTATAAAAGTAATTTTATCACCGTTGTTCATTTATTAGTAACCAATTAGATCCCATTTAAATAACCAATAAAATCCCCCATTCCCAATCCCTTTTCCCTATCCCCATACTTCAAGACAGCCAGTCCGGTTTGCAGATGTGAGACCGGAACACTGTTTTTTTCTCACTTCCGGGGTTGCGACGCACTCAGTCTCTTCCCCCCACTCGTCCTGTGACGGGGCGGGGTTGAACCTCGGTGCGTCGGCGTCATGACGCCAGCGGGTCCCGCAAATGGCACCTTCAGATGCCGCAGGCGGGTACTTTGCTTGCTTATTCCACCGCACGCCTTGGTGGAGGTGGATGGACCACCCACTGGGGCACTATTTGCCCTAGATGGGGGTCCTTACCGCCTCCTCTAGATGTCCCTACATGACGTTGGCAGGGATCCGCCCAGGACCACGGGTATTTAGCGGGGTCAGACTGGCAGCTCATTCCCTCACTCCCCTTGATGATTCAAAGATCACTATATTCAATACTGTGCTATCAGCAGGTAACCATCACATTCCACCTATTCACTAATTGCCCTACAATCCACACTCCATCCTCACACACACACACCCATACCTCATCACTTCACTTACCTCGTATATCTTTTGGATATATGGTATCTCCCTCATCCATACAAACACTTTTCACTCCATTTGCAGTCCCTCACTTTGACGTTTTCATTTTCTTTTCATTTTAGAATTGATTTTACACCAAATTTTTGCTGCATCCTGGCTGCCGTGCCTACCCTTAGCCCTTTGGTCCATGTGGAAACGGTTTATACCCTGCCTCAACCCCGGGTGAGATGGCTTGTCTGAATCACTTTTAAATCTGCCGCCGGATCTGGACTTAACTCACAGGCTGCTCTGTGAGTAATTCCATCATATGGCCCCCACTGTCAATCTCCCATTGTAATTTTCAATCCCCATTTACCAATTAATTACCTATTTATTTTCCCAATTTTTAGAGTTTATATAATTATACATCATACCCCTGATGATTGGTAGAAGCCAAGAAACGCGTCGGGTTCTCAACTCATGATGTCCAGTCCATTTTTTTCTGTATTATTTGGTTGTTAGTCTATGATGTTCAGCTCAGCCTTTGTCTTTCTAATCATGAATTTTTATTATATTTATTTGCTTTTGTGTCCTGATCTTGTAACTTCTGTATTTATGTGTATACTGATTGTTTCAACTATGTCCTTTGAATATTAGCTGAACATTTAATACCATGATTATCCTGTAAATCATGTATGATTGCCTATAATTTATTATGGTATACAAATGAATGTTTTTGCTTTTTCATAATATGGACAGCCCCTAGGGGTATATGGCATATAATTAAATATACATTTTAAATAATGTTCTCTTTCCCTTTTTATTTCACAACGACATGCTTCATTTAAAGTCCCACATTCCCCCCCCCCCCCAACTTTATACGTTTATACAGGGATGGAAGCATGCCCTTGTTTCCTTTGAGTGCGTCGGGTCATTTTCTATTTTTGAGTTTCCCTACAAACAAGGTTTAGCACAGAATAGCACACTGATAGTTTCCCCGAGTGTCCTTCTCTGTCCCTAAACTCAAGGATTTCAAATACGGTTCAGCAAGATTGGTTTAGCACAGAATAGCACACTGACAGTTTCCCTCACTGTCCTTCTCTGTCCCTACAAACAAGGTTTAGCACAGAATAGCACACTGACACTTTCCCTCACTGTCCTTCTCTGTCCCTACAAACAAGGTTTAGCACAGAATAGCACACTGACAGTTTCCCTCACTGTCCTTCTCTGTCCCTACAAACAAGGTTTAGCACAGAATAGCACACTGACACTTTCCCTCACTGTCCTTCTCTGTCCCTACAAACAAGGTTTAGCACAGAATAACACACTGACACTCTCCCTACCTATCCTTCTCTGTCCCTAAACACAAGGAATCCAGGATTAGTAAAGGAAAAAAATGACACTGTCCCTGCCTATGCTTCTCTTTCCCTGCTCCGGAACACACTACACAAGGCCACCCCCTAAGCAATAATTGGCCACAGGCATCCTGCCTGTGGCCAATCATTGCTCTCCTCGCTGCCGGCGCTGTGATTGGCCAAGCATGCGGGGTCACAGTGCATGCTTGGCCAATCACAGCGCCTGGATGACACTGCGATGGTGTAGTGCATTGTGGGCCGTTCGCGTCACTCGAATTTGGCGCGAACGCCCCAAATCGTTCGATCTTCGTCGAACGATCGAACAGCCGATGTTCGAGTCGAACGTATGTTCGACTCGAACACGAAGCTCATCCCAACTGTTAACCCCTCTAGTGATATAAAGATCTATATAGAGGAATCTGGACCTCTTGCTGGTAACCCCTCTAGTAATAGAAAGATCTATATTGGGGAATAATGAACTTCTTCCTTCTGCTTGGGACCCCTCTAGTGATATAAAGATCTATATAGGGAAATCATGATCTCCTTCCTCCTGCTGTTAACCCCTCTAGTGATATGAAGATCTCTATAGATGAATCAGGAGTTCCTTCTTCCTGCTGGTAACCTCTCTAGTGATATAAAGATCTATATAGAGGAATCAGGACCTCCTTTCTCCTGCTAATGACCCCTCTAGTGATGCATCCTAGAATTCGATTCACTTTCCCCACTGCCTGGTCATACTGTTTGCTGATTTTGCAAACATCTGAAATAAGTACCCCCAAATCATTTTCCTCTGTAGTGCTGGGCAACACTGTACCCCCAATGTTGTACTCTATCAAGGGATTATTTTTTCCCTATGTATAGCCTAACAGGCAGATACGAGTTCTTTCCCACAGCATGCAAGATATCAGGATATATATAACATAATTTATCTTACCAATCCTCAATATCATACCTTCCTAAAATTATACTAAAGTCTCATTTTATTTTAGTTAAAAATTACAAACCTGTTATACTCACCTGTTCTATGCAGTTGGTTTTGTACAGAGCACCTGAGATCCTTCTCTTCTAGGGTCCCTCTTCAGCGTTCCTGGCCCCTCCCTCCTGTTGAGTGCCACCACAGCAAGCAGCTTGCTATGGGGGCACCCGAGCCAAGCCACAGTTCCCTGTGTTCATTCAGACACAGAGCTGCGGTCTGGCTCCCGCCCTCTTTCTCTCCCCATTGGCTGACTGGCTTTGATTGACAGCAGCGGGAGCCAATGGTGCCTCGCTGCTGTCTCAACCAATGAGGAGGGGTATCCGGGCAGCTGATCTAGATGGACCGAAGATAAGCATTATAGGGGATGAGGGGGCAGCTGCACACAGAAGTTTTTTTTTTTATCTTAATGCATTCTATATAGGGGAATTACATTACACCTCCCCACCTTCATTTGCCTCCAAAAGGGATAAAACAATCTGATTATAGTGATTGTACATTTACTTAAAATGTTCACAAAAATAATACTTGTGCCATATAAAACAAAGCAAAGATAGTTAGTTCCCTTAGGGCCAGTTCACACACCACATGCAATCCAGTGCATTTTGTTTCTGCATCAAACATGCATGGAAAGTAGTTTATAAGATTTCCAATGGCATAGTTCATACCAGTGCAGTCAGTTCCAGTGCTTTTTAGTTCCAAAAAAAAGGTAGAACATGCTGCATTTTTCCTGCACTGGACTGTACTGGAAAGCAGTAAAATGCATCAAAAATGCACTGGAATGCACTGTAACGCATCAAAAACAGAAAAAAATAATATAATAAAAAAAGGTCCTGGAATGCTTTCCGAAATGCATCTAAAACTCAGCAAAAACGAACTGGACCGCATCGAAAACGCATCAAAAATGCACTGGACCCTAGTATAGTGAGAGAACAAAAGAGGAAAAAATTATATAATAAAAAAGGTCCTGGAATGCTTTCAGAAATGCATCTAAAACGCAGCAAAAACGCACGGGACCGCATCGAAAACGCGTAAAAAATGCGCATGCAGGAACGCATCTGGAACGGATCCTAAGTGTGTTTTAGTGGTGTGAACCAGCCCTAAAAACGCATGGAAAGTAGGTTATATGGTTTTAAAGGGCATAGTTCACACCAGTGCAGTCAGTTGCAGTGCGTTCCAGTTCCAGAAAAAAGTAGAACATGCTCCATTTTTCCTGCACTGGACTGTACTGGAACACCAAGCCAATGCCAAGCTGCTGCTAACAAAGCAAACAGAATATTGGCATGCATTAAAAAGGGGATAACTCCAGAGATAAAACGATAATTCTTCTGCTCTAAAAGACTCTGGTCCGGCTGCACCTGGAGTATGCTGTCCGGTTCTGGGCACCAGTCCTCAGGAAGGTTGTACTGGAAAAGGAGCGAGTACAAAGAAGGGCAACAAAGCTAATAAAAGGATCTGGAGGATATTAGTTATGAGGAAAGGTTGCGAGCACTGAACTTATTCTCTCTGCACAAGAGACGCTTGAGAGGGGATATGACTTAAATTTTCAAATACCGTACTGGTATTTGTAAATTGGAGTAAAATGGAGTAAAGCATATGCCGTAGCAGCCTTATTTATTTAAAATACATAATTTATCAAAATCAACTCAAAAAACATAACAAACAACTGTTATCAGAAAACCATTACATCCTAGCGTTGGTCTTTGCAGGAACCTCAAATTACCATATTGTACAAACCTGGCACTGCGGTACCTCTCCGTCGTCCTCCCACCTTGGCACACCCTTCCGGGACACCTGTGGCACTGAAGGAAGGTGACCGGCCGAGGAGGTAGTTGACCCAGTCACCGCCGCCACCAACATCCCACGCCGAGGCTCCATGCCTGCCGGAGACACCCCGGGGGCGGAGCCCGCGCCTTCCGACTCAACACGTCGCGCGTGCCTAGCGGCCGTTCAGGGACTCCCGGAATGGCCCCCCGCCGAGCTCCGTTCTTGTGAGGGATTCCTCCTGGGACCCCCCCCCACCAAATGCAAGGCAGTGCGCTTGGCAGGAGGGCCCGAAGGGGCCCTAGGGGGACTCCCATGATTCCGCTGAGCTCGAGGGGAGGGGCCCGGTGAGTAGCGCTCCGGAGGCCGGGACCTCCGAGCTCGCATGGCCTCTCTCCCCACGGTACCTGTCTCTGCCGCCGGATCCGACAGCATTAGCCCCAGGGTCTCCTGGAGCCAATCCGCGCCCCTCGTCTCAGCCTCTGCGCGAAGCTGGGCCAGAAGTATCTCCACGGCAGACATGGTTCTCCCTCCCTGAACTTTCCCCAGCGCTGTGTTGCCTTAGGGGGAGGAGACTACTCGTTTTATTAACTCCTATCCCCTCCCCTTGTAACTACTACCCAATCACACACCCTTTAACATTTTCACTACATACCCTGTTAACTCAGTCATGCCAGCCTGCATTCTTTCTTTTTGCTCCGGGCTTTTCTAAACCTGAATTGTTATTGAGCATACCTTCATAGTTCTTCAAAAATCAAATCTATCTTTTTTGGAAGACTGATCTTGGGTTCAAATGCTCATATTTGTATATACGATCTGCCTGCTTAAAGGGGTTGTAAAGAAAAAAAAATTTTTTTTAAAATAACAAACATGTTATACTTACCTCCACTGTGCAGCTTGTTTTGCACAGAGTGGCCCCGAATGGCGTCTTCTGGGGTCCCTCGGTGGCTGTCTCGGCTTCTCTTCGCAAGAACTCACCACCTTCATGCGAGTGAGCTCGCATGGTGATGAGTTCTTGCGGGCGCGCTCCCGTAATACAGCCAGTGCCTATTGCCGCTCACTGTATCACTTAGCCCCGCCCCCCGGCGCGCCGCGTCATTGGATGTGATTGACATCAGCACGAGCCTATGGCTGCGCTGCTTTCAATCCATCCAGTGTAGCCAATCAACGGCCTGGCAGAAAAAAGAGCAGGATGTCGGGGGCGAGCGTGGGACTTTCGAGGGCTCAGGTAAGTAAAACGGGGGCTGGGGGGGGCCGGTATTATCGAATGTTTTTTCACCTTAATGCATATGATGCATTAAGGTGAAAAAACTTTTTCCTTTACAACCCCTTTAATAATGCTCTTCTTCAAAAATCAAATACCGTATATACTCGAGTATAAGCCGAGGCACCTAATTTTACCATAAAAAACTGGGAAAACGTATTGACTCGAGTATAAGCCTAGGGTGTCCATCTGCATGCCTCACTGTGCCTAACTTTGCCTCACTGTGTCCATGTGCATGCCTCACTGTGCCCATGCCTCACTGTGTCCATGACTAGACTGACGTTTAATATGGGAGTCTATGGAAGGGGTTTTAAAAATCGGTGTAGATGAGAAATGGGGCTACAGGTGTGCCAAGTTCCGGGTCCAGGGGACCTATGACCGGCCGGTACTGGGTCCCCAAAATCACCAGAGAAATTACAGTTTAACATGGGAGTCTATGGAAGGGGTGCCCGGCTTTGAAAAATCGGTGCTCCCCGGCCGTAGGTCCCCCGGGCAACAAACTTTGCACACTTGTAGAGGAAGAGTGGGGCTACATGTGTACTGGGTCTCCAAAATCCGGGAGATCAGGTGCAAAAAGGTGATTTGAGTATAAGCCGAGGGGGGGAATTTTCAGCACTAAAAAATGTGCTGAAAAACTCGGCTTATACTCGAGTATATATAATACATCTTTTTTGGAAGACTGATCTTGGTTTCAAATGCTCATATTTGTATATAAGGTCTGCCTGCTTAATAATGCTATTTAGATTTGGCTTGTATATTTTTTTTGGTGGCTTGCATGTTTGTGTTCACATTGAAGACCATGCCATGGTTTACTCAAGTTAATTAGCTATTTAGTAGATTCTGATGTAGCGCCCTGCTCCCAATGACTGGGTGCTATGTTTCAATTTAGCGGATTTCTGAGCCAATAGCTAGGCTCAGATGTAAATAATTGATGTTAAATTAGCCTCTGTTCCGGTTATGGCTGTGCTGGGAAAACTTCCCATTGTTGCCTGTAGGTGGCGTTACCACCTCAGGCCAATGTGGAAGATTGACAAGCCAGAGTGTATTGGGTACCTTCCCCCGGGAACAGTTCAGTGGGCGTGGTCTACAAGCTGAGCATGCTGGGGAAGGGTACTTAAGGGGCAGACGCCATCTTTTGGGGTCCTTCGTCCCCTCATGGCCCTCCTGGCGTGAGGGGTGCAGTGTGAGATTTCTGGCCTCGGAACCATGCTGGTCCGAGGCCGCAACTCCAACCAGTAGGCCCAGTTATGCTGACTGGGTCTGCACTTCGAAGGTGATCCTGTGCTGTCCGTCCTGAGGGAGGAAGCCACTCAATGGAGGAAACCAGGGGAGGACCTGTCCTGGAAAAGACCAAGCGGAAGGCTGGTGTCTTGAGGAGGGCCTGGTAAATCTATTGGAGAATGCACCGAAACTAAAATTACCTCACAGTCGTCTTAAAGGCTCTTGACTGTTTGGCTGGAAGTTCGGGTGTTGAGTCCTGTGGCAGAGGATCCCGGATTATCCAAATTCTGTGCACCGCCAGTCTGTGGCAGAGACTGGTCCTGACTTATCGTTCGTGCATCATCCCGGCTGCTAGGCCAGGTGAGAGGGGCCTATCCGGGTGAGCAATACCCACTCAGGGAGAGTGGTGAGTGACTATATTTTTGGAGGAGTTCTCCCCAGTGATCTGTACCATGTGCCTGAACCTACCCCTTTCCTTCACCTTTCAAATCTTTTATGCAAAAAGGAAAATAAAACCTAACTGTTTAAGGTTTTACATCTTGTGTGGACATTGGAGTTTCTACAGACTTTCTTCCCCTAGACAGCGAATACTGAGGTAACGTGCAAGGCCCAAATTAAAACCAGCAGCTCCTACGGGGGTGTGCTACACTGATAATGTCAGAATTTCCTAAACCTGATTCCACCTACCAGCCACTATAACTAGTGTTGAGCGAACCCGAACTGTAAAGTTCGGGTCCGTACCGAACTTTAGCTTTTTCCCGAACCCGAACCCGGACTTTGCCCAAAAGTCCGGGTTCGGGTTCGGCAATCTAATAACGCATTTAGAAATGCTTCAGGGGCCAGCCAATCACCTTTTGATTAGCTGGTGTGCCCTTAGAAGCCATCATAGCCATGCCTACTAATGGCATGGCTGTGATTGGTCAGTGCAACATGTGACCCAGCTTCTATATAAGCTAGAGGCACACAGCACACATGACACTCTGCTTCAGAATAGATAGGGAGAGGATCTAGCCTGCTGCTGCTGCTTTTAGGGAGAGATAGAAAGATAGATGAGGTAGTCCTGATTCTACAATCTGAGGGAAAAGATAGAGAGTGAGGCCTCGTACACACGACCGATTTTCTCGGCAAGAACCAGCAAGAAACTTGCTGGCAGAGAGGTCTTGCCGAGTAAATCGGTCGTGTGTACGCTGCTAGCGTGTTTCTCGTCGAGAAAACCGACAAGAAACCTCGACGAGAAAATAGAGAACCTGCTCTCTATTTTCTCGTCGAGATTCTCCTCGGCGTGTTTCTCGACGAGAAAAGTGAGTGTGTGTACACTTACCTGTCCGCCCGGAAGCCCGCGCATGTTCGAAATGAATTCGACGCATGCGCGGTAGCTTCCTAGGCATACGTAGGGTATACCAAGATGGCGGCGACGGCATCGAATGTGACGAGCGCATGCTCGACGTAGTCGATGACGTCACCGCGTACACTCCTTTCAAAGAACCGCGGGTTCTTTGAAACGAGCGTGTGTACACTCGGCCGGGACAAGTTTCTTGTCCAAGAATCTCGTCGAAAAAAACGACATGTTTTTCTCAACGAGAATCTCGGCCGTGTGTACGAGGCCTTAGTGTAGTGTAGGGCCAGGTTCCTGTGTTGGTGCTTTCAGGGAGAGAGATTTATTATATAGGAGTCCAGATTCAGAGATTAAAATCAGCGATCTGCATAGGTCTACCTATTTGTGTTGCAGTGCAGTCTTTTTACACTGCCATGAGCCCAGTGTCAGAGAAAATCTAACTTTTAGGGGGAAAAAAAAGGCACTTTATTGTTCTCTTTTCCAAAAGACCAATAGGGCAAAAAAAAAAAAAGCATTTTATTTTGCTCGTGCAAAAAAAGACACGTTTAGGGCAAAAAAATAAATAAAAATTTGCACTTTGATGTACGCTTGCAAAAAAACGCCGTTTAGGGGCACAAAAAAAAGTTTGCAGTGTGTTATACATATTTTGAGGTGTGTGAAATAAACAATTTCTATATAGTTTTCTCCTACTGTGCTATACTAAAAAAACAACATTTTTTTTGAATAGCATTTTCTGCAGTTCTGTAGCTGTGCGATTCAGCGGTTACGTACTGTGGGTGTGTTCTGCTCTTCCAAAAAACGCCGTTTAGTGGCACCAAAAAAAGTTTGCAGTGTATTATACATATTTTGAGGTGTTTGAAATAAACAATTTCTTTATAGTTTTCTCCTACGTTGCTATACTAAAAAAACAAAAATTTTTTTGAATAGCATTTTCTGCAGTTCTGTAGCTGTGCGATTCAGCGGTTACGTACTGTGGGTGTGTTCTGCTCTTCCAAAAAACGCCGTTTAGTGGCACCAAAAAAAGTTTGCAGTGTGTTATACATATTTTGAGGTGTTTGAAATAAACAATTTCTTTATAGTTTTCTCCTACGTTGCTATACTAAAAAAACAACATTTTTTTGAATAGCATTTTCTGCAGTTCTGTAGCTGTGCGATTCAGCGGTTACGTACTGTGGGTGTGTTCTGCTCTTCCAAAAAACGCCGTTTAGTGGCACCAAAAAAAGGTTGCAGTGTGTTATACATATTTTGAGGTGTGTGAAATAAACAATTTCTATATAGTTTTCTCCTACTGTGCTATACTAAAAAAACAACATTTTTTTTTAATAGCATTTTCTGCAGTTCTGTAGCTGTGCGAGTCAGCGGTTACGTACTGTGGGTGTGTTCTGCACTTCCAAAAACACCCATTTAGGGCAAGATCCTAAATTTTGAAAATATGAGGAGAAGGTCAAAGGGACGTGGTGGCCCCGGTCGTGGTGCTGCTGGTGGAGCTCCTGTTGCAGGGAGAGGACGTGGTGGATCTGTGCCAGATACACGCACAAGTGAAACACCTTCCTCAGGCGCGAGTAGGCGACCGAGCCTGCGGCGGTATTTTGTCGCGCCTAATGAGGCTGTACGAATGTTTAGGCCAGGACAAGTACAGGCGATAGTAGATTGGGTTGCTGACAGTACCTCGGGTTCCTTCACATTGTCTCCCACCCACTCTTCTGATGAAAGAACAGAGTTGGCACCTGAAACCCATGTCCATCAGTCTTTCACCTCACCCCCTTGCAAATCAGCCAAGCAGTCTGAGCCCCAAATCATGCAGCAGTCTCTTCTGCTTTTCGATGACTCTGTTAGCAGGGTTTCCCAGGGCCATCCACCTAGCCCTGCCCCAGAAGTAGAAGAGATGGAGTGCACCGATGCCCAACCACTTATGTTTCATGATGAGTACATGGGAGGACCATCGCAGTACGTCTCGGATGATGACAAAACACAGGTGCCAACTGCTGCTGCTTTCGCAATTGTGCAGACAGACAAGGAGGGCAGGGGTGAAGACTGGGTGGAAGATGATGTGGAGGACGATGAGGTCCTCAACCCCACATGGAATCAACATTATGCAGGTGACCAGTGTAGTTTGGAGGAAGAGGCGGTGGTCGCACAGAGCCACCAGCACAGCAGAAGAGGGAGCAAGGTGCAAAAGCGGAGCGTCTGTCAGCTAGACAGTATGTCTGCTACTGCCCAACGCAGCAAGGGACCAAGCACACCAAAGCCAGGTCCAAGGAGTTCCCCAGCGTGGCAGTTCTTCACACAATGTGCTGATGACAAGACACGAGTGGTTTGCACGCTGTGCAATCAGAGCCTGAAGCGAGGCATAAACGTTCTCAACCTGAGCACAACCTGCATGACCAGGCATCTAAGTTCAAAGCACGAACTGCAGTGGAGTAGACACCTCAAAAACCAAGAAAGGTCTCTGGCTCCTCCTGCTTCCTCTTCTGGTGCAGTCTCGGCCTCTTCATCCACCTCTGTAGTGACAGTGGCACCTGCCACCCCGCAAACAGAGCATCTGCCAGCAACAACCATCTCCACAATGTCCCATGGAAGCGTTCAGCTCTCTATCTCCCAAACATTGGAGCGGAAGAGGAAGTACCCCCCTAGCCACCCGCGATCCCTGGCCCTGAATGCCAGCATTTCAAAACTCCTGGCCTTTGAAATGCTGTCATTCCGTCTGGTGGAGACGCAGAGTTTTAAAAGCCTGATGGCATTGGCTGTCCCACAGTACGTCGTGCCCAGCCGCCACTATTTTTCCAGGCGAGCCATCCCTTCCCTGCACAACCAAGTGGGGGACAAAATCAGGTGTGCACTGCGCAACGCCATCTGTGGCAAGGTCCACCTAACTACGGATGCGTGGACCAGTAAGCACGGTCAGGGACGTTATATCTCCCTAACAGCACACTGGGTAAATGCAGTGGCGGCTGGGCCTGAGGCAGATAGCAGTTTGGCGCATGTCCTTCCACCACCGAGGATTGCAGGGCGCTTCAGTTTGCCTCCTGTTGCTAACTCCTCCTACTCCGCTTCCTCATCCTCTACCGCCTCCTCATCCGGTCAGCGTAACACCTTCACCACCAACTTCAGCACAGCCAGGGGTAAACGACAGCAGGAAGTTTTAAAACTTTCCTGTTTGGGGGAAAAACCCCACACCGCGCAGGAGTTGTGGAGGGACATGGAACAACAGACCAATGAGTGGTTGCTGTCAGTGAGCCTCAAGCCCAGCCTGGTGGTGTGCGATAATGGGCGAAATCTCGTAGCAGCTCTGGGCCTAGCCGGTTTGACGCACATCCCTTGCCTGGCGCATGTGCTGAACTTGGTGGTCCAGAGGTTCCTTAAAAATTACCCCAATATGCCAGAGCTGCTGCAGAAAGTGCGGGCTGTGTGTGTGCACTTTCGGCGTTCTCACCCTGCTGCTGCTCGCCTGTCAGCGCTGCAGCGTAACTTCGGCCTTCCCGCTCACCGTCTCATATGTGACGTGCCCACAAGGTGGAACTCCACCTTGCACATGCTGGCCAGACTGTGCGAGCAGCAGCAGGCGATAGTGGAGTTTCAGCTGCAGCAATCACGCGTGAGTCGCTCTGCGGAACAGCACCACTTCACCACCAATAACTGGGCCTCCATGCGAGACCTGTGTGCCTTGTTGCGCTGTTTCGAGTACTCCACCAACATGTCCAGTGCCAATGACGCCGTTCTTAGCGTTACTATCCCAGTTCTATGCCTCCTTGAAAAAACGCTTCGGGCGATGATGGAAGAGGATGTGGCACAGGAGGATGAGGAGGAGGAGGAGGAAGCGGGATCATTTCAAAGGCTTTCAGGGCAGTCTTTCACAAGTGGCTACGAGGGTGGGTTCCTGCACCAACAAACGCCAGGTACACAATTGTCCGGCGGAAAGGGAACAGTTCTGGAGGATGACGAGGTGGAGGAGGAGATAGAGGAGGAGGAGGAGGAGGAGGCATTTTCACAGCAGGGTGGCACCCAGACCAGCTCGTGGCCATCACTGGTGCGTGGCTGGGGGGATACAGAGGACACAGACGATACACCTCCCACAGAGGACAGCTTTTCTTTGCCTCTGGGCAGCCTGGCACACATGAGCGATTACATGCTGCAGTGTGTCAGGGAAATTCCCCGTCTGTTGTCACCAATCTGCGCTCAGTGCGCATGCGCGGCAAAACGGCGCATCGGCGCATGCGCGTGCGTGGCGGGACGGCGCTTCGGCGTGCTCGGGTGCGCGCTCCGGCGCAACGACGAATGCGCGTGCGCAATAGCTCGCCAATGGGACTACAGGCGGGCCTATTTAAACAGACGCAGTAACACTATCTGGTTGCTGGTTTGTCAGCTTTACTGTGTTTCTTGTGCCTGAAAGAAGTTAAAGTTCTCCTGCTGTGACCCGGACCGGATTTGACTACGCTTCTGCTTCTCCTGAACCTGACCCCTTGGCTTGCTAAACGGACTTCTACCTCTCTCCTTGTGCTTGACCCTCGGCCTGTGACCCGGATCTGCTGCCTGTCTCCAGCCCTCTACCTTCTGCCTGTACCCTGGACTTCCTGCCTAACCTGACTATACTGGTGCTTCCTGCTAAACTCCTAAACGGACTTGTGCCTTGCTACTGGTTGCTGTTTGACCCTGTCTACCCTTGGTGTTTGACTCCTGGCCTGTTCTTCAGACTCATCCCTGCTAGATTCTTCAGCAAGACACCTCTACCTGCTGGTGGCCAGTGCTCCCTCGTGCCGTCCTCTCCCTGTCTCACCTCCAGGGGGCGGAGTGCGCTTGGGTGCAAGGGTGAACCACTCTCGGCATCTCGGCCTCGGTAAGTACGTAGCCTGACAGTACAAACCAGCCAGATGTCTGAGGCCGACAGAGTGCGTTCCCCATTTGACACCCTCTGCCAGCAGGTCTCCACCCTAACGGACACTGTCCAAAGACTCCAAGAGGGATATACCCAGATTGATGGCCGTCTTCAACAGCTCACCGGTCTCCTAGGGCCAGGCCCCACAGCTGCCACCTCTGCCAACACCGCCACCAACTCCCAAGTACCTACGAGTTCTACAGTAGTGATGGCCACCCCTGAACCCAGGGTCCCTATTCCGGAACGTTTTTCGGGTATCCGCAAAAAGTACCGGGCCTTTAAAAACGCCTGCTCCCTCTACCTTGCCCTCCAACCAAGGACCTTCTCTTCGGAAGCAGTAAAGGTGGGGTTTATCATCTCCCTCTTAACGGATGACCCTCAAGCCTGGGCCCATGGCCTGATGGAGCAACAAAGCCCCATATTGGACTCAGTAGAGACATTTTTTGAACATATGGCTCAATTATACGATGATCCCCAGCGATCAGCCACGGCCGAGTCCGTCCTCCATAACCTAACTCAGGGGAGAAGGCCGGTGGAAGACTATACGTCGGAATTTAGGAAATGGTCCGCCGACACCAAATGGAATGAGGCGGCCCTCAGATACCAATACCGCCAGGGACTATCTGAGACTCTCAAGGACGAGCTGGCCAGGATCGAAACCCCCACAACCTTGGAGAACCTGATCCAATCCGCCATACAACTCGATAGGCGTCTGCGTGAACGACGGGCGGAGCGATTTCAATCTCCTCGTCCCAACTGGCCTCCATCCAGGACGGTACCTCACTACCCACCAACCTCTGCGCCTGCAGTCACCCCTCTTCCTGAGCCAGAACCCATGCAGCTCGGGTTGGTTCGGGCTCCCCTGACTCCTGAGGAAAAACAGCGAAGGCGCCAGGCTAATCTGTGCCTATATTGCGGGGGTGCCGGCCACTTCCTCCTCAACTGCCCCGTAAGACCTAGTAAGTCTATCTCTAAAGACACTTTAAACTATCAACTCTTTGACAACCCTCAGTCTTATGTCATTCTCTTTGTGTCTCTACAGCTGCCGGAAGGGGCAATCCGCCTCCCGGCAATTATTGATTCTGGAGCCTGCAGCTGCTTCCTGGACTCTGCCTTAGCCTCAAGATTCCATGTCCCCACTCAACCTAAGGACCACTGCCTTCAGATCCACCTGGCGGATGGGTCCTTGCCCCGTTCAGGGCTGATCACGCAGGAAACCAAACCTATCCTTGCCATCTCTGACTCGGGTCATCAAGAACTTCTCCGGTTAGACCTCATACCTTCCCCGATGTTCCCCATCATCCTGGGTCTTCCCTGGCTACAGGCACACGAGCCCCTCATAAATTGGGTGAAGAAAGAGGTTAGCTTCACCTCCTCCTATTGTTCCCAGAACTGTCTTGCCTCTGCCTCTACGGTCTGCGCTTCCATGATTGCCAAGCCGGACAACCTACAGCATGTTCCTTCCATCTATCTAGAATTCCGGGACGTGTTCGATAAGCAGCAAGCCGACCATCTACCACCTCATCGGCCCTATGATTGCCCTATCGATCTCTTGCCGGGCTCCAAAATTCCGTTCGGACGTATCTTTCCATTGTCCGAAACCGAGTTGAAAGCCCTCAAGGCTTATATTGATGAAAACCTCCAGAAGAGATTCATTCGCCCTTCCTCCTCTCCAGCCGGTGCAGGAATCTTCTTTGTGGAAAAGAAAGACGGGTCCTTAAGACCCTGTATCGATTACCGGGACCTAAACAAGATAACCATTAAGAACAGGTACCCACTACCCCTTATTCCGGAGCTATTTCAGCGCTTCCGATCTGCTCGGGTCTTTTCCAAACTGGATCTACGGGGGGCCTACAATCTTATCAGAATCCGGGCCGGAGACGAGTGGAAAACCGCCTTCAGATCTCGTTTCGGACACTTTGAGTATTCGGTCATGCCGTTCGGTCTTTGTAATGCTCCAGCCACCTTCCAACACCTAGTCAACGACATTTTCAGACAGCACCTTGATGACTTCTTAGTAGTGTACCTGGACGATATCCTCATCTTTTCCACCAACATCGAACTCCACCGGGCTCATGTCATGAAGGTCCTCACCATCCTTCGGAAGCACAAACTCTACCTCAAAGCTGAGAAATGCGAGTTCGAAAAGACCACCGTACAGTTCCTCGGCTTTATCATTTCCATCGATGGGGTCGCAATGGACCCGCAGAAGGTGAAGGCCATTCAGGACTGGCCAGCCCCAACCGACATGAAGGGGGTACAGCGGTTTATAGGCTTCGCCAACTTCTATAGGAGATTCATCGTGGGCTTTTCCTCCATTGTGGCCCCAATAACCCAACTTACCCGGCAAAATAACCGTTTTCACTGGTCTCCAGAAGCTCAGGAGGCCTTCTCTCGCCTCAAGGACGTCTTCACTTCAGCACCAGTACTTCAGCACCCGGATCCTCTACTGCCGTTCACCCTGGAAGTGGACGCCTCTGAGACAGCCATCGGAGCCATCCTCTCTCAAAGACGAGGCCCCAAGGCTCTCCTGTATCCAGTAGCCTTTGCCTCTAAAAAGTTGACTCCCCCGGAGCGAAACTATGATGTAGGGGACCGGGAATTACTGGCCATAAAATTCGCACTGGAGGAATGGCGATACCTTCTGGAGGGGGCAGTGCACCCCATCATGATCTTCACAGATCATAAAAATCTAGAGTACTTAAGAACAGCTCAACGTCTACGCCCCAGGCAGGCCCGTTGGGCCCTTTTCTTCACCCGGTTCAACTTTCTCATTTCCTATAGACCCGGCTCCAAGAATGGGAAGGCGGATGCGCTATCCAGGATGTTTCCGGAAACCCCTCAGTCGGCCCAACCGGGCACCATTCTGTCAGCTCAGAACTTTCTGTTGATTCCCCGGGCCGATCTACTCACCTCTATTAAAATCGCTTCCGGGCTCTGCTCTGATCCGGTTACTACCTCCCTGGAGAAGCGGGATGGCCTATTCTGGTCCCAGGACAAGATTTTCGTCCCTCTGGAAACAAGACCGCTGGTCTTGAGGACCTTCCACGATCTCAAACTGGCAGGTCACTTCGGAGCACGTAAATCGTCGGAACTTGTCTCCCGCTCCTTCTGGTGGCCAGGCTGGAGGCAAGATTGTAAGTCTTATGTCGCTTCCTGCACTCAGTGTCAGCGTAACAAGGGGCCAAACACCAAGAGTTGGGGCCTGCTCAAACCCTTACCCATTCCTGAGCGCCCTTGGGCGGACGTGTCCATGGACTTTATCGTGGACCTGCCTTCCTCCGGAGGGTTTACCACGATTCTGGTCGTTGTGGACCGCCTCTCAAAAATGGCTCACTTTTTACCGATGATTGGGACACCTTCAGCCATGGATACCGCTCAAATCTTTTTTAAGGAGATAACCAGGCTTCATGGAATACCAAAGAGTATCACCTCCGACAGAGGGGTCCAGTTCACTTCAAAATTCTGGAAGGAACTCTGCAAGTCACTAGAAGTCAAAACCTGCCTCTCGTCAGCGTACCACCCCCAAAGCAATGGCCAGACGGAAAGAACCAATCAGACCCTGGAGCAATACCTCCGTTGTTTCTGCTCTGCTTCCCAGGATGACTGGGCATCTCTACTTCCTTACGCAGAGTTTGCCTATAACAATTCAATGCATTCTGCTACCAATCAAACCCCCTTTTGGGCCAATTACGGTTTTCATCCCTCCTTTCTCCCTGAAAACATCCCCGAGAGCCCTGTTCCCGCGGTCCAGGACCGAGTGGCTTCTGTCCAGGCGAATTTCCAAAGACTCCAGGAGATGATGCGGAATGCCCAAGGATCCTACAAGAAATTTTATGACCGGGGAAGGAAGGAAAACCCGGCGTTCAGAGTCGGGGAAAAAGTTTGGCTTTCCGCCGCCAACCTCAGATTGCCTATTCCCTCTCGAAAGCTCGGCCCTAGATTTATCGGGCCCTTCAAGATCAAACGAGCTATTAATCCTGTGGCTTTTGAACTAGCATTACCTGATTCCTATAGGATTCACCCAGTGTTCCACTCATCTTTATTAAAACCCGTCATTCCCAACGCCTTTCCTGGAAGAGATGAACCTCCTCCACCACCAGTTGAAGTAGATGGGGAAAAAGAATTTGAGATGGAATCCATCCTGGGCTGTAGGAAAAAAGGCAGACAGTTACAATACTTGGTTAAATGGAAGGGGTACCCCCCGGAGGACAACTCCTGGGAACCATCCAGGAACTTGCATGCTCCTCGCCTAATACGAGCCTTTCACCAAGAACATCCGGAATTAATGGCCAGTCTGGGCGTCCGGAGTCCGCCCCTCGGGGGGGGCACTGTCAGGGAAATTCCCCGTCTGTTGTCACCAATCTGCGCTCAGTGCGCATGCGCGGCAAAACGGCGCATCGGCGCATGCGCGTGCGTGGCGGGACGGCGCTTCGGCGTGCTCGGGTGCGCGCTCCGGCGCAACGACGAATGCGCGTGCGCAATAGCTCGCCAATGGGACTACAGGCGGGCCTATTTAAACAGACGCAGTAACACTATCTGGTTGCTGGTTTGTCAGCTTTACTGTGTTTCTTGTGCCTGAAAGAAGTTAAAGTTCTCCTGCTGTGACCCGGACCGGATTTGACTACGCTTCTGCTTCTCCTGAACCTGACCCCTTGGCTTGCTAAACGGACTTCTACCTCTCTCCTTGTGCTTGACCCTCGGCCTGTGACCCGGATCTGCTGCCTGTCTCCAGCCCTCTACCTTCTGCCTGTACCCTGGACTTCCTGCCTAACCTGACTATACTGGTGCTTCCTGCTAAACTCCTAAACGGACTTGTGCCTTGCTACTGGTTGCTGTTTGACCCTGTCTACCCTTGGTGTTTGACTCCTGGCCTGTTCTTCAGACTCATCCCTGCTAGATTCTTCAGCAAGACACCTCTACCTGCTGGTGGCCAGTGCTCCCTCGTGCCGTCCTCTCCCTGTCTCACCTCCAGGGGGTGGAGTGCGCTTGGGTGCAAGGGTGAACCACTCTCGGCATCTCGGCCTCGGTAAGTACGTAGCCTGACACAGTGTTTCCGCAATGACCGCCGAGTTGCCCACATTTTAACTGGTGCTGATTACTGGGTGGCCACCCTGCTTGATCCCCGTTACAAGGACAACGTACCGTCCTTAATTCCCTCACTGGAGCGGGATCGTAAGATGCGCGAGTACAAGCGCACGCTGGTAGACGCGCTGCTGGTGGCATTCCCACCTGACAGCGGGCGTACGGTGGAAGCACAAAGCGAAGGCAGAGGAGGAGGAAGAGGTCGCCAACGCAGCCGGGGCACCGGCAGCACCTCAGAAGGCAGGGTTAGCATGGCTGAAATGTGGAAAAGCTTTATCAGCACGCCACAACAACCAGCACCACCAGCTGAGATGGAACGTCTTAGCAGGAGGCAGCATTTCACCAACATGGTTGAGCAGTATGTGTCCACAGGCCTACACGTACTGGATGACGGGTCTGCCCCCTTTAACTTCTGGGTCTCCAAATTGGGCACATGGCCTGAGCTTACCCTTTATGCCTTGGAGGTGCTGGCCTGCCCTGCAGCCAGTGTATTATCTGAACGTGTATTTAGCACGGCAGGGGGCGTTATCACAGACAAGCGCAGCCGCCTGTCCAGAGCCAATGTGGACAAGCTCACGTTCATTAAAATGAACCAGGCATGGATCCCACAGGACTTGTCCGTACCTTGTGCAGAATAGACATGTATACCGGTGTTGTGACAAAAACTGTCCGGCCATCGGATTGTGTCCGGCCCATACTGCGAAGGCGCAGCGCTTGCGCAGTACAGAGGACAAGGAGATTCACAAAATCTCCAAAGATGAACGGCGCCTGCGCTGTGAGTGCAGGTTCAAGCCCCACCATCCAAGTGGACATACGGTAGCACATAATAACAGGGCCCCTCACGGGCTTGGTTCGATCGCCACGCTTCGGGCACGGCCTCACTTGGCTCGTCTTGAACCACGGATGGTGTGGCCTTCACCTGAACTTACCACGCAGGCGCCGTTCGTCTTGGGATATTTTCGAAATCCCCTTGTCCTACATACTGAGCAAGCGCAGTACAGGGTGGACACTATTTGATGGGGGACAGAATTCGACACATCACCGGCATTACACAGCCATTGTTGTATTTTTGAATCAGTGTTGGCTACCTCGTCCTCCTCCACCGCCGCTTCCACCTACACAGCCACATCCACCGCCACTTCAACCTCCTACTCCATATGGACCTCGTCCTCCTAGGTCAAGATTATTATTTTTTATTTTTATTTTTTTATGTTATTTTAAGTTATTTCCCTATCCACATTTGTTTGCAGAGCACTTGCCATGCTCTTAACAACATTTTGCTGCCATTTGCAGCCCTCTAGCCCTTTCCATTACCTTTTTAGAGCCTTTTTAGTCCTTAGAAGTCCGGGTCCCCATTGACTTCAATGGGGTTCGGGTTCGGGTCCGGGTTCGGGTTAAAGTTCGGTCCCGAACCCGATCTTTTTTCCGAAGTTCGGCCGAACCCGTCGAACCCGAACATCCAGGTGTCCGCTCAACTCTAACTATAACCCTTACATGTCATACTGTCAATATAGTCAGCCAGAGCCGATCCGGCTGGGATTGCCTGGTGTAAGGGGGACTCCGCTTTGAATGCCTGGTGTAAGAGGGGACTCCGCTGGGAATTCCTGGTGTAAGGGGGGCCTCCGCTGGGAATGCCTGGTGTAAGGGGGGACTCCGCTGGGATTGCCTGGTGTAAGGGGGACTCTGCTGGGAATACCTGATGTAAGGGGGGACTCCGCTGGGAATGCCTGGTGTAAGGGGGACTCCGCTGGGAAGCCAGGTGTAAGGGGGGACTCCGCTGGGATTGCCTGGTGTAAGGGGGGACTCCGCTGGGAATACCTGATGTAAGGGGGGACTCCGCTGGGAATGCCTGGTGTAAGGGGGGACTCCGCTAGGAATGCTTGGTGTAAGGGGGGACTCCGCTGGGAATGCCTGGTGTAAGGGGGGACTCCGCTGGGAATGCTTGGTGTAAGGGGGGACTCCGCTGGGAATGCCTGGTGTAAGGCGGGACTCCGCTGGGAATACCTGGTGTAAGGGGGACTCCGCTGGTCATGCCTGGTGTAAGGAGGGACTCCGCTGGTTATGCCTGGTGTAAAGAGGGACTCCGCTGGGAATACCTGATGTAAGGAGGGGCTTCCACTGATTCTGCATTATAGTGAGTTGAATCATTTCATTCTATATTACAATGTAATAATAGAAATAATGCACTTCAATCATCCTGACACCATAACAACCATGGTGCTGGGATGATTAAAGCACTACACCAGGTTCTAGAGTATCTTTATCTGCTGATTTGTTAAACTTTCTGGAATACACATATTTCTATGGTGGGGTAGGATCTGGGCCTGCAGTCCCTCCATCCCTCTTTCTTTTTCTCTTTCTCTCTTTCTTTCTCTCCCTCTTTCTTTCTCCCTTCCTCTCCCTCTTTCTCTCCGTCTTCCTCACCCTCTTTCTCACCCTCTTTCTTTCTTTCTCTCTTTCTATCCCTCTTTCTTTCTTTCTTTCTCCCTCATTCATCTCAGACTCTAACCACACACCCTCTGAGCCACGCCCATGTAAGCCACACCCACTAGTTTGGTCTATTCACAGCACAGCTCTGCAGTGTGCCTTCTTTTTTCTGCCTATGTGGAGGGGAGGGGGGTGCCTTTCCTCCAATCGGCTGTCTCTCAGTGTATGGCAAGAATCCACACCCACAGGTGAATCCGGAATAAAAAATTCTAATAGGACATGTACTTTCTAAACAGTATATAAAGCTGAAGACAGCAGATATACATGGAAAACTTATGTAGGGAGAATTGTTTAATCTCTTTGTATCATCTGAGTAGGGTTGCCATCTTTTCTTCAAGTCAAACCCGAACACTTTAGCGGTGCACAGCAATTATTTTTTTAGTATAACCTATACATATATTTTGCTATTAAATAATCTTTCTAATCATATGAAGGTAATCACAAGAGTCCCCCTTTACATCAGAGGCCACACAGTTCCCCTTTAACATTTGAACTGGCAGAGTTCCCTTTCTCTGGGGACTCTGATATAAGGGATGCTCTGGGAACCCTGATTTAAGGGGAACACTGAGAACTCAGACATACGGAGAGGACTCTGATTGAAGGGGGAACACTGTGGTCTCTGGTGTAAAGGGGAACTCCGATGTAAGGGGTGCTCTGAGAAACCAGATTTACCTTAGTGTACTCATACAGAGACAGGGGGAGAAAGGGGAAACTTAAGTCTCAGACAGAGGTGGATGGTGAGCTCACTCACCCCTTGGCAGTCAGCACCTCTCATCCAGATGTATCAGAGGCTGCTGAAGTTCAAATTTCCAGCCTGCACTTTCCTTTTCTAAGGAGTGTGGGCAGACCCAGAGGGGAAGGGCTAGGAGGAAGAGGTGCAGATTAAGCCCTCTCTCCTCTCCCATCTGTATGTGTGTTTGGGGGTGGGGGTTGTTAGTGCTGGCTTTGGGCAGCATGAAAGAGAGTGTAACAGACACTCTCAGCTTAGACAACTGCAGCCAGCAACCCTGCTGGGAAGCCATAGTCCAGTCTAAATAATGTGTCCGGGTTTCAGACAGTCTGAAACCCGGACACATGATTCCAAACCCGAACTGTCCGGGTGAACCCCGGACAGTTGGCAACCCTACATCTGAGGCTGTTCACTTCACTGAGTATAGGAGAGGTAGTATACAAAAGGGGAAGGGAAAAACACTCACATTGCCACATCCATGTATTGGGAAAAATTGGTTTGTTGCTCAAGAAGGAGCAAAACGAGAGGGGAGATCCGAGTGTCCTCATGTATACTCATATAGTTATACACCTCCTGCTTGGAATGTCTGCAACTTGTCAGTGAATATATGTTCACCTGTTAATTATCTATCACATCGTCGTTGCACGACGTACAATGTTAATTGTACACTGTACTTTTATGCAAATTAATAAAATATTTGGAAATAAAAAAAAAAATTAAAAAAAAAAAAGGAGCAAAACAAGGTAGGACTTTGCAGGCAACACACAAAAATGGAATACAAAAAAGTTTATTGAATCGCAAAATTATTAAACAATGATTAAAAAAGACCATACAATGTATATAGCAGTAAGGAGTCCCTTTGAACGTCGACGCGTTTCGCCGTGAGGCTTCGTCAGGACGGACAAGAAAAGGGGGACGGTTTTTATACACACTTGGGACAAATCTCACTATCTGGAATGAGATACATAAAAATTAATATACAGTATATACAATTAAAAAGTGAAGGTAAAAGTAAATAAAAAGATATCTTTGGAGCTAGAAGACTACATATACTGTCCTCCATGCGCACCACGATCCAAAGGACAAAGGACAAAAAGCGGAAAACAGAAAGAAAAAAGCAAAAGGGCAAAAGGGCAAAAAGACAAATCACATCACCCCCAAAGTAATAAGAAATACCTCAGAAGGACATCCGGATAGTAAAATGTTGTTCAAATGTTACCAATTCATATATGTGGTATGGTAACGAAGGTACGTGTGGTCTAGTAGAAAAGATAAAGAATATATATGTATGTGTATTTAGTAAACAATGTGGCCTATATCAATGTATCTATATGTGTATCCATAAAACAGGAAAATCCTACCTGCTGGTCAAAGGAATGATCAGACACTGATATTCTCATAGGAATATAGTCCATAGATGGAGGGGTCTGACGCTCAGAGCTAATACAAATGGCTGAGCAGATCTACAAATGCCAATGGGTATAGTCAGATACATACATACAAAGGGAATTATATAGGGAGTGTAATAATAGTAATAATCATAATTACCAGCTACATCCAATGGGGTATATCCAAAAGTGGGGGTAAGGGGCGTTCTTAGTATGGAAAAAGAAGACTTTCTATTCACCAAGTCCTATCGTAAGCACTTTCAATACAAGTGCAAAAAACCCAGCCAAAGCAGTGGTATATGTATCACCATACAGGGTCTGGAAATAAAGAACATAAAAAAGGATGATAACTAAATAGGCGGCTCATGCCTGTATGGTATCGCCAAGATGTAGAAGGCGGCTTACCTGGCTGTTGAACATCACACGGTAGCATCCCCGGGAGTCAGCCTCATGCTGGTCAGAGTATGTGGTTATGAATCTCACCACATCAGGGGTGTTTTTTTGGGGAGCTCTGGCAAGTATGGCATTTCTAGGCTTAATAAGGGCTTTTTTGAAAACGTTCTTGAGGCAATTTTTGCTGTAGCCCCTCATTCTTAGACGTGTATAGAGGAGATCGGCCTCCTCCTTGAACTTGGTATCATCGGTGCAGTTCCGTCTTAGATGTAAATACTGCCCAAATGGTATGCTTTGGATCAGTGAACGAGGTACAGAGTGGTTTTGATTAAACCTTCTTCTGTGACGTAAATCGATATGTCTAGATACGCAATCCTCGTTTGGCTATATGCCATGGTGAATTTAAGATTATGTCCGTTGGTACTTAACATTTGCATAAATTCATTCAAAAGGGTCAGAGATCCCGCCCATAGCATCAGTATGTCATCAATAAAATGAAACCACCCCAAAACTAAACAGAAAAGGTGTCCAAATTCGTCATTGGAGAACAACTCACATTCCCAGCCCCCCAGGTAAAAGTTCGCATAGGAAGGGGCACAACATGTGCCCATTGCGACTCCTTGTACCTGGAGGAAGTGGGACCCATCGAACGAGAAGACATTTTTGGTCAAAATGTGCTCCAACAGCTTGAGCACAAAGGAATTTAAGCCAGTAGATTTGGGACCTCTTTCCTTAAGAAACCTAGAAATGACTGTGAGTCCTAGTTTGTGTGGAATAGATGAATAAAGTGCTTCCACATCTATGGACACTAAGAAGCATCCTGGGGGCACATTGAGGCCCTCAAGGGTTCTGAGGAGATCTGGGGTGTCCTGGATATAGGAAGGAAGAGTGGTCACATGGGGTCGCAGATATTCGTCGACAAATTTACTGGCTCGTTCCTTCTTGGCACCTACGCCAGATACTATCGGGCGGCCAGGAGGTCTAGACATGTTTTTGTGTGTTTTAGGGAGTGAAAAGAAACATGGAGTCTTGGGGTAAGGTACCTGAATGCCCTTATATATCTCCTTGGTGATGAAACCCCCGGAGAGGGCGGACTGAATGGTGTCATTGTATTGCTGGTTGTAGAGGTCTATGACATCCTCAGAAATCGGTCTGTACAAATCCCGGTTCCTGAGGATGTCCCAGCACATATTCCTGTAATTGAGTTCATCCATGACCACCACATTGCCGCCCTTGTCCGAGGGCTTGATCACCAAGTGAGAGTTGCGACTAAGGCCCATCAGAGCCTGTCGTTGAGATGTTGAAAGGTTCTGGTGAACCGATCTACCAAGAGCCAAAGATTTAACATCCGCAATAGCCTGGGTCAAAAAGGCCCAGACATTGGAGTTGATGTGAAGCGAGGGAAAATGAGTAGATTTCTTCTTTACAGCCTTACTCAGTGATTCAATATCATTTTGATATTGAGTGTTCTGAATGCGTTGGCCTCTCGCCACTTCATGGTATGGTAACGAAGGTACGTGTGGTCTAGTAGAAAAGATAAAGAATATATATGTATGTGTATTTAGTAAACAATGTGGCCTATATCAATGTATCTATATGTGTATCCATAAAACAGGAAAATCCTACCTGCTGGTCAAAGGAATGATCAGACACTGATATTCTCACAGGAAAATAGTCCATAGATGGGCAGAAAGGGGCCGCATGACGTCAGCACGCCGCACGCTAAGCGTGATTTTTGGCGCGTTTTTTCTATTATAAATATGACAGCCAACACGGTCTGTCCCCTGTGTTCAGCATGAGGCTGACTCCCGGGGATGCTACCGTGTGACGTTCAACAGCCAGGTAAGCCGCCTTCTACATCTTGGCGATACCATACAGGCATGAGCCGCCTATTTAGTTATCATCCTTTTTTATGTTCTTTATTTCCAGACCCTGTATGGTGATACATATACCACTGCTTTGGCTGGGTTTTTTGCACTTGTATTGAAAGTGCTTACGATAGGACTTGGTGAATAGAAAGTCTTCTTTTTCCATACTAAGAACGCCCCTTACCCCCGCTTTTGGATATACCCCATTGGATGTAGCTGGTAATTATGATTATTACTATTATTACACTCCCTATATAATTCCCTTTGTATGTATGTATCTGACTATACCCATTGGCATTTGTAGATCTGCTCAGCCGTTTGTATTAGCTCTGAGCGTCAGACCCCTCCATCTATGGACTATATTCCTGTGAGAATATCAGTGTCTGATCATTCCTTTGACCAGCAGGTAGGATTTTCCTGTTTTATGGATACACATATAGATACATTGATATAGGCCACATTGTTTACTAAATACACATACATATATATTCTTTATCTTTTCTACTAGACCACACGTACATTTGTTACCATACCACATATATGAATTGGTAACATTTGAACAACATTTTACTATCCGGATGTCCTTCTGAGGTATTTCCTATTACTTTGGGGGTGATGTGATTTGTCTTTTTGCCCTTTTGCCCTTTTGCTTTTTTCTTTCTGTTTTCCACTTTTCGTCCTTTGTCCTTTGGATCGTGGTGCGCATGGAGGACAGAATATGTAGTCTTCTAGCTCCAAAGATATCTTTTTATTTACTTTTACCTTCACATTTTAATTGTATATACTGTATATAAATTTTTATGTATCTCATTCTAGATAGTGAGATTTGTCCCAAGTGTGTATAAAAACCGTCCCCCCTTTTCTTGTCCGTCCTGACGAAGCCTCACGGCGAAACGCGTCAACGTTCAAAGGGACTCCTTGCTGCTATATACATTGTATGGTCTTTTTTAATCATTGTTTAATAATTTTGCGATTCAATAAACTTTTTGGTATTCCATTTTTGTGTGTTGCCTGCAAAGTCCTACCTTGTTTTGCTCCTTCTTGAGCAACAAACCAATTATTCCCAATACATAAATGTGGCAATGTGAGTGTTTTTCCCTTCCCCTTCTGTATACTACATTTTTGGGTGGCAAACACCAATCCCCTGTTTTCATGCACTCCCGGTGTTGAGTTCCTTATATGTGGACCCCGCCGACTTTATCTACTATACTTTTTTGTTGATACTTTTTTCCTCCCATTTTTACCTTTTACTTTTTGATTGAATAATTTTTATTTTTTCCTTTGAACTGATCCTTTCTTTATATTCAAACTTACCTTGGAGAGTAAACCTATGGCGGACTTTGCAGGTAACAACTGGGAAGGTTTCATGATGGGCATTAAACAAACCTGTTCCTTTATCAAACCCAATGATGTCGAATTTGAAATTGTATATCAGAAACTCACTCAGACTTTTGAAAGAAAATCCAGCCTTTTCTGGCACATCAGATATTTTGAGTAATATTTATTGGATGATCTGAATCCTAAGGGACTGAGAATACAGGTCTTTCCGAACATCTGGGCCCTTGATCTGGATTTCAAGGCCCGATGGGAATTGAATCTCCAATTATGCTCAAGGAAATTGATGGAGCTTATGATTGAATATTACATGCAAGAATTAAAGGTGGTAGATTGTGAAATTAAGAGGATATATGATGAAAATGCAGTCACACTGGGCAATACAGACTTCGGACCCTTTGATATGCGTCTCAAAGAGCATATACAAGGTTTCACGAAGGACTTACTTCTCAAAAAGGAGGACAAGTTTGCGCGTGAAAGATTGGCTTTTGCAGGGAAATATGCCTACAATTGGCCCCTTACCAACAGCCAACGAGGCACACGGAGGGGACCTGGTCCATCCAGGAACAATAGACGTGCTTATGAGAAGGATATATATGACTCTGACTCCTCTGCCAATTCTCTCACTTCACAGAATTCACGAACAGGTGGTCGAGGACGACAGGGGAGACGGAACTCAAGGAAACTACCTCAAGACGGTGGTGGGTACCAGACAGGCACTCCAAGTAAGAAACACATAACTGGGGACAATGGGCGACCAAAAATAAACAGTTCCACTGACATCTGCCCGGACTCAAACCCTCATAGTAATAGAGGGGTTTCTATGTTCCCCAACTCATCACTGGGTGCCTCCTCTGAGACTTCTTCTATCCCTGCCGTGACCTCTCGGGTTGAATCTGATATTCGTCAACATATCATTGGTTTAGCACAGGCGATGGCCAAGACACACAACTTGGCCACCTCTGAGGCTGTTGCCAAGGACAATAAGAGATGACGTATAGATCACTTTTTTCCTCGTATTTGTCGTCCTAACACTTCTGACGAATCCATTTCTCTTAATCTTACTTTACCCACTTCTCCCTCTTCTCCTGCTGATCTCTCTACTATTTTACCATCCACTGTAACTAATTTATATGGGGGGACCCAGAACAAGGCATCTCACCTGGAGGTGATTAACTTGTCCTCGTACCCCCTGAGTGAAATAGAAACAGATCTCTTGAGCTTGGGTCTTAGTTTTTGCCCTAACACGTCTTCCAACAAATTTGAGCTCATAAAAGATCTATACCTTTTTGCCCGGAAATTGACCCGGAAATTTATGTATGACAAAGAGCGTTGTACTAGACAAACGGAAATCTCCCACCAGGAGATCTGGAAGGACTTCACGGTGGCTGAGTTCCGAGCCCTCAAGAACCTCGTTCTACTATTAGATGAGAGCGAGGGGACTGAGATCCGTGAAATGAGTCCGGAGACTGAAGTGGCGAGAGGGCAACGCATTCAGAACACTCAATATCAAAATGATATTGAATCACTGAGTAAGGCTGTAAAGAAGAAATCTACTCATTTTCCCTCGCTTCACATCAACTCCAATGTCTGGGCCTTTTTGACCCAGGCTATTGGGGATGTTGAATCTTTGGCTCTTGCTAAATCGGTCCACCAGAACCTTTCAACATCTCAACGACAGGCTCTGATGGGCCTTAGTCGCAACTCTCACTTGGTGATCAAGCCCTCGGACAAGGGCGGCAATGTGGTGGTCATGAATGAACTCAATTACAGGAATATGTGCTGGGACATCCTCAGGAACCGGGATTGGTACAGACCGATTTCTGAGGATGTCATAGACCTCTACAACCAGCAATACAATGACACCATTCAGTCTGCCCTCTCCGGGGGTTTGATCACCAAGGAGATATATGAGGGCATTCAGGTACCTTACCCCAAGACTCCATGTTTCTATTGACTCCCTAAAACACACAAAAACATGTCTAGACCTCCTGGCCGCCCGATAGTATCTGGCGTAGGTGCCAAGACGGAACGAGCCAGTAAATTTGTCGACGAATATCTGCGACCCCATGTGACCACTCTTCCTTCCTATATCCAGGACACCCCAGATCTCCTCAGAACCCTTGAGGGCCTCAATGTGCCCCCAGGATGCTTCTTAGTGTCCATAGATGTGGAAGCACTTTATTCATCTATTCCACACAAACTAGGACTTACAGTCATTTCTAGGTTTCTTAAGGAAAGAGGTCCCAAATCTACTGGCTTAAATTCCTTTGTGCTCAAGCTGTTGGAGCACATTTTGACCAAAAATTTCTTCTCGTTCGATGGGTCCCACTTCCTCCAGGTACAAGGAGTCGCAATGGGCACATGTTGTGCCCCTTCCTATGCGAACTTGTACCTGGGGGGGTGGGAACGTGAGTTGTTCTCCAATGACGAATTTGGACACCTTTTCTGTTTAGTTTTGGGGTGGTTTCGTTTTATTGATGACATACTGATGCTATGGGCGGGATCTCTGACCCTTTTGAATGAATTTATGCAAATGTTAAGTAACAACGGACATAATCTTAAATTCACCATGGCATATAGCCAAACGAGGATTGTGTATCTAGACATATCGATTTACGTCACGGAAGAAAGTTTAATCAAAACCACTCTGTACCGTAAACCGACAGCGGGGAACACGATTCTACACGCTGCAAGTTCGCATCCTCGTTCACTGATCCAAAGCATACCATTTGGGCAGTATTTACGTCTAAGACGGAACTGCACCGATGATACCAAGTTCAAGGAGGAGGCCGATCTCCTCTATACACGTCTAAGAATGAGGGGCTACAGCAAAAATTGCCTCAAGAACGCTTTCAAAAAAGCCCTTATTAAGCCTAGAAATGCCATACTTGCCAGAGCCCCCCAAAAAAAACACCCCTGATGTGGTGAGATTCATAACCACATACTCTGACCAGCATGCTAAAGTCAGGTCAATCATGCAAAAACACTGGCATATTTTGTCTGCCGACCCTGTTCTCAAAAAATATATTGGAACAAGTCCAGAAATTACCTTTCGACGGGCTGGTTCTATTCGGGACCGTCTGGTGCAAAGTAACTATAGGAGGTCTGACAACAAACTCCGGGAACTAAAGGGACTGTACAAATGTGGCCAGTGTGAGTATTGCGATCTTCTAATTGAGGGCCCAAGGATAACTTTACCCAACGGCCAGACTCACTTCCTCAAACATCATATTACCTGTCAGACTAAGGGAGTTATTTACATAATTTTTTGTTGTTGTGGAACCTTCTACATTGGAAAGACAATTCGAGCCTTCTGGAGAAGAATAAAAGACCATGTTTATTACGCAACCAGTGGTCTTCTGAACACCACCATTGGCCATCATGTGGCGTTTAGGCACCGATATGAACCCCAGGTCTTCAGGGTCGCCGCCCTGGATCGGGTCTATGAGGACCCACGGGGTGGCAACTTTGACCAGAGGGTATTACAACGAGAAACAGAATGGGTATACAAATTAAAGGCGACCAAGTATCCTGGTCTGAATGACATGGTCAGCTTTAAAAAAAATTAAAAAAATTTAAAAAATTACAGAATATTAATTATAGTGCTGTACCTTTTTTCTCCCCCTCCCTCCCCTCCCAATGTCTGCCTTAGGATGTCCCCTGGGATGTATTTTCCCATTTTCCATGCGTTTGGAGTGTCTCTCGGCCCCTGATCTTGTTCTGGTTCCGAGAGAACCTACCTATTTCCACAAGAAAGGTTCTCTGTTTCTTTGTATATTTGGAAAAATAAATCTTTTTGTATATGTAATTAAGCTATAGGAACTTATACAATTGTATGTATCGCACTAATGGAATTTATCCTAAGCGAATGACTGTCTCTTCGGAGCTTGCTAGATTATGTATTGTGTTATCGTACAATTCTGTCAATGTGAGTATATCTTTGTGTGCTTTTTGGCCCCTTTCTGTCCTCTCTGTGCATCATAGTGATCCAACATGGCGATTGTCATGCTCAGTGTTTAATCTGACCTATTTCATGGCATTTATCTTGTTTTAGTTCAATTTCTTCTTGTCTCTGAACTTTTTTGCTTTATTGCGCTGTTTTCCCTATTCCAACATGGCGTGCGCTGCTTTATGTGGTTCGTCTCTTGCTGTCTTCCGGTTCGGGTCTCTTGCACCGTTGCGCTGTTTTCCTGCTCTGATGTGGCGTGCTTGACACTTCCGCCCATGATCTGAGTGCGGGACGCACTCGAGTGATGTCAGCGCGCCGCGCATTTTTGGCGCGTTTTTTCTATTATAAATATGACAGCCAACACGGTCTGTCCCCTGTGTTCAGCATGAGGCTGACTCCCGGGGATGCTACCGTGTGATGTTCAACAGCCAGGTAAGCCGCCTTCTACATCTTGGCGATACCATACAGGCATGAGCCGCCTATTTAGTTATGATCCTTTTTTATGTTCTTTATTTCCAGACCCTGTATGGTGATACATATACCACTGCTTTGGCTGGGTTTTTTGCACTTGTATTGAAAGTGCTTACAATTGGACTTGGTGAATAGAAAGTCTTCTTTTTCCATACTAAGAACGCCCCTTACCCCCGCTTTTGGATATACCCCATTGGATGTAGCTGGTAATTATGAGTATTACTATTATTACACTCCCTATATAATTCCCTTTGTATGTATGTATCTGACTATACCCATTGGCATTTGTAGATCTGCTCAGCCATTTGTATTAGCTCTGAGCGTCAGACCCCTCCATCTATGGACTATATTCCTGTGAGAATATCAGTGTCTGATCATTCCTTTGACCAGCAGGTAGGATTTTCCTGTTTTATGGATACACATATAGATACATTGATATAGGCCACATTGTTTACTAAATACACATACATATATATTCTTTATCTTTTCTACTAGACCACACGTACATTCGTTACCATACCACATATATGAATTGGTAACATTTGAACAACATTTTACTATCCGGATGTCCTTCTGAGGTATTTCTTATTACTTTGGGGGTGATGTGATTTGTCTTTTTGCCCTTTTGCTTTTTTCTTTCTGTTTTCCGCTTTTTGTCCTTTGTCCTTTGGATCGTGGTGCACATGGAGGACAGTATATGTAGTCTTCTCGCTCCAAAGATATCTTTTTATTTACTTTTACCTTCACTTTTTAATTGTATATACTGTATAATAATTTTTATGTATCTCATTCCAGATAGTGAGATTTGTCCCAAGTGTGTATAAAAACCATCCCCCCTTTTCTTGTCCGTCCTGACGAAGCCTCACAGCGAAACGCATCGACGTTCAAAGGGACTCCTTACTGCTATATACATTGTATGGTCTTTTTTAATAAATGTTTAATAATTTTGCGATTCAATAAACTTTTTTGTATTCCATTTTTGTGTGTTGCCTGCAAAGGGTATAGGAGAGGGTTTACATCCACTTTAATAATAGCATGCAATGCCAAGCTGCGGTTTCCAAAGCGATTAAAGTCCTTTCTTGTATTAAGAGAGGTATGGACTCCAGAGAGAGAGAGATATCATTTTGCCTCTGTACAAATCATTAGTAAAACCTCATCTGGAATATGCAGTTCAGTTTTGGGCACCAGTTCTCTAAAAGGATATCAGGGAACTGGAGAAAGTGCAGAGAAGGGCAACCAAACTGATAAGAGGCATGGAGGAGCTCAGCTACGAGGAAAGATTAGTGGAACTGAATTTATTCTCTCTTGAGAAGAGGAGATTAGCAGGGATATGATCAACATGTACAAATATATAAGGGGTCCATATAGTGAACTTGGTGTTGAGTTATTCACTTTAAGGTCATCTCAGAGGACAAGGGGGCACTCTTTATGTCTAGAGGAAAAAAAGATTTAATCTCCAAATACGGAAAGGTTTCTTCACAGTAAGAGCTGTGAAAATGTGGAAAAGACTCCCTCCAGAGATTGCTTAAAAAAAGGCCTGGATTCTTTCCTAAATGTACACAATATAATTGGGTACCGTATTTTCCGGTGTATAAGGCGACCGGGCATATAAGACGACCCCCTAATTTTACTTTTTTTTTTTTTTTACAGTTTTTGCCCCCCCCCCCCCTCTTCCTGAGGCTTCATATTTCCTTCTTTTTGCTGGAGCTGGAGCCATACCGTGCTGAGGCAATCACGGCGAGCAATGTATTCTATTAATGAATGCAATGAAAAAAGAAAAAACAAGCGCGCAACCATTAGTAGATACGTGAATTATCAGACTGTGAAAATAAAGCATAAAAATAGAACATCCAAAAATAAATGTGTGTATCACAATAGTCAATGTGTAAAAGTACCGGTAGTTGGTTCTGTGTTAAAAACATAAACAAATAGTGCTGTGCAAAAACAGGAGTCCAAGTAAGTCCATATAAGACATAATATCCAGTGTACTGTGCTGTGTTTAAAAAAAGTCCATAAGGATAATAATCACAATGTGGAACTTATAAGGATTTTCCCAATATTTCCAAAATCCAGAAGAAACTTTGATACGTTCTGCAGCCAAAAGATGTAAAAATAATGCCGCTTACCAGATAAGTTGGACCTCAAATTATAGAGATCTTATGGGCCTGGTGCATTAGCCTGCAGGCAGCGATAGAATCCACCTGTTCCTCACTCCAGGGAGGGAGCTCTCATCTGATTATGGTGAAACTTCCCCACTCCGGCTGTTGATATGCCGAATCAGAGAAAAAGAGCCACAAGCGGGAATCGCTTTTGCGTCCAAGAATAATCCGGTGAGTTAACGCTCAATAGAAAATAAAAAAGGAGGGCTTCATAGTGCAGTATATTCCAAAAAGAGGGAGGTTTATTCACTAAAACCACAGCAAGCATTCACAGCAAGCATGAAAAAATATAAAAAACGGAACAACACACAGCAAAAAAACTTGTGAACAGTCAGGGAGCAAACTGAATGACTGAATGAAAGAACGTGATGACGTTAGGGTCTACAGCTCCACCCGACGCGTTTCTCCAAAAATGGCATCGACTGGGAACGGAGGCTATGAATACAAAGCCTGCTCAGATTGGCAGAGTGTCATGGTTATGCAGTAATGTTTGTCTGTCAGCTTACCTCCTCCATTTGTCCTGCTTTAGAGGCCAGCCACTCTCACCTGGCTGCTTAAGTAATCTCTCCTCTAAGCATGGCTCCACCCCAAGCCCTATCAAGGAACTCTATATTAACCTGTACACTGCAAGCCAGCCGTGCTGATCAACAGTGTTTGTTAAGCTATTGTGTGTTCGGTTTCCTGCTTGCTATGTGCTCTACGTCTGTCTCTGTTTTACCGATCTTGGCTTGTTCTCGACCTTCCCTGTCTGCTTGTGACCTTGACCTTTGGCGTGTCCTTTGTTTATCCTTGTTTGCTACTCGCCCCGACCTTTGGCTTATCCTCTTACTATCTCTTGCTATCCTGAGCTGCTGCTTCCCCTCTATCCTCTATAGCCTACTGTGAGCGTGAGCTGGGAGACTCTGGGGGGCCGCAACCTGGATCCAGTTGCAGCCCAGTCCATCCTTACCACTAGAGGCTCTGGTGAACACCTGCTGGATCTTAGACTATGCGCCCTGGGGAATCTTAGGCTCTAGCTCCCTGTGGGACCCCTGTTAGTGCTCCAGTGGACCTGCCTTCCCTAACCACCTGGAGTTCTATCCGCAGCAGTCAGCCATAGGGTTCACTACCTTAGCAGTGCACTCCTGACCCCAACGGTGTGCATCTGTCACCTGGCCTCAGGTGACCTGACACAGAGGCTGTTACATCATTAGCCCGCGCCTCTCTGACTCTCAAAGCCAATCCGAGCAGGCGACTGTATGTAGCCTGCTCGGATTGGCAGAGGTTGTTACTCCATCCGAGCAGGCTCTGTATTCATTAACCACTTAAGCCCCGGACTATTTGGCTGGCCAGAGACCAGGCTACTTTTTGCGATTTGGCACTGCCTCGCTTTAACTGACAATTGCGCGGTCGTGCAACGTGGGTCCCAAACAAAATTGACCTCCTTTTTTTCCCACAAATAGAGCTTTCTTTTGGTGGTATTTGATCACCTCTGCGGGTTGTTTTTTTTGTGCTATAAACAAAAATAGAGCGACAATTTTGAAAAAAATGCTATATTTTTTACTTTTTGCTATAATAAATATCCCCCAAAAATATATAAAAAAACAATTTTTTTCCTCAATGTAGGTCTGATACGTATTCTTCTACATATTTTTGGTAAAAAAAAAATCGCAATAAGCGTTTATTGATTGGTTTGCGCCAGGGGCGTACCTAGAGCATTTGGCACCCGGGGCGGATCCTACATCTGGCACCCCCCCCCAACTTTTAAATGGAAAAACACCCACAAGTCCAGTGCTTCTTCATCCAAATCTCAATATGTGCACCAGCAAACTGTGCATGGTGGACTACAAAACAACTCCTTTTCAGAATACAAAACCAATGCGCTTTTGGTGCTCACACTCAAATTGTGCACTCACCAGACCTCCATAACCCTCTTAACTTAATTAGTGGGTCCACAGTAGCTTACATTTACGATATCCAAGGCAGCCTTCTGAGTCCCTTCCATCCAGTTTTTGATCTTTACACCTACGTGGAACACACGTAGGAAACAAACAGGAAGTTGGGTCAGTGGTGGCCATCTTGGAATCATGTGGTATAGTAACCATACTGAATGCTGCCATTTTTATTTTCAATATTATTGCAGACTTGGAATTATAGCAGCTGCTAGCAACAGCCGCAATAGAATCCGGCAGGCTGGTTGTACCCAAGCTGATCGATCAAACCGTGTATGGCCAGCCTAAGCTACTGTGGACACAATAAAGAGGGTCATGGAGGTCTGGTTAGTGCAAAGTTTGAGTGTGAGCACCAAGAGAGCATGGGTTTTGTGTTCTGGGAAGGAGGTGTTTTGTAGTCCACCACGCATGATTTACTGGAGCACATACTGTATTGAGATTTGGATAAAATAATAAATATATATTGTAAGATATAACAGCAATTAGGGCCCATTCACACCGCCAATGTTAGGTTGTGTTTTTTTTGCCCAATGTAGTCCCAACCAACCCCTATAGTTTAAAGAGGAGTTTCGCCCCCACATACGAGAAAAAAAAAAAAAAATCAGCAGCTACACATACAGTAGCTGCTGACTTTTAATAATAGGACACTTACCTGTTCTGGAATCCAGCGATGTCGGCACCCGCAGCCAATGTTTCCATTGGCTCTCGGCTGGTGCCGCCGCCATTCGTAGTAAAGGAACCCGGCAGTGAAGCCTTGGTAGGTTCCCTACTGCGCATACGCGAAGCGCGCTGCACTCTCTTACTGGCCCGGCAGCAGGGGAAGGAGGAGGAGGGCTGAACTTCTGACGTACCTCGCCATGGCAAGGTCTGACGGAAGTGAGGATAGGCTCCCCCCCAAAAGGTGCTAAATGTGGCACCGGAGGGGGGGAGGAAACAGATAAGTGGAGCTTATAGCTCTACATAGCATAGACATTTTTGCACCGTGCAATCTGACATGCTGAATGCATCACAATGTGCTACAGCACTAAGTAATAACAATAGAAGTAAAAAGAAAAGAAAAATATTGCAATGTGTATTACCTGTCAGCACAAGGTAAAACGCCCACAATCACATGTTCATAATGTGCGCACTAGTAGGTGTTACTGTGGTGTGAATGAACCCTTCCAGAGAAGAATTTTTTAATGAATTTATACCTAAAAAATTACTTAGAAAAACCAAACATTATATATTTTTTTTAGCAAATGACAGTCATTAAAATATTTTATGTCACACGATATTTGCGCAGCTGTCTCTCAAACGCAAATTTTGTGTAAAAAAATACACTAATGTGAAAGATGATGTTACACTGAGTAAATGGGTACCGAACATGTCACACTTTAAAATTGCGCACACTCATGGAATGGCGACAAACTATGGTACTTAAAAATCTCCATAGGCAACGTTTTAAAATGTTTAAACGGTTACCTGTTTAGAGTAACTGGGGAGGTCTAGTGCTAGAATTATTGCTCTCACTTGAGCGATCGTGGCGATACCTCACATGTGTGGTTTGAACACTTATTATATTTGCGGGCGTGACATAGGTATGAGTTTTCTTTGGCGTGCGAACATGGAGGGATTGGGTGCATTAAACCTTTTTTTTTTTTTTATTATTTCATTTTTTTTTTTTTTACACTGTCCCTTAAAATAAAAATTATGATCACTTTTATTGTTGTCACAGGGAATGTAAACATCCCTTGTGACAGTAATAGGCAGTGACAGGTACTCTTTATGGAGGGAGCGGGGATCTAAAAGACCCCAAACCCCTCCTCTGCCAAGATCAGTGTTTTTGAATTATGATTTTTTTTTAAATGGCGCCTTTGGCTGCAGAGTAAACCGGAAGTGACGCTGTGATGTCGTTTCCGAGTTTCTACATTGGAGACCTGATCAAAGGCAAATTCGGACGTGCCGGCTGGTGGCTCAGGTCTCCGGGTGGGATGGGAGACCTGGGCGGAGCTGTGGGGGGATGGGGACGTCCCCTCCCGCTCCTTGTAATGACAGCTGATGCTGTTCATTCATGACAGCCAGTGAAAATAGATGGGACAGGACAGAGGTGTCAGTCACTCAGGTGAGCAGATCCCACATATTTAGACAAATCGGTGCCACGGTCAGGGAAGTGGAGAGCTGGACTGGAGCTGCTATGAGGGAGACATCAGAGTGAGATAGGGAGACAGCTGACAATACAAAGTATGGCCCATACTTTGCATTATCTGTTGTCCGACTCCTCAGGGACAGATCCGATCCAGCGATCCCACTGTATGGCGATCCCCCATCCAGGGACAGCAGACAATGGCATCATTGGCATTGATGATTTGATCCGGATTTTGGAACTGACCTGCTGACAAGGCATATTGCTTGCTGGACCGCGGACGGGATCTGATGGCCGCAGGGAAGATGCTGCTGTGACCTGCTGCTTGCTGGACCGATCTGATGGCTGCAAGATGTGGGTGTAGGTCAATGTCTATTTACACCTGGGATACAGACATCCCCCCTTATCAGACCAGCTCATCTACTATACCTGGGTTGTGAACAAAGCAACCCCCCCCCCACTTATCAGGTAAGCTCACAGCTCAGCTACTTCAGGTGGGTAATATACAGCCTGGATTCTGCACCCTGTAAATCGCACATATCTACATTCTGCACCCTGTAAATCGCACATGTCTACATTCTGCACCCTGTAAATCGCACATGTCTGCATTCTGCACCATGTAAATCACACATGTCTACATTCTGCACCCTGTAAATCACACTTATCTGCATTCTGCACCCTGTAAATCGCACATGTCTACATTCTGCACCCTGTAAATCGCACATGTCTACATTCTGCACCCTGTAAATCGCACATGTCTACATTCTGCACCCTGTAAATTGCAAATGTCTGCATTCTGCACCATGTAAATCACATGTCTACATTCTGCACCCTGTAAATCACACAAATCTGCATTCTGCACCCTGTAAATCATACATATCTACATTCTGCACCCTGTAAATCGCACATGTCTGCATTCTGCACCCTGTAAATCACACATGTCTACATTCTGCACCCTGTAAATCGCACATGTCTACATTCTGCACCCTGTAAATCGCACATGTCTGCATTCTGCACCCTGTAAATCACACATGTCTACATTCTGCACCCTGTAAATCGCACATGTCTACATTCTGCACCCTGTAAATCGCACATGTCTACATTCTGCACCCTGTAAATCGCACATGTCTACATTCTGCACCCTGTAAATCGCACATGTCTACATTCTGCACCCTGTAAATCGCACGTCTGCATTCTGCACCATGTAAATCACACGTGTCTACATTCTGCACCCTGTAAATCGCACATGTCTACATTCTGCACCCTGTAAATCGCACATGTCTACATTCTGCACCCTGTAAATCGCACATGTCTACATTCTGCACCCTGTAAATCGCACGTCTGCATTCTGCACCATGTAAATCACACGTGTCTACATTCTGCACCCTGTAAATCGCACATGTCTACATTCTGCACCCTGTAAATCGCACGTCTGCATTCTGCACCATGTAAATCACACGTGTCTACATTCTGCACCCTGTAAATCGCACATGTCTACATTCTGCACCCTGTAAATCGCACATGTCTGCATTCTGCACCCTGTAAATCACACATATCTGCATTCTGCACCCTGTAAATCACACGTCTGCATTCTGCACCCTGTAAATCGCACATGTCTACATTCTGCACCCTGTAAATCACACACATCTGCATTCTGCACCCTGTAAATCAGACATAGCTGCATTCTGCACCCTATAAATCACACATGTCTACATTCTGCACCCTGTAAATCGCACGTCTGCATTCTGCAACCCCCCAATCAGGTCAGCTACAGTGCTACACTATACACATGGCAGGGGGTGGTGGACACAGCAATCACCCCCCCCCCCCCAAATCAGGTCAGCTACATACAGGACTGTGCTAGTACACATGGCAGGGGGTGGACACAGCAATCACCCCCCCCCCAATCAGGTCAGCTACATACAGGACTGTGCTAGTACACATGGCAGAGGGTGGACACAGCAATCACCCCCCCCCCCCCAATCAGGTCAGCTACATACGGGACAGTGCTAGTACACATGGCAGAGGGTGGACACAGGAATCACCCCCCCCCCCAATCAGGTCAGCTACATACAGGACTGTGCTAGTACACATGGCAGAGGGTGGACACAGCAATCACCCCCCCCCCCCCAATCAGGTCAGCTACATACAGGACAGTGCTAGTACACATGGCAGAGGGTGGACACAGCAATCACCCCCCCCCCCAATCAGGTCAGCTACATACAGGACAGTGCTAGTACACATGGCAGAGGGTGGACACAGCAATCACCCCCCCCCCCCAATCAGGTCAGCTACATACAGGACTGTGCTAGTACACATGGCAGAGGGTGGACACAGCAATCACCCCCCCCCCCCAATCAGGTCAGCTACATACAGGACTGTGCTAGTACACATGGCAGAGGGTGGACACAGCAATCACCCCCCCCCCAATCAGGTCAGCTACATACAGGACTGTGCTAGTACACAGCAATCAATCCCCCCCCCCCAATCAGGTCAGCTACACACAGGACTGTGCTAGTACACGTGGCAGAGGGTGGACACAGCAATCACCCCCCCCCCCCAATCAGGTCAGCTACATACAGGACTGTGCTAGTCAGTGTTGCCAACCGTACGTAGATTTACGTACGGTACGTGAATTTAACCCCTTTTTTGGGGTGTACGTTAATGTCCGCTATGGGCACCGGCGCCCATAAAAAAGATGGCCACGAGCCGGCCATACAACTGCGCATGCGCCGTTCCGAAGCCGGCCGAGCGCAGGAAAACGTATTCACGCTCGGCCGGGCGGCGCACACGCAGTAATGTGATGGCGCCGCTGGCGCCATTTTTGAATACACCGGCGTGACCACAGCGACTGGTGCGAGCCGCGCGACTCGAGTCCTCAGTCCTGCAGTAGCACTCATCATCATAGGTGCCGGTGGAGGAGCGAGCGGAGCACTGACAGGGTGGAGGACAGAGACAGACTCGAGGTGAGTGAAACTGGGGGGGTCAGTGAGTGAGCCTGGAGCGTGAAGCCGTGCCAATGGTGCCATGCAGGGGACACAGAGACTGATGTGCTCTCTGTCTACCGGCACCATATTACTTCTAGAAATCATCAGTGTGCTGTGTCCTCCTCTGGCTCCTGTGCACCTTTCCACAGGTCAGGGCAGCACAGTGCTGCCCTGACCTGTGGAGAGGTGAAAGGAGCACAGGAGGAGGACACAGCACACTGATGATGTGGAGAAATAATATGGTGGTGGACAGAGGAGGAGGCTACTGTGAGGGGGTGAGGAGGACACCATCATGTCCGCAGAGTGTCTCCGGCACCTCCAATAGTATGTCCGCAGTCTCTGTCCACCTCCTGTAGTATGTCCGCAGTCTCTGTCCAGTGTCCACCTCCCTGTAGTATGTCCGCAGTCTCTGTCCACCTCCTGTAGTATGTCCGCAGTCTCTCCAGTGTCCACCTCCCTGTAGTATGTCCGCAGTCTCTCCAGTGTCCACCTCCCTGTAGTATGTCCGCAGTCTCTGTCCACCTCCTGTAGTATGTCCGCAGTCTCTGTCCAGTGTCCACCTCCCTGTAGTATGTCTGCAGTCTCTGTCCACCTCCTGTAGTATGTCCGCAGTCTCTGTCCACCTCCTGTAGTATGTCCGCAGTCTCTGTCCACCTCCTGTAGTATGTCCGCAGTCTCTCCAGTGTCCACCTCCCTGTAGTATGTCCGCAGTCTCTCCAGTGTCCACCTCCCTGTAGTATGTCCGCAGTCTCTGTCCACCTCCTGTAGTATGTCCGCAGTCTCTGTCCAGTGTCCACCTCCCTGTAGTATGTCCGCAGTCTCTCCAGTGTCCACCTCCCTGTAGTATGTCCGCAGTCTCTGTCCACCTCCTGTAGTATGTCCGCAGTCTCTGTCCAGTGTCCACCTCCCTGTAGTATGTCTGCAGTCTCTGTCCACCTCCTGTAGTATGTCCGCAGTCTCTGTCCACCTCCTGTAGTATGTCCGCAGTCTCTGTCCAGTGTCCTCCTCCCTGTAGTATGTCTGCAGTCTCTGTCCACCTCCTGTAGTGTGTCTGCAGTCTCTGTCCACCTCCTGTAGTGTGTCCACAGTCTCTGTCCACCTCCTATAGTGTGTCCGCAGTCTCTGTCCCCCTCCTGTAGTGTGTCCGCAGTCTCTGTCCCCCTCCTGTAGTGTGTCCACAGTCTCTGTCCCCCTCCTGTAGTATGTCCGCAGCCTCTGTCCACCTCCTGTATCGTGTCTGCAGTCTCTGTCTACTTCCTGTATCGTGTCCGCAGCCTCTGACCATCTCTTGTCATGTCTACAGTCTATGAGGGGATCCTAGAAAGGAGTCAAGAGTGGGAGTGCCGCCGGGATGGGGGTTACGGCCCAGGAAGAAACAGACGTGTGGACTGGGGAGAGGAGATCAGAGCCACCAAGCTGGAGCCGTCTGACTGAGCCCCACACTGTGCACCTGGGAGGAGGTAAGTGACAGTGCCGCCAGGCCATTCTGAGGGGGGGGGGGGGGTCACTGATGTAAGAAGGTGAATGAATACAATAATGTAAGGGGGCACTGATATAAAGGTTTCCCCCTTATATTAGTACCCCCCCTTATCTTAGTGTATTCACTCTGTGGAAGGTGGTCTCTATTCACCAGAGCCCCCCTCCACATCAGAGTTCCCCCTTACATCATGATCTGCAGCGTTCCTCTTTACATAAGAGTTCCCTTGCACTGTAAGGGGGCATCCTGCAGACTCTGATGTAAGAGGGAACTCTGTGCTGGCTGGGTTATAGTATCCTAACCTTCATGTGAATTGAGAAATATGTTTTTTTACTTTTGTTTAACTTAAACACATTCATATTAGCATTAGCTGTGTGTTTATAGTTGAAATGTTGATATTTCAACTGTTTAGCACTAAAAACAGTAATTTTAGGTACTGTTTTTGCAGCGCCAGTAAAAAATGCGGCTCTGCCAGTAATCTTTATTATTTTTGCCAGTAAGAAATTGGTGCCGTACAGAAATTTTGGCATCCTTGCCAGTAAATTTCACTTCAGGGGGTTGGCAACACTGGTGCTAGTACACATGGCAGAGGGTGGACACAGCAATCACCCCCCCCCCCCCCCCAATCAGGTCAGCTACATACAGGACTGTGCTAGTACACATGGCAGAGGGTGGACACAGCAATCACCCCCCCCCCCCCCCCCAATCAGGTCAGCACAGCACAGCGTGGTAGAGCAGAAAGACACACACTCCTCCAGGCTCTTCTTACAACACCCCCTCCCCTCTCACCAGGAATCCTGACTGTGTGTGTGGTCGCAGCTGAGCCGCCCCAGCGGAGAGAGATGATGACAGACACAGTCAGGCTGAGGCCGCAGTGGTGGGTGGAGGCGGAGCTAGCAGGAGGGAATTCAGTCACTGAACGAGTGGAAGGTCTGGACCAGTCCATTGCGGCCCTGGCGGTGGGGGTGTTCTAAAAAACAGCTAAAGGGAAAGGGAGCAGCCAGAGCCAGCAGGGATGCCCTTGGGATGATCGGACGGTGTCACCCGACTAGGGGGCCGAGCGCACCCCATATAGCGAAGTCACTCGGCCACTGACACCCCCCAATGTGTGCTACCTATTGGTACGCCCCTGGTTTGCGCAAAAGTTATAGCATCTACAAAATAGGGGATAGTTTTATGGCATTTTTATTAATAATTGTTTTCTTACTTGTAATGGCGGCGATCGTGACTGCGACATTATGGCGGACACATCGGACACTTTTGACATATTTTTGGGACCATTGTTATTTTTACAGCGATCAGTGCTATAAAAATGCACTGATTACTGTAAAAATGACACTGGCAGTAAAGGGGTTAACCTGTAGGGGGCGCTGAAGGGGTTACGTGTGTCCTAGGGAGGGATTCTAACTGTTAGGGGGCGTGGCTACGAGTGACACGTCACTGATCCACTGATCGCTGTTCTCTATGACAGGGAACAGACGATCAGTGACATGTCACTAGGAAGAACGAGGAGATGTTGTGTTTACACTGACATCTCCCCGTTCTTCAGCTCTGTGACCCGATCGCGGGACACCGGCGGACATCGAGTCCACGGGTCCCGCGGGCACGGTCATGGAGCTCGTGATCACACGGCGGCAAATTAAAGGGGACATATATATATATTTGCCCAGCCGTGCCTTTCTGTCGACCTATAAGTTTGTGCGGCGGATGGCAAGTGGTTAATAGAATACAACGCTTGCCGGGATTGGCTCACCGGCATATACTGTATGTAGCCGAAGCTACATACTGTATTACCGCACATCCAGCGGGCATCTGGCAGACAGACATCCAGCGGGCAACATTTTATACCCGGGCGAAAAATACCGCTTTCGACGCGATCGTACGATAATCAGATCGTTAGTTCAGAGCTTTCGAGAGCCAATCACGACAGTTCATCCGATATTATTTTATCGGACAAGCACAAAAAATGTTCTCGTATGATACCAGAATGTATTTTTGTTTAATCAGTACAGTTGTCGTCCGAAAAATACAATAGAAATACATTACATCACTTTCTGTTTTTTTATTCTGTCGTACGAGAATTTTCATAGCTTTAGTAAACTCTTCAGGTTTGATATACGACTAGCATGCAAAAAATAAAATAAAAAATGGATGATCTGTCCGCTTTTCAGATCGTGTGTACGGGGCAATAGACTAGGGTGACCAGACATCCCCGGTTTCAGGGGACAGTCCCCGGATTGAGGACACTGTCCCCGGACCAAGTCTGTCCCCAGTTTTGTCCCCCGATTGGGTTTGAACAGGGGCTGGGGCAATTTCAAAGACAGTCAGTGCAGAATAAAAAAGAGAAAATTCTGAATTGCACCCCCCCCCCACTCCTACTAGCTTAGGGGGGTGTATTTTTTTCCATTATCTGTGCCCCTTTCTGATGATCATGTGCTGGTCGGAGCGGAGGGAATATTTCTTCAGTTTCGGGCACATGCCCATTCAGCTCCGCTCGCATGTTCTTCTGCCTTGGCTCAAGTCCCGGCCAGCCGCCTGCCTGCTTATCCCCACCCAGTAGTAGCCGGGGCCTGGAGACTTGACAGGCTGTGAGGCAGGCGGCAGCGGCGACGGGCAGAGAGTCGCTGATTGCCGCCATTACTAGTAAAAAAAAAAATATGTCCCCGGATTTCATTTTAAAAATCTGGTCACCTTACAATAGACACCCTTTATGAAATCCTCAGAGTTTGTTTCTTCCGCAATAAAATGCTTGTTTGTGTGCAAATCTTCCCAACTTTAATAATTGCAATTATCACCAATTCAATAGGTAAAAATGAATCTAAACTGGTGTTTAAAAAAAAATATATAATCTGTGCTACAACAAAATAGCCACCTCCTTTAGTAAAACTACTTATCACACTGAAAATATTGTTAAATTCAGACCTATATAACAGCATTCTGGCCAACTATAGGTTGTTTCAATCCCTTACTATTCAGATATGTTAAAAAAAAACAAATAATAATAATAATAAAAAAAAAAAAAACAGTTCTACGACAAAATGGCCGCCGCTCCTGAGCTGAAGACATTTCCTTTTTCTTACGCGGCCCGCGACCGCCCTCTAGTGGTGGTTCTAAAAATAAGGATTTCTATCGCTGTCTGGCCTCAGGAGGATTCTCCAGCCGATACGCCCAGTCGCTCTGGGCGTCACTATGGCAACCAGGAACTCATGGAACGCACAGAGCGGAAGTAGGAAGTGTTCGCGGAAGTGCTGATATAGAAGCAGCTATTTTGGTATATCATGGGCAGAAAAAGCTCGCATTTAGCAGTGTGAAGAGTGGAAGATATTCAGGCATGGGAAAGACTGCTGTAATTATTACTTTATTATATTTGTTTATTCAATACTTATGTATGTAGATACATTTATTACTCTTGTTGTTATATACAGTTTTTACACAGCACCTCTGAGCTGTCACATTATTGGTAAGTGGGATTAAATGCCCCTCCCAAGGCCATCTATTCCTCCTTCATGGATCCAGATCCATGGGAAGAATTGCAGGTTGGGAAAGTATGCGGATTGGGTAGAGCGTTGATGGGGGGAGGTGTGCGGATTGGGGAAAGCGATGATGGGGGGAGGTGTGCGGATTGGGGAGAGCGATGATTTGGGGAGGTGTGCGGATTGGGGAAAGCGATGATTTGGGGAGGTGTGCGGTCTGGGGAGAGCGATGATGGGGAGAGGTGTGCGGATTGGGGAGAGCGATGATGGGGAGAGGTGTGCGGATTGGGGAGAGCGATGATGGGGAGAGGTGTGCGGATTGGGGAGAGCGATGATGGGGAGAGGTGTGCGGATTGGGGCCGGAGACTGTGGACGGAGGGCACGGCAGGTGGCCGGAGACTGTGGACGGAGGGCACGGCAGGTGGCCGGAGACTGTGGACGGAGGGCACGGCAGGTGGCCGGAGACTGTGGACGGAGGGCACGGCAGGTGGCCGGAGACTGTGGACGGAGGGCACGGCAGGTGGCCGGAGACTGTGGACGGAGGGCACGGCAGGTGGCCGGAGACTGTGGACGGAGGGCACGGCAGGTGGCCGGAGACTGTGGGCGGAGGGAACGGGCAGGTGGCCGGAGACTGTGGGCGGAGGGAACGGGCAGGTGGCCGGAGACTGTGGGCGGAGGGAACGGGCAGGTGGCCGGAGACTGTGGGCGGAGGGAACGGGCAGGTGGCCGGAGACTGTGGGCGGAGGGAACGGGCAGGTGGCCGGAGACTGTGGGCGGAGGGAACGGGCAGGTGGCCGGAGACTGTGGGCGGAGGGAACGGGCAGGTGGCCGGAGACTGTGGGCGGAGGGAACGGGCAGGTGGCCGGAGACTGTGGGCGGAGGGAACGGGCAGGTGGCCGGAGACTGTGGGCGGAGGGAACGGGCAGGTGGCCGGAGACTGTGGGCGGAGGGAACGGGCAGGTGGCCGGAGACTGTGGGCGGAGGGAACGGGAGGTGGCCGGAGACTGTGGGCGGAGGGAACGGGAGGTGGCCGGAGACTGTGGGCGGAGGGAACGGGAGGTGGCCGGAGACTGTGGACGGAGGGCACGGCAGGTGGCCGGAGACTGTGGGCGGAGGGCACGGCAGGTGGCCGGAGGGAACGGGAGGTGGCCGGAGACTGTGGACGGAGGGAACGGGAGGTGGACGGAGACTGTGGACGGAGGGAACGGGAGGTGGACGGAGACTGTGGGCGGAGGGAACGGGAGGTGGACGGAGACTGTGGGCGGAGGGAACGGGAGGTGGCCGGAGACTGTGGGCGGATGGAACGGGAGGTGGCCGGAGACTGTGGGCGGATGGAACGGGAGGTGGCCGGAGACTGTGGGCGGAGGGAACGGGAGGTGGCCGGAGACTGTGGGCGGAGGGAACGGGAGGTGGCCGGAGACTGTGGGCGGAGGGAACGGGAGGTGGCCGGAGACTGTGGGCGGAGGGAACGGGAGGTGGCCGGAGACTGTGGGCGGAGGGAACGGGAGGTGGCCGGAGACTGTGGGCGGAGGGAACGGGAGGTGGCCGGAGACTGTGGACTCCCGATAGATGAGAGATCAGCCACATGTTATCTCGTGTCTGTGCGGACTACCAGCCTGCATATACCCCTCAGTGCTGTGATAGTTTGATGGACATTTGCTCTGTCACACAACACTGTACCAAATGAATTTTTATATTTTTATTAATGTTATCCTGTGCATTTACTTATTTAAATCTGAAGTCTATTCTAATTATATTTTGCATTCCCTGGTTACTCGCTCCCCTCACTCCATCAACATGGTAATGAAATTATTCAATAAAATGTTCCATTTGCATTACATACCTAATGATAGACCCTGTGATGTCATCACTGAGTCTCTGGGCTTCTCTATGCAATGCAGGCAGATCATGGCTGTGGAAGGGGACAGCAGGGTACTGTACGTCGCTTCCTGAAACATTACAGCACCCTGCCTCAGTGTTCTTCTCAAGAGCCAGCAGTCCTGATGCAAGTAGTAGGCTGGCTCTTGGGAAGTGTTATGCAAATATAATGTCTTAGTGGGTGGAGTGGGCATTCCTATGCAGGCTGTTTTATCTTGCACATCATTGTAGGTGATGCCCACATGTGATGCTCAGACTCCAGTCTTAAAAGAGCTAAAATCCAGTGAATGACAGTGGTGGGCATGCTCATTGATTGATGGGCTTTCTTTGTCTCATCCAGCACCATTATCACTTCTCTCATTTGTTCTGTATATTATGGGGATTTATATAAGGTCACGTGTTTATCTTTGTAGTGATATCAAGGTCATTGCCTTCTGGAAGAAGCAGAGGCTAGTCCTGGTCTCAGCATTGAGGATGGAGAAGGAGCTGAATCATATTACTAAGAGGCTATTACAGCTCTCCCTAGAGATCATCTACCTGCTGACTGGAGAGGTGAGGAGGATTCTGGGAGGTCACATGACATCACTTAAAGGGGTTGTAAAGGTTTGTTTTTTATTTTCTAAATGGGTTCCTTTAAGCTAGTGCATTGTTGGTTCACTTACCTTTTCCTTCGATTTCCCTTCTAAATGGTTTTTTTTCTTTGTCTGAATTTCTCACTTCCTGTTCTTCCTCAGTAAGCTTGCCCCCATCATCCGAGCCGTTCTGGCTGGGGGTTTGTCACCGTGCTCGACCCCCTCCCTTGGGACCACATCCCTGCGGGGAGACACTGTGTTCACAGGGATGTAGTCCCAAGGGAGGGGGCGAGCACGCTGACTAACCCCCAGCCAGAACGGCTCGGATGATGGGGGCAAGCTTACTGAGGAACAGGAAGTGAGAAATTCAGACAAAGAAAAAAAACATTTAGAAGGGAAATCGAAGAAAAAGGTAAGTGAACCAACAATGCACTAGCTTAAAGGAACCTATTTAGAAAATAAAAAACGAACCTTAAGCCACCTGAAATGATGGGTCAGTTAGCAAGTGTTCAATGTGCAATCTTTTATCTTTATTTAGGATTATGGACCTGTAAAGAAGTCTAATGACTTTATGGCACTGAACAACCATTCCTGTGTGTCTGGAGGACAGAGCAGCAGCCACAGACCCATCTCAGTGCCTTCATCTTCCTTCCTGACACCTGAGAGGAGCAACGACAAGAAGATTCTAGAAGTCACACAGAAGATCATTGAGCTGCTGACAGGAGAGGTGAGGGGTGCCGGGAATTCTGGGACATTATCCAGTAACAGACAAGGGATGTGTCTGGATGGTGACTGTATCATTGTGTGTGTCAGGTTCCTATAAGGTGTCAGGATGTCACTGTCTATTTCTCCATGGAGGAGTGGGAGTATATAGAAGGACACAAGGATCTCTACAAGGACGCCATGATGGAGAACCGGCCGCCCCTCACATCACCGGGTAAGAAGAGACTTTAACCACTAGGGGTCCGCGCTATAGCCGAATGATGGCTACAGCGCGGACCTCAAATGCCGGGAGGCCGTCAATAGATGTCCTCCCCTTTGCACGCGCCCCGCGCGCCCTGTGATCACAGAGTCATTGAGACTCGGGTGATCACAGATCCGAGTAAGGGGCCAGCCAATGACAGCTGATAACGTGATGTAAACAAAGCTCGCTGACAGCGTGAGGAGAAAAAAAAGCTGATCATCGGCCTCATTAGTGCCTACCAGTACCGCCTGCCAGTGCCCCCTGCTAGTGCCCACAGTGACCACCAGTGCAATAAATGCCACCTATCAATGCCCACGAGTGCAACCTATCAATGCCCACCAGTGGTGCCAGTCAGTGCCACCTAGCAGTGCTGCCTATCAGTCTCACCTAAATAAAGAAAAAAGCTGCGCCAAGAACGTTAATGAGCAATCCTCAAATGTCAATGATATGAAGGCAGTCCAAAGGAGTGAGCTATAGGTGCCAATAAAATATCAGAAGGCAGGGATCACATATGCTGTAGAAACATCCAGGAACCGTACAGTATAGTACCACCACCGTGCTTGACAACCAGAGTGACCACCACCGTAGTAAAAATGGCTGCTTACCAGAAGCAAGCAAAGAAGCGCAGTCGGCTATAACCTAGCCGGGGCCCTTAGCTTGCATGTAGTGGGTAGATGGAACTCAAACCCAATCAGAACACCTAGGACGCTCCTCCAGTATGCAATATGGCGTTGTTATAAGGTGGCATAAGTATCAAAACAAGAGGAGAGGACCATAGGGTGATAACATCTCCATTATTTTCTGGCTAGTAGTAGAAGCTCAGTTCATTTGAATTATTAAACCTCAGAATAAATGTACAGGAAGGATGGCTTTGGACTCTGGAAGATGCAAGCTTTAACCTCCACTGAAATCAGAGCATTTTTAAGGCCGTTGCTTACAAAGGGTTAAATCTCATGCTTACAAGCGATTAAAATCTGACGTGTAGCTGAGCTCTTCCCTGGCTGCATGGAGTCATGCTCACCTACCAGTCTCAGTCTCACCTACCAGTGCTGATCAGTGCCCATCACTGCCACCTATCAATGCCTCTCAGTGCCGCCTATCAGTGCAGCCTCATCAGCGTACATCAATGAAGGAGAAAAATTACTCGTTTGCAAAAATTTTATAACAAAATTTAAAACGGTTTTGTATTTTTTTTTTTTTTCTTTTAAATCTGTCTTTTTTTAAAAAAATTAACAAAAAAAAAAAATCGCAGTGGCGATCAAATACCACCAAAAGAAAGCTCTGTTTGTGGTAAAAAAAAAATTATAAAAATTTCATTTGGGTACAGTGTTGTATGAAAATTGGTCTGGGCAGGAGGGGGGTTTAAGTGCCCAGTAAGCAAGTGGTTAATTTCTTGTAAAGGAGAGAAGAGTATTGAGGATCCCCCTAGATACACTCATCCTCTGATATAAAGACAATGTATTCAGTCAGTGTGTGTTTCCTACAGATGGATCCAGTGACAGAAATCCCCCAGAGAGATGTCCCTGTCCTCTGTGTTCCCGGGACTCCACACAGGAAGATCAGGAGATCCTTCAGGAGGATCAGGTAGGATGATCTGTGTTCAATTATGTTCCTGGAGCTGGATAATAATTGTATTGCTTTGTGGGTTATGTAGAAAGAAAAACTGACTGAATATAGGAGTGAAGACCGAGAAGAAGAGACGTACATGAAGGATGATGAGCAGAGTGAGGAGGAAATTCCTTCAGATACAACAGGGAAATTTTCATCTCTTTCGCAATACCATGAGAGCCACAAGATTCCATGGAACTCTCAGGTAGGTCAAACATCAAGTTGAGAAAGAATCCATATTTGGGTAGAGGGAGGGCAGCCAGTCAGAGTAAGGAAAGATAGAACCAGGGATTAAGGTGGACAAGACCTATGACTTTGGGCAACCATCGAATGGTGAGAAGGCAGGTGGCTGGATCGATCATATAGACTCGGGGAGGTCAAGCTACCTGGACAGGAAGAGCAGAGAGAAGGTCATGTTAAAGTAGAAGTTCAGTCCAAAACTAACTAACTCTAAATCTCCTGGCAGCCACATTCTAAAACAAATCGATCTAACCCTGTAAAGCAAAAATTTCTATACCTACTTTTTCTGCAGCCACTCCGGTCCGGTCTCCAGTGGTGAATGCTGTGCGCAGGAGAGAACCAACAACGGCTGGGAAGTGACATCACCCATAAACTTACTATGGGGCTTCCGTTGTCGGCTGCCTCTCCTGCACACTCCCTCACACACAAGCCGCCGCTGACAGCTCAATGTGGGACCGGGGCGGCTGCAGAAAAGATATGTATCGTATAGCAATTTTTGCTTTTCACGGCTAGATGGATTAGATTTAGAATGTGGCTGCGAGTAGATTTAGAGTTAGTTTTTGGCTGAACTTCTTCTTTAACCACTTCCAGCCCAAGGACGTCATATGACGTCTTTGACTTTCAGTGGGAATATCTGAATGATGCCTGCAGCTACAACCATCATTCTGATATCCTCGTTTTCAGCCAGCAATTCTGTGCACCATAAGAATGATCATAGGGGCAGTTCTTCCGCTTGATCGTTCTTGCAGACGATGGGAGGGGACATTCCCCACCCCCCCTCCCGCCGCCATCCGGTGCTTCTATGGGCTCTCCCGTGCCATCGGGGACCCGGAGAAAAAATTGTCTGCCGCCGGATGACAACCATAGAGATTTCCGGCGACCAGATGGTCAGCGGTTCGCTCTATGACCGTCCGAGGCCAGGGAGCGATGTTATGACGTCACGTCCAGGCCGCGGTTGTAAACAAAGCCGCGATCGCGGCTGGTAAGCATTAAATTGTGATTTTTTATTTTTTTTTCTCGATCTCATGCTTTCCAGCCTGGAGGAGAGATGTGGGGTCTTATTGACCCTGCATCTCTCCATAAAGATGACCTGTCACGAACCATTCCTATTACAAGGGATGTTTACATTCCTTGTAATAGGAATTAAAGTGATCAAAAAAAATAATATGCAAAAGAAAGTGTAAAAATAAATACATTTTAACGCCCCTGTCTCCGGTAGCTCGCACACAAAAACGAACGCACACGTAAGTCCCTCCCACATATGTAAACGCTGTTCAAACCACACATGTGAGGTATCGCCGCGTGCATTAGAGCGCGAGCAACAATTCTAGCACTAGACCTCCTCTGTAACTTAAACTGGTAACCTGTAAAAAAATTTAAGCGTCACCTATAGAGATTTTTAGGTACCGAAATTTGGCTCCGTTCCATGAGTGTGCGCAATTTCAAAGCATGACATGATGGATTATCTATTTACTCGGCGTAACATCATCTTTCACATTATACAAAAAAATTGGGCTAACTTTACGGTTTTGTTATTTTTTAAATTCTTTAAACTTTTTTTTTTTAAACGCGTTTTGAAAAAATGTTGTGCAAATACTGTGCGAGATAAAAAGTTGCAACGACCGCCATTTTATTCTCTAGGTCTGCTAAAAAACCATATATAATGTTTGAGGGTTCTGAGTGATTTTCTAGCAAAAAAATGATGATTTTTTACATGTAGGAGGGTGCCAGAATAGGCCCAGTATGGAAGTGGTTAATATCTATTACAAGGTAACTGATCCCCTTTGGCACACATGGGTGGTTTTGGTTGTACAGAACAGTTGTGCTTTGTGACCCTTGTCATGACCCCTAGGCACAGACCCCACTCTCCCTGCAGGTTTTTGTTTTTATTGATATAACATTACATGGACTGCAAGAGTAATGAGAACAGAGCCAGTGGCTATAATAGGAAGGCCATTTAATCCCAATCAATAAATAATAATGTATTTTAATGTTCCTTGTTTGTTCTAGGGTGAAACTCTGATTAATATCAAAGTGGAAAATACAGGGGATGAAGAAGAACCGTATGTGATGGAGGATGACCCATGTCAGAAGAAGGAGATCAGTCCAGAGATCAGCACAGGTGAGGAATAAACACTAAATCCAGAGAAGAGTCCCAGATCCTCCTTGTTCAGTCACTACAACAATCTCTTCTTCTCCCCCCTCCTCTGTCAGTAGACAGTAATGGGGAGACAGTATGTGCCCAGTGGGGGAGTCAGGAGCCATCAGCCTCTATTAGACTCCAGCTCTCTTCCTCGCATCATGTCAGTTATAGTGCCAGTGTTGCTTTCTATTTGCACCTACCGTGTTTCCCAGAAAATAAGACCTACCCCGAAAATAAGACCTAGCGCTATTTTCCAGGAGAGCTGCAATATAAGCCCTACCCTGAAAATAAGCCCTAGTTTAAAATGCTTGTTAAATCCTATAATCCACTCTATCACAGTAGTATATAATGTACAATGTGTGTGTGTTTCTGTAATATAATTGCGGGAAAGAGAGCTCCGGCAGGTCACAGAAGCGCAGAGCGGCGCTATAAAGAAGTTATTTGGCACAATTATATTACAGAAACACACATTATACATTATATACTACTGTAATAGAGTGGATTATAGGATTTCACAAGCATTTTAACTCCGTTTACACTGGGGATTCCCGACAGGCAGGGAGAGGGAGGGGGGAGAGAAGACATCACATTACATGTTAAGACCTACTGTGTCTTTTGTTGCCAAAATTAATATAAGACCTGGGCTTATTTTCGGGGAAACACGGTATACATTTTAACCACTTCACCACCAGATGGTCCCCCCCCCCCCCTTCATGACCAGGGCATTATTTTCTATTTAGCACTGCGCTACTTTAACTGGCAATTGCGCGGTCATGCAACACTGTACTCAAATTTAATTTTATATCCTTTTTTCCCCCACACAAATAGAGCTTTCTTTTGGTGGTATTTGATCACCACTGGGTTTTTTATTTATTATATAAATGAAAAAAGACTGAAAATTTGGGGGGGACAATATTTTTTTACTTTCTGTTATACAACATATCCAATAAACAAATCAAAAATATAATTAAAATTTAGGCCAAAATGTATTCTTTTTTTTACAAAATAAAAATAAAAAATAGGAAAATACAGTCATTAAAATTAAAGAGAAGTCGGGTCAATGGATGGCCAAAATGTGTTCTGTGTTTATTGATTGGTTTGTGTGAAAGTTATGGTGTATATACACAGGTGCATCTTACACAATTATAATATCAAATCAGCTGCCAAACTTGTTTTGTGTCCAATCACAGCAGGGGGGCATGCTGCCAAACCAGGAAGTACACTGTGATGTAGGGGCTCGCCGCGTTGCCTGGTTGTGCCGCCTGCTCACTGTGAGCGGGATGTCAAGAGGTTAAAGCAGACCTGAACTGTAAAGTCATGGTGAATGCAAATGTTGTCATCAACACCAACACTGCTCTTTTTCATATGACAGGGTCAGTTCATGTGACCTGGGACCAGGGTTCTGAGGGATATTTTTAAGCCTTTCACAGCCGGGTCCATATCTTGTACAAACCTGACAGTGGGCGGTTTTACACACCAGGATTGTCTGTAAATCTGACAAGCAGACTCCTGCCTGTCAGATGGAAGCATGCCGGCGGCTGCGCTGCTGTCTGATTTCTTCCACACTCCCCGGTAACTGTGGGCCTGGGACCAACATAGTGGGTGCTGTCGGGTAGAGGGAATTGAGCAGAGCGGACACATGTTTGATGTCACTTCTGGGTCCGCCTCTCATTGTCCTCGGTCAACATACCCAGGAAAGATTGTAATGAAATGTGATCTGCATTGTATTCCATTCAGTGGAGCACAGGGAAGACATCCAGGGTCTATTAGACCCTGGATGTCTTTATAGAAGACCTGTCACGAAAAAATATACACATGGGGGACTTTTGTCCCGTATTTGATGTAAAAGGTTAAATAAAAATGTACACATTGTAAAAAACCTAAGGACCTAAAAGGCCCGCCCACCCCCACACAAACGTAAACAAATGTGTTGAGGGCGCCTACACATTAAAACGGCAGTTGTGATTGTTACATGTCACCACGCACGCCAGAGTGAGAGCAATATTTCTAGCACCAGACCTCCTCCATAACACTAAACTGATGACCTATAGGGGGCTTTTAAAGTGTTGCCTATGGAAAATATGGGGTACTGAAGTTTACCGCCATTTCACGGGCACACCCAAATTTAACAACTTCTTCAATACTGGGCACTTTCACCCCTGTAATAATTTTCTTGAGACAGATAGCGCTTTCTTTTGGTAGTATTTAATCACCACTGTTTTTTTTTTTGCTAAAAAACAAAACAAAAATAAAACCGAAAATTTGGAAGAAAAAAAACATGTCTCTTAGTTTTTTCTCCTTCATTGATATGCTCTGATGAGACTGCACTGATGAGGTGGCACTGATTGGTGGTACTGATGAGGATGCACCAATAGGCATCACTGCTGAGCCACTGTTGGGGCTGCACTGATGATCAGGACATTGATGATCAGTGCCCTGATTATCTGTGCAGGTCTCCCCTGTGAGGAAATGTCGCTGATCAGCTCTCCTCACACTCTGTCAGTGTGAGGAGAGGAATGCCGATAACCAGCATCTCCTTGTTTAAATGTGATCAGCTGTGATTGGACACAGCTGATCACATAGGTAAAGAGCCGTATCATCAGCTCTTTACCGAGATCGGGGATGCGCCGTATCCTATGGCCACAGAGCGCTGCGCTGCACGCCAAGAGTGGGATGACATCCTATAATGTCATCCAAAAACAAGAGAGCCACTCTACCGCCATCATTTGCCTCAACGGCGGTCTGGAGGTGGTTAAGGTATGACCTGTTGAGTATCTATTTACTTGGGGCAACTTCATCCTGTATATTTTACCAAAAAATTGGTTAAAGCGGAGCTCCACCCTAAAGTGGAACATCCGCTGTCCGGATTCCTCCCCCCCTCCGGCGCCACAATTGGTGCCTTTTCAGGGGGAGGGGGGTGCAGATACCTGTCTAAGACAGGTATTTGAACCCACTTCCCGGGAATACACACTGCAGGTAGACTGCAGGTAGTGCGTCACTTCCCGGTCCCCCCCCCCCCCCGTTGTGTTTTGGGAAACACGGCTCCCAGAACACAGCGGGGACCAGTGAAAGACGCGCAGCGCTGCTCGCGCATGTGCAGTAGGGAACCGGGAAGTGAAGCCGCAGCGCTTCACTTTTTGATTCCCTCACCCATGATGGCGGTGGGGGCAGCCGAGAGATGAACGATTGCTCGTCTTCTGCTGCCGACGTCGCTGGACTCCAGGACAGGTAAGTGTCCTAATATTAAAAGTCAGCAGCTGCAGTATTTGTAGCTGCTGGCTTTTAATATTTTTTTTCCGACGGAGCTCCGCTTTAATTTATTGCATTTGTCAGCCCTAAAATTAACTTTAGTGTAATTTTTTTACTGAAATTTTGCATTTCTTAGACCTTTGCGGTAATAATGCGTGACATAACAAATTGGAACTGCCACTATTTGATTCTTTAGGGTGTTTTGCTTTCAGAAAATATATAATGTGTGGGGGTTTTATGTAATCTTCAGGCCTACAAAGGTTCGATCAGCATGAGTACAAAAATGGCTCTGGCATCGAAAGGACTAAAGCTGTTCTTAGTGTCAAGCGGAAATAACAGACAATACGATACAGAGAACCTCTCTTGCTGATTGCTTCTTCTATAATTTTTGGAAATTCCTAAATATCACTTTAACCGTTCTCATTATTCCTCTGTATTTTATCTAGGTGGACATCCCAACAAGGGGACCATGGATGAGGACCCTCTTATTTCCCCAGATTGTGAAATAGAAGTTGAAATCACATTTGACTCCCCAGGAGTGGACCTCATCACCCCAAATCTCCATCCAGTGCTTCAGAGGGCAAACCTGTCATCCGTTCCCTCTACACATGGTTTTCCTGATCTCTCCCATCCCGTCACCCATCCTACAGCTCATACAGGGGAGGAAGCTTTCACATGTAACGAGTGTGGGAGATCTTTTGAAAAGAGAGCGAGGCTCATTGTTCACCAGAGGTCCCACACAGGGGAGAAGCCATATTTGTGCTCCGATTGCGGGAAATGTTTTGCTCAAACATCACACCTTTTCAGACATGTAAAAGTTCACTCGGAGAGAAAACCATTTTTGTGTTCCGAGTGTGGAAGGTCCTTCAAGGAAAAGGCCCATCTTTTACGACACCAGAAGATCCACACGGGAGAAAAGCCATACATCTGCCCTGTGTGCGGGAAACACTTTCGTGAAAAGGCAAATCTTATACAGCATGACATTAGCCACACGGGCAATTATCCGCATAGTTGTCCTGAGTGCGGGAAATGTTTTCTAAGCAAGTCACGTCTTGATATCCACCAAATGAGCCACTCGGGAGAAAAACCATATTCTTGCTCCGAGTGTGGAAAATGTTTCTTGCACAAGTCGGTTTTTGTCAGACATCAAAAAATTCACTCAAGAGTGAAGCCGTATATCTGCTCGATGTGCGGGAAAGGCTTTAAGTATCAATCGCATCTCAGCAGACATGAGAAGGACCACGAAGTGGTAAATTCATATTCCTGTTCAGATTGTGGCAAGGGTTTCTCAAGTAGACAAGCTCTTATCTCCCATCAGATTACACATTTGACGTCCCATTGTGATTCTGAGGTTGTGCCTTCATTTATAGGTTGAGGTAATCTTCTGGACTATTGTATTCCTAGCGCACTAACAAGAAGATCTCCCTGCCATCATTCCTGGTCCATTTACTTCCAATTAGGAGTTGTGGACCTTTATCACACCACATGGTGTTCCCTCCCCTCTTTTCATTGTCGAAAATCCACCATGGAACCTGATAGGACGGTCATGTGGTCACTGTGTGACAGCCACTCGCATGATAAGGAAGCCCTGGCAGATGTACTTATAGTGTCAGCATAAAGGGGTTATTAGTCTTGCAATACTGATAATATGCAAGGCAAAGCAACTAGTTAATTTCAACCCCCCCCCCACCCCACCGGCAGCACATGCTTAAAGTGGTTGTAAACCTTTCCATGTACCCAGTGAAGTGACTGGCCTCAGGTGATACACAGAGCCTAAACACGTCCTCCTACATAGTTGTACCTCTTTATCTGCAGCCTCTCTTCTCTACATCTGTTTAGTCCAGAATTTATAAAGCTTTTTTGAGCTGAAGTTACACCCTGGAGAGCTCTGAGAGCTGATTGGAAGGAAGGGACACACCCCCCTGCACACAGGAACAGAGCTGAGGCTGTCAATCACAGGCTGTGTGCTGGAGATCCCTCCCCTGTCACCTTTTTTTTTGGTGGTGTCAGGAAAATTTGTCCGAAGGGATTCATGTTGATAGCAAAGGAACAAAGCAGCAGACAGAACTGACACTTGGTGCTCTGGATTGAGACAAGTACATACTATAGAAGAATATGCTTTATTCATATTTTATGCCTGAGGTTTACAACCTCTTTAACTTTCCTTTTCTCCCTCTCTTCTCTTTTCAGTTGCCAGAGTACCGAATATAGCCATTATTTCAGGATATAGAGGAGCATGTGACAGTGCTGGGCCACTCACAAAGCACAGATGCTATCACATGGGGATAGGCCATAGCTTTGTATGAGGTTTGACTCAGGGCAGCTTCTCCTGCTCTCAGGAGACCATCTGAGCTTTGGAGGGAGTAAAGGAAAGGCCCAGTAAAAACTATCTAACTATTTTGGTTTTCTGTGGAGGGCTTTGGTTTCTCCATTAATTTATCAGCCCTAAGGCTAATAAAGTTGAGGTTACAGGTAGAACACCCCATTATGTTAACAAAGAATCGATCGGGGTAGATGCAAAACTGGATTATCAATCTTCGTGAAGATGTCTTATTGAGGAGAAGGTTATATATTAATTGTCATTTTTTTCCCCCCCCCAAGAGATTGTCCATAACGTTATCTGCATGAGACTTCTCAGCTCTTTAAAGAGCCATTTGTTTGTGAAGTTGGGTTCTGTGACAAGGACAAAGCTGCCTGAGGACCATCCAGTGTGACTTCCTGCAAACCAAAGGCTTTATTAGGCATCTGAAGCCGAGTAAGTAGCATGTGAGGCTGGTTGGTTGACCATGAACAACATAGCAACTGCTGGACATGTCAGCATGCAAGGTTCGAGGCCCACTACATCATCCAGTGTGCAGGTCTTGCCTTTGCTTGGCAGAAGGGACCTTGATAACTGTCCCCACTTCACTAAAACCCCTTTCACACTGAGCCGTCGGTGGTAAAATGCCGCTATTTTTACCGCCAATGCTATGGGCGGTTTTGCGGCGCATTTCACCCCCCCGCTAGCGGCCGAGAGAGGGTAAAAACTTCCCGCAATAAAGCAGTGCATTGCGTGCGGTATAGCCGCGCTGTCCCATTGATTTTAATGGGCAGCAGCGGTGGAGGAGCAGTAAACACACCGCTCCAAAGATGCGGCTAGCGGGACTTTTTTCACCATCCTGCTAGCGCACCGATCCAGTGTGAAAGCCCTCGGGCTTTCACAGTGGAGCAGCTTTTTAAGGGCGGATTGCAGGCGCTATTTTTAATGCTATAGCGCCTGCAATACGCCCTCAGTGTGAAAGGGGTCTAAGCACCAATGCCTGAGGTGGGTGAGAAGCTTTCTTCATGGTACAAGTACCAATTAATAACCAGCCTTTCCTTACCTGAGTAAAATATAACGGTAAATAAATTTGAGTTGGTATCTGCACTGTGGACTCATTGTTGGCTGGCACATTTGTCTATGAAGGACCAATCCACCCATAAGTCACATTTTAGCTGTAGGTGGAACCTGGTAAGCCAAGTCAACTCAACACGGACAGTAAGATCTTTCTAACATAGTTCCCGACTCCACCTGGAATTCTGAATGTTCCCCCCACCTTTAGTGTGTTTCAGCTCTTACTGTTACATTCTCCATAGTATGATATAAAGCCAGTAGGGATGGTGGGAGCCTCTTAAAATAAGAACAGCCAGGGTGCAGCCTAGGGAAATCAGCACAGTGATGGTGGGAGCCCCTCATAATGGGCACAGCAGGTGCACAGACGAGGGAACTCTTGCAGAGATCTGATCGATAGAAGGAACTGCCAAAGGATTTATCTACCAAGCATGTTGGGCTGACGCTGTTATTTAAGTGAAAAGCCATCTGGAGATCCATACAGCTCATTATAATTTTTATTGACCAGGAACTGTGAAATGCTTTTTATTGGAAATGATGTAGACAAAGCCTTAAATCTGTAAAATGCTGCAGTTTTGACCTCACTTAATGTGTTGTAGATATTCGAAGACTGGTGTTTTTTTTTTTTTTTTTTTGGGAGGGGGGGGGGGTTGTCATTATTTATGTACAATAATGAGAAAAATAAGGTAGGAAAAATAGCATTAACAGGGGGAAAAGGGTATTTTGTAATTCAAATATAAAAGACTGATTACAATACTTCAGTATACAGTACAAAAATATTTTCTATGCATTTCATTTTTTTGGGGTGGAATAAATAATTCCAAGTGTATGATCAGCAAAGCTGCACACCACTTTGTGCCTAAGTTATAGCCCATCTCCAGACATATTGAAATTCCTGTTCCTACCCTGCCACAAATTTATATTAAACAAAAAAAAACCTTTGAAATCCTTTTTTACTACGTGCCTAAATGTGAAGTGACATGCTGCAGGGTGACTTCTGGGAGTGGAGAATTGTTATCCAGCACTGCAGTCGGGACCACTCCGGTTTTGTTGCACCTCCTTATTGCGATGTCATTAGGTCACTGAAGTATTCAGGAGCCTGAGAGGACCCCACTGCTGGACCACCAATGGGAAATGTATATGTCACTCAGACAGCAACATAGGAACCTAGAGGAGGTCCACCCCACTCTGCAATTGAGAAGAAAGAAGACTCGGATCATGATGAACATAAGTAAAAGGGGCTTTTAATTTCTTGTTATTAATTTAACCCAGCCATTGGTGGGTGTTAAAGGGTATTGCAGGGACAGAGTAAAAGGCATCACGTTTATGAAATTTTGTTACAGCTGGAAATGGCTGATGGTTTTTCTCTCCAGTCTCCTGTATCTGAGAGGAAAGGGTAAAACAAACAAGACAGTAAACTCAAACCGTGAGGGGTGACTGGAAAATGGAGGAGGAAAAGTTGGGGTCCAGGAAAAGAGCTGGTGGGCAGAGGTTAATCAGTAGTTCTGAAATGTCTTCGAGCTAGTCACTCTTGAGAAACTTCAGTATTTACCATTTATACTGACCAAAGCACAGAATATGTTTGCACCTTGTTCTATCATTTTGAATGATCATTTAGTTATAAAAATAACCCAAACAGAAAAAAAAAACACGGAGCATGCAGGACATACTGTATCTCCAGTGTAGTAGCAAAAATGGGTGTCACAAATAATTGTTTAGGCTGCACGATGATGACTCGCATTCAAATTTTATGAAAAGGTTCACTTAATTCATGCTACTTACTGTCCCTAGAAGTCTAGCTGATCCTACCCTTCAGCAGTGAACCCTTTACCAAAAGCCTAGGCATGTGGTCACATGAGTGACTAGTGTAGAATTCTGGAGAAGTGGTTTCTTCTATGAAGAAGTATTTTATATAGACGTCCTCAAAAGGGAGTCCATTCTAAGGGCTCGTTCACACCACCTTTCCACGTTACGTTACGTTTTCAAGGTAGGCGAAGTGTGTGCAAAAAAAAAAGTATTTTCGATTTTTCCTTTCCCTGATTTGATGTACAAATGTCTTCAAAGGTCTGGTGAGGCCTTGTTTAAAAAGGGCTTAGAACAAAACATAAAAGAAACCGGGATAATATAGTATTATTTTTGTTGTTTTTTTATTATTGGAAAGATACACACAAATGTATATAGAGGTGATCCAATGTTATATTGGATCTGTGGTGGGTGGGGAATTTTTTTGCAAGTGGTGGTGGGTGTAATGGCTGTAAACTCTTTATACAACCTGACCAGTAGGTTAAATGAATGGTTTTCCAAAACATCCGATAAATAAATAAATAAAAGACTTATCTATTCAGTCACAAATTCCATGTCTTTATTTAAGCGAGTCTCTCCATCTTCTTCCTGACATTTTATTAAGTTACTGAAACCTGGGTGGAAGCCGTTTTTCTTTTAGAAATGATGTTCCTGTAAAAAATGGAAAATCATTGGTTTGTAGCCTTACTATTCAGTAACAGAGCTTTCCTTGAGGTACTTGCTGTATTAGTTTGTTTGCATTGCCATCCGTTTTCTAATTCCTTTGGTGTTGTATATTTTTTGGGGACCTCCAGGATATGTTGTGCGCCTACAGGAGGTTAGAGCTTTAGAAACAATTTTAATCCCCTATGGCAAGCATGTCAAACTCAACTTTATTGCGGGCAGCATCAGCATTATGCATAAAAAAAGACAGAACTCGGAATGACATCCAACAATGCTTATGCTTTATTGCAAAAACATGTATAACAGCTGTGAAACAGCCAACACGTTTCAGCCGTCATGACTAAGACTTGTCGGCCCGAAACACGTTGGATGTTTTACAGTTGTTATACAAGTTTTTGCAATAAAGGATAACCAATGTTGGTTGGAAAAATAAAGAAAAACTGCGCTAAAAGATTCAAAATAAGGGGAACCGGATATCTGCTAGCAATATCACAGTTGCTGGTTAGGAGCTGCGATTTCCATGTAAACAACAGTACAAGAAAATATAATAGGAAAGAAAAAAATCCATAGCTATTAATTGATCGTGTAAAAACACTAAATTAAACACTAACAGATGTGACTCAAATAGTGCATAAATAAATGTACAGAAAAACAGAAATTTTTCTTGGGACACACTGAGTGTGGACCACAAAAATTAAATGAAATAAAAAATCATATAGTCCATATGTGAATTTCCAGAATAGTGTCCCTTTGACAACACCAGTGCTCTGTGAGAAATAAATTTCATAAAGTGAAATGTTGCATCCAAAAATAACGTGTAGTTCCACCACCAATCAGCAGGAATTCCCTCCTTACCAGCTAGTCACGATCCCCCATGACAGAGGATCAGTGAATGCATGAAAACAAGCAGCTCTCTCCGCAGATCAGCAGACACACATAGGTTTCTTGAGGCAACAGCTTCCGACAATCATCAGCAAATGCATGCGATATGGAAGAGATAATACACACTCCACATGTTTATGGAGAAAATGTTTATTTTAAAAATAAAGTGTTGCACTTACAATCATGCAGGTAATATAAGCCTTTTAAGTCTGGTGTGCCGGCCGGTGCACATACAACAGACACCCATCCTTCTGGGAACCGTTCGAGGTGACGTCAGCGGTCGCTCCGCCCTACGTCCGTTTCGTAAAAAACATACTTCTTCCAGGGGCACGGGCGACGCACTGCGTCACCTCTATTTATAGCACAAAGAACACCAAGCCTCACCTTGGGTCACCACCATCCAGCAGACATGCGCGGTATCATATAATGCCACTCCAGCATAAGACTATTGGCCGCACTCATTTTGATGTTTCACCAGCATGTTAGAAGGTGAATGGTTGATCCCTGGGGCTATGGCGTGTAAAAAACTCCATCTGCAATTGCCATTTCAAAGCACACTGCAAATTAGAAGAATGGTCCACACACTAAAATATATTATTTAAAAAAATCGGTGCATCTAATAAACAATATATATACACCGGAATTACACTAGTTATAAACATAGGGGACGCCCTCTTCCTAAGGCTGGAGTGACACCTAGTGGGCAATATTTAAATCTCTCACTGAAGCGTTCAAACGGGACATTGGTATGCCAGCCTGCACGCTGAAGTGATCCAACATAGCTCACTCCTGAATGGAAAAAGCTTGGCATGTTAAACTAGATTGCATATAGCGCCCATTATAATTTAAAAACATGTGGTGTCTGCCTTTGCTATAGAAGACTAAACATCCAAGGTTTAAAAATTAGTTTTATGCTAACATATTGTCCTCCTTCACGTATCAAAACTGGATGTAGATGAAATGTGATTGAAGGGGACTCATCGCCCTGGGCGCAATAGCGGCACCCTGAGGGCAATGTATATATTATATCCTAAAAAATATATATAAAATTAGGAGTATAATGACCCCCATCCACTGGTAGTTTGCACTAATAAACAACCAATGTGCTAAGAAAAAATAATACAGGAGAGATATTAAAGACTATGTAGTCTCCTTGTCCTGGGCCTGAATATTAAATATTAAGCTCCTAGGATACCCATCCAGAATAATATTACAATGCCAAACCGCACATCTCCAAAATACTGGCTGTAATTGTGTCAGATTAAGACGCATACGTTTATAAAAATTATTTTATAATGTGTCTAATGTTACGTGTGTTAGAAAGTGTAAGACCCATTTTACTGGGCCTATAAACCCTTTCACTAATATTGAGAAACATAAATAATTGGTGAAAATTAACTAGAGGTCTCACTTATATGATACCAAAAGTTCAAAATTGGTGATCCGTGAATGTATGGTGACACAAAACCAGACTCAGTAGATAAAACTGAAATCAGCACATCTACACATATAAAAAACAAAAAAAATTGTAATGCCCATATTTATATGGCATGAAATACACACTAATTGAAGATTTTTTCACATTTAGCTAATTTTAAAGAAAAAAATACAACCCACATAAATCATCTAAAGTAACCTTCATAATGAATGAACATTTAAGAGTTGTTTATAAACGCATTTACGTCAGTGTCGACATTTAAGCCAAAAGGTACATATGTCTTTAATCTGTATATCCAGGACATTTCCTGTTTGGAAATCTCCCGGACTAACGAGCTCCTCCCCCTCCAATGAGGTTTGTATCTATCTATCCCCATGTATAGGGTATTGGATGGATCTCTATGGTGTACATCATCATAGTGCCTAGAGACAATGTTTGGTGAAGCATCTCTTGATATTACTGATATGTTCATTCAGTCTTACCTTCAAAGCCCTTTTAGTCCTCCCCACGTATTGCAACCCGCACGGACATTGAATAAGATAAGTTACCCCCTTTGTAGAGCAGGTGATGAATGGTTCAACTTCAAACACCCGGGATGTACTAGTAGACATGAAACTACATATCTTTCTGTCCTTACATCTGTTCATAGAACAGACTCAACATGTCTTACATCAATAGTACCCTGTAAAGTTCTGAAAGAAAGATCTGTTAGCTTTCGGGGGATCAAAGACACTAGGAGCAACCCTATTTCCAAGGGATGAGGCCCCCTTGAAAATGATTTGGGGTCTAACAGGTAATATGCTTTTAAGAACCTGATCACTTTCCAATATATGCCAGTGTTTCTGTATTAACTGCTTCACTTTCCGATGTTGTACAGAAAATGTTGTAATAAAAGGCATAGATGTCTTATTGGTCACTGGTTGATAGGTCTTCACTTTTGGTAGAGAAAACACATCAACCTCTCTGATTTATTTTACCGTCTGAGCTAGTAGTTGTGGATCATAGCCCTTTTCCACAAATCTAGCAGACAGCACAGAGGCCTGAGTGTCAAAGGTATTTACCTCAGTACAATTGTGTCTTAGACGTGTAAATTGTCCGTGAGGAACAGCTTTCAACCAGGGTTCATGATGACAACTATCTAAGGCAATGTACGAGTTTCTATCTGTTGCCTTAAAATAAGTTGATGTAACAAATTTTCCGTCCTCCACTTTGATTGTCAAGTCCAGGAAATTAATTTGCTCCATACGGGCTTCAAAGTTGAATTTGATACCCCTATCATTTTGATTAAGAAGTGCCATAAAGTTCAGGAGATCCGGTTCAGTGCCGTACCATAGGAGGAGGACATCATCGATGTAGCGAGCCCAAAGGGCCAACTCCAGCCTCCCCTGGGCATCTATGACGTCCTCCTCCCACTTGGCCATAAACAAATTGGCCAAGTTGGGGCATACTTGGCCCCCATTGCTGCACCCCTATCCTGACGATAGAACTGTTGGTCAAACAGAAAGTAGTTATGGCTGGCAGCGTAACTTAGTAGTTCCATAATAAACTCAATATGTATTGAAGGTAGTCCAGATTCCCTCACCAGATATAAGTTGACTGCCTCCAGTCCCAAACAATGAGGAATGATGGTGTATACTGAGGTTACGTCTGCTGTAACCAACCATAAGCCTCTTTTGGGTGTGATCCCTGCTAACATATTTATGACCTGTTTAGTATCCTTGATGTAGGAAGGAACTTTCTTCACCAAAGGTTGAAGGTAATGGTCAATATACTTGCCCACCCGGGACGTGATTGAATCAATCCCACTCACAATGGGACGTCCTGGGGGACAAGTGAGGCTCTTGTGGACCTTTGGGAGGACATCCAACAATGGTTATGCTTTATTGCAAAAACATGTATAACAGCTGTGAAACATCCAACACGTTTCAGCCGTCATGACTAAGACTTGTCAGCCTGAAACACGTTGGATGTTTTACAGTTGTTATACAAGTTTTTGCAATAAAGGATAACCAATGTTGGTTGGAAAAATAAAGAAAAACTGCGCTAAAAGATTCAAAATAAGGGGAACCGGATATCTGCTGGCAATTGCTGGTTAGGAGCTGCGATTTCCATGTAAACAACAGTACAAGAAAATATAATAGGAAAGAAAAAAATCGCGCTGACCCGTAACCATTAGCTAATAATTGATTGTGTAAAAACACTAAATTAAACACTAACAGATGTGACTCAAATAGTGCAAAAATAAATGTACAGAAAAACTGAAAATTTTCTTGGGACACACTGATTGTGGACCACAAAAATTTAATTAAATAAATTAAATAAAATCGTATAGTCCATATGTGAATTTCCAGAATAGTGTCCCTTTGACAACACCAGTGCTCTGTGAGAAATAAATTCCATAAAGTGAAATGTTGCATCCAAAAATAACGTGTAGTTCCACCACCAATCAGCAGGAATTCCTCCTTACCAGCTAGTCACGATCCCCCATGACAGAGGATCAGTGAATGCATGAAAACAAGCAGCTCTCTCCACAGATCAGCAGACACACATGTTTCTTGAGGCAACAGCTTCCGACAATCATCAGCAAATGCATGCGCAATTTGTTTATGGCCAAGTGGGAGGAGGACGTCATAGATGCCCAGGGGAGGCCGGAGTTGGCCCTTTGGGCTCGCTACATCAATAACGTCCTCCTCCTATGGTACGGCACTGAACCGGATCTCCTGAACTTTATGGCACTTCTTAATCAAAATGATAGGGGTATCAAATTCAACTTTTAAACCAGTATGGAGCAAAATCATTTCCTGGACTTGACAATCAAAGTGGAGGATGGAAAATTTGTTACATCAACTTATTTTAAGGCAACAGATAGAAACTCGTACATTGCCTTAGATAGTTGTCATCATGAACCCTGGTTGAAAGCTGTTCCTCAGGGACAATTTACACGTCTAAGATGCAATTGTACTGAGGTAAATACCTTTGTCACTCAGGCCTCTGTGCTGTCTGCTAGATTTGTGGAAAAGGGCTATGATCCACAACTACTAGCTCAGACGGTAAATGAAATCAGAGAGGTTGATAGGTCTTCACTTTTGGTAGAGAAAACACATCAACCAGTGACCAATAAGACATCTATGCCTTTTATTACAACATTTTCTGTACAACATCGGAAAGTGAAGCAGTTAATACAGAAACATTGGCATATATTAGAAAGTGATCAGGTTCTTAAAAGCATATTACCTGTTAGACCCCAAATCATTTTCAAGGGGGCCTCATCCCTTGGAAATAGGGTTGCTCCTAGTGTTGATCCCCCGAAAGCTAACAGATCTTTCTTTCAGAACTTTACAGGGTACTACCAATGTAAGACACGTCGAGTCTGTTCTATGAACAGATGTAAGGACATAAAGATATGTAGTTTCATGTCTACTAGTACATCCCGGGTGTTTGAAGTTGAACCATTCATCACCTGCTCTACAAAGGGGGTAACTTATCTTATTCAATGTCCGTGCGGGTTGCAATACGTGGGGAGGACTAAAAGGGCTTTGAAGGTAAGACTGAATGAGCATATCAGTAATATCAAGAGATGCTTCACCAAACATTCAGTCTCTAGGCACTATGATGAATTACACCATAGAGTTCCATCCAATACCCTATACATGGGGATAGATAGATACAAATCTCATTGGAGGGGGAGCTCGTTAATTCGGGTCCAGGAGATTACCAAACAGGAAATGTCCTGGATATACAGATTAAAGACATATGTACCTTTTGGCTTAAATGTCGACACTGACGTAAATGCGTTTATAAACAACTCTTAAATGTTCATTCATTATGAAGGTTAATTTAGATTATTTATGTGGTTTGTATTTTTTTCTTTGAAGATTTTTTCACATTTAGCTCATTTTAATTAGTGTGTATTTCATGCAATTTAAATATGGGCATTACATAATTTTTTGTTTTTTATACGTGTAGATGTGCTGATTTCAGTTTTATCTACTGAGTCTGGTTTTGTGTCACCATACATTCACGGATCGCCAATTTTGAACTTTTGGTATCATATAAGTGAGACCTCTAGTTAAGTTTCACCAGTTATTTATGTTTCTCAATATTAGTGAATGGGTTTATAGGCCCAGTAAAATGGGTCTCACACTTTCTAACACACGTAACATTAGACACATCATAATTTTTTTTTATAAACGTATGCGTCTTAATCTGACACAATTACAGCCAGTATTTTGGAGATGTGCGGTTTGGCATTGTAATATTATTCTGGATGGGTATCCTAGGAGCTTAATATTTAATATTCAGGCCCAGGACAAGGAGACTACATACTCTTTAATATCTCTCCTGTATTCTTTTTTCTTAGCACATTGGTTGTTTATTAGTGCAAACTACCAGTGGATGGGGGTCATTATACTCTTAATTTTATACATATTTTTAGGATATAACATATACATTGCCCTCTGGGTGCCGCTATTGCGCCCAGGGCGATGAGTCCCCTTCAATCACATTTCATCTACATCCGGTTTTGATACGTGAAGGAGGACAATATGATAGCATAAAACAAATTTTTAAACCTTGGATGTTTAGTCTTCTATAGCAAAGGCAGACACCACATGTTTTTAAATTATAATGGGCGCTATATGCAATCTAGTTTAACATGCCAAGCTTTTTCCATTCAGGAGTGAGCTGTGTTGGATCACTTCAGCGTGCAGGCTGGCATACCAATGTCCCGTTTGAATGCTTCAGTGAGAGATTTAAATATTGCCCACTAGGTGTCACTCCAGCCTTAGGCAGAGGGCATCCCCTATGTTTATAACTAGTGTAATTCCGGTGTATATATATTGTTTATTAGATGCACCAAGTTTTTTTTAATAATAATATATTTTAGTGTGTGGACCATTCTTCTAATTTGCAGTGTGCTTTGAAATGGCAATTGCAGATGGAGTTTTTTACACGCCATAGCCCCAGGGATCAACCATTCACCTTCTAACATGCTGGTGAGACATCAAAACGAGTGCGGCCAATAGTCTTATGCTGGAGTGGCATTATATGATACCGCGCATGTCTGCTGGATGGTGGTGACCCAAGGTGAGGCTTGGTGTTCTTTGTGCTATAAATAGAGGTGACGCAGTGCGTCGCCCGTGCCCCTGGAAGAAGTATGTTTTTTACGAAACGGACGTAGGGCGGAGCGACGCGCTGACATCACCTCGAACGGTTCCCAGAAGGACGGGTGTCTGTTGTATGTGCACCGGCCGGCACACCAGACTTAAAAGGCTTATATTACCTGCATGATTGTAAGTGCAACACTTTATTTTTAAAATAAACATTTTTTACGCATGTGGAGCGTGTATTATCTCTTCCATATCGCATGCATTTGCTGATGATTGTCGGAAGCTGTTGCCTCAAGAAACATATGTGTGTCTGCTGATCTGCGGAGAGAGCTGCTTGTTTTCATGCATTCACTGATCTTCTGTCATGGGGGATCGTGACTAGCTGGTAAGGAAGAATTCCTGCTGATTGGTGGTGGAACTACACGTTATTTTTGGATGCAACATTTCACTTTATGGAATTTATTTCTCACAGAGCACTGGTGTTGTCAAAGGGACACTATTCTGGAAATTCACATATGGACTATATGATTTTTTATTTAATTTATTTCATTTAATTTTTGTGGTCCACAATCAGTGTGTCCCAAGAAAATTTTCTGTTTTTCTGTACATTTATTTATGCACTATTTGAGTCACATCTGTTAGTGTTTAATTTAGTGTTTTTACACCATAAATTATTAGCTAATGGTTACGGGTCAGCGCAATTTTTTTATTTCCTATAACCAATGTTGGTTGCCATTCCAAGTGCTGACTTCTCTTGTAACTTGTGTTAACTGAGGCTTCGGCACCCTGTAAGTTTGAGCACCGGGTGAAGCTGGGATGTGAGAAGGTGAAAGCACCTACACACCTATATCCATCTGCATTACGATTGCGCTCAAAGGGTATCTGTAAGAATATATAAATGGATATGATCTTTATCATATTAAATAATTGTCTCCTGCATTCAAATATTACTGGGTTTTGTAAAACCTTGACCACTTGGCGCCGACGGCATGCAAACGGGTTGCCCTTGGTGCAGAGCGGCTGCATATTTACGTAGCACATTGCAGGAGCATGGCCCTGTGCACTCCCGGCACAGTTACCTGGCGACTAACGGAAAGCTCCCAATCGCACCTTGCGATCAGCTTTCCGATCATGTGAGAGCCAATCATGGCAGTCATATGATTATAAATCCTGCCCGCCTCTCGGCATCTGAAACCCCTTAAGTCTTTGGCGCCTACGCCTCCCAGCCCATTAAGACAACTGTGAAGGGCAGGTACAGACCGGCATGGAGCCCACTGGAAATTCAATAATATAATATTCAAAACTATAGAGTGTTTAGACTCCCAAATATCGCACTGTACGGAAAAACAAGGAATTCTAACATGTATAGAATGAAAAATATGTTCCACTAACATTATAGAGTTAATACAGTTCAGGATTTGAGAGAAAGGAATGTTAGTCGATTTGCAATTAAGTGCAATTGACCACAAAGTGGCAATACAAAAAATATGTATCAACTTCTCCATATAATAAAAGGGGGCATACAAAAGACAATTAGCAGTAAATTCTTGATTTTTCAAAACTACATACATTTTTCCTGGGGTGCACGCAGCAATCTATAAATCTGTATTACACTTGAAAGAAGATTATTCCAGGACCACCTTTACATCAGTAACCCAGGGATGTAAGCATTGCAGAAGAAAAATCATTTATCAAAATCGATCATCATTTATTGAAACAAGATGCTCAAAAGTCTGGGGGGGCTACCAAGGACTGAGGGGTTAGCTGGAAAGATAATGCTTAAAATGTTATTACCCTGCACTGATACCCCTCTTTTCTGACAACTTCTGTCCACAGCGCTGGTCCCTAATAGTGTACTGACAGCTCTACTGCTACCTGTTCTTGATTTAGACATACTTTATGTTAAGATCATTAATAGTAGGGAGGTCACCGGGGGCCCCACCAAAATGTTATACCTGTTAAATCATCTCATCCCTACACACTTAAGTGGTTGTAAAGGCTTCTTTCTGCTGCCCCACCCCACAGCCCATTCAATACTCACCCAAGCTCCCTCTCGATTCAGCAATGTGCACTAGAGCCTTGGTCTCGGGAATCCCTCTCCTCATTGGCTGTCAAATCACAGCCAGTGAGTCAATTAGGAGAGAGCCGGCCCAAATCGCGGCTCTGTGTGTGTTATGTAGTACTCCATCTTTCCATCGCACACGTTCCTGGAGAAAGCTCTATAGTTTTGGGTTCTGCAGCAACCACCAGCTGGGGACTGGATCAGAAAGCCACAATAAGGATATTTGGACTCAACCTGATGATCCATGGTGTGCTGGCAAACAGTCCTTTATTGAGGCACGATCACATCACAAAAAGTTAGTGCAACATTTCAGTCACGCAGGACCCCTTCATCAAGCATGTGTGTTGTGGACGCATAGAGCAGGGCTCAAGAGCGAGCATGCACCAGTGCAACCATAGCATGCGGCTTGCTAATGGGGGCACTGGTCAAGAGGGAGGAGCCAGGAGCACTGGCGTGGGACCAGAGAAGAAGAGAATCACTTCACTGCCATTTTCTCTTGGTGAAGATGGGGGCACCCACATCTGAAGCTGATTGATGAATCGGCTCAGGGTGCCGACACCGTTGAATCCCTGGACAGGTAAGTGTCCTTATGTTAAAAGTCAGCAGCTACAGTATTTGTAGTTGCTGACTTTTAACATATTTTGCTTAGACTGGAGCTCCTCTTTAACATTCCTCTATAGCCACCTAACCCCCAACCAGCATCTCCCCCCACCACCGCCTCGATTCCCAACAACCTCATCCCCATTTACTTACATCCCTACCTTTCAAAATTGCATTTCTCCACAGCCCAAATGTCCTAACCCTAAGTTCTTACACAAGCAATAATGTCCAAGCTAAGTATGGCTACACTTTTTCACAAAAACCATCAAGAGAGAGAGAATCAACTGTGTGTATGTGAAATGCCTTATTCTTTTTTTTTTTTTTAAGTGTAGCAGTCATTTTATAAAATTTTATTTGAAATTATCTGTTGCAAGCTTCAGGATCTCAGTCTTGTAAGTATTCAAATTAGTTAATAAAGACTATTCAGAGTTGAAATGGATGTATAATGATGAAAACAGAGATATGGTAAAGCCAAAATCCAGCCAAAACTAAGTTATGTAAAGAGGTGGGAATGGTTACAACCTCTGTCAGTTTTTTATTGCCTTATTGCCATGGGAGTGATTTACTATGACTTCCTGTCCTGGCACAAGGTGCCACAAGGACAGGAATTGATGGGATATGTCTCTGATGGGGACATCTGTCAGGATTATATTGCCACCCTCTTATTCCTGGCGCCATCAAGATAAAATGTAAGGAAATAACTCCTGAACAAGGACGGTAATAAAAGTTCTGTTTCTCTAGTGAAAAAACAAACTAAAGTTTGGCTGGAGTTGAGTTTTACCAAGAATAATATTCTTTGATTTGAAGTTATTTAAAGTGTCACTAAACCCACATCAATAAATGGTGCATTACATGCTGTTCATACAAACTGAGTCACTATGAGATTTGTTTTCTGTATTCTACAAAAAAAAATAGGATTTTTTGTACTCACCGTAAAATCCTTTTCTCTGACATCCATGGACTGACACGGTGTCTCTTTACACTTTACACGTGGGTTTATGTCCCTGCTTGCAGGAGAAGACCTAGGCAGAATGTGAGATGTTATACATACATTCTAAAAGCCAGAGCTGAACAGCCCCACCCAGGGGGCGATCCCTCCGGACATAACCCTCCCACTACAGTCAGCAGACTTCAGTTCGTAACAAAGCAGTACAAACTTAAAAAGGAAGGGTGGGTGCCGTGTCAGTCCATGGATGTCAGAGAAAAGGATTTTACGGTGAGTACAAAAAATCCTATTTTCTCTTATCATCCATGGACTGACACGGTGTCTCTTTACACTTTACACGTGGGATGTCCCAAAGCAGTGTCAAGAGGGATGGGAGCAGTATAAATGGAAAAACCAAAAACTTCACTCCAAGAAGGCAGAGCTCCTCAACGGAGGAGTCGCAACTTTAAACAGCGGCCTGCAGCACCCTGCGGCCGAAGGAAGCATCCGAAGATGCAGCCACATTAACCTTATAAAAACTTAAAAGGCATGAACAGACGACCAGGTCGCCGCCTTGCACACTCGTGCAACCGACGCTTGATGTCGGAAAACCCAGGAAGCACCAATTGCCCTGGTGGAATGCGCCGTAACCAGAAAGGGAGGCGCCCGCCCTTTGAGAGCATAGGCTTGAATGACGGTTTGTCTGATTCCCCTAGAAATGATGGCAGACGAAACCGCTTGGCCCTGTTATGGACCAGAGACAGTCACAAACAGTGAGTCGGACTTCCGAATAGAAGCAGTAGCAGACAGGTACACCCGTAAGGCTCGTACCACATCCAATATGTGCAGCGCAAACTCTCTGGGATGCGATGGGTGAGGACACAAAGACGGGAGGACAATGCCCTCATGTAGGTGAAAGGTCGACACCACCTTTGGCAAAAAGGAAGGTCGCGGATGCAACCCCGCCTTATCCTTATGGATGACTAAATATGGCGACTTGCAGGATAAAGCCGCCAACTCAGACACCCGTCAAACAGAAGTGATTGCCACTAAAAGGCCACCTTCTGAGACAAGACAAGAGGGGGAATATCCCGGATATTCCCAAAAGGAGGTTCCTGAAGGACCGAGAGCACCAAATTCAGATCCCACGGTGGGAAAGGAGGCTTGACAGGAGGGAGCACATGGCGAACCCCCAACACAAGGTGCTAACCAAGAAATGACCCGCTAGAGGTCTCTGAAAGAAGACGGCCAAGGCCGAAATCTGATCCTTGATGGTACTCAAAGCAAGCTTTTGGGTCACTCCACACTGCAGAGGACGCAGGATTCTGGGGACGGAATATGTCCAAGGATGCCAGTCCAGCGCTTCGCATATGGCGATATAAGCTTTCCAGGCACGGTGATAGATCTGCCTGAAGGAAGACTTCCGTGTCCTTAACATGGTCAAAATGACCGAGTCCGAGAGACCTCAGTCCCTCAACACCTGGCTTTTAACAGCCCTGCCGTTAAAGCCAGAGACTGTAAGCCGGATGAAACATAGGACCTTGAGACTGAAGGTCATCCCTCATCGGCAACCGCCAGTGAACATCCGCGACGAGACGTACCAGATCAGCGTACCAGTGATGCTGAGGCCAATCCGGAACAATTAGGATCGCCGGAGTTTATATCAGGCGATAAGGACCCTATGGGGCCACCAACGCATCCGAGGCATCGCCCAAGGATCCCTGGATCTGGCCACAACCTCGACCCTTGCGATTGAGTTGAGAGGCCATCAGGTCCACATCCGGCGTGCCCCACCGTCGGTAAAGGAGTTAAAATATGTAAGGACCACTCTTCTTGGTCCGGCGTCTGGCGATTGGCGATTCAGATAGTCCGCCTGCCCATTGTCTATGCCCAGAATGTAAAATGGCCTACAGAGCCGGCACGTTTTTTCCGGCCCACTTCAGGATACAGACTACCTCGGAAGCCGCAGCTGAGCTCCGAGTTCCCCCTTGATGGATTACATACGCCACCGCCGTGGCGGTGTCCGACTGGCTCCTGATGGAGCGACCCTGTACTCTCTCCGACCCGAGGAGAGACACAGTCCGATGGCCCGTATTTCCAGAACAGTGATTGGTAAACGGGCTCGTCCGGAGTCCAAGGCCTGAGCCGACAGGACTCCCCAGACTCCACCCCAGCCCGTCAGGCTGGTGTCCGTCGTGAGTACCGTCCATTGGATGGGGGGGGAACGACTTTCCGGACCGAAGAGCCGAGGATCTCAACCACCATGTTAGGGGCGCCCTGACCAGGTGAATCACCTGGATCTGAAGATCCAAGGACAACGGGGATTTGTCCCAGGTGGACAAGATCTCCTTCTGCAATGCCCTGGTGTGTGATTGGGCATACGGAACGGCCGCAAAGGAGGCCACCACGAGTCCCGGGACTCTCATGCAAAAACGGATTGACAACCATTTTTGGGATGTCAGCACCCGCACCGCGGACTGAAGTGTCAGCAACTTCTCCAGAGGTAGGATACCTTTGCCTCCAAGGAGTCCAGAATCAGAACTAGATACTCCAGACACTGAGTCGGGACCAGGACTGACTCCTGAATGTTCAGGAACCACCCGAGTCCCTGAGGGTCTAATTGACGATAGTCACCTTTCCTCTACGTCTGATCCACTTTCTGCTCTTAGCAGAAGATCGTCCAGATAGCCCACGACAGCAATACCTCGCTGTAACAGAAGGCTAGAACCGGAGCAAGCACCTTGGTGAACACCCTTGGTGCCGAGGCTAGGCCGAAAGGAAGAGCCACAATCGATAGTGGACTTCGGTGATCGCAAAGCGCAGAAACTTCTGGTGACTTGCGCAGATCGGAAACATGCAAGTAGGCGTCCTTGAAGTCCAATGACGCCAGAAGAAAATCCCTTTTGGTGGAGTGTAGCGATCACCGTGCGAATGGATTCCATGCGGAATCTCTGCACCTTCTCGAAGGCATTCAGGGCCTTGAGGTTCAGGATAGGTCGAACCACGTCCTATTTTTGGGACGACAAACAGATTCGAGTAGAATCCCTGAAAACTCTCCTGTGACGGAACCGGCACAATCACTCCGGTCCGGATCAAATCCTGTACAGCCCCCAAGAGGGCTGCCCGACAGGTAGGAAGGAGAGGAAGATTTGAGGGAAAGAATCTGTCTGGGGGCCAGGATCGGAATACTATCCTGTATCCTGAGGTGACCACCTCGCACACCCACCAGTCGAAGATTCGGGAGGACCACCGATTTGTGACCTGCGAAGTCGTCCCCCCACCCCAGAGTCAGGCGGATGCAAGACTTCACGCGGAGGCGGGCTTGGGAGCCGCTTGTTCGGCTTACGCACCCAGGGGCACTTGTGCCCACCAGCCGCACTGCCGTCAGTCTGAGAGGGCCTACCCGTGGACTCTGACTGACGAAAAAACCCAGTTTTGCTGGAAAGGAAGGCCCCTGTTTGCGGCGGGCCTCCTCACTCTTGCTAGTCTAAGGAAGAAGAGTGCTTTTACCTCCCATGACATCCATTACAATGTCATCCAGAGCAGCACTGAAAGGTCTACCACCTTTAAATGGTAGATCCGTCAGGAGCTTCCTAAGGCTAGGTCAGCAGACCAGCACTTCAACCAGATAAGACGACGCAATACCACCGCCGAGACAGAGGCCCTGGATATTAAAGGGGCCGCGTCCAACGTGGCGTCGCACACATAAACCAGGCCCTGAACCAGTTGGTGGGCCAGAGCAACTGTGTCTGGAGGAAGATTATGCTCCTGTACAGCTAGGTGCAACATTTTTGCCCAACCTGTAAGTGTTTAAGACACAAGGGTCGCCGCTACCACAGGCCGTAGGGCGGATCCCAACAAGGCAAACATGGCTCTGCTCACCACTTCTGACCTCCTGTCAGTGGGGTCCTCAAATGCAGGAGTCCCCTCCATCGGGAGAGTGATGGCCTTGTTCAACCGGGCGACTGGAGGGTCGACACTGGGGGAGAAGCCCACTTTTTAAGTAGGGCATCTTCAAGGGGTATCTGATAGACAAACGCCGCGGGACCATAAAAAAAATCTTCTGCGGCTTTTCCCAGACCTTATCAATGAGCTGGTCAAAGAAAGTACATATGGAAAAACCTATTTAGAAAGCCTGGCCTTAAAAGAACCAAAGGAGACTGTATCCGCCTGAGGTTCTGCATCCGCAGCATTTTAGCTTGAGAGAGTGTCCCTCACCGCAGTCATGAGTACACTAACAAGCGCCCTGTCATTTACTGACCCAGAACTGGAGTTTTCCTCATAAGGAATGTCCTGTTCAAAACCATCCAATACATTCAGAACTAGGGTCCTGAGCGGTAGTGGCTAGGCCCATATCTGAATCAGCGCACTGCCCTCATGAAGTAAAGTGGGGAGAGGGCGCTTTTTTGCTCCCTTGCGCTAGCACACAGCTCCCATCCTGGTCAGAAATTATTCCAGGACTGCCCACAACTGGTCCCTAGGGACCGCAGGTGCTGAAGCACTGCCTGTTGTCCACTGACATTTAGGGGAAGCTGGTGACAGAGACTCCATATTGCCCCCCTCTGAGACTCCTCAGATAAAAAGTCCACCCACAGGCTGTGCTGACTGAGGAGCAGGGATGAGCCGAACACCCCCCTGTTCGGTTCGCACCAGAACCTGCGAACAGACAAAATGTTCGTGTAAACTTTAGAACCCTATTAAATACAATGGACTCGAACGTTCGAAATCTAAAGTGTTAATTATAAAGGCTAATATGCAAGTTATTGTCCTAAAAAGTGTTTGGGGACCGGGGTCCTGCCCCAGGGGACATGTATCAATGCAAAAAGAAGTTTTAAAAACGGCCGTTTTTTCGGGAGCAGTGATTTTAATAATGCTTAAAATGAAAAAATAAAAGTGAAATATTTCTTTAAATTTCGTACCTGGGGGGTGTGTATGATATGCACGTAAAGTGGTGCATGTTTCCCGTGCTTAGAACTGTCCCTGCAAAAAATGACATTTTTGAAAGAAAAAATTGCATTTAAAACTGACTCGCGGCTATTAATGAATTGTCGGCTCCCGGCAATACATACAAAAGTCATTGATAAAAAAAAAAAAAAAGCGTGGGTGTTCCCCAGAATTCAATTACCAGGCCCTTCAGGTCTGGAATGGATATTAAGGGGAACCCCGCCGCAAATTTAAAAAAAAAATTGACGTGGGGTTCCCCCAAATATCCATTCCAGGCCCTTCAGATCTGGCATGGATTTTAAGAGGAACTCCACCCCAAATTTAAAAAAAAAATGGCGTGGAGTCCCCCTAAAAATCCATACCAGACCCCTTATCCGAGCACGCAACCTGGCCGGCCGCAGGGGAAAAGGGGGGGACGAGAGAGCGGCCCCCCCTCCCTCCTGAACCGTACCAAGCCACATGCCCTCAACATGGGGAGGATGTCCCCATGTTGATGGGGACAAGGGCCTCATCCCCACAACCCTTGCCCGGTGGTTGTGGGGGTCTGCGGGCGGGGGGCTTATCGGAATCTGGAAGACCCCTTTAACAAAGGGGACCCCCAGATCCCGCCCCCCCCTATGTGAATTGGTAAGGGATACATTGTACCCCTACCATTTCACGAAGAAAGCGTAAAAAAATGTTTAAAAAAACACACAAACACTTTGAAAAAGTCCTTTATTAAAAAAAAAAAGCGGTGAAATCCAGTGTCCCGCGGCGATCCCGATGTCCAGCGCTGTCCTTCATTGGTTGTGCCTGAGCGGACCTGATGGGGAACTCCCTCTCAGTATTTTAAATGTATAGACCCGCCCCTTCTAAAGTTCCCCATCAGGTCCGCTCAGCGGACCAGATGCGGAACATGAGAAGGGGCGGGTCTATACATGTATTACCAAAGTGAGAGCAGTCCCCCATCAGGTCCGCCCCCTCGGTATGTCAGACCCGCCTACGTCATTGGCTTGAGCGGGGAACTTCCTTCACTATGTAAATTTAAATTACATAGTGAAGGAAGTTCCCCGCTCAAGCCAATGACGTAGGCGGGTCCGACATACCGAGAGAGCGGACCTGATGGGGAACTTTAGAAGGGGCGGGTCTATACATTTAAAATACTGAGAGGGAGTTCCCCATCAGGTCCGCTCAGGCACAACCAATGAAGGACAGCGCTGGACATCGGGATCGCCGCGGGACACTGGATTTCACCGCTTTTTTTTTTTTTTTTTTTTTAATAAAGGACTTTTTCAAGGTGTTTGTGTGTTTTTTTAAACATTTTTTTACGCTTTCTTCGTGAAATGGTAGGGGTACAACGTACCCCTTACCAATTCACATAGGGGGGGCCGGGATCTGGGGGTCCCCTTTGTTAAAGGGGTCTTCCAGATTCCGATAAGCCCCCCGCCCGCAGACCCCCACAACCACCGGGCAAGGGTTGTGGGGATGAGGCCCTTGTCCCCATCAACATGGGGACATCCTCCCCATGTTGAGGGCATGTGGCTTGGTACGGTTCAGGAGGGAGGGGGGGCCGCTCTCTCGTCCCCCCCTTTTCCCCTGCGGCCGGCCAGGTTGCGTGCTCGGATAAGGGGTCTGGTATGGATTTTTAGGGGGACTCCACGCCATTTTTTTTTAAAATTTGGGGTGGAGTTCCCCTTAAAATCCATGCCAGATCTGAAGGGCCTGGAATGGATATTTGGGGGAACCCCACGTCATTTTTTTTTTTAAATTTGCGGCAGGGTTCCCCTTAATATCCATTCCAGACCTGAAGGGCCTGGTAATTGAATTCTGGGGAACCCCCACGCTTTTTTTTTTTTTTTTTATCAATGACTTTTGTATGTATTGCCGGGAGCCGACAATTCATTAATAGCCGCGAGTCAGTTTTAAAAGACTTTTTTTCTTTCAAAAATGACATTTTTTGCAGGGACAGTTCTAATCACGGGAAACATGTGCCACTTTACATGCATATCATACACACCCCCCAGGTACGAAATTTAAAGGAATATTTCACTTTTATTTTTTCATTTTAAGCATTATTAAAATCACTGCTCCCGAAAAAACGGCCGTTTTTAAAACTTCTTTTTGCATTGATACATGTCCCCTGGGGCAGGACCCGGGTCCCCAAACACTTTTTAGGACAATAACTTGCATATTAGCCTTTATAATTAGCACTTTAGATTTCTCCCATAGATTTTTCGAATTTGCCGCGAACACCCCTATTTGTTCGCTGTTCGGCGAACGGGCGAACAGGCAATGTTCGAGTCGAACATGAGTTCGACTCGAACTCGAAGCTCATCCCTGCTGAGGAGGGGGCGCCCAGGGGACTCACCAAACCGGACCAGGGACCGCTCAGTTCCACTGTCTGTACCGCGCTGTGTCAGCGCTGGTGAGCTGTGAGGAGATTGTGAGGAGATTTGCGCTGTTACAGCAGCGCTAGAGGCCCAAACTAGTGCTGAAGAGTGCGCGGGCTACAAGAAAATGTCCGCCGCACTTCACTAAGGCGATCCGCGGCAAGATGGCCGCCATGACTCAGCAAAAGTGAAAAAAACAGCACACACACAGCGCCACTCGGCGCTCAGGCCCCAAAACACACAAAAAAAGGCCCCAAGCATATCTGCAGACCAGCATTAGCCCCTCCAAGAACAGTGTGACCCCCAGGCACCCCACACAGCACAGCGCCAGCAATTGTGACAGAGAGTGACAATGAAATACAGGGGGAGACAGGGAAAATCCCCCACAGAGAAACACACAGCCTTTTGTACTCACCTGCAGGCAGGAGAGACTACTTACCCGTCCCCTGAGGGACCCACTGGTGTGTTTCTGACAGGACTATCATAGTGCAGTACTGAGTAGCTGTCGGCCCGGTCCACCGCAAAAGATACAGTCAGTCAGGAACTGTTCAGTCTTGAGAGGACCGCGGGAGCATGAAAGCAAACCCGGCCACCCCTGGAGTCATGGGGCCTGTCGTGAACTGAGTCTCACGCACACAAGGCGAGGATCAGCACGCTCAATGGTCGGACAGGGAAGACTACGAGGATATCTTGTACCCAACCTGTTGCCCAGCCGACAGTTGATAGAAAATTCTCAAAAATAAAATAAAAAGAATTCCAGAAAAGGAATAAAAATAGGTCAGGAGACTGGCTCCTGAGAGAGCCACGTCTTCTCCTTCTGCTAGGCAGAAAAAAACTGAAGTCTGCTGACTGTAGTGGGAGGGTTATGTCCGGAGGGACCGCCCCCTGGGTGGGGCTGTTCAGCTCTGGCTTTTAGAATGTATGTATAACATCTCACATTCTGCCTAGGTCTTCTCCTGCAAGCAGGGACATAAACCCACGTGTAAAGTGTAAAGAGACACCGTGTCAGTCCATGGATGATAAGAGAAAAAAAACTTGGTTGATCCTGCTGCTCTCCATCTCCCCCTTCTGTTCATGTCCCCAATGCAGTTGGGGAATTTTGCAGAGCAGTGTTGGCAACTTTGCACATGCTTAGTTTCAGTGAGTTTCTATGCTGAGCAATTCCTCCCCATCACATCTGAGCAGCCCATGTGATTATAGAGTCACACATGTGGGCAAATACACAGTGGTAAATGACAGCCCACTCCTTCCCTCCTCCTCCATGCCCACTAACCAGCTAAACGCAATGGGGGCAGGATATTACACCTTGATTGATGGAGGTTCCATCTCCTTCTTATTCTAAGACATAGGCTGTAGGGGCATGACCAGTGGCATATCATCCATGGGTGCAGCCTGTGCACTGCACATGGGCCCCGAGGGGTGGGGCCCACTGTGCTCTGACTCACATGGAGGCCTGTGCTCCTCATTTGAGCAGCGGGGAGCCCAGCCCATAGGTGGATGGCTGGTGATCCACACAGATTGAACGGAGCAGGAGGGGGAGCCGGGCATTGGATTTGAGACTGCAGGATGTCTCCGGTGGCTCAGTTCTCTCTAGCATGTAATGTCTAAGTTGGGCTGGGAGCCTCATGATTGGCAGAAGGAGCACAGCAGCTGTGAGAGCCGGACACCCACTTGAAACCCTGATGACCATTGCAATTCCCGTGGTAACCCTGCACCCTCGGCTTATGAGCACCTCTTTGCTCTCCACACTCATGTCTCAAACTGGGACTACATGAGCCCCACCATCCGCCGCTGCCTGATTTTGGAGAGGTTCTTATCTGTCCTGTAACACTGCCCCCCTCCTGTCCCACCATTTACCCTCTGTGATGCTGCCCTCCTCCTGTCAAGGGGACTGTAGGTTCAAGTAGATTCAGATTGGTTAAAGCAAGAAGTGCTTTTTTTTTACCACTACTATTCCTTTATACTGGCTTTGCAACAATTTAGATTTTTTTTTAAACAGAAAACAACAATTTAGAAACTGGAGGAAAGGTTTAGCACTGGGAAACACTTTTTGAAAGATATATAGTTGTATATAAAATGCACTATTTAAATCAGACCAAAATAAGGGACAAATGAGGAGAAAAGAGGGACAAAGGGACTTTCCGCCCCATGCCTATATAAGTAGTGGCACACCGCGCACTGGGCATTAGAGCGGGAGAGAGCGTTGTGTCAACATCGGAAGAAGAGAAGAGGGAAGAAGACAACGGAGAAGACCGGGCAAGAGCTAGCAAAAGAGCAGAAGATAGCGGAGGAGACCCGGCAGAAGACAGAGGGAGAAGAACCAGAGAAGAGCGGAGAAGAGCCGGAGAGGTATGAAGAAGTCGGAAGAGACCCCCGGAGCTGCCTAATAAATTACCTGTGTACTGTGTTTTATTTCTAACACTTTTTTTTCAGGTGAATGGGTAGGGGTACAATGTACCCCATACTTATTTGCATAGGGTGGGGGGCCGAGATCTGTGGACCCCCTTATTAAAGAGGGCTCCCAGATTCTCATAAGCCCCCCGCCCGCAGACCCCAACAACCAGGGTTGTCGGGAAGGGGCCCTTGTCATCATCAACATGGGGGCAAAATCCCATGGGAAAATGTTCTTCTTTGTTCAACTATCTAAACCGGATGCGCAGCCCTCTCAGATCCCCATACGTGTCAATCCATGCTATAGTTTTTTCTGACGCCCTGCCAGCGCACCTCTCCAGTGTGAAAGCCTTCGGGCTTTCACACTGGAGTGAATGGAGCAGCTGTTTTAGGGCGCTTTGCAGGCGCTATTTTTAACGCTATAGCGCCTGCAAAACGCCCCAGTGTAAAAGGGGTCTTACAACCGCTCTATGCTACAGGTAAGCCTATATTAAGGCTTACCTGTAGCTACCCAGGATATCTCCTAAACCTGTCTCGGCTCCTCCCCGCAAGAGCTAACCCCCTTCTGGGAAGCGCTCTCCCAAGGGGGTTAGCTTGCGGGCACGCTGCCGTGTGATACAGTGGCAGCCATAGCCGCCAAGTGTATCACTCGGACCTGCCACCCCCGTCGTGTCGTGTCATTGATTTTATTGACAGCAGCGGGAGCCAATGGCTGCGCTGCTATCAATCATCCAATGAAGAGCCAAGAACAGCCGAGAAGATCGGGCCGAGAAGCCAGCGCGTTCACGATGTGGGACTTTCGAGGGCTCAGGTAAGTAAACGGGGGGGCTGGGGGGCTTGTAAGCATCGGATGTTTTTTCACCTTAATGCATAGGATGCATTAAGGTAAAAAAACGGGAAGCTTTACAACCCCTTCAAATCAAAAATTTACGCCCTTAGAAAGCCTGAAGGTGGTGATTGTTTTTCGGGGACCTGCATGTGGTTAGACTACCAAAAAGGTCTCACACATGTGGTATCCCCATACTCTGGGGAAGCAGCAGAATGTATTTTGGCGTGTAATTTCACATATACCCATGGCATGTTTCAGCAATATATCATTTAGAGACAATCGCTTCGAAAGAGCCGCAACACAGGCGGTAAAGCCCCGTGCCAGTCGTGGGCGTGCAGCACAGCGATTGTCGATGTGGTGTGTCAGTCTGACAAACCGCATCTCCGATCTGGGTAAAGAGCCTCTGACAGAGACTCTTTACCACATGATCAGCTGTGTCCAATCACAGCTGATCATAGTGTAACCCTTTCTTCGGCTGCTAGCAGGGGTTAAAAGTTCCTCAAGAGCGCTGCTAAAGCAAGCGGTGCTTTACCGTCAACTAGGGATGAGTTTAGGCGTGTTCGCATTGAACACATGCAGAGCCCGCCAAGGTAGTCGGCACCGTCGGAACTGCGCTGCGCTAATCACAGGCAGGGAGACATTTCCCAATCTCTGCAGCCGAGCATCGGGACAATGTTTCCCTGCCTGTGATTAGCGCAGCGCGGTTCCGACTTCCTTGGCGGGCTCTGCACGTGTTCAATGCGAACACGCCTGAGCTCATCCCTACCGTCAACACGACCGCAGTGTGAAAGCGGCCTTAACCCCTTCTCTGGAGTTAAATGAGCCCCGCTAGTGGCCAAAAAGTGATGCAAAAGTGAGCAGCGCTTTGGTGCTAATACGGCAGTGGCCCCAGTGTGAAAGGGGTGCGAGTCCTCTGAATAGTGAGCTTATATTAGCTGCTTGTGGAAGTGACTGCCTAGTGCTCCACAAATGTAACCCAGGTTGTGTGATAATGGCCTCCGACCTATGCCCTCCTCACACCGCTCTGTGGCCCCCTGCACTCTCTGGGCTCTCTTCACACCATTCTGTGCCCTCTCCTCCACCCTCTGGACTCTCCTCACACCCTCCACCCCGAGCTGACAAGGGATTCGGCTCTAGACTACAAGTCCCGGGATGCAGCAGGGCCGCCATTTCCGGCCGGTGACGTCACACAGCAGGCATTGTGACGTCGGGAGGACTAGACGTTCTACGGGCATCCCGAGCTTCATGTGAGTAATGTGCATCTCCCGCGGGAAGATGGTGGGGGAGCACCTAGCTCTGGGACGAAGGAATAGGAGGCGCTGGGGTGTTGTGCGCCCGGAATATAGCTCCCCGAGTGACATTGTGCGGTGGGTGGAGGGTGCCATTGCATATTGGTTCCTCCTGGTGTTGTTCCACCCTTAATACATGGCGGCTGCTGCTGGTTGAGGGTGGAGAATATCGTTTCCTAGCTGCTCCTCCAGATAGTGGGGCAACCTTCATTAGGTTCCCCTAGAACATTTCCCCCCCGAGGACTGCAGTGTGTGTTTGTTAACCCCTCCACCACCACCATAGTGAGGGGTGTGCTGGGAAATGGGTTCCCCCCACACACTGGCTCTGCCTTTATTGGTTCCTCCTGGCACTGATTTGCCCAATAATTCACTCCTTAGGGGAGGGGGGATAACCAAGGTCATAACAAACTGTAACGTGCAACTGTGACCCGTGTTGGCATAACTGTGCATATCATCGAGAAGTAAACAACCCAAAATTCATGTTTTTTTATTTATTTTATCGTTATTGATCGTCATGTTTGGCATTTGTATCTTCGGATCGTTCGTATCTTCGGATCGTTCGTATCTTCGGATCATTCGTATCTTCGGATCATTTGTATCTTCGGATCATTTGTATCTTCGGATCATTCGTATCTTCGGATCATTCGTTCCGTTCACTAGCAGTTAGGCAAATTTGGAAGGAAATTCCAATACCTATAATTAAATTTTTTTAACCACTTCAGCCCCGGAAGATTTACCCCCTTAATGACCTGACAATTTTTTGCGATACGGCACTGCGTCACTTTACCAATTGCGCGGTCGTGCGATGCTGTACCCAAACAAAATTGACATCCTTTGTTTTCCCACAGTTAGAGCTTTCTTTTGGTGGTATTTGATCACCTCTGCGGTTTTTATTTTTTGCGCGATAAACAAAAAAATAGTGACAATTTAAAAAAAAAAAAAAAACTTTTACTTTTTGCTATAAAAAAAAAAGAAAATGTAAAAAAACGAATTTATTCATCAGTTTAAACCAATATATATTCTACATATTTTTGTTAAAAATAATAAGCGTATATTGATTGTAGATTCTATAACTTTTGCGCAAACCAAACTACGGGATTTATGTCGGTGATCAGTGATTTTTAGCGGGACTGCGACATTGCAGCGGACAGATCGGACACTTTTTTTGGGACCCGTGACATTGTTACAGCGATCAGAGCTAAAAGTAGCCACTGATTACTGTATAAATGGCACTTGCAGGGAAGGGTTAACACTAGGGGGCGATCAAGGGATTAAGTGTTCCCTGGGAGGGGGGACTGACTGGGAGTGGAGAGAGATCGCTGTTCCTGATCACTAGGAATAGACGATCACACTGTACTCCCCTGACAGAACAGGGATCTGCTTTGTTTACATTGACAGATCCACGTTCTGCCTCTCTGAGGAGCGATCGCGGGTGGCCGCCGGACCCACGCATCCCCCCCCCCACCGCGCGCGCTGTGCAGCGGGCACGCCCGCTGTGTCTCTTGCATGAAACGACGTAAGGGTCATATATGAGGTCAACCCTTAAGAGTTTCAATTTATATACAATCAGGCAGGCCCTCGCACTACATGGTTTTGGTAAATCTGAGGACAAAAATCTGCAAAAAATCTAATAGTGTGTATGGGGCTTTAGTGTACCCAGGTGGGTTATACCTCCCTTTCAGGACGGATTGGGCTTTCGTTTAGTAAAAAAAAAGGTAAAGGATAACTGGCCCAGTGTATAGTAAAAAATAATAAAAAATTAAATAAAAAGTGTAGCTGTATATTTTGTATGCCATTACCTTGCCACACTATCAAAGAAACCTGTAAAATAAATTCTACTCCTGACAATCGCAGCGATACCATATATGTGTGCGTTGTTTGTTGTTTGCACTTTTAGAAAGGCTAAAGCACGGTACACACGGTCAGACTTTTGCCCAACAAACTAAGTTTTAAGCAAGTTGGACCAACAATCCGACCGTGTGTACTCTCCATCGGACAAACTTTTTTTCGTTTGGTTTTGTTTTCATCGGACAAAAGTTGGGTCTGCAAACGGACAAACTTTTGCCCAACAAAAGTCCGATGGAGCAAAGTCCGACCGTGTGTACAGAAAACCATAGGACTTTTGTCCGATGGACAAAACAACTAATGTTAAAATCAACCAACAATAGCAGAAGTTGACCAAAGGGTGGCGGTAAAGAACAGAAAAGGGCAGAAAAACCACGTGATGTTGCAAAAAGTTTTGGGAAAGTTTGCAGAAAAGTCATGTGGTGTGTATGCTATGGGTGTTCCCGACCAACTCCGTTTGGACAAAAATCCACGGAAAAGTCCGATGGAAGTCCGACCGTGTGTACGAGGCTTTAGAAACAATAGTGCGCCATTTTTTTCCCGCTTTTCCTACCTAAACACACTGACATTACCACTTGCCGCCTATCCGCAGTGTACTGAGCAGTGGCTGTAGGCATACTTCTGGGTTTAGGAAGTGCCACTGTGATTGGACAAGGTGGGAGCCTATCAGCAAGGCCCGGCAATGATTCACAGCCGGGACCTGCTGATCGGCTGTGTACAATCACAGCCCAGAGCTCTGGGTTGACATTCAACACAGAGCTCTGTACTGCCCTTCAGACTGTAGGAGGGCCAGAGGGAGTACAAAAAGTCCTGGCGTTGAGTGGTAGTAAACAATGCCCCATCTTTGTTTCAGTGGGAGGACTAGTGCCTCCTCGTTTATGTCAGTTGGCGGAATAGTCCCCCGTTGTTGGCATCAATGGGAAGAATGGTGCCCCATTGTTGGCGTCAATGGGAAGATTGGTGCCCCGTTGTTGGCGTCAATGGGAAGAATAGTGCTCCGTTGTTGGCGTCAATGGGAAGAATGGTGCCCCTTTGTTGGTGTGAGTGGGAGAAATTGTGCCCTTTTGATGGTGTCAGTGGGAGGAATGGTACCCCGTTGTTGGTGTCAGCTAACATTTACACTAAAGCCGACCATACATAGATCGAAATTGGTCCAGTTCAGTGGGGACCAGCTGAATTTCAATCCATTATTGGGCACTTTGGTTGGATAGAAGTCATTCTAATCTTAACAATGCTCCCTCCCCCTCCTAACACCTATTCTGGCTCACCTGTTTAAAGAAGACATATACACTTACCTGTATTCAGGCTGCTCTGGTCCAGTCATGTGATCCCCTGTGACAGCCAGTGGTGGCAGCAGGGAAGACGAAGGCGGACAATGGCTGGGACACGGGAGCCTATGGGTGGCATCACCGCTCTCAAGAATTCCCAGACATTGAGCGCTCTCTCTCATCTCCCCTGCAGCTGCCGCTGGCTGACACGGGAGATCACGTAACCAGTCTGGAGCAGGCTGAAAATAAATAGTTACATTTATACATCTTTTTTTACACAGGTTACACTTGGTTTACGTCTATAGGTAAGACAAAGCTTGCCCAAACACTCTATTTAAAGTGACAGGACAGCTGAGATTCTGTTTTAGCCAGTTGTGGACACTGGGCATGCTACACATGCCCAGAAAAACTTCAACAGGCACAAAGACACGTGAAGTCTGATCGGTCCTTTTGCCCTGCTACCCCATCCCCTTCCCACTTTTTTCTTTCTTGCACTTGTTGGCAATTACTGGATGCCAAAATGTTAGTTGGAAGTTTCTGTATAAATATACCAGCTGTAGATTCTGCTGTCAACAAAACCAAGTATTGGACACAGTGTTTATAAACACTGTTCAGACATGAGAAAGGTTTTCTAATGGATATTTTGTGGGCTTATCTCCTGTAGAGCTCAATCCGTACGCAAAAAAAAAAAAAGGAAAGAGGAGAAACTAAGGCAGCCATCCCTTTCTTCTCTAATGTTGACATCTTGAATACAGCTAAGGCCCTCATACCCGCCTTATGGGGTCAACCTCCAGTTCCTTCTATAAAAAGCTGGCTACAAAAAGGTAGATGAAATCTGTCTCTTGGAAGAACTCACCCGTATTACTAGAGGTAACGTTAGGCGTCACACCAAAATATGGGCCCACTGGTTCCAATTTAAAACTACCTCTTGCTACAAAGAGATCATGTTTGTAACCCCTGAAGTTACACAGCTAAATGTTGTCTCTTAACTTACTAACTTTTCTGTAAGAGAAATACTCTACTGCTGTTAATTGTGATTTTCTGCTTTTGAAGATTAGATCACTCCATCGGTTACCAGCACCCTTCCACCCCCCCCCCCCCCCCCCAATATCTTGTCTCTTTTCTCTTTCTCCTCCCCCCCCTTTTTTTTTTCCTCTTCACTAGTGGGAATGCTCTCCAAGTATTCCCAGTATTGTTATTCTGATTTTTCTTATTTTTTGTGGGAATGCTCTTCAAGCATTCCCAGTATTGTTATTCGTTTTTTTAATATTCTTTTTATTCCGTACGTTTTTTGGCTCTGCGTAACTTCTGCATACTTTCAGCTATTCAAACCATTCAACTTTTAAAATGTTCAGCTCTTTCAGTTAATGATGGGGCTTGTTCATTTTTTTTTGTACTATTTATACTTTTTAAATTATTAAGCTTTTTAACACTTTTTTTTTAACATTGAAGTCAATGAGAGCATGCTTCAAATCCTTAAAATCTTCATCCGCTCCCAAAAGTTTCAGCTCCTCCATACTTTCACCTACAGACGCCAAACAAACTTTAAAACGTTCACAAAATATTCAGCTATCCGGCTATATCTTTTCAGTTTGATATCTTTTACGAGTTTTGTGAAAAATCTGTTTAAGTTTAGTCATCATTTCAGGAAATTTTATCGATTTAACAGAGTGTCTATGGAGTTGTTTAGAGTGGATGATGTCATCGCTACAGCACAGAGCCTTAAAAAAATTATCTTAGTCCCTTCTCGATAAATTGCTCTCACGCCCACAAGATCTACTTGTCATACACAATTTATACATCAAAACTTAGGTATTTTTGTCTCGTTTCAGGCAATGTTTTGTGATACGCCTTTTACTTTTGGCTGGTTGAGCTTCCAAATGACAAGAGTACTACATTTTCTTCCATTGACTGTCCTGTATAAAATTCTTCACATTTCCCAGCGAAGCGCACAGCAAACTTCTTTTTTAAATCGCTGACATGCCCACATTTTTTAGTTTATCAACATAAATTTTATACCGATACGTTCACAAAGGCCGTGTGTCTCTAATGGTGAAGTCGCTGTTTCGATAGCATGTACTGTTGTGGATTTATTAAGGCTTGTTTGAAGGGTTCTCTCACACTGTCTCTCACTCATTAGGTGTGGGGATTAATGATCAAAGAGAGGCTTTATAAGTACTGAAGGGACAACCTGCTTGTATGTCCTAAAGATAGTGTAGTGGTTATAGTGAATGGCTTTGGTGTAGGCTTAACAATTTAGCTATTCAGCATTCCCACGCATTTTCTACAGGAAATGCATTTTCTAGTTTAAACTCTCATGCTACCTACTTTAATATTTGATTGAAAATCATTTTTCTATCACCTACCCGGACCCAGGTTACTATATATGGTTGCACCTCTCACCTTTTTTTTAATCTTTCGTGATGGTCCACAGGTAATATTTGCTTGAGCTTGTACCTCTACATGTATCTACACAATGTGCTTGTATTATCTCTGTCTATTCTGTTTGTTATTTCATTAAATAAACAAAACAAAAAAAAAGTGTGACTCCTCTTCCTACCCAGCAGAAGATACCTTTTCAGTTGGCAAGTGTCAGCTCAGTATTTAGGCCCCATGCACACGAGACGCTGTTATTTGCTGTTGAACGCGCGTTCAGAGGCAGTTGGACGCTTTTTTCAACTGCTCCTGAACCCATTCAATGTTATCCTATGTGTCCATGCACACACTCTCGTTTTTTGGCGTTTACAAGCAGTTGCGTTTAACCTCGTTTTTCCAGAAGCAAAAAAATGGGTTCAGACGCAAAAGTTTTCACGTTTCAGGCCCCATGCACACGAGACGCTGTTATTTGCTGTTGAACGCGCGTTCAGAGGCAGTTGGACGCTTTTTTCAACTGCTCCTGAACCCATTCAATGTTATCCTATGTGTCCATGCACACACTCTCGTTTTTTGGCGTTTACAAGCAGTTGCGTTTAACCTCGTTTTTTCAGAAGCAAAAAAATGGGTTCAGACGCAAACGTTTTCCACGTTTCAGACGCTAAACGCTGCTAAACGCGGCTAAACGCGGCTAAACGCGGTACCGGCGTTTTTCCGCGTTTGCGTTTATAAGCGTTTTTAAAGGTGACCTATTTTTTAACATTAGAAATCTCTAAAATGATGGCAAATGATGAAAAACTATTAAAAAATATAAAAGAAAACTGTAATTGCTTGCATTGCATTGTGGACAATCCACAACTTGTGTCAGGTGATGTGGCCAGGTGACGTGGCCAGGTGACGTGGTCAGTGGACAATCCACAACTTGTGGCAGGTGACATGGCCAGGTGACGTGGCAGGTAACGTGGCCAGGTGACGTGGCAGGTAACATGGCCAGGTGACGTGGCCAGGTGACGTGGCAAGTGGACAATCCACAACTTGTGCCAGGTGACGTGGCCAGGTGACGTGGCAGGTGACGTGGCCAGGTGACGTGGCAGGTGACGTGGCAAGTGGACAATCCACAACTTGTGGCAGGTGACGTGGCCAGGTGATGTGGCAGGTAACGTGGCCAGGTGACGTGGCAAGTGGACAATCCACAACTTGTGGCAGGTGACGTGGCCAGGTGATGTGGCAGGTAACGTGGCCAGGTGACGTGGCAGGTAACATGGCCAGGTGACGTGGCCAGGTGACGTGGCAAGTGGACAATCCACAACTTGTGCCAGGTGACGTGGCCAGGTGACGTGGCAGGTGACATGGCCAGGTGACGTGGCAGGTGACGTGGCAAGTGAACAATCCACAACTTGTGGCAGGTGACGTAGCCAGGTGACGTGGCAGGTAACGTGGCCAGGTGACGTGGCAAGTGGACAATCCACAACTTGTGGCAGGTGACGTGGCAGGTAACGTGGCCAGGTGACGTGGCCAGGTGATGTGGCAGGTGACGTGGCAAGTGAACAATCCACAACTTGTGGCAGGTGACGTAGCCAGGTGACGTGGCAGGTAACGTGGCCAGGTGACGTGGCAAGTGGACAATCCACAACTTGTGGCAGGTGACGTGGCAGGTAACGTGGCCAGGTGACGTGGCCAGGTGACGTGGCAGGTGATACGCTAAATACAAGTACACTGCGGCTCTCTCAGCTGCTGCTACTCACTCTGGTCTCACAAACTGGCTGAAATGGTTAAAATTTACTGTTTTTTGAGCTTAGGGAGGGTCTTATGATGAAACGCTTATAAACGCAAACGCGGTAAAACGCCGCTAAACGCCAATAAACGCGGCTGCAAACGCGGCCAAACGCGCGTTTTTAAACGCCGGTTTCAGCGTTTAAAAACGTGTGTTCAGCAGAGTTTGCACCTGCGTCTCGTGTGCATGGGGCCTTAGACGCTAAACGCTGCTAAACGCGGCTAAACGCGGTACCGGCGTTTTGCCGCGTTTGCGTTTATAAGCGTTTTTAAAGGTGACCTATTTTTTAACATTAGAAATCTCAAAAATGATGGCAAATGATGAAAAACTATTAAAAAATATAAAAGAAAACTGTAATTGCTTGCATCGCATTGTGGACAATCCACAACTTGTGGCAGGTAAAGTGGCAAGTGGACAATCAACAACTTGTGTCAGGTGATGTGGCCAGGTGACGTGGCCAGGTGACGTGGCAAGTGGACAATCCACAGCTTGTGGCAGGTGACGTGGCCAGGTGACGTGGCAGGTAACGTGGCCAGGTGACGTGGCCAGGTGACGTGGCAAGTGGACAATCCACAACTTGTGGCAGGTGACGTGGCCAGGTGACGTGGCCAGGTGACGTGGCAGGTGACGTGGCAAGTGGACAATTCACAACTTGTGGCAGGTGATGTGGCACGTGATGTGGCCAGGTGACGTGGAAAGTGGACAATCCACAACTTGTGGCAGGTGACGTGGCTAGATGACGTGGCAGGTAATGTGGGCAGGTAACATGGCTAGGTGACGTGGCAAGTGGACAATCCACAACTTGTGGCAGGTGACGTGGCCAGGTGACGTGGCAAGTGGACAATCCACAACTTGTGGCAGGTGACGTGGCCAGGTGACGTGGCAGGTGACGTGGCAAGTGGACAATTCACAACTTGTGGCAGGTGAAGTGGCCAGGTGACGTGGCACGTGATATGGCAAGTGGACAATCCACAACTTGTGGCAGGTGACGTGGCCAGGTGACGTGGCAGGTGACGTGGCAAGTGGACAATCCACAACTTGTGGCAGGTGACGTGGCCAGCTGACGTGGCAGGTAACGTGGCCAGGTGACGTGGCAGGTAACATGGCCAGGTGACGTGGCCAGGTAACGTGGCAAGTGGACAATCCACAACTTGTGGCAGGTGACGTGGCACGTGATGTGGCAAGGTGACGTGGCAAGTGGACAATCCACAACTTGTGGCAGGTGACGTGGCCAGGTGATGTGGCCAGGTGACGTGGCAGGTGACGTGGCAAGTGGACAATCCACAACTTGTGGCAGATGATGTGGCAAGTGATACGCTAAATACAAGTACACTGCTGCTCTCTCAGCTGCTGCTACTCACTCTGGTCTCACAAACTGGCTGAAATGGTTAAAATTTACTGTTTTTTGAGCTTAGGGAGGGTCTATGATGAAACGCTTATAAACGCAAACGCGGTTAAACGCCGCTAAACGCGGCCGCAAATGCGGCAAAACGCGCGTTTATAAACGCCGGTTTCAGCGTTTAAAAACGTGTGTTCAGCAGAGTTTGCACCTGCGTCTCGTGTGCATGGGGCCTAAAGCAGGCTCTGGTGGAACATGTCCCGTTATTTGGCATTCCAGCCTCAGTATGTCTCCAAAGACTGCCCAATCTACACTATGGAGAGGGCCAATGCAAGTGTTTTACTTTGGAGAAGCACATGCAATACACATTGCTCAGCCCTGGGCAGGTCATGGCAGTGACACTACTGTTACACTGTACTTGGGATGAATATATGATACAAGGATTTACTCAAAATCCTTTAGAAAAGCAGCAATACTCCTGGCTTTTATTAGATGCCAGTTTTGGGAAGTAGGTTTACAGTGACCATATATGACACTTTTTTCCCCTACAACTGTAGCCTGGTGTAGTTTATCATATTTATATATGTTATCTTACAGGAGATCATGACTAACGGCTCAGCACTGAGGATGGACAAGGACCAGAGTCATGTGACTGAGAGGATATTGAAGCTCACCCTGGAGATCATCTACCTGCTGACCGGAGAGGTGAGGAGGATTCTGGGAGGACACATGACATCACTTTTATCTCTATTAATAAGACACAGACCTGACCGGAGAGGTGAGGAGGATTCTGGGAGGTCACATGACATCACTCTTATCTCTATTAATACCCTGACCTGACCGGAGAGGTGAGAAGGATTCTAGGAGGTCATGTGACAACACTCCTATCTCTAATAATGGAACACAGACCTGACCAGAAAGGTGAGAAGGATTCTGGGAGGATTGCATGACATCACTGTTATCTTTAATAATAAAACATAGACCTTACAGGAAATGTGAGATGGATTCTAGGGGGCAGGTCATATGACATTGCTTTTATCTTTATTAAAGCAGACCTAACAGAGAGGTGAGGAGGATTCTGGGGAGGTCACGTGACATCACACTTATCTCCAATTATAAAACAGACCTGATAGAGAGGAGAGAAGGATTCTGGGAGGTCACGTGACATCACACTTATCTCCAATTATAAAACAGACCTGATAGAGAGGAGAGAAGGATTCTGGGAGGTCACGTGACATCACACTTATCTAAAATTATAAAACAGACCTGATAGAGAGGAGAGAAGGATTCTGGGAGGTCACGTGACATCACACTTATCTCCAATTATAAAACAGACCTGATAGAGAGGAGAGAAGGATTCTGGGAGGTCACGCGACATCACACTTATCTAAAATTATAAAACAGACCTGATAGAGAGGAGAGAAGGATTCTGGGGGGTCACGTGACATCACACTTATCTCCAATTATAAAACAGACCTGATAGAGAGGAGAGAAGGATTCTGGGAGGTCACGTGACATCACACTTATCTCCAATTATAAAACAGACCTGACAGAGAGGTGAGGAGGATTCTGGGGAGGTCACGTGACATCACACTTATCTCCAATTATAAAACAGACCTGATAGAGAGGAGAGAAGGATTCTGGGAGGTCACGTGACATCACACTTATCTCCAATTATAAAACAGACCTGACAGAGAGGAGAGAAGGATTCTGGGAGGTCATGTGACATCACACTTATCTCCAATTATAAAACAGACCTGACAGAGAGGAGAGTAGGATTCTGGGAGGTCACGTGACATCACACTTATCTCTAATTATCAAACAGAGACTCTGACCAGAGAGGTGAGGAAGATTCTGGAAGTTTCACAGGATATCAAAACAAAGACCTGGCCTGGGGAGGTGCGGATTATTTTGGGAGGTCACATGACATCACTCATCTCTTTTAGACCTCATTGACCCTTGCAAACAAGCCGTGCTCCTTATCAGCCCCTATCTTCTCCCCCTTATGCTGCAAAGGTAGCAGAGGGGGAAAAACATATGCCCCGGGCACAGTGTGGCAAAAACGATCCCTACTGTCACTTTCAGCAAGCAGTACCAAGGGCTGAACGCAAGTTATTGAACGCCCTGCAACCACATGCGATGCGTGTTAGTGCAGGGTTCAAGGGGTTAAAGCAGCCAGCGAGTGGGCGACCATGCTTCCTCACCGCCTGTCAAATGCTCTTTCGAGAGCGGACTGAATGGGGATCGCCCTTCAGACAGCAACACTGGTGTAAACTAGACCAAAACAAAACACAGACCTGACCAAAGAGCAGGGTTGCCAAGTTTCATTAAATTTACGAACAGTATGTAAAATCTGTACTTTTTGCATCTGTCCTTGAATGTCCATTACGGACATGTAGGCTGCATGTCCGTAACTGACATTCATGGACAGATGCAACAATTATGGATTTTACAAACTACGTAAATTTACTGAAAGTTGGCAACCCTGCCAAATAGTTGAGAAGAATTTTGAGGATGACCGTATTATTGGCACTAAACTGAACAGATATGCTTTATGATGATTTATTTTCCCCCCATTATATAGGACTATACGGTTGTCAAGAGATTTAGGGAAGAAGGTGCAGACAGCAAGAATCCTGTGTCTGTAGGATTGAGTATCACAGAGTGTCCACCTCGATCCCTCATATCAAAGAGAAGCAATGGCAAGAAGATACTGGAAGTTACCAACAAGATCATTGAGCTTCTGACAGAAGAGGTGAGCCCCGCTGGGAATTGTGGGATATTATCCAGCAGGTGATGTACCTGTGTCATTGTGTGTGTCATCTTCCTGCAAGGCATCAATATATCATTGTATTTTTCTACATTGAGCAGTGGGAGTATTTAGAAGAACACAAAGACCTCTACAGTGATGTCATAATGGATGAAGAGCAACCCTCCAAGGACCTAGAGGATCAAGAGTCTGAGGAATCCTCGGGTATGGGCTTAAGAACTGTGCGTGTTTTCTACAAGAAATATCATTCAACTGTTAATGAAGCCTACAAAGTATTTCAACTGTTTAAAAGTCTTCAGAAAAATGGCAACCGATCGCACACAGGACCCGACTCACTGTGACCAAAATGAAACCAGGTAGTGTAAGATGGCTTCAGCTTTGCTCTTCACCCACAGGAGAGGTCCCTCAAATAGGTTTTGCCACATAGTGGGCATAATCATTAAGGTCTTAAGTTTTGGTCATAGTGAGTCGGCATCCTGTGTGCAATTGGTCGCCGATTTTCTGTAGCACATAGTAGCCTGACAAGCTGTTCTATACAATCTGCACCAGTTCATTACACGTCATGTTGGCTGTTATCAGTGATAGGTGTGTGCTAAAGTCTACTTGCATTTGTTTCTATACTAACTTCCAGATTCAGCACAGTTTTCCCAGTGATGTTAACAGTGAAAAGCAGCCTAAGGCCTGATTCACACCTATGCAGGATGCAGGTTGCAGTTTGCATATTGCAGGTGCATTTTGCGTTTTTCAATACATGCTTTTGATCCATTGAAGTCTATGGGACCAAAAACCAGAAAAAAGTCCCTGGCCCTTTCTATAAAATGCACAGATGTGAACTACATCCATAGGAAACCATGGTAAATGGACTGTAGTGTGTTTCTGCAAAACTAAAAACGCACTAAGAAAATGCATAGGGGTGAACCAGGCCTAAATGCTTACCTTTTCCAAGGGCTCGTTTACATTTGCTTTTCACCTTAGAAAATCAGTCAACACACACAGGGCATTTGCAATTTATTTTAAAGGTACCCAGTAGAACTCCAGCTCATTAAAACCCGTAATCAGCAGATCCCCAGCTAATAAGTACCCTCATCCAGCAGATCCCCCGCTCTGTAGTAACTCTCAGCTCTGCTGATCCTTTGGTTTTCTGATCCTCCGCTCTCCGCTCACCTCCTGCTAGATTGCTCCCATGCTGTGCATCTTGTGTGACATCTGTTAACATCGGCAAATCGCAGCCCATTGCCGGCAACGGCACTGTCCCAATCGATGCAACGCTGACTTTGCGGAGCGGCACCGATTTACAAAAGTAGTTCCTGCACTACTTTTGGCGACTTCGAGGGCGATTTCAATAGACCCCGCACAGTTCTCTTTCAAAATCGCCCCCGAACTCACTGAAATGTGGGTTTGAAATCGTACAAGTTCAGCATGACTCGCACGATTTCAAACCTGCCTTTAGTGTGAACGAGGGCTAAGGACTGGTTCACACCGGTGCGACATACACTCCAACTTTGGGGGCCACGTGTTGCATGACATGTATTAATCATTGATTCCCTATGAGAGCCGCCCTAACTGGTCCGACTTTAAAAAAGGTTCCTGCACTACTTTGGTCCGATTTGGACACAACTTCAGCCCATTGATTTGAATGTAAGTCTCATCTAAGTCGTATCATCGGCTTAACTGATCCAACTTGTGCTCTGATGGAATCTCCCAGGACCATACCAGACTTTTCAGTCCTCCCCCATGCCAAAAAAAAAACAACCACACACACACGGCGTGAATCCATACCAGACCCCTATCTGAGCATGCAGTCAGGAAAGGGGGGGGGGTGAGAGAGGTTGCCCCCCTGCTGGACTATACCAGGCCGCATGCCCTCAACATGGGGGGGGTGGGTGCCTTGGAGCAGGGGGGCTTTACACCCCCCACCCAGACAGCATTGGTCAGATGCTGCATCTGTCCCCCGGTGCCTCTGTACTGAGAACCGAGCGATCGAACACTGCCAATTGCTATTTTCTCCTGCTGCGGTCCCCCAGCTCTGCTAATCCTCTGCAACTCAGTCCTCACTCTCCAGTCACTTTTCTCTATATCGTACACCACATGTGCCGTCTCCTAGTTGCTCCACTCCCGTCTGGACCCTGCTCACCTTCCTGATGCTCCACACTGCAAACCAGATGTGACGTCTGCACCAGACGCTCCCAGAATATATACACATGACCGGAAGTGACTACTGAGGTTGTCTTTCCGGTTTGCCTGTTGGTTTCCAAGTGCATCCTGGGATTTCTCATGCAATATCTCCAAAGCTAAGCTAATGCTGAATTAAAGCCCCTCAAAGGCTGCAGGTGCTGTTAGCGAGCGTTATCATAGACTTCTAGGGACGTTTTGTTGACGTTTTAAAGCACCAAGAAAGTGACACGGGGTATAATTTGTGAAGCAAAGAAAACGTGTTAACAGGACTGTCAGCTTACCATTTTATTTAGTGACAGGGGATTTGATTGGCATTCAGAGTGCTTTAAAAAAAATGTCCAACGCCACATTTTGAAGCAAGTGTAAACGAGCCCTAAAGAAACTGCTTCTCTGGCATCGGTGCGTTAATGGGCTTGTAGTCAGATGCCAAGCCATACAGGAGGATAACTGTTCAAGGGTGGGGTTAAGGTGGAGCTTCCTTGCACAAAGTGAACCTATCATAAGAGAAACATAGGGGCTGCCACTGGTGACCTCTTCCAAAAAAAAGTAGAGGGTATTAAAGCCATGGGGTCAGCATAACAGCTAGGCAGTTGGTGTTTTCAGAAAGAGGTTAGCGATGGCAGCCACTGCATTTCTTTTAGGAAAGATGCACTTTAAACTTTGCATTGAGTTTACAAATGGCAGCTCCAGAATGCAAGTTGTACAGTGAACATCGTGTAGCTTTAGCAAATTGAGTGACATATTGAAATATTATATACTAAGTATTTAGTACAAAGTGCATCAAGGAACACCAAAATCTACTTATGTGCTTTTTTAAAGTAACCCTGTTGCTGGGTGGGGGGCTGTATGCTGGGAGCTGGCATGAGGAACTCCTGGTGCTGCTGGTGACTGATACCTCCAAAAGGTGTTGGGTAGCATTTCATCCTGCTAGGCACATAATTCCTTTCGTATATCAGGGACCACTGCTCATAGCAAGGGATTCAAGACCAGACCCACCTGGAAGTGTCAGTGGGCAGCAGCATCTAAAGCTTTATAAGACTGAAAGAGAAGCATAAGGCCTCATGCACACTTGTTTATTGAAAACACTTTCTCCTGACAGAAGAAAATCGGCGCTAAAAACTCACTTAACCTCTTGTCGCCAAGCGCACACAAATATGCGGCCTCTTGGCAGCCGGGCCTTGATGCCGAGCTGCCCCATATTTGCATGCAATAGCGCCGACAGTGCTGTGCCAAAAGTGTGCGCCTTGCGCACTCCAGGCACAGTAATCAGTGGCTCACGAAAAGTTATTTTCCGACTATGTGACCGCCCTGACAGCCAATCACGGCGATCACATGGACATAAGCCCCGCTTCCCGTCACAGCAAACCCCTTAAAGGGTCAGCGGCAGCCAGCGCCAAGGGGTTAAGCTGTGTTTTTTCAAACCAGTTTAGAGATGTTTAGCAGAGTTTAGTAGCGTTTCAGGTTTGGGTGTTTATTTATTTCACCTACCAGAATTTTGATTTATTATGGCCATTGAATTTAAAGCGGTGGTCCGCCTAAAAAAAAAATATTAAAAGCCAGCAGCTAGAAATGCTGCAGCTGCTGACTTTTAATAAATGGACACTTACCTGTTCAGGGTGCCCGCAATGTCGAAGCCGATCAATCGCTCAGCTCTCAGCTGCCCCTGCCGCCATCCTCAGTGAGGGAATCAGGAAGTGAAGCCTTGCGGCTTCAATTCCCGGTTCCCTACTGCACATGCCCAAGTCGCGCTGCGCGTCCTCACTGGTCCCCGCTGTCTTCTGGGACCTGTGTGTTTCCCAGAAGACAGCGGGGGAGAACAGTGTAGGTGCCGGACATGACATAGGTCACCGCGATCACCGCGGTGATCTATGCCAGGAAGTGGGAGCAAATACCTGTATTACCGGTATCTGCTCCCCTCTCCCCCCTGAAAGGTGCCAAATGTGACACCGGAGGGGGGGGGGATCCAAAAAGTGGAAGTTCCATTTTTGGGTGGAACTCCACTTTAATAAATGCTGAAGCTCTAAACACGCCTAGTGCTTAGGCACATTTAGCCGCATTTTGCATTTTCTATGCCCAAAAACGCTTCTCCTGAATGCAATTCTTCTGCATTCAGGAGAAGGAGCTTTGACTGCTCCTAAACTACTCTGAAAGCCTATGTGTGCATGGAAACATAAGGGTTGATTTACTAAAGCTGGAGAACTCAGAAGCCAATTGACTACCATGCACAGCTGCACCAGATTCTAACTTCAGCTTGTTCAATTAAGCTTTGACAATAAGCCCCCGTTAACATCGGCGTGATTTGACATGTAAAATCACATGCTAAATCGCTATTGCCAGCAACGGCACTGTCCCAATCGATGTGACCCTAACTTTGCGGCGTTGCACAGGTTTCCAAAAGTAGTTCCTGCACTTCTTTTGGCGACTTTGGGGGCGATTTCAATAGACATTGTGCATTAACCCGCACAGGTGTCTTTCAAATCACCGATGAACTCGCACTGAAAGGTGGGTTTGAAATCGTTCAGCTGAAGGGCCGGTTCACACCAGTGCGACATACGCTCCGACTTTGGGAGCACATGTTGCATGACGTGTTTAAATCATTGATTCCCTATGAGAACCGCCCTAACTGGTCCGACGCAAGTTGGTCCGGCTTTGAAAAAGGTTCCTGCACTACTTTGGTCCGACTTCAGCCCATTGATTTGAATGTAAGTCGCATCCAAGTCGGATCATCGTCTTAACTGATCCAACTTGTGGCATGCCACTTGTGCTCTGATGATCTTGAAGGGGAACCCCACATCAAAATAAAAAAATAAATAAATAAACGGCATGGGGTCCCCCCTCAAGATTCATACCAAAGGGTCTGGTATGAATGGATCAAAGTTGGGTCCCGTTCATTGAAGATGGATGGAAGTAGGACCGTTGTTGCAGGGCAAAGCGGATTGGTTTCTATGCAGAGCTGCACCAGATTCTTTTATTGAGGTGCGTTCAGGGGCATAGGCAAAAAAAATCCCAAAAGCTCCCAAAAACTTCAGTTTAGGAACATCGGTGTTAATGAGACCTTAAAAGAGAAGGTTGGTGTTTTTTCGCCAATCATACTTACCTAGGTGGATGCAGCATCGATTTGCACTCCTGTGATCCACAGGAGAAGTACAGCCAAACGAGCTTTGGCTATACTTCTCCTTTTAAGCTGCTTCTTTTACAGCCTGGATTGGTTTTAACCTCACAGGACTTTGACTTAGCCGGGAGAGAAAAGGAGAATCAGAACTGTGCTGTTTGCACTTTATTATAAATGAGTATATTATTGTTGATCCTTGTAAAATAAATAAATCTAATATGATTTATTATGGGAAAAGGAAAGAGCCCTGGACTGCCGCACTCTGTATAAAAAGATTTATTTTTCAAAAATGATAAAAAAAAAAAAAAACGCAAATTTAAGTCCAAAAACAAGCAAAAAACAGAAAGTTGACATAAAGGGGTAGATGGCTGACGCGTTTCACATCAGAAATTGATGCTTAGTTTATTATACCGTTATAAAACATAAAACTTAAGGGCGTGCATATTTTGTATAGGAACTATATGCAGCCTACTATTCATGAGAGAAGCTAACTAGATAACATACCACACAACTTCACCTGTGTATACAGTGTCACGACAGTAGCTGTTAGGCCTTGTGCAAATGGACTTCAGGTTGTGTGTACAGCCTTTAAAGCACCCCTCAGCTCAAGCAGGTTTTTAACAAGTTTTTAATAGTAGAACTATGGCCTCCCATTAAAAAAAAAAAAAGTGGCGCAGCACTTAAAGCTGGACATAACTATCTAACCACTGAAAACACAATTTCATTTATTTTTAAAGAAAAGCAAACTGACTTGTCCATCCATGTCTCCATGCTTTTTTTTTTTTTTTTTTTGAGAAATGACCTAGAAAAATGCCCTCCTACTAATTACTAATCATGTCCATCTTGAGTAAGGGCAGATGATTCATGTGGCATTTACTTCTTGGAATCCATCTGCTCTTAGCTCAAACATGCAGGCAGGAAGGTGTGCTTAGCTGAGAAAGCACTTCATCCGGATGAAAGAAACAAAATTGCACATGAAGACTCTTGGGATGTATGACATCATTTTGACCTAGGCCAGAAACCAGAAAGCAACTGATTTTTTTTTTTTAAACAAGTAAATATACTGTGATATTGGGGGTTGTTGTGTGACATGGACTTACTGCACAAAGTGTTATCATTAAGGGCCTGGTAGCCCACGTTTATTAAAAGAAAAAAGAAAAAAAGTCCATCCAGGAAGCCCACGCAGGGGTTTTAACTAGGGGTCGGCCGATTATCGGTTCAGCCGATATTCACTTTTTTTTTTGAAGAATCGGTATCGGTCAGAAATGTACTGATATTTCTTCAAGTGGTTGTACCGGGGTGATGCCTACAGCTGCAGGCATCCCCCCAGGAACGATTCTGTAGAGCGGACGGTCGGCTTTCTTGTAACAACCACCGATGCGGCTAAGCAGCCACTCGGCCGTTATCACAAGCAGTGGGAGGGGACATCCCCCCTCCCGCCGCTCTGCCCGGGTCTCCCATTCCACCGGGAGACCCGAGCAACCAGCCAGCCAAAGCCGATTGCTTTGTTCATGTCTCGGATCTAGTAACCTGAAAGCGATGTCACGACGTCACTTCCGGATTATTGGCGTCCTAAAAGGCGCCAGTTTAAAAAAATATAAAGTATTCAAAAATGTTGATCTTGGCATTTTAAATACTTTTAACTGCAGATCCCTCAATAAAGAGTACCTGTCACTGCCTATTACTGTCACAAGGGATGTTTACACACCTTTCCGGACCCACCGATGCCCCCTGCAGGTAACACCAGAGCCCTTTTGCTAGGGGTAACAGCAGGCGTGCACTCCAAAGCTGGTTGGCTATACCTCATGCAGGATGCAGACTTTTGTGCCCTCCTTTCTAGGCTGACCACTTTCCCTAAGCGGCCATGACACAAAACTTTACGTTTCTCTGAGTGTTCAGTACCTTGGCCTTCCGATGACACCTCTCCCACCCTGAAGCATTGCTGGCAGACCATGATATGCTGGGTCGCTCCTCTAAGAAGGATTTCATCTTTAAACTTGCGGTAGTCATCCTGGTCCCAATCCATCAAATGGTAAATTGACCGGAACTCCGTCAGTAATAAGGATTGCAGCAATTCTGGCCACCGGTCTCTAGGCCATTTTCTCTTTACAGCAACTTTTTCAATTTTTACAAGGAAGTCCCCAACCTCCTCTGTAGGTAGAATAGATTGCATATAGTCAGAGGCCAAGATCTCAGCCCCTTGCACTGCGCCCACTCTTATTATTAGCTCACTTCCACCGACTGCATTTAACACAGTCCATCAAATAAATTCCTTAGCAATGCTGTTCACCTGGCTGCCACACCGCTAGCAGCAGTTTCTGACACGACTCACCACTGGAGCAGAGACCCGGATTTCACCATCTGTATGGCCGCATCTGACAACCACTTGTGATATTGGGGGGTGTTTAGCTCAGTGGTAGATGCTCTTTTTGTGCAGTCCATGTCACTCAGGCGTTATCTTTAAGGGCCCAATAGCCCTTGTTTATTAAAAGGAAAAAAACAAAAGTCCATCCAGGATTCCCATGCAGGGGATTCAACTTCATTCAGCACATATAAAATGAAAAACATGCCGAGCCACCTGTCTCTCTCTTGTCAGCAGTTGCTCTGATTTCTCCCAACAGACTTCGATTCTTTCCAGCCCCCTGGACTCACTGGCTTCCTTAGACAGCTTTTGAGAGTCTGGGAGACTATGGACATAGAATCCCCCTTACACGGGCTGCAGTCTCCCACAGGGCAGACAGTTTTCCTGACAGGGGTCTGTCTTTAGCCAACATCAGCAAGCTGCTCACACTCCACCTTCCACCATCTACTGCTCTCACCAGCCCATCATTATACGGGCTGTGTGCACCTGGGCACACACTCTACAGGCTGGCCACAATACCTGGACCCGGGTTGGAGATTCTGTCCCACCCAAGACTCTTAGGAATCCCCAAACTACAGAGTCCCATCCGGAAATAGCAAAGCCCAGAGAAAGCTGTCAGAGCAGATTTCTCCTCTCAAAATAACTGCTCTGTAGCCCTGCAGTCAGCAAACATGCAAACTCAGTGTCTTTTTTAAACCTTTTATTCCTGAGGCAGGGACTCTCACTATCACAATCCCTTCCTATCTACAGTGCATCCGGAATGCATTCACAGCGCTTCACTTTTTCCACATTTTGTTCTGTTACAGCCTTAATACAAAATGGATTAAAGTAATTATTTTCCTCCAAATTCTACAAACAATATCCTATAATGACGTGAAAGAAGTTTGTTTGAAATCTTTGTAAATGTAAAAATAAAAAAATAAAAAAAATCACATGTACATAAGTATTCACAGTCTTTGCCATGATACTCAAAGGTGCATCCTGTTTCCACTGATCACCCTTGAGATGTTTCTACAACTTGATTGGAGTCCACTTGTGGTAAATTCAGTTGATTGCACTTGATTCGGAAAGGCACACACCTGTCTATAAAAAGGTCCCACAGTTAGTGCATGTTGGAGCACAAACCAAGCCATGAAGTCCAAAGAATTGTCTATTGACCTCCGAGACAGGATTGTATTGAGGCACAGATCTGGAGAAGGGTACAAAAGAATTTCTGCAGCATTGAAGGTCTCAATGAGCACAGTGGACTCCATGATCCCTAAATGGAAGAAGTTTGGAACCACCAGGACTCTTTCTAGAGCGGGCCACCTGGCCAAACTGAGCGATCGGGGAGAAGGGTCTTAGGGAGGTGACCAAGAATCCGATGGTCACTCTGACAGAGCTCCAGCGTTTCTCTGTGGAGAGAAGAGAACCTTCCAGAAGAACAACCATCTCTGCAGCACTCTACCATACAGGCCTGATTGATGGAGTGGCCAGGCGGAAGCCGTTCCTCAGTAAAAGGCACATGACAGCCCACCTGGAGTTTGCCAAAAAACACCCGAAGGACTCTCAGACCACGAGAAATAAAATTCTCTTGTCTGATAAAGCAAAGATCACCTGGCCTATACCATCTTTACAGTGAAGCATTGTGGTGGCAGCATTATGCTGTGGGGATGTTTTTCAGAGGCAGGAACTGGGAGACTAGTCAGGATCGAGGGAAAGATGAATGCAGCAAAGTACAGAGACATCTTTGATGAAAACCTGCTTCAGAGTGCTCTGGACCTCAGACTGGGGCGAATGTTCATCTTCCAACAAGACAACGACCCTAAGCACCAGGAGTGGCAATGAGACAACTCTGTGAATGTCCTTGAGTGGCCCAGAAAGAACCCAGACCTGAACCTGATAGAACATCTCTGGAGAGATCTGAAAATGGCTGTGCACCGACGTTCCCTATCCACCCTGATGGAGCTCAACACATCCTGCAAAGAAGAATGGGAGAAACTGCCCAAAAATAGGTGTGCCAAGCTTGTAGCATCATACTCAAAAAGACTTGAGGCTGTAATTGGTGCCAAAGGTGCTTCAACAAAGTATTGAGCAAAGGTGAATACTTGTGTACATGGGATTTTTTTGTGTTCCTTTTTTATTTTTAATACATTTGCAAAGATTTCAAACAAACGTCTTTCACGTTGCCATTACAAACGTTGTTTGTAGAATTTTGAGGAAAATAATGAATTTAATCCATTTTGGAATAAGGCTGTAACATAACAAAATGTGGAAAAAGTAAAGCACTGAATACTTTCCGGGTGCACTGTATTTACTAATGCTAGCAGCATAAGGACTAAAAATAGTTCATGTTGATTGAGAGAATTTAGTTCCACTGTTATTGTAGGTGCATCTGCAGTTTCTGGTTTCTCGAAAGCCAGACATACATGAATCAAAATCCGGTCGGTTCAGCAAATCCTGTCAGCAAACCAAGAAAATTTAATATATCCACTTGCCGACCGCATAACGCCATTATACGGTGGCAAAGTGGCTCTTCTGGGCTGGATCGTGTATCTAGTACATGATCCGGCACTTCCAGGTAGGGGAAAAGTGCACGAGCTGCCGACACGCCAGCTTAGCTGTGATTGGACACAGTACAAGCCGATCAGCGAGTGCCAGCCAATAGATGACCGCTGGCACCCATTGATTGACGAGGAGGAAAACAGGACAGAGCTCTGCATATGTAAACAATGCAGAGCTCTGTCCCGTCATTGCGGATGTGGCGGTTTTTGTTTCCCTGCAGAGAAACCATTACATCCCGTAGTAAAAACAGCACACAGTACACACATTACACATAGTTGGGGACATATTTAACCCTTTGATCGCCCTAGATCAGTGATGGCGAACCTTGGCAGCCCAGATGTTTTGGAACTACATTTCCCATGATGCTCATGCACTCGGCAGTGTAGTTGAGCATCATGGGAAATATAGTTCCAAAACATCTGGGGTGCCAAGGTTTGCCATCACTGCCCTAGATGGTAACCCCTTTCCAGCCAGTGTCATTAGTACAGTGACAGTGCATATTTTTAGCACTGATCACTGTATTCGTGTCACTAGTCCCCACAAAGTGTCAGACTGCCTACCATACTATCACAGTCTCACTATAAGTCGCTGATCGCTGCCATTACTAGTATTAAAAAATAAATAAAAATTCCAGTATATTTCCCATAGTTTGTAGACCATATAACATTTGTGTAAACCAATCAATGTACACTTATTGGGATTTTTTTTTTACCAGAAATATGTAGCAGATAACATATTGGCCTAAATTCATGAAGATTTTTTTTTATGGGGTATGTTTTATAGCAGAAAGTAAAAAATAGTTTGTTTTCCAAAAATTTTTTTCTTTTTTTTTTTTTCTTTATGGTGGAAAAAAAAATAAATACAAATAAATAAACAGTGGTGATCAAATAGCAATAAAAGAAAGCTCTATTTGTGGGCAAAAAAAATTCTATAAATTTCATTTCTGTACAGTGTTGCATGACCGCGCAATTGTCAGTTAAATACCGTAGTGCCAAAAAGCAAAAACTGGCCTGGTCATGAAGTGGGGTAAATCTTTCAGAGGTCAAGTGGATATTGCAGCTTACCCAGCAACCCAAGAAAAAATGAATATATTGCAGCTTACCAGGCAGATGTGGTGGCTACATCATTTTTTTTTTTTTTTTTTTTTTTTCATGCTTTCTTTCCCTTTATTTGCAAACAACACTGTCCGAGGGTGACAAATGGTTACTTGCTATACTGTATCTGTACAGTATCTATAGCAGCATTGTCACCCTAGAAAAGGAAGTATGTTAGAACTACAGAATGCACCCACATTTCTGCATCTCTATAACATAAGGAGGTGTTCTGTAGTCCGGCCAGCGGGGGGAACTCGAACAGGACTAACAACACTGCTTGGGATTTCAGTCCAGCATAGGCAGCTTTGTCAGGCAGTTAGAAGCATGCTGGATTTCTTTCCAGATCAGGTATTTTTGTGTATGTGCAGTGTTTTAACCACTTAAGGACCGCCGCCTGCACATATACGTCGGCAGAGCGGCACGGACAGGCATAACCACGTACCTGTACGTCCCCTTGAAGAGGCCGCCGTGTGGTCGCACGCGCGCCGCCGGCGGCGCGCTCGCGACCCTGCCACTTTCTCCGTGAGTCCGACCGTGGGTCCCGTGGACTCGATCTCTGCGGGGACGTCCCCGCGATCTTATCACAAAGAGATAGAGCGGGGAGATGCTTATGTAAACAAGCATCTCCCCGCTCTGCCTAGTGACAATGACACTGATCTCCGCTCCCTGTAATCGGAAGCGGTGATCAGTGTCATGTCACACACAGCCCATCCCCCCTACCGTAAGAAGCACTCCCTAGGGAACACTTAACCCCTACAGCGCCACCTACAGGTTAACCCCTTCACTGCCAGTGTCATTTTCACAGTAATCAGTGCATTTTTATAGCACTGATCACTGTAAAAATTACAATGGTCCCAAAATGGTGTCAAAAGTGTCCGATGTGTCCGCCATAATGTCGCAGTCATGATAAAAATCGCTGATCGCCGGCATTACTAGTAAAAAAAAAAAAATATTAATAAAAATGCCATAAAACAGTCCCCTATTTTGTAGAAGCTATAACTTTTGCGCAAACCAACCAATATACGCTTATTGCGAATTTTTTTATTTTTTTTTTTTACCAAAAATATGTAGAAGAATACGTATCGGCCTAAACTGTGGAAAAAAAACGTATTTTTATATCTTTTTTAGGGATATTTATTATAGCAAAAAGTAAAAAATATTGAATTTTTTTCAAAATTGTCGCTCTATTTTTGTTTATAGCGCAAAAAATAAAAAAACACAGAGATGATCAAATACCACCACGCAATTGTCAGCTAAACAGCGCAGTGTGAAATTGTAAAAAGACCTCTGGTCCTTAGGCTGACAAATGGTCCGGGGCTAAAGTAGTTAGAGACAAAACGTGGGCAAATGAGCATGTATTGGAGAGATATAATGAATATATTTTTTGAGTTACCCAAAGTGGAGCTGACAGGTGCCTTAAAGCTTTTAGAAAATCTGCTTGGAGCTTTCTGAAGCTTTGCAAATGCTTTGTAAAAGTTTGCTGTACACACGGCTCTACAAGATGGCAATGGGGTTGATTTACTAAAACTGGAGAGTGCAAAATCTGGTGAAGCTCTGCATAGATGTCAATCAGCTTCTGTTTGTTTTGGCAAAGCTCAATTGAACAAGCTGAAGTTAGAAGCTGATTGGTTACCATGCACAGCTGCACCAGATTTTGCACTCTCCAGGTTTTGGTAAATCAACCCCAATATATGTATAACCGAAGGAAAATATGGACATTCACAGTTAATTAGGGGCCCGTGGTGAGAAAAAAAAAAAACTCCTTCCTCGTTATGGTTACTGACTGTTTCTATCTGCCTAGATGATGGAAACGTCGTGCAGACTCTGGAAAAAAGGTGAATATAGAAGGAAACTGTACAACTGTTATATACACAGCCAGCGTAACAAAGGTTAAGTTAGGATTTGTAATAATGGCAGGTCCATTTTAACGCAATGTAATTTGATATATTTTGAACAGATGAGGTTGAAAGTCAAGAAAGAGACAGCGTGGGAAATGAAGCTTCTGACGAAACCACAAAACATCAACGTGTCATTAAAGAAAGCTCTCATGTGAAATCTGAAGATAAACTGCACGTAGTTCAACTTATCGATGCATCTACCGAGCCACTTGAATGTGTATCCATTTCTGTAAAGGATGAGGATGAGGAAGAAGAGGAAGAGGAGGAAGAGGAAGAAGAAGAGGAGGAAGAGGAGAAAGAAGAAGAGGAGGAAGAGGAGGATGACCAAGCTTCTGACTTTGATGCACAAGAGGATTCTGTTACATCTGAAAGCTGGCCTACAGGAACGAAATCCAAATCGGTTGACAGCAACAATGATCAGAGTGATATTGACGAAGATAACTTTCAAACAGTTTTCATCTCTGAAGATGGCACCACGGTCATTGGCGACAAACTGGCAGTGGTGACCTGCAGCGTATGCGGCGAATCTTTTGCAGCCAAACCTGAGAGTTCAAAGGGATCGAAGTCGATTAAATGCATCAAATGTTCTATACTTGCAACCGGTCCTCAGAAACCAAAGAAGTGGACAAAGGAGGCCCTGCGGGAAGGCTTTTTGTACTTGCCTAAAAATTCCAACCGGGACGCAACAGAAGCCTTCACCATTAACAGCAAAGTCGTCATCAAGAAAATCGCTAGCGGGGATGAATCAGCTGAGAGGCCTCCCAGAGTTCCTCCAGGGGATAAAGTGCTGATGTGCGATGAGTGCGGCCGATACTTCTCCCAGCAGGCTGCCTTGGATATCCATCGTAGAATCCATACTGGGGAAAAACCTTTTGTTTGCTTGAAGTGTGGTAAAGGCTTTAGAAGCAAAGGAAACCTTGTATCTCACCAAACTGTCCACACAGAGGATAAGCAGTTCCAGTGTTCCATATGCGATAAATATTTTAAACGGAGCCTTGGCCTCATCGAGCACATGAGGCTTCATACTGGCGAGAAACCTTTCACTTGCTCTGACTGCGGCAAATGTTTTTCCCAACGCTCGGCCTTTAGCACCCACCAGAAGATCCATGCAGATGGTAAAGTGTTTACATGCTTTGACTGTGGCCGTTGCTTCAAAACTAAAGCTGACCTTCGGACACATGAGCTGGTCCATCTGGGCGACAAACCGTTTCAGTGTACAGAGTGCGGGGAGGGGTTTACAAGACGGGCCAACTTGCTTAGGCATCAACGTACGCATTCAGGGGTGAAGCCCTTCTCCTGCGCTGATTGCGGCAAGACTTTCACACGAAAGCTCGGCCTTCTGAAACACGAAAGGCTCCATATTAGAGAAGAAGCACAAGCCAGGTTTCGAGCAAGTATGGCTTTTGCGGCATCCCAAGCATCAGCATGAACACTGAGGCATATAAGGCAAAGTACCCTTTTAAACAACTTCCATGTCCATACCCTAACTGAATCAGTTCTGGGCAGATCCTGGGAGCCAGATATCCAGTTTGACATAAAAGGAAAAAATAGCACCCAGCTTTTTTTATTTGTATTTATTGTTTTTTTTTGGGGGGGGGGGGTTGGCACTAAAGGCTCATGTCTTGTGCCTCCCTGATAGAAAAGGTTGGATCACCCAGCAGTGTCTGCCCCTTGGGAACTTTATAATGGGGATCTCTGTAGCCGAGTTCCCAGCTCTGCTCATCAAATTCATGTTTTATTTACAAAGGGGTCCCACTCCTGCAACATGCAGGAAGAAGAATTAAATTCCTTTGCTGAAGAGAAGAGTTCCAGAGGTTTAGACTCTGGCTGATTTGGCCACAGAAGCCTGTAAAATATATTGGCCAGAACTAAGCTTTCAGTTCACGTAACCACGCAAGTCCTGGGACCTTTTGCTGCCTAATCCCAATGAGTCTGTGTTGTTTCTGTTCCAGAGATGTCTCCGCTCCACACCTTATACCTTCTATTATTTGTAGTCTAGCCCAACATATCATGTATTTTCTTTTGGGACAGATAGGCCCCTTTCACACAGGGCGGATCCGTGCAGATCCGCCCCGTGAAGCTCCGCTTACTCAGCGGGGATCGCTCCGTTGATCCCCGCTGAGCCGACGGATGACTGGGCGGTCCCCGCACACTGTGCAGGGACCGCCCTGTCAGAGCGCCGCTCTCCCCTATGGGGAATCGGATGACGACGGACCGTAGAGTCCGTTGTCATCCGATCCGCTCCGCCGACGGAAGGAAAAATAGGATTTTCCTCCGTCACACTTTGGCGGAGCGGAGCGGATGTCAGCGGACATGTCTCCGCTGACATCCGTGCCTCCATAGGGGTGCATGGAGGATCCGTTTCAGGTCCGCCTAAAAAACTGACAGGCGGACCTGAACAGACCTCCGTGTGAAAGAGCCCATAGGGCTTTAATTTTGTAGCAGATTTGGATACTGGTATTTTTGTTTACTCGGTTTTATAGGGAAGAAATTATGAGAAATAAGAAAAAATGCATTCTTAATTGTATGGTACAGGACAGTAGGCTTCGGGTGATTGGACACTGGCAACAAAATTGCTAGGGCTGCCCCTATTGCATGCTTATATAACCCCACCCATTCCATCAGACTCCGTTTTTTTGCTAGTGCCCTTAGAACTTTTAGGAGAAGAGGTCCATCACCTTTCTTTCAATCATTACTTTTTTCTTCTGACACGTTTTATCAAGATCTGACTGCTTATTTTCCTAGGCTATCCAGCCGTTTCCTGTTTGGTAACCCTCAGTGTTATACCTTGAGGACTGTACCCAGACCTCACTGGGTGGGGCCAGCCTGTAATGTGTGCTTCGGACACTAGAACCTGCGTTAAACACTCACCCTGGCAAAAAGTGCAATGTGTGTGGTTGGCTGCAGGGAGCTATATAGGTCCAGGTTAAGGGTTCCTACACCCTTAAAAAAAGAGGTTCCTCCATTCCCTATTAGAGCTTTTTCTACCAGGTCTGTTGGTGTCTCTCGGGCTTGCAGCATTGAGCATCTATTCTATACCCTAGATTTGCAAGGCCACCATTTGGTCCTTTGTCTCCAAATTCTTCAGGTTTTACCAGATTGATGTTTACACTAGAGCTGCAACTAACGATTATTTTGTCTGTCGACTAATCTATCGATTATTTCTTCGATTAGTCATCGACTAGAACAATTATTTTTATTTATTTTTTATTTAATATAGTGTGTTCTTTTGTGATTAGCTAATTAATCCTTTGGATAACTTTACAAAAAATGATAAGTACAACTTCTAATGTAATATTTCAACTTTTATTACATTTTTTCAAAAAAATACTTCAATGTGGTTGAAGTTTTTACAGTATACAAAATAAAATGTAAACAACACTTTAGCATCAGGCACGAATAATGCCATAATGGCATTGCCATTAATTCAGAACCAGAAGCATTAAAAAATGCCATATGAATTCAACAAAAGCACTGCTGCTCTTCACTGCTGCTCAACACTGTGTGTGCAAAACACACATATGAAAAGACATACCGTATATACTCGAGTATAAGCCGACCCGAGTATAAACCGAGGTACCTAATGTTACCACAAAAAACTGGGAAAACGTACTGACTCGAGTATAAGCCTAGGGTCAACAATGCCTCACTGTTCCCATCCTTACTGTGCCCATCCTCACTGTTCCCATCCTCACTGTTCCTCACTGTTCCTATCCTCACTGTTTAAATTTTACATTGTAAATAGTACCTGAAAAAAAGTTGAGAGGCTGCAGCGTCCATCGTTTAAATCCCGCGGTCTCTTCCTGGTCCCTTCCGTGATAGGCGATTTTCAGCAGACACTCTCCGCCTATCACGAACGTTCTCTCATGCTCACCCATCCCAGCAGACACTGTGTTCGGTGTTCCGCCAATCACAGACGTCTGCTGGGAAACTGAGAATGAGAGAACGTTCGCGATAGGCGGAGAATGTCTGCTGAGAATCGCCTATCACGGAAGGGACCAGGAAGAGACCGCGGGATTTAAACGATGGACGCCGCAGCCTCTCAACTTTTTTTCAGGTACTATTTACAATGTAAAATTTCACTGATTCGAGTATAAGCCGAGGGGAGGGACTTTCAGCCCAAAAAAAGGGCTGAAAATCTCGGCTTATACTCGAGTACATACGGTATACAAAAATAAAGTGCCAAAAAAAAAATGTAACACTTTAGGGCATGAGTCATCAAAATGCCATATAAATTCTGCCTAACACTTTGCAAAAGATGCATTCTGAAGGCATTATGTGGTAACCTTACTAAACCACATAATGCCTTCAGAATGCATCTTTTGCAAAGTGTTAGGCAGAATTTATTTGGCATTATGACTGATGCCCTAAAGTGTCTCTATACAGTAACACCACAAAAATGCTGGTCAACATACAATAACACTATGTAATTGTAATCATTACATAGTGTTATTGTAGAGTGTTGAGCAGTATTTTTGTGGTGTGTTACTTGTAATTGTAATGTAAAACATACCTGAAAGGTAACATAGTTTTCAAGGCGCCAAGTCCAACAAAAGCACTGCTGCTCAACACTGTGTGTGCAAAACACATGAAAGACATATACAAAAATAAAGTGCCAAAAAATAAAAATAAAATGTAACACTTTAGGGCATGAGTCATGAAAATGCCATATAAATTCTGCCTAACACTTTGCAAAAGATGCATTCTGAAGGCATTATGTGGTAACCTTACTAAACCACATAATGACTTCAGAATGTATCTTTTGCAAAGTGTTAAGCCGTGTACACACGATAGGTTTTACGGATGAAAATAGTCAGAGGGACTGTTTTCATCAGACAAACCGAACGTGTATGGGCCCCATCGGTCTTTTTTCCATCGGTGTTTAAAAATAGAACATGTTTTAAATTTATCCGATGCTTAAAAAAACGATAGCAAATTACTATCGTCTGTGGGGAACTCCATCGGATAAAAAACCCACGCATGCTCAGAATCAAGTCGACGCATGCTCAGAAGCATTGAACTTCATTTTTCTCGGCTCATCTGAGTGTTTTACGTCACCGCGTTTGAAACGGATGTTTTTTTGACTGATGGTGTGTGAGCAAGACTGATGGAAGACAGTTTCATCGGATTTCCGATGGAAAAAAACATCGGATTAGAATCCATAGGATATCCGATCGTGTGTACAGGGCTTTAGGCAGAATTTATATGGCATTATGACTGATGCCCTAAAGTGTTTTTTCTACAGTAACACCACAAAAATGCTGGTCAACATACAATAACACTATGTAATTGTAATCGTTACATAATGTTATTGTAGAGTGTTGAGCAGTATTTTTGTGTAGTGTGTCACTTGTAATTGTAATGTAAAACATACCTGAAAGGTAACAGTTTTCAAGGAGCCAAGTCCAACAAAAGCACTGCTTAACACTGTGCAAAAATAATGGCCAATACAGTGCAAAACTAAGATTACCTGAAGGCAGCCATCTCAACATAAATACAGCCCAACATGAACAGTGCAAAAGGTTGGGTGCCTGTGTTACTTACTCCATTGCAATGCTATATTAGATAGCATTGCAATGGAGGAAGGTTAGCATATCAACATGCTCTGAAGTTAGGCTTGCTCTTTTTTTAGTCACAATGTTGCCAGCAACTGAGAAAAGCCTTTCAGATGGGGTTGATGTTGCAGGCACAGACAAGTAACTCTTTGCCAGCATGGCCAAGATGGGAAACCTCTTTTAATTTTCCTTCCACCATTTCAGCGGATTTTCTTCCTTTGGAATAGCCTGCTCACTAAAATACATGTGTATCCCATTCCTCACAACTTCACTGTGAGTTTCTTGATCTTGGATGTTGTCATCCTCACCATTACTGTGGTGGTCATCTGAATCTGAACCTAACAAAGTGTCCAACAGAGACACTTGCCTCTTCTCTGAAAATTTCATGTCTGCACTGGCTGACTGTTGTTGCTCACATTGATGTTGATGTGTTTGCTCTTCCTCCTATCTTCTTTTCTCTTCAAGAGCAAGGGCTTGGACCTTGAGGGGAACTTTTAAACTGTCCTCTGCTGGCAGGAATTTTAGTTTGCGGAATCTGGGGTCCAGGGCTGCTGCAATAAGACATATATTTTTTCCACCATCATCTTTGAATTTAGTTTCCCGCTCCCATCTTGATGTCATCTCCTGTGCAGCAACACTTTGGAAAGCCTTGACTGCTGCTGTCTCGCAAATTGTATTCTGTATGGATTTCTGGAGGCCCTTTACCAGAGGAGGTAAAGCGGAACCAGTCACATAGGACTCTCCACTCAAGAAAACAGTGGCACACTCAAAAGGCCTCAGGACTTGTTCCACTTCCTCAAGTAAGCTCCACCGATCATGCTTTAAATCCAAGAAGCGCTTCCCTCGTGGTGTGACATCAGAATCGGAAAGAGTCACAGTCACAGGCCACCTCTGTTCAAGCAGGCGGCTGATCATGTGTAACGTACTGTTCCATCTTACGGATACATCATTTATTAGTGCATGCTCAGGGGTACCCATTTCTTGCTGCTTTGCTTTAAGCTGTGTAGTGGCCAGCTCACTTTTTTTTAAATGTTCCACAAGGCACTTTGCAGCCCTCAGTTGTCAACCATGCCCTGAGGGATCCCCAGATCAGCAAGACACTAACTGCAGTGTATGACCAGCACACCTGAGAGAAGAGATGCCATGATGCTCTTCTTCCAAAACACGCAGAGCAGCGACAACATTTGCAGCGTTATCATGGACAACTACATTTACATTGGCCATGGATATCTCAAACTTTTCAGCTGCCTTTTCCACCCAGTTAGCAATGTTTTCAGCTGTGTGTCGATCTTCAAGTGGCATAGTGGTCAGATTGTACGATGTAATATTCCAGTCTTCATTAATGACGTGGCATGTGACACCCAAGTATGCCTCTGTGGCAATACTGGTTCATGCGTATGTGGTGAGAGCTATTTTTGATTTCACATCTTTGAGTGACGCTTTCAATCTTTCAAAATTCTCCTCATATTTCTTCTCCATCAGCTTAGTGAAATGGGACCTGGAGGGAAGTGTGTATCCTGGGTAAAACGTGTGGATCATCTCACGAAATCCTTGACCGTCTACAATAGAAAGGAGTCTCATATCTTTTCCAATCATGTTGAGTATGCTATTGGTATGTGTAACGGCCATTTGGGGTGTGCAAACAGTGACATCCTTTTTATGAAAGAAGAACTCCTGTACACAGCTTTGCCTCTTCCTGAGAAAAAACAACAACACACAATAATTAATAACATTAGGAAGTAGGAACCAAGTTTAAAGCGGTGGTGCAGGAAGAAAAAAAAAGTCAGCAGCTACTAACAGTGTAGCTGCTGACTTTTAATAAGGACACTTACCTGTCCTACTCTCCCGCGATGTCGGTCCTGCCGCGGCGATCGATCGCTGCTGGCAGGCTCCCGGCTCCTCCATTCTGAGTAGGGGAAACAGGCTGTGAAGCCGTACGGCTTCACTGCCCGTTTCCTACTGCGCATGCGCCACTCGCACAGCGTTTTGTGAATGGGCGGCTTGCCTCCTGGGATACACACAGTTCCCAGAAGGCAGCGCGGCCCATTCACAAGAAGTGGAAGCGAAAGGAGAGCCACCGCGGATGGAGAAGAGGAACATTAGTGGCAGATTAGGGGACTTCCGCATAGCAACAGGCATTTAGGGTGAGTATGAAAAAAAAAAAAATTCTATTAATTTTATTTTTTTTATTTTTAGTGTGAAGATTTTTTCAGGGTGGACCTCCACTTTAACCAACATGAAATCTATGAATGCTCAATGCTAATTATGATTACAATATTAATTGCATTTCATCTAGTTGAAAAAGTTTCAGATATCCATGGCCAATGTTGTAGCTGCATAATGCTGCAGTGCAAATGTTGTCGCTGCTCTGCGTATTTTGGAAGAAAAGCATGGCATCTCTTCTCTCAGGTGTGCTGGTCAGATTGCAGTTAGTTGTCAACCATGCCCAGATCAGCAAGGCACTGAGGGCTGCCTTGTGAAACATTTAAAAAAAACGCGAGATGGCCACTACAAAAAAGCAATTAGCAAAGCACACAGCACAGCAACAAATGGGTACCCCTGAGCATGCACTAATAAATGATGATAATTACTAGCATATATTAATTAATCTTTCTTGACCAAAATACAATTGTACTAAGTACTTACAAAGATGGCTCGTCTGAGGTCGGAGAGCGCCAGGATGTTTTCTTTTGAGGTGCTCGTGCATCACAGTTGTGCTGCCGTGGTACGCCATTTCGTTTTTGCAAAGGGAACAAAGGACCATTTTATCTGGCCTCGGTCTAAAGAATTCCCATACCTTTGAAAGTCGTGGTCAGGCTTTTCGTGCTACACTGGTACTTTCTCCATTCCCAGGAGCAGCATCCGCCATTACCCGCGAGATGATGAGACAGCAAGATGACGGTGTGACGCGTTGACGCCTTTCACGCACGTCGACGTATTTTCGTAGTCGACGTAAACGATTACGTCGACGCGTCGTGGCAGCTCTAGTTCACACTGTCGTTTTCGGGTTTCTTCACCCTTTTTTTTTCTGTGGGTTAGCATCTCTGTTTTGCTATGTTGTTGCTCACCCCTCAGTTTATTGCTTTGGAACATCTCATAGTCTATGAATACAAGCCCGTGTCCTGTACTGTATTAAGATAATGTGAAATGTTGATTATGTAAATACCTTATCTTAGAGTGCAGTACAGAACACAGGCCCCCTGCCTTCTGTGGTCAATCCATATTGCTTGTGTGAAAATTGGAGTCTCACAGTATGGATGGGGTTATATGAGCATGGGCTAGGGGCAGTCCTAACAGTTTATTTTTTCCAGTGTCCAATCACCTGAAGGTAGCCTGAATAAAACCCATGGTCTATGAATTTAAGCCCTATGTCCTGTACTGTACTCATAGAACAGGAATTTACAGGCAAGTCAAAACTATCTTTTGAATTGGGAATAATTACAGGAAAATATTTTGATCACCCCCAAGATATTTAGGTGGAAAAACAATACCGGTTTGTAAAATCTGTTAGCATATCATCACACTAATTAAAAAAAAAATTTGTTCAAGTGCATGTTCTTAAATCAAAAAGTACCTTCTGTTGCTCTCAGCATCCTCCAAATTCTTTTTCTTCACTGCTTGTTCCAAACAAACGGAAGTGAGGGGGGGGGGGGAAATGAGAGGTTCTGGAGCATGTGGAGGATGTTACAAGGTGGCAGAAAAACATTTTAAGGAACGGTTTTATAAAAGAAAATTGTAGTGGATGTGTATGGATTATTTTTGGAGAATAACGATAGCATTTAGTGTCACTCTAAGATAAGATCAAGTCAAGTTGACAAGGGCACAGTTTTGCACGACTGCAAATTTTTCATGGGTTTGTGATTGCTAAAAATCCCTGATTGTTTCAGCTCCTAAAACTAGTGCTGGATGCCAGCTATCCTGAAATGGTTTCAGCTCCTGAACCTAGTCCTGGATGCCAGCTATCACAAAATGGTTTCAGCTCCTGGACCTAGTGCTGGATGCCAGCTTTCACAAAATAGTTTCCGCTCCTGAACCTAGTGCTAGATGCCAGCTATCCCAAAATTGTTTCAGCTCCTGAACCTATTGCTGGATGGCAGCTATCCAGAAAGGGTTTCAGCTCCTGAACCTATTGCTGGATGCCAGCTATCACAAAATAGTTTCAGCTCCTGAACCTAGTGCTGGATGCCAGCTATCCCGAAAGGGTTTCAGCTCCTGAACCTATTGCTGGATGCCAGCTATCACAAAATAGTTACAGCTCCTATACCTATTGCTAGATGCCAGCTTTCACAAAAAAATTTCAGCTCCTGAACCTAGTGCTGGTTGCCAGCTATCCCAAAATGATTTCAGCTTCTGAACTTATTGCTGAATGGCAGCTATCCTGAAATGGTTTCAGCTCCTGAACCTAGTGCTGAATGGCAGCTGTCCCAAAATGGTTTCAGCTCCTGAACCTAGTGCTAGATGCCAGCTATCACCAATAGTCAGCAGTTCTAGCCTGCACCCCAGCTGGGACAGGAGACAACCACTGATTTCTGGTGCCATTTTAAAACAGAATGCGGGACTCAAGTGCTTAAATATAATTTTCATTTTTGCTTTTGGGTGGACTTTGCCTGTAGATTCATTCACTTGCGCCTGAACTCTGCATAATTTTATTTACTACTGTTTTCCTTTTGTAAGTGGTGCAGTACGTTTGCTGATGAGTTTCCATGGTTCTTCTGATGAAGCTCTTCTCCCCCCTAGTGATTGGTTTGTTTTCTCAGCAGCCTGTCATCTTTGAGATCTAATGATGAGTAAGCAGACCAATCATGTTAAATATCTGCACACAGAATATGTTTTTAAGAGACAATGTGCTCCAGCTTCAAGAGACAAATTAGACACAAGTAGCAGCTGTAAGCAGAAACCCTTTTAGACTATGTCATAGATTAAATTCTAGTTTTATTCAAGTTTTTTTTTCTTTTCTGTTTGAATTTCTAAAATCACGCGTTAGCGGTTGCTAAACAGATGTAGAGGTAGGTGGTTTAATAAGAAAAAAGTTATTGTGTCTGAACCATGTATTAATACATTTTGCAATTTCAATAAACAAACCATTTTTATGATTTTTCAGAATTATATTTTTTTTATTGAAACAAGCATTTCCTCTACTCTACAGCAGGGGTGTCAAACTCATTTCCATTGTGGGCCTCATCAGCATTATGGTTTCCTTCAAAAGGGCCAATTGTATCTGTAAGACTATATAAATGCAACTATTCTTATTTATCATATTAAATGATTGCCTCGGCATTCGATTATTACTGGTTTTACTAATAACTTAAAGTGGTTGTAAACCCATTACTGTACAACCACTTTAACCTACATGTAAGCCTAGATTAAGGCTTACCTGTAGGTGCAACAAATATCTCCCAAACCTAAAAGGTTTAGGATATATTTGCAGAAATAGCGGGAGTGCGCCTGCGCCGTAGACATCGGGCGCAGGCGCACTGAGCGTGCCGCTTCTAACGGTGATCATGCCATTAGTGGCGGCACCCGCCTGCATGCACGGGAGTGACGACATCGCTGTTCCGGCCAGTCACAGCGCCGGAACAGCGATACCCAGAAGTCACTCCGGGTATCATGGCGGCAACGGAGGAGGTGACCAACGACCGCTGCGGGGGCTTCGATCTCAGGTAAGTAATTCATAATGAGCTAGTATGCTATGCATACTAGCTCATTATGCCTTTATCTTGCAGGGTGTTTTTTATATGTTATTTTTTAGAGAGGGTTTACTTCCTCTTTAAGACTAGGTGCTGGTTTGCACCTGCTCTTCACAGCTTGAGCAGATGTCCAGGACACCCCCTCCTTACATCAGATGTCATGAGCCCCCCACCCTCCTTTACATCAGATGTCAAGAGCCCCCCACCCTCCCTTACATCACAGTACACCCCCCTTACCTTGTGTTGCTGCTGGCAAGAAGCTGGGAGCGCAGCTGGAAAGCAGAAGGTGTGGGGGTCTGGAGTCGGCTGAATGCTGAGACGAGTGGGTGCTGCTGCTCCACAGAGAAGTGCAGGATCTGTAGTAGTTCTGTCCTCCTCTCTGCTGCCAACTGCCGAGGGGGGTGAAGAGACGATCCTCTCTATAGCTGTATGGAGAAGTGCAGGATCTGGTGGAGGAGTTCTGTTCTCTCTGCTGCAGACTGCTGAGACAAGGGGGTGCCGAAGCTGCAGGAGAGGTGCGAGGGCCACATGAAATGGCCTGGCAGGCTAGATTCAGCCACAGGCCTTGTGTTTGACACGTGATTTACAGTAAAATATGCTAATATCCATCATTGAAGGATTTACATAACCAGCAACATTAACACCTGCTCTACACAATTCAGAATTTGATGAAAGGGAAATAATCGTGATATAGATGTGTCGCAGCACAAGCTCTTACTAGAAACAACTGGCTGTACTTCTCTGGCACCCATGTACTGAAACAATGCTGTTTCACTGTTCCCTGACTGCCTCATCAATCCCTTAGCTAATCAGTTTTAATTAAAGTCCAATTGACACTTCACTGTACAATTGCTAAATACATTCCAGGGGCATCAAAACGAAAGGTGTGCAAAGTCTCAGGCTGAAAAACAAAGCTGTTCCCTTGTCAGCATGCCACAGAGAAGCATACTTAAAGCGGAGGTCCACCCTAAAAAAAAGAAAAGACATAAAAATGCTCCAAAAAAATAAAAATGTTTTTACTTACCAGAAATGGCTGTTTCTAGGCAGATCTTCCTAATCTGCCTCGTCCTAGTCTGCGGCTGGTCTTCATTCTTGTCCTCCTCGCGTTGTCTTCTGAGGAATGGGCGCGCTGTCTTCTGGGAACTGTGTGTATCCCAAAGAACAGCCGCCCATTCATAAAAGCGAGGATGGCGGGAGCTGCCAGGATCGAGGGATCGGCCTCGGGGGGGGCCAACATCGCGGGCCCCTAGGACAGGTAAGTGTCCTTATTAAAAGTTAGAAGCTACAGTGTTTGTAGCTGCTGACATTTAAAAAAAAATTGCGGCTGGAGCACCGCTTTAACCACTTCCCTACCGAGCCAAGTGAGTGAGCCTGCATGGTTGGCCCAGAGTAAGCTGGTTGCTCTGGAGGCACTGGGCAGGAGGGAGGGGCCAGGAGCGCTAATGGGGGACCCGAGAAGAGGAGAATCCTGGGCTTCTCTATGCAAAACCACTGCACAGAGTTGGCAAGTATAACATGTTTGATATTTTAACCCCTTTGCACCTATGCTATAGCTGAAATACGGCTATAGCATGGGCCTTAATTACAAGGAGGGTGTCCATGTACATACTCCTGTGCATGAGCTGCCCGGTACGCTCTGTGATCAGCGAGTCAATGAGACTCGACTGATCATAGATTAAAGTAAGTGGCCGATCCCCACCCCTTATCACGTGATCAGCCGTCAGCCAATGATGTGATGTAAACAGAGCTGGTAATCTGCTATTTTTTTTCCCTTACACTGACAGCATGAGGAGAAAAAAAAACCTGATCCCCGGCTTCTGTCAGATGGACATCGGTCCCAAACATGGAGAGCCGCCGCCTCATCTGTGCCACTTGCCATTGCCAATCAGTGCCACCTACCAGTCCTTATCAATGCTGCCAATCAGTGCATCCTCTTCAGTGCACGTCAATGAAGAAAAATGGTTTTTCAACATTTTTTGTTTAGCAAAAAATAAAAATCGAAGTAGTGATTAAATACCACCAAAAGAAAGCTCTATTTGTGTGAAAAAAATGATAAAAATTTATTTTGGGTACAGTGTAGCATGACCGCACTATTGTCATTCAAATTGTGACAGCATTGAAAGCTGAAATTGGCCTGGGCAGGAAGTGGGTTTAAGTGCCCAGTAGGCAAGTGGTAAAGAGAGGAACACCAAGACTTTAGCATCACTAAGTCCATCAGATGATTCCTGTGTGATTCAGCAAAATGCCTAGGAACACAGCTTGACTTACTAAAACTGGAGTTTGCAAAAATCTAGAAACCAATAAGCTTCCAGGTTTTTATTTTTTTGTCAAAGCTTAATTGAACAAGCTGAAGTTAGAAGCGGATTGGCTACTATGCACAGTTGCACCAGATTTTGCACTCTCCAATTTTAGTAAATCAACCACATTGTTTTGTATTTCCATCTTCTACAAACCTCCAGTGTTCGCTGAAGCGTGTGTGTGGGATCCTACTGGTTCTCCATCAGGGTTGCCAACTTTCAGTAAATTTACAAACAGTTTGTAAAATCCATAATTGTTTCATCTGTCCATCAATGTCAATTACGGACATGCAGCCTACATGTCCGCAATGGACATTCAAGGACAGATGCAAAAAGTACAGATTTTACAAACGGTTTGTATATTTACTGAAAGTTGGCAACCTTGTTCTCCATACATACAGGAGACTACAAACGGGGATGTGAGACAATGGATGACATACCGTATTTTTCGCTCCATAAGACGCACCTGACCATAAGACGCACCTAGATTTTAGAGGAGGAAAATATAAAAAAAAAAAACTTGAACCAAATGGTGCACTAAAATATTTAATAAAGTATAACAGAATAATATTTCTACACTAACAACTAATGCAAGGGGGCACCCTACACTGATCCCCAATTTAACTGGGACATTTACATGACCTCAATACAACAGGAGTATTTGCATATTTAGACATTTACACTGACCAGTAATGTAAATGGTGTATTTACAGTAACCCCCTCCCCCATCTCTCTACTAATCTCTGCATTCTTATCTCCCTCTCAGTACAACTCTGCCCCTCTAACTCATCTGCTAACCTCTGTCCCCCAAACCCCTCATCTTCTAACATCTGCACTCCAACCCTTCCTTCCCATTCAACTCTGCAGCCTCTGCACCTCAAACCCCCCTCTTTGATCCCCTCTACATGCCCCCTATATTCACCTGTATGCTGTTCACACCTTCTAGGTGGGCGGCATGCAGAGGTGCGGGCGTAATTAGCATATGAATCGCGGCGGCCGGCCTCATTAACATAACAATGCCCGCGCAATTTACATATCAATGCCGATCCTGTGGGGGTTAAATACAGAACAATACCCTTTTGTTTCTCTCCCAGTAGCAGCTGAAAGCATTAGAGAAACAGGATCTAGCTGGGGCAGAGTGATGCATAGGGCATCGTTCTGCCGTGGAAACGATCCCCCTATCAGCGGCTCTCCTGATTAGTATTCGCTCCATAAGACGCACACACATTTCCCCCCGTTTTTTGGGGGATAAAAAGTGCGTCTTATGGAGCGAAAAATACGGTACTTTGAAGAACAGTTCTGAAAGGATTGGATGGTCTTGCCCTTCCCCACAAAGGATTTTTGACCAAGTGAAGCAAGTTTAGATATTTTTTCTTTTTACATTGGAACATACCATTGAGATTTCCTATTATAATCAAGTTTTTTTTTTTTTTTACAGGTTGGAACTTTGCTAGGGGCTTTTCTGTATGAAAATGTAGGCCTACTATTAATGCATGACACTAAATGGGGTTCTTGCAAAAAGGTTGAGCCAGTATTTGGCAAAAACCTTCTCAATCCCGATTGTGATATTGAGTGATAGACCTAAATGTGGAATCCTCTCTTCCCCTTCTCCACCAGGCGAGATGCAGGCTATTCTTTGTCAGATCATTCTTTTTTTTTTATTATTAAACTATATTGTATATAGCCTTCATCCCTAGTGAAATTTTGCCTCAGCCTGCAGAATTGACTTTTTAGGATGTTTTGCACTCGTCTGGGATGATGGCAACTTGTATAATGAAAGTATTCGCAGATGTGGGCTTTAAATAATTATTGGCTACAATAGTACCCTCCAAGTGACTAAATTATCTTTCACCTTCGTCTGTGATGCCATGTGCCTTTTTTGGCCTTGAATTTAAAGTCATTCTGATTGCACCAGGCTACACAATCTACTACAGATGAAGATGGACCGTCCCAAACAATGTCATCTATACAGTATAGCAACCATAACGATGTTGGCAGCATAGGGATTAATGTTCCATATATAATCGGAGCTTCCATAATTCCATTGTGAGATTGGGAATCCACATCGCTTCCGGCTATGCCATAGTTGTGCCGGGTTGTACGTGCCTTGAAAAAGTATTCACACCTCTTGAAATTTTCCACATTTTGTCAGGTTACAACCAAAAATGTAAATGTATTTGTGTTGGTCTACAACATAAAATCCCAATAAAAGTGGCACATAATTGTGAAGTGGAAGGAAAATGATAAATGGTTTACAAAAACTTTATAGAACCCCCTTTCGCTGCAATTACAGCTGCAAGTCTGTTTGGGTATATCTACCAGCTTTGCGCATCTAGAGTGACATTTTTGCCCATTCTTCTTTTCTGTTCAGACGCTCTCCATCCAATCTGACAGAGCTTGAGCTATTTTGCAATTTTCAAGTCTTCCCCCAGATTCTCAATTGGATTTAGGTCTCGACTTTGACTGGACCATTGTAATACATGAATATGCTTTGATCTAAACCATTACATTGTAGCTCTGGCTGAATGTTTGGGGTCGTTTTCCTGCTGGAAGACGAACCTCTGACCCAGTCTCAAGTCTTTTGCAGACTCAAACTGGTTTTCTTCTAAGATTGCTCTGTATTTGGCTCCATCCATCTTTCGATCAACTCTGAACAGCTTCCCTGTCCCTACTGAAGAAAAGCACCCCCACACCATAATGCTGCCACCACCATGTTTCACAATGGGGATGGTGTGTTTGGGGTGATGTGCAGTGTTAGTTTTCCACCACACGTAGACTTTAGACACAAAACTAATTGCACTCCTGTGACCCTTAGGAGAAGCTCAGGCTGGACTTCTCCTTTAAAACAAAAAAGGTCCAGATGATCTGGAAAAGCCCATAGAGTATCTGCCAGGATCAGGCTAGAATACCACATCTGCGTGGGCCAATATGGAGCTATAAGGGTCACCAAAATACCCTCCATCTCAAACCTATGGATTTGATAAGGAAGGAGTTTCAGAGAATGAAAGGCAGCACTGATCCCATAGGCATAGAGCCACCATAGCATGCACTGCTTCCACCAGAGCTTCTCTGTACCTGATATCAAACCTGTCCAGTGTTTTGAACCTGGAAACTAGGGGGTCCTCCTCCTTTCCTACACTTGGAGGTGTTCCAGGACCAGTGTCAAACACTCCCCTGGAGCTAGGCGCTGCAAGCTGAGGAAGTTTCCCTGCCAATTTTCCATGACTGGGATGTAATCAGAGACAAGACTATGTAAAGTTCTGTCCAAGACAGAATTATTTCTCCGCTTACTGGGGCAAGACGTCTGGTTCTTTCCTGATGTACACTACTGACACTAACACTGACTGGATCCTTATTGGAAGACCCTCTAGTTAGCCACTGACACCAATGCAGGAGGTTATGATTGCAGCCACAGGCACTAATGCAGGGAGTTATTATTGTGGCCACTGACACCAAAGCTGGGAATTACTATTAAGCCTCATTCACATGTGTTTGCCCACAATGGGACACACAGGTGTTTCATGCATACCTGTGCAGGTCCTATTCATGTCAACTGAGACGCAGCGGCTGCACAGACAGCACCCACAAAACTGTCAAATTGGGAGCAGCAGCTGTTTTTTTTGTACTCCTGCTTACTCTTTAGCATGCACAAAAACACAGCAGGGTTGCAATTTTCAGGCAATGAGGTGGGCTGCCCAACTTAACGAAATGTAGTTACATAGTTAGTCTGGTTGAAAAAAGACAAGTCCATCTAGGTCAACCAATACTTCAATGCACAAAAACTAGCTACGGTTCATCTTCTATATCTTAGCAGTTGTTGATGACTGCAGTAAAGGAAGCTACTAGCATAGGTATAATAATAAGATAATAAAAATATGGAATACCAAGCATGAGAAAAAATGAAAAGGCACCTAAGCTCCGTCTTAAACCTGTATGAACTTGTTGGGACATCCTATTCCAAAACCATAGACGTTGTTATGGCTGCAAATGATGTACAGTGGAACCTTGGATTGCGAGTAACGTGGTTAACGAGCGTTTCGCAATACGAGCACTGTATTTCGATTTGTGAGTGTTGTCTCGCAAAATGAGCAGGATTCAGGCCAAAGTCTCCCTGACAATTTTCCATGAGGCCTGAGGTGGGGGGGCCGAGTGGAACCGAACAGCGCCGATGGCAGCCATTCGGAAATGCTTGGAAAGACACGGAAATACTCAGTTTCCGAGCCTTTCCGAGGTTTGCTGTGGTGTCCTTGGGCCTTTCCGGCCGTTTCCGAGGCTCTCCGTCTCCCCCCCACCTCTGGCCGCATGCGGTATTGCATGCCATTGAAGTCAATGCGGAACAAATTATTTTTGTTTCCATTGACTTCAATGGGGAAACTCACTTTGATATGCGAGTACTTTGGATTACGAGCATTCTCCTGGAACGGATTATGCTCGTAATCTGAGGTTCCACTGTACTTCATAATAGTCTACACCAGTGGTCTACAAACTATGACCCGTTGATTACCTATATCCGGTCCCTGAGGCATTATTCCTGCCACTTACAACAGGGCAGACTTTCCAACAAAAATGGGGCACTATTCCTTCCAACGATACTATTTCTCCTCTAATACCACAGATCGGGTATTGTTCAGTACCACTGGGCACAGTTCAGCCCTTCTAAAGTCTGAACGCCTTTCCTTTAGAAAGTTTGGTGACCCCTGTTCTACATTATTCTGGGAATGCTTTCCGTAAGATTTTGGTGTGTCTGAATTTGTGCCCAGTCCCTCACAAATGGTCCTTTGGCTGAATGATGCTGGATGAGAAGACCTGGCTTACAACCGACATTCAAATTCATTCCAAAAGGTATTTGGTAGGGATACGGTCTGAGCTCTGTGCAGGCCACTTGAGTTCCTCCACACCAAAACCATAGCTTTTGAAGCTGGCTTTGGGCACAGTCATGCCGGAACAGAAAAGTCCTTCCCAAAAATTGTTCCCACAAGGTTGAAAGTGCATAAATGTCTAAAATGCCTTTTGTATGCTGTAGCTGGAAACATCTGGACACAATCATCTGAAGGAATGCCCACATTAGACCATATAGTGTAGATAATATGGTCAAATATCCATAAATGTCTTTTTCACTGAAATATGTTCACATCAGACCACACAGTCAGTCAACTAGCATTTTCAGGAGCTTGGCAGTGGCATCTACTGGATTTCTCTCGTGACAAGTTACATGTATGCCTACACAAGACCAGCACAAAATACTTCTTGGACATCAATCTTATTTTATTAACGAAGGGTCATACACATGATCAGATCTACTGAACAACAGGTGTATATATATTATATATATTTAGATTTATACATAGCTTTACATCATCATCAAATGTATAAAAGAAATGTATTCATTGTGTTGTACAAATAACATACTGTTAAATATTTAATAGTATAAAGCAGAAAAAAAAAAAGAAGAAGATCGTACTCGTACCATTGAGCCATCCAACTGTGAAAACTAAGACAAAATAAATTAATTAAAAAGGTAAGTACCTTTGTAAAACCTTGGATTTCTTCGTTAGTGACCCGATCCAGATTTTGCATATCTGCTACAAATAAGTGTTACCTGGAATAATATAATACATACAGTACATACTCAAATTGTAGTAGCTTGCCCATAGATATAGTTGCCTGACCAGCACAAAAGAAAATCACTGAGAAGGCTGGCCGGCTACTCTTCAGGGAGCAATCCCCCACCCACCCACATACCTCCCCCCATGATAAGTAGGACCACTCTCGTTCTGCCACACCCTTTCAAAGTACATGCTCATCTAGTAGCCTGCATACACCCAACGCGGTATCCTGGCCTAGGGCAACAAGGCCCAGGCCTAGGGCGGCACTTTGCAGGGGGGCAGCACAGAAAGAGTCCCCGCCGGCTTGTGCTACACTGTTAGTGTAACGCAAGCTGCTTCTAATTTTGAGTGTCCTATTGTCCTGGACCACAAACCTTCCTCACTGTGCTACGTGTTTCTGCTGCACCATTGGCATGGTTATATCTTCTTAGTCCTCTCCATAAAATTATCAGAAATTTGTGCTTAAAGTAGAACTATAGGCAACACTTTTTATTTTTATTTTGGATAGAGAAAGGGAGGGTTACAGCCCCTGTCAGTTTATTTTTTTACCATCCCTGTCCCATTGCAGAGATTTCCCTTCACTTCCTTCCCCATAGCCAAACAGGAAGTGAGAAGAAATCTATGCAAATTAAGGGAATCCAATGCCCCACCCCAGGCCTAAGAGCTAGTGTCCCCACTCGAAGAGGGGTGGGTCTTAAACAGAAAAGGGTGTGACCTTGACAGGAAGGGGTGGGTCATATTTAAATTAGAGGCTGCACAAGTTTAGTCAGGCCTAGGGCAGCACAAAACCTAAATACACTACTGCATACACCCAACCTCCCAATAGCTTGAGAGGGCTTGAGCCTACACGGGTCTGAGGACTCGCCTGACAGTGGAGGAGCCTGGCTATTGGGTGGTCAACCAGCCAGCACTATACAGTGGGGGAAGTCAAATGCCCCATTCATGCCTGGAGTATATCACTTCACTGAGGCAGGTGAAACAATTCAATTTAAGACCCCACTGAAGCCTCAACCCAAATGTTACAGATAAGTCAGTGTGAGCAAGATTTTACATTTCCCATGTCCTTAACCACTTAACGACCGCCCACCGCCGATTTACGTCGGCAGAATGGCACGGACAGGCAGAATCACGTAGATCTACGTGATCGCCTTTGTGCAGTTGGGGGGTCCATCCGGACCCCCCTTCACTGCAGTGAGCGGCCGTTAAGTGTTCGGGAGCGATCAGGCATGAGGGGGGGGGGGCGCTCGATTCCGCCCCCCCCCCTCGCGATCGCTCCCGGCCAATGAAAATGCTTCCTCCGCCATGTGATGTAAACAAGGCTGGAGGAAGTGATGTCATCTCCCTCGCCGCGGTCTTTCCGTTCCCGGCGCCGAGCAGAGAGGAAGCAGGTTAGTGCACTAACAGTCCACTGACACGTAGGTACACATAGGCACACAAATCACCCCCCAGTCACCCCCAGATCACCCCCCAGGTCACCCCAAAGCCCCCAATCACAGTGTCACTGATTGCAGTGATCATTTATTTTACTGATCACTGCATTTAGTGTCATCTGTGATTGTAAAAAGTTGCAGGGCAGTTAGGATTAGGCCCCTTTAGGTCCAGGGTAGCCCCCTAACCCCCCCTAATAAAGGTTTAACCCCTTGATCACCCCCCAGGTAACCCTTTCACCCCCTAACTTCAGCGTCACTAAGCGATTGTTTTTCCGATCGCTGTATTCGTGTCGCTGGTGTTTTAGATAGGCAGTTATTTTTTTTTAGGTTCGCCGCAGGTTTTTATTAGTGTCAGGTACCCCCATATATTATTTTAACCCCCTGATTGCCCCTAGAGTTAACCCTTTCACCAGTGATCGCCGTATAAGCGTCACTGGTGTCACTGGTTAGCCAGTAAGTTATTTAGTTATTTAGGTTACCCGTCAGGTTTTTATATAGTGTCAGGTACCCCCATATTTAACCTAATAAAGATTTTAACCCCCTGATTGCCCCTAGTTAACCCTTTCACCAGTGATCACCATATAAAGGTTACGGGTGACGCTGGTTGATTAGTTTGCTTTTTATAGCATCAGGGCACCCGCCGTATATAACCCAATAAAGGTTTAACCCCCCTGATCGCCCGGCGGGTGAGATCAATTAGGTTTTAGCGCCAGAGAGGGTCTGCGTCGCCCCAGGCAGTGTTAGGTTAGTGACAGTAACGCTAACACCCACGCGCAAAGCATACACCCCCCTTAGTGGTATAGTATCTGATCAGATCAGATCAGATCTATACTAGCATCCCCAGCGGTTTAGGGTTCCCAAAAACGCAGTGTTAGCGGGATCAGCCCAGATACCTGCTAGCGCCTGCGTTTAGCCCCTCCGCCCAGCCCAGCCCAGCCCAGCCCACCCAAGTGCAGTATCGATCGATCACTGTCACTTACCAAACACAACACACATAACTGCAGTGTTCGCAGTGCTTGGTTTTTGGGGCCCTGTACGTGGCTAGGCTCCCAAAAAGTCCCACACATGTGGTATCCCCGTACTCAGGAAAAGCAGCAGAATGTATTTTGGGGTGCAATTCCACATATAACCATGGCATGTGTGAGCAATATATCATTTAGTGACAACTTTTTGTACATTTTTTTTTTCTTTTTGTCATTATTCAATCATTTGGGACAAAAAAAAAATATTCAATGGGGTCAACATGCCTCTCAGCAAATAGCTTGGGGTGTCTACTTTCCAAAATGGGGTCATTTGGGGGGGTTTTGTGCCATCTTGGCATTTTATGGCCTTCAAAACTGTGATAGGTAGTGAGGAGTGAAATCAAAAATTTATGCCCTTAGAAACCTTGAAGGCGGTGCTTGGTTTTTGGGGTCCCGTACGCGGCTAGGCTCCCAATAAGTCCCACACATGTGGTATCCCCGTACTCAGGAGAGGCAGCAGAATGTATTTTGGGGTGTAATTTCACATATGCCCATGGCATGTGTGAGCAATATATCATTTAGTGACAACTTTGTGCAAAAAAAAAAAAGTTTGTCATATTCCCGCAACTTGTGGCAAAATATAAAATATTCCATGGACTGAACATGCCTCTCAGTAAATAGCTTGGGGTGTCTACTTTCCAAAATGGGGTCATTTGGGGGGGGTTTGTGCTATTTTGGCATTTTATGGCCTTCGAAACTGTGATAGGTAGTGAGGAGTGAAATCAAAAATTTGCGCCCTTAGAAATCCTGAAGGCGGTGCTTGGTTTCCGGGGTCCCGTACGTGGCTAGGCTCCTAAAAAGTCCCACACATGTGGTATCCCCGTACTCAGGAGAAGCAGCAGAATGTATTTTGGGGTGCAATTCCACATATAACCATGGCATGTGTGAGCAATATATCATTTAGTGACAACTTTTTGTAATTTTTTTTTTTTTTTTTGTCATTATTCAATCACTTGGGACAAAAAAAAAAAATATTCAATGGGCTCAACATGCCTCTCAGCAATTTCCCTGGGGTGTCTACTTTCCAAAATGGGGTCATTTGGGGGGGTTTTGTACTGCCCTGCCATTTTAGCACCTCAAGAAATGAGATAGGCAGTCATAAATTTAAAGCTGTGTAAATTTCAGAAAATGTACCCGAGTTTGTAAACGCTATAACTTTTGCGCAAACCAATAAATATACGCTTATTGACATTTTTTTTACTAAAGACATGTGGCTGAATACATTTTGGCCTAAATGTATGACTAAAATTGAGTTTATTCGATTTTTCTTATAACAAAAAGTAGAAAATATCTTTTTTTTTCAAAATTTTCGTTCTTTTTCCATTTATATCGCAAAAAATAAAAATCGCAGAGGCAATCAAATACCATTAAAAGAAAGCTCTATTTGTGGGAAGAAAAGGACGCAAATTTAATTTGGGTACAACATTGCATGTCCGCACAATTTACAGTTAAAGCAGCGCAGTGCCGAATCCCAAAAACAGGCTTGGTCCTAATGGCCCGAAATGGTCCGGGGCTTAAGTGGTTAAAGCATACACCTTTTTATTTTCATTTCTCTTATGGGTAAATAATTGGATGCCAAGTTTTCCTCTGGCCGTAGCAACAGAGGATCCCTGTTCTTGAAGCAACTTCCATCCCCTAAGGTCCAAGGTACTTCTTTGATGCCTGTGTGGTAGTATTAAAGATGTGCACAATGAAAAAATTATGCTTTCAGTTTCATTCATTAAAGTGGAGTTTCCACCAAAAATACAAATTAGCATTATTGTGCATATAATAGGCTAAAAAAAAAAAACATTTGACATTTTTTTTTTCTTTAACTCACCTGGAAGTACCTGTTGCTCTGCGGTCCCATGAAATCTGCCTTGTGAATCACCTCGGATTCTGACATCAACTCCCTCAGCTCCCTACTACTCCTGGGAATGTGTGTCATCATTTCCCAGGATGCAGTGCGCTTCCCGTATGGCTAGAATCACTCGTCAATACAATCCAGGAAGTAAATGCTTGTGGGCTTCACATGCCCACAAGCAAAATGAAAACTTCAGCAAAGATTTTTTTAAAGTCTTTTTATGCAGTAACTCGGCAGCGGTTTTTAAAATAGTAAGTCATCTTATATGTACCACTGTGTTGAATGCTGAAATAACATGCTTTTAACCACTTCCCTACCCGCCCATAGTCAAATGACGTCCACAGATGGGATCTCCCATCCTGGGTGGACGTCATATGACGTCCTGGGCTTTGTGGGGGGATATCTGAATGATGCCTGCAGCTAGAGGCATCATTCAGATATCCTTCTGTTCTGCTGACAATTCTGTGCGCGTCCGCCGCCATCCGTTCTGTGCGCTTCCGCCGCTTGATCGTTCTTATAGGCGGCGGGAGGGGACATCCCCCCCTCCCGCCGCCATCCGGTGCATCTCTGGGCTCTCCCGTGCCATCGGGGGCCTGGAGAATGAATCGTCCGGCGCCGGAGGTGAACCATAGAGATGACTGGTGACCAGATGGTCACCAGTCATCTCTATGACCGTCGGAGGCCCGGACGCGATGTGATGACGTCACGCCCGGGTTCTCAGATGTAAACAAAGCCGCCATTTTTTTCACGATCTCATGCTTTCCAGCCTGGAGAAGAAATGAGGGGTCTTATTGACCCCGCATCTTTTCATAAAGAGGACCTGTCACACACCATTCCTATTACAAGGGATAAAAGTGATCCAAAAAAAAAAAAAAAAAAAGGGTAAAAATAAAAAAAATTAAGTAAAATAAAATAAAAAATAAAATTTAAAAAACGCCCCTGTCCCCGGTAGCTCGCGATCAGAAGCGAACTCACACGCAAGTCCCGCCCACATATGTAAACGCCGTTCAAACCACATATGTGAGGTATTGCTGCATGCGTTAGAGCGCGTGCAACAATTCTAGCACTAGACCTCCTCTGAAATTTTTTACAGGTTACCAGGTTAGAATTACAAAGCGTCGCCTATGGAGATTTTTAAGTACCGAAGTTTGGCGCCATTCCATGAGTGTGCGCAATTTAAAAGCGTGGCATGTTAGGTCACCTAATAGGTTCTCTTTATGGAGACACCCAAGATCTATTAGACCCTAGATGTATCCTCTCAAATCTACTGCAGCTGATGGAATACAGACCGTGTTCCATCAGATGCTTCCCCCCAGCACTGATTTCGAAGAATGACAGTTCCCGTCTGTGTACAGGAGCGAGGCTGAGCGGACAAAGGTCCGCTGATCTCCCACCACCCTTCCCAGTGATGCCCGCCATGACACCACTGGGCCCGCAGGTGGGACAGTGGAGCCCGGTAAACATGGTGGGGATGGCACCTTGCAGCGCCATTCTGGCGCCATAAGGCGGCTGCTTAAGCTGCCTTATAGTAGCGCAAGCCCTAACCAAAACCATATAATATGAGGGCAAACCAAAATACTTTCAATTTCAGGCAGGCCCTTGTACTACATAGTTAAAGGTAAATCTAAAGGAAATTGAAGAAGAAAAATGTATAATGTATGGACAGCTAAAGAGTGCTTCTCCTATTGCGTTTCTCCCTTATTACTGAATAATATTCTGCAGTGTTTCGACCACCGATGGAGCGTCCTTCATTAGGCAGAATGCCAGATGTACCTCGGTGATTCTGGAGCTGGCAAACTGCCAATGTGATATGGGTCTTAAAGGGTAACTCCACTTTTGTGGGAAAAAAATAATATAGCATATACAGTGGGTACGGAAAGTATTCAGACCCCCTTAAATTTTTCACTCTTTGTTATATTGCAGCCATTTGCTAAAATCAGTTCATTTTTTGTCCTCATTAATGTACACACAGCACCCCATATTGACAGAAAAACACAGAATTGTTGACATTTTTGCAGATTTATTAAAAAAGAAAAACTGAAATATCACATGGTCCTAAGTTTTCAGACCCTTTGCTCAGTATTTAGTATTTGCACCCTTTCGATCTAATACAGCCATGAGTCCTTTTGGGAAAGATACAAGTTTTTCAAACCTGGATTTGGGGATCCTCTGCCATTCCTCCTTGCAGATCCTTTCCAGTTCTGTCAGGTTGGATGGTAAACGTTGGTGGACGGCCATTTTTAGGTCTCTCCAGAGATGCTCAATTGGGTTTAAGTCAGGGCTCTGGCTTGGCCATTCAAGAACAGTCACAGAGTTGTTGTGAAGCCACTCCTTCGTTATTTTAGCTGTGTGCTTAGGGTCATTGTCTTGTTGGAAGATAAACCTTCGGCCCAGTCTGAGGTCCTGAGCACTCTGGAGAAGGTTTTCGTCCAGAATATCCCTGTACTTGGCCGCATTCATCTTTCCCTCGATTGCAACCAGTCGTCCTGTCCCTGCAGCTGAAAAACACCCCCACAGCATGATGCTGCCACCACCATGCTTCACTGTTGGGACTGTATTGGACAGGTGATGAGCAGTGCCTGGTTTTCTCCACACATACCGCTTAGAATAAAGGCCAAAAAGTTCTATATTGGTCTCATCAGACCAGAGAATCTTATTTCTCACCATCTTGGAGTCCTTCAGGTGTTTTTTTTAGCAAACTCCATGCAGGCTTTCATGTGTCTTGCACTGAGGAGAGGCTTCCGTTGGGCCACTCTGCCATAAAGCCCTGACTGGTGGAGGGCTGCAGTGATGGTTGACTTTCTACAACCTTCTCCCATCTCCCGACTGCATCTCTGGAGCTCAGCCACAGTGATCTTTGGGTTCTTCTTTACCTCTCTCACCAAGGCTCTTCTCCCCCGATAGCTCAGTTTGGCCGGATGGCCAGCTCTAGGAAGGGTTCTGGTCGTCCCAAACGTCTTCCATTTAAGGATTATGGAGGCCACTGTGCTCTTAGGAACCTTAAGTGCAGCAGAATTTTTTTGTAACCTTGGCCAGATCTGTGCTTTGCCACAATTCTGTCTCTGAGCTCTTCAGGCAGTTCCTTTGACCTCATGATTCTCATTTGCTCTGACATGCACTGTGAGCTGTAAGGTCTTATATAGACAGGTGTGTGGCTTTCCTATTCAAGTCCAATCAGTATAATCAAACACAGCTGGACTCAAATGAGGGCGTAGAACCATCTCAAGGATGATCAGAAGAAATGGACAGCACCTTAAATATATGAGTGTCACAGCAAAGGGTCTGAATACTTAGGACCAGGTGATATTTCAGTTTTTCTTTTTTAATAAAGCTGCAAAAATGTCAACAATTCTGTGTTTTTCTGTCAATATGGGGTGCTGTGTGTACATTAATGAGGAAAAAAAATGAACTTAAATGATTTTAGCAAATGGCTGCAATATAACAAAGAGTGAAAAATTTAGGGGTCTGAATACTTTCTGTACCCACTGTACAATTGCGACACAAGTCATATTGTAATTGAACGTTATTAAAAATGACCTTTCCTTTTCAATCAACAGCTCTGTAATTTTCTGTAAACTGCAATTTGGCTACCTGGCTGTACAGATCCGCCCCCAGAAATTGAATTTGCTGCTTGTGATTGGTTGATTTTTCCAGAAGTCTGCACTAAGATACAAATCAGATTTTTGGCATCCCCTGCAACAAAAAATTCATTTTTGGTGAGATACTCCCAAAGAGAAATCACGTCTAGAAGGATGCAGACCGACACTTTCCTCAGAGCCCTGCAAGTGCAGCAGCTGACTGATAATTATAAAATTACTCCAGAATAACAAAAAGGTAGGAATCTGCAACAAAGTTTGTTAAAAATTCCAGCAATGTACATTGATCACCCAGAGGGGAAATGTTTTCTTTCTCAACAAAAGTGGAGTTACTCTTTAAGGCATATCAACCTCCAAGAACATACATGTAATATATAGCAGCTTCTCAGTCCAAAGATGCAGTGGTTGCACTAGTTTTATTTCTTGCAGGCTTTTTCCCCCCCTTTATATTTATCTGGTGATCCTGCCAGTAACGGACTTGTTGTCCTTGTGTGACAACACTCGCCGCACTATAAAGAGATAGGGGGGGGGGAAGCACCACCCTAGGACAAGACTTGCAATACACATCTGCGAATGTTCATAGAAGGGTGAGCAGAGAGATAACCTTTTCAAGTCTTCTACTGCTCCTTTATTGTCCAATCAGTGACCAGGCTGTATTGCATAAGTTTGAGTCATCAGGCTGGCTGTGCAAATCTCAGGATCAGATGAACAGCGATATAAATCTTGCTCCATGTGAAACTGTTCTCATGTATTTGAACTGTGTATAGAACTGAATGGAGCTCCGCTTGAATGCCCTACCATTATAGCTGTTTGCTAAAAACAGCTGGCTGCTCCAGAGTTGTCTCTCAGTCATGTACTTATACAATTTCTACAGAAGCCATATTGTAATTTAATGTTATTTAAAAATTACCTTTCATTTTCAGCCTGCAGGGTGTTGTAATTTTCTGTGAAATTAAATGAAATATGGCAACCTGGAGGCCTTCTATATAGAGCTGGTGTACCGAACACCCACCCCCCCCCCCAGAATTGTCATTTCCTGCTTGGGTGAAGAACTCTGCACCAAGATACAAGTCGGGTTTTAGGCATCCTCTGCAAGAAAAATGAAAATTTTGGCAAGATACTCCCTAAGGGCTCATTACACTTGCTTCGGCTTCAACACACATTAACGGCTAGTTTACACTTGCTTTAAAACAAGGCTTCGGACATGCTTTGTTAAAGCTCTCTGAACACTAGTCAAAGCTCCTGTCACTAAATAAAATGGTTAGCTTACAGTCCTGTTTACACCTTGCTTTTGCATTGCTTTGCTTCAAAAATTATACCCCAAGTTGCTTTAGTCGGGCTTCAAAGCGTCTTCAAAGCCTCCATAGAACTCTATGGCAAAGCTCGCTCAAAGCCCTACCAAAGGCTCATCAAAGCCCCACCAAAGGCTCATCGAAGATCCACCAAAAGGCTCTTCAAAGCCCCAACAAAGCCTCATCGAAGCCCCAACAAAGCCTCATCGAAACCCCAACAAAGCCTCATCGAAACCCCAACAAAGCCTCATCGAAACCCCAACAAAGCCTCATCGAAGCCCCAACAAAGCCTCATCGAAGCCCCAACAAAGCTTCATCGAAGCCCCAACAAAGCCCCATCGAAGCCCCAACAAAGCCTCATCGAAGCCCCAACAAAGCCTCATCGAAGCCCCAACAAAGCCCCACCAAAGCCTCATCGATGCCCTACCAAAGCACCAAGCAAAAGCATGGTGTAAAACAGGACTGTAAGCTAACCATTTTATTTAGTGACAGGAGTTTTTTTTACTGGCATTCAGAGAGCTTTTACAAAGCCTGTCCGAAGCCATGTTTTGAAGCAAGTGTAAACTAGCCCTAAGGGTTAAGAGGCAGAGGTGGAATAAAGGGTCTGATAAGACTGCAGTAAGACCAAAAAGTTCAAGTTCAAAGTACTTATGTTTGCAAATCCAACCGGCTAGAACAGTGGTCTTCAAACCGCAGCCGGGGGGTTCAGATTTGGTCCTTTGCTTGCCTTTATTTGGCCCTTGGGGCACTATTCCAACTCCATTCCCCCTACTGACACCATCCATGGGGCACTATTCATCTCACTAATAATAATGGGGCACTATTCCTCAAAACCAAGCATGCGGCACTGATGGGGCATTTTCTTCCACCACTGGCCACAGTCTGCCCCCACCCCCTAAATCCTGAAGGACACCAAACTAGCCCTTTGCTTGTAAATTTTGGCCTTGTTCTAGCACAGTGGTCTCCAATTTTGCCAAAAAGAATGGAAAACCATTGAAGGATCCAGCAAAGCTGATACGGCATAGATTTGTATCTGCAACCAAAGGTGATTCGAGGAGTAAAGAGGGTGAACATTTATGTAACCAACAAATTACTTTTATAGAGAGAATTTAATGAATGAGTATGGCTACAACAGAGGGATAGAGTGCGGAGCTTAAGGTGGTATTAAACCCCAAAACCAAAAATGTAACAAATTGCAGCTTACCAATCATCATGGTGGCTGCATTCATTTTTTTTTTTTAGGCTCTTCCCCTCTGTTTTCACCTGTGATCTGGTCAGCAACATCCCTCTAGAGTGGGGGCACTCTAATACAGAAGGTGTGAGTACAGCAGCATTATCAGTCTAGGGGGGCTGGGATCAAGATGTACCAGCAGATTTGGATATACTAACAAATTGAAGCCACATTTAAGTGCAAGATCTGGTGTCTTATGCCTTGTACATGCGATCGGATTTTCCGTCCCGATAGACGGATTTCGTTTTTCCGTTCAAGCTGTCTTGCATACACACTGTCACACCAAATTCCGACCGTCAAGAACGCGGTGACGTACAACACTACGACGAGCCGAGAAAAATGAAGTTCAATGCTTCCGAGCATGCGTCTACTTGATTTTGAGCATGCGTGTTTTTTTTCTCCGTCGGAGTTCCATGCAGACGAACGGGACTTCCCATAGAAATTGTTCTCCAACTCCGTCAGAATTTCAGACGGAAAAAGTCAGATAGGGCATACACACGGTCGGAATATCCGATTAAAAAATTAAATCGGAAAGATCAATACAAAAATGTAATATATTGCAACTTACCATTCCCTACATATAGGGGCATCATTCGTTTTCATTTTTAGGCTTTTCTTCCTGGTGATCCTGCCAGTAACACACTTCTTGTCATGGTACAACAATGCTCACTCACTCACCCTACTGGATCAGGACAACAGAAACTATAGGACTTAACTACTGGATCCTCCTCCTGTCCTCCTACCCATGAAATAATGGGCAAGGTCCCATAGTCCTTAGAATAATGTAGCCCATATTAGTCACCAGGGCCGCCATCAGGAATTTTGGGGCCCCTTGCACAGCTTCAGGCATGGGCCCCCTGGAGCAGAGGAGAACCGGGGGGGTGCTGCCGCGCGAATTGAGAAGCGGGGGGGGCTGCCGCAAATTGAGAAGCAGAGGGGTGCCACGAATTGAGGAGCGGGGGGGGGTACCACGTATTGAGAAGCGGGGGGGGTGCTGCCGCCGCAAATTGTTGAGGTCGGGGGGGGGCTTTGGGTGTTGACAAGCACAACAAAAAAAAAAGGGGGGTGGTGGTTGCCATCTGGGGCCCTGGGGACCTCCGGGGACCTCTGGGCCCCTTACAAAAAAAAAAAACAATTATAAAAAAATAAAATAATAATTTTTATAAAAAAAATTTAAAAAGGGAGGTTGCCATCCGGGGCCCTGGGGACCTCCGGGCCCCTTACAAACAAAATAAAATAACATAAATAAATTTAAAAAAATAAAAAAAATTAATTATAATTTTTATTTTATTTTTTATAAAAAAAGGTTTTAAAAAAGGGAGGGGGGCCATCCGGGCCCCTTACTGGTGTACTGCCTGTACCCCCCTGATGGCGGCCCCGTTGGTCACTACAGTCAGAAAGCACAGGATGTTACCAAATGACAAGTTTCCTGGCAGGATCAATACGTATTCATGCACTTATCAGATATAACGAAATGCTTCCAATGGCATATTTAATGGAACAAAAGGGATTAAAACAGAGAAGGTTAGGATTACATACCCTTTAAGAATACTAAGAGACTCAACATATCTCGTCTTGTTCATGGAAAGGTTTATAATGACCCCACTTTGGGTCCTTTGTAGGATATTTTTTGTAACGGTTTCCCTTCCCCCTGATATCTTGGTAGATTTCCAACTGTACAAACCCCTAAGCACCTGCAAAATCCTCCCCTCAGATCAGACTGATGGCTTTTTTTTCGCAATGGCTGCTACAATGAAGAGTCTACAGCCACTTCCTTAAAGGGGGGTTCCACCCACAATTTTTATTTTATTTTTAAAGTCAGCAGCTACCAACTGTAGCTGCTGACTTTTAATAAGGACGCTTACCTGTCCTACTCGCCCGCGATGTCAGCCCCCCCGAGGCCGATCCCTCGATCCTGGCAGCTCCCGGCGTCGCCATCCTCAGTAATGCAAACAGGCAGTGAAGCCGTGTGGCTTCACTGCCCGTTTCCTACTGCGCATGCGTGAGCCGTGAAAGGGCCGGCTGCTCTCTGGGATACACACAGTTCCCAGAAGGCAGCGCGCCCCATTCACCAGAAGACACCACGAGTAGGACGGAGGAAGAAGACCAGCCGCAGAGGATGAAGAGGCAGATTAGGGACTTCCGCATTGCAACTGCGATTTCTGGTAAGTAAAAATGTTTGTTTTTTTTTCAATTTTTTTTTCCTTTTTTGGGGGGATTTTTGGTAAAAATAAAAATAAAATTCAGGGTGGAACTCCACTTTAACAATATAGTTAAAGAGAACCTGTCAGGATGGAAATTATTTTCATCAGCTAGTTTTATAAAACCACTTTAGGTTGCTGTACAAATAACCTTTAAAGGCCCGTACACACGGTCAGACTTTTTGCCAACAAACTTCAAAATTAGCAAGTTTTCCCAAAAAATCGGACCGTGTGTACGCTCCATCGGACAAACTTTTTCGGTTTTCATCGGATAAAAGTTCGCTCTGCAAACGGACAAACTTTTCGTCAATAAAAGTCCTACGGTGCAAAGTCCTATCTTGTGTACAGAAATCCATCGGACTTTAGTCCAAAGTACAAACAAGCATGCCCAGAACCAATGTTAAAATCAACCAACAATAGCAGAAGTTGACCAAAGGGTGGCGGTAAAGAGCAGAAAAACCACGTGGTGTTGGGAAAGTTTTGGGAAAGTTTGCAGAAAAGTCCTGCCGTGTGCATGCTATGGGTGGGTGTTCCCGGCCAACTCCCTTCGGACAAAAATCCACGGAAAAGTTTGTTTGAAGTCCGATCGTGTGTACAAGGCTTTAGTGTGTGTCAATTATGTTACTTACGGACCCTGAAGCCGTGTACACACGATCGGTTTTACAGATGAAAACAGTCCGATGGACTGTTTTCATCGGACGAACCGATCGTGTATGGGCCCCATCGGTCTTTTTTCCCATCGGTGTGAAAAAATAGAACATGTTTTAAATTTATCCGAAGAAAACGCTTGGACAGCCGCACTCCAAAAAAGGTTCTTTTATTTCAAACAAAAGCACAAACAACATGCCACAGCAAAAAAACAGCGAGTATGAGCGGACGTTTCGCACTGCTATGATTAAGCACTGAATCGCAGTGCGAAACATCAGCTCATACTCGCTGTTTTTTTGCTGTGGCATGCTGTTTGTGCTTTTGTTTTAAATAAAATAACCTTTTTTGGAGGGCGGCTGTCCAAGCGTTTTCCTCAGATTTTTTGAATTGTCATATGCATTGCCTGCACCCACGGCTCTGGATCTTGTGAATGAGTCACCAGTCACATCTGAGCGGTAACTCTCTCCTTTTAAATTTATCCGATGGGAAAAAAAGCGATACCAAAATCCGATCGTCTGTGTGGAAATCCATCGGATAAAAAACCCACGCATGCTCAGAATCAAGTTGACGCATTGAACTTAATTTTTCTCGGCTCATCGGAGTGTTTTACGTCACCGCGTTTGATTTTTGACGGATGGTGTGTGGGCAAGACTGATGGAAGACAGTTTCATCGGATTTCCGATGGAAAAAACATCGGATTAGAATCCATAGGATATCCAATCGTGTGTACAGGGCTTTAAAGTAGAACTAAACCATCTCCAAAAAATTGTACCAATAAAAATAAAAAATTAAAAATTGTACCAATAAGTGTGGCAATGTAAAGCATGCTGAAGTTCCAATTCTACTAAAAATCCAACGTACTTTTTATTTCTTTTAAACGCATATGATATGCACATAAAATTACCCCTGCTGCCAGTTACAGTTAATGCACATGCACCATAAAATAAATTGCACTGCTCCCATCTAGGACGTAAACTGGTGGCCTGTCCAGGACTATGCGTTTCAAGTGGCCTTGTGCATGTATATACACCGTCATGACCAAAAATATTAGCACCCCTGCATTTCGATCAGATAATGCACCAGTTCAATGAAAGGTGTGTACCGCTCCAAGCTGTGAAGCTCCAAGGAATGCTCCCGTCCTGATACTGGAACAGGTGCTGGCTCTGCACTAATGCATGGGGAAAAAAAAGAGCCCTGGACTGCCGCACTCTGTATAAACGATTTATTTTCAAAATTCCAAAATTAAAATCCAAAGTTAATCCATAGATTCAAAAGTCCAAAAACAGATAAAAACAGAAAACTGACATGCAGGGGTGGATAGCTGACGCGTTTCACATCAAAGATGCTTACTCATAGCTCAAATATGATTAAGCATCTATCTTTGATGTGAAACGCGTCAGCTATCCACCCCTGCATGTCAGTTGTCTGTTTTTGGACTTTTGAATCTATGGATTAACTTTGGATTTTAATTTTGGAATTTTGAAAATAAATCGTTTGTACAGAGTGCGGCAGTCCAGGGCTCTTTTTTTTCCCCAATGCACCAGTTCACCCAGAAAATGTTTGCAATTACAAATGTTTAGGCATTCTCATATTTACCGTATTTCTTTTGTTTGTATTGGTACGAAACCAAGAAAAAAAAAAAAAACGGAGAAACAAAACAATTTAATATTTGGTAGCACACGCCTTGGAAAAAAATTTACTGGAATCAAATCGCTTCCTGGAACCATCAATTTGTTTCTTACACCTCTCTACTGGAATTTTGGACCAGTTGTCTTTCACCAACTGCTCCAGGTCTCTCAGATTGGAAGGGTTCCTCTTCCCCAACTTCCGTTTTCAGATCTCTCCACGGATGCTCTATGGGATTTAGATTTGGACTCATTGCTGGCCAGTTCAGTAGTCTCCAGCGCTTTGTCTTAACCACTTAAGGACCGAGCCACTTTTTGACACTCGTTTACAAAGTTAAATATTTTTTTTTTTGCTAGAAAATTACTTATATAATGTTTGGGGTGTTCTATTTTTTTTCAGACACCCTAGAGAATAAAATAGTGGGCGTTGCAATACTATATGTCACACCATATTTGCGCAGCGGTCAATTTTTGGGGGAAAAAATACACTTTTTTGACTTTAAAAATAAGAACAGGAAATGTTGCCCGATTTTTTTTTTTTATATATTGTGAAACATAATGTTAGGCCGAGTAAATTGATACCCAACATGTCACGCTTCAAAGTTGCGCCCGCTCGTGGAATAACGACAAACTTTGACCATTAAAAATCTCCATAGGCGACGTTTAATTTTTTTTACAGGTTACCAGTTTTGAGTTACAGAAGAGGTCTAGTGCTAGAATTATTGCTCTCGCTCTAACGATCACGACGATACCTCACATGTGTGGTTTGAACGCCGCTTTCATATGCGGGCGCGAGCTACGTATGGGGTCGCTTCTGCACGCAAGCTCGGCGGGATGGGGCGCTTTCAACTTTTCTTATTTATTTTACTTTTGATTTTTACACTGTCCTTTAAAAAAATAAATAAAAATTGGGTCACTTTTATTCCTAATACAAGGAATCTAAAAACATCCCTTGTAACAGAAAAAAAGCATGACAGGTCCTCTAAAATGTGAGATCTGAGGTCAAAAAGACCTCAGATCTTATATTTACACTTAAATGCAATAAAAAAAATTAAAAAAAATTCCCCTTTAAGAACATACGTTTGACGTCGCTTCCGCCATCCAATGTTATGGAGCCGAGTGGGGGCCATCTTTCCCTCACTCGGCTACCGACGGCTCCGTTAAGCGGGGAGACGACCCGGAGAGCGAATCCGCCGCAGAGACCACTTTTATCTCAAGGAGAACTGCCCGCCGTTGTTGAAAATACCGGGGTTATGGCAGCTAGGTGCTGCCATAACAACGGTATTTAGCGTCAAAGTACTGACGTACAATGCCGGCGGTTTGCGTTAAGTGGTTAAACCATTTCTGGGTGCTTTTTGACATGTGCTTTGGCTCATTGTCCTGCTGTTAGACCCAGGACATCTGACAGAGACCTACATTTCTGACACTGGGCCCTACGTTGCACCCCAGAATTTTGTTAATCTTCAGACTTCATAATGCTATGCACACGGTCAAGAATCCAGTGCCTGAAACCGCAAAGCAACCCCAAAACATCAGTGAACCTCCACCATGTTTGACTGTAGGGACTGTATTATTTTCCTTAACCACTTGTCGACCGCCGATGTACGTCGGCAGAATGGCACGGGCAGGCAGATGGGCATGGCATACAGGTACGTCCCTTTAAAATTTGCCGCCCATTGGGGGTGCGCTCGCCCACCACGTGCCTCGCGAGTGCGGCCGCGGGTCCCGGGAACTCGATGTTCCCAGGCGGTCCGCGATTGCGGTCGGCAAGATCAGAACAGGGGAATGAATGCCTTTGTAAACAAGCCATTCCCCTATTCTGCCTAGTGACACGGTCACTGATGACCGTTCCCCACGTGATCAGGAACGGTCATCAGGGGGCGTGGCCACACGTGACACATCACTAACAGTAAGAATCCCTCCCTAGGAAACACTTAAACCCTGCAGAGGCACCTAGTGGTTAACCCCATTCACTACCAGTGTCATTTTTACAGTAATCAGTGCATTTTTATAGCACCGATCGCTGTAAAAATGGCAATGGTCCCAAAATGGTGTCAAAAGTGTCCGATGTGTCCGCCATAATGTCGCAGTCACGATAAAAATCGCTGATCGCCGCCATTACTAGTAAAAAAATATTAATAAAAATGCCATAAAACTATCCCCTATTTTGTAGAAGCTATAACTTTTGCGCAAACCAATCAATAAACGCTTTTTGCGATTTTTTTTCTACCTAGTGTCACTAGGCAGAAAAGGGGATTGCCTTGTTTACAAAAAGGCATCCCCCTGTTCTGCCCTTGCCGACCGCAATCGCGGGCCTCCCGGGAACATGGAGTTCCCGGGACCCGCGGCCGCACTCGCGAGGCACGTGCGCGCCCCCGGTGGCAAATTTAAAAGGGACGTACCTGTACGCCAATGTGCCTGCCCGTGCCATTCTGCCGATGTACATCGGCGTGTGGCAGTCGGCAAGTGGTTAATTACAGATTACAAGAGCATCACAAACTTGCAATTGCAATTATTTCTTACAATTTTGAGAAGGTGGCAATAATTTTGTCCAGTCCATTTGGGGATTTTGAGTGGAATGTGTCAGACTTGGCTTTTTGTTTCTCCACTTTTTTGTCTCATACCAATACAAAACAAAAGAAATAAACACGAGAACGCCTAAACATTTGTAATTGCAACAATTTTCTGTGCGAAGTGGTGCATTATCCGACAGAAAAGCAGAGGTGCCAATATTTTTGGCTAGGACTGTATGCAGTGGCGTCTCCAGCTTTCATATTTAGGGGGGGCACCTGGGGGGACAGGGACAAAAGTAGGGGGGCCCAACTATAAAATGCAATTATATATATATATATATATATATATATATATACACAGTCAGGTCCATAAATATTGGGACATCGACACAATTCTAATCTTTTGGCTCTATACAGCACCACAATGGATTTGAAATGAAAGGAACACGATGTGCTTTAACTGCAGACTTTCAGCTTTAATTTGAGGGCATTTACATCCAAATCAGGTGAACGGTGTAGGAATTACAACAGTTTGTATTTGTGCCTCCCACTTTTTAAGGGACCAAAAGTAATGGGACAGATTAACAATCATCAATCAAACTTTCATTTTTTAATACTTGGTTGCAAATCCTTTGCAGTCAATTACAGGCTGAAGTGTGGAACGCGATGACATCACCAGACACCGGGTTTCATCCCTGGTGATGCTCTGCCAGGCCTCTACTGCAACTGTCTTCAGTTCCTGCTTGTTCTTGGGGCATTTTCCCTTCAGTTTTGTCTTCAGCAAGTGAAATGCATGCTCAATCGGATTCAGGTCAGGTGATTGACTTGGCCATTGCATAACATTCCACTTCTTTCCCTTAAAAAACTCTTTGGTTGCTTTTGCAGTATGCTTCGGGTCATTGTCCATCTGCACTGTGAAGCGCCATCCAATGAGTTCTGAAGCATTTGACTGAATATGAGCAGATAATATTGCCCGAAACACTTCAGAATTCATCCTGCTGCTTTTGTCAGCAGTCACATCATCAATAAATACAAAAGAACCAGTTCCATTAGCAGCCATACATGCCCACGCCATGACACTACCACCACCATGCTTCACTGATGAGGTGGTATGCTTTGGATCATGAGCAGTTCCTTTCCTTCTCCATACTCTTCTCTTCCCATCACTCTGGTACAAGTTGATCTTGGTCTCATCTGTCCATAGGATGTTGTTCCAGAACTGTGAAGGCTTTTTTACATGTCCTTTGGCAAACTCTAATCTGGCCTTCCTGTTTTTGAGGCTCACCAATGGTTTCCATCTTGTGGTGAACCCTCTGTATTCACTCTGGTGAAGTCTTCTCTTGATTGTTGACTTTGACACACATACACCTACCACCTGGAGAGTGTTCTTCATCTGACACACATACACCTACCTCCTGGAGAGTGTTCTTCATCTGGCCAACTGTTGTGAAGGGTGTTTTCTTCACCAGGGAAAGAATTCTTTGGTCATCCACCACAGTTGTTTTCCATGGTCTTCCGGGTCTTTTGGCGTTGCTGAGCTCACTGGTGCGTTCTTTTTTTTTTAAGGATGTTCCAAACAGTTGATTTGGCCACACCTAATGTTTTTGCTATCTCTCTGATGGGTTTGTTTTGTTTTTCAGCCTAATGATGGCTTGCTTCACTGATAGTGACAGCTCTTTGGATCTCATATTTAGAGTTGACAGCAACAGATTCCAAATGCAAATAGCACACTTGAAATGAACTCTGGACCTTTTATCTGCTCCTTGTAAATGGGATAATGAGGGAATAACACACACCTGGCCATGGAACAGCTGAGCAGCCAATTGTCCCATTACTTTTGGTCCCTTAAAAAGTGGGAGGCACATATACAAAAACTGTTATAATTCCTACACTGTTCACCTGATTTGGATGTAAATACCCTCAAATTAAAGCTGAAAGTCTGCAGTTAAAGCACATCTTGTTTGTTTCATTTCAAATCCATTGTGGTGGTGTATAGAGCCAAAAAGATTAGAATTGTGTCAATGTCCCAATATTTATGGATCTGACTGTAATATATATATATATATATCCTGGGGCCCTTTACTACGATCCCACAACGGGCCCTTTCACATGTTCTGCAGTGAGCTCCCTTCCTACTATACTGCCCCCCCCCCCCCCAGGGTGGCAGAAAACAAGAGATATATGTCACCAGCACACCAAGAAAATATAAGGGTCCAAAGCAGTGGGAGAACTATCAGGGTTGCAAAGGTTGTCTTGCCACCGGGTCCTGGTGTTCTGCCACTGTGGGGTTCCCCAGCTGTCCTGTCCCTGTTATTGACAGCACTGGTCTGGCATCTGTCTCCTTGGCAGCGGAGGCAGTCTATTAGGACCTAGTGCTGGTGACATTATGGGTGCATGCAGGGGGAGGCTGGCACTATTGGTTATAGAGAGCCGAGCCCCCAGCTGGTCACCTAGAAGCAGTAATGCTGTATAACCTTCTCTGTTGACATGCTGATTGGGATGTGATCCTAGTGATGCTCCCAGTCAGATCTAATAAACACAGTATTTATTAGCATCAAGAGTAAAACCACATATATATAATCAACTGTATGTTCAGCAGCCATGTCGGCTCTATGCCTGTAAGGTGTGGGCTTTGATCAATAAAATCACTGATATTTAACACTAGGATTTGACTAGGAGAATCACCTGGATTGCATCACAATCAGCATGTCAGAGAAGGCTCCACTGCTGCTAAGCAACCTGCAGGGAGCTCGACTGTCTACAACCAATAGAGATGGGCTCGGGTGTGTTTGAAATCCCACATGCCCGATCCCGCCAGGAAGCCGACACTCCACAGTGCTAATCACAGCCAGTGAGACATTTCCTGATCTGTGGAGCTGAGGACCGGGAAATGTCTCACTGCCTGTGATTAGAGCTGTGCAGTGTGGGCTTCCTGGCACGCTCTGGCATGTAGAATTTTGAACATGCCCAGCCCATCTCTAACAACAAATTCTGCTGGCCCTCCTGTACATCAGCCCCATAAAGTAACCAGCACTGGGTTCCAATGTGCTGCCGCCGCTGCCGTGGAGACAGAGACCAGCGCTGTGAATAGCCGGGACAGGACAGCAACTCTGGTTGTTCCAGCACTGGTCCACACTGGGAGGATTCCCCCATCCACCTATAATGTGTAGATGGGGGAATTGGATCATTTTTTTTTTTTTCATTCAACATAATAGTTGAATGAAAAAAGTGATCAATGTATGGGCTGCCTATGAGCTAAGACGAGCCATAGACAGTTTAAATCTCAGCTGGTTCAGCAGGAACTGGCTGAGATTTGAACCATTAATGAGCAGATTCTCTTATGATTATCACTAGTGGTTGCTGTATAGCCACTAGTGATAATCACTGTTTGTCGGGAGAATACAATTGCTGGGCAGGAGGGATATTCCCCTGTCAGCACTGTCTGTGTTGATGGGGGAATTATGCAAGTTTCTTTCCTGCAATCTGTGGATGCAGAAAAGAAATTTGCACCGTATTTTACCCGCCTAACTGAAAGGTCTTGAAAGAACAGGAGAGGGGGAGGGAGACAGATGGGGGAGAGAAAGGGATGGAGATAATGCAGTTCAGTGATTACAGTGTACTGCAGTCTGCAGTGCACACACTTACCCACAGGTCCAGGCTAGAATCTCAGGCATCATTCACACACAGCCAGGAATGTTGCCGATTTTCATATTTCCCGCCCACACATCCCCTCTCTTCAGATACAGCACGCCGGGATAGTGTGGGCGGGACTGGAAGGAGGAGGAGGAGCTGTATTCCTCACTGCTCGCATGTGAGAAGAGTGAGGGGGGGTGGCTGAACTCGCTGGGCTGTGAAAGGGGGTCATAGACTGACACTCGGCTCAGCTTGCAGTCACCACTCTCGGAATTTACAGGCTGGTTCTCCTGTCCTAAGGATGGGAGAAATCAGTCTGTTTTTTCAGTAACTGAGATGAAGGCTTGGGCCCCCCCCACAGTGCTCGTGAAGTCCTTCCTGCAACTCGCTCTTCTCCGTGCCAATGAGGATGCAGGGGAAGGAGCAGATCGGGAGGCTGTGGTTGTGTGAGCGCTCGCATTATGCAGTGTCAGCGATCAGAGGGAGGGGAGAGGAATCCCCCGCAGGAGCTGACTGGGGACGCTCTCCCTCTCAGGAGAGACTATGTTACCCCAGCAGCAGCCCGAGCGAAATACAAAAAAAAATATATATATATTTTTTGGGGGGGCACATGGTGCGGCACAGCATAATGTTGGGGGGGCCAGGGCCACCTCTGGCCCCCCCTAGGGATGCCATTGACTGTATGAAAGCGCAGACGTGAGCCTGTTTCTCACAGGACGGTGTGGGAGGCAAGACAAGAGGTTATGGACATCCAGTGGTAATGTGGAAACGACAGGACGTTGGCATGACATTCACAATCCCAGTGAAGGAGAGTGTAGGCAGGCTAACAACACTTCTATTAGTTGCAAGGCACCGGCTTGTATAGTCAGCCTGCAACATGAAGCTCAACAGTGGGTTTCCTGAAAAGATCTCAACACAATAAAATGGAAAATATTTTTATTTTAAAATATTATTTTCTTGTGGGAAATGTAGTCATTGATGCATTATGCCATGTATTTTTTTTTTTTTTTTTAAAGTGGTTGTAAACCCAAAACCTCGCAAAAGCATTCTTTTGGACAGTTTAGTAGATAATGTTGTTCTAACCTAATTCACACTACAGTGTGTACCTCTCAAAGTCATCCTTATTTGGTTGTAGCTCACAGAAATCTGCCACTCTATGGGCATAGCACTAAAGCTTGCGGGCAGAGACCTAACATCACACGATCCCCCTTCCACCTAATCACATAGTCTCCCTGTGTATTCTCTGATGGATGTCTCTCTCTCTCTGATCTCGCCCGCTCTGTATTCTCAGAGGTCCCGCCCGCTCTGTATTCTCAGAGGTCCCGCCCGCTCTGTATTCTCAGAGGTCTCGCCCGCTCTGTATTCTCAGAGGTCTCTTTTTTTTTTTTTTAATCAGGAGAGCAGGGAGGATTACAGATGACATGCTGTTCTTCTACCTGCCATACTATGCACAAATGATTTGTGCCCTTGTTCTTTATTAGATTTAGTGTTATGTTTGTATTTGACTTTCTAGGTTTGCAACCACTTTAAAATAAGGGTTTACGTACACTTACAAGTGTTACAAAAATCAATGGTATGGCCCTGAACATTCTTCTCGGGTTCCCTGCTGGCGCTGTCCGCTCCTCCTCTTCAGTGTTTGTCCCACAGCAAGCACTAGCTATGGGGGCAGATGTGCAGGCCTGCTTACAAGCCGGGCTGTGTGTGTCTACAGATACACAGAGCCTGGCTCAGCCCCGCCCCCCCCCTCACAGATTTCATTGACAGCAGCAGGACCTTTTTGCTCCATATCCAATGAGGAGAGAGAGCAGCGATGCACAGCACTTGATTTAGTTTGGGTTCGGGTAAGCATTTAGCCGGGGGGGGGCAACTAATCTTGGAAGGTTTCTGTACCTTAATGCAGAGAATGAATTAAGGTTAAGGACCTTTAACCTTGACAACCACTTTAACGTAACCCCCAAAATGACCCTTTCAATTTGAACCTAGCCCCCCCAAGAGTAAACCGCAGGCAAATGACTACCACATCATAAGTACCATTGCGGTGACAACTCGCATCCAAAACATTGGTGCCTTCTAAGCCACATACCATGCTGAAATCTCCAAAGCAAAAATAAATTAATTGCGAATACAAGAACAAATAAAAATGTACACCAAATACTGGAGGAAATCAGAACCATTTCCAGAGAACAGCATGCTGAGCCTTCCCTGGATTTAACGCTGCTTCTAGAAATTATGAAATGGAAGCTTCATCTTGGCGGGTAACTGTCCTGACAGGTTCCCCTAAAGATCTCAAAGTTATCACAGCTTCTTAAGCACAAGGAAATTGTGGGTAGATGCTTTCCGGCACAGGAAAGAGATGAGGAAGTAACAAGTAACTGTAGGATGAAAATAAACCTTCACATTCTATCAGAGTAAAACATCTAGACAACTAAAAAATGACAACGTAGTATAATCCTTTTTGGCTACCTACAAAATATGTATGGCTTCCAATCGTTGATCACTGTTCCCGTAGTAACATACACAACCGTATTTTGACATAAGCTAAAGATTCCAAATAGCACAGGAACACTGAGAGTTCCAAGACCTGACTATATAAACAAAAGGATGCTGGCCATTTTAATTGGTCATTTTCTCATCATTTCTATTGGTCTGTCCAAAGATGGTATTACGGGTCGCTGGCTGCCAGTGGATGGATTTATCCATTTTTAGTTTTGTCCTCCACTGTTCATATGTGACAGGTCCCCTTTGAAGCAAAGTCCCTAATTGAGATTTCAAACATACCCAAAAATGACCAAAATCATTGTATCTCATGCTACATAAAACATAGAACTGAAGAACATAAAACTAAAAAAGGTAATAAATAAATTTGTAATCTAAACCAGTTTTTTTTTTTTCTGTCAACTCAAACTTGTGAAGCTCTTTCACTATTGTGGGTTCGCTTATGTCGGACAAGGTGTGCATCACGAGTAAACTGCTTTCCACACTCCTGGCACTCATAAGGTTTTTCTCCTGTGTGAGTGGCTTGATGTCTCATGAAGTGGGAATAGAAGGTAAAACTCTTTCCGCATTCCATGCAAATAAAAGACTTCTCCTTGGAGTGGGTCTTCTGGTGTCTGGCCAGTGCCAACTGGGAGCCAAAGCTTTTGTCACACACAGGACAGTTGTAGTTGGTTTGACCAGTGTGGACTTTTAAGTGCTGATTGAGGAGGGCAGGGTATTGGAAGGACTCGCCACACTCACCACAAGTATACGGAGATTCTTTAGCATGGGTACGCTGGTGGCGGGAAAGGTGGGACTTTTTAGTGTAACTTTTGCCACACTGTGAACACGAGTGTGGCCTTTTCCGCCGGTGCATTTTGGTGTGACGGCTCAGAAATTCCTGGCTCTCAAAGCACTTTCCACATTCCAGGCAAGAGTATGGTTTATTTCCCGCGTGAATCTTGCGGTGCCTAACCACATGCGCCTTCCGCCTAAAGTACTTTCCGCATTCCGGGCACATGTAAGGTTTCTCTCCAGTATGAGTCCGGTAGTGGTCAACAAGTTGCGAGCGGCTAGGGAATTCTTTTCCGCACTCTGAGCAGATGCACTCATTGGCCCCTGCATGGACCTTCAGATGGTATTTTAGAAGGCTCTGGCTGGCAAAGTTCTTGCCACACTCAGGACAAGAGATTGTGGCAATGTGGCTTCCCCAATGCAACTCCAAAAGGGCCTCAAATCGGAATGATTTGCCACATTCAGTGCAGGAGAATGGCTTTTCTCCCATGTGTACTCGTTGGTGTTTCTCTAGTTGCGACATTTCATTATAACATTTCCCACATTCTGAACAAGAAAAGCCAACTTTTTCTTCAAAGGTTATATTTTGAGACTCCTCTTGACCATTTGTGTACACGTGGTTCATGTTATCATTGTCTTCCACAACGGAACTAGTAGTGTTGGCTTGGTGCACTTTACGATGTTGTTCGAGAACATGCAAAGAGTGAAAACACTTACCACATTCCGGACAGGCAAAGCCAACATTTTCCTCATAATCTGTAGATGGGTTTTGAGACGGTATATCTTCATCATTGTTGGATACCGAGTTGTCCATGTTACTTACGTGCAGGCTTTCCATATCACAGCTTGGTGGGTTAGCCCTGTGTATTTTACGGTGTTGATTGAGGACGTCCAGACGGTGGAAACACTTGGTGCATTCCGGACACGGAAAGAGCTGCTTGTCTCCGTGAATTCGCCGATGACGCAACATATGCGACTTTCGCCTGAAGCCCTTTCCACACTCCGAACACACAAATGGTTTTTCACCCGTGTGAATCCTCCGATGGATCTCAAACTCTGTCTTGCATGAATACTGTTTCCCACATTCGCAGATTAGAGGCTTTTTCTGATGGGACTTGGCGTGGTGCATCAAAAGATTGCTGTACTTAAAGCACTTGCCACATTCTAAACAACAAAAGGGCTTCTCTGGATTGTCTGTTTCTGGTTGGGCATTGCTGGAATGTGCCAAATAATATTTGTAGGAGACCTCCTCAATATGTGCTCCCAGGAAAGAAGAAGCAGGCGATAAGCCTTTGTTAGCTGCAGCCATTAAAACATCATTTTCGCATGTTATGCCATCTTCAGGTTCTTCCTTGATGTGAGCAGACACATACTGCACATGTGAGTTTCCGCTAGTCAGCATGCCATTCGTGTTTGAAAAGTTCTCACTGGTGGAGGGGTCTGACAGCTTTTGTACATGTGAGTAGTGTGCCAATGAAGCAATATCAGAGTTTGTCAGTTGCCTTTCTTCATATGAAGCTGGCTCCTGCTTTATGCATGTAGAAATAAATGAACCATGATTGGACTCAGTAATACTTTCTGAATACAATGATGGATCACGTTCTGACCTGTGAGGCAAGTTCTCCACCTGTTCCTCCTCCCTCTGCACTCCAGGGTGTTCCTCATCCCAATCTGATGGTTCTTCTTTGACCTTAACAGCCATAAAATCCACCTGTGCAAGCTTTTCTCTGACACCAGATGTGGACATTTCATCGCTATGGACCACAGGCTTACAGATGTCCAAACTGGGAAAATTCTCTGGAACGTAAGATGTGAAGTTGTTAGGAATGGGCTCATAGTCAATCTGATCCGTTGGAATGTGAATGTAAATTTCAGGGAGCTTAAAGCCTTCCGTGGATGAGGCAGTGGCTGTGACAATGGTGGGTTTTGAACTGCTTTGGACCACTTTAAAGGAGGAGTTGTGAGGACTGACTGTGATGATGCCTCGGTCTTTGCTGATGTACACAGGAACAGAAGCTGGGTGGAACACTGTAGACTCATTACTGCTCGTTGAGGAGTCTGCGTCAGAGAAATTAAAATAAAAAAAAAAGAGTTAGAGGTTAAACAATCGTAGATCAAGAAAAAAGCTAGCAAAGTGTTAAAAAGAAATGATCAGCTGTAGTTTTTCCTATATGTGTACAGTCTTTGTTTTACAAACATTTTGTTAAATGACAAAGAGTTCCAATACAGTGGAGAAATTAATTATTTGATCCCCTGCAGATTTTGTAAGTTTGCCCACTTACAAAGAAATGAAGGGTCTATAATTGTTATCATAGGTGTATTTTAAATGATAGAGACAGAATGTCACAAATGGAGTTGCAGTTCAGTGAGTAAAATAAGTATTTGGTCCCCAAGCAAAACATGGCTTAGTACTTGGTGGAGAAACCCTTGTTGGCAAGCACAGAGGTAAGACATTTCTTGTAGTTGGTGACCATGTTTGCACACATCTCAGGAGGGATTTTGGTCCACTCTTTACAGATCTTCTCTAAATCCCTATGGTTTCTTAAAAGAGAAATATGGGTTTCCTTTGTTTTGCTTGCATCTATTCTATGTGAGCTGCTGATATCTATAAACCCTCCCAGCCCTCTCAGAAGTGCCCCCATTCTGTTAAAATCAAGATAAATACCTGTGGGAGGTTCTACAGTCTTTCATACAGCATCATCCAGACAATGGTGTAGAATCTAGAGTCTGGATCCACCCCCTTTCCTGTCATTTTCCTTGATTGATGTTGACTCTCCTCCCTCTGCTTGTTTCTGAGACTTCACAGAGCGTAGCTGCTCCCCCCCCCTCCTTCTTCCTCCTCCCTCCTCCCCCTCCCTATCTATCAGCACAGACACGTCTCTTAGGGTAGTGGGGACAGAGGCAGGGGGTGTGTTGGTGGAGATGTTCACACCCCCTGAGAACTTTTCAAACTGAAAGCTGGACCGTTTTTGCCAGCTGAAGGAAAGTTCATGTGCACATGCTGTAAAAACTAAAAGAGGTAGGAAAAAAAGATTAGCTGATATGTGACTAATGTGATATGTACTAGTTATTTAAGCCATCCCATACTTCTCCTCTAAGCCTGATGCTTGGCAATTAAAAGTTTTCAGATCCCTCTATAAATTTTCTATAGGATTAAAGTCTGGAGACTGGCTAGACTACTACATGAACTTAAAGTGCTTCTTCTTTAGCCACTCCTTTGTTGCCTTGGTGCTATGATTTGGATCCATGTCATGCTGGAAGACCCGTCCATGACCCATCTTCAGTGTTCTGGCTGAGGGAAGAAGGTTCTCATCCAAGATTTTACAATACATGGCCCCGTCGATTGGTGCCCCTCAATGCGGCAAAGTCGGCGTGTTCCTTTAACAGAGAAACCTCCGTGCTGGACTGTAGGGATGGTGTTCTAAGGTTCATAGTCAGCATTTTTCCTTTCTCCAAACACGGCGAGTCCCCCTCCTCAAGAAGGCACATGTACAGGCCCATCTGAAGTTTGCCTATGAACATCTAAATGATTCAGAGAAGGATTGGGAGAAAGTGCTGTGGTCAGATGAGACCAAAATTGAGCTCTTTGGAATTATTGGAAAAAAATTGAGAAGGAAGCACTCACGATGCCACATACGCAAGTTGAACCAAAAACATAGAAGGCTACTAATTACAGTACCCAAGGGTCTGACTTTTAAGGCATGGAAGCAATGGAGAGGTACATGTCACAAAATAATATTTATTAGAAAAAGTACATAGTAAATAACCGTGTTCAAGAATTAAAATAAATCATATAAAATGAAATTATTTGTTCAATGAGCCCTTGTGTGTCTACGCGTTTCGTCGTTAGGCTTCTTCAGGACAACGATCAAGGTTCAAAAGGGATGGTAAGATAAAGAGAACGAGTCTCACTATCTTAGAGTGGACTGAGCCTCATGTACAAAAAAGATCCAGTAGATGGACAAATTATCACAATGTGGAAAAAAATCACAAAAATTTTAGGGAAATGTGTGACACACTGACGATTCTATTAATACATCCACAAGTGATATCCAATGGAAAATAGATTGTCAAAAATGTTCTAAAACAATTTCAATGATTTGAAAACGCAGCAATGGTTTTGTGCTTAAAAAAAGGTTAGAACAGGGGCAGCTATATCTCACATTTCAGGCAATAACGCTGGTAAATCCAGGATCCAATAGAGGGAAGCATCTGGAAATTATGAGCACAGGCAGGATGTATTAAATAGTCCACCTGGCGTACACTGCCGACAGATAAGTAATATAAGTCTGGAGGTGAGTAAACGAGCCCCTGGGAGACAGCGTCCTGCTGTACACGAGGTGTACGTTTACAGCAGGACGCTGTCTCCCAGGGGCTTGTTTACCTTTTGAACCTTGATCGTTGTCCTGAAGCAGCCTAACGGCGAAACGCGTAGACACACAAGGGCTCATTGTAAAAACGATTTCATTTTAGATGATTTATTTTAATTCTTGAACACTGTTATTTACTATGTACTTTTTCTAATAAATATTATTTTGTGACATGTACCTCTCCATTGCTTCCACGCCTTAAAAGTCTGACCCTTGGGTACTGTTCTGTAATTAGTAGCCTTCTATGTTTTTGCTCTTTGGCATTAACTCAACTCGCCGTGTTTGGAAGAAATATGCCAACCACGACCCTAAGAACACCATCCCTACAGTCAAGCACAGAGATGGAAACATTATGCTTGTGGACGGTTTCTCTGCTAATGGTACAGGCCGACTTTGACGCATTGAGGGGCCAATGGTCAGGGTCATGTATTGAAAAATCTTGGATGATAACCTTCTTCCCTCAGCCAGAACACTGAAGATGGGTCTTCCAGCACGACAATGACCCAAAACATACCGCCAAGGCAACAAATGAGTGGCTCAAGAAGTAGCACATTAAGGTTGTGGAGCGGCCTAGGCAGTCTCCAGACCTTAATCCTATAGTAAAGGATATGGAGGGAGATAAATCTTTGCGTTGTCAAGCGACAGTCAAGAAACCTTAAGGATTTAGAGATCTGTAAAGACAAGAGGACCAAAATCCCTCCTGAGATGTGTGCAAACCTGGTAACCAACTATAAAACACGCCTTACCTCTGTGCTTGCCAACAAGGGTTTCTCCACCAAGTACCAAGTCATGTTTTGCTTCGGGATCAAATAATTATTTTACTCACTGAACTGCAACTCAATTTATAACATTTGTATCATGTGTTCTTTCAGGATTTTTTTGTTGATATTCTGCCTCGATCATTTAAAATACACCTAAGATATAAGTTATAGACCCTTCATTTCTTTGTAAGTGGGCAAACTTACAAAATCTGCAGGGGATTAAATAATTATTTTTTCCACTGTAGTTGTAAGGCTTACTTAAAAAGGATAGCACAACAGTAGCAGATTTTTTAATTCCTGACCAACATAAGAAAAATAGACAAAATAAAGGAAAAAAGGACTCCAAAGCTGAAGATATGAATTTTGAAACAAATTGTTAACAAAAACGGCTTCAGCAGTTAATGGCGTTGAAGGCCATTAGAGCAGTGGTCTCCAAACTGTGGCCCTTTGTTTGCCTTTAACTGGCCTTTGGGGGATTATTCCTCCTACCGATATGGGGCATAATTCCTTCCACTGACACCAACATTTGGGCACTATTCCTTCCACTGGCACCAAAATTTGGGCACTATTCCTTCCACTGGCACCAAAATTTGGGCACTATTCCTTACACTGACAACAATGGGGCACAATTCCTTCCAAAAATACCAACAATGAGGCACCATTCCTTCCCCTGACACCAACAGCGGGGCATACTTTCTTCCACCGACACCAACAGTGGGGAACTATTCCTCCCACTGACACCAATATTTGAGCACTATTCTTTTCCACTGACACCAACATTTGGGCACTATTCCTTTCACAAACACCAATAATGGGGCACAATTATTTCCACTAATACCAACAATGGGGCACTATTCTTTCCACCAACAATGGGGCACTATTCCTTCCACTGAAAACATTAAGACATCATTTCTACCATTGACACCAACCATGGGGGCACCTATTCCTTTACTGACACCAACCATGGTACACTATTCCTTCGACTGACACCAATGATGAGATATCATTCCTTCCACCGACACCAACAATGGGGCACTATTTCTCCCACTGACACCAACAGCCAGGCACTATTACTCTCAATGACATCAATGATGAGGCACCATTCCTTGCACTCTACCAATGACACCAACGATAGGGCACTATAACTCCCACCAATACCCATGAGGAGTCACTATTCTTCCTCCTACTGACACCAGGCCCTATGTAATTGTTTTAGTTCCACTGACCACCAAGCCTACGGCATTTTCTACTCCCACTGGACACAATCCGGCCCCTCTCCCCCCAAAGTCTGAAGAACAGTAAACTGGCCCTTTGTTTAGAAAGTTTGGGACATCATTTATTTCAGATTTCACAATTTCAGTGGAGTCCTTTTTCGCCCTCTTATACAGAATCAAAGCCTTCATGAGGAGGTTATAGTTTTTGACCGTCTCAGGCGTGGAAACAGCGTAAAGCCGAGTTCCAGGCATTTTATGCTTATTAAAAGTGAGCAGCTACAAAAAAAGTGTAGCTGCTGACTTTTAATAAACAGACACTTACCTGTTCCACTGTCCAGTGATGCGGCCGAACGGAGCGTCACTCCTCTCCCCCTCCTCTCCATCGGCACCTCCATTGCCACTCTGGGCACCCGGCCGTGACAGCTTTCGGCTTCACGGCCGGGCACAGCGCATGTGCGAGTCGCGCTGCGCTCCCGGAGTGGACAGGCGATCTCCTGGGACCGGTCACGTGTCCCAGGCGATCGCCTAGAGGGAGGGGTCGCCTAGGCGAGAGGAGTCGCCGCCTAGGCGGTCCTTGGGTGGAAGGAGGAAGTGGGACAGGAAGTCCCACTCCTAACAAAGCCCCCCCCAAAATAATTACATGCCAAATGTGGCATGTAAGGGGGCGAGGAGTGCTTAAAGCGGAAGTTCCACTTTTGGGTGGAACTCCGCTTTAACCAGAGCCAATGAACTTCTTTATCAAAAAAAAGTTCACTCTTCACACTAAAATTAGAACCATCTCCAGATCCAGAACCAACCATCCACGCTCCTCCAGGGGTATAGAAGCAGGAGCGTGCATTTAACTCTTTCCCGATTGACAAAAAAAGGGGGGGGGGAACCGACGGAAGATTTTACCCCCTTCATGACTAGGGCATTTTTTCAATTTGGCACTGCGCTACTTTAACTGGTAATTGTGTGGTCATGCAACACTGTACACAAATCAAATTTACATGTTTTTTTTTGCACAAATAGAGCTTTCTTTTGGTAGTATTTCGTCACCACTGGTGTTTTTTTATTTTTATTATAAAAACGAAAAAAAAGACTGAAAATTTTGAAAAAAAATAAAAAAATGTTTTACTTTCTGCTAGAAACATAGCCAATTAAAATTTGAAAAAAAAAAATCTTCATAAATTTTGGTCAAAATGTATTCTGCTACATATCTTTAGTAAAAAAAAAAAAAACATCCTAATAAGTGTATATTGATTGGTTCGCATGAAAGTTATAGCGTCTACAAATGATGGTATATATATACTTAAGTTTTTATTTATTTTTTTGCACTAGTAATGGCGGTGATCAGCGACTAATGCCGCGTACACATGACCGTTTTTCATGACGAGAAAAATGCAATTTTTTTATTTGGTCATTAAAAATGATCGTGTGTGGGCTCCAGAGCATTTTTCACGACGTGAAAAATGGCCATTAAAAATTTGGAACATGCTCGAATTTTTCCCACCGTTTTTCTCGTCATGAAAAACGGCCGTGTGTGGGCTTTAATGACGTGAAAAAAAACGTGCATGCTCAGAATCAAGTATGAGACGGGAGCGCTCGTTCTGGTAAAACTAGCGTTCGTAATGGAGATAGCACATTCGTCACGCTGTAACGGACTGAAGAGCACGAGGCTGAAAAGCGCGTTTCGTCTCTCACCAAACTTTACTAACACGAGGATCAACAAAAGCAGCCCAAAGGGTGGCACCATCCGAATGGAACTTCTCCTTTATAGTGCCGTCGTACGTGTTGTACGTCACTGCGCTTTGCTCAAGCGTTTTTTAATGAACGTGTGTATGCAAGGCAGGCTTGAGAAGAATCACGTCGAGAAAAACTTTGTTTTTTTTCAATGACATTAAAAACGGTCGTGTGTACGCGGCATAATAGTGGGACTGTGATAGTGCGGCGGGCAATCTGGCACTGACGCTGGGGGGGGGGGGGGGGGAAACTGACTGACATCTTGACCCATATAGTTGCTTGATCATAGTATACAAGACTTCAAGAGACCTGGGTAAGAATGTCGTTGAATTGAATGTGCACATGTATGTAAATATCTATATGTATTGGAAAATGAATTTCTAAAATGAGAGAATAAACAAGTATATGTATATTATATATCTTGATTTCTGATATGATCATATATATATTTTTTTTTTTCTTTCAATAGAAGGCTTTTACCTCTAATGGACAGCATCCCCTGAAGAAGCCCAGAATATGGGCGAAACATGTTGGCAATTCCATTCAAAAAAGCTGTATCCATAAAATTGTGTCTTAAGTACTTGCCACAATTGTTTTTAAACAATCTTTTATTTGTCTTTAAACAAAACTTTTTACATTATCTCTTGAAATCACTGTACCTCATTTTGCACCTTAAAAATCCCATAAATATTAATAGTGGTTTTCCCGTGGTTATAAAATCTATGACCCACACTGACATCACCAGTGACACCAATACAGTGATCAGGGCCAATACTATATACTGTCATTGTACTAATGACACTGGCTATGAAGTGGTTAACATCTAGGGGAAATCAAAAGGTTAACTGTGTGCCTAAAAATGTGTAATGTGTGTAATTTAAACATGTGCATTGCCGAAAAATTCGTTTTTTTCGTTTTTTGGGAAATTCGAAAAATTCGTTTTTTTTTGTTTTCTTTTTTCTGAAATTCGGAAATTCCGAATTTACGAATTTACAAAAAAAACGAATAAAACGGAAAAAAAAAAAAAAAATTCGAATTTCCGAAAAAAGCAAAAAAACTGATTTCGGAATTTGGAAATTCAACTTTCCAAAATTTCCCATTTTCGAATTTTAGATTTTCGAATTTTGCAATTTCGAATTTTAGATTTTCGAATTTTGCAATTTCGAATTTTCGAATCTCGAATTTTTGAAATTTCCAATTTTCGAATTTCCGAAAATCAGGAATTTCGGAAATCCGAAAATCAGGAATTTCGGAAATCCGAAAATCCGAATTTCGGAAATCCGAAAATCCGAATTTCCGAAATCCGAAAATCCGAATTTCCGAAAACTACGAATTTAAGAATTTAAGAATTTTCGGATTTCTGAAATTTCGAATTTTTTAATTCCCGAATTTCCAAATTTCTTAAATCCTAAAATTCGGAAAATTGAAAAATTCGTAAATTCGTAAATTTCGGAATTAACGAATTTCTCTAAATTCGTGAAAAACAAATTAGAAACTAAACGAATTGCACATGTCTATGTAATATGTGCTGATTTTACTAACTCCAGAAGGTTTTACCCCCTTCATGACCAGGCCATTTTTTGCCATTTATCACTGCGCTGAATAAAGCAGGGAGGAAAATAAAAACACCCACATTGCTGTTTCATGTACAGAGCCCTGTGTTGTTAGTAAACACAGGGCTCTGTACTAAAATTCGCTAAACCGATCAGCAGGTCCCGGTCATAAATTATTGTTCCGGGACCTATTGACCAACTTGTGCTGTACTGAATCAAAGTACAGATGGGGCGGCATGTGCGCCTCCTACCTGAAGATGTCGGATCAAGAACATGTACATGATTTGGCGCAGAGCGGCCGCCCCGTCGCCGTATATGTGCATGGGGCGGTCTGCAAGCCATTAAACAGGTCTAGAAACTTTATTTTACGGATAGTTTCCAGTTGTCTTCTTCTCTATGTCCCCTCTTACCTTCCAAACTAGGCTGTTGTTTCTTCCTACGGCTTTCCACAACGTCCAGCTGCTTCTCAAGGCCATCATGCTCTTCTAAATATTCCCATTCCTGTATATAAAAAGCAGACCGTGACACCTTTGTGGAAGCTGAGCCACACAATGATACTGTCACCATCTAGAGACACATCCCTTTCATTACTGGATAATGTCCCAAAATTCACCGCAACCACTTACCTCTCCTGCAAGCAGCTCAGTGATCTTATTGGTAACTTCGAGGATCTTTTTGATGTTGTTCCCCCGCGACTGAGAGCAAGGCTCCACCAATGGTCTCTGTGTGGTACTACTGTATTTCACGTGGCCTCCGGACTCCTTCACAATGACATAATCCTATATATTGGAATAGATATCAATTGTAAAACTAAACAGGACTACATAGAGGGAAACATTATTTATAAGAAGTCATCCTTCTGTTCTGTGCTCCGTGTATAGTGGGCTAAAGCCCACTGTCGGCTGACATCACTCAACCGATCCTTTATGGGTCAAGATCCCCCAGATGCCTGAGCGGCAGCTCACTTAGCCTCTCATCATGCCACTGAGAGCCTGAGCCAGCCGCTCCCACCTCCTCCCCAGCCCAGCACTCCAGTGAGCGTTGGAGGGGCAAAGCAGAGAGCCGCTCACTGACAGTCATTGGCTCTCTTCTCACTGAAGACCCAAGAACTGAGCGATCAGCTGTCTTTGATTGCCCAGTTCTCGGTGTATAGATGGCTGGGGATAGATGCAGCATTGGATCGATGTTGCATCCAACTAGGGAAGTAGTATGCATGTTGTTTTTTGTTTTCAAAACCCGAAACACTATTTTTTAACGTAAAATTTTTAAATCAAGCAGCCTAAAAAAAAAAAAAGCAATTTACTCTCTGGCAAACATCGAGTCTGAGCTTCTCTCTCTTTAGCTACTTTCACACCGAGATGGTTTTCAGGCATTTTAGCGCTAGAAATAGCCTCTAACGCCTGATAACCGTTTCCCATTCGCTTCAATGTGACTTTTCACACGCATGCGGGACGTTAGGAAATGTCCTGCAAGCAGCATCTTTGGGGCGGGCTGGGAGCGCTATATTTAGCGCTCCCAAAACTCCCTGCAGCTCTTCCAAAGCTCCTGAAAAGCACTTCAGAAGCGCTGCAACACGGGCACTTTTAACCCCTTCTTCGGCCACCACGGGAGGTAAAAGTGCCCCACTAGCGGCCGAAAAGCGCTGCAAAAGCTCTGCTAAAACGCCTGATAGCGCCTAAAAACCGCCTCCCATTTGTTTCAGTGTGACTTTTCACACACTTGCGGGACGTTAGGAAATGACCTGCAAGCAGCATCTTTGGGGCGGGCTGGGAGCGCTATATTTAGCGCTCCCAAAACGTCCTGCAGCGCTTCCAAAGCTCCTGAAAAGCACTTCAAAAGCACTGCAACACAGGCACTTTTAACTGCTTCTTCGGCCACCATGGGAGGTAAAAGCGCCCCGCTAGCAGCCGAAAAGCGCTGCAAAAGCTCTGCTAAAACGAGCAGCGCTTTAGCGCTAATGCTTGGCGACCCCAGTGTGAAAGTAGCCTTCAAGAGTTACATGTAAAGATTCTTCCAGGCAAGTCGAATCATTGGTCCCCCCCTTACTGTGCGCACTCTGCATAGCCAGGGCCACAGACAGAAGATTTTCTTGCAAGTCAGAAGCTTTAACCACTTTAGCTCCAGAAGGTTTTACCCCCTTCATGACCAGGCCATTTTTTTGCCATTTATCACTGCGCTACTTTAAGTGGCAATTGCGCGGTCATGCAATACTTGTACACTTTTAGGCTTCAGGCCCACTGACGTTTTTACAGCTGCGTTTTTTACAGCTTAAAAACGCCTGTCCATGTTATTGTAAATATTTTGCGTTAGTGCGCGTTTTTGAGCGTTTTTTGATGCTCGCGTTTTTTTCTGCCTAACTCCGACGCTGACGAACGCACTGGTCCTGGGTTTTTTTTACAGCTTAAAAACGTCTATGCTATTTTCAGCTCAAAAACGTCTAGGTGGGCATGAAGCTATAGACTAACATGGACAGGCGTTTTTAAGCTGTAAAAAACGCAAAAAAACGCGTCTGTAAAAACGTCCGTGGGCATGAGGCCTAATAAAAATACCGTTTTTTTTTTAAAATTCCGGTCTTTATTCATTTACAAAATATTAAAAACCCAGTGGTATTCAAATACCACCAAAATAAATCTCTATTTGTGTGCAAAAAATGATAACAATTTAATTTTCTACTTTCTGTCATAAAACTGATCCAATAAAATCGAATTTTGTCATAAATTTAGGCCAAAATGTATTCCGCTACATGTCTTTGATAAAACAAAAATCCCAATATGTGTATATTCATTGGTCTGTGTGAAAGCTAGAATCTACAAACTATGAGATTATATATATATACACCTGTAAACATTTTCAAAGCGTCGCCTATGGAGATTTTTAAGTACCGAAGTTTGGCGCCGTTCCATGAGTGTGCACAATTTTAAAGCGTGACATGTTGGGTATCTATTTACTCGGCCTAACATCATCTTTCATATTTTACAAAACAATTGGGCTAACTTTACTGTTTGATCAGTTTTCAAATATATATATATATATATATATATATATATATATATATATATATATATATATATATATATATTTGAAAACTGATCAATTCTGATGTACCTCATTTCTTGAGACCCTAAAATGCTAGGACAATACAAATAACCCCCAAATAACCTCCTTTTGCAAAGTAGACAGTCAGACATTTAGCAAGAGGCATGGCAAGTTTTTTGAAGTTGTACATTTTTTTCACAATGAAGATATTTAACCCTTTCCATACAGGGCTTTTTTTACCACCTCAATACCGGGCCTATTCTGGCACTTCTCTCCTACATGTACAAATCATCATTCTTTTGCTAGAAAATTACTCAGAACCCCCAAACATTATATATGTTTTTTTTTAGCAGACACCCTAGGGAATAAAATGACGGTCATTGCAACTTTTTTTCTTGCACGGTATTTGCGCAATAATTTTTCAAACGCCTTTATTTTGGAAAAAAAATGGTTTCATGAATTAAAAAATAACAAAACAGTAAAGTTAGCCCAATTGTTTTGTAAAATATGAAAGATGATGTTAGGCCGAGTAAATAGATACCCAACATGTCACGCTTTAAAATTGTGCACACTCATGGAACGGCGCCAAACTTCGGTACTTAAAAATCTCCATAGGCGACGCTTTGAAAATGTTTACAGGTTACCAGGTTAGAGTTACAGAGGAGGTCTAGTGCCAGGATTGTTGCACGCACTCTAACACACGCGGTGATACCTCACATATGTGGTTTGAACAGCGTTTACATATGTGGGCGGGACTTACGTGTGCGCTCGCTTCTGATCGGGAGCTACCGGGGACAGGGACGTTTTAAAATTTATTTATTTTTTTTACACTTTAAAAAAAAAAAAAAAAAAAAAATTGTTGATCACTTTTATTCCTATTACAAGGAATGTAAACATCCCTTGTAATAGAAATCTATTGTGACAGGTCCTCTTTATGGAGAGATGCGGGGTCAATAAGACCCCACATCTCTCCTCCAGGCTGGAAAGCATGAGATTGTGAAAAAAAATTTCACTGATCTCATGCTTACTAGCCGCAATGGCGGCTTTGTTTACTTCTGAAAACCCGGGCGTGATGTCATCACATTGCGCTCGGGCCTCTGACGGTCATAGAGATGACTGGTGCCCATCTGGTCACCAGTCATCTCTATGCTGCACCTCCGGCGCCGAAAAATTAATTCTCCGGGTCCCCGATGGCACAGGAGAGCCCGGAGAAGCACTGTATGGCGGCGGGAGGGGGGGGGATGTCCCCTCCCGCCGCCTATAAGAACGATCAAGCGGCGGAACCGCCGCTATGATAGTTCTTATGGTGCGCAGAATCGCCAGAAGAAGCTCTAGCTGCAGGCATCATTCAGATATCCCCCCACAAAGCCCAGGACGTCATATGACGTCAACCCAGGATGGGAGATCCCATCTGGGGACGTCATTTGACTAAAAAAAATTCCCACATACAGTCACCAGTGCAATACAGCGTCATCATATGACTGGTGTGGCAGTGATTAGGAACACTTACTGGTAACAGTATGTTAAAAAAAAAAAAAAACATGTAAATATTTTATTGTTACTTTCATTTTTTTTTTACATTTTGTTTAATTTTTTCTTTTTTTTTTCATTCTGTCCTGAGAGTAGTATGGTGTCACCATAGTAACACTGTGGGGGGGTGATCAGGGATTTTTTCCTTTCGTTATGAATGGGTTAACCAGTTTGGCTACAGCCAATCACATGGTACAGGGTGTTTTGATTGGCTCAGGTACCGTGTGATAGTTGTGGGCCAGACACAGCATAGGCAACAGCAATCACAGGATCACCAGGCCCTGAATACTGGGATCCGAAATCTGTTGTGTCCGGTGCACACATCAGTCACGGGGATGGGACCTGTAATGTGGCAGGTTGGCAATTGGTTAAAGAGAACCAGGGTCAAATTTATTGCCCTCAAGAAAGGTAAGCATTAACCCCGTCACGCCGATGTCACACAAATATATGGCCCCCACTGCACTGGGCTTCGTGCCCTGGGACCGGATATTTGCGTATCTCCCTTTGTGCTGGAAGCGCATTGCATGGCGCGCTCCCAGCACAGAGACCGGGGGTCTCACCGCGATCCCCAGGCCCGTTCTAACGATCAGGACCCGGAACTCCTGATTCCGGCTCACCTGATCGCTGTGATAGCCTCTGATTGGCAGTGATCAGTCACTCCAAACCCACCCCTATGTTTTCTTTTTCTGTGAATGGAGGAGAGAGATACATTGTATCACTCTCTATCCTAGCACAAAAAAAAGTGTGTGTGTAAAAAAAATGGATTAAATAATAAAAAAAAAAATAGTGCGTGTTTGGGTCAAGGTCAGGATCAAAAGTCAAAGCGAGTCGAATTAAAGCTAAAGAGCTCAATTTTGTTCTCATCTGACCACAGCACTTTCTCCCAATCCTTCTCTGAATCATTTTGATGTTCATTGGCATGACAGTACATGTGCCTTCTTGGAGGAGGGAGACTCGCTGTGTTTGGAGGAAGAAAAATGCTGACTATGACCCTAAGAACACCATCCCTACAGTCAAGCTTTGGGGCTGTTTCTCTGCTATAGGCCGACTTTTCCACATTGAGGGGCCAATGGACGGGGCCGTATATTGTAAAATCTTGGATGAGAACCTTCTTTCCTCAGCCAGAACACTGAAGATCAGAATGTATAGTGTTTGGTCAGCTTTAGCCTCTCACCTCTTCTATAAGCAGATACAGTATCTCTAAAACCAGACTCAAGATCCTTTCAGTCATGTTACTCTTCTCCTTGTTCATCATCTGGAAGTCTTGAGGAATTTCCAAATGTGGACTTGTGTCCATGTAGTCGCGGGGCTGTGTGGATGGTCTTCAATATCTTTTAGCTAAAAAAAAAAAAAAAAATATTACCTATACATGATTATTTTATAGAGCAAAGAGCCATCTTGTTTCCGCTAATATATTACAGGCACATTCAAAGAGGCAACAAAATACAACAAAATTGTAGGTAAAAACCACAGAAAGATCAAGTATGTCAAATACTTCCATAAAGTGTTTTAATCACCTGTGATGCAAGACTAAACTTGCTAAGGAATAAACCACTCCAGGAAAAGTCAATTCCCTGGCAAATCCATAGTTTTCCCTCCCTCCTGTCACATCACAGCTGTCCTCTTCTGGAATTGTCTGTGCTGGCCCAGCTCATCTGCCCCTCTCCTCACCACTATACAGTGGGGAGGAGTAAATAAAAACACTAAAGAGTGTCAATTGAGTGGCAGATCTGAGTCTGCTGGGGTTCTGGTGTCACATCCAAGATGACAGCGCCCAGCAGCAGTTTCAGGGCTTTTGGATGTCTACAGACAAGCAGCTTTCAAGCCTCGTACACACGACCGGTTTTCTCGGCAAGAAACGACAAGAAAACTGTTGGGAGAGCTTTCTTGCCGAGAAAAACGTGCGTGTGTACGAGGCTTTCAGGTTTCTCGTCAAGAAAACTGCCCAGAATCTCGACGAGAAAAAAAGAAGACCTGCTTTCTTTTTTCTCGTCGGGATTCTCGTCAGACTGTATTTGGATGAGAGAACCATTCGTGTGTATGCTTTTCCGAGTCTTCAAAAACCGCGCATGGTCAAAATCAAGTATGAGACGGGAGCGCTCCTTCTGGTAAAACTAGCGTTCGTAATGGAGATAGCACATTTGTCACGCTGTAACGAACTGAAAGCACGAAGACTGAAAAGCGCGAATCGTCTCTCACTAAACCTTTACTAACACGCGGTAACACGAGATCAGCAAAAGCAGTCCAAGGGTTGGCGCCATGAGAATGGAACTTCCCCTTTTTACTGCCGTCGTACGTGTTGTACATCACCGCGCTTTACAACGACGAGATTTTGGATTGACAGTGTGTATGCAAGGAAAGCTTGACAAGAAAAACAACGTTTTTTTTGCGACGAGATTCTCGGCCGTGTGTACGAGGCTTCACAGATGATGAGAATCCCTAAAACTATGTTAAATACACATACAGTCCTAGGGAAAGGTTTTTTTTTTTTTAAATCAACCTCTCTTTAAGTTGGCCATGACAACGACATGATAATTGTTCAATCTAATACATTTTGGCCAGTTCCGGTGTTCTGTTGAGAAGTGCCCCCCATCAAATAGTGCCTGCGCATGCACAGATTGGAGCCGCACTCCATCCGAGTTGCCGATCAACTGGAGTGACGTGACCAGGACGCAAGCGTACATCGTAGGAGGTATCTCTCGATGGGAGATACCATTTCACGGGTACAATTGAAACCTATACAAACAGCGGGGGGAGACCGTAGTTCTCCCATTGTGCCTCGCTGTTGCGGGGCGGCATTACAGTGCGCTCATGGTCCGGTTTCCATGCTGTTTGTATAGGTTTAATTTGAGGCTGTGAAATGGTATCTCCCATCGAGAGATACCTCCTACGATGTGTGCATGCGCCATGGTTACGTCAGCCCAGCTGATCGACAAATTAGCGGTTGTACTATGACGTACGGCGCATGCGCCGTTGGTCCCGGGCACTATTCGATGGGGGGGGGCACTTCTCGAAAGAACACCGGCACCAATTTAATAGGAGTACAAACTGCCAAAGACATCCGGGTGAGCATCGATCAGACATGTTACAAAACCTGGAAAAGATTTTATTTGAGACAAATGTTTCCAGGAATAACGGATGTCAAGACTAAAGGAAGGCCTTTTTGTCTACAGATCAGATATGTCATCAGCGACAAGCAGGTCGAAGATCTCTTAGTGAGGCCTGAAGAAAAAAATAAAAAAAAATTATCGCCTGGAAAGCACTCAAGGATGTTGCCAAAATGGTAAAACAAGGCAACAGGAATCCATCAATGCTATCCGACTAGTGTGTTAAGGTTGTAGGAAAGTAAGAGGTAAACACTGAGCCCTCTTTCACACTAGCAGGCCGATCGGGTATGCCGGTCAGTTTTTCAGGTGGATACAATCGGACCCTCCAGTCCCCTAGTCCTCCATAGTCCCCTCTATGGCGCTTGTCAACAGACATGTGTCTGTTGACACCCACAGACATCTGATCCGATCCTATCTGCTAATAAAAGACGGATCCATATGGCAGTCGGGTGTTAATGGACAGGCGGTCCGTTTACATCTGACTGCCCATAGAAGAGAACGGGCTGTGTCTGTGTCCACTCTGCATAAGTGGAGCGGACATGGACCAACAATCCGCCTACTCGGCAGGGATCAGTAGACAGATTCCCCACTGAGCAGGCCGACTTCAGCGGAGCCTGCCCCATGTGAAAAGGGCCTAAGGGGTAGCATTAGAGCCTGCTCAGAGCCTCTATGGGCAGTATCTGTTAGCTGTTAGTGGCCCGGTTCCTGAGTAATGCGGCGTACACATGATCAGACATTACGACAACAAAACCGTGGATTTTTTTCCAACGGATGTTGGCTCAAACTTGTCTTGCATACACACGGTCACACAAATGTTGTTGGAAATTGCGAACGCCAAGAACGCGGTGACATACAACACGTACGACGTGCTGATAAAAATGAAGTTCAATAGCCAGTGCGGCTCTTTTGCTCGTTGTCGGAAAATTTGAGAACCAGCTCTCAAACATTTGTTGTCGGAAATTCTGACAGAAAATGTTCGATGGAGCCTACAGACGGTCGGATTTTCCAACAACAAGCTCACATCGAACATTTGTTGATGGAAATTCCGACCGTGTGTATTCGGCATAAGAGTTTCTGCCATATGCACTGGAGCCTAAGGAGACTCTGGTGAAGACCCTATAACTACAGGATACAAATAGCAGGCACTGGTACCACAGGAGGACACCGAGTCTCCCCCAAATTGCCCACAGTGCGGCGCTGTCCAGAAAAACATTTTTTTGTGTCAGTAAAAACTCAAATACTCTTAAACTATATGTGATCCAAACTCCATCATATAAAAACTTAAACAGATTGTATAATCAAACAAAATATATAAACAGGTGTTCATCAATTCATATAGTGCATTCGCCTCAAACCAAAATGCAAACAAATGACCACTGCACCCACCTATAACTGGCCTTCACAGCAAGGAGCACATGTAAAACAAAACCAAAGAAAATTCCCAGCTCAACTCGCCAGACAGCCTGCTACCAACCAAATTAACCTGTCTAAAGGCCCCTACACACGGTCTGACTTTTTGCCAACAAAGTTCAAAATAAGCAAGTTTTTCAAAAGATCCGACCGTGTGTACAATCTATCGGACAAACTTTTTCGGTTTTCATCGGACAAAAGTTCGCTCTGCAAACGGACAAACTTTTCGGCAACAAAAGTCCGATGGTGCAAAGTCCTATCGTGTGTACAGAAATCAATCAGACTTTTGTCCGAAGTACAAATACGCATGCCCAGAACCAATGTTAAAATCAAACAAAAATAGCAGAAGTTGAACAAAGGGGAGCAGAAAAGAGCAGAAAAACCACGTGATGTTGGGAAAGTTTTGGGAAAGTTTGCAGAAAAGTCAGAGCGTGTGTATGCTATGGGTGTGCCTGGCCAACTCCCTTCGGACAAAAATCCACGGAAATTTTTTTTTTGAAGTCCGACCGTGTGTACAAGGCTTTAGAGTCTGCGATAAAAACAGGGGTTTAGTTAGCACACATTTGAAAAACATGGGTATGCTTCAGGGGCTGCGACAAGGCACCCCATTACTAATCGCAATCCTAACTCTATACATTTTTGAGAGCCTCCATAGTAGAAGCACATGCATTATAATGGATAGGCAGAGAGGGCAGGTAAGCCTGGAAGGAGCCCACCCCTCCTAAAAAGGCACAGGGGTGCACCGGACACCCGGCATATAGCACAAAGGCAGCAAAGGTGTCCAGTGCATCACCTCCCCTGTATTCCAACAGTACAAATAAATACCCACTGCCCCCACCTATAACTGGCCTTCACAGCAAGGAGCAAATGGATGGGTGGGCTCCCTCCGGGCTCACCTGCCCTCTGCCTATCCATTATAATGCACGTGCTTCTACTATGGAGGCTCTCAAAAATGTATAGAGTTAGGACTGCGGAAAATAATGGGGTGCCTTGTCATGGCCTCCGCAGCTTACGCATGCATTTGCAAATGTGTGCTAACTAAACCCCTGTTTTTAACGCAAACTGTTAGACAGGTTCATTCCATTGGTAGCAGGCTGGCTGGCGAGTTGAGCTGGGAATTTTCTTTGGTTTTGTTCTCCAAATCAAAATGTGTCAATCATGCGTCTTCCATATTCTAAATATATAATTCAATTAAAGCAGAGGTCCGCCGACCATTCTTTTTTTTAATTTTTTTTTTTTTTTTGTCAGACACTTTCCTAATCACAATATAACACTCACTTTTCTGGTGTAATATATCTGCCGATGTCCGTTTTCGTACCGAAGAAGAAGTTATAAAAACTGATGATGGCCGGTTCCATCTTGCTTGTGGGCATGTGAAGCCCACAAGCATTTATTTCCTGGATGCGGTGAATGCTGAGCTCCCAGCATTCACCGCTCGTTCCCGTGCATGCTCAGTGTTTACCGCGCGGCGTCGGAAGTTCCCGTCCCGTTGTTATGGCAACCAAACCAATACACGTCACTTCCGGTTTCACGATCTCTCAAGATTTTGCGGCGGCGTTCTGTACTGACTCCTGGGAAGCCTAACACTTAGCTCCCAGGAGACAGTGTGGCGCCGGGGAAAAGGATTATACACGCCTACTCCCGTGGGAGTGAAAGATGGGAAGTGCCACAATAATCTACGATAATAAGGTAATTACAGCACTAAAAACATTTTTTTGGTTCATTTGCACATCTATGCAATGCGCTGAAGGGGATGAAATTAGGTTACGAATTTGTGTGGACCTCCGCTTTAACACATCAATTAAGTCTTTTTGAGTATGATGCTACAAGCTCGGCACACTTATTTTTGGGCAGTTTCTATCATTCTTCTTTGCAGGACCTCTGAAGCTCCATCAGGTTGAATGAGGAGCGTCGGTGCACAGCCATTTTCAGATCTCTCCAGAGATGTTCAATCGGGTTCTGTCTGGGCAAGTCTGGGCAACTCAAGGACACTTACAGAGTTGTCTTGTAGTCACTCCTTTCTTATCTTGGCTGTGTGCTTAGGTTCGTTGTCCTGTTGGAAGATAAACCTTCACCCCAATCTGAGGTCCAGAGCACTCTGGAGCAGGTTTTCATCAAATGGGCATACTATTTTCTTACACATTGCTGTATTCATCTTTCCCCCTGATCCTGACCAATCTTCTAGTTCCTGCCGCTGAAAAACATCCACACAACACGATGCTGCCACCACCATGCTTCACTGTGGATATGGTATTGGCCAGGTGATGAGCAGTACCTGGTTTCCGCCAGCTATGATGCTTGCCATTCAGGCCAAAGAATTCAATCTTTGTTTCACAAGCCCAGATAATTTTGTTTCTCATGAAAGTCCTTCAGGTGCCATTTGGCAAACTCCAGGCGGGCTTTTCATGTGCCTTTTACTGAGGAGTGGCTTCCATCTGGAAACTCTACCATACAGGCCTGATTGGTGGCGTGCTGCAGAGATTGTTGTTCTTCTGGAAAGTTCTCTCTCCACAGAGAAACGCTGGAGCTCTGTCAGAGTGACCATCGGGTTTTTTGTCACCTCCCTGACTAAAGGCCCTTCTCCCCGATCGGTCAGTATGGCGGGGCAGCCCCGCTCTAGGAAGAGTCCTGGTGGTTCCAAACTGCTTTCATTTAGGGATGATGGAGGCCACTGTGCTCACTGGGACCTTCAATGATGCAGTAATTTTTCTGTACCCTTCACCAGATCTGTGCCTCGATACAATCCTGTCTCGAAGGTCTAAAGACAATTCCTTGGACTTTATGGATTGGTTTGCGCTCTGACATGCACTGTTAACTGTGGGACCTTATATAGACAGGTGTGTGCCTTTCCAAATCACGTCCAATCAACTGAATTTACAACGGGCGGACTCCAATCAAGTCGTAGAAATATGTCAGGCCAGGTTCACACTGGTACAACATGACTGTCATCCTACATCGGTCCTACTTTGGTCCGACTTCCATACAAATTGAATGAACAGAATACGATTTTGCTCCGACTTTGAGACAGGCCGACTTGTCCTTTGACCAATGAAAACCATCCCAGTGTGACGTAAATTATTTTTCCTGCTGCTGTAATCACCATGTTGGATGTCACAAGTCGAAAGGTTAGGACGAGGATCTGACTTTAATGATATTGAATGGGCTAAAAGCGGACCAAAGTAGTGCAGGAACCTTTTTCAAAGTCAGACCGCCTTGTGTTGGACCAGTTAAGAAGGCTCTTATAGGGAACCATTGATTTGTACACGTCATGCGACATGAGCTCCCATAGTTGGAGTGTATGTCTCACCAGTGTGAACCCGGCCTCAAGGATGATCAGTGGAAACAGGATGCACCTGAGCTCAATTTTGAGTGTCATGGCAAAGGCTAGGAGTGTCATGGCAAAGGCTAGGAGTGTCATGGCAAAGGCTAGGAGTGTCATGGCAAAGGCTAGGAGTGTCATGGCAAAGGCTATGAATACTTATGTACATGTGATTTTTATTTTTTATACATCTGCAAAGATTTCAAACTCCTTTCACGTTGTTATTATGGGGTATTGTTTGTAAAAGTTTGCGGAAAATAACAAATTTAATCCATTTTGGAATAAGGCTGTAACATAACAAAATGTGGAAAAAGTGAAGTGCTGTAAATACTTTCCGGATGAACTGTATAATCAGAGCAACTGTCCCCCCTGTGATCTTCTTCATTGCCACTAAGAATAAGGCTTTTTGGCCACAACCATAAACGATACAGGAGGTCCAACGGCATGGGTGTCCGCAGGTAGGGGCAAGGGGGGTCAAGTGCCCCCCTGGCAGGGCTGGTGCTACCGATAGGCAAGTGGGCATATCAATCGGGGACACCGCACTGCATGTCCCAGGGCCGTCACATACACAAAATGGAGTGTGTGTCAGGGAGTGATGGTGTTTGCGGCCCCTGAGCTGAGGGAAGGCAGCACGGTCAGTAGCTGGAAATACAAAGCTCTCCTGCAGCTGCCTGTTACCTTTCACATGCCGCAGACAGCATCTGCTAATGCTCAGCCCAACCAGATCACTAATGATTTATCTCCTCTCTTCATCCTCCGCTCAGACTGCCGGCTGTGTGTGCTCTGCCTAGGCATGTGTGAGAGCCCCAGCGCTCCCTTCTAGATAGGGGCCCAAGAACACCTACCGCATTGGGCCCCAGCCTCATCTGAGCTGCTTGGCATGTGCAGCTGTTGTTGGAGCCTTCCATCTGCCTTTTTCTGGGGTTAGTAATCCATTTAATTCTCTCTGTCATCTGAAGCTTGCAATATAGAAATGTATTGGAGGGGAGTTATCCATACTAATGATTGTGTGTTTGGGGGTGTAATGTATCTGTGTTTATCTGGGTGTAATGTGTGTGTGGGGGGGGATGCAATGTATCTGTGTGTATAGGGGTGTAATGTACTGTATATGTACTTTGTCTGCAGTCTCTGACCGTCTCCTGTACTACATCTCCAATCTCTGACCGTGATGACATTGTCGAAAAGGGGCGCAGCATGGGTGAATTATGCCCCCCTCTGAAAAAAGTTCTGCGGACGCCCATGTTTAACAGTGGTTGAGATCTTCCACATCTGGGGGCGTGGCCAAGATGGCGCTGTGAGTGGACGTCTGGACAGAGAGCTCTGCCAAGATCCTGGGCTTTTCCTCTCCCCCGCTAGCACCCACATGAGACGCCGCTCAGACCGGACATCGCGGGGTCGGGGTAAGAAGCTTAATTTCCCCCCCATGCCTGAGGACATATCGCCGGCATGTGCTGGCCGTGTGGAGACCCACGTGTGCTCCTGCTCCAATATGGCATCCCAGACGGAGCGGGCGGACCTGCCTCCCCCTTCCCAGCCTGGCCTGGCTGATGTCCTGGCGGCTATGGCGAACTGCCAAACCTTTCATCACTACCCTGACCACCAAGGTAGACGCGGTGCAGCTAGATGTGGGACTGATTAGGCAGGACATGGATAAAATCCGCTCCAGACTATCTACTGCTGAGCAGCGGGAGAAAGGGAGCCGCTCAGGTGTGGAAATCCTTTAAATCACCTCCTCCCAGCAGCCGAGGGTGCAAGCAATGCTATTGACAGAAAACAGGAACGAACAAGTCTTCTGGACTGCAGCACTCCAAAAAATAAAAGCCTTTATTTTAAAATAAGGAATCCAAAATACATGCTATACATCACGGAACACAGGTCAAAAAAATCCGGCTAACATGTTTCGCACTATGCTAGTGCTTATTCATGCTATGAATAAGCACTAGCATAATGCAAAACATGTTAGCCGGATTTTTTTGACCTGTGTGCCGTGATGTATAGCATGTATTTTGGATTCCTTATTTTAAAATAAAGGCTTTTATTTTTTGGAGTGCTGCAGTCCAGAAGACTTGTTCGTTCCTGTTTGCTACTGCTGAGCAGCGCCTGGGACACGTGGAGGACACAGTGGAGAATCATGGCGCTGATCTCCCCACCCTCCATACAAAGATCAGGGCCCTTGAATACAAAACCGAGGACGCAGAGAACCGTAACAGGAGGAACAACCTCCGCATCGTGGGCATGGCGGAGGGGGTGGAGGGTCAGCGCCGATGGAGTTTGTGGAGGAGTTGTTGCGCACCCTCCTGCCATTGGCCCAATTCTCCCCCTTCTATGCTGTGGAGAGGGCCCATCGCATCCCACCTAAACCTGGCCCGCTGGGTGCTCCACATCGCACGTTCATCCTTAAGTTCCTGAACTTTAGAGATAGGGATGAGGTGCTCAGGGCTGCCAGAGTGAAAGGAGAACTGCTGTATCACAATACCAAGCTCCTCATCTTTCCCGACTATTCTGTTGAAACCCAGAAGCTGAGGCGTTCATTTGACCAAGTAAAAGCAGCCATGCGTGCCAAGGGCATTCGCTACAGAATCCTCTTCCCTGCACGTTTGAGGGTCCAAGATGGCGAGATCTTCCACATCTGCACTCAGTGCTTTTAACATAATTACGGTACTTACTTTAATTATGTGTTTATTGAAATATATGAAAATCTGGTTGACGCACTTTGGTTTGAGGCTGCTGCACTATATGAATTGAGGAACACATTTATATATTCTTTTGTTTGCTATACAATTATTAAGTGTTATATGATGTAGTTTAGATCACATATAGTTTATTAAGCGTACTTGAGTTTGAACTGACGAAAATAAAATGTGGACAGCACTGCACTTTTTCCTGTGTGTATTTTTGTAAGATGACATCTCTCCAATCAGTGGAGACCTTTACCCCATATCCAATTATGGTAAAATAGTCTATAACAGCGCATGAGTAGAAGTGAATAAATGATGCTATCTGTATCTGCTGCAACCACTACACTCTCTCACTTGACAAATGAATTAAAATAGTGGTGCGCTGTTCAAAATCTCCAATTAATAAAGTTACTGAGCATGAATTATAATGCGAAGTGATCATATATAAAAATTTAACATTTACCAATTGATATACAGTATATACACAAATACAGTTGTGCTCATAAGTTTACATACCCTGGCAGAATTTAGGATTTCTTGGCCATTTTTTAGAGAATATGAAGGATAACACAAAAACATTTCTTTCACTCATGGTTAGTGTTTGGCTGAAGCCATTTATTATCAATCAACTGTATTTACTCTTTTTAAATCATAATCACAACAGAAACTACCCAAATTACCCTGATCAAAAATGTACATACCCTGGTGATTTTGGCCTGATAAAATGCACACAAGTTGACACAAAGGGGTTTGAATTGCTATTAAAAAGGTAACCATCCTCACCTGTGATCTGTTTGCTTGTAATTACTGGTAGTGTGTGTGTATAAAAGGTCAATGAGTTTCTGGACTCCTGACAGACCCTTGCATCTTTCATCCAGTGCTGCACTGACGTTTCTGGATTCTGAGTCATGGGGAAAGCAAAAGAATTGTCAAAGAATCTGAGGGAAAATGTAGTTGAACTGTATAAAACAGGAAAAGGATATAAAAAGATATCCAAGGAATTGAGAATGTCAATCAGCAGTGTTCAAACTCTAATCAAGAAGTGGAAAATGAGGGATTCTGTTGAAACCAAACCACGGTCAGGTAGACAAACTAAAATTTCAGCCACAACTGCCAGGAAAATTGTTCGGGATGCAAAGAAAATCCCACAAATAACCTCAGGTGAAATACGGGACTCTTTGAAAACATGTGGTGTGGCTGTTTCAAGATGCACAATAAGGAGGCACTTGAAGAAAGATGGGCTGCATGGTCGAGTCGCCAGAAGAAAGCCATTACTATGCAAATGCCACAAAGTATCCCTCTTACAAAACACCAAACAGCACAGAGACAAGCCTCAAACCTTCTGGCACAAAGTGATTTGGAGTGATGAGACCAGAATTGAGCTTTTTGGCCACAACCATAAACGCTACATTTGGAAAGGAGTCAACAAGGCCTATGATGAAAGGTACACCATTCCTACTGTGAAACACGAAGGTGGATCACGGATATTTTCGGGATGTGTGAGCTACAAAAAGGCACAGGAAATTTGGTCAAAATTGTTGGCAAGATGAATGCAGTATATTATCAAAAAATACTGGAGGAACATTTGCATTCATCAGCCAGGAAGCTGCGCATGGGACGTACTTGGACATTCCAACATGACAATGATCCAAAACACAGGGCCAAGTCGACCCGTCATTGGCTACAGCAGAATAAAGTGAACGTTCTGGAGTGGCCATCTCAGTCTCCTGACATCAATATCATTGAGCCGCTTTAGGGAGATCTCGAAACGTGCCGTTCATGCAAGACAGCCCAAGAATTTACAGGAACTGGAGGCTTTTTGCCAAGTGGAATGGGCAGGTTTACTATCTGAGAAGATAAAGAGCCTCATCCACAAATACCACAAAAGACTTCAAGCTGTCATTGATGTTATAGGGGGCAATACACGGTATTAAAGTGGTTGTAAAGGATCGTGTTTTATTTTTTTTAAATAACAAACATACCATACTTACCTCCACTGTGCAGCTCGTTTTGCACAGAGTGGCCCCGATCGTCCATTTCTGGGGTCCCGCAGCGGCTCCTCCCTGCATTAGATAACACCTTTGGAGAAGGGCTCTCCCGAGGGGGTTACCTTGAGGGCACGCTCCCGAGTCCAGTATTTGCGTCCACAGACACGAATGCCAGACTCGGCCCCGCCCCCTGGCATCCGCGTCATTGGATTTGATTGACAGCAGCGGGAGCCAATGGCTGCGCTGCTATCTATCCAATCAAGAGCCAGGAACCCATGGAGAGAGGGACGGCGGGGACGCGTCAACGGAAATTCAGGGCTCAGGTAAGTAAAACGGGGGGCTAGGGGGCTGGTGACTGCAAGGTGTTTTTTCACCTTAATGCATAGGATGCATTAGAGCTGAAAAAACACGAAGGTTTACAACCCCTTTAAGAACTGGGGTATGTAAACGTTTGATCAGGGTCATTTGGGTAGTTTCTGTTGCCATTACGCTTTAAAAAGAGTAAAAACAGTTGATTGATAATAAATGGCTTCGGCCAAACACTAACCATGAGTGAAAGGAAAGTTTTTGTGTTTATCATTCATATTCTCTGAAAAATGGCCAAGAAATCATAATTTCTTCCAGGGTATGTAAACTTATGAGCACAACTGTATATGTGGACCGCACGACTCCCTGCTGATATGGTTTATGATCATGCTATACACAAGCACTGCATAATGTGAGTGTGTATGATATAAAATGTATTAAAAATGTTTTTATCGATATACTGCCAGGCCTGGATTTATTCCCTTTGCCGCCCCAAGGCCGGGTCCTTCAATGCCGCCCCCCCCCCGCCAAAAAAAAAAAAGAAAGTCCCCCAACCTGTGCCCATTGCCGCCTCACCATCATTGCAGCCTTACTGTGCCCTCATTGCAGCCTCACCATCACTGCCGCCTTACTGTGCCCTCATTGCAGCCTCCCTCACCATCATTGCTGCCTTACTGTGCCCTCATTGCAGCCCCCCTCACCATCATTGCAGCCCCCCTCACCATCATTACATCCTTACTGTGCCAAACAATGTAGCCTCACCAGTCAGTGTGTGCATTACGCACAGCGGGCATCTCCTGCTTCTGCTGTGTCACGCAGCTCACTGGGAAAAGTTTGGGCGCGCTGTGATAAAAGTCCCGCCCTCCTCCTAGACCAGCTTGTGTGATAGACAGAACACTGCCTCTATCACACGAGCTGGTCTAGGAGGAGGGCGGGACTTTTATCACAGCGCTCCCAAACTTTTCACAGTGAGCTCCAGGACACAGCAGTCTCCTGAGTCCCGCTGTGTGTTACAACCGGCGCCGCCCCTGAACCCACTGCCGCCCCGAGGCCTGGCCTCGGTGGCCTTGTCGGAAATCCAGCCCTGTGCACGATGAGCAGATCCTCTTTTTATATTTTGAGCCCAAAAATTGTGGAAAGGAATGATCCCCTATATAGGGCAATCCTATGAGGAGGGGGGACTGCAGGGACCAAAAAGTGAATCAGCTTCTACTGATTAACCAAACCGCAATTTTAACCCTATGGTGAAAACATTAAGGCGAGCGTGCACTGCACCCAGAGGTGACAAGGTGGCAGCAAGTTATTTGGGATATCACTGGTATTTCACGTATTTGGAAGTGTGGATTGTCTCCTGTTTTTTTTTTACATTTGGACTTTGGACACTTTTTTCTTGGCACTTTATATCACTATTATATTTATTTGCAGGCGGTCCACATACAGTATATTTGTGTATATATATCAATTGGTAAATGTTTTAAAGTTAAGTTATTATATATGATCACTTAGCACTTTATGATTCATGCTCAGAAACGTTATTAATTGGAGTTTATAAACAGCGCAAAACTATTTTAATTAATTTGTTACCCCATATCCATCACCATCACCACAGGATGATGTCTCTCCAACCAGTGAAGATCCTCACCCTAGGTCCATTACCTTTACCATAGACGACATTTCTCCAGCCAGTGGAGATCCTCACCCTATTTCCATGAACATCACCACAGGATGACCTCTTTCCGATTACCCATTAACATCACCATAGGATCTCTCTTACCAGTGGAGATCCTTCCCCCATATTCATCATGATGGGAAGACATCCCCCATATCCATCACCATAGGATGACATCTGGCCGACCAGTGGAGATCCTTACCTTATATCCAATACCATCACCATAGGATGGCATCTCTCCGATCAGCGAAGACCCTTACCCCATACCCATCTCCAATACCACAGGGTGACATGTCTCAGTCCAGTGGAGGTCCTCACCCCATTTCCAGTAACATCGCCAAAGGATGACATGTCTCCCACCAGTGGAGATCCTTACCCCATATCCATTACTATCATTATAGGATGACATCTCTTGGACCAGTGGAAATCTTTACCCTATATCAATTACCATCACCATAGGATGACATTTGGCCGACTAGTGGACATCCTTTTCCCATATCCACTATCATTACCATAGGATGCCATCTTTCTGATCAGCAGAGATCCTCACCTCATATCCATTACAGTAGGATGATATCTCTCCGACCCATGGAAATCCCTACCCCATATCCATTACCATAACCATAGGGTGACCGCTCTCTGACCAGTGGAGATCCTCATCCTATATCAATTTCCATCACCATAGGATGACATCTCTGACCAGTGGAGATCCTTAACCCATATCCATTACCATCATCCTCACCATAGGATGACTTCTCTCCAACCAGTGGAGATCCTTACCCCTTGTCAATTACCATCAACATATGAAAACATCTCTCCAACCGGTGAAAATCATCACCCCATATCCATTATCATAGGATGATCCTGACTCCATATCAATCACCATTGGATAAAATCTCTCTGACCGGTGGAGATCCTGACCCCATGTCTATTACCATCACCATAAGAGCACATCTCTCCGACCAGTAGAGATCCTTACTCTATATCCATTACCATCAGCAAAGGATGGCATCTCTCCAACCAGTGGCAATCTTGACCCCATCTCAATGTCCATCACCATAGGATGACATCTCTCGGACCAGTGGAAAACCTTACCCCATGTCCAATACCATAAGATGACATCTCTCTGACCAGTAGAGATCATTATCCCAGATCCATTACCATCACCATGGGATGACATCTCTCCAACTTGTGGAGATCCATCCTCCATATCCACCACCACAGGATGGCATCTATCGGACATGGGGGAAAGATCTACACTGGTCAGATAGATTCCATCCTATGGATATGGGGGAAGGATCTACACTGGTCAGATAGATTCCATCCTATGGATATGGGGGAAGGATCTACACTGGTCAGATAGATTCCATCCTATGGTGATGATGGATATGGAGAGAGGTTATCCTATGGTGATGGTAATGAATATGGGGGAGGATCACCACTAGTTGGGGAGATTTCATCCTATGATGATGGATATGGGGGGGCAGGATCTCCACTGGTCCAATAGATTTCATCCTATGGTGATGGTAATGAATATGCGGGAAGGATCACCCCTGGTTGGGGAGATTTCATCCTATGATGATGGATATGGGGGAAGGATCTCCACTGGTCAGATGGATTTCATCCTATGGTGATGGTAATGAATATGGGGGAAGGATCACCACTGGTTGGGGAGATTTCATTCTATGGTGATGGTAATGAATATGGGGGAAGGATCACCACTGGTTGGGGAGATTTCATCCTATGGTGATGGTAATGAATATGGGGGAAGGATCACCACTGGTTGGGGAGATTTCATCCTATGGTAATGAATATGGGGGAAGGATCACCACTGGTTGGGGAGATTTCATCCTATGGTGATGGATATGGGAGAAGGATCTCCACTGGTCGATCACCATAGGATAAAATCTCCCCAACCAGTGGCGATCCTTCCCCCATATTCATTACCATTACCATAGTATGAAATCTCCCCACCCAGTAGTGATCCTTCCCCCATATTCATTACCATCACCATAGAATGAAATCTATTGGGCCAGTGGAGATCCTTCCCGCATATCCAACATCATAGGATGAAATCTCTCCAACCAGTGGCAATCCTTCCCCCATATTCATTACCATCACCATAGGATGAAATCTCTCCAACCAGTGACGATCCTTCCTCCATATCCATTATCACCATAGGATGAAATCTCTCCAACCATTGGAGATCTTTCCTCCAAATCCATTACCATAGGATGGCATCTGACCAGTGGAGCTCCTTCCCTCATATCCATCACCATAACATGACAGCTCTCCAACTTGTGGAGATCCATCCCCCATATCCATCACCATAAGATGGCATCTAACCGACCAATGGTGATCCTTTCCCCATATACATCACAATAGGATGACATCTCCCCAACCAATGGAGATCCTTCACCCATACCCATCACCATAGGATGACATCTCCCCAACCATTGGAGATCCTTCACCCATACCCATCACCATAGGATGACATCTCTCCAACCATTGGAGATGCTTTACCCATACCCATCACCATAGAATTACATCTCTCCAACCATTGGAGATCCTTCACCCATACCCATCACCATAGGATGACATCTCCCCAACCATTAGAGATCCTTCCCCCATATCCATCACCATAGGATGACATCTCCCCAACCATTGGAGATCCTTCACCCATATCCATCACCATAGGATGACATCTCCCCAACCAATGGAGATCCTTCACCCATACCCATCACCATAGGATGACATCTCCCCAACCATTGGAGATCCTTCACCCATATCCATCACCATAGGATGACATCTCCCCAACCATTGGAGATCCTTCACCCATATCCATCACCATAGGATGACATCTCCCCAACCATTAGAGATCCTTCACCCATCACCATAGGATGACATCTCCCCAACCATTATTGTCCTTCATCTATGGCTTCCCTTGAGTATAGCCTGGAATATGACCTATTCTGCGGTCACCTGAACAATGCCAGCAATTATAAAGGATGCACCATGGAGACCCAAACTCAGCAAATGATAGATTTATATTAAAGTTCTATGCACATTTTTTGGGGAGATCTATTTATATAAATTTTTTCATTGCCGGAAATCTAATAAATGCAGGTGATTGGTGGTGTTTGGAAGGTGACAGGCTGAGTGAAGGGAGGAGCTGCCCACCCTGTCTAATAACAGTAAAGGAGATAATAGCAGACAGGACCCCCTGTGGAGACACACAATGATGGTGACCGGTGCCCCCCTCCTCCCTCCAGCGGTTGTCCATCCCCAGCCCCAGCACTGTGAGCTCTCTCAGTGTACCTGGCCTCCTCCGTTCTCCTCCGCACAAAGGCCCCGACACACAGAGGAGCAGCAGCAGCAGCCCAGCTGCCTCCGGGGATCGCGGGGGATGCCGGGAGACGTAGTTTTGTCCGGGGAATCCGGACCCCCGTGACGTCACATCCTCGTTGCTATGGCGAACAGACGCTCAGCTCTGCAGGGGGAGGAGCCTGTGGGGGCAGATGGTGGGAGGACAGGGAGGTCACTGAGCTGCTGCAAGGGGGTAGAAGAATCAAATATTAAATTCTGATAATAATATAATATATTAATAATAATATATACTATGTAAATAGTTTGTGTATAGGAAATGTAATGAATAAATATGTAATTAGGAAAGAATAATCATACAAGTGGCACTGACTGCATATCTACTATACAGGATCAGCCATAACATTATGGCCACCTGTCCTGTCAGAATACCGCTACCCAAAATCTGGGGCTAGAGCCCAAAGTAAAGAAAATCATTTGAGCATACACATGTATATAATATACATGTGTGTGTGTATGTACAGTATATTTCTATATATCTATATATATAAAATATTGTTACATATCTGAGTGTGGATCCCCCCTTACATCAGAGTCCCCAGAGCCTCCTTAATTACACCAGGGTCCCCGGAGAGCCTCCATACTTTAATCAGGGTCCCCAGAGCCCCCTTCATTACATCAGAGTCCCCAGAGACCCCCCGCCTTACATCAGAGTCCCCAGGGAGAGCCTCCCTACTTACATCAGGGTCCCCAGAGCCCCCTTCATTACATCAGGGTCCCCAGAGAGCCCCCCTTACATCAGAGTCCCCAGAGAGCCCCCTTACATCAGGGTCCCCAGAGAGCCTCCCTACTTACATCAGGGTCCCCAGAACCCGCTTCATTACATCAGGGTCCCCATAACCCGCTTCATTACATCTTGGTCCCCAGAACCCGCTTCATTACATCAGGGTCCCCAGAACCCGCTTCATTGCATCAGGGTCCCCAGAACCCGCTTCATTACATCAGGGTCCACAGAGCCCCTTTCATTACATCAGGGTCCCCAGAGAGCCCCAGGGCTCAGAAGTGCGCTACATAAAGAATGCAGGGCTCAGCAGTGCCTAGCAATGCAGCCTCACCTGTGCCCAGGAATGCAGCCTCACCTGTGCCCAGCAATGGAGCCTCACCTGTGCCCAGGAATGCAGCCTCACCAGTGCCCAGAAATGCAGCCTTACCTGTGCCCAGCAATGGAGCCTCACCTGTGCCCAGGAATGCAGCCTCACCAGTGCAGCAATGCAGCTTCACCAGTGCCCTGCAATGCAACCTCACCTGTGCCCAGCAATGCAGCCTCACCTTGCCCAGAAATGCAGCCTCATCAGTGCCCAGCAATGCAGCCTCACCTGTGCCCAGCAATGGAGCCTCACCTGTGCCCAGGAATGCAGCCTCACCAGTGCCCAGCAATGCAGCCTCACCTGTGCCCTGCAATGCAGCCTCACCTGTGCCCAGAAATGCAGCCTCACCAGTGCCCAGCAATGCAGCCTCACCTGTACTCAGCAATGGAGCCTCACCTGTGCCCAGGAATGCAGCCTCACCTGTGCCCAGCAATGCAGTCTCACCTGTGCCCAGCAATGCAGTCTCACCTGTGCCCAGAAATGCAGCCTCACCAGTGCCCAGCAATGCAGCCTCACCAGTGCCCTGCAATGCAGCCTCACCTGTGCCCTGCAATGCAGCCTCACCTGTGCCCACATCTCAGACTCACCAGTGCCCAGCAATGCAGCCTCACCTGTGCCCACATCTCAGACTCACCAGTGCCCAGCAATGCAGCCTCACCAGTGCCCACATCGCCCTCACCTGTGCCGGGGATCAAAGAAAAGAGGAAGAGGAGAGCCAGCTGGATCATCACACAGGGCAGCATCTCCCACTGTGTCAGCTTTAATTTGAATCACTGGGTGCCCTCCCTCACATAAGTCCCGCCTCCTGGATCAGCTCCCACCAATGATAGGCAGCACACGTCTTCTTGTTATTGGACAAATGTGCTGTCTTTTAAAGGAGCCATACCATGAGGGTGACTGGGGATTCAAATTAAATGTTAACACAGCGGATGACGCTGGCACCCTTGAAACTCTGGGCTAAAGCCCCAGAAGCCACCCCCTAGCGACGCCACTGCCACTACTCATCAGAAAATGTAATGGAAGTGACACTATAAGCAAAAAATGCTTACTGCGCTTGCGCCATGCATTCCAACATGGCCGCTATGCGTTCCAATAGGTTTCCTAGTCTGACAGAACACAAAGCCAGCAGCGGACATCTTCTTACACCCAGGCAGAAGGTGGCGATGGCCATCTTGGTACACCCCGCACCGCTCAGCGCCAAACTGATTATATAATGAAATAGACTATTTCACCGTGCCCGAGTGAAATAGTCTATTTTAGTATATAAGGTGAGTTAACTGCTAAAATAAGTATGAAATTGAAGACTTGCCTGGGTGTAAGAAGATGTCTGCTGCTGCCTTCATGTTCTGTCACATTAGGAAACCTATTGAGACGCATAGCGGCCATGCTGGAATGCATAGCGCATGCGCGGTAAGCTATTTTATTCCCAACCTCACTTCCGTTGCATTTTCTGATGGGTAGCGGTAGTCTGATAGAACTCTCAAACCAAACAATAAACCTGCTCAATATGGGTGGGTGGTGTTCTAAGGGTTATGTTTGGTCATCACCACACAAGAGTGAAGAAAGTAGCTTTGCTACATTTGTTTTTTCTTTTTGCTTCTTTTGGACACTTTATTACTTTGTATCAGTCTTAGCTCATTTTTGGACGCTGATGATTTTTTATTTTTTTGGGGAGGGATTTATGTACACATTTATTATTGCCACTAGAATTGAAGTGATAACCTTTAGGCCCCTTTCACACGGGCGGACCGTATGTCCGTTTTTCACCCATCCGTTTTCGGATGAAAAACGGACATACACGTATCCCTATGGGACAGCGGATGAACATCCGCTGACACCCGATCTCACCCGTGTCCGCTACGCTCCGTTTTTCAGGATAGAAAAATTTCTATTTTTCTATCCGTCTGCGGAGCGGATCGGATGAACACGGACAGACGGTCCGTGTTCATCCGATCCCCCATAGGGGAGAGCAGAGATCTGACAGGGCGGTCCCTGCACAGTGTGCGGGGACCGCCCAGTCATCAGCCAGCTCAGCGGGGATCAACGGAGCGATCCCCGCTGAGCAAGCGGAGGTTCACGGGGCGGATCATGACTGATCCGTCCCGTGTGAAAGGGGCCTTAGGCTGGGTTCACACTGGTGCAATGTGGGAAGCCCCGCGAATCCTGTGCAAGTTCCCGCATCGCACCTGAATCGCAGACAGTTCACACTGACATGTGTGACCCGCTGCGGGTGTCAGTGTAAAGTCAATGACACCCCCAAAACAGTTTGCAGATCGCAGTGTAAACTGTGAAATGGTGCAGGAATCAGATCGCATAGGTGTGGACACTCATGCGATCTGATTCCAGAGCGGACCAAAAAAAGTGTCCTGTACCGTTTTGAACCGAATGTGATGCAAATTCAGCTATTGAGGCTTGGTTCACGTTGGTGCGATGCGGAAAACCCTGTGAATCCACTGCCAGTTCCACCCCCTACCGTGTCTGCGATCCCTGAAAACGCAGGGAAGCCTACCCCACCTCCACCTAAGATCTGTACCTGAGTCCCCTCCATCAGATAATCTCTCGCAGCTATTACCTTTTGTAACCACCTCCGCCTCCCTTTAGATTCTAAGCTCCACGAGCAGGGCCCTCCTATTCCTTCTGTATTGAACTGTATAGTAATTGTACTGTCCCCCTTTTTTAATGTAAATCGCTGCGTAAACTGTTGGCACTATATAAATCCTGTATAATAATAATTAGGGATGTGCCGGTTGGCACAGGGTTCCCCTTAATATCCATACCAGACCTGAAGGGACTGGTGTGGATTTTGGGGGGACCCCCATGCAATTTTATTTTTTATTTTTGGTTCCCCTTAATATTCATACCAGACCCAAAGGGCCTGGTAATGGACAGGGGGGGGGGGGAACCCCTGCCGTTTTTTTCAATGAGTTTAATCTATATTGCCGAGACCCTACAATTCATTACAGCCGCAATCAGTTTTAAATGACTTTTTTCCTTTAGAAATTTTATTTTTCTGCGGGACAGTTCTAAACACAGGAAAAATGCGCCACTTTACAGGCATACTATAGACACCCCCAGGCACGATATTTAAAGGAATATTTCATTTTTATTGTTTTACTTTAAGCATTATTAAAACCACTGCTCCCGAAAAAACTCCAGTTTTTAAAACTTTTGTTTGCATTGATACACGTCCCCTGGGGCAGGACCCGGGTCCCCAAACACTTTTTATGACAACACCATGCATATAAGCCTTTATAATTAGCACTTTAGATTTCTCCCATAGACTTTTCGAATTTGCCGCGAACACCCCAAATTGTTCGCTGTTCGGCGAACGGGCCAACAGGCAATGTTCGAATCGAACATGAGTTTGACTCAAACTTGAAGCTCATCCCTAGTCCTTACTCCGCGCACCCACAACCTCGTTTAACATTTATATACCCTGCGCATGCGTGAAACTCCCCCCTTGTCGCCCGCCCATGACGGTCTTTTTTGGAATTAAAGCCTTTAAAATGAGCACTTTTGGTTTTTAATGTTAATCTCCCATAGACTTTTAACGGTGTTCCGCGGCTTTCGAATTTGCCGCGAACACCGCATAATGTTCGCTATTCGACTTACGTTCGTCTCGATCATCGGGCTCATCCCTAATAATAATGTAGTTGCCACAGACACTACACTGTGTTCAAAGGGAGTGCTTGCTAACTGTGGCGGATGTGCTTGTACTGTGATATGGCAGAGATCCGTGTTCCTGCTTAGCAGAAACACAGGATCACTGCATCCCGATCTCACAGAACAGCAATCTGCCTTGTTTACATAGGCAGACCGCTGTTCTGCTTCTCTTGGGAATGGTCAGCGGGTCCCGGCAGACATCGCGCCCCAGACCTGGAAGTGCAGGATCACGTACAGGTACGTGATTCTGCACAGGAGAGCTGCCTTGCCACTGTGTATATATATATATATATATATATATATATATATATATATATACTGTATACGGTCGGCAAGCAGTTAAGAAATCATCCTTCATCGATGTTAGCTTAGTCGTCGTCTGGTTCAGTTAGTTTGGGTATCCTATGGTAGTGGTCCCTTTAAGGCTCCCTCACACACGCTGCGCTTTTGCTATATTTCCTTAGAATGCTTCATCCTTTGCTGGTATGTAGATATTATTACACTTGCACACTTTGTACACTTGCACAAAGTCAGTAATTTTGTAGGATTAGAGTCAGGTGTCAATTATACCAAACAGGTGCTTACGATCATCAATTTTATTTACTGGTTGAAACACATGTAGCGGCCTCACCCCATCTTCTTTGTCTAGGGGTATGTCACACGACAGGGTGAGATGCGCTACGGCCCATGTCCTCCCCAAAGCTATGTGTGAGGTGAAGGCCAGTATCAGTATCTTCCTCGGGCCAATGTGTTTTAGTTATGAAACTCAGTCCTGCTATGCTGACACCTCCCTTTGCTCTCATTAACCAGAGTCCACACATGTATCACAGTCCAACTCTTGTTTTATTGCAAGCTTCACAATAAACAGTGCTTCAGTAGCCAACTGGTTGGAACGTTATAACAGCCTGATACGGTGGGATGAGCAGGTCGAGGCACTATCCTGATTTCAATCTAAACCACTGTGGTTTCACCAGCGGTTATCGTAGCCTTGATTAATACAGAACATAGAACTTGTGAGTCTCTACCAGCAACTCAAGAGAACGTATTTAGGAACACCTTCGCTGCGCTGTGGCCCCTATCAGGGGAAGATGTCCCTCCAAGGAAGTTACCAGAGGCCCATCCGTCACCGGGTTGATGCTGCTCCGGACTCTCTGGACGGGTGACCTCCCCGGCCTCCTCACCTCAGATGCGGGTCCCGTCCACCTCGGGGACCCTCGGATCACTTCGCCCTTGCGGGACCCAGTCAAAGTCACTGGGCCCCAGGCCTACGATTTAGTACCTCACCCCAGGCTGAAGGTGCCTGGGATGGACTCCAACTCCATTCCGGTCAGGCCTAGGGCGCCTGGGCCGGAACTCCGAACAGCCTGCACCCAGGCCTAAGGTGCCTGGGTGCGTGAAGAGAAGATCCTCGAAGCCCTCGTGGTGAGGGCGTCTCCCCCTTTTATCTCCTCCCATCGACACCACGGCAGGTTCCCCGCCCTCGCCGTACCATCTCCGGAGAGGGACAAAAAGGGTAGCACTGTGGCAGTGATTCTACCTTGAGCCTGCGAGTACCCCGCCACCCACAGGCCAAGGAGAATAATACACCACCCAATCCTCCATGAATACAAAGGGGCCCAAAACCTCTCATAATTTACACACCTGGGTCACACTACTACCCAGGTGTACCCCAACTAAATTTAAAGACCCCGCTACACACAGTTAGGGCTAGTTACACTTGCTTCAAAACATGGCTTCGGACAAGCTTTGTTAAAGCTCTCTGAACACCAGTCAAAGCTCCTGTCACTAAATAAAATGGTTAGCTTATAGTCCTGTTTACATCTTGCTTTTGCTTGGTGCTTCCACGGGGCTTCGATGAGGCTTTGGTGGGGCTTCGGTGGAGCTTCGATGAGGCTTCGGTGGGGTTTTGGTGGGGCTTTGATGAGGCTTTGTGGGGTTTCGGTGAGGCTTCGGTGGGGCTTCAGTGGGGCTTCAAGCGAGCTTTGCGGTAGACTTCTATTGAGGCTTTGAAGATGCTTTGAAGCACCACTAAAGCTACATGGGGTATAATTTTTGAAGTGAAGCCAAAGCAAAGCAAAGCAAAAGAAGGTGTAAACAGGACTGTAAGCTAACCATTTTATTTAGTGACAGGAGCTTTGACTAGCGTTCAGAGAGATTTAACAAAGCCTGTCCGAAGCCTTGTTGAAGCCGAAGCAAGTGTAAATGGGCCTTAAAGGGGTTGTAAAGGTTTGTTTTTTATTTTCTAAATAGGTTCATTTAAGCTAGTGCATTGTTGGTTCACTTACCTTTTCCTTAGATTTCCCTTCTAAATATTTTTTTTCTTTGTTTTCTTTGTCTGAATTTCTCACTTCCTGTTTATCCTCAGTAAGCTGTTCAGTAAGCTGTTCTGGCTGACTCCACCCCACTCGGATGATGGTGTGAAGTTTAGTGAGGAGAAACAGGAAGTGAGAAATTCAGACAAAGAAAACAAACATTTAGAAGGTAAATCAAAGGAAAAGGTAAGTGAAGCAACAATGCACTAGCTTAAAGGAACCTATTTAGAAAATAAAAAACGAACCTTTACAACCCCTTTAAAGGGTAAATGAGCTCTAAGGGCTCATTTACACTTTTTTCGGCTTCAACACACATTAACAGCTAGTTTACACTTGCTTCAAAACAAGGCTTCGGACATGCTTTGTTAAAGCTCTCTGAACACTAGTCAAAGCTTCTGTCAGTAAATAAAATGGTTAGCTTACAGTCCTGTTTACACCTTGCTTTTGCTTTGCTTTGGCTTCGCTTCAGAAAGGAGGTTGGAGAAGAAGTGCAGGCTCTGGGAGGTGCTGGGGATGCTGCTCAGGGTGGCAGTTAGGGTGACCACATTTCCAAACTGCCATTTAGGGACACACCCCCTCTCTCACCTTCCCCCCAAAAAAATGAGGGGGGGGAATGTAGTCTCGGGGTTGATGGGTAATTTGGCGGCGGGTTATTTGTCAGGTGAATGTGCCACTTGCTACCAGATGCAGTGCCACTTGCCACCTATAGCCTGCCACCAGATGCAGTGCTACTGTCTCTCCCTTTGCATGAGCCACGTGCGTCGATGGAAAGAAGTGGCGTCACTATCTGGAGAGTGAAGATCACACCAATCCCTGCTGCTTGCCGCTGGGTGCCAGAGAAGGAGGAGGTGCCGAGGTGGATGGGGACAGCAGTGCTGCACTAGGCGCAGGCCTCGCTCCCGGCCTTACTGTCTGAGAGTAAATTGTCACTGGTTGCAAGATGCCAGGCTGCAGCACTGGCCCTAGCAACCAGTTCCGGAAATGTAGTTGTTAGTAGGGGGTGGCTGTGTTCTCTATTTCATTACGGGACATTGTATTGTCCCAGAATGAAGATGCCCGGGACCCAGAACAGACATGTCAATTGCGGGACAGTCCCAGGCAATCCAGGACACATGGGTGAGGCTTAGTTTTCTCTCACTCCCTCCTGGGCTCTTCCCATCTGCTCAGGCCTCCACCTCCCTGTTTGAAGATGCCACTGCCCTGCACCCCACTGCCACCGAACCAGCAGTGGGACGATCCAGTCCAGGGCCAAGACAAGGGGGCTCTTTAGGCCCCAAGAGCACTAACGCGGAGGAGGAGGAAGTGGAATCCTCTGCCGCTTTGAATGCTGGGCAGGGAGGGAGTTGCGGCCGTGACATCACTGGTTGTTAGAGACTAGGCAGCTCTAGCAACCAGTGGCCCAGAATAGGGTCAGGTGGAAGCGGGGGCGGAGCTGGAGCCAGCACTACCGCGGCTCAGTCCGCCCGTGTCCCCTGCATTCCGGACAAGGGCATACCTGCTAATTGCAGGGGAAGCACCCGTCCGATAAGAGACCGGTAAGAGACTCAGGGCTATGGGCCTCAGACTCAGGCTATAGCCCCAATAGCCACCCCCAAGTGACGCCACTGACTAGGGATGAGTTTAGTGTTTGGACGTTCATCCGAATGTCAAATGTTTAGTGTGTTTAGTATGGACGAACATAACAGCTTCCGGCTATCAATGGTTGCTAAGGAAGTGGCGGCTGCTTGCAGCCCCTGTGTCCTTACGAACCACTTATGTCATTCAACCCATTCATGTTACATGGCTGGAAATCCCCAGCCACATAAACAAATGGGCGGGGAATTGAGCTCTACATCATTGCCTTAAAGTGGTTCTAAAATCAAGACTTTTTTTAACCTAATGCATTCCCTGTATTAAAGTAAAAAATGTCCCAACAGTTGTATTGCCCCCTCATCTTCCTAAACACTTACCTGAGTCCTCTCTTGATCCAACACTGTGTCTGTCTGCAGCCGCGGTCTCCCCTCTTCCTCTTCTCATAGGACACAGATGCAGGAGGATGGAGCTGCTGTCATTACAATTTATGAGGAGGAAGCAAGGCGGGGCCGAGCCGCACTGTGTGTCAATGGACACCAACAGCCCAGCTCGGGAGCGTGCATGCATGAGTGCCCCCATAGCAGCTATAGGAGCACTCGCAGAAAAGGAGGAAGTGGACAGCGGTGGGAGATCCCAGAAAAGGCTTTTTAGATCCCAATAAGCCCCCTGTCCACAGACCCCATCAACAACTGAGCAAGGGTTGTGGGGATGAGGCTCTTGCCCTCATCAACAAGGAGACAAGGTGCTTTGCCAGGGGGTATCCACACACGCTAGTCCTGCCCCAACCTACCAAGCCAGCCAGGCTGCATATTCAGATACAAGTAAATTATAGATTTTGGGGGGGGGGGGGGACGACTCATTTATTTTTCTTTTTTTTTGCATGAAGTACCCACTTTATACCAAACCAGGGGGGTCTGGTATGATTTTTTTTTGGGGGGGGTGGCACGTCTTTATTTTATTTTATTTTTTATGTGGGGTTCCCCCTTTAAATCCATAACAGACCCTCAGCAAGGATAAGGATTTTGGTATGAATTTTGGACAGGACCCCACAATTCTCTTTTGTTTTTTGTTGTTTTTGCTGTATTTTGTACTACAGAAAGGGGACAGTTTAGAAAGGAAATAAAGAAAACCAAGTCTTCAGTTGAGTTTAGGTGACGAGTGAGCTAGAGAACAAGAGGTCTTCAGAGGAGTGGAGATGGAGGTTTGGGTGATGTTTTGAGACAAAATTGGTGATGTAGCTTGGGGCAGAGGCAGAGTTGTAAATTAATTTGTGTAAATGCTTCATTCACATGGGCGCCGATCTGTACATCCATATGAAGGTCTTCACCTCACCCAAGGAGGCAGCTTGTACTACAGTATTAAGAGCTCAGTTTTTGGAAGATTGAGTTTGAGAAAGTGGTGTGACATCCATGCTGATGTATCAGTTAATACATTATTACATATTATTAGTGATCTGAGACTGAAGGGGTGAGCTGTAGATTAGAAAAATAGATGTAGGCGTTGATGGTGTAGAGGTGCTACTGGAGGCCAATTGAGGTTTTCAACTGACCAAAGGAGCAGGGGCGGATCCAGAGTCTTTTCTCGGGAGGGGCACTGCCAAAAAATGATTTTTTTGTGGGAAATTTATCGGGGAAATGGTTGGTGTCGGCGCTTCAATCATCCAGGCACCATGGTTGTTATGGTGTCAGGATGATTGAAGCACATTATTTCTATTATTACATTGTAATATAAAATTAAATAGTTCAATGCAGAATCAGTGGGAGCCCCGAGTGTGTCACTTGCCACCGTCGCCTGCAATTAGTGGGAGCCCTGAGCGTGTCACTTGCCACACGTTGTGGATTGTCACTTGCCACGTCACCTGCCACATCTTGTGGATTGTCACTTGCCACACCTTGTGGATTGTCACTTCCCACATCACCTGCCACACCTTGCGGATTGTCACTTGCCTGCCACCAGATGCAGATTGTCATTTGCCACGTCACCTGACACAATTTGCGGATTGTCACTTGCCACGTCGCCTGCCACACCTTGCGGATTGTCACTAACTTGCCTGCTAAGGTGTAGTTATGGTTGTCTCTTGCTGTGTCCCAGACTCCCAGAGTCAGGCAGCAGAGAGATAATGTAATCTCTCTGCTGCCTGCACAGTGAGGGCGGAAGTCACTGCAGGAATGCAGGGCAGGCACGGGCGGTGAGAGATGATCTCATCTCTCTGCTTCCCCGCTCCCGGCTAGCTGATTGGCCAGCTGCCACACTGAGCCTGCTCTCTCACTCTCACCTGCGCTGCCAACACACTGAGCAGCACGGTCTGCCCACGAACCGCGCCGCCCCCGACAACAAACCGCGCCGCAAGCGGAGCCGCCCGCTTTCTTACCCGTCTGTGGAGCCGCACGCTATTGCACCTGCCCGCAGAGCGGCCTGACGTGACTCACTGACATCACTCGTTGCTAGACGCCAAGTGGCCCAGGCGTTAGCAGCAAGTGCAGGGAAGAGGCTCCACCCACCTCCTCCTCGGCTCCTGGTATCGTGTCAGTACGACACGTAACTACATTAGACGAGTCTCTCTCTCAGCGCCGCTGATCGGCTGATGTGAGAAACTGAGAGAGAGACTCAGAGAGGCAGCGGCAGCCGCAGAACAAGTACTGTATATACTCGAGTATAAGCCGACCCGAATATAAGCCGAAGCACCTAATTTTACCCCAAAAAACTGGGAAAACTTATTGACTCAAGTATAAGCCTAGGGTGTCCTAGGCTTATACTTGCCTCACTTTGCCTCACTGTGCCCATGCCTCACTGTGCCCATGACTAGACTGATGTTTAACATGGAAGTCTATAGAAGGAGTGCCCGGCTTTGAAAAATCGGTTCTCCCAGACACCAAACTTTTCAAACTTATAGAGGAGACATGGGGTTACATGTGTGCCAAGTTTGGGGTCCAGAGGACCTACGACCGGCCGGTACCGGGTCCGCAAAATCACTGGAGAAATGACCGTTTAACATTGGAGTCTATGGAAGGGGTGCCCGGTTTTAAAAAATCAGTGCTCCACGGCTGTAGGTCCCCCAGACACCAAACTTTTCAAACTTATAGAGGAGACATAGGGCTACATGTGTACTAAGTTTGGGGTCCAGAGGACCTACGACCGGCCGGTACCGGGTCCGCAAATTCACTGGAGAAATGACCGTTTAACATTGGAGTCTATGGAAGGGGTGCCCGGTTTTAAAAAATCAGTGCTCCACGGCTGTAGGTCCCCCAGACACCAAACTTTTCAAACTTATAGAGGAGACATAGGGCTACATGTGTACCAAGTTTGGGGTCCAGAGGACCTACGACCGGCCGGTACCGGGTCCTCAAAATCACCAGAGAAATGACCGTTTAACATTGTTGTCTATGGAAGGGGTGCCCGGATTTAAAAAATCAGTGCTCCCCGGCCATAGGTCCCCCAGACACCAAACTTCCCACACTTGGGCTACATGTGTGCCAAGTTTGGGGTCCAGGGGTCCTACGGCTGGCCGGTACCGGGTCCCCAAATTTCGGGAGATCAGGCGCAAAAAACAAAAAAAAACAGAGCAAGCAAGTGAGTGTGACAGATGGTCTGGGGGGGGGGGCAATTGCCCTGTTGCCCCCCCCCCTGGATCCGCCACTGCAAAGGAGGAGGTGTAGATAGAGAATACAAAGGGTCTGATGAGATGACAGACCCTTGTATGACCCCTACAGAAAGAAGATAAGGGGAGATTGCATTGTAGTGGACACTGAAGGTGTGCTGAGATAGGTAGGAGAAGAACAGGGAGAGAGCAGAGTCTTGGAGGTTAAGGGAGTGCAGAGAGGCAGCAGCTCAAATGGTTTTTAGACTAGGTGTTCTACAACCCCAATTCTAGGTATGAGCTTTGCGATCATCGAACATCGGCTGTTCGATCGAAGAACGCACCAAATTCGATTTGCACGTCACGGCTCATAATTCACTGCGGCATCGCAGTGCATTGCTGGCTGATGATTGGCCAAACATGCACTATGACCCGCATGCTTTGGCCAATCACAGTGCGGTAATAACGGAGAGCCGTAATTGGCCAAAGCCAGGGTGGCTTTGGCCAATCATGGCTTAGAGGAGTAGGTACACGCCCCACACTATATAAGGCCACCTGGAAGTCGGCGTTTGTGAAAGAGAGAGTTACAGAGAGAGAGACAGTGTCATTTATACTGAGTTAGATAGAGCAGGCAGGCGAGTCAGTTAGCTGCTGTTACAGTGTGTAGAGGATATATATGCATCCTATGTGTTGTATATATATTTATACACTGTATTTAGTTTAGCTAGATCCGTTACTGCTGTTCTCTATATTGTGACAGGCAGGCAGGTGATTGTGCTAGCTGCAGACAGTCAGTGTTTCACTTAGTGTACTGTGTGCTTTGAATAGCGTTCACCTAAAGCTTACCTGAATACAGTAAAGCCCTGTACACACAATCGGATTTCCTATGGATTCTAATCCAATGGATTTTTCCATCGGAAATCCGATGAAGCTGACTTCCATCAGTCTTGCCTACACACCATCAGTCAAAAATCCGACAGTCCAAAACGCAGTGACGTACAACACGTCCGACGGCACTGTAAAGGGGAAGTTCAAATCCAATTGCGCCACCCTTTGGGCTGCTTTTGCTGATTTTGTGTTACCGCATGTTAGTAAAAGTTTGGTGAGAGCCGATTAGCGGTTTTCAGTCTCTGTGCTTTTCAGATCGTTTTCTGCGTTTCAGTTTGTGCTTGTGGGTTCGTATTTGTCTTTCAGTGCGTGCAGTCAGGTCGTTACTGTTTTGCAGTGCCTTCTTGGCCTCTCGTTACTGTTTTTCAGGTCGTTCTTCACAGGCCTTGCTGTTTGTCGGTGAGTTCTGTTTAAGTTCGTTCTGACCAGCCGACCGGTTTAAAGCCATGTTGGAAGTACGTTCTCATCGTAGAGCTTGTGCTGCGTATGCGCTTGGTGTTGCGGTTAATACTTTGACCCAAACTCAGTCCATGAACAGGGCGAGGAGGAGTTCATGGACCAAGAATTGGTTGCTCCAGCGGGACCAATTCTCTCATATGCCTCTGCTGTGGGAAATTCAGGAGAATAATCCTGATGACTTCAGGAATTATCTCCGGATGACGGACCCCGTTTTTCACAGTCTGTTGGATTTGCTGTCCCCTAGATCACGAGTAGGGATGAGCTCGGTGTTCGAGTCGAACATACGTTCGACTCGAACATCGGCTGTTCGATCGTTCGACGAAGATCGAACGATTTGGGCCGTTCGCGCCTAATTCGAGTGACGCGAACAGCCCACAATGCACTACGCCATCGCAGTGTCATCCAGGCGCTGTGATTGGCCAAGCATGCACTGTGACCCCGCATGCTTGGCCAATCACAGCGCCGGCAGCGAGGAGAGCAATGATTGGCCACAGGCAGGATGCCTGTGGCCAATTATTGCTGAGGGTGTTTAGTACACGCCCCACACTATAAAAGGCCGCCAGCACGGCGGCCTAGTGTAGTGTGTTCCGGAGCAGGGAAAGAGAAGCATAGGCAGGGACAGTGACATTTTTTTTTTCTTGCTTAACCTGGATTCCTTTAGTTTAGGGAAAGAGAAGGATAGGTAGGGAGAGTGTCAGTGTGTTTTACTGTGTGAATCCTTGTTTCTAGGGACAGGGAAGGACAGTGAGGGAAATTCTCCTTGTGCTATAGTGTGCTAAAGCATTGATCATCAACCATCTTTAAAAAATCATTTTTTCTAGGGACAGAAAACTATAGGTAGGGAGAGTGTCAGTGTGTTGTACTGTGATAATCCTTGTTTCTAGGGACAGGGAAGGACAGTGAGGGAAATTCTCCTTGTGCTATAGTGTGCTAAAGCATTGATCATCAACCGTCTTTAAAAAAACATTTTTTCTAGGGACAGAAAACTATAGGTAGGAAGAGTGTCAGTTTCTTTCACTGTGATAATCCTTGTTTCTAGGGACAGGGAAGGACAGTGAGGGAAATTCTCCTTGTGCTATAGTGTGCTAAAGCATTGATCATCAACCATCTTTAAAAAAACATTTTTTCTAGGGACAGAAAACTATAGGTAGGAAGAGTGTCAGTTTCTTTCACTGTGATAATCCTTGTTTCTAGGGACAGGGAAGGACAGTGAGGGAAATTCTACTTGTGCTATAGTGTGCTAAAGCATTGATCATCAATCAGCTTTAAAAAAACATTTTTTCTAGGGACAGAAAACTATAGGTAGGAAGAGTGTCAGTTTCTTTCACTGTGATAATCCTTGTTTCTAGGGACAGGGAAGGACAGTGAGGGAAATTCTCCTTGTGCTATAGTGTGCTAAAGCATTGATCATCAATCAGCTTTAAAAAAACATTTTTTCTAGGGACAGAAAACTATAGGTAGGAAGAGTGTCAGTTTCTTTCACTGTGATAATCCTTGTTTCTAGGGACAGGGAAGGACAGTGGGGGAAATTCTCCTTGTGCTATAGTGTGCTAAAGCATTGATCATCAACCGTCTTTAAAAAAACATTTTTTCTAGGGACAGAAAACTATAGGTAGGAAGAGTGTCAGTTTCTTTCACTGTGATAATCCTTGTTTCTAGGGACAGGGAAGGACAGTGAGGGAAATTCTACTTGTGCTATAGTGTGCTAAAGCATTGATCATCAATCAGCTTTAAAAAAACATTTTTTCTAGGGACAGAAAACTATAGGTAGGAAGAGTGTCAGTTTCTTTCACTGTGATAATCCTTGTTTCTAGGGACAGGGAAGGACAGTGAGGGAAATTCTCCTTGTGCTATAGTGTGCTGAAGCATTGATCATCAATCAGCTTTAAAAAAACAGTTTTTCTAGGGACAGAAAACTATAGGTAGGAAGAGTGTCAGTTTCTTTCACTGTGATAATCCTTGTTTCTAGGGACAGGGAAGGACAGTGAGGGAAATTCTCCTTGTGCTATAGTGTGCTAAAGCATTGATCATCAATCAGCTTTAAAAAAACATTTTTTCTAGGGACAGAAAACTATAGGTAGGAAGAGTGTCAGTTTCTTTCACTGTGATAATCCTTGTTTCTAGGGACAGGGAAGGACAGTGAGGGAAATTCTCCTTGTGCTATAGTGTGCTAAAGCATTGATCATCAATCAGCTTTAAAAAAACATTTTTTTCTAGGGACAGAAAACTCTAGGTAGGAAGAGTGTCAGTTTCTTTCACTGTGATAATCCTTGTTTCTAGGGACAGGGAAGGACAGTGAGGGAAATTCTCCTTGTGCTATAGTGTGCTAAAGCATTGATCATCAACCGTCTTTAAAAAAACATTTTTTCTAGGGACAGAAAACTATAGGTAGGAAGAGTGTCAGTTTCTTTCACTGTGATAATCCTTGTTTCTAGGGGCAGGGAAGGACAGTGAGGGAAATTCTACTTGTGCTATAGTGTGCTAAAGCATTGATCATCAATCAGCTTTAAAAAAACATTTTTTCTAGGGACAGAAAACTATAGGTAGGAAGAGTGTCAGTTTCTTTCACTGTGATAATCCTTGTTTCTAGGGACAGGGAAGGACAGTGAGGGAAATTCTCCTTGTGATATAGTGTGCTAAAGCATTGATCATCAATCAGCTTTAAAAAAACATTTTTTCTAGGGACAGAAAACTATAGGTAGGAAGAGTGTCAGTTTCTTTCACTGTGATAATCCTTGTTTCTAGGGACAGGGAAGGACAGTGAGGGAAATTCTCCTTGTGCTATAGTGTGCTAAAGCATTGATCATCAACCGTCTTTAAAAAAACATTTTTTCTAGGGACAGAAAACTATAGGTAGGAAGAGTGTCAGTTTCTTTCACTGTGATAATCCTTGTTTCTAGGGACAGGGAAGGACAGTGAGGGAAATTCTACTTGTGCTATAGTGTGCTAAAGCATTGATCATCAATCAACTTTAAAAAAACATTTTTTCTAGGGACAGAAAACTATAGGTAGGAAGAGTGTCAGTTTCTTTCACTGTGATAATCCTTGTTTCTAGGGACAGGGAAGGACAGTGAGGGAAATTCTCCTTGTGCTATAGTGTGCTGAAGCATTGATCATCAACCAGCTTTAAAAAAACATTTTTTCTAGGGACAGAAAACTATAGGTAGGAAGAGTGTCAGTTTCTTTCACTGTGATAATCCTTGTTTCTAGGGACAGGGAAGGACAGTGAGGGAAATTCTCCTTGTGATATAGTGTGCTAAAGCATTGATCATCAATCAGCTTTAAAAAAACATTTTTTCTAGGGACAGAAAACTATAGGTAGGAAGAGTGTCAGTTTCTTTCACTGCGATAATCCTTGTTTCTAGGGACAGGGAAGGACAGTGAGGGAAATTCTTCTTGTGCTATAGTGTGCTAAAGCATTGATCATCAACCGTCTTTAAAAAAACAATTACTCTTTCGTCCATGGACCGACACAGCTTCTCTATTGACAAAGTGGGTATTATCCGTTAATTAGGAGTGACTAGGCAGAAAAACTTGTAAAAAGTGTTGCATCACACCTTCTACAGTACCGCCCAGGGGGCGGACCCTCTGGGTATACCCTCTCAGTCTGCATCTTCGCAGATCAGTTTTTTTCTGTCTAGCAAGGAGTAGGACATGGCTCCCTTCGGGCCCATTGGTCCGGGGAAAAAAGATATATATATATAAAAGAAAAAAGCCCTAGGGCTAACGTTGCGCTGGAGAAGCAATTAAAATTAATAAAGTGATCAGTGATCCAAGGACAGCAGCTAGCATAAATAGCTAAATACTAAAACTATACAAAACATAAAAAACAAAGGTATGCAGCGCTGAAATAAGATCTCCAAAATTAAATTAGGAGAACATAAAATAGGTTGATAATCAATTAAATAGTTAAACACAAAATATAAAATAAATTATAAATAAGTGCAGTAGTGAACCACGAAAAATTATTAAATAAAAAAATATTAACAATAAAAATAATGTTAATAACTAATCCGTGAAGAAATTCATAAACAAAGTCCATCAAAAATAAACAACAATCCAATGTGAAGTGAAGTGTTCCAAAGAAAAGAAGAAAGCTTGCTCCCAAACGTGAAGTAATGGATACAATGGTGACACCCGGGTGAGAAAGATATATATCCTGCTTACCAGATGCTCATGACTGCATCCAACAGTCTCACCCAGCATAGGGAAATTAGGCTTCCCCCACAGCCTTAAAATTCAATGGTGTAGATTCCTCGTCCAACCTTAAACTCAGGCATAAAAGAAGAATTCCATAGGGTAGTATGTCAAACCAGCTTAGTTTATTAAAAAGTATTGCACTTACAATGTCGAAGATCGTTGAAAGCAGTAATCACAATACAACGATATGGCAGTAACAGCTCCGGCGTTCGTCTGTGTCTCTCGTTCCTGTATGTTCCGCGGCACTTCCTCGTATTCAAAAAATGCGTGATGACGTCACTGGCCCCCTACGCGTTTCGTCACGATAGGACTTCAACTGGGGATTGGCCGAAGTGAACGTCAGCACGCTGAAGATATATATACATAACAGCGCCATTTTGAAAATTGGCAAGCCGTTAAAATACAGCGGAGAAAAAGGGCAAACCATTGAATGGCTAATAATACACAGGAAACAAAAGATTATAGACAGGAATTAATAGCGCCATCTTGTGGCTAATTAGAAAAGTGCAGCAGTGCATAACAGAAATAGGAGATGAACACAGACCCACGCTCACAGCTAACATGACATATAAAATAAATAAACTAAATAGTTAAAACGCTGGTAATCAAATATAGGATAAATATAAATCAAAATACATAAATCCTACAGACATCCAATATTGAAATAAAAAATGTATGTTTAATAGTTAAAAGCGAATAAAAATATATTTATAAAAATATATATAAAAAAATTTGTTAAGAATTATTAATAAAACAATTAATATCCCAATCCACATTGAGGCCAAAGGGTCTAAAAGATTTCATGAGAAATATCCATCTCGTCTCAGATCTAGAAATAGCTCTCACCATATTGGTCCCTCTCCAATGTGGACTGAGAGACTGGATAGCTAAAAATTTGGTTCCCTTAATCTGACGATTGTGATGTTTATCATAATGTTTAGATAAATTATGTTTAGGAAAACCTCTCAAGATATTGCCTACATGTTCATTTAAGCGTATGTGCAACTCTCTTTTCGTACGTCCTATATATTGTTTGGAGCAAGGGCATTGAATCAAGTACACTACATACTTGGTAGAACAGGTAATGAATGAATCAATCTCATAAGTTTTATTGGTCACAGTAGATGAAAAACTTTCCTGTTTACGGCCTATAGATGAATTGATCTTACATATGCTACATTTACGGCAGGGAAAGTAACCCTTCATATTTTGAAAAAAGGACAATCTCTTGGGTGGATCAATAACATTAGGAGCCAGAGTCAATCTAAGAGGTGGTGCACCTCTATAGATCATCACTGGTTGTTCCGGAATGACAGGACCCAGAATCCCGTCACTCCGCAACACGTCCCAATGTTTTTTAAAGATTTTTTTAATAGAAAAATGTTGATCAGAAAATCTCGTAATCATTGACCACCCAAATCTTTCCACAGAAGAATCTTCTTTAATTTTCCTTAATAACAAAGAATCTCTATCCATCCCAGCAACATTACTGATAGTTTCGTCAATTACAGAAGCCTGATAACCCCTACTTATAAATCTTTGCTTCAGTACATCAGCCTGTACATGAAACTCAGAAATATCTGTACAGTTACGTCTAATTCTTTGGAATTGACCTTTGGGAACAGCCGCAAGCCAGGATTTATGATGGCAACTGTGGGTGGGAATGAAAGCATTCCGATCTGTATCTTTGAAAAACGTGCTAGTAGTGAGACGCCCCTCTTTAACAACAATGTTAAGGTCTAAAAAGTGTATCTGAGTATCACTCACTGTATGTTCCAAAAAAATGCCTCTATTGTTTTCATTCAATTGCAAAAAGAAATTATCTAGAGATGGAATGTCACCCTCCCAGATAAGGATCACATCATCGATGTATCTTTTCCAGAACAACAGTTCTTTAGGGGGATTGGCATAAATGGCTTCTAGTTCCCAATGGGCCATAAAAAGGTTTGCCAAACTGGGGGCAAACTTTGCTCCCATCGCAACACCCCTGGTTTGTAAAAAGAAATTTCCACCGAACCAGAAATAATTGTGGCTCGTGGCAAACCGTATTAACTCCATAATGAAATCTCTCTGTAAGCAGGGAAGAGAGGGATCACGTTGAAGATAAAATTCCACAGCTTCAAAACCATGTTGGTGAGAGATGATAGTATAAAGGGAGGCTACGTCTGCCGTGGCCAGGACGCAACCTTCCTTCCATTGAAAATCGCCCAATAAATTGAGAACTTGTGTGGTGTCTCGCAAATATGCTGGAGTAGTAACCACCAAAGGCTGTAAAAAATGGTCCACATACCTACTAATCCTAGACGTGACAGAGTCTATGCCGCTTATAATAGGGCGGCCAGGTGGATTAATGGAGTTTTTATGCAACTTGGGTAAGTAATAAATTACCGGCACTCTGGGAGTGATAGGAATCAGATGCATACGTTCCTTTTTGTTAAGGATCTCCCTTTCAAATCCATATTCGATAAGGGTGGATAACTCTTTTCTATATTTGACAGTGGGATTGGAGGGCAGGGGAGTGTATGTGGATTCATCTGACAATAATCTACGCATCTCTACAGCATAATGGGATTTATCTAAAACCACTATACCCCCTCCTTTATCTGCTGGACGTATCAGAATATCTTTACGTTCACAAATTTGTTTAATATACTGTTGATGTACATCCCTACCTCTCTTCTTGGGAACCTTTAATGCTAAAAGGTCATGAAGAACTAATTCTTTAAAAACTTTCAACTCTTTTTGCAATTGAATGAAAACAATAGAGGCATTTTTTTGGAACATACAGTGAGTGATACTCAGATACACTTTTTAGACCTTAACATTGTTGTTAAAGAGGGGCGTCTCACTACTAGCACGTTTTTCAAAGATACAGATCGGAATGCTTTCATTCCCACCCACAGTTGCCATCATAAATCCTGGCTTGCGGCTGTTCCCAAAGGTCAATTCCAAAGAATTAGACGTAACTGTACAGATATTTCTGAGTTTCATGTACAGGCTGATGTACTGAAGCAAAGATTTATAAGTAGGGGTTATCAGGCTTCTGTAATTGACGAAACTATCAGTAATGTTGCTGGGATGGATAGAGATTCTTTGTTATTAAGGAAAATTAAAGAAGATTCTTCTGTGGAAAGATTTGGGCGGTCAATGATTACGAGATTTTCTGATCAACATTTTTCTATTAAAAAAATCTTTAAAAAACATTGGGACGTGTTGCGGAGTGACGGGATTCTGGGTCCTGTCATTCCGGAACAACCAGTGATGATCTATAGAGGTGCACCACCTCTTAGATTGACTCTGGCTCCTAATGTTATTGATCCACCCAAGAGATTGTCCTTTTTTCAAAATATGAAGGGTTACTTTCCCTGCCGTAAATGTAGCATATGTAAGATCAATTCATCTATAGGCCGTAAACAGGAAAGTTTTTCATCTACTGTGACCAATAAAACTTATGAGATTGATTCATTCATTACCTGTTCTACCAAGTATGTAGTGTACTTGATTCAATGCCCTTGCTCCAAACAATATATAGGACGTACGAAAAGAGAGTTGCACATACGCTTAAATGAACATGTAGGCAATATCTTGAGAGGTTTTCCTAAACATAATTTATCTAAACATTATGATAAACATCACAATCGTCAGATTAAGGGAACCAAATTTTTAGCTATCCAGTCTCTCAGTCCACATTGGAGAGGGACCAATATGGTGAGAGCTATTTCTAGATCTGAGACGAGATGGATATTTCTCATGAAATCTTTTAGACCCTTTGGCCTCAATGTGGATTGGGATATTAATTGTTTTATTAATAATTCTTAACAATTTTTTTTATATATATTTATATATATATATTTTTATTCGCTTTTAACTATTAAACATACATTTTTTATTTCAATATTGGATGTCTGTAGGATTTATGTATTTTGATTTATATTTATCCTATATTTGATTACCAGCGTTTTAACTATTTAGTTTATTTATTTTATATGTCATGTTAGCTGTGAGCGTGGGTCTGTGTTCATCTCCTATTTCTGTTATGCACTGCTGCACTTTTCTAATTAGCCACAAGATGGCGCTATTAATTCCTGTCTATAATCTTTTGTTTCCTGTGTATTATTAGCCATTCAATGGTTTGCCCTTTTTCTCCGCTGTATTTTAACGGCTTGCCAATTTTCAAAATGGCGCTGTTATGTATATATATCTTCAGCGTGCTGACGTTCACTTCGGCCAATCCCCAGTTGAAGTCCTATCGTGACGAAACGCGTAGGGGGCCAGTGACGTCATCACGCATTTTTTGAATACGAGGAAGTGCCGCGGAACATACAGGAACGAGAGACACAGACGAACGCCGGAGCTGTTACTGCCATATCGTTGTATTGTGATTACTGCTTTCAACGATCTTCGACATTGTAAGTGCAATACTTTTTAATAAACTAAGCTGGTTTGACATACTACCCTATGGAATTCTTCTTTTATGCCTGAGTTTAAGGTTGGACGAGGAATCTACACCATTGAATTTTAAGGCTGTGGGGGAAGCCTAATTTCCCTATGCTGGGTGAGACTGTTGGATGCAGTCATGAGCATCTGGTAAGCAGGATATATATCTTTCTCACCCGGGTGTCACCATTGTATCCATTACTTCACGTTTGGGAGCAAGCTTTCTTCTTTTCTTTGGAACACTTCACTTCACATTGGATTGTTGTTTATTTTTGATGGACTTTGTTTATGAATTTCTTCACGGATTAGTTATTAACATTATTTTTATTGTTAATATTTTTTTATTTAATAATTTTTCGTGGTTCACTACTGCACTTATTTATAATTTATTTTATATTTTGTGTTTAACTATTTAATTGATTATCAACCTATTTTATGTTCTCCTAATTTAATTTTGGAGATCTTATTTCAGCGCTGCATACCTTTGTTTTTTATGTTTTGTATAGTTTTAGTATTTAGCTATTTATGCTAGCTGCTGTCCTTGGATCACTGATCACTTTATTAATTTTAATTGCTTCTCCAGCGCAACGTTAGCCCTAGGGCTTTTTTCTTTCCATCTTTGTTTACATACTTATACGTTGCTGCTTTAGTGTCAATATGGATATTTTTGAGTTCAGATCCCAGCATAATATTAATCTTGATGGTGTGTTTGATGGGAATGGGGACGAGCCTGATGAATTAGGTGGTCTCTTTTTGAGGCTTAAAAACCTCTTAGTCTCAGAACTACACACCAGCTGGGATATTGGATATTTGGAGCACTATGTTTCTAAGAAAATGGTGCCCCGTAGCCTTAGATGGGAAGTCAGTCCCCAGAAAGGCGAAACAGACCTTGAAGGCTGGTTTGTTTATTTTAATGATATAGGGGTTAAGTTTTTGCAATTTCTCCTGGGTAAAAAACAGGTTAAATTGCGAACCTTAAATGAGGAGATCTCATTGATCAAAGAAAGGCTAACCCCCTTTAAAAGCCAAGAAGCCTATAAATTGAGGTCTGACCAGTTGAAGTTATTTTTAGAAAAAGAGGAATCTGAACAAAAGAATAAAAAGAAGAAAAAGTTTAATCGTGACTTTTCCGATTATAACAATAAGGTCGTTTTTAAATGGCAGACTAAATTAGAAGGAATGGGAGGTAGTGAGGTGGTGGGTGTAGCTGATATTCAACAGTCAGATGCTTTACCCTCCACCCCATCTACCAGAGTTATACCCTCCCAACCACTAAATAAAGGTCCTGATAGAAAAGGTAGTAAAAAAGCATTAACTGTCCCTAATACAGGTGGATATAAGGGAGGTTACCAACAACCTTCCCACCACCCTAATTATCACCATTATAGCCCCCGTCCACAGGCTGCCTCTTATCAGCCATGGCCTAAGGGTAATCCACACCAGCCACGCCCCAGAGATCCCTACTATGGTAATTATGCTCAATCTAATTACCCTCCCACTAGAGTTCCCTACTATGATAAGAACTATTCCCAAGGACCATGGGAATATAGGGATAATTTGAGAAACCATGGTTATTCAAAACCTTCCCCTCAGGTAACAAGGGAATATAGGAATGATAGGAGTGATACTTGGTTCCAAAAACCGAAACATCATAAACCTGTGGATCTGAGGAGAGATCCAAGGGATGAGATTCGCTATCGCAGTTCTGGACCTGGTAATCAAACACCCCAGGGAAGACCTATAGCTTTAGAAAACCGATTTGCCCCTCTTCAAGATTATCAGGATGAGATGTATGAGGAGAATTATGTGATCACACAACATCCAAATCAAATGAATGATTTTCCCATACCCCATAGAGAATATTATCAGGAGTCCCCCCATGACTCTGGGGACAATTCTCAACGTTTTTTTCCCATGGCCAATCACAGGGGCAAACGTGGATACGAAGACAGAGAGGTACCAGAGGGGGGAGGAGAATCAGGGCCAAAAAAAAGGAAAAATTAGATATTGGTGGTATTTTTAATTTGAGCACGGCGACACTTTCTGAGGGTGAACAACGAGTTTTAAGTCATGGTTTGAAATTCGCTCCTCCACGGAAGCTGAATAAATTCGAGACATTCATTGATGTTCACAAATTTATTAGAAAAATGAACATCAAGAGGCATTTTATGCTGAACTCCATTGATAATCGGAGTCAGATTGCCCAGAGAGCTCTCACTTGTTCTAATAATAATCAGACGATCAGCATATCAGATAACCCCTCCATTCAGCATACTGACCTGAGGAATGCCTCACTTTTTAATCCACCTGGTTTTATAGCGCCCTCAGTACAAGTTTTTAAAGAATTAGTTCTTCATGACCTTTTAGCATTAAAGGTTCCCAAGAAGAGAGGTAGGGATGTACATCAACAGTATATTAAACAAATTTGTGAACGTAAAGATATTCTGATACGTCCAGCAGATAAAGGAGGGGGTATAGTGGTTTTAGATAAATCCCATTATGCTGTAGAGATGCGTAGATTATTGTCAGATGAATCCACATACACTCCCCTGCCCTCCAATCCCACTGTCAACATAGAAAAGAGTTATCCACCCTTATCGAATATGGATTTGAAAGGGAGATCCTTAACAAAAAGGAACGTATGCATCTGATTCCTATCACTCCCAGAGTGCCGGTAATTTATTACTTACCCAAGTTGCATAAAAACTCCATTAATCCACCTGGCCGCCCTATTATAAGCGGCATAGACTCTGTCACGTCTAGGATTAGTAGGTATGTGGACCATTTTTTACAGCCTTTGGTGGTTACTACTCCAGCATATTTGCGAGACACCACACAAGTTCTCAATTTATTGGGCGATTTTCAATGGAAGGAAGGTTGCGTCCTGGCCACGGCAGACGTAGCCTCCCTTTATACTATCATCTCTCACCAACATGGTTTTGAAGCTGTGGAATTTTATCTTCAACGTGATCCCTCTCTTCCCTGCTTACAGAGAGATTTCATTATGGAGTTAATACGGTTTGCCACGAGCCACAATTATTTCTGGTTCGGTGGAAATTTCTTTTTACAATCCAGGGGTGTTGCGATGGGAGCAAAGTTTGCCCCCAGTTTGGCAAACCTTTTTATGGCCCATTGGGAACTAGAAGCCATTTATGCCAATCCCCCTAAAGAACTGTTGTTCTGGAAAAGATACATCGATGATGTGATCCTTATCTGGGAGGGTGACATTCCATCTCTAGATAATTTCTTTTTGCAATTGAATGAAAACAATAGAGGCATTTTTTTGGAACATACAGTGAGTGATACTCAGATACACTTTTTAGACCTTAACATTGTTGTTAAAGAGGGGCGTCTCACTACTAGCACGTTTTTCAAAGATACAGATCGGAATGCTTTCATTCCCACCCACAGTTGCCATCATAAATCCTGGCTTGCGGCTGTTCCCAAAGGTCAATTCCAAAGAATTAGACGTAACTGTACAGATATTTCTGAGTTTCATGTACAGGCTGATGTACTGAAGCAAAGATTTATAAGTAGGGGTTATCAGGCTTCTGTAATTGACGAAACTATCAGTAATGTTGCTGGGATGGATAGAGATTCTTTGTTATTAAGGAAAATTAAAGAAGATTCTTCTGTGGAAAGATTTGGGTGGTCAATGATTACGAGATTTTCTGATCAACATTTTTCTATTAAAAAAATCTTTAAAAAACATTGGGACGTGTTGCGGAGTGACGGGATTCTGGGTCCTGTCATTCCGGAACAACCAGTGATGATCTATAGAGGTGCACCACCTCTTAGATTGACTCTGGCTCCTAATGTTATTGATCCACCCAAGAGATTGTCCTTTTTTCAAAATATGAAGGGTTACTTTCCCTGCCGTAAATGTAGCATATGTAAGATCAATTCATCTATAGGCCGTAAACAGGAAAGTTTTTCATCTACTGTGACCAATAAAACTTATGAGATTGATTCATTCATTACCTGTTCTACCAAGTATGTAGTGTACTTGATTCAATGCCCTTGCTCCAAACAATATATAGGACGTACGAAAAGAGAGTTGCACATACGCTTAAATGAACATGTAGGCAATATCTTGAGAGGTTTTCCTAAACATAATTTATCTAAACATTATGATAAACATCACAATCGTCAGATTAAGGGAACCAAATTTTTAGCTATCCAGTCTCTCAGTCCACATTGGAGAGGGACCAATATGGTGAGAGCTATTTCTAGATCTGAGACGAGATGGATATTTCTCATGAAATCTTTTAGACCCTTTGGCCTCAATGTGGATTGGGATATTAATTGTTTTATTAATAATTCTTAACAAATTTTTTTATATATATTTTTATATATATATTTTTATTCGCTTTTAACTATTAAACATACATTTTTTATTTCAATATTGGATGTCTGTAGGATTTATGTATTTTGATTTATATTTATCCTATATTTGATTACCAGCGTTTTAACTATTTAGTTTATTTATTTTATATGTCATGTTAGCTGTGAGCGTGGGTCTGTGTTCATCTCCTATTTCTGTTATGCACTGCTGCACTTTTCTAATTAGCCACAAGATGGCGCTATTAATTCCTGTCTATAATCTTTTGTTTCCTGTGTATTATTAGCCATTCAATGGTTTGCCCTTTTTCTCCGCTGTATTTTAACGGCTTGCCAATTTTCAAAATGGCGCTGTTATGTATATATATCTTCAGCGTGCTGACGTTCACTTCGGCCAATCCCCAGTTGAAGTCCTATCGTGACGAAACGCGTAGGGGGCCAGTGACGTCATCACGCATTTTTTGAATACGAGGAAGTGCCGCGGAACATACAGGAACGAGAGACACAGACGAACGCCGGAGCTGTTACTGCCATATCGTTGTATTGTGATTACTGCTTTCAACGATCTTCGACATTGTAAGTGCAATACTTTTTAATAAACTAAGCTGGTTTGACATACTACCCTATGGAATTCTTCTTTTATGCCTGAGTTTAAGGTTGGACGAGGAATCTACACCATTGAATTTTAAGGCTGTGGGGGAAGCCTAATTTCCCTATGCTGGGTGAGACTGTTGGATGCAGTCATGAGCATCTGGTAAGCAGGATATATATCTTTCTCACCCGGGTGTCACCATTGTATCCATTACTTCACGTTTGGGAGCAAGCTTTCTTCTTTTCTTTGGAACACTTCACTTCGCATTGGATTGTTGTTTATTTTTGATGGACTTTGTTTATGAATTTCTTCACGGATTAGTTATTAACATTATTTTTATTGTTAATATTTTTTTATTTAATAATTTTTCGTGGTTCACTACTGCACTTATTTATAATTTATTTTATATTTTGTGTTTAACTATTTAATTGATTATCAACCTATTTTATGTTCTCCTAATTTAATTTTGGAGATCTTATTTCAGCGCTGCATACCTTTGTTTTTTATATATATATATAATTTTATTCTTTTTGCTACATTTGTTGTTTCCTGCGATCTTCGATCAACTGCCGACTGGGTGACAGGCTGGATCCTCGATCCTTGTAGTCTCCCCAGTTTTGGCCATCGAGCGTGTGCCGACCCTAGCTACGCGCTGGGTTTTCCACGACATGCCCGTCGCTCCACGGGTGGCCGGTGAGCTTACGCTCCAGGGCCTGCATCGGACCGCTCAGCTTCGGCTGACCTTACGGCCGAGTCGCAGCAGCCTGGCCGGTGAGCTTACGCTCCAAGGCTTGCATCGGACCGCTCAGCTTCAGCTGACCTTACGGCCGAGTCGCAGCAGCCTGTCCGGTGAGCGTCACGCTCCAGGGCATACATATGATCGTCCCTTCTGGGTCCAATCACAGCATGCCTGGCCAACAGTCACCTTCCGTGCGCGGACGATGATCTGTTTGGAATGTCTTCCAGCAGAATACATGCAGGATAGGTAAGTAAAAATCCCCTGCCTCGGCTGGGTGATTTAGCTGGACATTCCTGGAGAGATCAAGTAAGTGGTTGTGGCCCCTTTCTTCCCTCTCTCCCTGCCTTTCCCTCCTCCCTGGGCTTCTAGCTAAAGGTTGCTGGGTGCTGGGGGTCACCTAGGGGGTCCCACTGGAGCGGGGCTGGCTGTAACTAACATTTAAAAGAAATGTCATTTTTTTACCTGTGTTTGTGTCCTTCCTCCTCCATGCTGTCGGCAGCCATTTTGAGGTGGTCCATGCCAAGTTTGGCCTCTTGTGACTGCCCGGCGGCCATCTTCCTGTGGTTCGGCCACACCCACTGGCCCCTATCAGCTGATCGGCGGCCATGTTTGTCCACCCTGTATGCAGATATTGCCGTTCGGCGGCCATCTTTTGTGGGCTATGGCTGCTTGACCTCTATCTTCTGTCGGCGGCCATTTTCTTAGAGCCCACATTATCTTCCATACAGACGTTTTTGGCAACCATTTTTCGAGAGCCTCCGGCCTCTAGGGTGCATTACACTGGCGCGAAAATTCACATAGGAAGTGCTGATAAAAGAAGCAGACTGACACAGCAGCAGTGGGACAGCATCACAGGCGCAGCATAGCAGTACCTATCCAGGGTGGTGAGTCCTCTGGGTGACCCGGCCTCTCTGCAGCACAGGAGGGTGGCCTATTGATATCTTGCCTGGAGCCCTGTGAGTGTCAGCGTGTGGTCAGCATGGCATCTGAGCCAGATGTCTTCTCCCCTGAAACACCAGATTTAGCAGCTGGTGCCCCTGAGGTGTCTATGAACACTATGACTGCAATCCTAGAGGCGTTTGCTGCCAGGGTGGAAGCAGCACACGGGAATACAGGGGGTAGTAAACGCCCCATCCCCTGCAAGCTTCTGGGGATAATTCTGGTGCAGAACCAGGTCCAGCTACGGCTCGGGGCCCAGATTCTGACGCATCAGAGACTGCAGACCGTGACCGGACAGTGAGGATGACTCAAAGTCCAGGTCAGTACGCGAGACGGCTTTGGTATCTGACCTTATTACTGCAGTGCGGGATATGCTAAAATTGGAAAATACTGCAGAAGCAGCAGAGACTCCGGTCCACTTGGGTTTCATAGACCTGCCTGCACTGCTAAGGTGTTCCCTTGTGTGTCTTTTGATAAACTCTTATACAAGGAATGGGAGAACCCACTGAGGGTCTTTACAGCCCCAAAGAGGTTTGCGGTACGGTACTCCTTTTGAGGAGAGTTTTCTGAAGAAATGGACCTCTCCCCCCTATAGTGGACCCTCCGGTGTCCAGACTTGATAGAGCCACCACAATTCCTGTAGAAGGGGCTCCTGTTTTCAAGGACCCTGTGGATAAGAAGGCTGAAGCACTCGCTTGCTACCTATACTCAGTGGTAGGCTCGGCAGTACGCCCGGCATTGGCGGGGGCCCTAGTGTCTCACACACTTACTGAATGGGCAAGATTGCTACTCCAGGGGTTAAGGAGCGAGATGCTCCTCCTGATGAGATAACATTGGCCGACCTGTTGGTCCAGGGCCTTAGGTTTGTCTGCGAGTCAGACATGAATACTATTCCCCTGCTGTCTAAAACTTTGGTTTATGCAGTAGCAATACGCCGCCTGATCTGGCTAAAAGGCTGGTCTGCGGACCAGACTTCCAAGAAAGCCCTGTTGGATCTGCCTTTTAAGGGTGACAGACTTTTTGGGGCTTCTCTGGATGACATCATCAAGGATGCCACAGGAAGTAAAAGCACTTTGCTTCCCCAAATTAGCAAGGGTAAGGGGCCACGCCAAGGGCAAGGGCCCTCCTTTACTGCACGCAAGTGTTTTTTTCGTCCCCCTAGGGCGACAGGGAAAAGACCCCAGGCCGATAAGGCGCCTGCCCAAGGACAAAAGCGTCCCTGGTCCCGCATACCCAATAAGCCTGCGGACAAATTTGCGTCCGCATGAAGGTCCACCCCCACCCAGCTCTCGGGTGGGGAGACGTCTTTGCAAATTCGCGACTCAGTGGACAGCACTAATCTCCGACAGGTGGGTTTGCGAAGTAATCTCCTCAGGCTACAAGATAGAGTTTCTCTCTTGTCCACCGGACAGATTCAACACCTCCAATCTCCAGCTACTACCGACCCGCCGGGAGGCCCTGTATGGGGCGGTCCAGGGTCTACTGGAACGCGGGGTAGTTATTCCAGTTCCAGAACTGGAACAGGGTTTTTACTCAAATCTGTTCATTGTGCCGAAGAAGGAGGGGGTTCGTCCAAGCTTGGATCTCAGAGCCCTCAATTGCTGTCATGGAGGTCCTGCCAGAAGCAGGTGTCCTGGTCTTCCTAAATCTCGGTTGCGCATGCTCTGCCCTGCAGGTGGCGCCAGAGGGGCTATTTAAACCTGTCAATCGCAGACAGTCCCTGCTGTCTGCTCTACAGCGTTGAGTACCTGAAAACCTGATCTGAAGACTTACCTGTGTTTGACCCGGCCTGCCTGTGACTTCTCCAGTTTTCTGCCTGCATCCGACCCCTGGCTTGTTGTGACCTCTCCTCTGTCTGATCCCTCTGTACCTTGCTGCCAGCCAGTTAACCGACCCGGCTTGTCTGACCAAGCTCACTGTTCCTAGTTCCGGTCCAGTCTGCTAAGCTGATCCAGTCTGCTGAGTTCCTGTGTTCCTGGTTCCAGTCCAGTCTGCTAAGCTGATCCAGTCTGCTGAGTTCCTGTGTTCCTAGTTCCGGTCCAGTCTGCTAAGCTGATCCAGTTTGCTGAGTTCCTGTGTTCCTGGTTCCGGTCCCGTCTGCTGAACGATTCCAGTTTGCTGAGTGTTCCTGATTCCAGTTCGACCTGCTGTGTTCCAGTGTGCCTACCAAGTCTGCATACCTACCTTCACCTTGGTTGATCCTGCCAGGCACTCGTACCCCTCCTACCTCCGCGCCTGCTGTTACCTTACCAGGGGCCGCTGGTGGGAGCCGTAAGGGAGGCCTTCCTCTGCAAGTCCGGGCTCATCACCGCTAGGTACGTGACAGTAGCAGACAGCCATGTCTGAGCCCGAGCAGGGAGCCTCACCTATGGAGGAACTATGTCGGCACCTGGCAGGATTGGCTGAAGCGGTCAAGAACCTCCAGCAAGGCTACACCCATCTGGAAGAACAAGTGCAGGTCCTCTCCAACCCCTCTGGAGCCCAAGGGGGATCCCATACCTCTACCTCCACTGCTGGGGCAGGATCCTCACCCACAGTTGTCATGCTTCCTCCGGAGCCTAGGGTCCCTACACCCGAAAGATTCTCCGGGGATCGAAGCAAGTTTAGGGCTTTTCGTAATTCCTGCGAACTCTACTTCGCTCTGCAGCCTCGCACCTTCTCCTTGGAAGCCACCAAGGTGGGCTTTGTGATGTCCCTGCTTTCCGGAGACCCTCAGAGCTGGGCCCACCGTCTCTTGGAACGGAAAGGTATGGCGTTAAACAACCTTACTGCCTTCTTCGACGCCATGGCTCAGCTATATGAAGATTCCCAGCTCTCAGTAACCGCAGAGACCGCCTTGCGCACCCTTCAGCAGGGGCGCAGAGCAGCAGAGGACTACGTAGCGGAATTTAGACGGTGGAGCGCAGATACCAGTTGGAATGACGCCGCCCTCCGCCATCAGTTCCGCATAGGTCTGTCCGACCCTCTGAAGGACGAGCTCGCTAGGGTTGGCATACCACAAACCCTGAATTCACTAATTGACTTAACAATCCAGATCGACCGACGTCTCAGGGAACGAAGGGCTGAGAGGTCCACGGGCTTCTCCCGCCCGACCTGGATGCTTCCCCGGGCTCCCAGCCATCTGCACCCAGCACCTGTTGCACCTCCAGACGCTACATCTGACATACCCGAGCCCATGCAGCTCGGAGTGCTTCGTCCTTCCCTCTCCCAACAGGAACGCCAACGTCGCCAAGTGAACAATCTGTGCCTGTACTGCGGGGAACCCGGACACTTCGTTATAAATTGTCCCCTGAAACTTCGTAAGTGTCTTTCAGTATCTTCTGACACTACCAACCCACAGGCCAAGTCCACATCTCACCTTGCTCTCTCTGTCTCGTTACAGCTCCCAGGAAGGACTCTGCAAGTGCCCGCTATTATTGATTCCGGAGCTTGCAGCTGCTTTATGGACTCAGCCTTTGCCATCAAGCACCAGATCCCTCTTGTCACCAAGACCCATGGACTATGTGTGCATTTGGCTGATGGGTCCATCATTAAGTCTGGACCAGTGGTCCAAGAGACCGCCCCTTTACCCGCTACCATCTCCACCATCTCCGGAACCCACCAAGAATACTTACGCCTGGACATTATCTCTTCCCCATTGTTTCCTGTGATCCTTGGTATACCTTGGCTACAGGTCCACAACCCTACCATCAACTGGGCCATGGGGTTGGTGACCTTTTCTTCTCCTTACTGCCAGCAATCCTGCGGGACACTCAAAACCCCTGGGCCGGCCACCCTCTTATGTATCAATACGGAGGCTGGAATACGGCAATCCATCCCTGAGGTCTACCATGACTTTCTTGATGTGTTTAGCAAACAAGGGGCAGAGACTCTACCACCTCATCGGGCCTATGATTGCCCCATTGACCTACTTCCCGGAGCGGCAATTCCGTTTGGCAGGATCTTCCCGTTAACAGAGGTAGAACAGGGGGCACTAAAAGACTATATTGATGAAAACCTACAGAAAGGGTTCATTCGTCCGTCTACATCTCCAGCCGGTGCAGGCATCTTTTTCGTAGAGAAGAAGGATCATACCCTTCGACCCTGTGTGGACTATCGTGAATTAAATAAAATCACAGTAAAAAACCGCTACCCTCTCCCCTTGGTACCGGAACTATTTCAGAGACTGGGAACAGCCATCATTTTTACCAAACTTGATCTCCGCGGAGCCTACAATCTGGTCCGCATCAAGGAGGGGGATGAGTGGAAGACCGCTTTCCGCACCCGATTCGGACATTTCGAGTACCGGGTAATGCCCTTCGGGTTGTGCAACGCCCCTGCCACTTTCCAGTATTTCATTAACGATGTGCTCCGGGACTTCCTAGATCTCTTTGTCATTGTCTACCTAGACGATATACTAATTTTTTCTTCCTCCCTTGATTCCCACCGCAGGCACGTCAGAAGTGTGTTGGCTCGGCTTCGCCAGCACGGCCTGTATGCGAAGGCCGAGAAGTGTGAATTTGAGCTGGAAAGTATATCGTTCTTGGGACTAATTATCTCCAGCGAGGGCATCAAGATGGACCCTCAAAAGATTGCTGCAATCCTGGACTGGCCAGTCCCGGCGGACAAGAAGGGGATCCAACGTTTCGTTGGATTCGCCAACTTCTACCGCAAATTCATCAGAGGGTTCTCAGCCATCATCGCACCCATCACCCAGCTGACCAAACAAGGGATCCGTTTCCATTGGTCCCCTGAGGCCCAAAAGGCCTTTGAGGCCCTGAAGGGTCTCTTTACCTCTGCCTCTATCTTGAAGCACCCAGATTCCTCATTACCGTTCGTCCTGGAGGTAGACGCCTCGGAAATTGCGGTAGGAGCAATACTGTCCCAAAGACAGGGGACCAGAGCCTTGCTCCACCCAGTAGCTTTTTTCTCTCGCAAGTTATCTGCGGCAGAGAGGAACTACGACGTGGGGGATCGGGAATTGCTGGCGATCAAGTCCGCATTAGAGGAGTGGCGTTATCTGTTGGAGGGGGCTGCCCACCCGATTCTGATATTCACCGACCACAAGAACCTGGAGTACCTGAAGGCAGCGAAAAGGCTAAAACCACGACAAGCCAGGTGGGCGCTCTTCTTCTCCCGGTTCTCCTTCCATGTCACTTACCGTCCCGGTTCCAAGAACATTAAGCCCGATGCCCTCTCTCGGATGTTCCATAAGTCTAAGGAAACCTCTCCTCCAGACACCATTCTTGCTCCTGGAAACTTCCTTCTGCTTCAGGAAGACCTACTCTCCCGAATCAAGCAAGCCTCCACTGGGCGGAGACCCCCCTCCGAACCGGAATTGCAGGCCAAAGATGGGCTGTTTTGGTACCAGAACAGGATCTACGTACCTGAAGAGCTGAGAATAACCGTACTGGAACTCTGCCACGACCATGCCCTTGCCGGGCACTTTGGCGTTGCCAAGACCACCGACTTGGTACAGCGTACCTTTTGGTGGCCTCGGCTCCGCGAGAACTGTAGGAATTTTGTGGAGTCCTGCATAGTTTGTACCCGAAACAAGGGTTACAAATCCAAGGCCTGGGGACTACTGAGACCCCTACCCGTCCCAGACAGACCCTGGAAAATGCTGTCCATCGACTTTATCGTCGAGTTGCCTCCGGCTGAGAGTCACACCACTATCTTCGTGATAGTAGACCGTCTATCCAAGATGGCACATTTCATTCCCATGAAGGGGACTCCCTCAGCTCCCGAAACTGCACAGGTGTTCATCAGAGAGGTCGTCAGACTCCACGGGGTACCAGCCAATATTGTCTCCGACCGAGGGGTACAATTTACCTCCCGGTTTTGGAGATCCCTCTGCAAGGCTCTGGAGATAGAATTGTCACTTTCCTCTGCTTACCATCCCCAGACCAATGGACAGACTGAGAGGACTAACCAGACCCTTGAGCAGTACCTGCGCTGCTTCTCTTCATTCGCTCAGAATGACTGGGTTTCCCTGCTCCCATTGGCCGAGTTTGCCTATAACAACTCTACGCATTCCGCTACCAAGCAGTCCCCATTCTTCGCAAACTACGGTTTCCATCCTACATTCCTGCCCAATTCCCTTCCTGAATGTACGGTGCCCGCAGTCCAGGAAAAGTTGAACTTCTTTTCATCCAACAACCAACTTCTGCAGGAAACCATGACCAAGACTCAGGAACACAACAAAACAATTTTTGACAGAAAGAGACGGGGTGAATTAATGCTGGCACCCGGCGACCAAGTATGGTTATCCACTTTAAACTTGAGGATGGCATGTCCCTCTAAGAAACTGGGCCCCAAATTCTTAGGGCCGTTTCCAGTCAAAAGGAAAATCAATGAAGTGGCTTATGAACTGGAGCTCCCTGACTCCCTCAAGATCCATCCGGTCTTCCATGTATCTCTGCTGAAGCCTTCGGTTCCCAACCCATTTCCAGGCCGAAGTCCGGCTCTCCCTGATCCTGTCATTGTAGACGGGGAGGAGGAATTCGAAGTGGAAGCCATTATGGATTTTAGAAGAAGGAATAACCAGAACCAATTCCTGATTAAGTGGAAGGGCTACGGACCCGAAGAAAACTCTTGGGAGCCTGAGGAGAACATCCATGCTAGAAGCCTGGTGCAGTCCTTCAAGAGATCTCACCCTGAGAAGTTTGCTCGGATGGGCATCCGGAGGCTGCCCCTTGGGGGGGGGGGGGGCAGTGTCATGGAGGTCCTGCCAGAAGCAGGCGTCCTGGTCTTCCTGATTCTCGGTTGCGCATGCTCCGCCCTGCAGGTGGCGCCAGAGGGGCTATTTAAACCTGTCAATCGCAGACAGTCCCTGCTGTCTGCTCTACAGCGTTGAGTACCTGAAAACCTGATCTGAAGACTTACCTGTGTTTGACCCGGCCTGCCTGTGACTTCTCCAGTTTTCTGCCTGCATCCGACCCCTGGCTTGTTGTGACCTCTCCTCTGTCTGATCCCTCTGTACCTTGCTGCCAGCCAGTTAACCGACCCGGCTTGTCTGACCAAGCTCACTGTTCCTAGTTCCGGTCCAGTCTGCTAAGCTGATCCAGTCTGCTGAGTTCCTGTGTTCCTGGTTCCAGTCCAGTCTGCTAAGCTGATCCAGTCTGCTGAGTTCCTGTGTTCCTAGTTCCGGTCCAGTCTGCTAAGCTGATCCAGTTTGCTGAGTTCCTGTGTTCCTGGTTCCGGTCCCGTCTGCTGAACGATTCCAGTTTGCTGAGTGTTCCTGATTCCAGTTCGACCTGCTGTGTTCCAGTGTGCCTACCAAGTCTGCATACCTACCTTCACCTTGGTTGATCCTGCCAGGCACTCGTACCCCTCCTACCTCCGCGCCTGCTGTTACCTTACCAGGGGCCGCTGGTGGGAGCCGTAAGGGAGGCCTTCCTCTGCAAGTCCGGGCTCATCACCGCTAGGTACGTGACAATTGCTTTGTGAAGGTACAAAGTTTTCGGATGGAGTCGGTTCGATCTGTAGTCACGGCTCTCCATCCGGGGGACTTTCTGGCCTCCTTGGACATCAAGGACGCATACCTGCATGTCCCCATATACTCCAGACACCAGAGGTTTCTGCGATTTGCTATCGGGAAGGACCACTACCAGTTTGTGGCCCTCCCGTTGGGCCTTGCCTCAGCACCCAGGACGTTCACCAAGGTGCTCGCTCCGATTCTGGCACTTCTAAGACAGCGGGGTATCGCTATCACAGGCTACTTAGACGACCTTCTGCTGAAGGCCCCTTCAAGCTCAGAATTAGAGGTAAGCGTGTCCTTAACCTGTCAGACTCTTCGAGACTGTGGTTGGATACTAAACACGCAAAAGTCAGTATTGGTGCCCACTCAACGCCTAGGGTACCTGGGGTTGATTCTGGATTCTTCAGAGGCAAAGGTATTCCTCCCTGTGGAGAAGTTGCAGACCATCCGGGCTGCAGTACGGCAGCTGACTTCCAGGAATTGGTCGTCACTCCGTTTTTTGCATGCGAGTGTTGGGCCTCAGGGTAGCCTCCTTCGAGGCGGTTCCATATGCTCAATACCACACTCGAGTGTTACAGAAGGAAGTTCTGTCCAGATGGAACAGATGTCCATCATCTCTGGATTATCAAATCCGAGTGAGCCACATAGTCAGGAGATCCCTGGTATGGTGGCTGACAGCACCGGCTCTAATGGCCGGGAAGTCATTTCTTCCGGTTTACTGGATAGTGATCACGACGGACGCCAGCCTTACAGGTTGGGGGGGAGTCTGGGGTGTTCAGTCGGCGCAAGGTCTCTGGACCCCAGAGGAAGCCCTCCTGCTGATCAATGTCCTGGTAATCCGGGCGATCAGGCTGTGCCTCTTCAAATGGTCTCAGAGGCTGCAAGGGCGTCCAGTCAGGATCCAGTCAGACAACGCCACAGCAGTGGCATATGTCAATCATCAAGGAGGAACAAGAAGCTCAGCTGCAACATCGGAGATCGCTCGCATCCTGAAGTGGGCAGAGAGGAGCGTACCGGCACTGTCGGCCGTGTACATTCCGGGTGTGGAAAACTGGCAGGCGGACTACCTGAGCCGCCAGATGCTGGACCAGGGAGAAGGGTCCTTACACCCGGAGGTGTTCCAACTCCTCTGCCAAAGATGGGGCACACCAGACGTAGATCTTCTGGCTTCCCGACTCAATCGGAAGGTATTGAGATTTGTGGCCCGGTCAAGAGACCCATGGGCAGACGCAACGGACGCGTTGGTAGCATCGTGGGGTCAGTATCGGCTAATCTATGCCTTCCCTCCCTTAAGGCTTCTTCGTCTTCTGCTCCGCAGAGTGGAGGCAGAGGGAATTCCAATGATCCTAATCGCTCCAGATTGGCCTCAGCGTCCTTGGTATGCCGATCTAGTACGTCTGGTAGCAGACGTCCCCTGGCGCCTACCACTACGGAAGGACCTGCTATCGCAAGGTCCCATATTCCATCCTGTTTTACAGTCATTGGCTTTAACGGCATGGCTGTTGAGAACCAGGTACTGAGAGACCGGGGCCTGTCAGACTCAGTAATCTCTACTATGAGAAGTGCTCGAAAACCATCCTCTAGGAAGGTCTATCACCGCACTTGGAGGGCCTACATCTCCATGTGTGAGGAAATGAAATGGCATCCGCGTACCTATTTGGTTTCCAGAATCCTGCTGTTTTTACAGCATGGGGTGGACCAAGGGCTTGCCCTAAGTACGATTTAAGGGACAGATATCTGCCCTGGCTGTCTTTTTTCAGCGACCCCTGGCGACTCACTCTCTCGTGAGTACATTTGTGCAGGGGGTCCGACATGTGGCCCCTCCGGTCCGTCCCCCGTTACCTCCGTGGGACTTGAACCTGGTCCTCTCGGTGCTTCAGAAGGCACCGTTTGAGAATATTAGAGATATTCCCCTGTTGACACTTTCTCAGAAAGTGGTCTTTTTGGTGGCTGTTACGTCAGTTAGACGAGTCTCTGAGCTGGCAGCCTTGTCCTGCAAGGCTCCTTATTTGATTTTCCACAAGGATAAGGTGGTGCTGCGGCCGCAGCCTTCCTTTCTTCCGAAAGTCGTTTCGGCTTTTCATCTCAATGAAGACATTGTACTTCCATCCTTGTGTCCTCAGCCGTCGAATCCTAAGGAGTCGGCGTTGCATTCCTTGGACGTTGTCCGAGCTTTGAGAGTATACCTATCTGCTACTTCCCTGTTCCGGAAGTCAGACTCACTGTTTGTTTCGGTGGCTGGTCCCAAGAAGGACCAAGCAGTCTCATCGGCCACCATCTCTAGGTGGATCCGACAGATAGTAATCCAGGCTTACGCCTTAAAGGGTCAGGCGCCCCTCTTTCCTGTCACGGCGCATTCGACCAGGGCAATAGGTGCCTCTTGGGCTTTCCGACATCAAGCGTCTGTTTCCCAATTATGTAAAGCGGCGACTTGGTCGTCCGCACACACTTTCACAAAATTCTACAAAATTGATGTAGGTGCATCTTCGGATGCCTCTTTCGGCCGCAAGGTTTTGCAAGCGGCTGTTTAGAGTTGCAACTCCTCCGTTGGAGGAGTGCTGTTTTGTGTTTGGGGTGAAGTTTATTTTTATGCTGTTACCACCCCACGTTTTTTCTCTGACACTGCTTTGGGACGTCCCACTTTGTCAATAGAGAAGCTGTGTCGGTCCATGGACGAAAGAGTAAATAGGATTTTTTACTCACCGTAAAATCCTTTTCTCTGAGTCCATGGACCGACACAGCACCCACCCCTCCTTTTAAGTTTGTACTGCTTTTTGACAAACTGATCTGCGAAGATGCAGACTGAGAGGGTATACCCAGAGGGTCCGCCCCCTGGGCGGTACTGTAGAAGGTGTGATGCAACACTTTTTACAAGTTTTTCTGCCTAGTCACTCCTAATTAACGGATAATACCCACTTTGTCAATAGAGAAGCTGTGTCGGTCCATGGACTCAGAGAAAAGGATTTTACGGTGAGTAAAAAATCCTATTTTTTCTAGGGACAGAAAACTATAGGTAGGAAGAGTGTCAGTTTCTTTCACTGTGATAATCCTTGTTTCTAGGGACAGGGAAGTACAGTGAGGGAAATTCTACTTGTGCTATAGTGTGCTAAAGCATTGATCATCAATCAGCTTTAAAAAAACATTTTTTCTAGGGACAGAAAACTATAGGTAGGAAGAGTGTCAGTTTCTTTCACTGTGATAATCCTTGTTTCTAGGGACAGGGAAGGACAGTGAGGGAAATTCTCCTTGTGCTATAGTGTGCTAAAGCATTGATCATCAATCAGCTTTAAAAAAACATTTTTTCTAGGGTCAGAAAACTATAGGTAGGAAGAGTGTCAGTTTTTTTCACTGTGATAATCCTTGTTTCTAGGGACAGGGAAGGACAGTGAGGGAAATTCTCCTTGTGCTATAGTGTGCTAAAGCATTGATCATCAATCAGCTTTAAAAAAACATTTTTTCTAGGGACAGAAAACTACAGGTAGGAAGAGTGTCAGTTTCTTTCACTGTGATAATCCTTGTTTCTAGGGACAGGGAAGGACAGTGAAGGAAATTCTACTTGTGCTATAGTGTGCTAAAGCATTGATCATCAATCAGCTTTAAAAAAAAAAAATTTCTAGGGACAGAAAACTATAGGTAGGAAGAGTGTCAGTTTCTTTCACTGTGATAATCCTTGTTTCTAGGGACAGGGAAGGACAGTGAGGGAAATTCTCCTTGTGCTATAGTGTGCTAAAGCATTGATCATCAATCAGCTTTAAAAAAACATTTTTTCTAGGGACAGAAAACTATAGGTAGGAAGAGTGTCAGTTTCTTTCACTGTGATAATCCTTGTTTCTAGGGACAGGGAAGGACAGTGAGGGAAATTCTCCTTGTGCTATAGTGTGCTAAAGCATTGATCATCAATCAGCTTTAAAAAAACATTTTTTCTAGGGACAGAAAACTATAGGTAGGAAGAGTGTCAGTTTCTTTCACTGTGATAATCCTTGTTTCTAGGGACAGGGAAGGACAGTGAAGGAAATTCTACTTGTGCTATAGTGTGCTAAAGCATTGATCATCAATCAGCTTTAAAAAAACATTTTTTCTAGGGACAGAAAACTATAGGTAGTGTGAGGGGGTTAACTCGGTAGCGGGTGTGTGTGACCCCCTGGTTGGGCTCCCCACACAAAAACAGGGCCAGCAGACGGAGGTTGTGGTTTTCAAAATCAAAAGGTGCGGTTTATTTCTCTATGTACAGTGACAAAAACACAGCAAAGCCAAAAAGAAACATAAACAAAATAAATCCTGGTCAGTTTGACCTCTGACTAAACATGCAGGTTTCCTAAACTAACAACTGGGATCAGCCTGGTGCTGTCCTAGTCCCTAAGTCCCTGGTTTAGTAAAAGTCCAAACAAATAGCCACACAGGCTTTGCCTCACCGCACAGGGGTTCACTCTCCCTAGACAGTCCACACAGGTCTGGGTCCAGGCATGAGCTAACATCTAATGAAGCTGGGAGTAATATATCTACCCCCCTGGATGCAACCAGGTGACTTTACCTTCCTGCTGTCACATACCCCCCCCTCTTGTTTTAACCTTGGGGTTGGAACACCAGCAATCAGGCATTCATGTACTCGAGACAAAGCATCCACATTCCCCATTTGAACGCCAGGGCGATGCTTTACTGTGAAGTTGAATTCCTGTAGGGCCAGGAACCACCTATTTACTCTTCTATTTGTCTCCTTGTTTTGAGCCATCCACTTTAACGGAGCGTGATCCGTAACCATGTCAAAGTGCCTACCTAGCAGATAGTACCGAAGGGAATCTAGAGCCCACTTCACCGCTAAACACTCCTTTTCAACCGTGGCGTAATTTACCTCATGGGACTTCAACTTCCTGCTGAGGTAAATGACTGGGTGCTCTTCCCCGTTCCAGACCTGGGACAATACTGCTCCTAACCCCACATCTGACGCATCACTTTGTACGACAAAGTCTTTAGAGAAGTCGGGTGAGTACAACACTGGCTGGCTACATAAGGCTTGTTTCAAGAATTGGAATGCTGCCTCAGCCTCGGGGGTCCATTTAATCATGACCGACCCTTTCCCTTTCGTCAGGTTGGTTAGGGGCACAGCCTTAGAAGCAAAGTGGGGAATGAAGCGCCGATAATAACCCGCGATTCCCAGAAAGGCCCGTACCTGCTTCTTGCTGTTGGGACGTGGCCAACTCTGGATGGCCTCGACTTTGTTGAGTTGGGGTTTTATCACTCCCCTGCCAATGGTGTACCCAAGATATTTGGCCTCCTCCTGCCCAATGGTACACTTCTTGGGGTTAGCCGTAAACCCCGCTTCCCGGATAGAGTCTAGGACTGCTTGCACTTTTGGCAGATGTGAGGCCCAATCTGTGCTATGGACAATTACGTCATCCAGGTAAGCCGCAGCATACTTCCGATGGGGCCTCAGTATCTGGTCCATTTTCCGCTGGAATGTGGCCGGCGCATTCTGTAACCCGAACGGCATTCTCTTATATTGGAACGCCCCGTCTGGGGTTACAAATGCGGTTTTCTCTTTGGCCGACTTGGCCAGGGGAATTTGCCAATACCCTTTTGTGAGGTCAAGAGTCGTCATGTATCGGGCTGTTCCCAGCCGGTCGATCAACTCATCTATACGTGGCATGGGGTAGGTGTCAAATTTTGTAACTTTGTTCAACTGACGAAAATCGTTACAAAATCGCCAGCTCCCATCCGGTTTAGGCACCAACACAATGGGACTAGACCAATCACTTTGGGACTCCTCTATCACCCCTAAGTTCAGCATTTTCTGTACTTCTTCCCATATTGCCTCCCGTCGGGCCTCTGGGATCCGATAGGGTTTTAACTTCACCCTTTCACCGGGCGGGGTAATAATATCATGCTCTACCCCAGATGTTTGTCCCGGCAGCTCAGAGAACACCTCCTTGTTGCGAAGCACAAACTCCTTAACCTCCTGTTGTTGGGGTTGTGACAAGGTGGCTGCTATTCCAACCTCAGGAATCACGCAACCAGTTTGAGCTGGTGACCAAGTGTCTGCGACTAGGGACTCTCTATCCCTCCAGGCTTTCAACAGATTAACGTGATATATCTGTTCGGGCTTTCGCCTTCCTGGTTGTCTGACCTTGTAATTCACTTCGCTCACTTTTTCCATTATCTCGTAGGGGCCTTGCCATTTGGCAAGGAATTTACTTTCAACCGTAGGGACAAGTACCAATATCCTATCCCCCGGGGAAAAGGTACGGGTCTTTGCTCCACGGTTGTACACTCTCTGCTGTGCCAACTGCGCTTGGGCCAAATGTTCCTTCACGATGGGCATTACCTGTGCAATTCGATCTTGCATCAGGGCGACATGCTCAATCACACTCCTGTGGGGAGAACTCTCACTTTCCCAAGTTTCCTTGGCAATATCCAACAGCCCTCTTGGGTGTCTCCCATACAGTAACTCAAAGGGGGAGAATCCCGTAGAGGATTGGGGCACCTCCCTAATAGCAAACATCAAATAAGGAAGTAGACAGTCCCAATCCTTTCCATCTCTATCCACCACTTTCTTCAACATTTGTTTTAGGGTTTTGTTGAATCTTTCAACCAGCCCATCGGTTTGGGGGTGATACACAGATGTACGCAATTGCGTCACTTTGAACAATTTACACAGCTCTTTCATAACCCGGGACATAAAGGGTGTACCTTTGTCCGTAAGCAGTTCTTTACAAATACCCACCCGGCTAAAAACAAGAGATAGCTCTTTGGCTATGGTTTTGGCCGAGGTATTTCTGAGAGGGATCGCTTCTGGATAACGGGTGGCATAGTCCATTATAACCAATATGTACTGGTGCCCCCTAGCGGACTTGATTATAGGACCTACCAAATCCATTGCGATTCTCTCAAACGGGACCTCAATGATGGGTAGAGGGACCAGCGGGCTACGGAAATGTGGCATTGGGGCCGACCTCTGACACACAGGGCAGGAGGAACAATAATTTTCTATGTCCTTCATCACCCCAGGCCAATAGAATCTCTGTAATACCCTCTCTCGGGTTTTCTCTGTCCCCAGATGACCTCCAAGAATGTGCCCATGGGCCAACTCCAACACCAACTTCCTGTAAGGTTTGGGCACCACAAGCTGCTCAACGGTTTCTTCTGCCCTTTTTGCCACCCGATACAGTAGGTCCTTCTCTACGCTGAAGTATGGGTAAGTGCAGGTATTATCTGGGTTCACTAACTCGCCATCTATTTCCACTACGTTTTCCCGTGCCTTTATTAGGGCGGGGTCTTTTAACTGTTCTGTGGCAAAATTTTCCCTGTGAACCTCCAGATCAGAAAACTCCACAGACGGTAGGTTTTCGTCTGAGGAGGTGGGCTCCTCTCCAGTTTCTTGAGTCTCCCCTGCCAATACTGACAAGGGAAATTCTGGAGAGTCCTCACCACTCTCAGAGGAGTTCTGGCTATCACATTCCTGGTACATAGGGGCACCAGTGGGGGGCTCAGGATCATCCCACAGTTCCCAGAACTTCGGAAAATCCCTTCCCACAATGGCATCATGCGGTAATTGAGATACTAACCCCACTGGATGAGAGAGGGTACCTTTGGGGGTCTCGAAACACACTGTAGTCACTGGATACTCTCGGGTGTCCCCATGCACACAAATAACAGCTACCTTGCTATTCCCAGAGACCTCTGTTTTAACTAATTCAGCCTTTATCAGGGTCACAAGGCTACCTGAATCCAGTAATACCACAACATTTCTACCATTAATACACATTTTGCATAAATGTTTCTCAGTTCCCCGAATGGCAGTGCATGCGACTGTCGCACACAGCGACTGACGTCTGTCCATCAGAAAGTCACATTGCATGGGTTCCTCCACAACCGGGCAATTTGCTGCAATATGTCCCGCTTGCCGGCAGCGGTAGCAAACAATCCATTTGGCTGCCTCTTGAGCCCCTGACTTCCCAGGCTGTTCTCGCCAAACTTTGGGTAGAGGTCCCACCCTCTCACTCTCTCCACCCTCACCCCTTGGAATCCTCTTATCCGCCCCTGGGGATGGTCTGGTCTTAGGGTGGAAAGTCCGAGAGTCTCTGGAAGAGGCCGTCAGGTTCTCTGTAGCCAAGTATCTCTCTACACGATCCACAAGTTTACCGGCCGTTTCTGGGTCTCCATGGCTTACCCACTTTTGAATGGCGGTAGGAAGAGCTCTCAAGAAACGATCCATCACAACACGTTCCACAATCTCCGGTGCGGACAAAGTCTCTGGCTGTAGCCACTTCCTGCTCAGGTGAATGAGATCATACATTTGAGACCTGGGGGGTTTTCCAAGCTGGAAAGTCCAGTTATGCACACGCTGAGCCCGGACAGCCAGGGTGACACCCAGCCTTGCCAATATTTCAGCTTTTAGCATCACATAGTCTTTTGCTTGGTCAGGCTCTAGGTCATAGTAAGCCTTCTGCGATTCACCAGTTAACAGAGGAGCCACCAGTCCAGCCCACTGCTCCTCAGGCCACTTTTCTCTTTCAGCAGTCCTTTCAAATGTGGTCAAAAATACCTCTGGATCATCCTCTCCAGTCATTTTTGTCAATAAACGACTCACCCCAAAGGACGCGGTATTAGTGGGACGGCTTTCCTCACTGGTCTGCGGACGTTGCTGCATTACTGCTTCCATTTGTTGTAGTCTCTGCTCTTGCTTCTGTAACAGGTCTATGAAGCGGGCCTCAGATTGCTGCTGGGCTTGTTGATGAGCTTGCTGCTGGGCTGCAAGGCTCCTTTGCAAACCTGCATTTGTCTGCTGTTGATTGGCATTTGCTAGAGCCAGCTGTTTCAGTATCTCCTCCATGCTGGCTTAAAAAAAACTGCCCGCATTCTCCACCAACTGTGAGGGGGTTAACTCGGTAGCGGGTGTGTGTGACCCCCTGGTTGGGCTCCCGACACAAAAACAGGGCCAGCAGACGGAGGTTGTGGTTTTCAAAATCAAAAGGTGCGGTTTATTTCTCTATGTACAGTGACAAAAACACAGCAAAGCCAAAAAGAAACATAAACAAAATAAATCCTGGTCAGTTTGACCTCTGACTAAACATGCAGGTTTCCTAAACTAACAACTGGGATCAGCCTGGTGCTGTCCTAGTCCCTAAGTCCCTGGTTTAGTAAAAGTCCAAACAAATAGCCACACAGGCTTTGCCTCACCGCACAGGGGTTCACTCTCCCTGGACAGTCCACACAGGTCTGGGTCCAGGCATGAGCTAACATCTAATGAAGCTGGGAGTAATATATCTACCCCCCTGGATGCAACCAGGTGACTTTACCTTCCTGCTGTCACAGTAGGAAGAGTGTCAGTTTCTTTCACTGTGATAATCCTTGTTTCTAGGGACAGGGAAGGACAGTGAGGGAAATTCTCCTTGTGCTATAGTGTGCTAAAGCATTGATCATCAATCAGCTTTAAAAAAACATTTTTTCTAGGGACAGAAAACTATAGGTAGGAAGAGTGTCAGTTTCTTTCACTGTGATAATCCTTGTTTCTAGGGACAGGGAAGGACAGTGAGGGAAATTCTCCTTGTGCTATAGTGTGCTAAAGCATTGATCATCAACCGTCTTTAAAAAAACATTTTTTCTAGGGACAGAAAACTATAGGTAGGAAGAGTGTCAGTTTCTTTCACTGTGATAATCCTTGTTTCTAGGGACAGGGAAGGACAGTGAGGGAAATTCTACTTGTGCTATAGTGTGCTAAAGCATTGATCATCAATCAGCTTTAAAAAAACATTTTTTCTAGGGACAGAAAACTATAGGTAGGAAGAGTGTCAGTTTCTTTCACTGTGATAATCCTTGTTTCTAGGGACAGGGAAGGACAGTGAGGGAAATTCTCCTTGTGCTATAGTGTGCTAAAGCATTGATCATCAATCAGCTTTAAAAAAACATTTTTTCTAGGGACAGAAAACTATAGGTAGGAAGAGTGTCAGTTTCTTTCACTGTGATAATCCTTGTTTCTAGGGACAGGGAAGGACAGTGAGGGAAATTCTCCTTGTGCTATAGTGTGCTAAAGCATTGATCATCAATCAGCTTTAAAAAAACATTTTTTCTAGGGACAGAAAACTATAGGTAGGAAGAGTGTCAGTTTCTTTCACTGTGATAATCCTTGTTTCTAGGGACAGGGAAGGACAGTGAGGGAAATTCTCCTTGTGCTATAGTGTGCTAAAGCATTGATCATCAATCAGCTTTAAAAAAACATTTTTTCTAGGGACAGAAAACTATAGGTAGGAAGAGTGTCAGTTTCTTTCACTGTGATAATCCTTGTTTCTAGGGACAGGGAAGGACAGTGAGGGAAATTCTACTTGTGCTATAGTGTGCTAAAGCATTGACCATCAATCAGCTTTAAAAAAACATTTTTTCTAGGGACAGAAAACTATAGGTAGGAAGAGTGTCAGTTTCTTTCACTGTGATAATCCTTGTTTCTAGGGACAGGGAAGGACAGTGAGGGAAATTCTCCTTGTGCTATAGTGTGCTGAAGCATTGATCATCAATCAGCTTTAAAAAAACATTTTTTCTAGGGACAGAAAACTATAGGTAGGAAGAGTGTCAGTTTCTTTCACTGTGATAATCCTTGTTTCTAGGGACAGGGAAGGACAGTGAGGGAAATTCTCCTTGTGCTATAGTGTGCTAAAGCATTGATCATCAATCAGCTTTAAAAAAACATTTTTTCTAGGGACAGAAAACTATAGGTAGGAAGAGTGTCAGTTTCTTTCACTGTGATAATCCTTGTTTCTAGGGACAGGGAAGGACAGTGAGGGAAATTCTCCTTGTGCTATAGTGTGCTAAAGCATTGATCATCAATCAGCTTTAAAAAAACATTTTTTCTAGGGACAGAAAACTATAGGTAGGAAGAGTGTCAGTTTCTTTCACTGTGATAATCCTTGTTTCTAGGGACAGGGAAGGACAGTGAGGGAAATTCTACTTGTGCTATAGTGTGCTAAAGCATTGATCATCAATCAGCTTTAAAAAAACATTTTTTCTAGGGACAGAAAACTATAGGTAGGAAGAGTGTCAGTTTCTTTCACTGTGATAATCCTTGTTTCTAGGGACAGAGAAGGACAGTGAGGGAAATTCTCCTTGTGCTATAGTGTGCTAAAGCATTGATCATCAATCAGCTTTAAAAAAACATTTTTTCTAGGGACAGAAAACTATAGGTAGGAAGAGTGTCAGTTTCTTTCACTGTGATAATCCTTGTTTCTAGGGACAGGGAAGGACAGTGAGGGAAATTCTCCTTGTGCTATAGTGTGATAAAGCATTGATCATCAACCGTCTTTAAAAAAACATTTTTTCTAGGGACAGAAAACTATAGGTAGGAAGAGTGTCAGTTTCTTACACTGTGATAATCCTTGTTTCTAGGGACAGGGAAGGACAGTGAGGGAAATTCTCCTTGTGCTATAGTGTGCTAAAGCATTGATCATCAATCAGCTTTAAAAAAACATTTTTTCTAGGGACAGAAAACTATAGGTAGGAAGAGTGTCAGTTTCTTTCACTGTGATAATCCTTGTTTCTAGGGACAGGGAAGGACAGTGAGGGAAATTCTCCTTGTGCTATAGTGTGCTAAAGCATTGATCATCAATCAGCTTTAAAAAAACATTTTTTCTAGGGACAGAAAACTATAGGTAGGAAGAGTGTCAGTTTCTTTCACTGTGATAATCCTTGTTTCTAGGGACAGGGAAGGACAGTGAGGGAAATTCTCCTTGTGCTATAGTGTGCTAAAGCATTGATCATCAACCGTCTTTAAAAAAACATTTTTTCTAGGGACAGAAAACTATAGGTAGGAAGAGTGTCAGTTTCTTTCACTGTGATAATCCTTGTTTCTAGGGACAGGGAAGGACAGTGAGGGAAATTCTACTTGTGCTATAGTGTGCTAAAGCATTGATCATCAATCAGCTTTAAAAAAACATTTTTTCTAGGGACAGAAAACTATAGGTAGGAAGAGTGTCAGTTTCTTTCACTGTGATAATCCTTGTTTCTAGGGACAGGGAAGGACAGTGAGGGAAATTCTCCTTGTGCTATAGTGTGCTAAAGCATTGATCATCACTCAGCTTTAAAAAAACATTTTTTCTAGGGACAGAAAACTATAGGTAGGAAGAGTGTCAATTTCTTTCACTGTGATAATCCTTGTTTCTAGGGACAGGGAAGGACAGTGAGGGAAATTCTCCTTGTGCTATAGTGTGCTAAAGCATTGATCATCAACCATCTTTAAAAAAACATTTTTTCTAGGGACAGAAAACTATAGGTAGGAAGAGTGTCAGTTTCTTTCACTGTGATAATCCTTGTTTCTAGGGACAGGGAAGGACAGTGAGGGAAATTCTCCTTGTGCTATAGTGTGCTAAAGCATTGATCATCAACCATCTTTAAAAAAACATTTTTTCTAGGGACAGAAAACTATAGGTAGGAAGAGTGTCAGTTTCTTTCACTGTGATAATCCTTGTTTCTAGGGACAGGGAAGGACAGTGAGGGAAATTCTCCTTGTGTAATAGTGTGCTAAAGCATGGATCATCAATCAGCTTTAAAAAAACATTTTTTCTAGGGACAGAAAACTATAGGTAGTGTGACAGCAGGAAGGTAAAGTCACCTGGTTGCATCCAGGGGGGTAGATATATTTCGCCCAGATTCAGGCTTTACGCCGACTTATACAACTAGGTGGAGAGTTGTATAAGCCCAGCTGAGGCTAGTGGGCTCATGGATGACTCATACCTCTAGGGAGAGTGTGGGGCGTCGTGCAGACAGGGAGTTGATGAGACCAGCTGAAGCTTGTCAGCTCATTTAGGCCTCTATAAGAACTCCCAGATTCATTAGGTGTTAGCTCATGCCTGGAACCAGACCTGTGTGGACTGTCTAGGGAGAGTGAACCCCTGTGCGGTGAGACAAAGCCTGTGTGGCTATTTGCTTGGACATTTAAAACCAGGGACTTAGGGACTAGGACAGCACTAGGCTGATCCCAGTTGTTAGTTAGGAAACCTGTATGTTTAGTCAGAGGTCAAGTTGACCAGGATTTATTTTATTTATGTTTCTTTTGCTTTGCTGTGTTTTGTCACTGTAAATAGAAAATAAACCGCACCTTTTTGATTTTGAAAACCACAACCTCCGTTTGCTGGGCCTGTTTTTGTCTGGGGAGCCCATCCCGGGGGTCACACACACCCGCTGCCGAGTTAACCCCCTCACAGTTGGTGGAGAACCAGTGGCAGTTTTTTTTAAGCCAGCATGGAGGAGATACTGAAACAGCTGGCTCTAGCAAATGCCAATCAACAGCAGACAAATGCAGGTTTGCAAAGGAGCCTTGCAGCCCAGCAGCAAGCTCATCAACAGAGCCTTGCAGCCCAGCAGCAAGCTCACCAACAGAGTCTGGAAGCTCAGCAACAAGCCCAGCAGCAATCTGAGGCCCGCTTCATAGACCTGTTACAGAAGCAAGAGCAGAGACTACAACAAATGGAAGCAGTAATGCAGCAACGTCCGCAGACTAGGGATGGGCCCGGTGCTCGATTCGAACCCATGTTCGAATCGAGCACCGGGCGTTCGCTCGCTCGTCGAGCCCAGAACTATTTGGGCCGTTCGCATCACATTCGTGTGATGCGAGCGGCCCCGCAATGCATTGCGGCCGGCGCGGCCGGCGCAGTGCATTGCTGGCTGATGATTGGCCAAGCATGCACTGTGACCCCGCATGCTTGGCCAATCACAGCGCCCGAAACTCGGAGAGCAATAATTGGCTACAGGCAGGACGCCTGTAGCCAATTACAGCTCAGGGGCTTTAGTACATGCCCCACCATTTAAAAGGCCGCCACGCCATCGGCCCCGGTCACATGAGTTCCGGCTTTAGGAGAGATCAGTCTGCTGATTCTGTCTTTGCTTGATACTGAAAGATTTGCTCTTCTTTGCTAAACCATTGGCTATTTCTTTGCTAAACCATTGCTACCTAAGTCATTGATCGTTCATTGCTGCTGATTGCACAGTTAGCGTGTTATTAGCTGCTGCTGGGGATTAGTCTGGTGCGTGCTTACTGTTAGTACAGTATTGCAGTAGTACCAACCGCAGTGCTGTTAGCACAGCATTGCACCCCAACAGCACCCATAGGACTTCTAGTGTGTTAGTGGCAGCAAACAGAGCTCCTATATTTTCTTCTCAGCAGCACCCATAGGACTTCTAATGTGTTAGTGGCATCACACAGAGTTCCTATATTTTCATCTCAGAAGCACCCATAGGACTTCTAGTGTGTTAGTGGCATCACACAGAGCTCCTATATTTTCTTCTCAGAAGCACCCATAGGACTTCTAGTGTGTTAGTGGCAGCAAACAGAGCTCCTATATTTTCTTCTTAGCAGCACCCATAGGACTTCTAATGTGTTAGTGGCATCACACAGAGTTCCTATATTTTCATCTCAGAAGCACCCATAGGACTTCTAGTGTGTTAGTGGCATCACACAGAGCTCCTATATTTTCTTCTCAGAAGCACCCATAGGACTTCTAGTGTGTTAGTGGCAGCAAACAGAGCTCCTATATTTTCTTCTCAGCAGCACCCATAGGACTTCTAGTGTGTTAGTGGCATCACACAGAGTTCCTATATTTTCATCTCAGAAGCACCCATAGGACTTCTAGTGTGTTAGTGGCATCACACAGAGCTCCTATATTTTCTTCTCAGCAGCACCCATAGGACTTCTAGTGTGTTAGTGGCATCACACAGAGCTCCTATATTTTCATCTCAGAAGCACCCATAGGACTTCTAGTGTGTTAGTGGCATCACACAGAGCTCCTATATTTTCTTCTCAGCAGCACCCATAGGACTTCTAGTGTGTTAGTGGCAGCAAACAGAGCTCCTATATTTTCTTCTTAGCAGCACCCATAGGACTTCTAATGTGTTAGTGGCATCACACAGAGTTCCTATATTTTCATCTCAGAAGCACCCATAGGACTTCTAGTGTGTTAGTGGCAGCAAACAGAGCTCCTATATTTTCTTCTCAGCAGCACCCATAGGACTTCTAGTGTGTTAGTGGCATCACACAGAGTTCCTTTATTTTCATCTCAGAAGCACCCATAGGACTTCTAGTGTGTTAGTGGCATCACACAGAGCTCCTATATTTTCTTCTCAGCAGCACCCATAGGACTTCTAGTGTGTTAGTGGCATCACACAGAGCTCCTATATTTTCATCTCAGAAGTAGTGATGAGCCGAACACCCCCGGGTTCGGTTCGCACCAGAACCCGCGAACGGACCGAAAGTTCGAACGAACATTAGAACCCTATTAAATACAATGGATGCGAACGTTCGAATTCTAAAGTGCTAATTATAACAACTATTATGCATGTTATTGTCCTAAAAAGGGTTTGGGAACCCGGGTTCTGCACCAGGGGACATGTATCAATGCAAAAAGAAGTTTTAAAAACGGTCGTTTTTCGGGAGCAGTCATTTTAATGATGCATAAAGTGAAAAAAAAAAAGTCAAATATTCCTTTAAATATCGTACCTGGGGGGTGTCTAAAGTATGCCTGTGAAGTGCCACGTGTTTCCCGTGTTTAGAACTGTCCCTGCACAAAATGACACTTCTAAAGGAAAAAAAAGCCATTTAAAACTGCTTGCGGCTTTAATGTAATGTCTGGTCCCGGTAATATGGATGAAATTCTTTAAGAAAAATGGCATAGCTACCCCATGACCCCCCCCCCCCCCCTACCCCAGCCCATTACCAGCCCCTTTGGGTCTTGTATGGATATTAAGGGGAACCCCGCACATAAAATAAAAAAGGCCCTATATACTCTGAACAGCCGTATACAGGCGGTGCATACAAGACAGGGACTGTAGGTTTGTTCTTATGTAGAATCTGTTTGTAATTTTGAACAGGTACATTGTTGAAGTGTAGCTCCAGCCCAAAAATCTATTTTTAAACTTTTTGGGAAACATAGGTAAGGGTTATCACCCCTGTAACATTTGTTTTGCTGTCTGTGCCCCTGTTCAGAACATTTCACCTCACTTTCCGTCCCAATGACAACTGTTTTTGAAATGTGGTGTTTTTCTTGAAACAAGGATTGCTGATAAAGCATCAGTACAGATGAGACCCCTTTCTCCCATATTTATTCTTACAGGAGAGAATTTTCCTTTCTAGTGGTAGATTTCCTCTCACTTCCTGTTGTCTTCTTTCGTTTGCAAGTAGGAGTCGTTTGTAAGTTGGATGTTTGAAAGTAGGGACCTGCCGTATATACTCTGCAGAAATAGGCCCCTTAGTTGTTGGTGTTGGCACAACACTGTAAGCACTCAGTTACTCTTGGTTGGTGCTGGAACGCCCTGCTGTCAACTATTATATCAGGAATTTTAATTACATATAATTGTTGAACAGTGGTAGTAAAAATTGGGGCTTTGATGGTGGTGCTGGTGCCACAACACTGTAAGCCCTGACAGTTACTCTTGGTGGGTGCAGCAATGGGCCCTGCTGTGAATTATTAGATCAAGAATTGTAATTACATGCCCCTTTTGAACAGGGGCTGAAAAATTGGGCCTTTCGTGGTGGTGGTGGTGGTGGCGTTGCCACAACACTGTAAGCCCTCAGAGTTACTCTTGGTGGGTGCAGCAATGGACCCTGCTGTGAATTATTAGATCAAGAATTGTAATTGCATGCCCCTGTTGAACAGGGGCTGAAAAATTGGGCCTTAGGCACTGGTGGCACAACACTACAACCCCTCACAGATACTGTACTTGGAGCACAGCAATGAGCCCTGTTGCAAAGTATTGCTTCAAAAATTGTAATGACACGCCCCTGTTAAACAGGGGCTGAAAAATTGGGCCTTAGGCACTGGTGCCACAACACTCCAACCCCTCACAGATACTGTACTTGGAGCACAGCAATGAGCCCTATGGCAAATTATTGCTAAAAAAATTGTAATTACACGCCCCTGTAAAACAGGGGCTGAAAAATTGGGCCTTAGCCACTGGTGGCGGCACCCATAAACAAAAATGATCTTCCAAGCTATCATCATCAATCGTATCATTGAGGACTCGGAGGAGGAGGATAGCCAGTCAACATAACAGCACAGGCACTCAGCATCAGCATCAGTCTTGAAGGGATGTGACATGTTAAAATCAATTAGTCTGTTATATCAGCATCAGGTGTGTGGTAGCTGGTGGTGATCCAAGACTGGTTCATCTTGATGAAAGTCAGTCGATCAACCGAGTCGGTGGACAGGCGCACCCTGTGATCCGTGACAAATCCTCCAGCAGCACTGAATGTGCGTTCCGAAAGAACGCTGGATGCAGGACAGGCCAGTAGCTCAATTGCATACTGTGCAAGCTCTGGCCAGTGATCCATCCTCAAGACCCAGTAAGCCAGAGGATTTTCGGTGGGGAAGGTGTCCAAGTCTGACCTTGCCCCTAGATATTCCTGCACCATGTTTATCAGACGCTGGCGATGGTTGCTGGAACCGATCATACTTTGGGGCTGCGGACTAAAGAATTGTCTGAACGCATCGGTCAGACGGCCACCTTCCCCACCGCTCCTTCTTTGACTGGCCGAAGCCTCAGCAACTCGTTGTCCAGGACCAGGAGTTTGTAACCTCCCAGTCTCTGGGAACGCGTTGCACAGACCTTTCTGCAAGGCCTCCCGGAGTTGTCTCATCCTCTGCTCCCTCTGCGACGGTAACATAAGGTCCGCAACCTTACCCTTGTACCGTGGATCAAGGAGAGTGGCCAGCCAGTAATGGTCCCTCTCCTTGATCCGAAGAATACGAGGATCCTTCCGCAGACTTTGCAGGATCAGGGAGGCCATGCAGCGTAGGTTTGCTGAGGCATTCGCTCCGGAGTCCTCTGGGTCACTAAGGACGACATGATCCGCAGCCACCTCCTCCCAGCCACGTACAAGTCCACTGGTTTCTTGGGACTGTAAATCATCCCTAAAAGACTGCTGCTGATGATGCTGAGTGCCAGCCTCCACCTCCATGCTGACACAATCCTCCTCCTCCTCCTCCTCCTCCTCCTCCTCCTCTTCCTGTGCGATGGGTGGGACAGAAGGAACACTGTCTGGGTAAAGGGGGCCTTGAGAGGCAAGGAAGTCCTCCTCTTCCTGCCTCTGTTCTGCCTCAAGTGCCCTGTCCATTATTCCACGCAGCGTGTGCTCCAACAGGTGGACAAGAGGTACAGTGTCACTGATGCATGCACTGTCACTGCTCACCATCCTCGTGGCCTCCTCAAATGGTGCCAGGACAGTGCATGCATCCCTGATCATGCCCCACTGGCGTGGAGAAAAAAAACCAAGCTCCCCTGACCCTGTCCTGGTGCCGTAGTCGCACAGGTACTCATTGATGGCCCTCTGCTGCGTGTGCAGCCGCTGCAGCATGGCCAACGTTGAGTTCCACCTGGTGGGCATGTCACATATAAGGCGGTTCTTGGGCAGGTTCAACTCCTTTTGCAGCTCAGCCAGGCGAGCACTGGCATTATAAGATCTGCGGAAATGCACACAGACTTTCCTGGCCTGCCTCAGGACATCCTGTAAGCCCGGGTACCTGCCCAAGAACCGCTGCACCACCAGGTTAAGGACGTGAGCCACACAGGGCACATGGGTCAGTTGTCCCTGTCGGAGGGCGGAGAGGAGGTTGGTGCCATTGTCGCAAACCACCATTCCTGGCTTAAGCTGGCGTGGCGTCAACCACCTCTCGGCCTGGCCCTGCAGAGCAGACAGGACCTCTGCCCCAGTGTGGCTTCTGTCCCCCAAACACACCAGCGCAAGCACGGCATGGCATCTTTTTGCCTCCGTACTTGCGTAGCCCCGTGAACGGCTACGGAGCACCGCTGGTTCATAGGACAAACCACAGGAAGAGGCCATGGAGGAAGAAGAAGAGGAGGGGGTGGAGGAGAGAGGTGTGTCACAACCAGTAGTAGCATTTTGGAGGCGTGGCGGTGGGACAACCTCCAACACTACTGCACCTTGTCCTGCATCCTTCCCAGCTGCCAAAAGAGTGACCCAATGGGCCGTGAAAGAAAGGTAACGTCCCTGTCCATGCCTGCTGGACCATGAGTCAGCGGTAATATGCACCTTACCGCTGACCGCCCTGTCCAGCGAGGCCAAGACATTGCCTTCCACATGCCGGTAGAGAGCCGGAATAGCCTTCCGTGAGAAAAAGTGGCGTTTGGGAACCTGCCACTGAGGAACCGCACATTGCACAAACTCACGGAAGGGGGCCTTGTCTACCAACTGAAAAGGCAGCAGTTGAAGCGCTAGCAATTTAGCCAAGCTAGCATTCAACCGCTGGGCATGTGGATGGCTGGGAGTGAACTTCTTTCGACGGTCCAGCAGCTGGGGCAGGGAAATTTGCCTGCTAGAATCGGACGTCGGTGTACTGCTAGCAGAGTGGCCGCAAGTACTTGGCTGTGACACACCTAATTCTACACCTTCATTCCTCTCAGTGCATGTTTCAGAGAGGACTGAAGTTATAGTGGGGTTGGAGATCCCAGCTGATGCGGTGCAAGGAGAGGTCCGCTTTGTTCTTTGGTGTGGGTCTTTGAGGTAGGCTTGCCAACGAGCTGCATGGCAGGTCAACATATGTCTGGTCAGGCATGTGGTACCCAAGCGGCTGATGTTTTGGCCACGCGATATACGCTTGAGACATATGTTGCAAACAGCAGCTGTGCGATCTGATGCACTAGCCTCAAAAAAGGCCCACACCAAAGAACTTTTTGAATGACGGGCAGAGGCAGCGCCCTGCACAGGCGGAGCTCTGCGGTGTGATTCCGTCGGTGTACTGCCCTTACGCTGGCCACCAAAGGGCATCCTGCCTCGTTGGAGATGTGCCTCCTCCTCATCCTCCTCCTCCTCCTCTCTCCTATTAGGCACCCACGTGGAGTCAGTGACCTCATCATCACCTCCCTCCTCATCACTGGAGACAATCTGGCAGTATGCTGCAGCTGCTGGAACATGACTGCCAGATTGGTGTCCTTCTTGAGCATCCCCTCTGTCTGCTCTCACGCTACTGCCTTCCTCTAGCTGGGTTTCATCATCAGACCCTTCGAAACGCTGGGCATCCTCCTGGAGCATGTACCCAACACTGTGCTGAAACAGTTCGGGGGACTCCTCAGGAGGAGGACATGGTGGGTCTAGGGAAGGAGTGACTGATGATGAGTCTGACATTGATACCAGGGAAGAGGACGCTTTGGCAGCTGCTTTTCCAGTACCCTGAGCCTGGGTGAGAGAGGATGAGGAGGAGGAGGAGGGCTTGGTCATCCACTCTACCAAGTCTTCGGCATGATGTGGCTCAACATGTCCAGCTGCCGAAAAGAAGGACAAGCGTGTCCCATGGCCATGTGCTGATGACAATGCACCGCGTCCACGACCAGCACTGTTGCCCCCAGACACAGAGCCTGCTTGCCCTCTTTTATTGCCTCCTGACTGTCTGCCTCTCCTTGTTTGCCTTCCAGACATTCTAATAGATGGCCTGCAGGGAGATGGGAAAAAAGCAATAAGGGCTACCTTCAGGTGTCCTTCTCTGTCCCTTGAAACAAGGACTTGCACAGTGAAAGAAACTGACACTCTCCCTACCTACAGTTTTCTGTCCCTAGAAAAAATGTTTTTTTTAAGCACAATTTAGCACAAGGAGAATTCACTCACTGTCCTTCCAGGTCCCTGGAAACAAGGACTTTGACAGTGAAAGAAACTGACACTCTCCCTACCTACAGTTTTCTGTCCCTAGAAAAAATGTTTTTTTTAAGCACAATTTAGCACAAGGAGAATTCACTCACTGTCCTTCCAGGTCCCTGGAAACAAGGACTTTGACAGTGAAAGAAACTGACACTCTCCCTACCTACAGTTTTCTGTCCCTAGAAAAAATGTTTTTTTTAAGCACAATTTAGCACAAGGAGAATTCACTCACTGTCCTTCCAGGTCCCTGGAAACAAGGACTTTGACAGTGAAAGAAACTGACACTCTCCCTACCTACAGTTTTCTGTCCCTAGAAAAAATGTTTTTTTTTAAGCACAATTTAGCACAAGGAGAATTCACTCACTGTCCTTCCAGGTCCCTGGAAACAAGGACTTTGACAGTGAAAGAAACTGACACTCTCCCTACCTACAGTTTTCTGTCCCTAGAAAAAATGTTTTTTTAAGCACAATTTAGCACAAGGAGAATTCACTCACTGTCCTTCCAGGTCCCTGGAAACAAGGACTTTGACAGTGAAAGAAACTGACACTCTCCCTACCTACAGTTTTCTGTCCCTAGAAAAAATGTTTTTTTAAGCACAATTTAGCACAAGGAGAATTCACTCACTGTCCTTCCAGGTCCCTGGAAACAAGGACTTTGACAGTGAAAGAAACTGACACTCTCCCTACCTACAGTTTTCTGTCCCTAGAAAAAATGTTTTTTTTAAGCACAATTTAGCACAAGGAGAATTCACTCACTGTCCTTCCAGGTCCCTGGAAACAAGGACTTTGACAGTGAAAGAAACTGACACTCTCCCTACCTACAGTTTTCTGTCCCTAGAAAAAATGTTTTTTTTAAGCACAATTTAGCACAAGGAGAATTCACTCACTGTCCTTCCAGGTCCCTGGAAACAAGGACTTTGACAGTGAAAGAAACTGACACTCTCCCTACCTACAGTTTTCTGTCCCTAGAAAAAATGTTTTTTTTAAGCACAATTTAGCACAAGGAGAATTCACTCACTGTCCTTCCAGGTCCCTGGAAACAAGGACTTTGACAGTGAAAGAAACTGACACTCTCCCTACCTACAGTTTTCTGTCCCTAGAAAAAATGTTTTTTTTAAGCACAATTTAGCACAAGGAGAATTCACTCACTGTCCTTCCAGGTCCCTGGAAACAAGGACTTTGACAGTGAAAGAAACTGACACTCTCCCTACCTACAGTTTTCTGTCCCTAGAAAAAATGTTTTTTTTAAGCACAATTTAGCACAAGGAGAATTCACTCACTGTCCTTCCAGGTCCCTGGAAACAAGGACTTTGACAGTGAAAGAAACTGACACTCTCCCTACCTACAGTTTTCTGTCCCTAGAAAAAATGTTTTTTTTAAGCACAATTTAGCACAAGGAGAATTCACTCACTGTCCTTCCAGGTCCCTGGAAACAAGGACTTTGACAGTGAAAGAAACTGACACTCTCCCTACCTACAGTTTTCTGTCCCTAGAAAAAATGTTTTTTTTAAGCACAATTTAGCACAAGGAGAATTCACTCACTGTCCTTCCAGGTCCCTGGAAACAAGGACTTTGACAGTGAAAGAAACTGACACTCTCCCTACCTACAGTTTTCTGTCCCTAGAAAAAATGTTTTTTTTAAGCACAATTTAGCACAAGGAGAATTCACTCACTGTCCTTCCAGGTCCCTGGAAACAAGGACTTTGACAGTGAAAGAAACTGACACTCTCCCTACCTACAGTTTTCTGTCCCTAGAAAAAATGTTTTTTTTAAGCACAATTTAGCACAAGGAGAATTCACTCACTGTCCTTCCAGGTCCCTGGAAACAAGGACTTTGACAGTGAAAGAAACTGACACTCTCCCTACCTACAGTTTTCTGTCCCTAGAAAAAATGTTTTTTTTAAGCACAATTTAGCACAAGGAGAATTCACTCACTGTCCTTCCAGGTCCCTGGAAACAAGGACTTTGACAGTGAAAGAAACTGACACTCTCCCTACCTACAGTTTTCTGTCCCTAGAAAAAATGTTTTTTTTAAGCACAATTTAGCACAAGGAGAATTCACTCACTGTCCTTCCAGGTCCCTGGAAACAAGGACTTTGACAGTGAAAGAAACTGACACTCTCCCTACCTACAGTTTTCTGTCCCTAGAAAAAATGTTTTTTTTAAGCACAATTTAGCACAAGGAGAATTCACTCACTGTCCTTCCAGGTCCCTGGAAACAAGGACTTTGACAGTGAAAGAAACTGACACTCTCCCTACCTACAGTTTTCTGTCCCTAGAAAAAATGTTTTTTTTAAGCACAATATAGCACAAGCACAAAACACACTGACACTGTCCCTACCTATCCTTCTCTTTCCCTAAACTAAAGGAATCCAGGTTAAGCAAGAAATAAATAAAAGTCACTGTCCCTGCCTATGCTGCTCTATCCCTGCTCCGGAACACACTACACTAGGCCGCCGTGCTGGCGGCCTTTTATAGTGTGGGGCGTGTACTAAACACCCTCAGCAATAATTGGCCACAGGCATCCTGCCTGTGGCCAATCATTGCTCTCCTCGCTGCCGGCGCTGTGATTGGCCAAGCATGCGGGGTCACAGTGCATGCTTGGCCAATCACAGCGCCTGGATGACACTGCGATGGCGTAGTGCATTGTGGGCCGTTCGCGTCACTCGAATTTGGCGCGAACGGCCCAAATCGTTCGATCTTCGTCGAACGATCGAACAGCCGATGTTCGAGTCGAACGTATGTTCGACTCGAACACGAAGCTCATCCCTACTCAGAAGCACCCATAGGACTTCTAGTGTGTTAGTGGCATCACACAGAGCTCCTATATTTTCTTCTCAGCAGCACCCATAGGACTTCTAGTGTGTTAGTGGCAGCAAACAGAGCTCCTATATTTTCTTCTTAGCAGCACCCATAGGACTTCTAATGTGTTAGTGGCATCACACAGAGTTCCTATATTTTCATCTCAGAAGCACCCATAGGACTTCTAGTGTGTTAGTGGCATCACACAGAGCTCCTATATTTTCTTCTCAGAAGCACCCATAGGACTTCTAGTGTGTTAGTGGCAGCAAACAGAGCTCCTATAATTTCTTCTCAGCAGCACCCATAGGACTTCTAGTGTGTTAGTGGCATCACACAGAGTTCCTATATTTTCATCTCAGAAGCACCCATAGGACTTCTAGTGTGTTAGTGGCATCACACAGAGCTCCTATATTTTCTTCTCAGCAGCACCCATAGGACTTCTAGTGTGTTAGTGGCATCACACAGAGCTCCTATATTTTCATCTCAGAAGCACCCATAGGACTTCTAGTGTGTTAGTGGCATCACACAGAGCTCCTATATTTTCTTCTCAGCAGCACCCATAGGACTTCTAGTGTGTTAGTGGCAGCAAACAGAGCTCCTATATTTTCTTCTCAGCAGCACCCATAGGACTTCTAGTGTGTTAGTGGCATCACACAGAGCTCCTATATTTTCTTCTCAGCAGCACCCATAGGACTTCTAGTGTGTTAGTGGCAGCAAACAGAGCTCCTATATTTTCTTCTCAGCAGCACCCATAGGACTTCTAGTGTGTTAGTGGCATCACACAGAGCTCCTATATTTTCATCTCAGAAGCACCCATAGGACTTCTAGTGTGTTAGTGGCATCACACAGAGCTCCTATATTTTCTTCTCAGCAGCACCCATAGGACTTCTAGTGTGTTAGTGGCAGCAAACAGAGCTCCTATATTTTCATCTCAGAAGCACCCATAGGACTTCTAGTGTGTTAGTGGCATCACACAGAGCTCCTATATTTTCATCTCAGAAGCACCCATAGGACTTCTAGTGTGTTAGTGGCATCACACATAGCTCCTATATTTTCTTCTCAGCAGCACCCATAGGACTTCTAGTGTGTTAGTGGCATCACACAGAGCTCCTATATTTTCATCTCAGAAGCACCCATAGGACTTCTAGTGTGTTAGTGGCATCACACAGAGCTCCTATATTTTCTTCTCAGCAGCACCCATAGGACTTCTAGTGTGTTAGTGGCAGCAAACAGAGCACCTATATTTTCTTCTCAGCAGCACCCATAGGACTTCTAGTGTGTTAGTGGCATCACACAGAGTTCCTATATTTTCATCTCAGAAGCACCCATAGGACTTCTAGTGTGTTAGTGGCATCACACAGAGCTCCTATATTTTCTTCTCAGCAGCACCCATAGGACTTCTAGTGTGTTAGTGGCATCACACAGAGCTCCTATATTTTCATCTCAGAAGCACCCATAGGACTTCTAGTGTGTTAGTGGCATCACACATAGCTCCTATATTTTCTTCTCAGCAGCACCCATAGGACTTCTAGTGTGTTAGTGGCATCACACAGAGCTCCTATATTTTCATCTCAGAAGCACCCATAGGACTTCTAGTGTGTTAGTGGCATCACACAGAGCTCCTATATTTTCTTCTCAGCAGCACCCATAGGACTTCTAGTGTGTTAGTGGCAGCAAACAGAGCTCCTATATTTTCTTCTCAGCAGCACCCATAGGACTTCTAGTGTGTTAGTGGCATCACACAGAGCTCCTATATTTTCTTCTCAGCAGCACCCATAGGACTTCTAGTGTGTTAGTGGCAGCAAACAGAGCTCCTATATTTTCTTCTCAGCAGCACCCATAGGACTTCTAGTGTGTTAGTGGCATCACACAGAGCTCCTATATTTTCATCTCAGAAGCACCCATAGGACTTCTAGTGTGTTAGTGGCATCACACAGAGCTCCTATATTTTCTTCTCAGCAGCACCCATAGGACTTCTAGTGTGTTAGTGGCATCACACAGAGCTCCTATATTTTCATCTCAGAAGCACCCATAGGACTTCTAGTGTGTTAGTGGCATCACACAGAGCTCCTATATTTTCTTCTCAGCAGCACCCATAGGACTTCTAGTGTGTTAGTGGCAGCAAACAGAGCTCCTATATTTTCTTCTCAGCAGCACCCATAGGACTTCTAGTGTGTTAGTGGCATCACACAGAGCTCCTATATTTTCTTCTCAGCAGCACCCATAGGACTTCTAGTGTGTTAGTGGCAGCAAACAGAGCTCCTATATTTTCTTCTCAGCAGCACCCATAGGACTTCTAGTGTGTTAGTGGCATCACACATAGCTCCTATATTTTCTTCTCAGCAGCACCCATAGGACTTCTAGTGTGTTAGTGGCATCACACAGAGCTCCTATATTTTCATCTCAGAAGCACCCATAGGACTTCTAGTGTGTTAGTGGCATCACACAGAGCTCCTATATTTTCTTCTCAGCAGAACCCATAGGACTTCTAGTGTGTTAGTGGCATCACACAGAGCTCCTATATTTTCATCTCAGAAGCACCCATAGGACTTCTAGTGTGTTAGTGGCATCACACAGAGCTCCTATATTTTCTTCTCAGCAGCACCCATAGGACTTCTAGTGTGTTAGTGGCAGCAAACAGAGCTCCTATATTTTCTTCTCAGAAGCACCCATAGGACTTCTAGTGTGTTAGTGGTATCACACAGAGTTCCTATATTTTCATCTCAGAAGCACCCATAGGACTTCTAGTGTGTTAGTGGCATCACACAGAGCTCCTATATTTTCTTCTCAGCTGCACCCATAGGACTTCTAGTGTGTTAGTGGCATCACACAGAGCTCCTATATTTTCATCTCAGAAGCACCAATAGGACTTCTAGTGTGTTAGTGGCAGCAAACAGAGCTCCTATATTTTCTTGTCAGCAGCACACATAGTACCTATAGTGTGTTAGTGTCAGCACCCATAGGACCTACAGTGTGTTGTGAGCACACATAGGAGTTCTATTTTTTATACTATATACACTACCGACTACAATGGCTGGAAGACCGCCAAGGAGAGGCAGAGCGTGCCGAGGCAAGAACACAGGGCAGGCAGGCTCTGTTTCTAGAGACAACAGTGCTGGCCGTGGACGTGGTCGTGCATCGTCATCAGCACGTGGCCATGGGACACGCTTGTCTTTGTTTTCGGCAGCTGGACATGTGGAGCCGCATCATGCCGAAGGCTTGGTAGAATGGATGACCAAGCCCTCCTCATCCTCCTCATCCTCTCTCACCCAGGCTCAGGGTACTGGCAGAGCAGCTGCCAACGCGTACTCAATGGCATCATCAGCCACCCCTTCCCTAGACCCACCATGTCCTCCTGAGGAGTCCCCCGAACTGTTTGAGCACAGTGTTGGGTACATGCTCCAGGAGGATGCCCAACGATTCGAAGGCTCGGATGATGATACCCAGCTTGAGGAAGTCAGTAGTGTGCGCGCAGAGAGAGGGGATGCTGAAGGACAGCAATCTGGCAGTAGTGTTCCACCAGCTGCAGCTTACTGCCAGGTTTGCTCTAGTGGTGAAGAGGGAGGGGATGATGAGGTCACTGACTCCACGTGGGTGCCTGAAGGGAGAGAGGAGGAGGAGGAGGAGGATGCAGCGTCACATGTCCAACGAGGCAGGATGCCCCCTGGAGGCCAGCTAGAGGCCAGCACAGCAACTGTACCACACCGCAGAGCTCCGCCTGTGCAGGGCGCTGCCTCTGCACGTTATCACAAAAGTTCTTTGGTGTGGGCCTTTTTTGAGACGAGTGCATCAGATCGCACCACTGCTATTTGCAGTATTTGTCTCAAGCGTATCTCGCGTGGCCAAAACATCAGCCGCTTGGGCACCACAAGCATGAGCAGACATATGTCGACCTGCCATGCAGCTCGTTGGCAAGCACACATAAAAGACCCACACCAAAGAACAAAGCGGACCTCTCCTTGCTCCTCATCAGCTGGGATCTCCATCCCCACTATATCTTCAGTCCTCTCTGAAAGCTGCTCTGAGAGGACTGAAGGTGTAGAATTAGGTGTGTCACAACCAAGTACTTGCAGTACACCGACGTCCGATTGTAGCAGGCAAATTTCCCTGCCCCAGCTGCTGGACCGTCGAAAGAAGTATACTCCCAGCCATCCACATGCCCAGCGGTTGAATGCTAGCTTGGCTAAATTGCTAGCACTTCAACTGCTGCCTTTTCAGTTGATAGACTCGGCCCCCTTCCGTGAGTTTGTTCAATGTGCGGTTCCTCAGTGGCAGGTTCCCAAACGCCACTTTTTCTCACGGAAGGCGATTCCGTCTCTCTACTGGCATGTGGAAGGCAATGTCCATGCCTCGCTGGACAGGGCGGTCAGCGGTAAGGTGCATATTACCGCTGACTCATGGTCCAGCAGGCATGGACAGGGACGTTATCTTTCTTTCACGGTCCATTGGGTCACTCTATTGGCAGCTGGGAGGGATGCAGGACAAGGTGCAGTAGTGTTGGAGGTTGTTCCGCCACCACGCCTCCAAAATGCTACTACTGGTTGTGACACACCTCTCTCCTCCACCCCCTCCTCTTCTTCTTCCTCCATGTCCTCTTCGAGTGCTCTGTCCTCGGAACCAGCGGTGCTCCGTAGGCGTACAAGGGGCTACGCGAGTACGCAGGCAAAAAGATGCCATGCCGTGCTTGCGCTGGTGTGTTTGGGGGACAGGAGCCACACTGGGCCAGAGGTTCTGGCAGCTCTGCAGGGGCAGGCCGAGAGGTGGTTGACGCCACGCCAGCTTAAGCCAGGAATGGTCGTTTCTGATAATGGCACCAACCTCCTCTCCGCCCTGCGACAGGGGCAGCTCACCCATGTGCCCTGTATGGCTCACGTCCTCAACCTGGTGGTGCAGCGGTTCTTGGGCAGGTTCCCAGGCTTACAGGATGTCCTGAGGCAGGCCAGGAAAGTCTGTGTGCATTTCCGCCGATCTTATAATGCCAGTGCTCGGCTGACTGAGCTGCAAAAGGAGCTGAACCTGCCCAAGAACCGCCTAATATGTGACATGCCCACCAGGTGGAACTCAACGTTGGCCATGCTGCAGCGACTGCACACGCAGCAGAGGGCCATCAATGAGTACCTTTGCGACTACGGCACCAGGACAGGGTCAGGGGAGCTTGGCTTTTTTTCCCCACGCCAGTGGAGCATGATCAGGGATGCATGCACTGTCCTGTCACCATTTGAGGAGGCCACGAGGATGGTGAGCAGTGACAGTGCATGCATCAGTGACACTGTACCTCTTGTCCACCTGTTGGAGCATACGCTGCGTGGGATAATGGACAGGGCACTTGAGGCAGAACAGAGGCAGGAAGAGGAGGACTTCCTTGTCTCTCAAGGCCCCCTTTATCCAGACAATGTTCCTTCTGTCCCACCCATCACACAGGAAGAGGAGGAGGAGGAGGAGGAGGAGGATTGTGTGAGCATGGAGGTGGAGCCTGGCACTCAGCATCAGCAGCAGCAGTCTTTTAGGGATGATGTACAGTCCCAACAAACCAGTGGACTTGTACGTGGCTGGGAGGAGGTGGCTGGCGATCATGTCATCCTCAGTGACCCAGAAGACTCCGGACCGAATGCCTCAGCTAACCTACGCTGCATGGCCTCCCTGATCCTGCAAAGCCTGCGGAAGGATCCTCGTGTTCTTCGGATCAAGGAGAGTGACCATTACTGGCTGGCCACTCTCCTTGATCCACGGTACAAGGGTAAGGTTGCGGACCTTATCTTGCCGTCGCAGAGGGAGCAGAGGATGAGACATCTCAGGGAGGCCTTGCAGAAAGGTCTGTGCAACGCGTTCCCAGAAACTGGGAGGTTACAAACTCCTGGTCCTGGACGACGAGTTGCTGAGGCTTCGGTCAGTAGCAGAAGGAGCGGTGGGGAAGGTGGACGTCTGACCGATGCGTTCAGACAATTTTTTAGTCCGCAGCCCCAAGGTATGATCGGTTCCAGCAACCATCGCCAGCGTCTGATATACATGGTGCAGGAATACCTAGGGGCAAGGTCAGACTTGGACACCTTTCCCACCGAAAATCCTCTGGCTTACTGGGTCCTGAGGATGGATCACTGGCCAGAGCTTGCACAGTATGCAATTGAGCTACTGGCCTGTCCTGCATCCAGCGTTCTTTCCGAACGCACATTCAGTGCTGCTGGAGGATTTGTCAACGATCATAGGGTGCGCCTGTCCACCGACTAGGTTGATCGACTGACCTTCATAAAAATGAATCAGTCTTGGATCACCACCAGCTACCAGACACCTGAAGCGGATATAACGGAATAATTTATAATGTCACATCCCTTCAAGACTGCCTATGCTGATGCTGAGTGACTGTCCTGTTATGTTCACTGACTATCCTCTTCCTCCTCCTCAATGATCCATGCCACCACACCAGTGCCTATAACAGGGGCGTGTAATTACAATTTTTTAAAAAGATGCTTCGCAACAGGTGTGACTGCTGTGCTCAGAGTACAGTATCTGTGAGGGGTTGCAGTGTTGTGGCACCAGCACCAGTGCCTAAGGCACAATTTTTCAGCCCCTGTTGGGGCGTGTAATTACAATTTTTAGGCAATGCTTTGCAACAGGTCTCATTGCTGTGCTCAGAGTACAGTATCTGTGAGGGGTTGCAGTGTTGTGGCACCAGCACCAGTGCCTAAGGCACAATTTTTCAGCCCCTGTATAACAGGGGCGTGTAATTACAATTTTTTAAAAAGATGCTTCGCAACAGGTGTGACTGCTGTGCTCCAAGTACAGTATCTGTGAGGGGTTGCAGTGTTGTGGCACCAGCACCAATGCCTAAGGCACAATTTTTCAGCCCCTGTTTAACAGGGGCGTGTAATTACAAATCTTGATCTAATAGTTCACAGCAGGGCCCATTCCTGCGCCCACCAAGAGTAACTATGAGGGCCTACAGTCTTGTGGCAACACCGTCCACCACCACCACCACCACCAAAGGCCCAATTTTTCTGCCCTGTTCAACAGGTGCATGCAATTACAAATCTTGATCTAATAACTCACAGCAGGGCCCATTCCTGCACCCACCAAGAGTAACTGTGAGGGCTTACAGTCTTGTGGCAACACCGTCCACCACCACCACCACCACCACCAAAGGCCCAATTTTTCTGCCCGGTTCAACAGGTGCATGCAAGTACAAATCTTGATCTATTAACTCACAGCAGGGCCCATTCCTGTGCCCACCAGTCTTGTGGCTACACCAACATCTAATAGGGCAAATTTCTGCAGAGTATATACGGCAGGCCCCTACTTTCAAACATCCAACTTACAAACGACTCCTACTTGCAAACGGCAAGAGAAAACAGGAAGTGAGAGGAAATCTACCCCTAGGAAGGAAAATTCTATCCTGTTAGATTTAATTTGGGAAAAAGGTATCTCCTCTCTACTGATGCTTTATCACCAATCCTTGTTTCAATTAAAACCCCACTTTTCCAAAAACATTTGTCATTGGGACGGAAAGTGAGGTGACATGTTCTGAACAGATGTGCAAAGACAGCAAATGTTACAGGGGTGATAACCCCTCCCTATGTTCTCCAAAAAGCTTAAAAATTTATTTTTTTGGGATGTAGCTACACTTCATAATGTACCTGTTCAGATTCTACTTAAGAACAAACCTACAGTCCATGTCTTGTTTGCACCACCTATATACTGCTGTTCAGAGTATATAGGGTTGTAGGTATAGGGTTTTATTTTGGGTGCGGGGTCCCCCTTAGTATCCATACAAGACCCAAAGGGGCTGGGGTGGGGGGGGGTGATGGGGTAGCCATGCCATTTTTCTCAAGGATTTTCAGCCATATGGCGGCCAGGACAAGACATGACATTAAAGCCGCAAGTGGTTTTAAATGGCTTCTTTTTTTCCTTTACAAATGTCATTTTGTGCAAGGACAGTTCTAAACACGGGAAACACATGCCACTTCACAGGCATACTTTAGACACCCCCCAGGTACCATATTTAAAGGAAAATTTCACTTTTTTTTTTTTCACTTTATGCATCATTAAAATGACTGCTCCCGAAAAAACTTTAGTTTTTAAAATTTCTTTTTGCATTGATATATGTCCCCTGGGGCAGGACCCGGGTCCCCAAACCTGTTTTATGACATTAACATGCATATTGGCCGTTGTAATTAGCAATTTTGATTTCGAACGTTCGCGTCCATTATAACGAATAGGGTTCGAAAATTCGCGCGAACTTTCGGTCCGTTCGAAGGTTCTGGTGCGAACCGAACCCGGGGGTGTTCGGCTCATCCCTACCGCAGACCAGTGAGGAAAGCCGTCCCACTAATACCGCGTCCTTTGGGGTGAGTCGTTTATTGACAAAAATGACTGGAGAGGATGATCCAGAGGTATTTTTGACCACATTTGAAAGGACCGCTGAAAGAGAAAAGTGGCCTGAGGAGCAGTGGGCTGGACTGGTGGCTCCTCTGTTAACTGGTGAATCGCAGAAAGCTTACTATGACCTAGAGCCTAACCAAGCAAAAGACTATGTGATGCTAAAAGCTGAAATTTTGGCAAGGCTGGGTGTCACCCAGGCTGTCCGGGCTCAGCGTGTGCATAACTGGACTTTCCAGCTTGGAAAACCCCCCAGGTCTCAAATGTATGATCTCATTCACCTGAGCAGAAAGTGGCTACAGCCAGAGACTTTGTCCGCACCAAAGATTGTGGAACGTGTTGTAATGGATCGGTTTTTGAGAGCTCTTCCTACTGCCATCCAAAAGTGGGTAAGCCATGGAGACCCAGAGACGGCCGATGGTCTTGTGGATCGTGTGGAGAAATACTTGGCTACAGAGAACCTGACGGCCTCTTCCAGAGACACTCGGACTTTCCACCCTAAGACCAGACCATCCCCAGGGGCGGATAAGAGGATTCCAAGGGGTGAGGGTGGAGAGAGTGAGAGGGTGGGAGCTCTACCCCAAGTTTGGCGAGAACAGCCTGGGAAATCAGCGGCTCAAGAGGCGGCAAGAAGGATCGTTTGCTACCGCTGCCGGCAAGCGGGACATATTGCAGCCAATTGCCCGGTTGTGGAGGAACCCATGCAGTGTGACTTTCTGACGGGCAGACGTCAGTCGCTGTGTGCGACAGTCGCATGCACTGCCATTCGAGGAACTGAGAAACATTTATGCAAAATGTGTGTTAATGGTAGAAATGTTGTGGTATTGCTGGATTCAGGTAGCCTTGTGACCCTGATAAAGGCTGAGTTAGTTAAAACAGAGGTCTTTGGGAATAGCAAGGTAGCTGTTATTTGTGTGCATGGGGACACCCGAGAGTATCCAGTGACTACAGTGTGTTTCGAGACCCCCAAAGGTACCCTCTCTCATCCAGTGGGCTTAGTATCTCAGTTACCGCATGACGCCATTGTGGGAAGGGATTTTCCGAAGTTCTGGGAACTGTGGGATGATCCTGAGCCCCCCACTGGTGCCCCTATGTACCAGGAATGTGATAGCCAGAACTCCCCTGAGAGTGGTGAGGACTCTCCGGAATTTCCCTTATCAGTATTGGCAGGGGAGACTCAAGAAACTGGAGAGGAGCCCACCTCCTCAGACGAAAACCTACCGTCTGTGGAGTTTTCTGATCTTGAGGTTCACAGGGAAAACTTTGCCACAGAACAGTTGAAAGACCCCGCCCTAATAAAGGCACGGGAAAACGTAGTGAAAATAGATGGCGAGTTAGTGAACCCAGATAATACCTGCACTTACCCATACTTCAGCGTAGAGAAGGACCTACTGTATCGGGTGGCAAAAAGGGCAGAAGAAACCGTTGAGCAGCTTGTAGTGCCCAAACCTTACAGGAAGTTGGTGTTGGAGTTGGCCCATGGGCACATTCTTGGAGGTCATCTGGGGACAGAGAAAACCCGAGAGAGGGTATTACAGAGATTCTATTGGCCGGGGGTGATGAAGGACATAGAAAATTATTGTTCCTCCTGCCCTGTGTGTCAGAGGTCGGCCCCGATGCCACATTTCCGTAGCCCGCTGGTCCCTCTACCCATCATTGAGGTCCCGTTTGAGAGGATCGCCATGGATTTGGTAGGGCCTATAATCAAGTCCGCTAGGGGGCACCAGTACATATTAGTTATAATGGACTATGCCACCCGTTATCCAGAAGCGATCCCTCTCCGAAATACCTCGGCCAAAACCATAGCCAAAGAGCTATCTCTTGTGTTTAGCCGGGTGGGTATTTGTAAAGAACTGCTTAGGGACCAAGGTACACCCTTTATGTCCCGGGTTATGAAGGAGCTGTGTAAATTGTTCAAAGTGACGCAATTACGTACATCTGTGTATCACCCCCAAACCGATGGGCTGGTTGAAAGATTCAACAAAACCCTAAAACAAATGTTGAAGAAAGTGGTGGATAGAGATGGAAAGGATTGGGACTGTCTACTTCCTTATCTGATGTTTGCTATTAGGGAGGTGCCCCAATCCTCTACGGGATTCTCCCCCTTTGAGTTACTGTATGGGAGACACCCAAGAGGGCTGTTGGATATTGCCAAGGAAACTTGGGAAAGTGAGAGTTCTCCCCACAGGAGTGTGATTGAGCATGTCGCCCTGATGCAAGACCGAATTGCACAGGTAATGCCCATCGTGAAGGAACATTTGGCCCAAGCGCAGTTAGCACAGCAGAGAGTGTACAACCGTGGAGCCAAGACCCGTACCTTTTCCCCGGGGGATTGGATACTGGTACTTGTCCCTACGGTTGAAAGTAAATTCCTTGCCAAATGGCAAAGCCCCTATGAGATAATGGAAAAAGTGAGCGAAGTGAATTACAAGGTCAGACAACCAGGAAGGCGAAAGCCCGAACAGATCTATCACGTTAATCTGTTGAAAGCCTGGAGGGATAGAGAGTCCCTAGTCGCAGACACTTGGTCACCAGCTCAAACTGGTTGCGTGATTCCTGAGGTTGGAATAGCAGCCACCTTGTCACAACCCCAACAACAGGAGGTTAAGGAGTTTGTGCTTCGCAACAAGGAGGTATTCTCTGAGCTGCCGGGACAAACATCTGGGGTAGAGCATGACATCATTACCCCGCCCGGTGAAAGGGTGAAGTTAAAACCCTATCGGATCCCAGAGGCCCGACGGGAGGCAATACGGGAGGAAGTACAGAAAATGCTGAACTTAGGGGTGATAGAGGAGTCCCAAAGTGATTGGTCTAGTCCCATTGTGTTGGTGCCTAAACCGGATGGGAGCTGGCGATTTTGTAACGATTTTCGTCAGTTGAACAAAGTTACAAAATTTGACACCTACCCCATGCCACGTATAGATGAGTTGATCGACCGGCTGGGAACAGTCCGATACATGACGACTCTTGACCTCACAAAAGGGTATTGGCAAATCCCCCTGGCCAAGTCGGCCAAAGAGAAAACCGCATTTGTAACCCCAGACGGGGCGTTCCAATATAAAAGAATGCCGTTCGGGTTACAGAATGCGCCGGCCACATTCCAGCGGAAAATGGACCAGATGCTGAGGCCCCATCGGAAGTATGCTGCGGCTCACCTGGATGACGTAATTGTCCATAGCACAGATTGGGCCTCACATCTGCCAAAAGTGCAAGCAGTCCTGGACTCTGTTCGGGAAGCGGGGTTTACGGCTAACCCCAAGAAGTGTACCATTGGGCAGGAGGAGGCCAAATATCTTGGGTACACCATTGGGAGGGGAGTAATAAAACCCCAACTCAACAAAGTCGAGGCCATCCAGAGTTGGCCACGTCCCAACAGCAAGAAGCAGGTACAAGCCTTTCTGGGAATCGCTGGGTATTATCGGCGATTCATTCCCCACTTTGCTTCTAAGGCTGTGCCCCTAACCAACCTGACGAAGGGGAAAGGGTCGGTCATGATTAAATGGACCCCCGAGGCTGAGGCAGCATTCCAATTCTTGAAACAAGCCTTATGTAGCCAGCCAGTGTTGTACTCACCCGACTTCTCTAAAGACTTTGTCGTACAAAGTGATGCGTCAGATGTGGGGTTAGGAGCAGTATTGTCCCAGGTCTGGAACGGGGAAGAGCACCCAGTCATTTACCTCAGCAGGAAGTTGAAGTCCCATGAGGTAAATTACGCCACCGTTGAAAAGGAGTGTTTAGCGGTGAAGTGGGCTCTAGATTCCCTTCGGTACTACCTGCTAGGTAGGCACTTTGACATGGTTACGGATCACGCTCCGTTAAAGTGGATGGCTCAAAACAAGGAAACAAATAGAAGAGTGAATAGGTGGTTCCTGGCCCTCCAGGAATTCAACTTCACAGTAAAGCATCGCCCTGGCGTTCAAATGGGGAATGTGGATGCTTTTTCTCGAGTACATGAATGCCTGATTGCTGGTGTTCCAACCCCGAGGTTAAAACAAGAGGGGGGGGTATGTGACAGCAGGAAGGTAAAGTCACCTGGTTGCATCCAGGGGGGTAGATATATTTCGCCCAGATTCAGGCTTTACGCCGACTTATACAACTAGGTGGAGAGTTGTATAAGCCCAGCTGAGGCTAGTGGGCTCATGGATGACTCATACCTCTAGGGAGAGTGTGGGGCGTCGTGCAGACAGGGAGTTGATGAGACCAGCTGAAGCTTGTCAGCTCATTTAGGCCTCTATAAGAACTCCCAGATTCATTAGGTGTTAGCTCATGCCTGGAACCAGACCTGTGTGGACTGTCTAGGGAGAGTGAACCCCTGTGCGGTGAGACAAAGCCTGTGTGGCTATTTGCTTGGACATTTAAAACCAGGGACTTAGGGACTAGGACAGCACTAGGCTGATCCCAGTTGTTAGTTAGGAAACCTGTATGTTTAGTCAGAGGTCAAGTTGACCAGGATTTATTTTATTTATGTTTCTTTTGCTTTGCTGTGTTTTGTCACTGTAAATAGAAAATAAACCGCACCTTTTTGATTTTGAAAACCACAACCTCCGTTTGCTGGGCCTGTTTTTGTCTGGGGAGCCCATCCCGGGGGTCACACACACCCGCTGCCGAGTTAACCCCCTCACAGTAGGAAGAGTGTCAGTTTCTTTCACTGTGATAATCCTTGTTTCTAGGGACAGGGAAGGACAGTGAGGGAAATTCTCCTTGTGCTATAGTGTGCTAAAGCATTGATCATCAATCAGCTTTAAAAAAACATTTTTTCTAGGGACAGAAAACTATAGGTAGGAAGAGAGTCAGTTTCTTTCACTGTGATAATCCTTGTTTCTAGGGACAGGGAAGGACAGTGAGGGAAATTCTCCTTGTGCTATAGTGTGCTAAAGCATTGATCATCAACCATCTTTAAAAAATCATTTTTTCTAGGGACAGAAAACTATAGGTAGGGAGAGTGTCAGTGTGTTTTACTGTGATAATCCTTGTTTCTAGGGACAGGGAAGGACAGTGAGGGAAATTCTCCTTGTGCTATAGTGTGCTAAAGCATTGATCATCAACCATCTTTAAAAAAACATTTTTTCTAGGGACAGAAAACTATAGGTAGGAAGAGTGTCAGTTTCTTTCACTGTGATAATCCTTGTTTCTAGGGACAGGGAAGGACAGTGAGGGAAATTCTACTTGTGCTATAGTGTGCTAAAGCATTGATCATCAATCAGCTTTAAAAAAACATTTTTTCTAGGGACAGAAAACTATAGGTAGGAAGAGTGTCAGTTTCTTTCACTGTGATAATCCTTGTTTCTAGGGACAGGGAAGGACAGTGAGGGAAATTCTCCTTGTGCTATACTGTGCTAAAGCATTCCTCATCAACCATCTTTGAAATCCTTGTTTTTTGGACAGTCAGGGAAATTGTCGTTGTGCTATTCTGTGCGAAAGCAATCATCCTCAACCATATTTAGAAATCCTTAAGTAAAGGGACAGAGAAGGACACCTGAAGGTAGCCCTTATTGCTTTTTTCCCATCTCCCTGCAGGCCATCTATTAGAATGTCTGGAAGGCAAACAAGGAGAGGCAGACAGTCAGGAGGCAATAAAAGAGGGCAAGCAGGCTCTGTGTCTGGGGGCAACAGTGCTGGTCGTGGACGCGGTGCATTGTCATCAGCACATGGCCATGGGACACGCTTGTCCTTCTTTTCGGCAGCTGGACATGTTGAGCCACATCATGCCGAAGACTTGGTAGAGTGGATGACCAAGCCCTCCTCCTCCTCCTCATCCTCTCTCACCCAGGCTCAGGGTACTGGCAAAGCAGCTGCCAAAGCGTCCTCTTCCCTGGTATCAATGTCAGACTCATCATCAGTCACTCCTTCCCTAGACCCACCATGTCCTCCTCCTGAGGAGTCCCCCGAACTGTTTGAGCACAGTGTTGGGTACATGCTCCAGGAGGATGCCCAGCGTTTCGAAGGGTCTGATGATGAAACCCAGCTACAGGAAGGCAGTAGCGTGAGAGCAGACAGAGGGGATGCTCAAGAAGGACACCAATCTGGCAGTCATGTTCCAGCAGCTGCAGCATACTGCCAGATTGGCTCCAGTGATGAGGAGGGAGGGGATGATGAGGTCACTGACTCCACGTGGGTGCCTAATAGGAGAGAGGAGGAGGAGGAGGATGAGGAGGAGGCACATCTCCAACGAGGCAGGATGCCCTTTGGTGGCCAGCGTAAGGGCAGTACACCGACGGAATCACACCGCAGAGCTCCGCCTGTGCAGGGCGCTGCCTCTGCCCGTCATTCAAAAAGTTCTTTGGTGTGGGCCTTTTTTGAGGCTAGTGCATCAGATCGCACAGCTGCTGTTTGCAACATATGTCTCAAGCGTATATCGCGTGGCCAAAACATCAGCCGCTTGGGTACCACATGCCTGACCAGACATATGTTGACCTGCCATGCAGCTCGTTGGCAAGCCTACCTCAAAGACCCACACCAAAGAACAAAGCAGACCTCTCCTTGCACCGCATCAGCTGGGATCTCCAACCCCACTATAACTTCAGTCCTGTCTGAAACATGCACTGAGAGGAATGAAGGTGTAGAATTAGGTGTGTCACAGCCAAGTAGTTGCGGCCACTCTGCTAGCAGTACACCAACGTCCGATTCTAGCAGGCAAATTTCCCTGCCCCAGCTGCTGGACCGTCGAAAGAAGTTCACTCCCAGCCATCCACATGCCCAGCGGTTGAATGCTAGCTTGGCTAAATTGCTGCCTTTTCAGTTGGTAGACTCGGCCCCCTTCCGTGAGTTTGTACAATGTGCGGTTCCTCAGTGGCAGGTTCCCAAACGCCACTTTTTCTCACGGAAGGCTATTCCGGCTCTCTACCGGCATGTGGAAGGCAATGTCTTGGCCTCGCTGGACAGGGCGGTCAGCGGTAAGGTGCATATTACCGCTGACTCATGGTCCAGCAGGCATGGACAGGGACGTTACCTTTCTTTCACGGCCCATTGGGTCACTCTTTTGGCAGCTGGGAAGGATGCAGGACAAGGTGCAGTAGTGTTGGAGGTTGTTCCACCGCCACGCCTCCAAAATGCTACTACTGGTTGTGACACACCTCTCTCCTCCACCCCCTCCTCTTCTTCTTCCTCCATGGCCTCTTCCTGTGGTTTGTCCTCTGAACCAGCGGTGCTCCGTAGCCGTTCAAGGGGCTACGCAAGTACGCAGGCAAAAAGATGCCATGCCGTGCTTGCGCTGGTGTGTTTGGGGGACAGAAGCCACACTGGGGCAGAGGTCCTGTCTGCTCTGCAGGGCCAGGCCGAGAGGTGGTTGACGCCACGCCAGCTTAAGCCAGGAATGGTGGTTTGCGACAATGGCACCAACCTCCTCTCCGCCCTCCGACAGGGACAACTGACCCATGTGCCCTGTGTGGCTCACGTCCTTAACCTGGTGGTGCAGCGGTTCTTGGGCAGGTACCCGGGCTTACAGGATGTCCTGAGGCAGGCCAGGAAAGTCTGTGTGCATTTCCGCAGATCTTATAATGCCAGTGCTCGCCTGGCTGAGCTGCAAAAGGAGTTGAACCTGCCCAAGAACCGCCTTATATGTGACATGCCCACCAGGTGGAACTCAACGTTGGCCATGCTGCAGCGGCTGCACACGCAGCAGAGGGCCATCAATGAGTACCTGTGCGACTACGGCACCAGGACAGGGTCAGGGGAGCTTGGTTTTTTTTCTCCACGCCAGTGGGGCATGATCAGGGATGCATGCACTGTCCTGGCACCATTTGAGGAGGCCACGAGGATGGTGAGCAGTGACAGTGCATGCATCAGTGACACTGTACCTCTTGTCCACCTGTTGGAGCACACGCTGCGTGGAATAATGGACAGGGCACTTGAGGCAGAACAGAGGCAGGAAGAGGAGGACTTCCTTGCCTCTCAAGGCCCCCTTTACCCAGACAGTGTTCCTTCTGTCCCACCCATCGCACAGGAAGAGGAGGAGGAGGAGGAGGAGGAGGATTGTGTCAGCATGGAGGTGGAGGCTGGCACTCAGCATCATCAGCAGCAGTCTTTTAGGGATGATTTACAGTCCCAAGAAACCAGTGGACTTGTACGTGGCTGGGAGGAGGTGGCTGCGGATCATGTCGTCCTTAGTGACCCAGAGGACTCCGGACCGAATGCCTCAGCAAACCTACGCTGCATGGCCTCCCTGATCCTGCAAAGTCTGCGGAAGGATCCTCGTATTCTTCGGATCAAGGAGAGGGACCATTACTGGCTGGCCACTCTCCTTGATCCACGGTACAAGGGTAAGGTTGCGGACCTTATGTTACCGTCGCAGAGGGAGCAGAGGATGAGACAACTCCGGGAGGCCTTGCAGAAAGGTCTGTGCAACGCGTTCCCAGAGACTGGGAGGTTACAAACTCCTGGTCCTGGACAACGAGTTGCTGAGGCTTCGGCCAGTCAAAGAAGGAGCGGTGGGGAAGGTGGCCGTCTGACCGATGCGTTCAGACAATTCTTTAGTCCGCAGCCCCAAAGTATGATCAGTTCCAGCAACCATCGCCAGCGTCTGATAAACATGGTGCAGGAATATCTAGGGGCAAGGTCAGACTTGGACACCTTCCCCACCGAAAATCCTCTGGCTTACTGGGTCTTGAGGATGGATCACTGGCCAGAGCTTGCACAGTATGCAATTGAGCTACTGGCCTGTCCTGCATCCAGCGTTCTTTCGGAACGCACATTCAGTGCTGCTGGAGGATTTGTCACTGATCACAGGGTGCGCCTGTCCACCGACTCGGTTGATCGACTGACTTTCATCAAGATGAACCAGTCTTGGATCACCACCAGCTACCACACACCTGATGCTGATATAACAGACTAATTGATTTTAACATGTCACATCCCTTCAAGACTGATGCTGATGCTGAGTGCCTGTGCTGTTATGTTGACTGGCTATCCTCCTCCTCCGAGTCCTCAATGATACGATTGATGATGATAGCTTGGAAGATCATTTTTGTTTATGGGTGCCGCCACCAGTGGCTAAGGCCCAATTTTTCAGCCCCTGTTTTACAGGGGCGTGTAATTACAATTTTTTTAGCAATAATTTGCCATAGGGCTCATTGCTGTGCTCCAAGTACAGTATCTGTGAGGGGTTGGAGTGTTGTGCCACCAGTGCCTAAGGCCCAATTTTTCAGCCCCTGTTTAACAGGGGCGTGTCATTACAATTTTTGAAGCAATACTTTGCAACAGGGCTCATTGCTGTGCTCCAAGTACAGTATCTGTGAGGGGTTGTAGTGTTGTGCCACCAGTGCCTAAGGCCCAATTTTTCAGCCCCTGTTCAACAGGGGCATGTAATTACAATTCTTGATCTAATAATTCACAGCAGGGCCCATTGCTGCACCCACCAAGAGTAACTCTGAGGGCTTACAGTGTTGTGGCAACGCCACCACCACCACCACCACCACGAAAGGCCCAATTTTTCAGCCCCTGTTCAAAAGGGGCATGTAATTACAATTCTTGATCTAATAATTCACAGAAGGGCCCATTCCTGCACCCACCAAGAGTAACTCTGAGGGCTTACAGTGTTGTGGCAACACCACCACCACCACCACCACCACGAAAGGCCCAATTTTTCAGCCCCTGTTCAACAGGGGCATGCAATTACAATTCTTGATCTAATAATTCACAGCAGGGCCCATTGCTGCACCCACCAAGAGTAACTGTCAGGGCTTACAGTGTTGTGGCACCAGCACCACCATCAAAGGCCCAATTTTTACTACCACTGTTCAACAATTATATGTAATTAAAATTCCTGATATAATAGTTGACAGCAGGGCGTTCCAGCACCAACCAAGAGTAACTGTGAGTGCTTACAGTGTTGTGCCAACACCAACAACTAAGGGGCCTATTTCTGCAGAGTATATACGGCAGGTCCCTACTTTCAAACATCCAACTTACAAACGACTCCTACTTGCAAACGCAAGAAGACAACAGGAAGTGAGAGGAAATCTACCCCTTGGAAGGAAAATTCTCTCCTGTAAGAATTAATATGGGAGAAAGGTGTCTCCTCTGTACTGATGCTTTATCAGCAATCCTTGTTTCAAGAAAAACACCACATTTCAAAAACAGTTGTCATTGGGACGGAAAGTGAGGTGAAATGTTCTGAACAGGGGCACAGACAGCAAAACAAATGTTACAGGGGTGATAACCCTTACCTATGTTTTCCAAAAAGTTTAAAAATAGATTTTTGGGCTGGAGCTACACTTAAACAATGTACCTGTTCAAAATTACAAACAGATTCTACATAAGAACAAACCTACAGTCCCTGTCTTGTATGCACCGCCTGTATACGGCTGTTCAGAGTATATAGGGCCTTTTTTATTTTATGTGCGGGGTTCCCCTTAATATCCATACAAGACCCAAAGGGGCTGGTAATGGGCTGGGGTAGGGGGGGGGGGGTCATGGGGTAGCTATGCCATTTTTCTTAAAGATTTTCATCCATATTACCGGGACCAGACATTACATTAAAGCCGTAAGCAGTTTTAAATGGCTTTTTTTTCCTTTAGAAGTGTCATTTTGTGCAGGGACAGTTCTAAACACGGGAAACACGTGGCACTTCACAGGCATACTTTAGACACCCCCCAGGTACGATATTTAAAGGAATATTTGACTTTTTTTTTTTCACTTTATGCATCATTAAAATGACTGCTCCCGAAAAACGACCGTTTTTAAAACTTCTTTTTGCATTGATACATGTCCCCTGGTGCAGAACCCGGGTTCCCAAACCCTTTTTAGGACAATAACATGCATAATAGTCGTTATAATTAGCACTTTAGAATTCGAATGTTCGCATCCATTGTATTTAATAGGGTTCTAATGTTCGTACGAACTTTCGGTCCGTTCGCGGGTTCTGGTGCGAACCGAACCCGGGGGTGTTCGGCTCATCACTAATCACGAGGCAGGACACTGTGATGTGCCAGGCCATCACTGCCGAGCAGAGGCTTATTGCCACGTTGGGATACCTGGTGACTGGGAGAAACTTGCAGGACCTCAAGTTCACGACAGGCATCTCCCCCCAGGCTCTTGGGGTCATTATCCCTGAAACGTGTTCTGCCATCATACAAGTTATGCAGAAGGACTATATTAAGGTAAGTTTGCTCCTTTAACATCACATTCTATGTTTTGAATGTTTGCTAATGTATTGTATTTCTTTCATCCTTCCCAAATTACCATGATTGTAATATGCTGGGAATGTCCCCTTTCTCCCCATGCATGTTGTTACTTTTAAATGCTCATTATTTGGCCTACATGCATATTTCCCTTCACTAACCTTTCCAGCATGCTATCCTGGGCTCAAACACACCTAGCCTAGTCTGTTAACAATGTTTTTTGTCAGCTCCATTGTAGTTCTGAACCCCCCCCCCCCCCTAAAATGTGTCCAAATGTGTTATTGAACATTCAATTTCAGCAGAGTGGTAGAGGCTTTTTTGGGGGGGCACTAAATCAGCTTTAACTCCCTCCCCCCCTTAATTTTTTCCAAATGGTCCATCAGAGGGGGTGAGTCATCTGATAAGTGGGCCTTCTATTTTTGTGTTTAAATACTCCTTCAAATAAATGTTATACTGACGTTGGCCAAGAATGTATTTGTGTAATCTGCTTGCAATATTATGTGCAAACGTACTAATTTTGACTCCACAGTTTCCTTCATCGCCACAGGAATGGCAGACTGTGGCCTCCCAATTTGCCCAGCGGTGGGACTTCCCCAACTGCGGAGGGGCAATTGATGGGAAACACGTCCGCATAGTGCCGCCACCCCGTTCGGGGTCGTACTATTTTAACTACAAGGGTTTTAATAGTATTGTGTTAATGGCGGTGGTGTCGGCACGCTATGAGTTCTTGTATGTGGACGTGGGGAAGAATGGCCGGATGTCCGATGGCGGAGTCTTCGCACAGACAGAGTTTGCCCACCATCTGCAGACTGGTGGCCTGGTACTGCCACCTGATGCAGATAATGTGGATGGACTTCCATTTGTGTTTCTTGCGGATGAAGCTTTTGGACTGGGACCCTTACCTGATGCGACCGTTTCCTCAGAGGACCCTCACCCTGGAGAGGAGGGTTTTTAATTACCGGCTGGCCAGAGCCCGGTGGGTTGTTGAGAATTGCCTTCGGGATAATGGCCAGCTGGTTCCACCTGTTTTAGACAGCCATCCACATGGCGGAATACAAACTCAACCATATTATCTTCAGCTTCTGCATATTGCACAATTTTTTGCGCAAATATTCAAATATGTATCTCTCAAATGTTGGGCCTGAGGCCGGTCTTTCTGAAACTACCTTGTTGACAGGCCTGGACACTGGCCGTACTGGCTTGGCCCCCCAAAGCGCCCGTGAAGTACGTGATAAATAGGGATGAGCCGAACACCCCCCTGTTCGGTTGGCACCAGAACCTGCGAACAGACAGAATGTTCGTGTGAACTTTAGAACCCTATTAAATACAATGGACTCGAACGTTCAAAATCAAAAGTGCTAATTATAAAGGCTAATATGCAAGTTATTGTCATAAAAAGTGTTTGGGGACCCGGGTCCTGCCCCAGGGGACATGTATCAATGCAAAAAAAAGTTTTAAAAACGGACGTTTTTTCGGGAGCAGTGATTTTAATAATGCTTAAAGTGAAACAATAAAAGTGAAATATTCCTTTAAATTTCGTACCTGGGGAGTGTATAGTATGCCTGTAAAGTCGTGCTTGTTTCCCATGCTTAGAACTGTCCCTGCACAAAGTGTTATTTCTGAAGGAAAAAAAGTCATTTAAAACTCACTCGCGGCTATAATGAATTGTCGGCTCCCGGCAATACATAGAAAAGTCATTGATAAAAAAAAAAAAAAACGTGGGGGTCCCCCCAAATTCAATTACCAGGCCCTTCAGGTCTGGTATGGATATTAAGGGGAACCCTGCCGCAAATTAAAAAAAAATGCGTGGAGTTCCCCTAAATATCCATACCAGGCCCTTCAGGTCTGGTATGGATTTTAAGGGGAACTCCACCCCAAATTTAAAAAAAAATGGCGTGGAGTTCCCCCAAAAATAGACTCTTTTCCTGCGGTCTGCCAGGTTGCGTGCTCGGATAAAGGGTCTGGTATGGATTTTTGGGGGAACTCCACGGCATTTTTTTTTTATTTGGGGTGGAGTTCCCCTTAAAATCCATACCAGATCTGAAGGGCCTGGTATGGATATTTAGGGGAACTCCACGCATTTTTTATTTTTTTATTTGCGGCAGGGTTCCCCTTAATATCTATACCAGACCTGAAGGGCCTAGTAATTGAATTTGGGGGGACCCCCACGCTTTTTTTTTTTTTTTATCAATGACTTTTCTATGTATTGCCGGGAGCCGACAATTCATTATAGCCGCGAGTGAGTTTTAAATGACTTTTTCTTCCTTCAGAAATTACACTTTGTGCAGGGACAGTTCTAAGCACGGGAAACAAGTGCTACTTTACATGCATACTATATACACACCCTAGGTACGAAATTTTAAGGAATATTTCACTTTTATTGTTTCACTTTAAGCATTATTAAAATGACTGCTCCCGAAAAAACGTCCGTTTTTAAAACTTCTTTTTGCATTGATACATGTACCCTGGGGCAGGACCCGGGTCCCCAAACACTTTTTATGACAATAACTTGCATATAAGCCTTTAAAATTAGCACTTTAGATTTCTCCCTTAGACTTTTCGAATTTGCTGCGAACACCCCAAATTGTTTGCTGTTCGGCGAACGGGCGAACAGGCAATGTTCGAGTCGAACATGAGTTTGACTCGAACTCGAAGCTCATCCCTAGTGATAAATACGTTGAGTACTTCACGGGTAGGGGGGCCATCGCTATGCCAGACAATATCTGAAATTTTTGGGGAAAAATAAACCATAATAATTTATCTTTGAAAAACGTGTTTTGTCATTATTGCTTGTTTTTTTTTTTATTTATGTGTCTCTCAGGCTCTCATAGTACACTTGTTGTAGTGCCAAGTGGATTTGTCTTTAGTAAATAGCCACAATTGTCACAGTAAAACAAGAACTTTGACATTTTCTAACTGCTATTGAGCATAGAAAGAACAAGCCACACATTCTTGAGTCCAAAAACATTTTTTTACTCTGTGCACAACATGTGCGTTATTTTGATTTTGAATATAAAATATTCACATTTTTGTGTCCAAATTTTGGAGAATATGTTTTTTTTTGCTTTATTTTTGGTTTGTATAAACATGCATGGTTCAATCAAGAAAACATATAAAAACAATGGAACTTACAAAGTTCAACCTTAATAAAAACATGAGATGGGGTGATGTCACCCCTGAACCATCCAAAATTTGAAGATGCACACAGTTTGTGTGGCAAAATGGGTATTTTCATCCTGATCCCATGGCTAAAGTCAACATGTGCTATCTGCCATCATGGGGGATCAATGGACGTGTTTTGGGTGTGCAAACCCTTCCTCTCACCAACTGGAGTAGTGAGGAAGGGGTTGCACCCACAAAACACCGACATAGATATCCTGTGACGGCAAATAGCACATGTTGACACACTTTGTGCATCTTCAAATTTTGGCTTGTGGTAAATCAACAAGAGCAAAATTTTGTTATAAAAAAATAAAAAATAACAAGGGGGACTATTCGCCCCAAAATATCAATGATGTTTTTATATTTTTGCTCAGTCACATTCATTCTATTCCTCATAATGTCCATTTCGCTACTACATTCCATTATTTCTTGAATTATGATTTGGGCACTAGCACTTGAGAAAGGAGTAGTAGGAGTTTCTGACACACCACCATGTTCACCCCCTAAAAAAAAAAGGTATTAGAAATATACAGGCCTACATCTCTTTTTACCTGAAGATGTGGTGACAGACACTGACTGACCTGTTGTGGTGATAAGCTCCACCTCTCCTTCCTCCACCTCTCCTTCCTCCACCTATCCTTCCTCCACCTATCCTTCCTCCACCTATCCTTCCTCCACATGCTGATCTTAGGGTTCTTTCTGTGGTCTGTGCTTCCTAGGCTCCTCAGATTGGTGTCCTCCCAGTCTTCTCTCCCCTATGAGGATGAAAATAAAGGTATCCTTACCACACAGATATTTGAGGGCATAAATTGGAAACATTGCTTGGAAGTGGGGTACAATTGTTTGTTTTGGCAGAGTTCCAAGATGAACACATGAGATTTTTGGAATTCAACAAAGCAGGAATACTTTCATTTTTCGTCCAAAGTAACACACATGGAGACACCCCAAAGTATCCACTGGAGCACCTGTGTGGGACACCCTAAAAAGGTTGTTCTGGTGGCCCACACTATAGTGCTCTTGAGTCAAGATGTGTAACCAGCTGCTGAGTGTCCTCTCCTTTACACTGAATCTAGTTTAGCATTTCACATTCTACTTACAAACACATCATCTAGACAACAATGTTTATAAACGTTGTTTTAAGACAAATAGGCCTGACCACATGTGGTTTACGTGTATCTGTACAAAACATGTGATTTTAGACGATCGCTGTTTACTAGGAACCATTCTATAAAATTTGGCCACTAAACTAACATGAAAGTTGCCATTTTACAATGTGAAACCAGTCAATCCAAGCACATGGAGCAAAACATGCAAGAATAAATATTACAATTTGAAATAACACAGGAAAAAAAATTACTTTTTTCAAGGATTTTTTTAATCTTCCTATACTGCTCCGGCTCCCTCAGCTTCAGGTCAGACCACCTTTTACGGAGCTGCTCCTTGGATCTCCTGACCCCAAATTTATTATAGAGACTCCTCGCCACTTTTTCCATTATTTTTTACTTCCTGAGACTAGGGGTGTCGTATGGCCCATGCTTCCCATCGTAATCTTTCCCCCGCAGGATGTCCACCATCTCCGCCATCTCAGCAAATGACATATTAGTCGCCTTATTTCTTTTATTTCTGGATCGGGACGTTCCCGCCTCCGGGCTTTCCTCGTCGGTACTTAATAAAACACGCACCTGTGTCACCGCCATGTTGTCGTCTCCCACTGTGCGCCGAACGAGAAGGGGCGGGGAAATTCCAAAAAAGACCGTCATGGGCGGGCGACGCGGGTGGAGTTTCACGCATGCGCAGGGTATATAAATGTTAAACGAGGTTGTGGGTGCACGGAGTAAGGACTAGGGATGAGCTTCGAGTTTGAGTCAAACCCATGTTCGACTCGAACATTGCCTGTTCGCCCGTTCGCTGAACAGCGAACAATTTGGGGTGTTCGCGGCAAATTCGAAAAGTCTATGGGAGAAATCTAAAGTGCTAATTATAAAGGCTTATATGCAAGTTATTGTCCTAAAAAGTGTTTGGGGACCCGGGTCCTGCCCCAGGGGACATGTATCAATGCAAAAAAAGTTTTAAAAACTTCAGTTTTTTCGGGAGCAGTGATTTTAATAATGCTTAAAATAAAAAAATAAGAGTGAAATTTATAATATTAATAATATGCATGTAAAGTCGCGCTTGTTTCCCGTGCTTAGAACTGTCCCTGCACAAAGTGTAATTTCTGAAGGAAAAAAAGTCATTTAAAACTCACTCGCGGCTATAATGAATTGTCGGCTCCCGGCAATACATAGAAAAATCATTGATAAAAAATAAAAAAAAGCGTGGGGGTCCCCCCAAATTCAATTACCAGGCCCTTCAGGTCTGGTATAGATATTAAGGGGAACCCCGCCGCAAATTAAAAAAAAAAATCCGTGCGGTTCCCCCAAATATCCATACCAGGCCCTTCAGGTCTGGCATGGATTTTAAGGGGAACTCCACCCCAAATTAAAAAAAAAATGGCGTGGAGTCCCCCCAAAAATCCATACCAGACCCTTATCCGAGCACGCAACCTGGCAGGCCGCAGGAAAAGAGGGGGGACGAGAGAGCGCCCCCCCTCCCTCCTGAACCGTACCAGGCCACATGCCCTCAACATTGGGAGGATGTCCCCATGTTGATGGGGACAAGGGCCTCATCCCCACAACCCTTGCCCGGTGGTTGTGGGGGTCTGTGGGCAGGGGGCTTATCGGAATCTGGAAGACTCCTTTAACAAAGGGGACCCCCAGATCCCGCCCCCCATGTGAATTGGTAAGGGGTACATTGTACCCCTACCATTTCACGAAGAAAGTGTAAAAGAATGTAAAAGAAAACACACAAACACCTTGGAAAAGTCCTTAATTTAAAAAAAAAAAAAAAAAAACATGGGGAACTTCCTTCACTGTGTAATACATGAATAGACCCGCCCCCTTCTCACGTTCCGCATCTGGTCCGCTTAGCCTTACACCTAGTCATTGGCTGAGCGGACCTGATGGGGAACTTTAGAAGGGGCGGGTCTATACATTTAATAGACTGCGGAGGAAGTTCCCCATCAGGTCCGCTCAGGCTCAGCCAATGACGAACAGCGCTGGACATCGGATCGCCGCGGGACACTGGATTTCATCGCTGGAATGTTTTTTTTTTTTTTTTAATAAAGGACTTTTCTAATGCCGCGTACACACGATCATTTTTCCTTTTTTTTTGGGGGGGGGAGTGGGGGCTTCAGTAGGAGTGGGACTTCCTGTCCCACTTCCTTTTTCCGCCCTGGGGTCGCCTAGGCGATACGTCATATCGCCTTCTGGTGGCCCCTCCCTGTAGGCGATCACCTGGGACGTGACAGGTCCCAGGTGATCGCCTGTCCACTCAGAGAGCGCTGCACCGTTGGCGCATGCGCAGTGAGTGCCCGGCCGTGAAGCCGAAAGCTGTCATGGCCAGGTGACCACACTATGAATGGAGGCGCCGACGGAGAAGGGGGGAGAGGAGCGGAGCTCCGGGCGTCGCGTCGCTGGACAGTGGAACAGGTAAGTGTATGTTTATTAAAAGCCAGCAGCTACACTTTTTGTAGCTGCTGCCTTTTAATAAACATAAAAAAAGGCTGGAACTCCCCTTTAATGAGACCTCATTTAGAATACTGTGTCCAGTTCTAGAGACCTCACTTACAGAAAGATATTGATAGAATAGAACGAGTCCAGAGATAGATAACAACAATGGTGAAAGGTCAGAGGGATAAAACATATCGAGAGACTTCAGGAACTTAATATGTACAGTCTGAAGGAAAGAAGGGAAAGGAGAGACATGATTGAAACCTTTCAATCAGGGGTCTCCAAACTTTCCAAGCAAAGTGCCGAATTATTGTCCTTCAGACTTTAGAAGGGCCGGACTGTGGCCAGTGGGAGGAAAATAATAAAATATTTGGTATTAGGGGGAGTAATAATGCCCCATCGTTGGTATCATAGGGAGGAACAGTGCCCCATTATTGGTGTCAGTGGAAGAAATGGTGCCCCATTGTTGGTTTCAGATGGCATAATAGTGTCTTATATCAGTGGAAGTAATAGTGCCCCAAGGGCCAGTTAAAAGCAAGCAAAGGGCCGCATCCGGCCCCAGGGCCACAGTTTGGAGACCACTGCTTTAAATACATCAAGAGGGTGAATAAGGTTCAGGACGGCAGTTTTTTCAATATGAAACCAAAATCAAAAACATGGAAACATGACCTCAAAATAACTGGAGGAAAGTTCAAAACTAATCTTAGAAAGCATTACTTTACTGAAAGAGTAGTTGATGCTTGGAATCAACTACCAGCAGAGGTAGTGAGACAGTCAACAGTAAATGGCTTCAAACATGCTTGGGACAAACATAGATCTATAGTCAGACAATAAAGTTAAGGAAAAAAAAAATGGGCAGACTTGATGGACTACTCGGTCTTTCTCTGCCATCACTTTTCTATGTTTCTGAGTAACATTTTGCAACTAATTAGGTTAACTGGCAACAGGTCAATAACATGATGGACTTCCAAAGATGCCCTTTTTCATCAATCAAAAGCTGCATGTAAAATATGTTCCTCAACATCCAAACTTCTTTTGGAATTGGGGTTGTAGAAGTTTCGAGGGAAATAGGAGCAAGGAAGGAAGAAGACTGTTCCTAAGTAGGGATGAGCCGAACACCCCCCGGTTCAGTTCAGACCAGAACCTGCGAACAGGTAAAAAATTTGTTCGAACACGCGAACACCGTTATGCCGCGTACACACGACCGTTTTTAATGTCATTGAAAAAAAACGGCATTTTTCTCGACGTGATTTTTCATGTTTCCTCTCAAGCCTGCCTTGCCTACACACTATCGTGGAAAAAAATGCTTGAGTAAAGCGCGGTGACGTACAACACGTACAACGGCACTATAAAGGGGAAGTTCCATTCGGATGGCGCCACCCTTCATGTTAGTAAAGTTTGTTGAGCGACGATTCGCGCTTTTCAGCCTCGTGCCTTTCAGTCCGTTACAGCGTGACAAATGTGCTATCTCCATTACGAACGCTAGTTTTACCAGAACGAGCGCTCCCGTCTCATACTTGATTCTGAGCATGCACATTTTTTTTCACGTTGTTAAAGCCTACACACGGCCGTTTTTCATAACGAGAAAGACGACGATGTAAAAAACGACGTGAAAAATTAGAGCATGTTCCAATTTTTTCATGCCCGTTTTTCACGTTGTGAAAAATGCTCTGAAGCCCACACACGATCATCTTTAATGACCATTTTAAAAAATGTCATTTTTCTCGTCATTAAAAACGGTCATGTGTACGCGGCATTAAAGTCTATGGGACACGAACATGAAAAATCAAAAGTGCTAATTTTAAAGGTTAATATGCAAGTTATTATCATAAAAAGTGTTTGGGGACCCGGGTCCTGCCCCAGGGGACATGTATCAATGCAAAAAAAAGTTTAAAAAATGGCCGTTTTTTCGGGAGCAGTGATTTTAATAATGCTTGAAGTGAAACAATAAAAATGAAATATTCCTTTAAATTTCATACCTGGGGGGTGTGTATAGTATGCCTGTAAAGTAGCACAGGTTTCCCGTGCTTAGAACTGTCCCTGTACAAAGTGTCCTTTCTAAAGGAAAAAAAGTCATTTAAAACTACTCGCGGCTGTAATGAATTGTCGGTCCCGGCAATACAGAGAAAAGTCATTGAAAGTCATTGAAAAATAAAAAATAAAAATGCGTGGGGGTCCCCCAAAATTGCATTAATAGGCCCTTCAGGTCTGGTATGGATATTAAGGGGAACTCTGCGGCAAAATAAAAAAATAAGTGGTGTGGGGTTCCCCCAAAAATCCATACCAGACCCTTCAGATCTGGTATGGATTTTAAGGGGAACCCCGCACCAGAATTTTTAAAAAAATGGCGTGGGGTCCCCCCAAAAATCCACAACAGACCCTTATCCGAGCACGCAACCTTGCAGGCCACATAAAAAGAGGGGGGAATGAGAGAGCGCCTCCCTTCCTGAATGGTACAAGGCCACATGCCCTCAACATGGGGGGGGGTGTCCCCATGTTTATGGGGACAAGGGCCTCATCCCCACAACCCTTGCCTGGTGATTGTGGGGGTCTGCGGGCGGGGGGCTTATCGAATTCTGGAAGCCCCCTTAAACAAAGGGGACCCCCAGATTCCGGCCCACCTCTATGTGAATTGGTAACGGGGTACATTGTACCCCTACCATTTCACAAAAGAATGTGTCAAAAATTTTAAAAACCACACAGACACCGTTGTGAAAAGTCCTTTATTAAAATAAAATATATAAAAAGCCATTCCAGCGTTGCAATGCAGTCTGTTCAATGATGATCCATGAATCTCCAGCGATACGGCGAGTCTCCAGCGATGAACGACGCACATCTTCCCTGCATCGGAGCCCCCCGGCTAATGACGCGCAAGCACTGCAGTGTTGTACGGCTTTTAGAATTTGCCGTGAACACCCCAAATTGTTTGCTGTTCGCCGAATGGGCGAACAGCCAATGTTCGAGTCTAACTCATGTTCGACTCGAACATAAAGCTCATCCCTAGTTCCCACTAACATAAGTATGCTATAGTTTACTTGTAAGCAGGTTGAAACAGCTAGATAGGCGCTGTCCCAGCCTGGGAGGGTAGAAGTTAATGCCTTTTCTGGTTCTTTGGTCTTTTGGCTGGCTATTCTCTGGATCTGGCTTACTAATCCTGCGATATATAAATATGGGAGAGTGGTCCGGTACATGGAGAACCTCCCGGAGCGGTAGTTGGGGAGGTTTTGAAGATTTTTCCCCGTGAAGAGCCCAAGAGAGAGCAAAAAATTTAAACCGTGACCCGTAAGGGAAAGAAACAGAATGTGACCCAGGAGGAGTAGATGAAGGTCATCGATCACCATCAGGAAGTAAAGTCATTGGACTTGGGTTTGGCTCCAAAGACACCAGCACTGGAGCATGCCTCTGAAGGACTTACAGTTCTTTAGAGGCACTCTCATGCAGATGTAATTGCTGGACTTCACCATTGCAGGTATGCTGGGGCAGCACAAGCCTGTAGTTAGGAGCAGGGACATAGGAATAACCTTACACTTGTATGTTGGACTTAGAAAAAGTGAAAAATGAGCATGCCAACGTAAAGTATTTAAAAATTGCTCTTGCCTGGTCTCAAGTTACTGAAGATGTGTATCACAAGTAACCAGCACACACATAGTTCACTGAGTGGGTCTTAACACATTGAGGTATGAAGATATCATTATGGAGTGGAGTAATATGGAAACACAAGTGGTTACCTAGGATAATGGAAGTTGGAAAAGCAGCCTGTTGGTATAGTGTACCTGTTATAGGTGGAACGGTCTCTAGCAGCGAGGGAGATGTTGTCGGCACTTCTTCCACCAGCGATCTGTCTCCCAGAGCAACAGGAGCAGATTCGCGCTGCAGAGGTTCCCCATCCTGTACAGAGGTACAGAGGTAGGGTGACCACATTTCCAAACTACCATTCAGGGACAGCCTCCCTTCCCAAAAATCAGCTTGTGCTGTAACAAACGACAGCACAGTGATTAAACACAAGAGGCGGGATTTATGATTTCTCCAATCACAAGCAGGGGGCGGGGATTGTGCTCCTCCAGGCATTCCCGGCCAGGACAAGTACTGTCAGTGAGTAAAGCGTGATGTGGCGGTCTTTTTGGGGGCATCAGATTGGCCCGGGGGGGGGGGGGTGGCTGTGTCAGTTTCATTCCGGGACACTGTATTGTCCTGGAATGAAGGGGCCCGGGACAGACCTGCAAAATGCGGGACTGTCCCGGGCAATCCGGGACACATGGTCACCCTATACAGAGGTTCAAGTTAGGTATGTGGAGCCCATCTCACAGAGAGCAATCAAGTATTCCCCAACAGCAGCCTCAGCCTTTTCCCAGGGCACTGATGAAGATGGCACAAAGCAAAGGTATCCCGTGTGTAGTAACGTGACCTTGTACAAGGTGCCTAGTGTAGCCTAGAAGAACCCACCACTACTGGAAATTACCTATTGATTCTTTAATAGCTCCTTTCTAAGAAGTAGTGATGACAAGTCAAATTCTGACATCAGTGGAATTTATCAGCTCCAAGCAGGTGCAAGGTTGTTTGTTTTTCTCATTGCCACACTAGTAAAGTTGGTGCAGTCCATAACCAGTCATTTATTGCATTCTTTTCACAGCCAAGTGTTGCACAATGAACAGTACTGGTCCACTACTCCTGAGATACCTTGCACACCCGGCCACGTAAGATCCAAAATATTTCCACGCCACAGCCATGCGTCGTATAAAATCTTTATTTGCAAATAATAATTCAGCTAAAGTCCAAAGGGCTGCAAAGGGTACGGGCTGAGCTGTAAGTGGAAAAGTTTTATACCGCTGTTCGGTCAGTAACATAATCTAATTTTAAGGGCAACTCAGACTTGGTGTAATCTCATTCAATATTGGAATTGACTTAAATTGCTTCTAAAGGCAAAAGTTTTTTTTTTTTTTATCTTAATGCATTCTATGCATTAAGATAGGGGGGCTGCTGCAAACAGAAGGTTTTCTAATACTTACCTGAGCCCCATCTTGATCCAGCGATGTTGTACGAGAGCCTCAGCTGTCCGGGGACTTCCCCTCCCCTTTGCAAAAGTTGGTAAAGTGGCTCTCGACCCAAAAGGGGCCTCCTCCCCCCTCCTCTTCACCAAATGGCACTTTTTTTTGGTGGGGGGAGCGGGTACCAGTTTATACAGGTACCCGCTCCCGCTTGGATCGCCTAGTTCTCCTTTCCCCCTCCCCGCAGTATTCTGGGATACCTCACAGGTCCCAGAAGACCATTTACAATGCGCAGTGCAGCCCGCGCATGTGGTTGCTCACAGTTGAGATGCTGGCGTCGGGGAAAGAAGACCGAGGGAAGGATCGAGTGAGCATGTCGCTTGATCCTTTAACAGGTGAGTGTCTGTTTATTAACCACTTGCCCTCCGGAAGGTTTACCCCCTTCATGACCAGGCCATTTTTTGCGATACGGCACTGCGTTACTTTAACAAACAATTGCGCGGTTGTGCGATGATGTACCCAAATAAAATGTATGTCCTTTTTTCCCACAAATAGAGCTTTCTTTTGGTGGTATTTGATCACCTCTGCTTTTTCTTTTTTTTTTTTTTGCGCTATAAACAAAAAAAGAGAAACAATTTTGAAAAAAAAACACCAATATTTTTTACTTTCTGTTTGAAACAATTCCAGTAAAAAAAATGGAAAAAAACCTCTTTATTAGTTTAGCCCAATATACAGAGGCGTAGCTTGAAGCTTGTGGGCCCCGATGCAAAAGTCCCCCCCCCCCCCCAACTACCACCCACCACTTCCACCGATGCGTGCAGATACACCCACTGCACGCCAAGATACTAAAAGTGGCTTAAGAGTTTTGAGCTCCCAGAGTTCCTCCTTACTTCAGAGGACAGGGATCACCGCTGGAGAATCAGAGGACAGGGATCACCACTGGAGAATCAGAGGACAGGGATCACCGCTGGAGAATCAGAGGACAGGGATCACCACTGGAGAATAAGAGGACAGGGATCACCGCTGGAGAATCAGAGGACAGGGATCACCGCTGGAGAATCAGAGGACAGGGATCACCGCTGGAGAATCAGAGGACAGGGATCACCGCTGGAGAATCAGAGGACAGGGATCACCGCTGGAGAATCAGAGGGCAAGGATCACCACTGGAGAATCAGAGGACAGGGACCCCTGGCAGGTCACTTGGCAGAGCTCCTTTCCCATCCCAGCACTGTATACCGCTCCTTCCCCCACACTACACAGGGCTGAAATCACATTCATTTACACACAGTCTGTCAGCCTTCACAGGGTGTATCTGGTTTTAATGTTGCCGTTCTGACCTGTGAAATTCTCTGGTCGGAACAGCAATGTAGTTGCAGTAGGCAGATACACCCTGTGCAGATTGTGGCTGACTGGCTGTGTTGTAAAGGAATGTGATTTTAGCCCTGCGGAGGAGGGGCAGTATAGAGTGCTGTAATGGGAAAGGATCTCAGCAGTTGGGCATAGCATCCAGGGCGGAGGGGGTGGTTAGGGGGGCTTTGCGAGGGGGCACAACTTAGATCTGTAGGGGCATGGGACACAAAATCAGAAGGTGTTAAGGGATTTGTTTTAGGAATTTCTGATGGTTTCTCCGTCAGTGTTGGCAGGTGTTGGGGGAATGTCACCTCCCGGAGGTGTTTGTCTTTTCCCCATTGTCAGAGTAGTGGGGTAAGCGGATATCCCCAGGTGGGGGGTACAGAGAATACAAGCTGGTGACTAGGAGACACTGAGCAGTGTCTTACCTCACCAGTGACATTGGTCCCATCGTGGCTATAGGATGTCACTCTCCTTCTCTTGCCTCGCTGAGCTCGGTTACCATTCCATGTTGCCAGCACACAGCAGAGACACTTCCACATCCTGGGCTGTTCTCACCCCATGCTCCTCTCCAGTGGCGTAGCGTGGGTTGTCAGCACCCAGGGCAGGGCAAGAGATTTGCGCCCCCTAACCCGCGGATTTTTAGCACTCTCTAAGTCCCTTCTGCTAGTACAGTAGTACTGATCAACCTGATTCCTACACCGACCTACCTGACCACTATACTAACCTACCTGATTCCTATACTGACCTGCCTGATTCCTACACCGATCACTACACTGACCCACCTGATTCCTACACTGTCCACTACACACATTATTATTGCTCACTTATTGGTTGCTAGACGATACTGCACATAATTACCGCTTACCCATTGTTTGCTAGAGGTTACTGCACATCATTACTACAAACTGATTGGTTGCTAGAGGTTACTGCAAGTTATTATTGCTCACTGATTGCTTTCTAGAGATTACAGCAGATCATTACTGTTCATTGATTGGTTGCTGAAGGTTACTGCACATCATTACCACTCACTGGTTGCTAGAGGTTACTGCATATTATTAATGCTCCCTAATTGGTTGCTAGACATTGCAGCACATCATTACGGCTCACTGATTGATTGCTAGAGGTTACAGCACATCATTACAACCCACTGATTTGTTGCTTAAGGTTACAGCACATCATCTCACTGCCTGCACACCACAGACTGCAGAAGTGACGGGACCCACCGATAGACAAAAAAGAAGAACTAGAACTAATTATTATCAATGAGGGTTGAGGGGTGTGCTGTGTATGGAGTGCAAGGCTGAGGGATGCGCTTTGTATGGAATGCAGGGTTCAGAGGTGCGCTGTGTACGGAGTGCAGGGTTGAGGGGGTGTGCTGTGTGCAGCGTTGAGGAGGGTGCGCTGTGTGCAGCGTGCAGGGTTGAGGGGGTGCGCTGTATGTGGCGTGCAGGGTTGGGGGGTGCGCTGTGTGTGGCATGCAGGGTTGAGGGGGTGCGCTGTGTGTGGCTTGCAGGGTTGAGGGGGATGTGCTGTGTGTGGCTTGCAGGGTTGAGGGGATGCGATGTGTGTGGCTTGCAGGAATGAGGGGGTGTTCTGTGTGTGGCTAGCAGGGTTGAGGGGGGTGCGCTGTGTACATCCCCCCCAAATACAAAGCTCTCTTTCCCACAGATTCCAGTTCAGAGCTCAGCCCCAGCCCCCCCTCCGGCTGCCATCATCCCGTACAGATCTTTCCTCTGTAGAGGAGTACTCACAATGTCCGTGCAGCTGTCGGTAAGGAGGGGATTCTGTCTGTGTGGATGATGCCTCATCCTCTTCCTCCTGGCCCCGGGTTTCCTCCAGTCCTGGGGTGGTCAGTGCAGGGTCAGAGTGTCGGGGCCGCGTAGCAGCACACTGACAGGCACAGGCAGGTCTCAGGAGAAGCGGCAGTGATCGGAAGTCCGGGCTGTGGGGCGGGCTAAGTGGACGGACAGGATGTTGCACGTGAACCTCGTTTGTGGGGAGTGGCGTGTAATGGAGAGGATGCCTCGTGAGTCGCCTGCCCTCCTCCTTCCCCCCAGTCTCTGCACGGTCACAATCCCTAGGATCATCATGGATGGTCTTTAGTGTTCATTTACTCACTGCTGGGTCAGTGTCACCGCTGGAGCCTAAGCCGGGACTGCACCGCAACTTCTTCCTCATAGTGAAGTGGAACAGCTCACAGTCTCCTAGACTGCACAGCGCAGGAGAAGAGCTGCAGGTAACCTGCCACTGCGCCCCTCTAAATTTTGCACCCGGGGCGACCGTCCCCTGGCCCCCCCACGCTACGCCACTGCTCCTCTCCATTCAGGAAATGGCTCACAGCTTCTCCCCAGCCAATGAGAATGGAGGGGTGTGGACTATGGAAGGCAAAGTTGAAACCCAGTACTGGAGCATGGCTGTGGGGCCCTAGGGCAGATCGGAGCTAGACTTTGTGGAGGATATGATATGACAGGTAGGCTGCAGGGGCCCCCTGGAGCTAGGGGCGGGGTTGTGATTGTGACCCCTGCAACCCCTTATGCTACGCCCATACCAATATATATTCTGCTACATGTTTAGGTTAAAAAAATCCCAATATTGATTGGTTTGTGCAAAAGTTATACAGTCTACAAACTATGGGGTAGATTTATGGAACTTTTATTTGTATTTTTATTATTTTTACTAGTAAATGCAGCGATCAGTGACTTATAGCGGGACTGCGACATTGAGGTGGACAAATCTGACACTAATGCCGCGTACACACGATCGGACTTTCCGACAACAAATGCTCGATGGGAGCTTGTTGTCGGAAATTCCGACCGTGTTTAGGCTCCCTCAGACATTTGCTGTCGCAATTTCCGACAACAAATAGCTGGTTCTAAATTTTTCCGACAACAAAAGTTCTGCTCGGAAATTCCGATCGTGTGTAGCCAATTCCGACGCACAAAAATCCTATGCATGCTCGGAATCAATTCGACGCATGCTCGGAATCATTGAACTTAATTTTTCTCGGCTTGTTGTAGTGTTGTACGTCACCGCGTTCTTGACGTTCGGAATTTCCAAGCAACATTTGTGTGACCGTGTTTATGCAAGACCAGTTTGAGCGAACATCCGTCGGAAAAAAATCCACGGTTTTGTTGTCCGATCGTGTACGTGGCATAAGTGACACTTTTTGGGGATCAGTGACACTAATACAGTGATCAGTGCTAAAAATATGCACTGCCACTATACTAATGACACTGGCAGGGAAGGGGTTAACATCGGGAGCGACCAAAGGGTTAAATGTGTTCCTGGGGGGGGGGGGTGCTTGCTAACTGTGTGGAAGCTACTTGTACTAGAGGAAGGCAGAGACACAGGACCACTACCTTCCCTTCTTACAGAATGGCGATCTGCCTTGTTTACATAGGCAGACCTCCGTTCTGCCTCTCTAGGAAACAATAAGCGGGTCCCGGCAGACATTGTGCCTGCTGGACACTCTAATTGGCTCCGGCAGTCCAATCACAGCAGGAGCGGGTTGCCGGCAGCGCACGTGCGCACCCCAGACCTGGAAGTGCAGGATCAGGTATGTGATCCTGCGCAAGGGAGCCGCTTTGCGGCCGTATATAAACAGTATATGGTCAGCAAGCGGTTAAAAGTCCGCAGCTACAGTTTTTGAATTTTAGTAAAAGGGGAGAAGGCCTACGCCTATAGCAAGGGCATTATCCAACTTTAGTCAGAGCTGCACAGTTTGTTTTTAGTCTACAGATACCTATTATTTACATTAAAAAAACTGCCTATGCAGATAAGAGGTGTCTGTATACCAAAAACAATCTGTGCAGCTCTGACTAAAGTTGGATAATGCCCTTGCTATAGGTGTAGGCCTTCTCCCCTTTTACCAAAATTCCAATCAGCATGCATCTCTCGTGAGATCTCAGAGGAAGATCTCCTATCCACATTTAGCGATTTGGAATCACTGTGATTCTGTGAGCGATTCCAAATCACGTGGCAATCACAGCAAAATTAAAGACGTGTATTTGGGTGCCATTATCCTTCAATAGCACCCCAAACACAATGTAATTCTGCTGCGATTGTTGCACGACAGGATCACATGTCAATCGCACATTTACAAAATGTATTCTATTTGAAATTCTAATTTATTCTATTTGAAATTCAAATTTATTCTATTTGAAATTCAAATTTATTCTATATGAAATTCGAATTTGGGAAGATTTGGTTTAGTTAAATTTGCGTAGTTTTCGTTAAAATTTGTTTCATTTATTAATTTTCGAATGAATTCCAACTTTTCCGAACGTTTAGTGTTCGGACCGAAAAACGATCAATGGATTTGAATTCTGTGTGAAGAAATAGCAGGTTGTTAAGCAGTGGGCCGGGAAGCCATGTCTTTAACAGCCACGAGTCTTCACCTCTCAGCAGGCTTCCCCACTGACAGATGAATATAAAGATAAAGAATGCCGGCAATAGAATTTTATTTTTTTAAATGGCGTAGGGTCCCACCAGTCAATACCAGGCCCTTTGGGGCTGTTATAGATTTTAAGTGGAACCCCACGCCAAAATGAAAAAAAAAATGGCGTGGGGTCCCCCCCAAAATCCATACAAGACCCTTATCCGAGCATGCCAGGCAGGTCAGGAAAGGGGGGGGCGAGTGCTCCCACCTCCTGAACCATACCAGGCCACATGCCCTCAACATAACCTAGCCCTGCTTTAAACTTCTCCACAACTTTATTCGTGACCTGTCTGGTGTGTTCCTTGGCCCTCATAATGATGTTTGTTCACTAAGGTTCCCTAACAAACCTCTGAGGACTTCACAGAACAGCTGTATTTATACTGAGATTAAATTACACACAGGTGGACTCTATTTACTAATTAGGTGACTTCTGAAGGCAGTTGGTTCCACTAGATTTTAGTTAGGGGTATCAGAGTAATGGGGGCTGAATACAAATGCACGCCACACTTTTCACATATTTATTTGTAAAAAAAATGTAAAACCATTTATAATTTTCCTTCCACTTCACAATTATGTGCCACTTTGTGTTGGTCTATCACATAAAATCCCAATAAAATACATTTACGGTTTTGGCTATAGCATCACAAGATGTGTAAAATTTTAAGGGGTATGAATACTTTAAGGCACTGTATATACATATATATATATATATATATATATATATATATATGTCATTTTCTAGCAAACATTTTTTTTTAAATGCTGATTTTAGAACTGTTATGTGAAAACAGACATTTTTTTTTCCTTCGGGGCCTCTGCTTTCAGAAAATCCAAAAATTATATACAGTATATATGTAATTTTCTAGAAACAAATGCTGATTCTATAACTTGTATGTGAAAATGTCAAAGTCACGCTGGTTAAGCGGTTATAAAAAAATCACATTGGTCAAATCAAATCGCCCTGCAAGTGGTTAAAAAGCACCTGCCCCACAACCACAGTGTTCCTGGCAAGCCCCAAGTCCACGTAGCTGAAAATATCATTTTGTTCATTCTACATTCAGTAATATATTGTCTCCCAAACATACAAGTGTCTTCCCATCCCCAGTCACAAAATCGAAGTGAGTTCCAGCGTTACAGCGTGGGCGTATTGCTACAGGTGCCCTTTTCAAACATGGCCGCAAAGCGGCATTAAGTTCTAGGAAAACGGCATCACGTTCTGGCAAGGCGCACGCGCAGTTCTCGGCTCCCGGGCCATTAGTCTTCTAGTGCGCCTGCGCGGATGTTTAGCATGTCTGCAGCAGAGTAATGTGTGTGTTGTGATAGTTAGATGGAAGCCGCTGTGACAGTAAGGGAAGAGGGGGATGGGGACACTCCAGGGACACGTCAGGTCTGTGTTTTTGTATTTATTGGCACGCACTGTGCAAGTCCTGCATAATCTGGCAGCCATGTCTTATTGGGCAGCTCTAAATGTACAAAATTCTGTGTATTGAAATGTATTTTTGCAACAGGAATGCAGCTACTGATATAACTGTTTGAACTTCAGTTTTATTCTGCTGAACACATCTGCTTCAAGTCAATGCAAGCTTTATAGACCTGTAGATTGCAGATGCTCACCTGCTTCTGTTGTGGAGGTACAGTGTTCTCCTCCCCACTGGACAATTGGCTCCTGCAGCTGTCAATCAAATCCACTGAATGAGGGAGCTGGTGGGGGGGGGGCGGGGCTGAGCCATGCTGTGTGTTAGGGCCCTTTCACACGGGCGGATCTCGTAATGATCTGCCCCGTGAACATCCGCTTGCTCAGCGGGGATCGCTCTGTTGATCCCCACTGAGCTGGCAGATGACAGGGTGTGCAGGGACCGCCCTGTCAGATCTTCACTCTCCTCTATGGGGGGGATCGGATGAACACGGACCGTCTGTCCGTGTTCATCCGATCCGCTTTGCAGACGGATGGGGAAAATAGGATTTTCCTCCATCTGCAGAAACGAAGCATAGCGGAGCCTGATGAGATCGGGTATCAGCGGGTTGTTCATCCACTGACACCCACTATTCCATAGGGATACATGTATGTCCCTTTTTCATTTGTAAATGGATGATGAGATCGAGCCCGCATATGTGCCACCTTTAGGAAGTGGCTTGCTAGAGTGGCACAGGGAGAAAAGTAGGGGCCATGTTTGTTATTTAAAAAAAAAAAGAACCTTTATGATTACTTCAACATTCAGTCCCTGAGACAGCAGACACACAACAGGATGGTCATAGACTATTGGGATAATACAAGAGATGTTTAAAGACTGCAGACATGATACAAGAGATGGTAAGATACTGTGAAAACATTTACAAGAGACGGTCCGAGACTGCGGACATGATACAAGAGACGGTCCGAGACTGCGGACATGATACAAGAGACGGTCCGAGACTGCGGACATGATACAAGAGACGGTCCGAGACTGCGGACATGATACAAGAGACGGCCTGAGTCTGCGGACATGATACAAGAGACGGTCCGAGACTGCGGACATGATACAAGAGACGGTCCGAGACTGCGGACATGATACAAGAGACGGTCCGAGACTGCGGACATGATACAAGAGACGGTCCGAGACTGCGGACATGATACGAGAGAGGGTCAGAGACTGCGGACATGATACGAGAGAGGGTCAGAGACTGCGGACATGACACGAGAGAGGGTCAAAGGCTGCGGACATGACACGAGAGAGGGTCAAAGGCTGCGGACATGACGCGAGAGAGGGTCAAAGGCTGCGGACATGACGCGAGAGAGGGTCAAAGGCTGCGGACATGACGCGAGAGAGGGTCAAAGGCTGCGGACATGACGCGAGAGAGGGTCAAAGGCTGCGGACATGACGCGAGAGAGGGTCAAAGGCTGCGGACATGACGCGAGAGAGGGTCAAAGGCTGCGGACATGACGCGAGAGAGGGTCAAAGGCTGCGGACATGACGCGAGAGAGGGTCAAAGGCTGCGGACATGACGCGAGAGAGGGTCAAAGGCTGCGGACATGACGCGAGAGAGGGTCAAAGGCTGCGGACATGACGCGAGAGAGGGTCAAAGGCTGCGGACATGACGCGAGAGAGGGTCAAAGGCTGCGGACATGACGCGAGAGAGGGTCAAAGGCTGCGGACATGACGCGAGAGAGGGTCAAAGGCTGCGGACATGACGCGAGAGAGGGTCAAAGGCTGCGGACATGACGCGAGAGAGGGTCAAAGGCTGCGGACATGACGCGAGAGAGGGTCAAAGGCTGCGGACATGACGCGAGAGAGGGTCAAAGGCTGCGGACATGACGCGAGAGAGGGTCAAAGGCTGCGGACATGACGCGAGAGAGGGTCAAAGGCTGCGGACATGACGCGAGAGAGGGTCAAAGGCTGCGGACATGACGCGAGAGAGGGTCAAAGGCTGCGGACATGACGCGAGAGAGGGTCAAAGGCTGCGGACATGACGCGAGAGAGGGTCAAAGGCTGCGGACATGACGCGAGAGAGGGTCAAAGGCTGCGGACATGACGCGAGAGAGGGTCAAAGGCTGCGGACATGACGCGAGAGAGGGTCAAAGGCTGCGGACATGACGCGAGAGAGGGTCAAAGGCTGCGGACATGACGCGAGAGAGGGTCAAAGACTGCGGACATGACGCGAGAGAGGGTCAAAGACTGCGGACATGACGCGAGAGAGGGTCAAAGACTGCGGACATGACGCGAGAGAGGGTCAAAGACTGCGGACATGCTATAAATCGGTGGTTCTCAACCTAAGTCCTCAAGTACCCCCAACAGGCCATTTTTTGGGAATTTCTCTTCGATAAAATAGCTGTCCAAAATACCAAGCCACTGACTCTGATTTACAGCACCTGTGCAAGATAAAGGAAAACGTGCAAACATGGCCTGTTGGGGGTACTTCAGGACTGCAGTAGAAGACTGTCAGAGATTGTGAACATGAAATAGAAGTTGTTGGAGACTGGAAACTTACTTCAATAGAGACCTAGACGGAAGAAACCTTACACAATGTTTTAAGATATTGTTGCTCCAACAGGGCGACAAGGAAACACCGATTAGTGCCTGCAGGGGCCCCAAGGGCCGCACAGGGAGTGCCAGAGGGCTGCAGATTAGGCATCAGGGCTCTATAGAATGGTAACGCTAAGAAAATCATAGTTATACCCTAATTCAAGACCTATGCTTTCTGTAATTTGAGCTCAAGCTGGGAAGAGCATAGAGCCAACATAATGGGTGGGGGGGTTATGGGTGTTGGTTCTAGAAAATCTTGCCTATGGAAGTAGGTGGACGCATGGTTAAAAAAAGGTTGTATTTTGTTTGGTTGTTTGTCTAAAGTTTTGCCTTTCATTCCTTCCCTTTGATGGGTATTATACAAATTATGATTGGACATATAAGGATGTAAGTAAAAAAAAATTGGGACTTTATAGGAGGTGCGGAGCATGTAGAGCCAGGGACCTCAATCCCGTAAACTTTAAGAAAACCCATTATAAAAGTTTATCTTTAGTTTTACAATTGTAACGACACCCCCCAATATGAAAGGAGTTAACGCCGTTTAGAATATTCCCTCTCTGAACACACAACCACTATCGACCCTCCACAGCCAGGCGACCACTTCCCATAGGATTAATCCTTCCAGAGATACGAGACAACACTCTGTATTTCAAGTTCCAAAACAGGGAATGACTTTATTTTCAAAACACATGGTAACACATTTCTCTTCAAAACCCTTCCCTCCCATCCTTGGGGGAACAGGGCGGGTTAAACTGTCCAATGACAATGGTGATACAGGTCAGGTGTGTTCAAACTTCTCCTTTGATAACCAGTCTTAGCAGGAGGGGTGATTCCCCCCCCCCCCTCACAGAAGACACTTAAACATCCCATAATAATAGGCAGCCAGATGGTCTACTGAGCTCCAATCCACATCATCACAATGAAAGGACCTGTAGAATAGGTGAGGTTCATTAGCATTACACAAGCAGATAGGTGACACATCAGCATCTCTCAATTAACCTGTTCAGTTCAGAAACAGTAAATAGTCCTTTACAGTTATCCTTGGGGATATGGTGGATAAATATTACAGACCCATTTTAGGTAGCCCAAGATATATTTTTTAATGTCCATTATTTCCTGGCTCACCCTGTGTCCAAAGTGACCCTCCTGTCACAACAATCTTATTTTTTAACATTTTAGACATCCACCTCATACTTTCTCCTGAAGAGTGGCAGTGGCCACGAAACGCGTCAAGACAATAGATGCCCCATTGCACATATATTGCTACCTTTTTACCAACTACCTCAAATACCAATTGTACTCTACCTACCAATTTGGGTTACAGCTACTATGGAGATCTACTCCAACCAACTGGGTCTTTTAACGTCTATACTGTGTACCAATTATGTTGCCATACTATGATATCTTGAGCTTATAGATGCTCATTTGCCTATATACTGCACTACCAACAGTAACCATTTCAATATACTAACCGAACTGTACCAATGTATCTAGGCCACACCTACCCACCATGGAGATACGCCCTACGAACTGGCTCTTTTGCATTGTTTTTACTATGGACTAATCATGTTACTATACTTTGCTACCAATATTGTTATATTTTATGTACTATTCAATTTTTAACCAATATACTAGGTATGCTGTGTTATCATTGTTGTTGCTATATCCTATATACAATTAAAGTAATGACTGCCAATTGTTGAATTGCAGTGCTTTCATGTAACGGTTTAAGTTCCAATGCAATAGGTTATTGCCACAGTTATTCCTTGTCGTGTATGTCCTGGGATGCATGCTTTATTAAAAGTCCCACCCATGTTTCTCTATTATACAAATAAATTTTCTTGTTCATCACAGGACACTTCATTATCATGACTACTTGGGTTATGCTGCCACCTTCAGGAGAGAGTAGCCTGAAACGGCAGGAGTGCCTGCCCAGGGACAACTCCTCCCAGCTCAGCTAAGCCTTAGTTTCCAGCGAATGTCCTTATCTGTGGGCAGATCCTATACCTATCTCTCTGAAGATCTCCTTTCAAGGGCTTCATCTGGATCAGTCGCCTACGGCCAGAAAAAGGCCGTACCCACACCCCACGTTCAAGCGAGGGGATGACCTGTGCTGCTGCCATGTGGAGTGATACATAGCAGTGCCTCTATGCACATGCGCCATATTGTCATTTTTTGGATATAGGAATGTGTGATTGCAGGCTCTTGGACCACTACAATGCAGATCAGCTCCTGTGGTTTAGCTTTTCCAAGCCACAGCTCCAGTAGCCTACAGCACATTGGTGCCAGTGCACAGCGAGTATTGGGACACTTGTCTATCAGAGGTGATTTGCCACTTAGGTGTTCTGGCTTTGGCCAACCTCCTCTTAGCTAGGTGGCTGCTCCCTTTTAGGGTTCTATAGGCCTACAAACCCTCAGCAAGCCATGTCCTTGTGCAGGCAAAGAGGTGGGGGAAGGACCCCCTAAGGGTCAGATTGGCTCTTAATTCTTGCTTTAACATTTCCTTTGTCTTAGGGGCACAGAGGGGTTTCTTTTTACCCAAGCAAGGACTTCTCTGTTGCCATTTCTGGTTTGCGGGATCAACTCTCAGGTTGGGAAGCAAGTGTGTGTGTGCTGTCGTTTCCCTCCCCCTTTGCAGGAGGATGAAGCATCAGAGAAACATCCTCAAGATGAGGAAGAGGAGGAAGTGGCCAAGAATTGGGAATCCTTTGTAGATGAGCTCTCCCAAGGGGAGCCACATGGTACAGGGCTGGTACAAACCACAGTGAGCTTTCTGATGGATGTGGTGCTCAGTATTTGAAGTTACCACTTTAAGAATCCTCCTCCCTGAAGGTCACTATATTTGGATCCCAATGGCCTCCAAAACACCCAAAATCTATTCCAGTGCACACTTGCAGCAAGATGCTGTATTTATGCCTTTTCGGCCTACCTGCTGAAGGTGTTCTCTCCTTTTGTATCCATTTGCTCAGCAGTACCCCATGGAGGAGGAATTCAACAAGAAATGGAGTTCTCTTGCTGTTGACCCAGCCATTTCCTTCTTAAATAAGACCTGTAATGTCCTGGTGTATGATTTCCTGGTTTTTAAATACACCACGATTAAGAGGTTCGCTCTTTAAGGTGTCCTCCCTGGTCGGAGCAGCTTTTTAGCCTACGGTGGCTGTGTGGGAGTTTGCCAAGCTCTCCATGTTTGAGCAAAGCGTGTGTTCCATTCCAGAGAATCGGATCAAGGGGACCTTGCCAATCTAGCAGTTTTTGGAAGTTTTTCCAAGAACATCAAGCTTCTCAATGAATGCTTTGGAAGACTCCATAAGGCCGCTTTCACCAGTGGGCACCATGTCTGTCCAGATAAGAAGGATCCTTTACCCTATGTTGACTTGTCTATTTGATATTCTTGTACTGCTGTCTCTCCAAAAATCTATAAAAATAAAAATAAAAAAAAGATCCTATGACTCAGTTTTGATCAGCCAAATGTTTCTGCAAGAAACAAATTGAGAGGCTGCCCTTTGAGGGGTGAATGCTTGTTTGGGGCATCCTTGCTCCTACCCCTAAAGAACACGGCAAAGGCGATAGGCCAGAAACCAGTGACGCCTTTGAAATCTAAGAAGAATTCCTTTCCTAAGAATTAAGCCTACGTCCCAGTTCTGTAAGAAGAACTGGCCCCCACGTCCTCTGGTTCTGGAGGCAAGCCCTCTATACAGTGAAGGGGAATCCCCACTAATGCGAGTGTGGTAAGGTCTGTTTTCGTGGTCGTCTGAACTCAGGAAGTCAGTCTGCAGGGTCTGAAGTGTGCTGTTCAGAGGTTACAATCTTGAATTTAGTGGCTTTCCCCCTCTACACTTGTATTTTTGGAGCCCAAAAAAAGAGAGGTTTTCCTTGTAGCTTTGGACGGACTGTTGCCCCAGGGGGGCATTGCACCTGTACCAGAAGGGGAGAATTCCCATGGCTTCTATTGTGACCTGTTTATGGTTCCTATGCAAAGCAGAGATGTCTGGCCTATTCTGAACCTCAGGGCAGCCTTTCTCAACCTTTTCAACACAGAGGAACCCTTGAAATAGTTCTCCGGTCTCGGGGAACCCCTGCTAAAAATTAGACATCTACAATTCATGATACCTTTTGTGTGATGGTCAGTGGGAAGGATGGTCCTTACACTTGTGGTCATTGGGAAGAATCACCTCCTTACAGATAGCTAAAAAGATCAATGGTGTCAGTAGGAAATTATCTGAGAGGCAGAAATTGCCCAATGCTGAAGGAACCCCTAGCAACCTCCTGGAGGAACCCTAGGGTTCCATGGAACCCTGGTTGAGAATCACCGCTCAGGGGTCTTAAGTTCCTGAAGGTATTGTTGACTTCGCCAACAGTTTCTGCATTTTGTTGAGGAATTATTTTACTGGGCGTCGCACAGATTTTTCCACCCAGTCCCCTTGGTCCTGTAGGGCTTTAATTTGGTAGATGGGGTTCTCCCGTATTGTGTTTTTTGGGTTTTGGGCATGTTGGCCTTGTTGCTTTGTTATCCTTCCTTCATGTTCAATGCTATGGGACGTTCCAAGTAGTTATGAATATGAAGTGTCTTGTGATGTACTCCAAAAAAAAACGGGTAAACCAAAAATTCATTTTTTTTCTTAAATTCATCTTTACACCCCTGCTCAGGTTTATCTGAATGAAAATGTAGTAACAATTCAACCTGAAGATGGTCAGATATACAAAGAGCACCCAGAAATCCCAATGGAAATGAAGAGTGATGGGAGTCTTATGACTGAACAAATTCTACAGCTCACTCTGCAAATCATCTACCTGCTGACTGGAGAGGTGAGCAGGATTCTGCTGATTGACCTCAACCTTTTCTCTTGTGATATTTATGTATAGCCACAATTTATTTATTTTTTTGGGAGTAGGGAGGGGATTGCACCCCTCCATGTTGATTTTTGCAGTTTTTTTTTCCCTTCAATTCCTGTCCCAGAGATACAAAAATAAGTTAGACAGTTGTCCCTAAAACAGGTGTCCCCAGTGGTGGAAGTTTTCCCCCTACCTCTTGTTCTGAGGACAACTCTAAGAGCCGGTTCACACAGGGGCGACACGACTTTGTGCGCGACTTTGCGAGGCGACCTTAGCGCGACCCACAGCGCGACTTGAAGTCACCTCCAGGACAGGGGACTTTGCCAGTGGCCAATCAAAGAGTAATCAGCTCTGTGGGAGGGAGGGGTTTGCCGAGAAAACGATTTTTTATTTCCTGTAAAGTTGCTTCAGTTAAGACAGGGGATCCGACTTGGAGGCGACTTCCATTGAAATCAATGGGTACAAGTCGCCTAGAAGTCGGATTGAAGTAGTACAGGAACCTTTTCTGAAGTCGGAGCGACTGCAGTAGTGTACATTAAGACGGCTCCATTCACTTCCATTGTTTTTCTCAACCGTGCGACTTGGGGCGACTTCAAGTCGGATCCCAAGTCGCCCCTGTGTGAACTGGCTCTAAAATTTTGTATTTTCTCATTCATTCTTGGGAGCAAAGGTCACCGTACTGGTGGAGTAAATTTCCCCAACAAAGACTAAAATAAAAACGAGGGTCTAACCGTCATCTATCCAATATTTAAAAAAAGAGAAGAAAATTCTGGGAGTGTCACAACATTATTCTTAGGCTCCATGTACACAGAAGCTGATAAACTGCAGTATATTGGCGTTTTGGCGTTTTTTTTAAAAAGCCCATTAACTGCACTCTATGTTAGCCTATGTGTTCATGTACACAAAACATTTTTTAGGTTTAATGAGCAGTGGAGTTAATAGGCTTTTTTCTGAACGCAAGAAATTCGTGTTCAAAGTGCCGTTTTTCGGCAGAAAAAAACGCCAAACGCTCAAAAACGCTGGTCGCGAGCGTTTTTTAGCGTTTTTTGAGCCATTGAAAAAAAAAAACGCTACACTGAAAAACGCTAATAAATGCTAGTAAAAAATCACTGATAAAAGCTAGCTTTTTCTGCTGCTTTAAAAACGACAGTTTTTGAGCTTCTGTGTACATGGAGCCTTATAGTGATGAGCTCAGGCCTGTTCGGACAAGGACCTGAACCCACGTGTGTGAGCCTGTTGGGAAGTTGTTACCTGTATAGGCCAATCCTTTGCAGCTGGGGCATTTGCCGCATTATTACACGTGGGTTCGGATCTTAGTATGAACACGTTCATACTAACAGCCAATGATTGATTGCCGGCGCCCGCTGATCAGCTCTCTCATTCAGGTAATAGAGCTCTGTGTTAACAACAGATCGCTTAGTAAAAGCAGCACATAACACACATAGTAAACATTATTAGGTGCACATTTAACTCCTTGATCACCCTTGGATGTTAACCCCTTCCCAGCCAGTGTCATTAGTACAGTGACAGTGTATAGTATTAACAATGATCACTGTATTAGTGTCTCTATTGATGTCAGTGTAATGTACCCTCCAGCCAGCATCAGCTAGTGTCAGATTGACCGCAACACTATCATGGTCCCAATCTAAGTTGCTGATCTCCGCCATTGCTTGTATAAAAAAAAAAAGAAAAGTAATTCCAGTATATATCACATAGTTTGTAAGCAATATAACTTTCAAAACATTTGCAAACCAATTAATATACACTTTTTGGGATTTCTTTTACCAAAGACATGTAACAGAATACGTTTTGGCCTAAATAAATTAATACATTTTGATTTTCGTTTTTAAATTTTATTGGATATGTTTTATAGCAAAAAGTTGAAATATTGTTTGTTTTAAAAAAACTAATTTGGTTTTATATAACAAAAAAACCCAATGGTCATCAAATACCACCAAAACAAAGCTTGATTTGTGTGTGAAAAAAAAAAAAAAGATATATATTTTGTTTGGGTACAGCATTGCATGACCGAGCAATTGCCAGTTAAAGTAGCGCAGTGCTAAGTAGCAAAAAATGGCCTGGTCACAAAGGTGGTAAAACTTTCCGGAGCTGAAGTGTAAGTTGATATTTTTGTATTGGTTAGTGACCTGAATCTATCGCTTAATACACAGGACTACATGGTAGTGAAGAAGATCTCTGGTGACATTGCGACATCCACCCGTCACCCCAATGAAAAGCCACATCCTCCTTCTCTGATACCTGAGAGAAATAGCAAGAAAGTACTAGAGGTCATCAACAAGATCATTGAGCTGCTGACTGGCGAGGTGAGCGATGTCGGGAACTATGGGATGTTATCCAGTACTGTTTAAAATTCAGAATTGGTGGGGGGGTGGCGGCAATGCTTTGGAAGAGTAAAGCTAACATGTCTTGGTTCTGTAGGTGGAAGATGTTTCAGAGAATGTCCACCATCATGATAAAGATCACTGTGATGGAGACCCAAGCTCGTTGGGTAAGATACGTTTTTCAGTTCCTTTCCAGTCAGTGTTGGGTCACTGTATATCTTCTACTCACAATGGTTGTTTTCAACGCAGCATATCACGTAATCCAGTGATGGCGAACCTTGGCACCCCAGATGTTTTGGAACTACATTTCCCATGATGCTCAAGTACACTGCAGAGTGCATGAGCATCATGGGAAATGTAGTTCCAAAACATCTGGGTGCCGAGGTTCGCCATCACTGACATAATCCATCCTAGGCAAAACCTGCTTGACCCTCTGGATATGAAAGAGGGTCTTCTCTTTAAGTGCATCATCCAGGATGCAGCTTGAGGCATTGACTATGTGCTCATAAATTAGGGAAGCTTCAGGTGCCATCTACATTTCCAGTGAACTAGAGTGCTGGGGAAGGAAGAAAGGTGCTGGCATGAAAAGAGTCTGCCTTGCTCAATGCATGCAGTCAAGAAAGAACAGCCCCCCCAGTCGCTGCACACCAACAAAGCCTGAATGTAATCTAAGTGAAAGTGGCTTCAGCCCAGCTCCGGCCATGCCCCCGATGCATTTTGCTCTGCCCCTAAGGCTTAGTCATGACCAAGCCCCGGGAGCAGGGCAAAACACATTGGAGGCATCACCTAGACGGAGGCAGGCTGAAGCTGCTTTCAATTGGGTACAGTGTTGCAATTGCCAGTTAAAGGGGTTGTAAACCTTCATGTTTTTTCACCTTAATGCATCCTATGCATTAAAGTGAAAAAACTCTTTGCAGTGTCCGGCCCCCCCAGCCCCCCCCCCCCCATTTTACTTACCCGACCCCCGAATTTCTGTGGGCGCGATCCCACCGTCGCTCTCTCTTCACGAGTTCTTGGCTCTTCATTGGATAGATTGATAGCAGCGCAGCCATTGGCTCCCGCTGCTGTCAATCAAATCCAATGACGCGGGGGGCGGCGCCGAGTCCTGTATTAGGCGGCTACGGACGCCAAATGCTGGACACGGGAGCGCGCGCGCAAGGTAACCCCCTTAAGAGAGCGCTTCCCAGAGGGGGTTATCTGATGAGGGAGGAGCCGAGAGAGCCGCTGTGTGACCCCAGAAGAGGATGTTCGGGGCCACTCTGCAAAACAAACTGCACAGTGGAGGTAAGTATGACGTTTGTTATTTTTTTTTTTAAATCTAACCTATAGTATCACTTTAAAGTAGCGTGGTGCTGAATAGCAAAAAAATGCTCTGGTCATGAAGGCCTTTTTGGAGGTCAAGTGGTTAAGACAAGTATTTTAGTTTTGCATGGCCTGAGTTTTTATGGTTTGAACTTTGTGCATGAATTCTTCACTACCCTAAACCATCATATTAAACTTCCACATGTTTTCTTAACAGATGCCGGAAGCTTGACACTGTTACCCATGTCAGAAGCCTCCAATGTTTTTGTAAGACAATATACAAAAATTGTTGATAAAGAAAGACCGTTGATTGAATGCAAGTCACAAAATAATACAACAGAAGAAGCCAGTAGCGGAAATTGTAGAGTTCTGACCCTAACAAATAAGCAGACAGACACTGTTGGCACTCAAAGTGGACATGATCTCGACTCACGTCAAGGTGGACAACCAGAAGCCACAAAGGGAACGCAGACTGAGTGGCCATCTACTTACATTTTGATGTACAACACAAATGCTTTAAATATTCAAACACCAGTGACTAAGATCAACACAGCTGTTAAGGTTTTTGACAAAAAGTTGACCAATTTTTTGGGACAAGGAACACATATGAATCCCTCACCAACCCCGAAATCTTTGACTGGTCGCTCTAGCAATCAGCAGATAGACAGTCGGGAGGAGTGGACTTGTGTTGAATGTGAGAAAACATTTGCTTGTAAATCACATCTTACAAAGCATCAACAAATGCACAAAGAAGTATCTTCAAAAACTTTTTCCAGTTTCACAAATCTTGATGGACATCAACCAGAACAACGAGACAATACATGTTGGGTTGACTGCAATGATTCTGATTCACAAGATCCAAGCTCTCAAAGAACGCACAATGACGAGAGAGTATGCCTGGCGTCAGATTCCATAAAAACTTTTGGTGGGACTTCCAATCTTGCTGAATGTGAAGTCGACATTCGGAACCATCAAGCTGGGAGCTACCATAATGGGAGCAACCATCAAGTGGACAACTTGGAAGGTTTTTTGAACTGCTCTGGCCTTGATGGACACCAAATAGTCAACCAAAAAGACAGTGGAAAAGATTTTTCGTACAAATTGGACCTTGTAAGGCACCGGAAAATTCACAACGGCGAAAAACTTTTTCTCTGTTCAGAATGTGGGAAGCGTTTTGGTCTAAAGTCGGCTCTCTTGAGGCACCAGATGATTCACACTGGAGAAAAGCCCTTTGCTTGTACCATATGCGGGAAACGTTTCAATCAACACTCTCATTACATCAGGCACCAATTAAGCCATAGTGGCAAAAAGCCATTTATTTGCGGGGACTGCAGCAAAAGCTTTATTCAAAAATCAGACCTTGTGAAGCATCAAAAAGGACATAAAGGACTAAAATTGTCTTGTCCGGTATGCAGGAAAGAATTCTGCTCAAAAATGTTCCTTGTCAAACATCAGAAAAGTCACAGAGAGTCCAACAGGGCAGTCTGTTCGGAATGTGGGAAAGGTTTTTCCCAGAAGTCTGCACTTGTGGTTCACCAGAGGATTCATACAGGGGAGAAACCATTTTCCTGTAAGGACTGTGGGAAATTATTCAATCGGAAGTCGCTTCTAGTGAGACATCAGAGGATTCACACGGGGGAGAAGCCTTTTTCGTGCCGAGAGTGCGGGAAAAGTTTCACTCGTACCACAAATCTCGTCATACATCAGAGGGCTCACTTGGGGGAGAAGCCTTACTCTTGTCCCAAGTGTGCCAAATCTTTCAACAATAATGCCACTCTTCTTAAACATCAGAAAACCCATGGAGAGGGTATGGAAGTTTTGTAAATTAAATTGCAACTCCACCCAATATGTTCTGATCCTGTGCTAGTGGTGTATGCAAGGTTTGATCAACCTCCCAGGTCTTCTCCTGTTTCTTACCCCAGCAGGGCTCTCTCTCTCTTATTGCTTAACCACTTCAGCCCCAGAAGAATTTACTCCCTTCCTGACCAGATCACTTTTTGCGATTCGGCACTGTGTCGCTTTAACTGACAATTGCGTGGTCGTGCGACGTGGTACCCAGACAAAATTTACATCCTTTTTTTCCCCCACAAATAGAGCTTTCTTTTGGTGGTATTTGATTACCTCTGCATTTATTTATTTATTTTTTTGCGCTATAAACAAAAAAACAGTGACAATTTTGAAAAAAAAAGCAATATTTTTTACTTTTTGCTATAATAAATATCCCCCAAAAATTATATACCGTGTATATACTCGAGTATAAGCCGACCCGAATATAAGGCGAGGCACCTACTTTTACCACAAAAAAACTGGGAAAATGTATTGACTCGAGTATAAGCCTAGGGTGAGAATGCAGCAGCTACTGTAAGTGGAAAAGAGGGTCAACAATGCACATCTGCAGCTTCACTGTGCCCATTTGCAGCTTCTCTGTGCCCATCTGCATGCCTCGGCCTCACTGTGTCCATCTGCATGCCTCAGCCTCACTGTGCCCATCTGCACAAAGTATAATGCCACATCATATAAAAATTCCATATTGGATAATAAATGGCCTTCAGCTTTCACTTGTACTTCTTTGGAATCCATAGATATACATTAAAAGAGAGAGAGGTTATATGATTATTTTAACTGTATCCTTGCATTTTTACTACAGTAAAACTTTACTTTACTACAGTTACTGATTGGTGCTCGGGGACTCCATGCTCAATCAATTTTAACACCTGACTTACCCATAATTGGCATGTCTACGAATGAAACTGAAAATGTCCAGGAAAATATCACTGTGCCATCTCCCTGCCTCCTGTACCTGATCCCTGCGCTGTGCCCATTCTGCAGCCTCATTATCCCCCCGGCCGGCGCTGTGATTTATACAGTGTAGTCGGCGTCCATGCAGTGTAAAAAAGTTGTGATAGGCGGAACACTCAGGCGGAAAATATCACTGCCATCTTCCTGCCTCGTGTACCTGATCCCGGCGCTGTGCCCATTCTGCAGCCTTATTATCTCCCGGCCGGCGCTATGATTCATTCAGTGTAGTCGGCGTCCATGCAGTGTAAAAAAGCCGCGCCGCCTCGTTCTGTTCCGTGATAGGCGTAACACTCAGTTTCCCAGCAGTGAGTCAGTGTTACGCCTATCACGGAACAGAACGAGGAGGCGCGGCTTTTTTACACTGCATGGACGCCGACTACACTGAATGAATCATAGCGCCGGCCGGGAGATAAGGCTGCAGAATGGGCACAGCGCCGGGATCAGGTACACGAGGCAGGGAGATGGCACAGTGATACTTTCCGCCTGAGTGTTCCGCCTATCACAGCTTTTTTACACTGCATGGATGCCGACTACACTGTATAAATCACAACGGGCTGACCAGTGACTCGAGTATAAGCCGAGGGGGGCATTTTCAGCCTAAAAAAAAGGGCTGAAAAACTCGAGTGTATACGGTATATAAAAAAAACAAATTTCTTTCTTAGTTTAGGCCGCTACGTATTCTTAGTAAAAAAAACGCAATAAGCGTATATTGATTGGTTTGCGCAAAAGTTATAGCGTCTACAAAATAGGGGATAGTTTTATGGCATTTTTATTATTATTATTATTTTTTTTTATTACTAATGGCGGTGATCTGCAATTTTTATCGTGACTGCGACATTATGGTGGACACATCGGACACTTTTGACACTATTTTGGGACCATTGTCATTTATACAGCGATCAGTGCTATAAAAATGCACCAATTACTGTGTAAATGACACTGGCAGGGAAGGGGTCAAACACTAGGGGGCGATGAAGGGGTTCAGTGTGTCCTAGGGAGTGATTCTAACTGTGGGGGGGGGGCTGGGCTACAAGTGACACGACAGTGATCACTGCTCCCGATGACAGGGAGCAGTAGATCACTGTCCTGTCACCAGGCAGAACAGGGAAATGCCTTGTTTACATAGGCATCTCCCCTGTTCTGCAACTCAGTGACACGATCGTGGGACACTGGCGGACATTGAGTCCGCGGGCACGGTCACGGAGCTTGCCGGGCGGGAAATTCAAAGCAACGTACAGGTACGTTGCTTTGCCTAGCTGAGCCATTCTACTGGCGTATATCGGCGTTAGATGGTCGGCAAGTGGTTAAAGTGGCTGTAAAGGGTATTTTTTTTAAATAAATAATAAACATGGTATACTTACCTGCTCTGTGCAATGGTATTACATAGAACAGCCCGGAACCTCCTGTTCTGCGGTCCCCTGCTGGCAGTCTTCTCTCCTCTGTGTGCCACCATAGGAAGCTGCTTACTATGGTGACACCCCTGCAGGGTCACTACTGAGCCGGTTGTGTGCATCCATTGATGTTGGGATATCTCTCTAGTCCGTGTATAGACTGCAACAAACACATCATGATTAGTAAAGTGGGGAAGGGTTAGAATCATAATTACTGTCTGTGTTCCTGTCCTGCTGACAACCTTGCCTCCTATTTTGTGTCATGCTGTCATAAGGACAGGAAATGAGATTAAAAAGTCTATCCAAAATAAGTTGCTGTTGGGCTTTAAAGCGTTTGTTACCCCAACATTTCATATTCCTGATATGTGCCTGCTGTACCATGTACTTGTATGAGAAAGTATCCTGTTCTTTGTATTGCTTCCTTTGTGTGAAATCCTTGGTGTTCCTGCCAGTCCCCTTGCTTTCCTATTAAAAACTGACCACACTAAGCAGAGCACACTGTGGTCAGTTCTCTAGCTAAGCTGGGAACTCAGTGTACTCTCCTTAAATGATCAGACTTGATCCCAGCTATTTACTGTAAAGTTCAGTGTGCTGCTGCTTCTCTTCCCCCAGCTTTTATGCAGCTGAGAACAGAGGGAATGTGATCATTATAAATACTGTATTTATTGGCGTATAACACGCACTTTTTCACAATGAAAATCAGGTGCAAATAGTGTGTGCGTGTTATACTGCAATTTGTGCTGCCTCGAAGGGAACAGGGAGGGGACGGGACGAGCGCCGTCAGATTACATACAGCGAGAATCTACTGTTTACTCAGTGGCCTCTGTAATGGGAAGTCCCGTTTCCTGGGCCGGCATGGGACCAGTGTTCTGTCCATCATAGAAGCCGTTCCAGGAGGCGAAACTTTGTATTAAAGAGGCCGCCGAGTAAACAGGAGATTCTTGCTGTATGTAATCTGACGACGCTCATCCCCTACCTGTCCCCTCCGAGGCATCAGTAATCTGAGTTGAGGCTGCAGAATGGGTATTGGTCAGGTTGCATTCATGGCACTGGTGAGGCTGCATATGGGCATTGATCAGGCTGCAGATGGGCAATGGTGAGGCTGCATTGATGGGCACTGACCCTTATTTTGCTTTGCTTCAAAGTTCTCTATTTAAAATTATTATTTTTTTCCTGAAACTTCCCTCCTAAAATGAAGGTGCGTGTTTATATGCCGATAAATACTGTAATTTGTTTCCAGATTTTATAAATGTTTTTTTTTTTTTATATCTAAAATAGAAATGAAAGGCAAAACATTTTTGTATAAACTGAATGGGTTGTTTTACAAGGTGATCGCTTTACAATCACTTATATAAAAATAAAACGCTTTCAATCTGATTATCTTGCAAATACTTTAATATTCAATAAAAAAAAGTGAAACTCCAGACTGAACATCCCTCTTCCCTGTTTGTGAACTCCCCCCCCCTTTTTTTTTTTTATGTTTATACATGCTTTTTTCCTTTGGTCTTCGGGTCATTTGCGTGTCCGCATGGGTCCTTTCACCCCCCCCCCCCCTTCTTCTTCTGGGTGCTGAATATTGCCATAATTATTCTCTGCATTATTCTCCTGTGAGCCCAGGGTGACCTGATGACACCCCTAAAGGGTGGGCCCCTGATGCCCTGTGCTGACAGGAAGTGGGTTGAATAATCCTGGATAACGATCTGCATCAGGACCAGCGTTGGATCACAGAATAGTAAGTCTGCGTGAGATGGCGCCGGAGAAGCGGTAAGTATTGTAGCCAGAACTGTTTTTTTTTTTTTTATTATTCCATTTAAGAAAATTCCATTTATTTTAATTGAATTTTGTTCATCATAATAATAATAAAATAAAAAAAGAATAAAAGGTGTCTATCTTTTTATTTGTACAATAAAATAATTCATATATTGTAATTTTTTCCACATTTCCATAATAAAATTCACTTTTTAAAATATAATAAAATACAAATATATTCTTCTACATGTTCACAAAATTATTTTTTAATTTTTTTAACTGTGCTGTGTAACGACTAATAATCCTTCATACTCCTATTCCCTGTACACCAAAGTGTCATGATTAGTGCCTGGACTAACTGGTGAAAGAGAAGAGGTGGAGAGCTAAAGTGAGTGACAAAGTCTGTTATTGGGAATCTCGTTATTATGACATCACCTGTTTGGTAATCATGGTTCACACGCCAAGGGAGGACGGGTGGTGCGTAGGTAGCAAGCAGTGCTTCTGCGGGAAGCAGGAAGGAGGCCACCAAGGGAGATGATTGCAGTATTATAAAATGCGTTCTGATTTTGACTATCAACCAAATAAAATTAAAGTGGATGTAAACCCTCACTTATACCCAGTGAAGTGAACAGCCTCAGATGATACACAGAGAATAAACAAATTTCCCTACATAAATTTTACATGTATATCTGCAGTCTTCATCTTTTATATATGGTTTAGAAAGTGCACATCCTGTTAAAATTTTCTCTTCCTGTTCCAACAGGGGGGAGGGGAGTCTTGCCATACACTGTGAGATAGCTGATTGGAGGAAAGGCACTAACCCCCCTCTCCTCATAGGCAGAGACTTGCATAGCTGTGCTGTGAATTGACCAGCTGTCTGCTAATCTATTTATAACACCCGCCCTGACACAAATTTCAGGCTGGTTTTTCAAAGGTGTCAGAGAACTTGTCAGAAGTTATCATGCTGATAACAGAAGAACGGAGCAGGAGAAAGCCACAGGACTTAAGGTTCTGGATAGAGATAAGAAAACACTGCAGACCTATGTACCCAGCTCAAATTTCATGAATCGGGTTTATATCCACTTTAAGATACAGTAGCTTGAATGCCACAATCTGTTATCCCAGCTGACTGGCCACAATGTTTGCAGGTGCTGGTTGGGTTGAATACTGGCTCGTCAGATCCATCAAAGACTACAACAAAATGGGTCTGCACAGTGCTTCGGCATACAGTGAGCTCCTGTTTAAAAAAAATGTTGATTTTGAACATACTAGGTATAATAACTGTTTTTCCTTTCTTCGGCAGAGTAGATGTGTTGTGTTGAGGCCTAGACATTTACTGGGGAGTATGTTTTCCACGTGGTGGGCGAGCACCTGTACTCTTTATCCCACTCAAGCCCATCTTAGGCTGGTCCCCTTAGGCTCTCTGATGCACCAATACAAGGAAGGCCCCAGACCTTGCCCAACCAGCACTACCAGTAGTCCATTCAAAACCTTCCTCAGGTCTTATGGCAATGGACCCCAATAGCAGCCTCGCCCAGTGCAAGTTTTTTTTTCCAGAAGACATTGCAATCTTGAGGTAAGGAGAAGGAAGAGTCCACACACGACAGCAGGTTTTTAACACCTTACAGAAACACAATTGATTTACATTCCATTATCTCAACAGTGACAGCTCATCCCTTCATTGCAGAGAACAGCAGAGGTGATAGCCTAGTCCCAGGGTCTACAAACTTTCTAAACAAAGGGCCAGTTTATTGTCCTTTAGGGCGACTGGGCTATGGTCAGCAGGAGTGGAAATTTATCCTGGCTTTGGTGGGTGTAAATATCACCACATTTGGTATTAGGGGAGGAATAGTGCCCCATTGTTGGTATCCTTGGGGGGGGGGAATAGTACCCCTTCGTTGTTATCATTGGGAGGAATAGTGCCCCATTGTTGGGATCCTTGGGGAATAGTACCCCTTTGTTGTTATCGTTGGAAGGAATAGTGCCCCGTTGGTGGTATCATTGGGAGGAATAGTGCCTCACTGTTGGTATCATTGGGAGGAATAGTACCCCATCATTGGAAGGAAAAGTGCCCCATTGGTGGTATCATTGGGAAGAATAGTGCCTCACTGTTGGTATCATTGGGAGGAATAGTACCCCATCATTGGGTGGAATAGTACCCCATCATTGGGAGGAATAGTGCCCCATTGGTGGTATCATTGGGAGGAATATTGCCTCACTGTTGGGGTACTATTCCTCCCAATGATACCACCAATGGGGCACTATTCCTCCCAATGATGGGGTACTATTCCTCCCAATGATGGGGTACTATTCCTCCCAATGATACTATCATTGGGAGGAGTAGTACCCCATTGATGCTATTATTGAGAGGAATAGTACCTCATCATTGGGAGGAATATTGCCCCATTGGTGGTATTCTTGGGGGGAATGGTACCTCTTTGTTGGTATCATTGGGAGAATTAGTGCCTCACTGTTGGTATCATTGGGAGGAATAATGCTCCATTGTTGGTATTATTGGGAGGAATAGTACCCCATCATTGGAAGGAATAGTGCCCAATTGTTGGTGTCAGTGGGAGAAATTGTACCCCATCTTTAATGTTAGTTGGCAGACTAGTGTCTTGTATTAGTGGGAGGAATAGTGCCCCAAGGGCCAGATAAAGGCAAGCAAAGGGCCACATAAGGCCCTTGGCCCACAGTTTGGCAAATCTCTAAAGGTATGGGCTGCTCATTGACTAGGCCAGTGGTCTCCAGAGTCCAACATCCTATTACACCTGCACCTCTCCTTCACTGCTTCCCATCCACCCAAAGGGGAAGCTCCCAGAAGCTAGAGCCTCAAAAAGCAGATCTTTGCATGCCTTGGAACTTGCACTGCTTCCCACAACCAACTCCCCAGGCAGTTTCCCACCAGCCTATTTATACAGAGTCCTCTTTCCTAAGATGCCCCACACTGGCAGGGGCAGGGCTGGCATTTTCTTACTATGAGTGGTGCACACCAATAACTCCTTTGGGGACCTCTAGCAGCTTCTTCCACTTTCTACCCTTCAATATAGAATTCCCAACTCTAACTAAAGTAAGATCTAGTGGCTAATTTTGGGAACTACCCTGGGCACTCCTGTGCTCCCAACTTTCATATGTACCTGCCTGCCGCTCATTCCCCTGCTGTATTGATCACCTGAAGTATCACAGATTTCCAGTATTGCTGTATTATTGAAAACTCACTCAGACGACCTGCACTGCACTGTGAATGTGGGAGGAGGCCGCACTGTCCCCCATAACTGGAAGTGTTGGGCATTGCTCCAGACTGCAGAAATTTGGATTAGCAGTATGATTGGAAGGCGGGTGCATAGACCTTATACCCAACACAGTAACTTGAGAATTAAATTCTCTCACCTCCTTACTTTCCTATTCCTAATGACTTCTTATTGGCCAGTGTTTTCTTTGTGCAATATCCTAGCAATAGAGAATAATTGGTGACCTTGCTGCATAGGCTTGGAACAGCTGTTATTGTTCATGGTCAGACTCTGCATTTATACAAGGAGCTATATGATGAGAATAAGATGCTATGGTCTACATGGGAGACCTGTGCATCTAATTACAGTTTTCATCTAGAGCAGTGGTCTCCAAACTGAGGCCTATGGGCCAGATGTGGCTCTTTTCTTGCTCTTATTCGGCCCACGAGGCACTATTCCCCCTACTGACAGCAACGATGAGGCACCATGCCTTCCGCTGACACAGATGATGGGGCACTATTCCTCCCACTGACGATGGGGCACAATTCCTTCCACTGACACAGATGATGGGACACTTTTCCTCCCGCTGACACCAATAATGGGGCACTATTCCTTCCATTGACACCAATGACAGTGGAAAAAATTGTGCCCCATCTTTGGTGTCAGTAGGAGGAATAGTACCCTGACACCAATGATGGGGCACTTTTCATCCCGCTGACACCAATGATGGGGCACTATTCCTTCCACTGACACAGATGATGGGACACTTTTCCTCCCGCTGACACCAATGATGGGGCACTATTCCTTCCATTGACACCAATGACAGTGGAAAAAAATTGTGCCCCATCTTTGGTGTCAGTAGGAGGAATAGTACCCTGACATCAATGATGGTACACTATTCCTCCCACTGACACCAATGAAGTGGAACTATTTCTCATCCTACCACAGGCGGTAATTTTTATTTTATTTTATTTCCCAATGACCAACAATCTTTTGGAACTGTTTACTCCCATTGAAGCCAGGACATTTTTTACTCCCACTGGTTACAATCCGCCACCAAGTAACCCCCCCAAATTCTGAGGCACACTAAACTAGCCCTTTGTTTAAAAAAAAGTGTGCAGTGAGAGAATGGCATCTCATACGGGGTTCCTCTTGCTGCTGTACTCCATATTGACAAAAGTGTTTGATGGGAGGATTTATCTTTCTTTTTTCTTCTTTTTTTTTTTCTGTGTTGCCTTAAATATGCTTCTGCCATTGCTGGCCTGTTTATAGAACAATCACTTTGTTTTTTTAACCACTTCACCCCCCGGACCATTTCGCTGGCCAAAGACCAGGCCACTTTTTGCGATTTGGTACTGCGTCGCTTTAACTGACAATTGCGCGGTCGTGCGACGTGGCTTCTAAACAAAATTGACGTCCTTTTTTTCCCCACAAATAGAGCTTTCTTTTGGTGGTATTTGATCACCTCTGCGGTTTTTATTTTTTGCGCAAAAAAAAAATAGAGCATCAATTTTGAAAAAAATTCAATATTTTTTACTTTTTGCTATAATAAATATCCCCAAAAAATATATAAAAAAATATTTTTTTCCTCAGTTTAGGCCGATACGTATTCTTCTACATATTTTTGGTAAAAAAAAAAAATCGCAATAAGCGTATATTGATTGGTTTGCGCAAAAGTTATAGCGTCTACAACAGTGTTTCTCAACTCCAGTCCTCAAGGCACCCCAACAGGTCACGTTTTCAGGATTTCCATTATTCTGCACAGGTGATTCGATCAGTTTCTCTGCCTTAGTAATTACCACAGCTGTTTCATCTGAGGGAAATTCTGAAAACATGACCTGTTGGGGCGCCTTGAGGACTGGAGTTGAGAAACACTGGTCTACAAAATAGGGGATAGAATTATGCCATTTTTATCATTAATTATTATTTCTAGTAATGGCGGCGATCTGCGATTTTTATCGTGACTGTGACATTATGGCGGTCACATCGGACACTTTTGACATTTTTGGGACCATTGTCATTTTTACAGCGATCAGTGCTATAAAAATGCACTGATTACTGTGAAAATGACACTGGCAGTGAAGGGGTTAACCACTAGGTGGCACTGAAGGGGTTAAGTGTGCCCTAGGGAGTACTTCTAACTGTAGGGGGATGGGCTGTGTGTGACACGGCCGTGATCACCGCTTCCGATTACAGGAAGATGTGATCAGTGTTCTGTCACTAGGAAGACTGGGGAAATGCTTGTTTACATCAGCATTTCCCCCTTCTACCTCACTGTGACATGATCGCGGGTATGCCCGCGGACATCGAGTCCGTGGGACTCGCGGTCGGAGTCACGGAGCTTGCGGCGGGCGTGCGCGTTCACAATGCCGCTTCTTAAAGGGCAACGTATATATATACACGTTGACCTGCCCAGCCGTGCCATTCTGCCAATGTATATCAGCGCGGGCCGGTCGGCAAGTGGTTAACATGATGTTCACCAAATGTTTATATAAATATGAAAATAAGGAATATAACATGATTTTACAGTGTGCTAGATCTAACCGTACTAGAGGTATTTTACACGGATCCTGCGTGGAGTCGAATGTCCATTTCACTTTTTCCTCCATCTATATTATCTGTCTATCTTATATTATCTATAAATACTATGTATGTGTGTATATGTATATATATATATATATATATATATATATATATGTATTGTGAGGGGGTTAACTCAGCAGCGGGTGTGTGTGACCCGCTGGATGGGTTCGCCACACAAAAACAGGCACAGCAGACAGTGGTAGGAGAAAACAAAAGGGTGCGGTTTTATTTGAACTATATACAGACAAAAAAAAAATACAGCAAAAAACAAAAGAAACAGGAAAATAAATCCTGGTCAACTTGACCGCTCACTACACACGTTGGTGTCCCTAATTAACAACTGGGTACAGCCTTGTGCTGTCCCAGTCCCTAGCTCCCTGCTTTTAGAAGTTCTTAGCAATAACCACACAAGCTTTGGCTCACCGCACAGAGATCACACTCCCCAGACTATCCACACGGATCTGGTTCCAGGTTGGAGCATCTCCCTTAGCATGCTGGGAGTTCTTGTAGAGGCCCTAATGAGCCCACTTACTTCAGCTGGGCTCATTAACTCTTCCCCTGCAAGACTCCCAGCACTCCCCCTAGTGGTATAAATCGGCATAAAGCCTGAATCTAGGACATATATACCTTCCATCCTGGATGCAACCTGGTGATTTTACCTGCCTGCTGTCACATACCCCCCCCCCCTCTTGTTTTAACCTTGGGGTTGGAACACAAGCAATCAGGCATGCATGTACTCGAGACAAAGCATTAGAGGTGCGCATCTTCACTGGCCTCACGATTCGATTTGATTATGATTATCAGGTCAACGATTCGATTCCGCGATGCATTACGATTACAGCGCAAGTGCGCATGGTTTTCACCAAAAAAATTTAAGCAGTCAGGAGGACTCCATTTTTTTCATTATATCTGTTCTTTTAAAAAAAAGACAACACTCCCTGCATGTAGCAAAGTCTAAACAAAGCAGACAACAACTTGTACATAGTACAGGAGATGATCAGAGACTGCGGAAATGCTACAGATGATCAGTGACTGCGGACATGCTAAAGGAGAGGGTCAGTGACTGTGGATATGCTACAGGAGATGGTCAGTGACTGCGGACATGCTACAGGAGATGGTCAGAGAGACTGCGGACATGCTACAGGAGATGGTCGGTGACTGCGGACATGCTACAGGAGATGGTCGGTGACTGCGGACATGCTACAGGAGATGGTCGGTGACTGCGGACATGCTACAGGAGATGGTCGGTGACTGCGGACATGCTACAGGAGATGGTCGGTGACTGCGGACATGCTACAGGAGATGGTCGGTGACTGCGGACATGCTACAGGAGATGGTCGGTGACTGCGGACATGCTACAGGAGATGGTCGGTGACTGCGGACATGCTACAGGAGATGGTCGGTAACTGCGGACATGCTACAGGAGATGGTCGGTGACTGCGGACATGCTACATGAGATCAGCAGGTAAGTAAGATATCTGTTTTACTTTAAGGAAAAAAACATACCTGTTGTGCCGAGAATGGTTCCCCCCGCCAGGTTCTGTTCCCCTCTGTCTCTCGGCTCCTATCGGAACTCCGCCCCCCCAGCCCTGTACATTGCCGCTCCCTCCTACTGTTCCTCACGAATGCAAATTCTCCTAATACCGCCCCGCCTCTCCAGCCCTCTGCTCATTAGCATTCGTGAAAAAACAGTAGGCGTGAGCGGCGCTGGAGAGGCGGGGCGGTATTAGAAGAATTTGCATTCGTGAGTAGGAGGGAGCGGCAGGGCTGGGGGGGGCGGAGTTCCGATAGTAGCCGAGAGACAGAGGGAACAGAATCCGGCGGGGGAACAGTGTGTGTGTACATGTACACGCCGCGCTCATGTGACTGCCCTCTCTCCTCTCTGCTTTCACGTCTCTGAGGCAAGGAGAGACGTGAGACGTGAAAGCAGAGAGGAGAGAGGCGGGCCGGGCAGTCACATGAGCGCGTCATAGCAACAAAAAAAACAACAAATAAGGTAACGGCTCTCCCGGGAGGAGGGGCGGGGCTAAGACATGGGGGTAATCGATTATTAGGCTTGCATGCATCGGTGCCGCATCGGGGACGCCCGAATCGCGATGCACCGATGCAGCGATTAAATTCCGCACCCCTACAAAGCATCCACATTCCCCAATTGAACGCCAGGGCGATGCTTTACAGTAAAGTTGAATTCCTGTAGGGCCAGAACCACCTATTTACTCTTCTATTTGTCTCTTTGTTTTGAGCCATCCACTTTAAAGGAGCGTGATCAGTAATCATGTCAAAGTGCCTACTTAGCAGATAGTACCGAAGGGACTCTAGAGCCCATTTCACCGCTAAACACTCCATCTCAATCGTGGCGTAATTTACCTCATGGGACTTCAATTTCCTGCTGAGGTAAATGACTGGGTGTTCTTCCCCGTTCCAGACCTGGGACAATACTGCTCCTAACCCAACGTCGGATGCATCACTTTGTACGACAAAGTCCCTAGAGAAGTCTGGTGAGTACAACACTGGCTGGCTACATAAGGCTTTTTTTAGGAATTGAAATGCTGCCTCAGCCTCTGGGGTCCATTTAACCAGGTTGGTTAGGGGCACATAACAACATGGCCTGGGGAATGCCCAGGGAAAAACCAAGCCTACTTACCGACCAGCTCGCTGACAACCAATTAACCTGTCTAACAGTATGCGTTAAAAACAGGGGTTTGTCCGCACGCATTTGCAAACGCATGCGTGAGCCACAGAGCCACGCCAAGGCCCCCTGGAGTCTGTGGTCCTACACTAACATTGAGTGTCCCCACAATGGAGGCACATGCATTCTGATGGTTAGATGAGGGCAGGTGGACTGAAGGGGAGCCACCCCTCCTTAAAGGTACAGGAGCACACCAAACACCCAGCGTAGCACAATGGCAGCAAAGGTGTTGGTGCACTGCTGGACCAATACAAGCACCATAGGTGAAAACAAAAACATGTCCACCGCCCCCATCTATAGCTGGCTATCACGGTAAGTAGCATTGGAAGGCTAAAGCAGATAACAACATGGCCTGGGGAATGCCCAGGGAAAAACCAAGCCTACTTACCGACCAGCTCGCTGACAACCAATTAACCTGTCTAACAGTATGCGTTAAAAACAGGGGTTTGTCCGCACGCATTTGCAAACGCATGCGTGAGCCACAGAGCCACGCCAAGGCCCCCTGGAGTCTGTGGTCCTACACTAACATTGAGTGTCCCCACAATGGAGGCACATGCATTCTGATGGTTAGATGAGGGCAGGTGGACTGAAGGGGAGCCACCCCTCCTTAAAGGTACAGGAGCACACCAAACACCCAGCGTAGCACAATGGCAGCAAAGGTGTTGGTGCACTGCTGGACCAATACAAGCACCATAGGTGAAAACAAAAACATGTCCACCGCCCCCATCTATAGCTGGCTTTCACGGTAAGTAGCATTGGAAGGCTAAAGCAGATAACAACATGGCCTGGGGAATGCCCAGGGAAAAACCAAGCCTACTTACCGACCAGCTCGCTGACAACCAATTAACCTGTCTAACAGTATGCGTTAAAAACAGGGGTTTGTCCGCACGCATTTGCAAACGCATGCGTGAGCCACGCCAAGGCCCCCTGGAGTCTGTGGTCCTACACTAACATTGAGTGTCCCCACAATGGAGGCACATGCATTCTGATGGTTAGATGAGGGCAGGTGGACTGAAGGGGAGCCACCCCTCCTTAAAGGTACAGGAGCACACCAAACACCCAGCGTAGCACAATGGCAGCAAAGGTGTTGGTGCACTGCTGGACCAATACAAGCACCATAGGTGAAAACAAAAACATGTCCACCGCCCCATCTATAGCTGGCTATCACGGTAAGTAGCATTGGAAGGCTAAAGCAGATAACAACATGGCCTGGGGAATGCCCAGGGAAAAACCAAGCCTACTTACCGACCAGCTCGCTGACAACCAATTAACCTGTCTAACAGTATGCGTTAAAAACAGGGGTTTGTCCGCACGCATTTGCAAACGCATGCGTGAGCCACAGAGCCACGCCAAGGCCCCCTGGAGTCTGTGGTCCTACACTAACATTGAGTGTCCCCACAATGGAGGCACATGCATTCTGATGGTTAGATGAGGGCAGGTGGACTGAAGGGGAGCCACCCCTCCTTAAAGGTACAGGAGCACACCAAACACCCAGCGTAGCACAATGGCAGCAAAGGTGTTGGTGCACTGCTGGACCAATACAAGCACCATAGGTGAAAACAAAAACATGTCCACCGCCCCCATCTATAGCTGGCTATCACGGTAAGTAGCATTGGAAGGCTAAAGCAGATAACAACATGGCCTGGGGAATGCCCAGGGAAAAACCAAGCCTACTTACCGACCAGCTCGCTGACAACCAATTAACCTGTCTAACAGTATGCGTTAAAAACAGGGGTTTGTCCGCACGCATTTGCAAACGCATGCGTGAGCCACAGAGCCACGCCAAGGCCCCCTGGAGTCTGTGGTCCTACACTAACATTGAGTGTCCCCACAATGGAGGCACATGCATTCTGATGGTTAGATGAGGGCAGGTGGACTGAAGGGGAGCCACCCCTCCTTAAAGGTACAGGAGCACACCAAACACCCAGCGTAGCACAATGGCAGCAAAGGTGTTGGTGCACGGCTGGACCAATACAAGCACCATAGGTGAAAACAAAAACATGTCCACCGCCCCCAGCTATAGCTGGCTATCACGGTAAGTAGCATTGGAAGGCTAAAGCAGATAACAACATGGCCTGGGGAATGCCCAGGGAAAAACCAAGCCTACTTACCGACCAGCTCGCTGACAACCAATTAACCTGTCTAACAGTATGCGTTAAAAACAGGGGTTTGTCCGCACGCATTTGCAAACGCATGCGTGAGCCACAGAGCCACGCCAAGGCCCCCTGGAGTCTGTGGTCCTACACTAACATTGAGTGTCCCCACAATGGAGGCACATGCATTCTGATGGTTAGATGAGGGCAGGTGGACTGAAGGGGAGCCACCCCTCCTTAAAGGTACAGGAGCACACCAAACACCCAGCGTAGCACAATGGCAGCAAAGGTGTTGGTGCACTGCTGGACCAATACAAGCACCATAGGTGAAAACAAAAACATGACTGGGTGTTCTTCCCCGTTCCAGACCTGGGACAATACTGCTCCTAACCCAACGTCGGATGCATCACTTTGTACGACAAAGTCCCTAGAGAAGTCTGGTGAGTACAACACTGGCTGGCTACATAAGGCTTTTTTTAAGAATTGAAATGCTGCCTCAGCCTCTGGGGTCCATTTAACCATTACAGACTCTTTCCCTTTTGTCAGGTTGGTTAGGGGCACAGCCTGAGAAGCAAAGTGGGGAATGAATCGCCGATAATAACCAGCGATTCCCAGAAAGGCTCGTACCTGCTTCTTGCTGTTGGGACATGGCCAATCACTTTGGGATTCCTCTATCACCCCTAACTTAAGCATTTTCTGTACTTCCTCACGTATTGCCTTCCGTCGGGCCTCTGGGATCCGATAGGGTTTTAGCTTCACCCTTTCACCGGGCGGGGTAATAATATCATGCTCTACCCCATACGTTTGTCCCGGCAGCTCAGAGAAAACCTCCTTGTTGCGAATCACAAACTCCTTAACCTCCTTGTTGGGGGTTTGACAAGGTGACTGCTATTCCAAACTCAGGAATCACGCAATCAGACTGAGCTGGTGACAACGTTTCTGCGACTAGGGATTCCCTATCCCTCCAGGCTTTCAACAGATTAATGTGATAGATCTGTTCGGGCTTTCACCTTCCTGGTTGTCTGACCTTGTAATTCACTTCGCTCACTTTTTCCATTATCTCGTAGGGGCCTTGCCATTTGGCGAGGAACTTGCTTTCAACCGTAGGGACAAGTACCAATACCTTATCCCCCGGGGAAAAGGTACGGGTCTTGGCTCCACGGTTGTACACTCTCTGCTGTGCCAACTGCGCTTGGGCAAAATGTTCCTTTACGATTGGCATTACCTGTGCAATTCTATCTTGCATCAGGGCGACATGCTCAATCACACTCCTGTGGAGAGAACTCTCACTTTCCCAAGTTTCCTTGGCGATATCCAACAGCCCTCTTGGGTGTCTCCCATAGAGTAACTCAAAGGGTGAGAAACCCGTAGAGGATTGGGGTACCTCCCTAATAGCAAACATTAAATAGGGAATTAGACAGTCCCAATCCTTTCCATCTTTATCCACCACCTTCTTTAACATTTGTTTTAGAGTTTTGTTGAATCTTTAAACCAACCCATCTGTTTGGAGGTGATACACAGACGTACGCAATTGTGTCACTTTTAACAACTTGCACAGCTCTTTCATAACCCGGCATATAAAGGGTGTTCCTTGGTCCGTAAGCAGTTCCTTACAAATACCCACACGGCTAAAAACAAGAGATAGCTCTTTGGCTATGGTTTTGGCCGAGGTATTTCGGAGAGGAATCGCTTCCGGATAACGGGTGGCATAGTCCAATATAACCAAAATGTACTGATGTCCCCTAGCGGACTTCATTATCGGATCTACCAAATTCATTACGATCCTCTCAAGGGGAACCTCAATGATGGGAAGAGGTACCAGCGGGTTACGAAAGTGTGGCATCGGTGCCGACCTCTGACATACAGGGCAGGAGGAACAATAATTTTCTGTTTCCTTCATGACCCCAGGCCAATAGAATCTCTGCAATACTCTCTCTCAGGTTTTCTCTGTCCCCAGATGACCTCCAAGAATGTGCCCATGGGCCAAATCTAACACCAACTTCCTGTAAGGTTTGGGCACCACAAGCTGCTCAATGGTTTCTTCTGCCCTTTTAGCCACCCGATACAGTAGATCCTTTTCCACGATAAAGTATGGGTAAGTGTATGTCTCATCTGGGTTCACTAACTCGCCATCTATTTCCACTACGTTTTCCCGTGCCTTTATTAGGGTGGGGTCTTTTAACTGTTCTGTGGCAAAACTTTTCTTGTGAACCTCGAGATCAGAAAACTCCACAGACGGTATGTTTTTGTCTGAGGATGTTGGCTCCTCCCCAGTTTCTCGAGTCTCCCCTGCCAATACCGACAAGGGGAATTCTGGAGAGTCCTCACCACTCTCAGAGGAATTCTGGCTATCACATTCCTGGTACATAGGGGCACCAGTGGGGGGCTCAGGATAATCCCATAGTTCCCAGAACTTTGGAAAATCCCTTCCCACAATGGCATCATGAGGCAAGTGAGAGACTAACCCCACCTGATGAGAGAGGGTACCTTTGGGGGTCTCAAAACACTCTGTAGTCACCGGATACTCTCGGGTGTCTCCATGCACACAAAGAACAGCTACCTTGTTATTCCCAGAGACCTCTGTAGTAACTAATTCAGATTTTATCAGTGTCACCAGGCTACCTGAATCCAGCAACACAACAACATTTCTACCATTAATACACATTTTGCATAAATGTTTCTCAGTTCCCCGAATGGCAGTGCATGTGAATGTCGCAAACAGCGACTGACGTCTGTCCTTTAGAAAGTCACATTGCATGGGTTCACCCACAACCGGGCAATTTGCTGCAATATGTCCCTCTTGTCGGCAGCGGTAGCAAACAATCCTTTTTGCTGCCCCCTTGAGCCCCTGACTTCCCAGGCTGTTCTCGCCAGACCTTAGGTAGAACTCCCACCCTCTCACTCTCTCCACCCTCACCCCTTGGAATCATCTTACCAGCCACTGGGGATGGTCTGGTCTTAGGGTGGAAAGTCCGTGAGTCTCTGAAAGAGGCAGTCAGGTTCTCTGTAGCCAAGTACTTCTCTACACGATCCACAAGATTATCGGCCGTTTCTGAGTCTCCATGGCTTACCCACTTTTGGATGGCAGTAGAAAGAGCTCTCAAGAAACGATCCATCACAACACGTTCCACAATCTTTGGTGCGGACAAAGTCTCTGGCTGTAGCCACTTCCTGCTCAGGTGAATGAGATTATACATTTGAGACCTGGGGGTTTTCCAAGCCGGAAAGTCCTGTTATGCACACGCTGAGCCCGGACAGCCAGGGTGACACCCAGCTGTGCCAATATTTCAGTTTTTAGCATCACATAGTCTTTTGCTGGTCAGGCTCTAGGTCATAGTAAGCTTTCTGCGATACAACCAGTTAACAGAGGAGCCACCAGTCCAGCCCACTGCTCCTTAGGCCACTTTTCTCTTCCAGCAGTCCTTTCAATGTGGTCAAAAACACCTCTGGATCATCCTCTCCAGTCATTTTTGTCAATAAACGACTCACCCCAAAGGACGCAGTATTAGTGGAACTACTTGCCTCACTGGTCTGCGGACGTTGCTGCATTAACGTTTCTATTTGTTGCTGTAGTCTCTGCTCTTGCTTCTGCAACAGGTCTATGAAGCGGGCCTCAGATTGCTGCTGGGCTTGTTGCTGGGCTGCCAGACTCTGTTGATGAGCTTGCTGCTGGGCTGCCAGACTCTGTTGATGAGCTTGTTGCTGAGCTTCCAGACTCTGTTGCAAAGTTGCATTTGTCTGCTGCTGGGCTGCAAGGCTCTGTTGATGAGCTTGCTGCTGGGATGCAAAGCTCTGTTGTTTAGCTACAAGGCTCTTTTGCAAACCTGCATTTGTCTGTTGCTGATTGGCATTTGCTAGAGCCAGCTGTTTCAGTATCTCCTCCATGCTGGCCTTAAAAAAAACTGCCACTGGTTCTCCACCAACTGTGAGGGGGTTAGCTCGGCAGCGGGTGTGTGTGACCCCCGGGATGGGCTCCCCACACAAAAACAGGCACAGCAGACAGTGGTAGGAGAAAACAAAAGGGTGTGGTTTTATTTGAACTATATACAGACAAAAAAAATACAGCAAAAACAAAAGAAACAGGAAAAGAAATCCTGGTCAACTTGACCGCTCACTACAAACGTTGGTGTCCCTAACTAACAACTGGGTACAGCCTTGTGCTGTCCCAGTCCCTAGCTCCCTGATTTTAGAAGTTCTTAGCAATAACCACACAGGCTTTGGCTCACCGCACAGAGATCACACTCCCCAGACTATCCACACAGATCTGGTTCAAGGTTGGAGCATCTCCCTTAGCATGCTGGGAGTTCTTGTAGAGGCCCTAATGAGCCCACTTACTTCAGCTGGGCTCATTAACTCTTCCCCTGCAAGACTCCCAGCACTCCCCCTAGTGGTATAAATCGGCATAAAGCCTGAATCTAGGACATATATACCTTCCATCCTGGATGCAACCTGGTGATTTTACCTGCCTGCTGTCACAGTATGTATATATATATATATATATATATGTATATATATTGTGAGGGTGAGAGCCCCTGGCTTAGAAGAAATGTGTTTGAAATGGACACAGGACTCTCAAAGAAGCTATTTGAGAAGTTCCAGCAAAAGATTGCTGAGCAGAGAAAACTATGCTTTTCTCTGGATTTTGTAAGTCTGGATTGGGGCTGGAAACTTGAAGACTTCAAAGTGCATTGGGAGGGATGGAGTCTTCAGTCATGTGTCCGGGTTTTCTAGGAGCTCTGCAGGTTGAGTGTGTGGCCAGGTGCACACACTCGTTATAAGGCAGAGCTGAACATAGCTCAGTGTGAGTGGAAAAGGAGTCAGTGATACAGCAGTTGCTGGAGGGAAGTGGGCTACTGGAAAAGAACTCAGGCAACATCCTTAAGACGTTTCTCCATGTGGGAGAGGTTCCAGGTCAGTAGACTGAGAGAGTTGGGCTAGCTAAGAGAGTCGGGGAGACTATAGCTGAGACAACTGGAAGAGAGTCTTGGGGACCAGAGGGGACTGTAAGTCTTGGAGGAGTGTGGAAGCCTGGAGTGTCAGGAGAGCCCTTCCTAGTGGCCAGGAGTGGGCCCATGCAGCAAGGAACTGCGCCCAAGGCTGAGCGAGCCTTAAGAGCCAGGTGGATTGGCATTTTCATGTGTTAATGTTTTTGGGAGAAGAACCCGTGTGGGAAACCAAATACATGTTTGAACTTTACTTTCTGTTTCTTTCAATAAAAGTGGGCTACCGCGACCTTAAACCTTAGTTCCTGTTGGCTGTGAACTCACCTACAATGCATCTATCACTGAGCTAAACATCCCCCAATGTTACAGTGGTGGAGAATGTGGGCACAAGACGGTGGAATCCGGGTCCTTGCTCCATAGTGAGTTCAAGTCAGGAACTGTTGGCTGTCTGTGGATGTGCAGCCAGGCAAAAGGCATTGCGTGTTGCAGGTGGTGTACCTGTAAAGGAAAAGTCAATTTTTTTTTCTCTGCAGTGAACTGCTGCTAGCTGTGTGTGGCAGCCAGGCAAACTGCATTGCGCAGAAGTTTATTGGATGGACTTTTGCATGCAGGTAGTGCACCTGTGAGAATTTTTTTCTTTTTACTACTGTGAACTGTGTAACAAACTGCTGTGCATGTGACTGCAAAGATGAGGCAGTCAAAACACAAGAAGTTCATATTAAATCAAGTTCAAGGGGAAGTGAGCTCAGCGTGGCCTGAGAAGATGTCTACGCCTAGGAGGGCCAGTCAAAAGGGGCCAGTGGTGTATGAGACCGTGAATGAGTGGTTCAAGCGGAACCAGACTAAAGAGTCGGATGCAGTTCAAGGGGCTATGATCTTGGCCTCTGATTACATGCAGCCCATGCTGCCCACAGAGGAGGTTGGGGACTTCCTGGAAAAATTTGAAAAAGTCGCTGTAAGGAGAAAATGGCCTAGGAATCGGTGGCCAAAATTGCTGCAAACCTTGTTACAGATAGAGTTCCGGTCGGTTTACCATTTGATGGATGGGGACCAGGATGACTACTGCAAGTTTAAAGAGGAAATCCTTCTCAGAGGAGAGTTCCATTGCATCATGGGCTCCAGCAAAGAGAGGTCATCGCCCATAGCAACGGGAGACGCATTACTGCGACAACAAAGCACCAGTCGAGCGGTGGCTCGGGAGAGCATGAGTGTGCATCGGTGTACCAGCCCTGCGTTTTCTGCAAGCATATCGGTTGTCACCCCTGGCAACAGTGGCAAGAAGTCTGTGTGGACTGCAGGGGGTACCAATGAGCATGAGGAATATAAAGATGTGTATTATGGCCGCTTATGTGAAGTGGTCAGCCCAGAAAGAAGGGCACAACAGTCTGTATTCACCAGGAGGTGTAGCCAACCATCTTTGGAGTGCTGGTCTGCTGTTACCCCTAGCAACAGGGATCCTGTGTTACATGCAGGGGGTGTTGGTGGGTCCGGAAAGGCTGCAGTGTTGCTCCATGACCACATGGAAGAGTCAGCCTGTGGAGACACCACAGATGAGAGACAACGCACTCAAATGAAGGCTATGACAATGGCTACAGGAATTGGTAAGACTGTTGCAGTTTATGGGACAGAACCCAATGAAATGAAAGTGTGTTCAGCGGGGAGATCCGCAGTACAGGTGGACTTGCTACAGTGTGCTACCCAGAGTAGGGGGAAGGCACAGAGTAAAGCCCAACTGGCAGCAGGACTAGAGACTAAAAAGGACATGAGGACTCTGTATGTACCTGGTGGAATCCAGCAGAGTGCTGGAAGAGCTGTACTAGGGGTGACCAAAGAAATCCATATACCATGTTCCCTAGTGACAGAGACAGGTGCTGCAGGGTTGCCCGGGGAAACCTCCCAGGAGCCCACAGTGTTGGAGCAGAGGGTTTCCCAGGTCAGCTGTGGAGCTGCTCAAGTGGGTAAAGGGCAACCCACAATAGCTACAGCTATGTCTAAGTATCATGATGATCCTCTAAAGGTTGAGAAATGTATTTCTGGAAATGTCATGTTTGAGAATAATGTTGGTAATGAGTTTACTAAAAAGGTTGTAAGTAGAATGTCTTCCATGACCACCAGAGGCAGAGCTGCAGGGTTGTCTGTGGAAACCTCTAGGGATCTCCCTGTGTTGGAACTGGAGGTTGTCCAGGACCGCTCTGGCACTACTCTGGGGGAACAAGGAGTGTCTGCACCACACAATGAGAATGTGTGGGTGCAGACCACCCGCCTGGTATGTGACCAGATTGGTGAACAAGTTGTTCACCCTGGTAAAGCTGGTAGTATAAAGCTGGATGTGATGGTAGCGCCACCAGAACAATCTGGTAAAAATAGTGTATTGCACCCTGCGTTTTGTGACGAAGCATTGTCCCAATGTGACATAAGTGAAACTGTGCTTGTTCAATGTGATGCGTATAGAGATGACAAATGTACAGTATTGGGTAATGAGTCCCAGGTTCCTTTGGTGCCTCTTGGAACAGGTGATGCACTGCTTCAGGATACCTGTCAGGGAAGTACCACTGACTGGGACAGCTGGGCCAAACAATTGCTGGCCATGCTGGATAAGGCTAGGTTACGTAACACAGATGTGGACATGACACCTGCTATGCCCAATGGAGGGATTGCAGGGTGGCCAGTGGCCAAGGGCGTGTTGGCCCCGGCAGAGATTGGCCCCCTCCAATCAGAAGGACCGGTTAAGGGCGCATGCATGGCAGTTGGGTTATATGCAGCCCAACTGCTGGAAAATAGTGAGTGCAAAAATGGCAATGTGACGTATGACCTGCAGCGGCTCGCTGATGCTGGGACCGAGAGGGTAAATGTGAAACGCACATCTGACAGCGCTCCAGTTGAGCACCAAGCTGTGGAGACCGATACCGCCAGTGAAGTGGAGGTCACTGTATATGTCCCTACCTTTCCAGCTTCAGTGGATGAGCCCCTCCACGTCATTGATAATGGAAAAGTCCCTAGAAAGGTCTTGCATGTAGATGTGGATTGCATTAAGATGACAAATGTGTTGTTGAAAATTCTTGAAGTCCAAAAAACACATTTGCTGTACACCTGGGTGTCTCCACCGTGGTCGGACAAGGTGGTACTGCATAGTACCAGTAGGTGGAGCCAAGTAGTACAAGCTATGCTTGATGTTAATCACGAGAGGAACTGGTTGGTACCATATTTATTAGCAGTGTGGCAAATGGTCTCAAGGTTCTCTGAGAGGGTGCTTCCAGTTACCGGTTTGGATGGAAGGCGCTCAGGAGAACGTTTGAAAACATCAGAGGTCTCTCCGCCTGATGCTGTGACTAGGAAAAGTTCTGCTGATGTGGTCCAAAGTGCGGCTGAGCAGTCGTCAGTAGAGGGCACGGACACTGCCTCACCCACTAGACCTCACGTGAAGGAAGGGCCCGAAATAGACGTGGCAGTAGCAGAGATTTTTCATGTCATTCGCACAAAGGTACAAATTAAAGTACCCGGAGACACTGTGAGGGGAACCACTGATGGTATTGGAAGTGGCAACATCAGAATTTGTGGTATGTCACTGGTTGTTACTGATAACAAGGGTTTAGTTGCCATGGGTAACCTCAGAAAAGTTGTTAAACCAAAAAAAACTGTTGTGATGGGAAAAACTGGTATCGGTGAAGGAAAAGGTGGTTCCCCGTCAGGCAAAGTATTAGGAACAGGTCCCCTATATCAAGAAAGTGAGGGTATTAGGGAAGGCAGAGTTCCCCAGAGAAAAGCAAATAAGCTCAGGAACCCCAGAAGAGGGAGAAAGCGTAGAATAAAAACGAGTAGGATCCTATGGAGAGTTAAGGAAGGACTTGGCTGGAAGCGCACCCGAAAAAAGGGTTGGGCCTACGCGGCTGACAGCCGGCACAGAGGTGTCCCAACCCTGATGACGTGTGCTGGTGTTCCTCCCTCCAGATCGAAACATAGGGGGGGGATATGTGAGGGTGAGAGCCCCTGGCTTAGAAGAAATGTGTTTGAAATGGACACAGGACTCTCAAAGAAGCTATTTGAGAAGTTCCAGCAAAAGATTGCTGAGCAGAGAAAACTATGCTTTACGTTTTCTCTGGATTTTGTAAGTCTGGATTGGGGCTGGAAACTTGAAGACTTCAAAGTGCATTGGGAGGGATGGAGTCTTCAGTCATGTGTCCGGGTTTTCTAGGAGCTCTGCAGGTTGAGTGTGTGGCCAGGTGCACACACTCGTTATAAGGCAGAGCTGAACATAGCTCAGTGTGAGTGGAAAAGGAGTCAGTGATACAGCAGTTGCTGGAGGGAAGTGGGCTACTGGAAAAGAACTCAGGCAACATCCTTAAGACGTTTCTCCATGTGGGAGAGGTTCCAGGTCAGTAGACTGAGAGAGTTGGGCCAGCTAAGAGAGTCGGGGAGACTATATCTGAGACAACTGGAAGAGAGTCTTGGGGACCAGAGGGGACTGTAAGTCTTGGAGGAGTGTGAAAGCCTGGAGTGTCAGGAGAGCCCTTCCTAGTGGCCAGGAGTGGGCCTGTACAGCAAGGAACTGCATCCAAAGCTGAGCGAGCCTTAAGAGCCAGGTGGATTGGCATTTTCATGTGTTAATGTTTTTGGGAGAAGAACCCGTGTGGGAAACCAAATACATGTATGAATTTTACTTTCTGTTTCTTTCAATAAAAGTGGGCTACCGCGACCTTAAACCTTAGTTCCTGTTGGCTGTGAACTCACCTACAATGCATCTATCACTGAGCTAAACATCCCCCAATGTTACAATATATATGTATGTGTGTGTATATATATATATATATATATATATATATATATATATATATATATAAAATCTTTCCTTCATCCATTCAATATCTATCCATCTATCCTATTGTTCTCTATCTATCCTATTCTATCAATCTATTCTAGTCTATCTATTCATGCTATCCATCTAATTCTTATCTATATATTATATTTATTTAAGGAGGAAGTTCAGGACTTTGAATGAGGCACATAAGTGGAACAATGGATAAGTTTAGAAAAAAAAAAGTTTAATAAAGTTAGACAAGTTATACATATGTCTTGGCCAGCAGGCTCCATATAAAGACATGAGTTAACAACAAATATTAAAATGAGCTAAATCACAACATGTTATGGTAACATAATACATCTAGGATAGCCTATAGATACTGAAAGGCTAGTTTGGCTCGACGCGTTTCGGCGACTGTATCGCCTCATCAGGAGCAGATGCTATAATAGATAGCTATAATAGAATAGAATAGATAATCTATTCTATTATAGCTATCTATCTATCTATCTGTCTGTCTGTCTGTCTGTCTGTCTATCTGTTAGATAGATATAATAGAATAGATAGATCTAATAGATAGATAGATTAGAATAGATAGATCTAACAGATAGATAGATCTATCTATTCTATTATAGCTATCTATCTATCTGTCTGTCTGTCTGTCTGTCTATCTGTTAGATAGATATAATAGAATAGATAGATCTAATAGATAGATAGATTAGAATAGATAGATCTAACAGATAGATAGACAGACAGATAGATCTATCTATTCTATTATAGCTATCTATGTATCTGTTAGAATTGATAGAACTATTATAGCTATTGTGAGGGGGTTAACTCGGCAGCGGGTGTGTGTGACCCCCGGGATGGGCTCCCCACACAAAACAGGCCCAGCAAACGGAGGTTGTGGTTTTCAAAAATCAAAAAGGTGCGGTTTATTTTCTATTTACAGTGACAAAACACAGCAAAGCGAAAGAAACATAACCAAAATAAATCCTGGTCAAGTTGACCTCTGACTAAACATACAGGTTTCCTAACTAACAACTGGGATCAGCCTAGTGCTGTCCTAGTCCCTAAGTCCCTGGTTTTAAATGTCCAAGCAAATAGCCACACAGGCTTTTTCTCACCGCACAGGGGTTCACTCTCCCTAGACAGTCCACACAGGTCTGGTTCCAGGCATGAGCTAACATCTAATGAAGCTGGGAGTTCTTATAGAGGCCTAAATGAGCTGACAAGCTTCAGCTGGCCTCATCAACTCCCTGTCTGCACGACGCCCAGCCCTCTCCCTAGAGGTATGAGTCATCAATGAGCCCACTAGCCTTATACAACTCTCCACCTAGTTGTATAAGTCGGCGTAAAGCCTGAATCTGGGCGAAATATATCTACCCCCCTGGATGCAACCATGTGACTTTACCTTCCTGCTGTCACATACCCCCCCCTCTTGTTTTAACCTCGGGGTTGGAACACCAGCAATCAGGCATTCATGTACTCGAGACAAAGCATCCACATTCCCCATTTGAACGCCAGGGCGATGCTTTACTGTGAAGTTGAATTCCTGGAGGGCCAGGAACCACCTATTCACTCTTCTATTTGTTTCCTTGTTTTGAGCCATCCACTTTAACGGAGCGTGATCCGTAACCATGTCAAAGTGCCTACCTAGCAGGTAGTACCGAAGGGAATCTAGAGCCCACTTCACCGCTAAACACTCCTTTTCAACGGTGGCGTAATTTACCTCATGGGACTTCAACTTCCTGCTGAGGTAAATGACTGGGTGCTCTTCCCCGTTCCAGACCTGGGACAATACTGCTCCTAACCCCACATCTGACGCATCACTTTGTACGACAAAGTCTTTAGAGAAGTCGGGTGAGTACAACACTGGCTGGCTACATAAGGCTTGTTTCAAGAATTGGAATGCTGCCTCAGCCTCGGGGGTCCATTTAATCATGACCGACCCTTTCCCCTTCGTCAGGTTGGTTAGGGGCACAGCCTTAGAAGCAAAGTGGGGAATGAATCGCCGATAATACCCAGCGATTCCCAGAAAGGCTCGAACCTGCTTCTTGCTGTTGGGACGTGGCCAACTCTGGATGGCCTCGACTTTGTTGAGTTGGGGTTTTATTACTCCCCTCCCAATGGTGTACCCAAGATATTTGGCCTCCTCCTGCCCAATGGTACACTTCTTGGGGTTAGCCGTAAACCCCGCTTCCCCAACAGAGTCCAGGACTGCTTGCACTTTTGGCAGATGTGAGGCCCAATCTGTGCTATGGACAATTACGTCATCCAGGTAAGCCGCAGCATACTTCCGATGGGGCCTCAGCATCTGGTCCATTTTCCGCTGGAATGTGGCCGGCGCATTCTGTAACCCGAACGGCATTCTTTTATATTGGAACGCCCCGTCTGGGGTTACAAATGCGGTTTTCTCTTTGGCCGACTTGGCCAGGGGGATTTGCCAATACCCTTTTGTGAGGTCAAGAGTCGTCATGTATCGGGCTGTTCCCAGCCGGTCGATCAACTCATCTATACGTGGCATGGGGTAGGTGTCAAATTTTGTAACTTTGTTCAACTGACGAAAATCGTTACAAAATCGCCAGCTCCCATCCGGTTTTGGCACCAACACGATGGGACTAGACCAATCACTTTGGGACTCCTCTATCACCCCTAAGTTCAGCATTTTCTGTACTTCCTCCCGTATTGCCTCCCGTCGAGCCTCTGGGATCCGATAGGGTTTTAACTTCACCCTTTCACCGGGCGGGGTAATGATGTCATGCTCTACCCCAGATGTTTGTCCCGGCAGCTCAGAGAATACCTCCTTGTTGCGAAGCACAAACTCCTTAACCTCCTGTTGTTGGGGTTGTGACAAGGTGGCTGCTATTCCAACCTCAGGAATCACGCAACCAGTTTGAGCTGGTGACCAAGTGTCTGCGACTAGGGACTCTCTATCCCTCCAGGCTTTCAACAGATTAACGTGATAGATCTGTTCGGGCTTTCGCCTTCCTGGTTGTCTGACCTTGTAATTCACTTCGCTCACTTTTTCCATTATCTCGTAGGGGCCTTGCCATTTGGCAAGGAATTTACTTTCAACCGTAGGGACAAGTACCAATATCCTATCCCCCGGGGAAAAGGTACGGGTCTTGGCTCCACGGTTGTACACTCTCTGCTGTGCCAACTGCGCTTGGGCCAAATGTTCCTTCACGATGGGCATTACCTGTGCAATTCGATCTTGCATCAGGGCGACATGCTCAATCACACTCCTGTGGGGAGAACTCTCACTTTCCCAAGTTTCCTTGGCAATATCCAACAGCCCTCTTGGGTGTCTCCCATACAGTAACTCAAAGGGGGAGAATCCCGTAGAGGATTGGGGCACCTCCCTAATAGCAAACATCAAATAAGGAAGTAAACAGTCCCAATCCTTTCCATCTCTATCCACCACTTTCTTCAACATTTGTTTTAGGGTTTTGTTGAATCTTTCAACCAGCCCATCGGTTTGGGGGTGATACACAGACGTACGCAATTGCGTCACTTTGAACAATTTACACAGCTCTTTCATAACCCGGGACATAAAGGGTGTACCTTGGTCCGTAAGCAGTACTTTACAAATACCCACCCGGCTAAAAACAAGAGATAGCTCTTTGGCTATGGTTTTGGCCGAGGTATTTCGGAGAGGGATCGCTTCTGGATAACGGGTGGCATAGTCCATTATAACTAATATGTACTGGTGCCCCCTAGCGGACTTGATTATAGGACCTACCAAATCCATGGCGATCCTCTCAAACGGGACCTCAATGATGGGTAGAGGGACCAGCGGGCTACGGAAATGTGGCATCGGGGCCAACCTCTGACACACAGGGCAGGAGGAACAATAATTTTCTACGTCCTTCATCACCCCCGGCCAATAGAATCTCTGTAATACCCTCTCTCGGGTTTTCTCTGTCCCCAGATGACCTCCAAGAATGTGCCCATGGGCCAACTCCAACACCAACTTCCTGTAAGGTTTGGGCACCACAAGCTGCTCAACGGTTTCTTCTGCCCTTTTTGCCACCCGATACAGTAGGTCCTTCTCTACGCTGAAGTATGGGTAAGTGCAGGTATTATCTGGGTTCACTAACTCGCCATCTATTTTCACTACGTTTTCCCGTGCCTTTATTAGGGCGGGGTCTTTCAACTGTTCTGTGGCGAAGTTTTCCCTGTGAACCTCAAGATCAGAAAACTCCACAGACGGTAGGTTTTCGTCTGAGGAGGTGGGCTCCTCTCCAGTTTCTTGAGTCTCCCCTGCCAATACTGATAAGGGAAATGCCGGAGAGTCCTCACCACTCTCAGGGGAGTTCTGGCTATCACATTCCTGGTACATAGGGGCACCAGTGAGGGGCTCGGGATCATCCCACAGTTCCCAGAACTTCGGAAAATCCCTTCCCACAATGGCGTCATGCGGTAACTGAGATACTAAGCCCACTGGATGAGAGAGGGTACCTTTGGGGGTCTCGAAACACACTGTAGTCACTGGATACTCTCGGGTGTCCCCATGCACACAAATAACAGCTACCTTGCTATTCCCAGAGACCTCTGTTTTAACTAACTCAGCCTTTATCAGGGTCACAAGGCTACCTGAATCCAGCAATACCACAACATTTCTACCATTAACACACATTTTGCATAAATGTTTCTCAGTTCCTCGAATGGCAGTGCATGCGACTGTCGCACACAGCGACTGACGTCTGCCCGTCAGAAAGTCACACTGCATGGGTTCCTCCACAACCGGGCAATTGGCTGCAATATGTCCCGCTTGCCGGCAGCGGTAGCAAACGATCCTTCTTGCCGCCTCTTGAGCCGCTGATTTCCCAGGCTGTTCTCGCCAAACTTGGGGCAGAGCTCCCACCCTCTCACTCTCTCCACCCTCACCCCTTGGAATCCTCTTATCTGCCCCTGGGGATGGTCTGGTCTTAGGGTGGAAAGTCCGAGTGTCTCTGGAAGAGGCCGTCAGGTTCTCTGTAGCCAAGTATTTCTCCACACGATCCACAAGACCATCGGCCGTCTCTGGGTCTCCATGGCTTACCCACTTTTGGATGGCAGTAGGAAGAGCTCTCAAAAACCGATCCATTACAACACGTTCCACAATCTTTGGTGCGGACAAAGTCTCTGGCTGTAGCCACTTTCTGCTCAGGTGAATGAGATCATACATTTGAGACCTGGGGGGTTTTCCAAGCTGGAAAGTCCAGTTATGCACACGCTGAGCCCGGACAGCCTGGGTGACACCCAGCCTTGCCAATATTTCAGCTTTTAGCATCACATAGTCTTTTGCTTGGTCAGGCTCTAGGTCATAGTAAGCCTTCTGCGATTCACCAGTTAACAGAGGAGCCACCAGTCCAGCCCACTGCTCCTCAGGCCACTTTTCTCTTTCAGCGGTCCTTTCAAATGTGGTCAAAAATACCTCTGGATCATCCTCTCCAGTCATTTTTGTCAATAAACGACTCACCCCAAAGGACGCAGTATTAGTGGGACGGCTTTCCTCACTGGTCTGCGGACGTTGCTGCATTACTGCTTCCATCTGTTGTTGTAGTCTCTGCTCTTGCTTCTGCAACAGGTCTATGAAGCGGGCCTCAGATTGCTGCTGGGCTCGTTGCTGAGCCTCCAGACTCTGTTGCAAAGTTGCGTTTGTCTGCTGCTGGGCTGCAAGGCTCCTTTGCAAACCTGCATTTGTCTGCTGTTGATTGGCATTTGCTAGAGCCAGCTGTTTCAGTATCTCCTCCATGCTGGCTTAAAAAAACTGCCACTGGTTCTCCACCAACTGTGAGGGGGTTAACTCGGCAGCGGGTGTGTGTGACCCCCGGGATGGGCTCCCCACACAAAACAGGCCCAGCAAACGGAGGTTGTGGTTTTCAAAAATCAAAAAGGTGCGGTTTATTTTCTATTTACAGTGACAAAACACAGCAAAGCGAAAGAAACATAACCAAAATAAATCCTGGTCAAGTTGACCTCTGACTAAACATACAGGTTTCCTAACTAACAACTGGGATCAGCCTAGTGCTGTCCTAGTCCCTAAGTCCCTGGTTTTAAATGTCCAAGCAAATAGCCACACAGGCTTTTTCTCACCGCACAGGGGTTCACTCTCCCTAGACAGTCCACACAGGTCTGGTTCCAGGCATGAGCTAACATCTAATGAAGCTGGGAGTTCTTATAGAGGCCTAAATGAGCTGACAAGCTTCAGCTGGCCTCATCAACTCCCTGTCTGCACGACGCCCAGCCCTCTCCCTAGAGGTATGAGTCATCAATGAGCCCACTAGCCTTATACAACTCTCCACCTAGTTGTATAAGTCGGCGTAAAGCCTGAATCTGGGCGAAATATATCTACCCCCCTGGATGCAACCAGGTGACTTTACCTTCCTGCTGTCACACTATCTATTAAGCTGGCCATACATTATACCATTTTCTTGTTCGATTTTCTTTAGATTTACCTTCAACTTTGTAGTACAAGGGCCTGCCTGATTGCATACAAACTAAAAAGTGTTTATAGTGACCTCATAGTATATGGTTTTGGTAAATCTAAGGTTGCTTCCACATTGGGACGGTGGGAGTTTAGCGGCGCTTTACCGTCGTATTTGCGGAGGTATTCGCTCGCTAGCGGGGCGCTTTTAACCCCCGCTAGCAGCTGAAAAAGGGTTAAAACCACCCGCAAAGCGCCGCCACAGCAGCGCTTTGCTGGCGGTATAGCCGCGGTGCCCCATGGATTTCAATGGGCAGGAGCGGTGGAGGAGCGGTATACACACCGCTCCAAAGATGCGGCTAGCAGGACATTTTTTAGCGTCCTGCCAGTGCACCACTCCAGTGTGAAAGCCCTCGGGCTCTCGAACTGGAGTGAATTGAGTGGCACTTTCAGGGCTCTTTGCAGGTGCTATTTTTAGTGTTATAGCGCCTGCAAAGTGCCTCAGTGTGAAAGGGGTCTAAAGGAAAATAGATATAAGACTGGCTATACACTATACAATTTTCTTGTACTATCTATTATATCTATCTATCCATCCATCCATCCTATTCTTATCTATCTATCCATCTATTATAAGAATTAGATAGATAGACATCTATCTATTCTATTATATCTATCTATTATATTCTATTTTATCTATCCTATTCTATCTATTATGTTCTATCTATCCAATCGTATCTATCTATTATTATAGAAGATTTATATAGCACCAACAGTTTGCGCATCGCTTTACAACATGGGGCAGACAGTACAACACTACAATTCCATACAAGAGGAATCAGAACGCCCTGCTCGTTAGAGTTTACAATCTAGGAACTATCTATCTATAATATCTATTCTATCTATCCTATTATTATCTATCTATTTTATTTTATTCTATATATCTCTATTCTATCTATCTATTCTATGTAATCTAGCTATTCCATGTGATGTATCTATTTTATGTAATCTATCTTTTTTATATATTCTTCTTAATTTATCTATTCTATGTCATTTATTTTATGTAATTTATCTATTCTATGTCATTTATTTATTTTATGTCATTTATCTATTCTATGCCATTTATTTATTTTATGTCATTTATCTATTCTATGTAATTTATTTTATGTAATTTATTTATTTTATGTAATTTATTTATTTTATGTCATTTATTTATTTTATGTCATTTATCTATTCTATGCCATTTATCTATTCTGTGCCATTTATTTATTTTATGTAATTTATCTATTCTATGTAATTTATTTTATGTAATTTATCTATTCTATGTAATTTATTTTATGTAATTTATCTATTCTATGTAATTTATCTATTCTATGTCATTTATTTATTTTATGTAATTTATCTATTCTATGTCATTTATTTATTTTATGTAATTTATCTATTCTATGTCATTTATTTATTTTATGTAATTTATCTATTCTATGTCATTTATTTATTTTATGTAATTTATCTATTCTATGTCATTTATTTATTTTATGTAATTTATCTATTTTATGTCATTTATTTATTTTATGTCATTTATTTATTTTACATCATTTATCTATTCTATGTCATTGATTTATTTTATGTAATTTATCTATTCTATGTCATTTATCTATTCTATGTAATCTATCCTATTTATCTATTCCATGTCATTTATCTAATCCCATCCTCCCATCCTCCTCCTCCTCCTCCTCCTCCTCCTCCTCCTCCTCCTCCTCCTCCTCCTCCTCCTCCTCCTCCTCCTCTCTCTATCCTCCCTCCCCTCCTCCTCTCTATCTCTCGCACATTCCAGCTCCAAAGCCCTATTACAGTAAAGTCTCCCGCTTGTCTCTCGGGGCCGCGGGCCGTGTAAGCTGAGGCGCGCCCGCAGTGTGTTCCCGGCGGCGTGGACGCGCACGTCCGTACGTCGTGTGATGCTGATCTCTGGAGCTTTGGTCCAAATTTGGAGCACAACAAAGAGAGGCTCGCGTTCAGGTCGGTGGCGGGCTCCGTCCTCTCCGTGTACAGGGGGTGAGTGAGGAGGGGTGAGGAGTGGTGAGGAGTGCAGGCTGGGGATGGAGGGGCGATATACAACTTGTACTGTGTAGTATAAGAATGGGTGGATGGATGGAGATCAGTGTATATCCTGAAGGGTTCCACTAGCAGGTTCAAAGGTCACCCCCTCCAAATTGGTATTTCTATCACAGATTTCAGTGAGCAAGATTTGATCCCCGAATACCTACACTTATATATATATATATATATATATATATATATATATATATATATATGTATATGTATCATATCTTCCATGACTTCACAGAGATCCAAAGTTCTGTGTTTGTTTTTATTTTATTTATTTGTTTTATTTCGTTTTTTTTTTGTATTATTATTATTATTTATTACTATTATGTTTATTTTTTGTTAATAATTTTATATGAAGGCTGAACCAACTAAAGTATAGTCGGCTTCCCTCCCCCTCCCCCTTTCTTATACACACAGGTGGTCTCTGTACCGCTCCCCTCTCCTATTTGTAGGTTCCTAACCAGATGCAGAGAAGACACCTGGGCATGCGCGCTCCTGGGTGTGGCCGTGTGCATCTAATAACACGCACAGCGCCTGGACAAGGACCACAGGTAAGGCTACCTTCACACGGTGAGCCGCAGTGGCCGGAATCTTCTGATCCTTGCTGCGGCTCGGCTCGGTCTGGCCGCCGTCCCCCATCCTCTGTAATATCAGGTCGCAGCTAATCACAGCTCTCTGCACAGCCAGTAATGCCCGCTGGGCGCACTTTGTGCGCATCTAGTAACGATCACTGCTGGGAATCGCTGGCTGTGCAGAGAGCCATGAATAGCTGCAGCGACCTGGCATTATAGTGAATGGGGACGGCAGCCAGACCGAGCCGATCCGCAGCAAGAATCACTTCAAATCGCACCGGCCTAAATAGCTGGTGTGAATGTAGCCTTCAAGTGGTTGTAAGCCCTCTTCTATTCCCAGTGACGTGAACAGCCTCAGCCCTGTGTAAAACACTGACAGCGGCGGTTACTGGAAAGCTCCCGATGCACGCTAGCGATCGGGAGCTTTCCGATCATGTGGTCACTGTGACATCCAATTGGAGCGGTTACATGCGCCTAATGCCCACCTCTGCCTCTCGGCGTTTAGAACCCTTAAAGGGCAAGGAGGCGGCCGGCGGAGAGGGGTTAAAGTGGTTGTAAACCTCAGACACGAGTTATGAACAAAGCTCAACTCTCTAGTGCAGGGGTCTCCAAACTGCGGCCCTGGGGCCGGATGCGGCCCTATGCTTGCCTTAATGCGGCCCTTGGGGCACTATTCCATCCAACTCCATTGGGGCATAATTCTTGTTGCTGACACCAATGGGGCACTATTCCTCCTACTGACACCATCAAGTCTTTCCATTGACACCAACGATGGGGCACTAGTCCTCCCACTGTCACCAAATATATGATATTATTTACTCCCAATGGCCCTAGTCTGGCCCCCTAAAGTCTGAAGGACCATAAACTGGCCCTTTGTTTAGAAAGTTTGGAGACCCCTGCTCTAGTGTGTACTTGTCTCAATCCAGAGCACTAAGTGTCATTTCTGTCTGCTGCTTCACTCCTCTGTGTCAGGAAACCTTGTCAGAAGTGACTCATGCTGACAGCAAAGAGAAAAATGGCAACAGGGGAGGGACTTCCAGCTGATTGACAGCCTCAGCTCTGTTCCTGTGTGCTGTGTGAAGGGGGGTGGGTCCCTCCCCCCCCCCCCCATTTAGCTCTCAGGGCTCTCCTCACTGAGCTCTGCAGTGTGTAAATTCAGCTCTCCGCCCCCTTTTTTTCTGACGGCTCAGACAAGCTCTAAAATCTCTGGGCTGTAGAGGGTAGAGGGCTGTATCACCTGAGACCAGTAACGAGATATATATATATATATATATATATATGGTATATGGAAGGGTTTACAACTGCTTTAACTACTCTTCTATTCTAGCGAAAGGAATAGATGTATACAACAGATTAGGGGAAGGTTTATTGGCTTTTTTCCCCAAAACTGGCCCTTGTATGTGTGCTTGTGCTGGTATACATGTGAGTTAGGGACCTTAGATTGTAAGCTCCTTGGGGACAGGGACTGATGTGAATGTATAGGACTGTGTAAATTGTCATCCATATATAAATACCTGTAATAAAATAATAATTCTCTTGTCGTCCATGGACTGACACAGCTCTCATACTGATTACATGTGCGTATATGTCCCTGCTTTCAGGAGATCTTCTCCTGCGAGCAGGGACATATACCCACACGTTTACAGTATCCAGCTGTGTCAGTCCATGGACGTCAGAGAAACAGATTTTACGGTGAGTACAAAAATCCTATTTTTTTCATCAGTCAGAACCATCAAACATCCTGTTTTTTAAATTAGATGGGATGTATTTATTATTATTATTATTATTATTATTATTATTATTATTATTATTAATTTCCTTTTTTTTTTTTTTTTTACTTGCTCTTCCTGTGGTGTAATCTTCTATCATTCCCTCAGTGATTACAGCATGGATTGTCTCCAGTATACAGACCAATTCTCTGACCTGGAGGAAAAAGACAAGGGATTGGATCTATTCCCTGAAAGGATCCTAAAAATCACTATGGAAATCGCCTTCCTCCTGACTGGCCAGGTAAGAAATTCTGGGAGGTTCATTAATGGAACCAAATCTGTTATTAGGTGGGACCTTCCTATAATCTTTGTGAGGGCACCATTTCTTTATCTAGAAATTCTACAGAATCCTTCCTCCAACCCCACAAGTACTAGAGACGGAAGAGGTAACTTGGGGACTTCAAATGTCTCACAATCAGTAAATCAATAAAATATCCAAGAAGTTTATTGTACAAATAAACCATTGTTCAAATAAAAAAAATGGTTGCCATGTATGGTTATATCCACTTTAAGAGCAGGCTTTTTTCTGTCATTTGTTTAGTAAAAATCTGTATTTTTTGATAGAAAAAAGAAATAATTTCTATCTATCTATCTATCTATCTATCTATCTATCTATCTATCTATCTATCTATCTATCTATATATATATATATATATATATATATATATATATAGTGTGTGTGTATAGTGTGTTTTTTCAGCCCCCCCCCCCCCTTTTTTTTTTTTTTTTTTTTTTTTTTTTTTTTTTTAGGCTGAAAATGCCCCCCTTGGCTTATACTCGAGTCACGGAGTCACGTTCCTACTTGCTTCTCCGGGGTGTGCGGCAATCACTCCTCTAGAGCAGGGGGTTTCCGTATCCCGGCCCACAGCTGACATCCGTCCCGCTGTATTTCTCCAGCTCGCCGTAGCTGACAGCCGCTGCAGTTACTCCCGCCCATGCCTTGTGCTAGGATTGGCTGCTGGGACTGCCATGTCCTAGCAGCCAGTGATCATTGGTGTGGCTCCTCCTGGCTACCCGCCCGCTGTTGGCATTAAAGATCCTCCTGCAGAGGGCGGGATTCGGGAGATGAAACAGAGCGGGGTCGCTTGGCGCTTATCAACTGGAATGGAAGCAACTGTGTCGGCGTCCAGCGGTAGCAACCCCCCCTCCCCCGCTTATCAACCAATTGTCGGCGCTCGCGGTAGCACGTCACCCCCCCTCGCTTATCGATTTGAATTGATGTAACCCTCGGTGGCCGGCAGCAACCCCCCCCCCACACCACAAAATTGCTGATGGTCGGCCCTGGCTCTAATACAAAGCAGTACAGTACAGAGCGGAAGTGAGCTGAAATACAAGGCAAGCAAAATACAGTACATGTAATGGGGACACTCTGATGGGGACACCCTTATCAGAGTGTCCCCGTCAGTGTTTTATCAGTGCTGCATTTCCCACCCAAGGCTTATACTCGAGTCAATACGTTTTCCCAGTTTCTTGTGGTAAAATTGGGTGCCTCGGCTTATATTCGGGTCGGCTTATACTCAAGTATATACAGTATACATATATACATTTTTTTTTTTTTTTTTTTTTTTTAGCTGAGATCCTAGATAATAAAATGGCAGTCGTTGCAATATTTTATGTCACGCTGTATTCGCGCAGCGATCTTTAAAAACGCAATGGTCCATAAAGACATGGATGAGCGAGCTTGGGGTGGAGGAACTTGACTGGCCTGCACAGAGTCCTGACCTCAACCAGATAGAAACACCTTTTGGGATGAATTAGAGCCGAGACTGCGAGCCAGGCCTTCTTGTCCAACATCAGTGCCTGACCTCACAAATGCTCTTCTGGAAGAATGGTCAGACATTCCCATAGACACACTCCTAAACCTTGTGGACAGCCTTCCCAGAAGAGTTGAAGCTGTTATAGATGCAAAGGGTGGGCCAACTCAATCTTGAACCCTACGGACTAAGACTGGGATACTATTAAAGTTCATGTGTGTGTAAGCAGGCGTCCCAATACTTTTGGCAAAATAGTGTACTTTCCGATCTAATGGCAGCAGCATAAGGATAAAAAATTGTTTATTGATTCAGAGAGTGATGTTCCTCTTTAAGCTGTATGTAGAGGCAGGGGTCTGAGGTGTAAAAATCCAGCAGGAATTATACCTCCATTCAAGTGGAGGGTCCAAGAGGTTAAAGCAGGCGGTAAGAAAGCAACACTTGTGAAACACCTCCTCCAGAACGTGACCCGATTGTGGATTGCGTTTTTTGAGAAGAAGTAGTCCCAGCCGCATATGTAATTGAGCCCTTAGATGTTTTTTTAGGTGATACTTTATTTCTTGCTTCATTCAGTAGAATCTGCAGTAAAAAAAAGTTATGTTTCTGTGATCCTTAGTAGGTGATCTAGAAAGTCCATTAAGAGTCCCCCTAATATGCATGCCGGAGAGACCTTCTGTGATCGTGCTTGGCATTATACAGGAACCTGCTCATTCTGTTAACCGTTTCCACCTTGACTCTCATTCTGTTAACCGTTTCCACCTTGACGACCTCTCCCATCCAACTGTCTTGTACTGTCTGCCTTGACGACCTCTCCCATCCAACTGTCTTGTACTGTCTGCCTTGACGACCTCTCCCATCCAGCTGTCTTGTACCGTCCGCCTGGACGACCTCTCCCATCCAGCTGTCTTGTACCGTCCGCCTGGACGACCTCTCCCATCCAGCTGTCTTGTACCGTCCGCCTGGACGACCTCTCCCATCCAGCTGTCTTGTACCGTCCGCCTGGACGACCTCTCCCATCCAGCTGTCTTGTACCGTCCGCCTGGACGACCTCTCCCATCCAGCTGTCTTGTACCGTCCGCCTGGACGACCTCTCCCATCCAGCTGTCTTGTACCGTCCGCCTGGACGACCTCTCCCATCCAGCTGTCTTGTACCGTCCGCCTGGACGACCTCTCCCATCCAGCTGTCTTGTACCGTCCGCCTGGACGACCTCTCCCATCCAGCTGTCTTGTACCGTCCGCCTGGACGACCTCTCCCATCCAGCTGTCTTGTACCGTCCGCCTGGACGACCTCTCCCATCCAGCTGTCTTGTACCGTCCGCCTGGACGACCTCTCCCATCCAGCTGTCTTGTACCGTCCGCCTGGACGACCTCTCCCATCCAGCTGTCTTGTACCGTCCGCCTGGACGACCTCTCCCATCCAGCTGTCTTGTACCGTCCGCCTGGACGACCTCTCCCATCCAGCTGTCTTGTACCGTCCGCCTGGACGACCTCTCCCATCCAGCTGTCTTGTACCGTCCGCCTGGACGACCTCTCCCATCCAGCTGTCTTGTACCGTCCGCCTGGACGACCTCTCCCATCCAGCTGTCTTGTACCGTCCGCCTGGACGACCTCTCCCATCCAGCTGTCTTGTACCGTCCGCCTGGACGACCTCTCCCATCCAGCTGTCTTGTACCGTCCGCCTGGACGACCTCTCCCATCCAGCTGTCTTGTACCGTCCGCCTGGACGACCTCTCCCATCCAGCTGTCTTGTACCGTCCGCCTGGACGACCTCTCCCATCCAGCTGTCTTGTACCGTCCGCCTGGACGACCTCTCCCATCCAGCTGTCTTGTACCGTCCGCCTGGACGACCTCTCCCATCCAGCTGTCTTGTACCGTCCGCCTGGACGACCTCTCCCATCCAGCTGTCTTGTACCCTCCGCCTGGACGACCTCTCCCATCCAGCTGTCTTGTACCGTCCGCCTGGACGACCTCTCCCATCCAGCTGTCTTGTACCCTCCGCCTGGACGACCTCTCCCATCCAGCTGTCTTGTACCCTCCGCCTGGACGACCTCTCCCATCCAGCTGTCTTGTACCCTCCGCCTGGACGACCTCTCCCATCCAGCTGTCTTGTACCCTCCGCCTGGACGACCTCTCCCATCCAGCTGTCTTGTACCGTCCGCCTGGACGACCTCTCCCATCCAGCTGTCTTGTACCGTCCGCCTGGACGACCTCTCCCATCCAGCTGTCTTGTACCGTCCGCCTGGACGACCTCTCCCATCCAACTGTCTTGTACCGTCCGCCTGGACGACCTCTCCCATCCAACTGTCTTGTACCGTCCGCCTGGACGACCTCTCCCATCCAACTGTCTTGTACTGTCCATATTTATAGAACAGTTTAAACTGAAATCTGATGAAAGGGTCCCATTAAAGAGACTGTCCCTTTGCCTAGTCGGGTGAAATGATAAATTGCTCTTTTACATTGAAGGCCTTTGAGTACATATATGAACATGTGTGTCAATCCACAGGAATACATCATGGTGAAGAAGCCGGGTGACTTCCGCGTCCCTGAAGGGTTCAGCCTGGATCATCTGCCTCCGACAAGTGAGATCAACAACAATGCCAAGATTCTAGAACTCACTAACCACATGATTCAGCTGTTGACCGGAGAGGTGAGCACCACCGAAGGTTCCAGGCATCGTGAGGGCTAAGTAGTTGGCATGCTCACTTTGTATATTTTTTTTTCCCACACTCCAAAAAACATTCTGTTCAATTTCTGTTAAACAAGAACTCGGAAGATCTTATAAAATAAATTAAATATAAAGTAAAAATGTAAGAAATTGATCGATTTGGGTACAACCAATTTTTTTCTTATTAATCTATCAACTTGGTACAGTCAGCCTGCCCATACATAGTTCAAATCTCAGGCAGTTACGATTCAAACCATCTATGGCCGGCCTTAGAGTCTAGCTGGAGGGCATCAGCATCATCTAGTCTTTTCTGCCCCAGGCTGACTGTCCCTGGCCCACCCACTTTTATTTATTTTAATCATGGAGCGTAGGCATCAATTGTGGGCAAAACCTAGGGTGGCCTATATGCAGATGCAGCCTTCCTAAGAATGCCCACTGCTCCAGAGTGACATCCACCCATCAAGGCATTTGATAATTGCATATCGGGGCTGATAGCTCTTGAGAGGAAAGTACTGAGGCGGGGTGATGTGTGGATTTCAGGAAGATTTTTGCCTCAATTGTTTATCTCGTAACCTCTTTAAAATGTTGTATTTCCTGGGGACAGGGGTCAGCAGGACAGAAAGGACGGGTCAATCTGGGTCTAACCACTGCACACTCTATCCAAAAGAGTGCCTTTTACATACACTGATCATGTTTATTTATTGCTCCAGGTCCCTCTCAAACATGAAAATGTTGCAGTTTTCTTCACCACGGATGAATGGGAGTATTATAACGAGCACAAGAACCTCTACAGTGACAGCCCTATAGCAGCTACAGAAACTCCGCGATCTGAGCGATTACAACGTAAGTCTTCAAGGGTTAAAGCAGTGTTTCTCAGCTCCAGTCCTCAAGACGCCCCAACAGGTCATGTTTTCAGGTTTTCCCTCAGATGAAACGGCTGTGATAATTTCTAAGGGCGGTGAAACTGATCAAATCACCTGTGCAAAATAATGGAAAGACTGAAAACATGACCTGTTGGGGCGCCTCGAGGACTAGAGTTGAGAAACATTGGGTTAAAGGATGCAATCAGAAGCTGGTAAGGTTATTCCTGCAAAACGGGAGAGAAGATGTAGATGTGCTTTACTACTTTCTTCAGTAAATTATAACGTACAGCGCCTTTGAAAAAGTTTTCCTAGCCCTTGAAATTTTCCACATTTTGTCATGTTACAACCAAAAACGTAAATGTATTTTATTGGGATTTTATGTGATGGACCAACACAAAGTGGCACATAATTGTGAAGTGGAAGGCAAATGATTTAAAAAATTTTTATTTTTTTTTATTTTACAAATAAATATGTGAAAAGTGTGGTGTACATTTGTATTCAGCCCCACGGAGTCAATACTTTGTAGAATCACCTTTCACTACAATTACAGCTGCAAGTCTTTTTAGGGATGTGTCTACCAGCTTTGCACATCTAGAGTGACTTTTTTTGTCCATTTTTTTTTTGACAGAGCTTTAGCTATTTTGCAGATTGGTTTAGGCTGGAATTCTACTTTAATTGAGTTTGTACTGAAAGTGGTTGTAAACTTCAGACAGGAAATATGAACAAAGCACATCCCTCTATAATGTGTACTTGTCTCAATCCAGAGCACTACATGTCATTTCTGTCTGCTGCTTCATTCCTCTGCTATCTGCATGAATTACTTCTGATGAATTTTCTTGACACCTTGGCAAAATGGTGACGGGGGAGGAATCACAAGCTGATTGACAGCCTTAGCGCTGTTCCTGTGTGAAGGGGGTGTTCCTTTTCTCCAATCAGCTGAGCTCTGCAGTGTGTAATTTCAGCTCTCTGTCCCCCCCCCCCTTTTTTTTTTTTTTAAAACCTTCAGACAAGCTTTATAAATTCTGGAATCTTTGAAAGGATGTAGAGAAGACTTCAGATAAACAGGTAGAACTTGGGTGATAGAGATGAAACAAATTCTCCTACATGAGACCAGTCGGGGTATATTTCAAAATTTATTCAAGAAAGTATTATTTTACTGAAAGGTTAGTTTATGCTTGGAATAAACATCCAGCAGAAGTAGTGAGACAGTCAAAAGTAAATTGCTTCTAACATGCTTGGGACAAACCTAGGTCTATACTCTATACAAAAAAGTTAACGAAAAATAGAAAAGTGACGGCAAAAAAAGGACTGAGAAACAAAAACGTGCAATCTCGATTGACTACTATGTGAGGGTTTACAACCATTTTAATGCTGCTTATGATGGCTAATTTGCCATGACTGCCTCCTTTTGAATTGCCTGTATATTCTGTATCTTGGAGTACTCTAATACAGGGCTCAGGCCACCCTCCCCTCTGTTACTCTGTATTGCTTGCTAAAAATTGAAGACTTTTGGAGGGGGTATGCTCTTAGCATAATGCCCGGGGTGTAAGCTTTGCCAGCGTCTGTGGATACGCAGCCTGTGTCCTGCCCTGTACTCCAAGATACAGAAATAATAGATACCGTATAAGCCGACCCGAATATAAGCCGAGGCACCTAATTTTACCACAAAAAAAAGGGAAAACTTATTGACTCGAGTATAAGCCTAGGGTGTCCATCTGCATGCCTCACTTTGCCCATGACTAGACTGACGTTTAACATGGAAGTCTATGGAAGGGGTGCCCAGGTTTGAAAAATAGGTGCTCCCCGGCCCTAGGTCCCCCAGGCAACAAACTTTGCACACTTGTAGAGGAAGAGTGGGGCTACATGTGCGCCAGGCTTGGGGTCCAGGGAACCTACAGCCAAAATCCGGGAGATCAGATGCAAAAAGGTGACTCGAGTATAAGCCGAGGGGGGCATTTTCAGCACAAAAAAATGTGCTGAAAAACTCGGCTTATACTCGAGTATATACGATAAGTCGAAACCCCTCCTTGTGCTAAGTATTGTTTTGTTTGTGTCTTACCGGTAATTTTTCACTTTCAACTGTGTTTTTAACAGGTCGAACAGTTCTCAAAGAAGCAGCCAAACCGAAACCTAAACGCAGAAGAACTAAAAAAGTGAGAGGGCCGCGAAAAAGTAGGTACATCCGGAAAAAGGACAGGAAGCCTCCCTCACAGGATAACCATACCTCAGAAAATGGTACAGGGTACAAAACTGATGAAAGCGATGAAACCTTCGACCCCCGATTGATGGTGAAGTGCAAAGAGTGTGACCGCAAATTCCAGAACAAGGCAGCCTACTTATCTCATCAAAGAGCACACACCCGGGTGTTTAAATGCAACCTTTGCGACATTTTTCTGTCTAACAAGCAGCTTCTTATCCAGCACAAGAAGCAGCATGCTGAATCAAAGCCGTTCGCTTGTCCCACCTGCGGCAAGCATTTTCCCCGCCTTGTTAACCTTGAAGTACACCAGAGATTACACAGCGGCGAGCGCCCCTTCTCCTGCACCGAATGCAGCAAAGGTTTCTCCTGCCTAGCGAACCTGATTAAACACAGTCGTATTCATACCGGAGAAAAACCATTTACGTGCACCGAGTGCGGCAAATCCTTCGTCAAGAGCTCACATCTGTCACGGCACAAACGCATTCACACGGGCGAGAAGCCATATACCTGTGAGCATTGCGGCAAGCGCTTTACGAACAAAGAAAATTTGGTGACCCATCGGCGCTATCACACGGGGGAGAAGCCTTTCTCGTGCGGCGAGTGCGATAAAAAGTTCTCGTTTAAATCGCACATGATCATCCACCAGCGCATGCATACGGGTGAGAAGCCGTTCACGTGCACTGATTGTGGCCGGGGTTTTGCAGATCGCTCGCACTTGCTTAAGCACATGCTTTGTCACACGGGTGAGAAGCCATACCCTTGTAAACACTGCGGGAGGTACTTTTCCAGGCGCTCACACTGCAGCAACCATGAAAAGACGCACATGCGTGAAAAGAAGTTCCAGTGTTCTGATTGTGGAAAGGGGTTTGGGCTGAAGAGCCAGCTGAAGAGGCATTGGAAGACCCACTAAGTATTGGAAATAAGACTCTCTCTTTTCTTCTATATGGATGACTAGAGCAACAATAAAGTTTAAAGGACCTTGAATTGCTAATCGGAGACCTGTGCTGCTGTGTAAGCACTTCAATCCCAAAGAGCTCAGGATCAAGTAGATCATTATAACCATAAAGACGGCTCCCTTTTTCCACTATCGGACATATTGCCATAGAATTTACTTGGGTGCAAAGGAAAATACTAACGTATACCTTTTACGTGTGTCGAAAGGCTAAACTTTCATATTTTGTATGGAGTAGGAAATGGTTGGCAACCATGCTAAGTTTTTTTATTGCTGTCTGTGTCCCTGCTAGGTGCATTCTCGAATTATCCTAGAAAACATTAGGGAGGGATCCAACATTTTGCACTGTCACTGAAACAGGAATAGAGGGGGAAATCTTTGATGGGGACACTTGTTCTGTACCTTAGAGGTTATAGTCATTGCCTACTCTATCCAAAGGTTTAAAAAAATGGATTTATATATTCTTTAAATTTGCCAACTGTTTATTGACTTGATTCACTAAGGGCTTGTTTACACTTGCTTCAAAATGCGTCATTGTACCTGCTTTTCTAAAGCACTCTGAATAGCAATCAAAGCCCCTGTCACTAAATACGTGTGAACAGGACTCTAAGGTAGCCGTTTTGTTTGCTTTGCTTAAAACAAAAATGAAGCGCCAAGAAAGCATGGGGTATAAAGCCTCCCTAGAGTCTATAAACGCTCGCTAATCGCACCTGAAGTTTTTTTTATGGGCTTTTATTGAGCCTTCGCTTTGCTGGTATTGCAGGTATGAGAAATCCCAGGATACACTGGGAAACCAGCAAGCGAACCGGAAAGATGTCAGCAGTCATTTCCGGTTCATGTGTATATGTCATGGAAGTGTCTTGTGCAGACGTCACATCTGGTGAGCCGGGTCCGGACCAGAGCAGAGCAACTAGCAGATGGCACACATGGGAATGCTATAGTGGAAGGTGAGCGGGGACCGAAGTGAGGACTGAGCGGCAGAGGATCAGCAGAGCTGGGGGGCCAGAGCAGGAGAAACTAGCAATGTCGCACAAAGTGCGTAGCGTGGGAGGTGAGTGGGGACCAGAGGGAGGGAGGAGGATCAGTAAACCAGAGCTGGGGGTAACTACTGAGCGGGGGATTGGCAAAGCTGGTGGTACTACTGAGCAGGGGATCTGCTAAACGAAGGTACTACTGAGCTGGGGTTTCACTGGGCCCCTTTAAAACAAAATCAACACACCGGGCATTTGCCAAACTTTAAGAAAGCATTACCGAAGCATCAAACTGGCATGTTGAAGTGGTAGGCGCTTTAATGTGTGTTAGCCCTGGTTCACACTAATGCGATTTGACATGTCAAATCGGCGGCATTTGCCGGCAATGACACCGTCCTAATCGGTGCGACGCCGCATCTGCGGCGCTGCACCGATTTTAAAAAGTAGTTTCTTTACTAGTTTTTGCGAAACTGCACAGATGTCTCTGTAATCGCGGCCGAAATCGGGACTAAAAGGCGGGAGTGAAATCTTGCACAGCTTCATTCCCGCAGCCCAGTATGAACCTGGGCTTAAAGGTGAAGCAAGTGTAAATAACCTCCGATTGTGCTGGAAGTTTTTCTTTTAGGGAAGTAAAAAAACGAATTTGGATGGTTAACTGTACAATGGTCAAAATGTAATGCCGGATTCAAACCGCCGCTGCATGCGGCTCACAGCAGGGGTCCGGTGCGTGCTGGTTCTCTGGTTCATGTCCGAATTTTGGGCTGAAATCGAACCTAAAATGCACCAAAAAAGCATGCGTTTTTCCGGCACACCGCACCAGACACGCTGCAGAGATATGTGAACCGGTTCCATAGAGAGCCAGTCACATTCTTCTGCTATGCGAATTGAATGCGGGGAAACATACATTCAATTCGCATAGGTGTGAACCCGGCCTAAATCAGGGGTCTCAAACGGCGGCCCTCCAGCTGTTCCCATGAGGAATTGCAAGGCTCACAGTTACAAGCATGACTCGCAGAGGCATGATGGGACTTGTAGTTTCACAACAGCTGGGGGGCCGCCATTTTGGGACCCCTGCTTTAAATGCATGTACTGTGCATGACTTACCTGCTAGGGACTCCTGTCCTTCATACAGCTTTACTTCTCCCCATCTTAATCATGTGACTGGATAGCAAAGCGAGAAGCTGCAGACACCTGAGCTCATCTCTTTGCTATTTTGCTCTCTCCTCCCATTAACTTGCTTCTTGCACTGCAGCAGGAATAGACTCCTTGTGGTGCTTCTCCCTCCCCCATTGTGAGCTTTATTGTACAGGGAATGCAAAAGGCTGACACCAAGTCAATTCAGGTACAAATACTGCTCGCATTAAAAAAATAAAAATGCATTTAAATAAGTATTAATGATTACATAGGTGCATTAGGTTATGGTTTTTAGATCTGCCGGGAGTTCAGCTTTTAATTTCAGGCCCTGAAACTAATATCTGCCGTCCCTGTGTTCCCCCATCACTTTGTTTGCAACCTGGGGTGAAGAAAAGAACCCTGTGTAAGCTCGGTCACACTTTGGAGCTTACAAAGGGCTGAGAACTCCCCGACTGCTCTATGTTTTGACACTGGGTGCCTGAGCAGCCCAGCCAATTGCCAAGTATATGTGGTGTTGCATGGTAGGAAGAGGGATGAGTTGAATTTTTTTTATGAGGTAATTCAGTATGGGACATAATACAGTATGGGACACAGGCTCTGTGATCATTACGAATGGGTCATCTGCAGCTACTTTCAGTTGATTGGACAGGCTGGCAAAAACAAAAGAAAAAGGGCTGCAGGAACATCGACCCCTTATTCCCAACTATCTGCAGTTTTTGCTAGTGTCCTTAGGTGATGGACCTCTTCTCTCTCTGATAGAAGCTTACTTTTATCACTCAGAAAGATATAGAGGGAAAACACACTAAGACAAGGATAACCCACTGAGCTGATTCTTCTATCAAGATTCCTCCTACACCAGTGGTCTCCAAACTGCAGCCTTGGGGCCAGATGTGGCCCTTGGCTTGCCTCTATCTGGCCCTTGGGGCACTATTCCATCCACAACTGACACTAATGATTGTGCACTATTCCTCCCACTGACACTAAGGGTGGGGTGCTATTACTCACTGATCTCAACAATAGGGCCCTATTTCTTCCACTAAAATCAATTATGGGGTATTGTTTACTTTCACTGACGCTTGGGCATTTTCTACTCCCACAGGCCACAGTCTGGCCCCCCTAAAGTCTGAAGGACCATAAACTGGCCCTTCCTTTAGAAAGTGTGGAGACCCCAGTCCTAGTACGGACCACTTAGGCTCTGATGAAAGGGGTGTGCCCCTGAAACGCGTCAGCCACCTGGATGTTTTGGGGTATTGTCCGACCCTCTCGGTCGTCAAGTCCTGTTGGTGAATGCCAAGATTTTCAGCCATTTTTTCCCGTAAGCTTGTATATAAGCTCTGTCTGTGAGTAGGACTATTGCTTTTTATTCATATTTTAATAAACCTGTAATTGGTAATGCACTAGGTCGGTGCGCCCTCCTGTTTTTCTTTCTTTTTTTAGCCATATGAACACCCATTGTTCTGAGGAGGGCTGCAAGATTATAGACTTTGCCTCTAGACAGAACCACGCCACCTATGTTTTGACGATACACTGAGAGCGCAGGAGATTTTTGTTTTGACCCCAGTCCTAGACCATAGCTATTGCGCCTCATAATGTAGCTTCTAGATCTGTTGACGACTCAGCAGAGCCTCAGAGGGACCATACCCAGTCCCTGCTGCATGGAAAAAGCAGGGCCAACCTGTAATGTGCGCCACACAGACTTGGCAAGAAACAAAGTCCCATGTGGGTCCTGTGCCTACTGCACATCACATACCTACTGCAGCCCTGTGCATTCCTATGGCTGAACTGTAGTCTGCCGCAAGGCTGGAGCCTGTTGTGTGTACAGACCATTCTTGGAAATGAATGAGGCTGCAATGCTCATGTGTAGTGAGCATAGGTCCCAACCAGAACTTTTTTCTGCAAAGTGTGCGGTGCCACACAGGACTCTGCAGTGAAGAATTTCGTATTTGGACTCATGCCGCGAACACACGGCCGGACTTTCTATCGGGAAAATCTCAGTCGGACTTTCCGACGGAAAAATAGAGAACCTGCTCTCTATCTAAGTCCTTCAGGAAAAATTCAGACGGGAAAAGTCCGATGGGGCATACACACGGTCGGAATATCCGACCAAAAGCTCCCATCTGACGTGTGTATGCGGCATTACAGGGAGAGAACCATTTGCCAGAGCTCTGACATGCCTCAGTTGGATCCTTTTGTATGTGTTCTTATGAAGAGATTGGAGTTGGGCCCCTTTCACATGGGCACCTCCATGAAGCGGGATTCGCTTGCTCAGCGGGGGTTCTCTCTCCGCTGAGCAGGCAGATGACAGGTCCACTCCGCTATGCAGAGCGGACGCAACCCACTCTCGTCTATGGGACAATCAGATGGAAACTGACCGCCTGTCAGTTTCCATCTGATCCGTTTGACAGATGGGGAATAGGTCCCTCATCTGTCTGCTTTTGGTGGACAGAATCGGATGGTGCCAGGATTCAGTGGACACGTGCCTTCTGACATTTGCCGCTCCGTAGCAGAGACTGGAGGGTCCGATCAGGTCCACCTGAAAGACTGACATTGTATCGGATCACTGGTGTGAAAGGGGCCATACACTATACAGCCAAAAGTATGTGGACACTTGACCATTGCACCTATATGAGGTTGTTGGACATCCCATTCTAAAACTCTAGGCATTAATATGGAGTTATGCCTGTGTTCCCTGCAGCTTCCTTTAGTCTAAACAGCCCAAATCTTGTGGAAAACCAAATGAAAGCTGTTAAAACCACAAAGTACATTTGTGTGGTCAGGTACTGATGTCAGATGAGAAGATCTTTTTGTAGACCAGTCAAGTTCTTCCAAGTGCAAGTACATATTTCGGTGTTCCAATTCTTCCCAAAGATATTAGGTAGGGTTAAGGCCAAGGACTCTTTTTGCAGGCCAGTCAAGTTCCTCCATGCCAAATTAACCAAACCATGTCTTTATGGCTTTATACACGGTCACACAGTCCTGCTGGGACAGAAAATAAGCCTTCACCACATTGTTGCCACAAGGTTGTAAGCGCAAAATTGTAAAAAAAAAAAAAGATTTTTATATTTTTAAATCTGGTGCCGACCCATCCTTGTTTGTTCTAGCACCTTCTGTTACATTAAAAAAGGAAAAATCACTATAGGCTGGAGTTACTAACGAAAAAATTAAATGTTCTCTCTATTATGGGAAACGATTTTATATAGTTCCCCATCTGTGTACAGTTTTTCAGCCAACTTGGAGGTCGTATTTGGATATAAAATAAAAATTTTGAATATGAATAATGCCATTTAATCCTCTTTTGTATATATGGTTGTAATGTAGTCTAGTTTTTTCATGAACTGTATGTAAATATAGATTGCTGTCAGTACTTTTCAAAGGCTAGAGCTTAAAAAATGAATTGACACTAGAGAAATGAATTTTGGGATGGGATGTTATTCACAACTATGTAAATGAAAGCTCCTCCATCTGTAAACCAACTGAGATACGTGACAATAATAGTACTATGCTGTACAAGAACGTTTTAAGTTAGCTGTCATATTAGGTGATCAAGGGGACTTGGAATAAAGGATGTATTATTTTATTGAATTAAAGGATATAAAATCTACTGTGTATTGGAAAATATCTCCTTTTTATTATGTCTCTTAGGAAGTTACAGGCATACCCCACTTTTAAGTACACAACGGGACCAGAGCATGTATGTAAAACGAAAATGTACTTAAAGTGAAGCAATACATTTTTTCACTTCTAGGCTGTAGTGAGGGAGTCAGGGGCTGTAGTGGGGGTGCCAGGGGCTGTTATGGGGCGTCAGGGGCTGTAGTGGGGGTGTCAGGGAAACACTCACATGTAATTAGGCTCATCTGATGCAAGGGGGGGCCCACTCCAATCCATCCCCCAGACATCGCGCTGTGCACAGGAGGTGGGGCGGCGGCCAGGAAACAGGAAGAGCACACTGGAATAGGGTAGGCTACATGCTCAGAGCTTAAGTTCCTTCTACTGCGGCTGATGGTGCAGGAATGTTTGTCTTGTGAGGCACTTTATGTACACTCGCGGGTATGTCCGTACTCGCGAGTGTACGTAAAGTGAGTGTCCGTAAAGCGGGGTATGCCTGTATAACAGTGACAATTTTTAATTAACCACTTCAGACCCGGAAGGTGTTACCCCCTTAATGACCAGGCCATTTTTTGCGATACGGCACTGCGTTACTTTATATATGAAAGACAGAAATTGCCGCTCTAGGTAGGTATAATTTGGTAAGATCCTTCTCTCAGAAACCGAGGGTGCTGGCAATGCACATAACAATAGGAACAAGAATGATGAGGATGGCCGCACTCCAATCCAACGTAGTTTATTCAAAAGGAAACAGGCACTACAAATAACAGCATGAAGCCAGGACAGCCATTGCGTTTCACACTCTAATTCAGTGTTTACTCATAGCTTGCGTTACTTTAACTGACAATTGCGCGGTCGTGCGGCGCTGTACCCAAATAAAATTGATGTCCTTTTTTCCCACAAATAGAGCTGTCTTTTGGTGGTATTAGATCACCTCTGCGTTTTTTTATTTTTTGTGCTGTAAACAAAAAAAGCGACAATTTAAAAAAAAAAAACAATATTTTTTTACTTTCTGCTATAAAACATATCCAAACAAATGTAAAAAATCTAATTTCTTCATCAATTTGGGCCAAAATGTATTCAGCTACATATTTTTGGTAAAAAAAATATATACCGGTATATATATTTTTTAAAAGGTGTTTATTTATACGTTTTGCAATTAAACACAATATTCACATTACAGTAAGAGCCGGTTCACACACAGGCGGCATGACTCTGTCCGCGACTTTGCGATGCGACCTGAGCGCGCACCACAGCACGACTTGGGGCGACTTACAAAGCGACTTCATGTTGCCTCCAGGACAGGAGGCTTTCCGGTGGCCAATTAAACAAGAATCGGCACTGGGGGAGGGGGGGGGGTTTGCTTGAGAAAACATGATAAAATAATTTTCTCTTCCTGGAAAGTTGCTTCAGTTAAGACACGATCCGACTTTGGAGGCGACTTTTATTGAAATCAATGGATACAAGTCGCCTAGAAGTCAGATTGAAGTCGTACAGGAACCTTTTCTGAAGTCGGAGCGACTTCAGTAGTGTGCATTAAGACGGCTCCATTCACTTACATTGCTTTTCTCAACAGCGCGACTTGGGGCGACTTCAAGTCGGATCCCAGGTCGCCCCTGTGTGAACCGGCTCTTAAGTGGATAAAAGAAAAAAAGGGGGGGTTAACGCAGCACCAGTTCAATAGGCGTATATTGATTGGTTTGCGCAAAAGTTCTCGCGTCTACAAACAATGGGATTTATTTATTTTTATACTGGTAATGGTGGGATCAGGGTTTTTTTTTGTGGGACTGCGACATCGCGGCAAACAAATCGGAAACCTAACTGACACTTTTTGGGGACCAGTGACACGAATACAGTGATCAGTGCTAAAAATATTCACTGTACTAATGACACTGGCAGGAAAGGGGTTAACACCAGGGGCAATCAAAGGGTTAAGTGTGCTCCTAGGGGGTGCTTTTTAACTGTGTGGGGGCTGCTCTGACTGGATGAAGACGGAGACAGATTTGTTTTACTGCTTAGCAGGAACACAAGTTCTCCATCTTCTTCCCTGTCAGAACGGTGATCTGCCTTGTTTGCATAAGCAGACCGGCGTTCTGCCTCTCTGGGGAACGATCGCGGGCATCCTGTGTCCAATCAGCGGCTATTACACGAAATGATGTACAGGTACATGATTTTTCACGATAGAGCCAACCTGCCGCAGTAAGTAGGCGGTCGACAAGTGGTTAAGACGGGTAGGCAACCTTGGCCCTCCAGCTGTGGTGAAACTGCAAGTCCCATGAGACATTTCCTTTAGGAGTCATGCCTGTGATTGTCAGGGTCTTGCAGAGGAATGATGGGATTTGTAGTTTCACCACAGCTGGAGTGCCGAGGTTGCCTACCCCTGGGTTAAGGGGTAATGGACCTGTTTTGACCGGCAGATAGAAATTGGCCAGGACAATTTTGGATTAGAGAGAACAGGGAAAGCCTAGGCAAAATTCTGCCCATTTTCTTTAAATTTAAGTTCATTAAAGTGGTTGTTATTTATTGCACACTGGACGTTAAAATAACGTTATAAAAGCCAGTAGCTTTGCAGTGAGTTTTTCAACTTTTTTTTTTTGCAATAGCGTTTTCTAGTGTTTAATTTTGTTTTCAATTGATCAAAAACGTTAAACGCTGGTGAGCGACTTTTTTGAGCGTTTATCAGAGTTTTTCTAACTGAAAAACATCTCTCAGAACCCACTAGTTTTGGGGTCTTTTTTTACTGCTCAAAAACGCCACTGCCCAAAACTGCTGATAACAGGCTATATGTGTATTGACACATAGGATAACATGATGGAGAGTTTAATGACTGTAGAAAAAAACATCTACAGACAAAAACAGCTGCTGTAAAAACGTCAAAAAACGTCCAGTGTGCATGAGGCCTTACAAACATGTCATACTTCCCTTCTCTGTGCAAGGGTTTTGCACAGCCCGATCCTCTTCTTTTGGGGTGCCCGGCGGCGCTCCTCCTTTTCATCGGGTGCCCCCATGGAGAGCCCTGGGGGGCACCCGTGCAAGCACGTTCACGTGTCCCACTGCTGCGTCCATTGAAACAGACAGCAGGACTCGGCTACACCCCCGACTCCCATGTCACTGGATTTGATTGACAGCAGCGGGAGCCAGTGGGTTCAGGTAAGAAAAAGGGGGGCTCTGGGGGCAGCTGCACCACAGAAGGTTTTTCACTTTAATGCATTAAAGCGGAGCTCCCTGAAAAAAAAAAAATATTAAAAGCCAGCAGCTACAAATACTGCAGCTGCTGACTTTTAATATTAGGACACTTACCTGTCCTGGAGTCCAGCGACGTCGGCAGCAGAAGAAGAGTGATTGCTCGTCACTCTGCTGCCCCCAACGCCATCCTCGGTGAGGGAACCAGGAAGTGAAGCCTTGCGTCGCGCTGTGCCGTTCTTACTGGTCCCTGCTGTGTCCTGGGAGCCGAGTGTTTCCCAGGACACAACGGGTATTCTGCGGGAAGTGATGTAATACCCACAGAATACCCTCAGAGAGGACTCCCGGAAGTGGGTGCAAATACCTGTCTTAGACAGGTATCTGCACCCCCCTCCCCCCTGAAAGGTGCCAAATGTGACACCGGAGGAGGGGAGGGTTATGATGAGCGGAAGTTCCACTTTAGGGTGGAGCTCCGCTTTAAATTGAAAAACCATGAGACTTTACAACTCCTTTTAGGAGCGGAGAGACCACATATGACAGTGTAAAATTGACCACCAACAGGAAATTTTTAATTATTATTATTCAGGATTTATATATTGCGCAAACAGTTTTCGCAGCGCTTTAGAACGTTAGGGCAGACAGTACAGTTACAATACAATCCCGTACAGGAGGAATTCGAGAGCCCTACTTGTTAGAATTGGCTAAGGTGTATGAAAGAGAGTACAAGCAGAGATTTTACTACAAGAATTAGGAGACAAATTACACAGCACCACATTTACTAGACAAAGAACACAGGCTAGAACTTTATCCTCTGTCGTGGGTGAATTTGAATTTTATACTACTTTACTGCAAGAATTAAAATGCAGTCAATTGTAATCAGGGGTAAAAGGCCTAACCAGTGTATGCCTAACTTTTATTTTATCTATAAGGGCTGGTGAATGTGAGTGATATGGTTTTGTTTCACACTTTTCATGAACTCCATTTCATTTTTTGGGGCATTCTGTGAGCAAAGGGCAACTCAAAGAACAAGTCAGTAACATACGAATGCTGCATTCCAAATTTAAAGAGGGCTCTATCAACATGTAAAAAAAAAAACCCGAAAGAAATGGAAGTCTCCAAACATCCCCCCTGAAACAAAAGTCCACGTTTTTTAAGGGATCCCTTACAGCAAAAAAAAAAAAGTGACTACTTACCTCGAATAAACCACAATTCTAATAATAAAAACAAACAAAAAGCAGGTTTATTGTTTAAATAGCTAGCAATCAGAATTAGGGCCCGTTCACACTATAGCAGAGATCTTCATAAGAAAAACGCAGTTCTCTGCAAGGACACACAGGAACCAGTGGTTTTCTATGTGCCCCATTCACACTTTCGCATAAGCTGTCACCTGCAGTGCAGAAAACTGCAACACTGCTGCAGTTTTCCGCACCACTCCACAGGTGAACTGTGCCAAAATGCATAGAAAACTCTCACAGCAGGGGCAGCTCCCATCCTCCGTCCAGTGCTGCGCTAACTTGTCTATATTCCTATTGCACACATTCCTGGAAATAAGGATAATCAGTAGTGGGTGCTGTAGTGACTACCAGCTGGATACTGGAAACCTCACAGATAAACATATTCGCGAGCACACCAAGCAGTAGCTGCTGCTCACTCAAACTAACACCCCCCCCCCCCCCCCAGACAGGAAGGCTGTGATCCTTTCCTTAGGAGGACAAAGATGAGGTTGTGTTGGATCTGGGGTAGGACTCCTGGAAACGGGAAGAGGCTGTTGCTGCCCCTCCACATGCTGCAGCTTGCGGAGGGAAGAGCCAAAGCCGTTGCTTCTCCTCCCTGGCCAATTGGGTCTCAGGGCCTGCTTCCTGATTGGCCGGGAGGAGAAGCAGGAAGACATTAGCGAATGTTAATTCACTAAAGTCACACAACTGGGTGGGCTCGGGGCGCAGTGTTCTGCGTCCCTGAGCACACCCCTTTTGAAGCCAATTAGAGCCTCAGGCTCTAATCATGTGCTTAAAAAATAAATAAAACCCACATTGAAATCCATGCGTCCGGTACCCTGCATTAAGATCAGGGGCCGGGTGCATCAATTATAGGGGGGGGCAGCACCCCTACGCCCCTAATGGAGCAGCCCCCACTGACACCAAGGATTCTCAAATGCCTGATGAAGGGGTCTTGCATGGCTCCGAAACGTTGCACTTGTCCTTGTGATGTGATCTTTCTGCAATAAAAGCTTTTGGAGTGCTGGCGTGTCAGGGTCACCTGTGGCCAGGTGACAGATGCACACCGTAGGGGGACAGGAGTGCACCGCGAGGTAGTGAACCCTATGGCTGGCTTCTGCGGATAGGAAACTGGGTGGTTGTGGAAAGCGGGACCAGAGGAGCACAACCGGGATCCTAACGGAAGCTAGAGCCAAGATTCCCCAGGGCGCGGAGTCTAAGACCCAGCTGGTCTTCTCCAGGGCCTCTAGTGGTGAGGATGTTATGCTGCAGGCTGGGACCAGGTCGCGGCCCCTGGAGTTTCCTAGCTCACGCCCCGTAGGATAAGGGGAAAAGAGGGGAAGCAGCAGCACACGATAAGAGAGAACCGAATAACAAGCTGAAGGTCAGGGGCCACAAGCAGACAAGGATAACGAAGAACGAGCCGAAGGTCAAGGGTCACGAGCAGACAGGGATAGTCGGGGACAAGCCAATAACGTAACAGAGAGACAGACGTAGCACACGGCAGGCAGGAACCCAAACACACAATGCCTAACAAACACGTTGATCAGCAAAGCAGGCTTGCAGTGCACAGGTTAATATAGTGTTCTGTGATAGGGCCTGGGGTGGAGTCTGGCTGGGAGGAGATTATAAAGGAAGCCAGGTGAAAGGGCTCAGGCCTCTAAGATGAACACATGGGAAGGAAGGTAAGCTGACAGACAAACACTACTGCATATCCATGACAGTACCCTCCCTCTTATGGACCCTCCCCCGCCTGGGCCCAGGCTTAAAGGGAAATCTCTGATGAAACCTTCTCAACAGATGAGGTGCAGCGACATCAGATGCAGCGATCCAAGACGCCTCCTCAGGACCAAAACCTCTCCAATGCACAAGGTACTGAAGAATGCCTCTGCAGAGCCGAGAATCCAGAACTTGTCTAACCTCGTACTTAAGATTATCCTCAGAGACCGAAAACGAGGTAGGGAGATGACAAGAAGATCTATTGAGGACCAAAGGCTCTCTAGGAATAAGCAAGGGCATGAGAGGATCAACAGGAATCTGAGGAGGGTCCCCTAGACCCTTAAAGGGGAACTGGTCATCTTGCACAGGACCATCAGACTGGGCAGATGTCAGTGGAACCCTGAAGTCAGGTTGGTTAGAAGGTGACATGTTGCCGGAGTCAAACTGAATAGCTGAAGGACAAGCAGAATGTCCCGAACAAGAAAAAGTAGGAGGCTCACTGGGCATGGGCTGGACTGGCATAACTAGTACAGAGGCAGAGTGAATAGCTGACTCAGGTGTAGCGACTACCTGAATCGCATCGCAAGACGTAGCGACTGCAGGACTTGTAGACAAGCTAGCCTGGCTGTGCGTCCAAGGGTGGTTAGGGACAGAGAAACGTAAATGGTTATGCAACCTGGAATGAATGACCGGCTCAGATTCACAGGGGGCAACCTTGGGTAGGCAGGACGAGGAACAGGAGGGACCCCAAGCCAGGATCTGTCCAGTAGTCCAGTCCACATGAGGAGAATAGAGCTGTAACCATGGGAGACCCAAAATTATAGGCGTTGAGGCCTTGGGTAAGATAAGGAAGGATATCCACTCCTGGTGGAGTGTCCCTACCGACATCTTAACAGGGAGGGTCTGGAAGCGGATAGGTCCCCCTGGGAGAACAGTACCATCAATCGCCAAGACCACCAATGGTGTGGTGAGGGGCAAAAGAGTAAGTCTCATGGACGATGCGATTTCCCAGTCCATAAAATTACCAGCGGCTCCGGAATCCAGATATGCTGAGACCGAATGAGAAGAAGCACCAACATGAAGGAACACAGAAAGCAGAAGACGAGAAGGGGAAGGTGATATTTCTGGGTCCAATACTCCACTTTCCAGATGAAGTGGACCCGAACGTTTTTCTGGACAAAGAGAGCAAGTGTCACGAAAATGACCTTTGCCCCCACAGTAAAGACACAGACCAAGAGTTCTGCGCCTAGCACGTTCCTCGGGGGATAGCCTGGTCCGACCCAGCTGCATGGGTTCCTCAGCTGGTAGGAGATGCTCTACGGGTCGAAGAGAGGGGAGCTCAGGCTGACTAAGAACCAAGGAGTGCTGGCGTTGCTTTTCTAAGGTCCTCTCCTGAAAGCGAATATCGATCTGGTTACACAAGGAGATAACGCCGGCCAGATCAGTGGGGATGGTTCTTCCTGCTAATTCATCCTTCACTCTATCAGACAGGCCATGCAAAAAGGTTGCGACTAAGGCCTCATTGTTCCAGCTCAACTCAGCCGACAGTATGCGGAAATGAAGGGCATACTGTCCCACAGAAGCAGACTCTTGGCGGAGACGTAAAAGGGCGCTGGCCGCTGAAGAGACACGAGCCGGTTCTTCGAAGATATTCCGAAAAAGTTTCAAGAAGCCAGACAGGCTAGAAACCACTGGATCATTCAGTTCCCACAGAGGGGCTGCCCAGGCTAAAGCTTCACCAGAGAGGAGGGAAATGATATAGGCTACCTTAGCCCGATCAGACAGGAAGTTTTGGGGCTGGAGCTCAAAATGAATTGTGCATTGGCTAAGGAACCCCCTGCAAGCCTTGGAGTCCCCAGAGAAACGGGACGGAGCTGGCAGTTGTGGTGAGTGTGTGGCTGCGACTGGTGCAATAGGTGCAGCCGCTGGTTGTATTTGAGGTTGCGGATTCAGGGTTCCCAAGGAGGCCTGAAGCTGCTCAAAGCGAGAAGCCAGATCCTGGAGGAATCGCATCACCTGAGTCTGATTCGATTCCTGGGTTTCAAGTCTGCAAACTATGCCCTGCAACGGATCATCCACGGGTAACGGGATGTCAGCCGGGTTCATGGCTGATCAAACTGTCAGGGTCACCTGTGGCCAGGTGACAGATGCACACCGTAGGGGGACAGGAGTGCACCGCGAGGTAGTGAACCCTATGGCTGGCTTCTGCGGATAGGAAACTGGGTGGTTGTGGAAAGCGGGACCAGAGGAGCACAACCGGGATCCTAATGGAAGCTAGAGCCAAGATTCCCCAGGGCGCGGAGTCTAAGACCCAGCTGGTCTTCTCCAGGGCCTCTAGTGGTGAGGATGTTATGCTGCAGGCTGGGACCAGGTCGCGGCCCCTGGAGTTTCCTAGCTCACGCCCCGTAGGATAAGGGGAAAAGAGGGGAAGCAGCAGCACACGATAAGAGAGAACCGAATAACAAGCTGAAGGTCAGGGGCCACAAGCAGACAAGGATAACGAAGAACAAGCCGAAGGTCAAGGGATAGTCGGGGACAAGCCAATAACGTAACAGAGAGACAGACGTAGCACACGGCAGGCAGGAACCCAAACACACAATGCCTAACAAACACGTTGATCAGCAAAGCAGGCTTGCAGTGCACAGGTTAATATAGTGTTCTGTGATAGGGCCTGGGGTGGAGTCTGGCTGGGAGGAGATTATAAAGGAAGCCAGGTGAAAGGGCTCAGGCCTCTAAGATGAACACATGGGAAGGAAGGTAAGCTGACAGACAAACACTACTGCATATCCATGACATGGCGAATATGTGCTGGCTTGGTGTGCTGGCGAATATGAACATTTATCAGTGGTTTGCTGCTTCACCTGCTGAGGGGAAGAACTGGCTCCTAAATGGCGCTGTGGGTCCGCATAGGACAGTGATTCGGTCCGGATCCAGACCGTGGTCGGCCATTTTGTGAAGCTTGGTCTATTACATCTAATTTGTGTATGCTTTATTTCAAGTTAGGGGATTACCCTGTACTGGGGGAGTGAGCGCTATATTGAGAATCCTAAATGGTTGTACTGGATACAGCAGTTAGTTATTGAACACTCCCTACAAGTCAATAATCTTGTTACAGGAGTAGCTATACCCCACAGAACTGGCTATAGAGAAAAAGCGAAGCTTTGCCGTTATACACTGGACAAGGAAAGGAAACTTTTTTACATATGAATTGTCCTATAAAAGTTCACTATGACTGTGTAAATATGTTCAGATTTGCCATTATGTTATAAGGAAGTAATTTCATGATTAAAGCATATATATATAACCAAAAATAACAAGACAAAATGAATAGACTAGTAAAAGATAGAGTAAAAAAAGCCAGGATTTTCTGCAATATTCACCTTCGATACTAAAAGTTTTTTCTGCCATTAGATGTCCTCGTTCTGATGACCAGCATCATTTAACCCACTACTTTTAGTGACGTTACCGCTGATGAAGTCCCGCCCCCTGGACGTAACGCGCGCTCAACGACGTGATTCTGCGTGACGTCACCCGCGTCCCATGCTGACATCCGTTGGATACACTTTGACATGCTGCACATCCTCCGCACTGAGGCACAGTGCTATTTTTGTAAGTTTATTTCTTGTTTTTATGATCATTAAATCCTTTTATACAGAGAGCACTAGATTTCTTTGCTTCTCATTTTATATTTGGCCTCCTGGATCTGATTGTCTGGATTACTGGCTGTGAGACTGATCAGCGCTCTAATTACTCCTTGTCTACCTGATGTGGATTCAGTATAGCCTGGATGTCTGTTTTTCTCCCGGAGGGGGAACTGCTTAAGTGACCTGACTGACTAGCTCAGGGGTCCACTCGCTGAGGTGAGCTGCTAACCATTACTAGTGGTGGAGGTCGTCACACAAGTCACTATAAAGAATCTAGAAGTCACCTACTGAACACATATTGGTGTTTTTTAGTTTATATTGTTCCTCAAAGAAAGACTCTTGGACTATCTCTATCCTTTGTAGTCTTCTAATCATATGTGTGTTTTTTTATGTTTGCAGTGAACATGGTATCCCTGAAGTTGTTGTGTTGAAAGCAGAAAAATCTGTAGGCATAAGGATTTAAACGACTTTGACAAGGGCCAAATTGTAATGGCTAGATGACTGGGTCAAAATATCTCCAAAAACTGAAGCTCTTGTGCAATCTTCCTGGTCTACAGTGGTCAGGACCGAGCAAAAATGGTCCAAGGAAGATAAACTGGGGAATTGGCGACTGGGTCATGGGCGGACAAGGCTCATTGATGCACATGGGAAACAAAGGCTGGCCCCTGTAGTCCAATCCAATAAAAGAGCTACTGTATCTCAGATTGCGATGCACTGTGTGTTCTAACATCATTCTATTGGAACCAGCATTACGTTTTTCAGCAGTTTGTTGTGCATGGCGTTGTGTAGCCGAAGACCAGTTAGGCTGCCAATGCTGACCCGTGTCTACAGCCAAAAGTGCATACAATTGGCACGTGAGCAACAGAACGGGACCACAAGCAATGGAAGAAGGTGGTCTGGTCTGATGAATTCAAGAATAGTTTGAGGAACACAATAATGAGTTTGAGGTGTTGACTTGGAGGTGTTGGCCTCAGCATTCTCCAGAGCACTAACCAGCCAAACATCTGTAGGATGTGCTGGAAAAACAAGTCCGATCCATGGAGGCCCCACCTCACAACTTATAGGACTTAAAGAATCTTCTACTGACGGCTGGTGCCAGATACCACAACATACCTTCAAAGGTCTAGTGGAGACCATGCCTTGATGGATTATGGTGGGTGGTCATAATGTCTGATCAGTGATAAGAAATTTAAATTTTCTTATAGTAAACTATATTACAAACACGAATCAGTTATTAACTATATAAATTGTTCTAGAGACAAATTTACAGACCAAACAAGTGAAGTCTATCAACAGTTATCTTCCATACGGGTCCTGAAGAATTGATTACAATCTGTGAAATGCGTTGACCTTTGAATGGGTTATAAATGAAAAACACTGACTAGTAATGGTCATGTATCACTGTATATATTTATGTATGCATAAAGATTTTAATGTATATTTTGGATTTTATTATTTTGTAATAATATAATTTATATATCTTTAAAAAAAAAAAAAGAGTATTTTGCTGTATTAAAACAGTCTTGGGTGCTATATTTAAAGCCCCCATTATTCCCCCTGCATGCTTGCTATATATGGGATGATAACGTCATGAGAATGTAGAACGTTTTTTTGCCTGCGTTCCCCATACCCCCCAGGTGCTGTCAGTTACAGCCAATGCCCTCATGTTCCAGCAGGGAAGGCATGTTGGGGGTTGACAGTCCCTGCAATAGAACATTACCTGAGCAGAGTACATTCTTGTAAAATAAGATCTAAAGAGGCTTACAAAATGCAGTGGACTAAACGTTGTGATCCATTTATATTACTTTTACAGCTTTCTTTATCCCAAGATCTCAACAAATGTTATATTCTGCTGGTACTCTTATCTGATGAACAGTATGTAGTAATGCAGGGGTCATGGGGTGGTAGTCACGTCCTCCATGCTTCCCTCCTTGTTAGGCGCTAAGAAAGGTCACATGAGAGGCCTGGCATGGGGTGGGTTCTTCTGGGCTATGCTAGCCACTTTGGTTGGGGTCACTGCCTTACACATGGGATACCTTTTACTTGAACAGATGATTGAACTCTGGTAAACTTTCTCAATGTAATTATACACCACCACGGTCTCTATTGTATTTAGGAGGGACACGCAAAGCCAATGCCCTCTCCAGCGTATCAACGCTATCTCACTCCCAGTAATGGTATTTAGTGCCTCTGTGCACCTAGCGTGTACTCCATTTATGCAGTTCACTTAACTCTTCCTCTTCCGTACCTGTGTACAGACTAAGAACCATTGCGGTGCTGATCTGCTCCCGTTGCTACAACTCCACCTGCAAGAGGCTTTCCCACCTACCACATCTACACGCTTACAACAGGCTGCTAGAGAAACCCCTGGTTATCCTTGGTAGCCACTGTATTAACTCTTACACTAATGTCTTCATACCCCAATATGCTTAGTTGACCCGAGTTGTAGACTATGTGTGCAGATTACTTGCATTACACCCCTTGAGTAATTTCAAGTCATTCAAAGGCAAAGTTTCAAAAGCTTTACATAAAAAACATGGCAACAGTCTTTCCCTAAACTAATCCCTAACTCAGGCCTGTGGCTTCCCCAGCACACCTGCACAGGATAGAGTCAATTTCGAGTCCACAATGGTAGTATCCAGGATTGGCATCTTCAGGATGGACAGCAGGTCCCAGCAATCCCCCTAGGCTCTCAGAGGATCTTGAAGACAGATGTACATTAGTTGGCGCTCTGGTCTCGGCATATCAGCAGGCTAGCAGGACAGACACTGGCAACCGCATCAACAGTCAAGGGCTTTCTGGGTTCTGGACCCCTGTCCCTTTTATATTTACACAGAACCAGGGGGTCGGACCCAAAAAGCCTGCCAAGAAAGACCTGGGAAACATAATTAACTCTATCCCTCCCGAATGGGGCAGCATCTAACTGGGCTGAAATAGGCAACCTGCCTACAAGTATGCATTTTTATTAGATAAGGGTAGAGGTAAAGGTTCAATGGAAACAGCCCCAAATTTCTGGCATCAAACCTCCAATCACTGGCTGTAAATGGAAGCCTTGCTAGACCTCTATATCATTGCAAACAGGCCCTTCCCTGCATTATACTACAGTAAAGTAAAAACTGGCTGCTAGGCATCACTGTGTTTTGCATATTATCTACTGTTGAATAATCCGAAGATATCTTATCTGAGATCGGTTTCACAGCTTGCTATTGTGACCCTAGAACCTTAACTGAGCAGAATGTTGATCTTATTTTACAAGAATGCAAAGGTTTACAACATGAACTAGACTCAATACCGAGAACTCAAGATAAATAAAGATGTTAAAGTAAAATAAAATGAATAAACAAATATATCCTACCTCTATTCTTATCTGATGCCTGTTCAATTCACTGGTAAATATCTATGCCATGGGTTAATATGAACCCTCCTCTTATTCTCAGATTATAAATCTCAATTTTGCCTGACTGGTTATCTGAACGCAGGTCAACAGTCACCAAAGCCCAGATCCATTTAACAGACAGAAATGTAATTTCATAAAAGTTGAGATAAGCAGGTAGTCTACATGACAACTCTAATCTAATCCATATTCCACTCGCACATGTTCCTGGAAAAATGGCTCTTGTAAGATGGTGGGTGCTGCAGCGATTACCAGCTGGGTCCTGGAAACATCAACAATCGGCCATATTCACCAGCACACCAAGGATCGTTTCAATTACATCTGTAGCGGGTATGTACTTTCCCGGGTGTAAATTTAACTGGCAGAGACACCAGTGATGTGTAATTCCCTGCAGCCCAGCAGGTGGCGCTGTCGCCATGGGCTGGGGGTTGAGCCATTGCTGTGTGCTGGGCCTCCTTTTTGTCCTCTCTCGGCAGCGGTATGGTGGGGCGGGGAACCCGCCGTGCTTGCTGGGTGAGGGTATAAAGGGGCCGGCCATCTTTGTCACAGGGTCGAGTCCCAGGCACCTTCAGCCTGTGGGTGGTGGTTCGTGTCGGTCCTCTAGGCGGCCTAGGCCTAGAGGACAGCCGGAGGTCGTATTCCATCTCAGGCACCTTTAGCCTGGGGTGAGGTACTCGAGAGGATGGTCTGGAGCTCAGTGCCCAACACTGAGTTCCGCGAGGGAAGGAGGTCCTAGGGAACCAAGGGATTGGGTACCCGAATCCGGAAGGCGTAATGGACCGGGGGGAGCTCCTCACTTGAAGACCGGGTGCAGCAGATTGCCAGTGACAGGTGAGCCTCCCACCGGAGACCACCTGGAAGGAAATTGCCCCTCGCTTGGAGACCGCAACCCACTTTCAGGAAGGAAAGTGGAGAGTTCATTGTGTCTGGGCCTACTCGCATCCACACCTCCTTTTCTGTTCTGTTTTCTAAGGGAGTCTAACTGATTATGCTGTTCACTCGAGAAGAATAAAGGAGTGTTGGACTTTAATGGTGTGGGGCTCTTTTCTGGTGGACATTGTTCAAGGTAATCTCACGTGGAGGTCTTAGGTGCACAACACTGACCCGAAGGTATAGAAAGAACTTTGCTTACATCGCACTGACACCTGTGGTGAAGGTCAGGCGTGGTGTCCCCGCTCTCTCCCCTCTGAGGTACCCCTAGACAAGAAGAGAAACGAGCTGATGCAAAGAGGGGAGTGAGGAGGGCGCTACACGTGGGGGCTCAGGGCCGGTATAGTGTTTGTGCACCACAGAATTGAACGTGTCTGCTGGAGGAGTTACGCGAATTGCATCCCTGTGCTCAAAGTCGTGGACATGACCCATTGAAGGGAAAGGCCCGCGCTGAAGAGCGAAGAGAGGGGGAAGCTTAGCCGTGTGAGGGACTACACGTGGGGGCTTCTATTTGCACTGCGCTACCAGGCACACCCCCATCGATTAGTTCGTGGGCGTGACTCAGAAACAGAAAAGAAGAAAAGCCCGCGAACTAGAGCAAAAGGGGAGGAGTCCAATACGTGTGAAGGACTACACGTGGGACGTTGGCGCAAAAACTTGGCAGTGTACGATGGATCAGCAACAGGTCGCCATGTTCGGACATACATTGTGGATTCCAGTTCACCCTTCCCCAACGACATTGACTGCTGCTGCTCCGGTAACAGATACGGGGATCCGGCTAAAGCCAAGGGGTCGATTCGCCCTGTATTCGTGCATGGACGTTGAGGCCCTGGGTGTGATTTGTCCCGGCTGTTCAGGACTGGTGTGCCAACTGAAGCCATTCGGGCGATGCAAGGCTTGTGGGGAGTTCCTGTTTGAAGTGGATTCAGCGGTGGAGAAACCGAGAACCATTTACCCCGGCCATGCTGCAGGCAACACCACTCAGAGAGGAGGAATCACTGCTTTGACAGCCATCCCTGCGCACACTGCAGCGACCGCGGAGGAGGTCGTGAAAACTCAACGGGAGAAATCCGAGGATGCTGACTCGGTCACCACTGTCTCGCAGCGTCCACCACCGAAGAGAAAGACCGGGATGGTAGCCCCGACCAGCGGTTGTGGTGGACCGTCTCGCCCGCTTACGCCCGGCCAGGATGGATCCGTCGACAAGAGTTCCGGACGTCCCGATTCAAGCAAAGGCCGAGGTAAGCCTGGCGGAGAGATTTGGTGTGTGGGAAGAGGTGAAAGCTCAGTTTCCACTACAGGGTACCTACCCGCGGAGGAGTGTGACACCTCTGACCTGGAGTCGCTCTCGGACATGGGAGACGACGTTGCTATAGATGAACTGTTTGCAGAAAAGGGCTGGGAAAAAGTACCTCTCGCTTCTTCCCGGAGAACCAGGGATCCACCCATGTCTACAGGGGAAAGTACACCCCGGGTGGAGGCACCAGCGCCTGAAGAGGGGTCCCATCCCCGGCCTGCCTCTACATCCCCGGTACCATCTGTACCGAAGACCGGGGAAAAGAGACTGTTACTGCGGGCACCAATGCCCCGACCAGATGTGGTCAAGGTCCCTCGCCACCCGGACTCAATAGTTTTGCCTGGCGAAGGGGATAGAGCTACTATGCCTCCTTTGGCCAGACTACAACGCCTAATTGGTCAGAAGGTTGCTGCAGAGTACGGATGGGAGTATCCATACTTGTCCAAGGAACTGCTCTATGAGGTGGAAGTGTGCCGGGAGCGCTGGTACAATAACTTTGTGTGGACTCACCTTCAGATTCCACACACACGCAGGTACCTGGCATGCTCTCCCAAGGCCTCTCAACGTTTTAGGGACTGCAAGGCAGAATGGATGTTAGGACGGCACATCCATGCAGACAAGGTGCTGATCTGGCGCAAGGAAGGAGAAGATGCAGAGTATCATCTGGAGACCATGGACCAGCACTTGAAGCCGCTTGTTCTGCCGCATCCTCGTTTCTACCTGTAGGAGAGAAAAGACTCCGTTCTTGTTATGCTGCTGTACATTCTGGGGCCTGTTGCTTTCGTTGCCCAGAGGAATGAAGAACTGTTCCTGGTTTGTTCTTCACTTTTCCAGCAAGAGATCATGGACTCTGGGGTAGATAGGACCAAAGAGAAGAGGAAAAGTTCCACGAGTGCAGTTACCGCGATGCTGTCACCAGGTGGCAGTGTTGCGCAACGATAAACACTTTACACACACTCACTCCTTGGAGGAAAGGGATTTCATTACGGAGAAGTTTCTTTTCTCTCACATGAATACATGTGTCAGGGTTTATGTGTGGTGATTTAATTTTTTTTCCCTCTGCAGGAGAGCATCCCATCAAGATCACTGAGAATGGGGTGGATCTTAATCAGGATGGGTGGGAAAAGTATATTGTGAATATGTGATTCAAAGTTATGGTTAACTGTTGTTGTTTCCCTTCCCTTTTATATAGGGCTCAGACACAATTGCTTTAGTTGATCAGGTTTTTCAAAAGTTTTATATTTTTGTACAATTGTTAGTTGGTCTCTGGATTGGATTATGCCAGCCCTTGAGGGTATGATTTGTTCCAGACACTGGGGACCAGTGTCAAATCACCAGGGGGAGAGTGTAGCGGGTATGTACTTTCCCGGGTGTAAATTTAACTGGCAGAGACACCAGTGATGTGTAATTCCCTGCAGCCCAGCAGGTGGCGCTGTCGCTGTCGCCATGGGCTGGGGGTTGAGCCATTGCTGTGTGCCGGGCTTCCTTTTTGTCCTCTCTCGGCAGCGGTATCGTGGGGCGGGGAACTTGGTATCGTGGTGCTTGCTGGGAGAGGGTATAAAGGGGCCGGCCATCTTTGTCACGGGGTTGAGTCCCAGGCACCTTCAACCTGTGGGCGGTGGTTCGTGTCAGTCCTCTAGGCGGCCTAGGCCTAGAGGAAAGCCGGAGGTCGTGTTCCATCTCAGGCACCTTTAGCCTGGGGTGAGGTACTCAAGGGGATGGTCTGGAGCTCAGTGCCCAACACTGATTTCCGCGAGGGAAGGAGGTCCTAGGGAACCCAGGGATTGGGTACCCGAATCCGGAAGGCGTAATGGACCGGGGGGAGCTCCTCACTTGAAGACCGGGTGCAGCAGATTGCCAGTGACAGGTGAGCCTCCCACCGGAGACCGCCTGGAAGGACATTCCCCCTCGCTTGGGGACCGCAACCCACTTTCAGGAAGAAAAGTGGAGAGTTCATTGTGTCTGGGCCTACGCGCATCCACACCTCCTTTTCTGTTCTGTTTTCTAAGGGAGTCTAACTGATTATGCTGTTCACTCGAGAAGAATAAAGGAGTGTTGGACTTTAATGGTGTGGGGCTCTTTTCTGGTGGACATTGTTCAAGGTAATCTCACGTGGAGGTCTTAGGTGCACAACACTGACCCGAAGGTATAGAAAGAACTTTGCTTACACCGCACTGACACCTGTGGTGAAGGTCAGGCGTGGTGTCCCCGCTCTCTCCCCTCTGAGGTACCCCTAGACAAGAGACAGACGAGCTGATGCAAAGAGGGGAGTGAGGAGGGCGCTACACGTCCAAAAGGTTTTATTATTAAAAAAACATCACAAAAGTGCAACGTTTCGGAGCCACGTAGGACCCCTTCGTCAGGCAAGTGATAAAGTGTACCAGCGCATCAACACAATATATATATATATACCAGTCACCAATCAAATCATGTGAGAAAAGGTTAACACCTGCTCCCTGTGACGTCATTATGGCGCCAAAATCCAGCCAGAACAATTAAAAACACAATTATGCAATAAAGGTCAGGCAATATACACAACTTTTCCTGGGACATGTTACTGTGGCCTAGGGAGTACATAGTCCAACCGCACTTCCATCGTCTGTGTGCGGGCGCTGTGCTCATTGCATTGGCCTGTTACGTGCAGTCAGTATTTCATATTGCCACAGAACATTAGTCCAATAGCTGATCGGATACGCCGACAGCCAATAGCGGCGTGCCCCGTATGCCGCGCATACGTATGAGGCGCAATGTCTGGAGAACGAGGTGGACGCCAATCTGCGGGCCGCCGCTGTCAGGGAAACTAATGACGTGCAGGCGGCGCCGCACAAGGCAACTCAATAGGCGCGAGAGAGTGTGGGAGCGAGGCCTGGAAAGCAAGCGGCATCCAAGAAGGATAAGATTCAGTACAAATGAAAGGGAAAAGAAGAGAGAAGAAAAAAGCAAAAAAAAAGGGAAAAAAAAAGGAGAAAAAAAAAGGGAAAGAAAAAAAGAAAGGTATATATTTCTAATGAGGAGAGAGGAGGGGGAGCAAAAAAAACCCACTAAAATATAAAAAAGAAAACCAAAAAACGGGGGATAAAAAGGAAAGAAAAAGGAAAACAAGGGAAACAAAGAAAAAACATGCTAGATGTAAATAAGATAAATGAAAATAAAACAAAAATAAATATAGAAATGTAAATAAACTTAAAAATAAACAAAAAGAAAATGCATAAAAATAAAAAAAGAAATGAAAATGAAAATAAAATAAAAAATGAAAATAAATAGATATAAAAATAAAAATAAATATAAGCATAAAAATAAAAATAGAAATAAAAATAAATAAAAATAAATGAAAATGAAAATAACATAAAATAAATGAATAAAAATAAGAATAAAAATAAATAAAAAGATTATTAATAAAAAACAAAAAAGAAAAATGAGAATAAAAACAAAAATCAAAAAAATTATAATAATAATGAAAAAATTAAAATAAACAAAACAAGAGAAAAAATAACTACAAATACAAAAGAAAAATCCAAGCCCATCACTACCAAGTGAAAACGCTGGACGCGCCGGATGTGCACTTTGAAAATGTAGCAAGGTGTTCCTGTCAGTAGGTTTAGTATATAGGGATGTAGTGATAGACCCATGCATAATGGTAATGAGTACGTCAAGAAATGCAATACGTTCATGTGAAAACTCAGGATTAAATATTATCCCTGGAAAGACACTATTCAAAAAACAACGAACCCAACAAAGTCAACCTCACTCCCGGTCCAGATGAAAAAAAAATCATCTATATACCTCATCCATTTTTTTACATATTTGTTGAACAGGGGGGATGGATAGATATACATCTCTTCGAGATAGCCAACAAATAGATTGGCAAACGAGGGTGCTGCTGAACTCCCCATCGCCGTCCCGCGAATCTGTGTATATGTCCTCCCTTCAAACTTAAAATGGTTGTTAACAAGGATGAACTCAAGACATTCCAATATATAACCACTAGGTAATACAGGAGAACCCTGTTTAGCAAGAAAATGTTCAACGGCCAACAGGCCAGCATTATTTGGTATGCAAGTGTACAGAGAAGAAATGTCCATTGTAGCAAGTTTCCATTCATCTTGAAATGTCGAGGAGGGCCCAAATTTTTCGAGAAAGTCGCTTGTGTCACGGATGTAAGCAGGTAATTTTTTCACTAATGGCTGTAAACAAAAGTCTATAACCTGGGCCAACGGTTGGGTGATGGAACCTGTGCCCGAGACTATGGGTCGGAACTTGAGCTGTGTAGTGCCTTTATGGACTTTTGGTAACCCATAAATAACCGGCATACGCGGATAGTCATTATGTAAAAAGTTGGCAACCTCATCGGTTAGCCAGCCATTTGACCGCCCCATGTCAATCGAATTAGACAGACCATTCTTAGTGCCCTGTGAGGGGTCCCTCTTTAATGTCATATAGCTGGTAGAGTCAGCCAGCATGGAAAGCATGCCATCTCTATAAGCACTGTAGTCCATGATTACAACCCCCCCCGCCTTTATCGGCGGGTTTGATAATGATGTTCCTATCGTCTTTGAGGGATTTAAGCGCTGCAAAATCCTCGGGACTTAAATTAGTTTGTGTTCTGTTAGAAACATCACTGGATACATCGTGCTTAATCGTCCTAATGTAACTTTCAATGGAGTGGAACTGTCCAGGAGGCATGAACCTGCTTTTTAATCTAAATGGGGCAGGTGTAATTTAGGCCGGTGTGCCGGGCTGAGTACGAAAAAATTGTTTTATTTTCAATGTCCGTTCAAACTTAAACATTTCTATCTCGAAGCCAAACGAATTTAGTCTATTTGCAGGACAAAATGACAGGCCTTTAGATAACAGCCTGGACTCACCGTTAGTGATGGATCGTGATGAGAGATTGATCACTGGGCACGTCTGGCTCCCCGTCGTGCACTGCTGCGAAGTGGTGGAACGGTCTGATTTCTTAATACCCCGCTTGGATCTGCGTTTCCACTGGCCACCGGAAAAAGGTTTTTATTGGTGACATTACTAGAGGAATTAACGCCTGCTGATGTCCCGGCATCACTGTCACTCAATGGGTTTTCAGTAGGGCGGTCAATCTCTGACATTGGGGGTCGACCGTATTTCCATACTGCACCTCCGCGAGTGCGAAGTCTTCTCCTAGGGCGTGTGGCACCTGTGACCCAAGGATATACATGGCCTTCTTGGTAATCTTGATTGACCAGTTTTAATTTATCACGTTTAGCCTGTTTTTGTCTCTCAGAGTATGCTAGTATCTCACTATTGATAGCTTGTAATGCACTTGATTGTGCGTCGTTGTCCTGAGCTGACACTTCAAGGGTCGATAATTCTCTGTTGACTTGACACAGTTGAACTTTGACTTCCTCTATGACGATTAACATGTAGTTAAGCGAGTTTTGCGTGGAAACTTCACACCACTTTTCGCAGAACTCGCGTTTGTGGCGTCCGATGGTAGGTTGGTTTCGGATATAGAAACCCCTCAGAATCTTCTTGGTCCTGTAATACTCTGAGAGAGTCTGTCCATGTAGTTCAAGATCAACTTGTCTCTTCTTCAATCGCTTGATTTCACGGTTGACATCTGTGGCGGTATCAGTCTCAAACGCCCTATCCTCATTCGGAGGAAACAAGATAGCATCAATCTCTTCTTGGTTATAGATGCAGCCAGGGGCCCTATTAAACTGGGAAGATCCCGTCTCATCTGATGCCATTTGTGTCTGGACAAGTCACTCAATCAGATCGATTGGTGACAACCGTGTCCCATATATTGTGGGCACGAGAAATGTTAAACCCCACGTTTGGGTGGCCACCAGGGGTGCGTAGAGGAAACCCAATATAACAGTCTAATCCATATTCCACTTGCACACGTTCCTGGAAAAATGGCTCTTGTAAGATGGTGGGTGCTGCAGCGATTACCAGATGGGTCCTGGAAACATCAACAATTGACCATATTCGCCAGCACACCAAGGATCGTTTCAATTACGTCCAAAAGGTTTTATTATTAAAAAAACATCACAAAAGTGCAATGTTTCGGAGCCACGTAGGACCCCTTCGTCAGGCAAGTGATAAAGTGTACCAGTGCATCAACACAATATATATATATAACAGTCACCAATCAAATCATGTGAGAAAAGGTTAACACCCCCTCCCCGTGACGTCATTATGGCGCCAAAATCCCGCCATAACAATTAAAAACACAATCATGCAATAGAAGTCAGGCAATATACACAACTTTACATGGGACATGTTACTGTGGCCTAGGGAGTACATAATCCAGCCGCACTTCCATCATCTGTGTGCGGGCGCTGTGCTAATTGCATCAATAGCGGCGTGCCACAAAAATGGTGTCACTTTTATTCTTATTACAAGGAATGAAAACATCCCTTGTAATAGAAAAAAGCATAACAGGTCCTCTTAAATATGAGATCTGGGGTCAAAAATATCTCAGATCTCATATTTACACTAAAATGCAATAATAAAAAAATAAAATAAAAATAAAAATGTCCCTTTAAGAGCTATGGGCGGAAGTGACGTTTTGACGTCGTTCCGCCCTGCTATGGTATGGAGACCGGTGGGGGCCATCTTCCCCTCGCTCGTCTCCATACCAAGCAGGAGAGAGGACCCGCCGCTGCCGATTGCTCCGTTAAGCGACGGAGGGCACGGGAGTGCGGCGGGGGAGGGGGGCCCTCTCCCGCCACCGATAACGGTGATCTTGCGCGAATCTGCCGCAGAGACCACCATTATCGGAAACCGGACCGCCGGCTGAAGACGAGGATAGCTAGCTGCTGCCATAACAGAGATATCCATCTTCAAAATGCTGACAAATATAATCGTGCGGCAGTCCGGAAGCGGTTAAGGATACCAAGACATTTTGGACAATTTCATGCTGCCAACTTTGTGGGAACAGTTCTTGCTTTGTGCACTGGTGCCCAGTCATGTTGGGACAGAAAGGGGCCACCCCAAACTGTTCCCACAAAGTTGGCAGCATGAAATTGTCCAAAATGTCTTGGTATCATTAAAAATTCTCTACACTGGAACTAAGGGGCCAAGCCTAAACCCTGAAAAACAACCCCACCCCATAATCCCCCCTCCACCAAATGATTTGGCCAGTGCACAAAGCAAGGTCCACAAAGACATGGATGAGCGAGTTTGGAGTGGAGGAATTTGACTTGCCTGCACAGAGTCCTGACCTCAACCTGATAGAACACCTTTGGGATGAATTAGAGTGGAGACTGCGAGCCAGGCTTTCTTGTCCACATCAGTGCCTGACCTCACAAATGCGCTTCTGAAAGTATGGTCAAACATCCCCATAGACACACTCCTAAACCTTGTGGACAGCCTTCCCAGAAGAATTGAAGCCGTTATAACTGCAAAGGGTGGGCCAACTAAATATTGAACCCTACGGACTAAGACTGGGGTGCCATTAAAGTTCATGTGCGTTTAAAGGCAGGCGTCCCAATACTTTTGGCAATATAGTGTATGTGGGATTTATATTTATAGGTGAATGTATACACAGAGGTCAAACACAGCTGAATGTGCCTATGTTGCAATTTGCATTTCAACCACAAGATGGTGCAAATGTGCTCAACGTGATTAAAAAATGTTTTTATTATGTAACTTACGGGAAAATATAATTATGTAACTACAGTATGTGAAAACACTACGACAACCATTAAGGCTAGGTTCACATCTGAGGGATCTCACATTTCTGCTTGCATTTAAAATATTTTTTTTAGTGTTTCCGCTTGTTGTGCAAAGAGCAGCCCATTTACTTGAATTTGCTGCCCTGCATGCCACAAACGCCCCCAAGAAGCTCTACGCGCGTTTGTTGCGTGATTCTGAAACATGTGGCAAACAGTGTGTTTTCTGTGCGCTTTGTTGTGCAGTGTGAATGTGGATGTCAAATGTGAATCTGACCCCAATTCTGGGAGATACTGAGTCTAAATTGGAAGTCTTTACCACTGTCCCTACTGGGACGCATCATTTAAAAAAAATAAGAAAATTATACCTAAATTTATGTATTTATTTAGACATTCTCCCCAATGGCTCCCTGTATCCTTTTTCAAAAGATTAAATAAGCTGTTTTCATCTTTTCTATGGGGGACAAAAAATCCTAGGTATAAGTTAAGCACCTTGATGCGCCCTTGGGAAGAGGGAGGATTAGCTTTTACGATTTGCACAAATATTTTTGGCCACTCAGCTGGTCACAGCCACATGGTGGTTAAACCCAGCTCTATATAACTCCTCTACTCGGCTGGAAGCAGCAATAGTAGGTTCCGTAGAAGCTCTTAAGGTACTCTTATTTAGGGGTCGTAGGGCATCTCACCAGGTGACTATTCTTATGCCCAATACTATTATAGCAGTGGTCCCCAACCTTTTTGGCACCGGGGACCGGCTGCGTGGACAAAAATTGTGCCAAGGCCCAGGGCGGGAGTTGGGGTTGGCACGCGGGGGGTAAGCGATTTTTCGCAGGCAATTTTTCAGCGCAATATTTCTATTATTACATTGTAGTAATAAATTAAATAGTTCAAATCACCATAATGAATCCGTGGGAGCCCTGAGCGTGTCACTTGCCACGTTGCCTGTCACCAGATGCGGAATGTCACTTGCCACATCACCTGCCACGCTGCCTGTCACCAGATGTGAATTGTCAATTGCCACATCACCTGCCATGTTGCCTGCCACCAGATGCGGAATGTCACTTGCCACGTCACCTGCCACGTTGCCTGTGACCAGATGCGGAATGTCACTTGCCACGTCACCTGCCACAAGATGCGGAATGTCACTTGCCACATTGCCTGTCACCAGATGCGGAATGTCACTTGCCATACTGCCTGCCACAAGATGCGGAATGTCACTTGCCACATCACCTGCCACGTTGCCTGTCACCAGAAGCAGGAATGTCACTTGCCACGCTGCCTGCCACAAGATGCAGAATGTCACTTGCCACGTTGCCTGTCACCAGATGCGGAATGTCACTTGCCACATCACCTGCCACCAGATGCGAATTGTCACTGCATTGGTGGCAGCACTAGTCCATGTGGTGGGTACCGAGTGAAGGCAGAAGAGAGGTGATGCGGGGGGGCGGTGAGAGATGATGTCATCTCTCTGCTCCCCGCGCACCTCTGACATTGAGGCTGAAAGGGCGGAAGAGTAGTGATGCGGGGGGCGGAGAGAGATGATGTCATCTCTGCTTGCCCGCCCGCTCGCTTATCTCTTCCACCCGGCGCTAATATCCCGGCCGCACGGCTGTCTCATACCAGCCGCCGGTTCTCTCATGCCGCCCGCCCGCACCCACGGCCCAATTGAGGGGAAAATACCGCGCTGCTGGGTGAGGTGAAACAGCTGCCAGCACATGAACAAATAGAATTGCATATAAAAGTGAAAATAAGGAAAGTGCAGCGCTAGTGAAGGGGCGTCAAATAGACAAAAGGTTATATGAGTGTTGAATATTGTGAATGTGTACATATATAAAATGTGAAAATAAAGGACACCTGCAAAAAATGGTAATAGTGAGTGAAAACACTACGTTCCGTTCAATACTGGATGAATGAATATAAGCATATGTAAAAACATATCATAACCCGTGCAAAAAATTAATGTTGATGGGAAAAGTCACTAAATGCTGTAGTGGGCAAAAAGATCAATAAGAGGGGTACGTGAAAAACATTTGAATAAAGGTGAAATAAGATGAAACAATAGGGCTAGTCTCATGGGAATGAGTCCATCTTAAGGGAAAATCCAACAATCTTCCAATGTAGTGGGAGAAGGGACGGAAGCTGGTGGCTATACCCTGATGATGCGTGGGAACCTTACAACATAGGATCCAAATGCAAAAAATATATAAGACTGAATACTCTTACCATGTGACGTGGACCCATGCACCAATGAAGGGAGGGTCAAGCAGGCATAGGCAAGAGTGATGGTGCTGTGGTTTTCCGAACTCACAAAGGCGAGGTGGTGTTCACCACATGTGATTGTATCCCTCCAAGGAATGTGTGATGGACATAAAAAAATTAAGAAGGAAAAAAGCCTCCACATGGCATAGATCAAAATGGCCAAAAAGGGATAAATAAAATAGTAAGTATCTGACGATAGTTACAAAGTGATCACAGGTAAAATTCAGGACGCAGTATAGGCAGCAAGAGTAGAACCCTATGCATTTCGTCCTAACGAACTTCTACAGGGGTGTGAACCAGCATACAGCCTCTGCGCTTATATAATGTTGGACAATTAATGGAGTAATTAACAAACAGGGCATTTCCTGTCATGAGGCGTGGGCTTTCACTCCAAGCCTCAGAGTGGAAAGACCAATCATGGTGATGTGAGGCGGAGCACGTTCACAGTGTCATGATGGCAATGGTAAAAGACATGTCAGTCAGAAAAAATATATCCAATAGGTGAACACGGCTGACTGCCGAGGTTAGGAGGCGTATTAGCCCTTAAGTAGAAATATATGTGGGATATGGGCTCCACCTCACAACATCACATGATGCTGCCATCTGTGATTGGCTCTCCGGCTCCCAACTATGAGACGCAAAACCACAACGTATCCGTGGATATAAAATCTCACCGTCACGTGATCACGTCATCTCCCAATCCAGTGTACTGCGTCAGAGGGCGTCACTAGTAGCCGGAAGAGAGCCTGATAACCAAGCCTCTCTCCGGCTCCGGGCTCTGAAACGCAAACAGACAAAGGGAGTGGCCACACTTCTCAAGCCTGATAGGATGTAAGGAGAAGGGGGGCGGCCGGATGAGAGCCTATTACCCCAAACCTCACACTCGCTCAGAATCATGGAACGCAGATGTCAACAGTTCTGACAGGCTAGATTAACCCCTTGAGAGGCTGAGGAGGTCATATGGACAGCACAAGAAAGATATAGGGGAAAACTATAGTGCCTTCACGGCGGTAAACTGAGAGAACATCACAGTACACTCCCTCGATCGTCTAAAACTGGCTCACGGGAGAAATATCCAGATGTGTCACTCATACCGCTCAGAGTGTATAGACGTCCCCAACTCATATGACCACCACTCAAACACAATGTCAATATGGTCAAACATTATAGGAAAACAAAGTTTCAAAATAACAAGGAAAAGGACCAACATTAAATATGCATAGTAAGTATGGATCAACGTTATAAATGCATAATAAGTAGAGCAAAGTAAACCAAAACGGACTAGGGACATATGTGATGCATGGAGGCTCATATAAGAGCTGATGTGGGAAATACGGAACACAGACTTAATAGGAGAAGAACAGTATGTGAAGAGGAGAAATGAATGGAAAAGCTACATTGGGATGGTTTAGGACTGGTTAATAAAGGCATTCACTTTCCATTCGACGTTCATTCCGTGGGGCGTGTATGTCCTTAATTGATAAATCCAGTAGGTATCTAATTTTGAAACACCTCTGATTCTCGACTAACCTCTCCAGTGAGGGATAAATCTATCTATTATTTGGAATTTGGAGCCCAGAGGGTTTTTTTGATGGCATTCTAAGTAGTGCCTTGGCACGGTATGATTGGGTTTACCTCTCTTTATGGCTGCAATGTGCTCGTTTACCCTCACTGAAAAAGTCCTGATGTTACGTCCAACGTATTGTCTCTTGCAAGGACAGGTAATTAAATAGACAATATATTGTGTAGAGCAGGTGGCAAAACATTTCATCTGATATTGTTGAAGTGTGCTCGTAGATTCAAAACTCTCAGACTTACGTCTGCCACAAATGTTATGAACACACACATTGCACCTCTTGCAAGGGTAGTAGCCTTTAAGATGTTCAAAAAAGACAGGTCTCATCGGAGGATCGACAACATTGGGGGCAATGTATCCCCTCAGGAGTCAACCCATCTGGGGTCTCCTCCTGTGTTAGTCTTCTGCCGAAAGGGGAGAGATGTGATGGGAGGGCCTGTGGAACCCAGAATCCCTTGGAAAGTTTGGGAAACCCTTGTTTCAGCTCCCCATGCACCTCTTATGTCTAAGTCACCCTGTGCCATCCTGGCACAGAGTGACTCAGAAAATATGTCTTGGATTACTTAAAATGGGACAGTGATATTTATCCACAATATATCCCACGATATATGTAAAGACTATTCTTGGTTTGTTTGATTTTGAACTCAACATGTTAGTTGAGAGAGCTGATCACATTGGCCTCTGTACAATGCAGGAGATGGGCCGACTCCTACTGGAGCTCCTGCTATTGTGAGAAGGTGTCCTGTGTTTATACTTATGATAATGTATAATCTACTGTGTGAAGCTCGGTGACAACAAGTCTGACCTGTAGTGAAATCCTGATTAATCATAACAATGCTCAGGAGGGCACGGAGTCACATCGGCTGCTTTAAGGGATTAGTTAATTAGCTTATGTTAATTAGGTTTCTGGTTACAGGTGTATTGTTAGAGTAATATGAGCAGGAGGGGGGAACCTCCTCTTTAACTGTATATAAGACTTGTATTCTTGTTCTAATAATAATGTTCAGCAATCAAACAAGTATCGTCTTGTTTTGTGCTTGTCAGTGGTTGGAGGAATACCTGATATCTATATTTAGACTGGGAGGAAGTGGTATATGACGAAAGCACTCAAGCGGAGTGTGGGACGTTTCATTACAAAGTGGTTAAAGAATAAAAAATAAATTAAAAAATAAATAAATAAATAAATAAAATAAATAAATAAATATATATATATATATATATATATATATATACATACACAGTATATATATATATATATATATATATATATTTTTTTTTTTTTAAGAAGAAGAAGAAGCTTTAAAGTGGATATATCAATATATAACTAGTTAATCAGCCACTAAAATCTCATATAATCTTTTTTATGTTCAAGTATTTTCAAAAGTCGTATTCTATATCTATTTTTTTGTTTGTTTTTTAAGCTGAAGCTTTCATTAGAAAAAATACTAGTGAGCCATAGAGGTCCTAGTTCTGGCACTTCCTGTGATGTGGTGACAACACTCTCGCCCTGTTTCCTATTCTTCTGCTCTGTCTCCCTGTCTAGTACAGTACATGTTGAAGTTAAATCTGAAATTGCCACCATCAAGAAGCCTGCCCTGAGCAATAACATGCACAGTGAGTGACTGTAGGCAGGAAGTGTCTGTAAAGAGCCTGGAGGGGATCAGCAGCACAGAGGTGCAAAAAGGGATAACAATAAGTACAAACTCTGTTTTTTTTTTTCTTTTTATATATACACAATGTGTTAATAACTAAAAATCCTGCTGGAGTTGGCATGTGCTTTGCAGAACTGAACCTAAATAACTTTGCACAAGGTATTGAACGCTTCAAAAGCTTTTACATTGCCTTAACACCCAAGTGAGAAAAACAACGGGAGATCACTACAATAAAATATTGTGTATGAAATGTTTATGGAAAATGAGATCAAAGTCCAACATCATATGTTCCATGTAAAATATGTCATCTTGCAGGTTTGCAAAGACGTTTCTGGAGAATCTGCAGTAGAAAGTGTCTCAGAGCTATCCAAGAGCAATATTACCACCTCGGCGCTCTGCTGTGCTGTTGTAGCTGTAGGATTGTGTATCTTTTAAGTGGTTGTAAACCTTTACATATACCCAGTGACTGGCCTCAGGTGATACACAGAGATGAAACAAATCCTTCTACATAAGTTGTACTTGTTTATCTGCAGTCTTTTCATCTCTACAGCCATTCAAAGTGCAGAATCTTGTCTGAGCTTGTCTGCATAGTTTAGAAAAGAGAGCTCATAGAGCTGATTGGAGAAAAAGGGGGACACACCCCTTCATACAGCACACAGGAACAGAGCTGAAGCTGTGAATCACAGGCTGCATTCTGGAGGTCCCTTTTTTTGTCACCTTTTTTCTTTTAGAAAAGTTATTAGTGACTCATGCTGATAGCAAAGGAACGAAGCAGCAGACAGAAATGACACTTTGGGGTTGATTTACTAAAACTGGAGAGTGCAAAATTTGGTGCAGCTGTGCACGGTAGCCAATCAGATTCTAACTTCAGCTTGTTCAATTAGGTTTTGGCCAAAAAAAAAACTGAAAGCTGATTGGAGAGTGAAAAATCTGGTGCAGCTCTGCATAGAAACCAGTTTTAGTAAATCAACCCCTTAGTGGTCTGGATTAAGACAAGTAAACTCTATAGAGGGATATGCTTTGTTCATATTTCATGTCTGGAGGTTTCCAACCACTTTAAGGGAGATGTTAGAAAGTATGTTATTGGATCCCTTGAGGACACTTCTAACAGAGGTGGTTTGTCAATCCAGAGTATAAATATACAGTGGAACTTTGGATTACGTGCAGAATCCGTTCCAGGAGAATGCTCATAATCCAAAGCACTTGCATATCAAAGCGAGTTTCCCTATAGAAGTCAATGGAAACAAAAATAAATTGTTCCGCATTGACTTCTATGGCATGCAAAACCGAATGTGGTCAGAGGTTGGGGGGGCCTCGGAAATACTCGGGACAGCTCGGCTGAACTCAGAAACCCTTGGAAAGGCTTGGTATTTCTGAGTTTTTTTGAGTATTTCCGTTTATTTAGAATGGCTCCGAACGGCTCCGATCTGCTCTGCTTGGCTCCAATTGGCTCCGGCGCCCCCGCACCTCTGGCCATCCTGCTCGTTTTGCAAGACAACACTCGCAAACTTAGTCAGGATTTTTTTTAAAAAATGCTCGTATTGCGAAACGCTCGTTAACCGCGTTGCTCACAATCCGAGGTTTCACTGTAGTTATATCCTTTAGATAAAAAAAAAATAAAAAGGGCAAAAATACACTGTATATGAGCACCACAAACCAAAAACACAATTTAATTTATTTTTTTAATCTCCCATCCACGTCACCATGCTTTATTTTGCAAAATAAATCACATCCCCTATAATTTCTGGCAATGGCCAACTTGAGTGAGGACAGATTATTCAAGTAGCATTTACTCTTAGGAATTCATTTGCCCTTAGCTTAAGCATGCAGGCAGAAAGGTGTGTTTAGCTGGGATAAAACCCTCCTCCCCTCCTGAAGACTCCTGTGATGTATGACAGCATTTGCCTAGGCTTGGAAACCAAGATGTAACTGAAGAACTGTAAAAACAGTAAAAAGTTAAAACAAGTAAATATAATATATTTACCTATCTATTTACTAATGCCAGCAGCATAAGGATTAAAAATAATCAATGTTGATTGAGAGAATAAAGTTCCACTTTAAGGACAACGTTGGGTTTTTATGAAGCTAAAGCACTGTTTGAGAAGGAATAAACATGATTGATCAATTAGGCAATACTTGTACAAAGGTAAGTTTAAGAGAAACACGTGGAGAAGATTTTGAAACAAACGAGGACAATTGAGGTTATTTCCCTGTAGCTGAAATGAACATAAAAACTGCTTATAAAAAAATGTATTAAAGATAAAACAAAGCCTTCTTCACCTTTGTCACCACTTGGTTTCAAACGGTTTCAAAATAGTTCAAAAAGTCATTTCTAAACCTCAGTTCCAATAAAAAAATAAAGTCTCGGAGAGAGTGAAGAACCTATGTCAGTTATTTTCTGTTGCACCCCATCATCGGAGCACCTGGGACGTTGATCTATAATGGGTTATGTGTTTAAAGATCAGAAAAGCCAAAAGAAGGGTTCTGCACTTTGTATGGAGTCCCACGTGACCCAGACTGACAAGATCAACCCTGTTCTTGCCTACACTTAGTGGGGGCTTAGGACTATCCCACTTTGCAAGCTACTATAATGACTCTCAGATGGCACAGTTAGCCAAGTACAGTTTTTAAAATGGCAGTTTATTCAGGAACAGTGATTTTAATAATGCTTAAAGTGAAACAATAAAAATTAAATATTCCTTTAACCACTTGCCGACTGCTGCACGCCGATATAGGGTCCCCCCCAATATCCATAGCAGGCCTCTCAGTTCTGATATGGATTTTAAGTGGAACCCCACGCCAAAATAAAAAAAAAATGGCGTGGGGTCCCCCCAAAATCCCTACCAGACCCTTATCCCAGCATGCAACCTGGCAGGCAGCAGAAAAGGGGGGGCGACGACGAGAGAGCGCCCCCCTCCTAAACCATATCATGCCACATGCCCTCAACATGGTCCCCCCAAAGCACCTTGTCCCCTGGCAAGTGTTGGGGACAAGAGCCTCATCCCCACAACCCTTACCAGGTGGTTGTGGGGGTGTGTGGGCGGAGGGGTTATCGAAATCTGGAAGCCCCCTTTAACAAGGGGGCCCCAGATCCCGCCCCCCTCCTATGTGAATGGGTAACGGGTACATTGTACCCCTACCCATTCACCAAAAAAAGTGTCAAAAAAGTAAAAATTACAGGAGACAGTTTTTGACAATTCCTTTATTAAAATTGTTTTTTAAAAGTGTCCCGCGATGTCCATTCATCTTCAATCATGGCGCAGACGGACCCGAAAAAAAAGAAAAAAGAAGAAGAAAATACTCCGCCTCCATGGAAGGCTTCCTGCGGACTGCTGTCTTTTCGCTGTGACAGCTCTTATATAGGCAAGGACGGGGCCACCCGTTGACGTAACTGGATGACCCCGCCCCCCTCTGATGGCACATGACGTCAGTAGGGGCGGGGTCACTTGGTTAAGTCACCGGATGGCCCTGCCCTTGCATATATAACAGCTGTCACAGCCAAGAGTCAGCTATTGTCAGGACGCATCCCATGGAGGCAGAGTATTTTACGTTTTTGGGGTCCATCGGCGCCATGAAGATGGATGGACATCGCGGGACACTTTTTTTCTTTTTTAATAAAGGACTTGTCAAAAACTGTGTTGTGGTTTTTACTTTTTGACACTTTTTGGGGTAAATGGGTAGGGGTACAATGTGCCCCATAACCATTCACATGGGGGGGCCGGGATCTGGGGGCCCCCTTGTTAAAAGGGGCTTCCACCCGCAGACCCCCACAACCACCGGACAAGGGTTGTAGGGATAAGGCTTTTGTCCCCATCAACATGGGGACTAGGTGCTTTGGGGGGGACCCCAAAGCACTCTCCCCATGTTGAGGGCACGTGGCTTGGTACGGTTTAGGAGGAAGAGGGCGCTCTCTTGTACTCCCCTTTTCCTGCGGCCTGCCAGGTTGCATGCTCGGATAAGGGTCTGGTATGGATTTTGGGGGGACCCCACGCCAATTTTTTATTTTTTTTGCCATGGAGTTCCACTTAAAATCTATGGGTGCAGGAATGGGCCCTGCTGTTAAATATTATTCCAAAAATTGTAATTACATGCCCTGTTAAAAGGGGCAGAAAAATTGGACCTTGGGTGGTGGTGGTGCCACAACACTGTAACCCCTCACAGTTACTCTTGTTGGGCGCAGGAACGGGCCCTGCTGTTAAATATTATTTCAAAAATTGTAATTACATGCTCCTGTTAAACAGGGGTAGAAAAATTGGGCCTTGGGTGTTGGTGGTGCCTTAAACCAAAAATATTTTTGGAAGCTAGCATCATCATGATTGAGGAGGAATAGGATAGGCTGCATAGGCAGTCTTCAAGGGATCCCAGATCTATAGAAAATGCAATCAGTTACATCAGCATTAGGTGCTTGATAGCTGCTGATCCAGGACTGATTCATTTTTATAAATGTCAGCCTATCAACAGAGTCTGTGGACAGGCGCACTCTTTGATCCGTTACAAACCCTCCAGCAGCACTGAATATGCGTTCAGAAAGCACGCTGAATGCAGGGCAGGCCAGTAGCTCGATTGCATATTGAACAAGTTCTGGCCAGTGGTTCATCCTCAAGACCCAGTAACCCAGTAGATGCTCTTTTTGGAAAGGTCTCCAAGTCTTGAAGACTGCGTGTTATCCTCTACATCCTTGCTGACACAATCCTCCTCCTCCTCTTCTTTCTGTGTGTTTGGCGGCCCCGCAGGAATGCTATCTGGATAAAGGGGGCCTGGAGAGGAAAGGAAGTCCTCCTCTTCCTCCCGCTGTTCTGCCTTAAGTGCCCTGTAAATTATTCCACGAAGCGTGTGTTCCAGCAGGAAGACTAGAGGAACAGTGTCACTGATGCATGCATTGTCGCTGCTCACCATTATTGTGGCCTCCTTAAATGGTGACAGGTGTGCATGCATCCTTGACCAGTAGTCACTGGAGTGGCAAAAAGAAGTTAAGCTCCCCTGACCCTGTCCTGGTGCCATACTCACACAGATACTAATTGATGGCCCTCTGCTGTGTGTGCAGCCGCTGCAGAATTGTGAACGTTGAGTTCCACCTGGTGGGCATGTCACAAATGAGGCAGTTGGTGGGCAGGTAGCATTCCCTTTGAATGTCAGCCAGCCGAGCACTGGCATTGTATGACCGGCGGAAATGACCACAGACTTTTCTGGCCTGCCTCAGGAGATCTTGTTAGCCTGGGTACCTGGTCAGGAAACGCTGCACCAACAAATTCAGGACATGTGCCAAACATGGAACATGGGTCAAGTGTCACTGTCGGAGGGCGGAGAGAAGGTTGGTGCCATTGTCGCATACAACAATTCCTGGCTGAATCTGGCGTGGCGTCAACCACCTCTGAGCCTGCCCCTGCAGAGCTGACAGAATCTCTGCCCCAGTGTGGCTCCTGTCCCCTAGGCAGACCAACTCAAGCACGGCATGCCATTTTTTAGCTTATGTAGCCCCTTGAATGCTTACGGAGCACTGCTGGTTCAGAGGACAATTCTGCAGAAGAGACCATAGAGGAAGAAGAGGAGGGGGTGGAGCAGAGAGCTGTGGCATAATCACCACTAGCTTTTTGCAGGCGTGGTGGCGGAACAAGCTCCAACAACACTGAACCCTGCATCCTTCCCAGCTGCCAGTAGAGTTACCCAGTGAGCATTGAAGGAAAGGTAACGTCCCTGCCCATGACTGCTGGACCCCGAGTCAGCGGTAATATGAACCTTACTGTGAACCGCCCTGTCCAACGAGGCCAAAACATTGCCTTCCAAATCACGGTAGAGAGCCGGAATGGCCTTACGTAAAAAGAAATAACATTTTGGAACCTGCCACTGTGGTACAGCACATTCCACAAATTCAAGAAAGGGGGCAGAGTCTACCAGCTGAAAAGGCAGCAGTTGCAGTGCTAGCAATTTGGCCAAGCTAGCATTTAGACGCTGAGCATGTGGATGGCTGGGACTAAATTTCTTTTTACGATTCAACAACTGGGGTAGGGAAATTTGCCTGCTGAAATCAACTGGTGGTGTACTGCTAGCAGATTGGCTGCAAGTACTTGTGACACCTATTGCTATACCTTCATTCCTCTCAGTCCAGGTTTTTGAGAGGACTGGAGGTATAGTAGGGTTTAAGATCCCAGATGAGGAGCAAGGAGAAGTCCGCCTTTTTCTATGATGCGGGTCTTTCAAGCCAACGGGCTGCATGGCAGGTCATCATATGTCTGGTCAAGCATGTGGCGCCCAAGTGGCTGCTGTTCAGGCCACGCTTGATCCACTTCAGACATGTGTGCAGGAGATTGCACCATTGCTGTTTGCAACCTGTGTCAAAAAAGGCCCACACCAAGGAACTTTAAAAAGTCAGCGGGGAGTCAGCAGCACCCTGCACCTGCAGGGCTCTTAGGTGTGATGCAATAAGGTGGCTGCCCTTAAGCTGCCCCCTGGAGGACATCCTGCCTCATTGGAGTTGTGCCTCTTTCTCCTCCTCCTCACTTTCCTCCTCTCTTCTCTCAGGCACCCAAGTACAGTCAGTGACCTCATCATCCCCTCCCTCCTCATCACTGGAGCAAACTTGGCAGTATGCTGCAGCTGGGGGAACATGACTGCCAGTTTCTTGTCCTTCTGTGGCACCCCCTCTCTCTAGGCTCACGTTACTCACTTCCTCAACCTGGGAACCAACGTTGGAGCCTTCAAATTGCTGCGCATCCTTCAGCAGCATATAACCGACACTGTGGTCGAATAATTCTGGGGATTTCTCCATGCATGATGGTGAGGCTATGGAAGGAGTAACCGTGGACAAGGAGCCGGTGGATTAGGCCGCTTTGGCAGCTGCGTTGGAAGGCAAAGGGTGACAGAGGATGAGGAGGATGAGGACGGCTTTGTTATCCACTCCACCGACTCTTTTGCATGTTGTGGCTCAATAACACGGCCAGCAGCAGAAAAAAAGGACAAGCGTGCCCCATGGCCACCTGCAGAGTATGCACCATGTCCACGACCACCACTGTTGACTGTAGACACAGAGGCTGCTTGCCCTCTTTTAGTGGTCTGTGAGCGTCTGCCTCTCCTTGGTGGCCTTCCGGACATGATGGGGTTTTTTTTTTGGAACACTGCACCACATTGTATTATACACTGTGTACACCGCCTGAAGTATTAGAAACTGTACACCACCGAATGCACTGTATATATAGGCTACACTGAATGCAGAGTATATACTGTATATATATATATATATATATATATATATATACATACTAGACTCTGTATATATATATATATATATATATTAATACACCGCCTGAAGTGTATTAGAAACTGTACACACTGTATTATATACTGTGTACACCGCCTGCACTGTATTAGAAACGACACCGGCTGCACTGTATTATATACTGTGTACATCACATGAAGTGTATTAGAAACTGTACACCACCACTGTATATATAGGCTACACTGATTGCAGTGTATATATATATATATTGTGACAGCAGGAAGGTAAAGTCACCTGGTTGCATCCAGGGGGGTAGATATATTTCGCCCAGATTCAGGCTTTACGCCGACTTATACAACTAGGTGGAGAGTTGTATAAGGCTAGTGGGCTCATGGATGACTCATACCTCTAGGGAGAGTGTGGGGCGTCGTGCAGACAGAGATGAGGAGACCAGCTGAACCTTGTCAGCTCATTTAGGCCTCTATAAGAACTCCCAGATTCATTAGGTGTTAGCTCATGCCTGGAACCAGACCTGTGTGGACTGTCTAGGGAGAGTGAACCCCTGTGCGGTGAGGCAAAGCCTGTGTGGCTATTTGTTTGGACTTTTACTAAACCAGGGACTTAGGGACTAGGACAGCACTAGGCTGATCCCAGTTGTTAGTTAGGAAACCTGTATGTTTAGTCAGAGGTCAACTTGACCAGGATTTATTTTGGTTATGTTTCTTTTGCTTTGCTGTGTTTTGTCACTGTAAATAGAAAATAAACCGCACCTTTTTTGATTTTGAAAACCACAACCTCCGTTTGCTGGGCCTGTTTTGTGTGGGGAGCCCATCCCGGGGGTCACACACACCCGCTGCCGAGCTAACCCCCTCACAGTTGGTGGAGAATGCGGGCAGTTTTTTTTAAGCCAGCATGGAGGAGATACTGAAGCAGCTGGCTCTAGCAAATGCCAATCAACAGCAGACAAATGCAGGTTTGCAAAGGAGCCTTGCAGCCCAGCAGCAGACAAACGCAACTTTGCAACAGAGTCTGGAGGCTCAGCAACGAGCCCAGCAGCAATCTGAGGCCCGCTTCATAGACCTGTTGCAGAAGCAAGAGCAGAGACTACAACAACAGATGGAAGCAGTAATGCAGCAACGTCCGCAGACCAGCGAGGAAAGCCGTCCCACTAATACCGCGTCCTTTGGGGTGAGTCGTTTATTGACAAAAATGACTGGAGAGGATGATCCAGAGGTATTTTTGACCACATTTGAAAGGACCGCTGAAAGAGAAAAGTGGCCTGAGGAGCAGTGGGCTGGACTGGTGGATCCTCTGTTAACTGGTGAATCGCAGAAAGCTTACTATGACCTAGAGCCTAACCAAGCAAAAGACTATGTGATGCTAAAAGCTGAAATATTGGCAAGGCTGGGTGTCACCCAGGCTGTCCGGGCTCAGCGTGTGCATAACTGGACTTTCCAGCTTGGAAAACCCCCCAGGTCTCAAATGTATGATCTCATTCACCTGAGCAGAAAGTGGCTACAGCCAGAGACTTTGTCCGCACCAAAGATTGTGGAACGTGTTGTAATGGATCGGTTTTTGAGAGCTCTTCCTACTGCCATCCAAAAGTGGGTAAGCCATGGAGACCCAGAGACGGCCGATGGTCTTGTGGATCGTGTGGAGAAATACTTGGCTACAGAGAACCTGACGGCCTCTTCCAGAGACACTCGGACTTTCCACCCTAAGACCAGACCATCCCCAGGGGCGGATAAGAGGATTCCAAGGGGTGAGGGTGGAGAGAGTGAGAGGGTGGGAGCTCTACCCCAAGTTTGGCGAGAACAGCCTGGGAAATCAGCGGCTCAAGAGGCGGCAAGAAGGATCGTTTGCTACCGCTGCCGGCAAGCGGGACATATTGCAGCCAATTGCCCGGTTGTGGAGGAACCCATGCAGTGTGACTTTCTGACGGGCAGACGTCAGTCGCTGTGTGCGACAGTCGCATGCACTGCCATTCGAGGAACTGAGAAACATTTATGCAAAATGTGTGTTAATGGTAGAAATGTTGTGGTATTGCTGGATTCAGGTAGCCTTGTGACCCTGATAAAGGCTGAGTTAGTTAAAACAGAGGTCTCTGGGAATAGCAAGGTAGCTGTTATTTGTGTGCATGGGGACACCCGAGAGTATCCAGTGACTACAGTGTGTTTCGAGACCCCCAAAGGTACCCTCTCTCATCCAGTGGGCTTAGTATCTCAGTTACCGCATGACGCCATTGTGGGAAGGGATTTTCCGAAGTTCTGGGAACTGTGGGATGATCCTGAGCCCCTCACTGGTGCCCCTATGTACCAGGAATGTGATAGCCAGAACTCCCCTGAGAGTGGTGAGGACTCTCCGGAATTTCCCTTATCAGTATTGGCAGGGGAGACTCAAGAAACTGGAGAGGAGCCCACCTCCTCAGACGAAAACCTACCGTCTGTGGAGTTTTCTGATCTTGAGGTTCACAGGGAAAACTTTGCCACAGAACAGTTGAAAGACCCCGCCCTAATAAAGGCACGGGAAAACGTAGTGAAAATAGATGGTGAGTTAGTGAACCCAGATAATACCTGCACTTACCCATACTTCAGCGTAGAGAAGGACCTACTGTATCGGGTGGCAAAAAGGGCAGAAGAAACCGTTGAGCAGCTTGTGGTGCCCAAACCTTACAGGAAGTTGGTGTTGGAGTTGGCCCATGGGCACATTCTTGGAGGTCATCTGGGGACAGAGAAAACCCGAGAGAGGGTATTACAGAGATTCTATTGGCCGGGGGTGATGAAGGACGTACAAAATTATTGTTCCTCCTGCCCTGTGTGTCAGAGGTTGGCCCCGATGCCACATTTCCGTAGCCCGCTGGTCCCTCTACCCATCATTGAGGTCCCGTTTGAGAGGATCGCCATGGATTTGGTAGGTCCTATAATCAAGTCCGCTAGGGGACACCAGTACATATTAGTTATAATGGACTATGCCACCCGTTATCCAGAAGCGATCCCTCTCCGAAATACCTCGGCCAAAACCATAGCCAAAGAGCTATCTCTTGTTTTTAGCCGGGTGGGTATTTGTAAAGAACTGCTTACGGACCAAGGTACACCCTTTATGTCCCGGGTTATGAAAGAGCTGTGTAAATTGTTCAAAGTGACGCAATTGCGTACGTCTGTGTATCACCCCCAAACCGATGGGCTGGTTGAAAGATTCAACAAAACCCTAAAACAAATGTTGAAGAAAGTGGTGGATAGAGATGGAAAGGATTGGGACTGTTTACTTCCTTATTTGATGTTTGCTATTAGGGAGGTGCCCCAATCCTCTACGGGATTCTCCCCCTTTGAGTTACTGTATGGGAGACACCCAAGAGGGCTGTTGGATATTGCCAAGGAAACTTGGGAAAGTGAGAGTTCTCCCCACAGGAGTGTGATTGAGCATGTCGCCCTGATGCAAGATCGAATTGCACAGGTAATGCCCATCGTGAAGGAACATTTGGCCCAAGCGCAGTTGGCACAGCAGAGAGTGTACAACCGTGGAGCCAAGACCCGTACCTTTTCCCCGGGGGATAGGATATTGGTACTTGTCCCTACGGTTGAAAGTAAATTCCTTGCCAAATGGCAAGGCCCCTACGAGATAATGGAAAAAGTGAGCGAAGTGAATTACAAGGTCAGACAACCAGGAAGGCGAAAGCCCGAACAGATCTATCACGTTAATCTGTTGAAAGCCTGGAGGGATAGAGAGTCCCTAGTCGCAGACACTTGGTCACCAGCTCAAACTGGTTGCGTGATTCCTGAGGTTGGAATAGCAGCCACCTTGTCACAACCCCAACAACAGGAGGTTAAGGAGTTTGTGTTTCGCAACAAGGAGGTATTCTCTGAGCTGCCGGGACAAACATCTGGGGTAGAGCATGACATCATTACCCCGCCCGGTGAAAGGGTGAAGTTAAAACCCTATCGGATCCCAGAGGCTCGACGGGAGGCAATACGGGAGGAAGTACAGAAAATGCTGAACTTAGGGGTGATAGAGGAGTCCCAAAGTGATTGGTCTAGTCCCATCGTGTTGGTGCCTAAACCGGATGGGAGCTGGCGATTTTGTAACGATTTTCGTCAGTTGAACAAAGTTACAAAATTTGACACCTACCCCATGCCACGTATAGATGAGTTGATCGACCGGCTGGGAACAGCCCGATACATGACGACTCTTGACCTCACAAAAGGGTATTGGCAAATCCCCCTGGCCAAGTCGGCCAAAGAGAAAACCGCATTTGTAACCCCAGACGGGGCGTTCCAATATAAAAGAATGCCGTTCGGGTTACAGAATGCGCCGGCCACATTCCAGCGGAAAATGGACCAGATGCTGAGGCCCCATCGGAAGTATGCTGCGGCTTACCTGGATGACGTAATTGTCCATAGCACAGATTGGGCCTCACATCTGCCAAAAGTGCAAGCAGTCCTGGACTCTGTTCGGGAAGCGGGGTTTACGGCTAACCCCAAGAAGTGTACCATTGGGCAGGAGGAGGCCAAATATCTTGGGTACACCATTGGGAGGGGAGTAATAAAACCCCAACTCAACAAAGTCGAGGCCATCCAGAGTTGGCCACGTCCCAACAGCAAGAAGCAGGTACGAGCCTTTCTGGGAATCGCTGGGTATTATCGGCGATTCATTCCCCACTTTGCTTCTAAGGCTGTGCCCCTAACCAACCTGACGAAGGGGAAAGGGTCGGTCATGATTAAATGGACCCCCGAGGCTGAGGCAGCATTCCAATTCTTGAAACAAGCCTTATGTAGCCAGCCAGTGTTGTACTCACCCGACTTCTCTAAAGACTTTGTCGTACAAAGTGATGCGTCAGATGTGGGGTTAGGAGCAGTATTGTCCCAGGTCTGGAACGGGGAAGAGCACCCAGTCATTTACCTCAGCAGGAAGTTGAAGTCCCATGAGGTAAATTACGCCACCGTTGAAAAGGAGTGTTTAGCGGTGAAGTGGGCTCTAGATTCCCTTCGGTACTACCTGCTAGGTAGGCACTTTGACATGGTTACGGATCACGCTCCGTTAAAGTGGATGGCTCAAAACAAGGAAACAAATAGAAGAGTGAATAGGTGGTTCCTGGCCCTCCAGGAATTCAACTTCACAGTAAAGCATCGCCCTGGCGTTCAAATGGGGAATGTGGATGCTTTGTCTCGAGTACATGAATGCCTGATTGCTGGTGTTCCAACCCCGAGGTTAAAACAAGAGGGGGGGTATGTGACAGCAGGAAGGTAAAGTCACCTGGTTGCATCCAGGGGGGTAGATATATTTCGCCCAGATTCAGGCTTTACGCCGACTTATACAACTAGGTGGAGAGTTGTATAAGGCTAGTGGGCTCATGGATGACTCATACCTCTAGGGAGAGTGTGGGGCGTCGTGCAGACAGAGATGAGGAGACCAGCTGAACCTTGTCAGCTCATTTAGGCCTCTATAAGAACTCCCAGATTCATTAGGTGTTAGCTCATGCCTGGAACCAGACCTGTGTGGACTGTCTAGGGAGAGTGAACCCCTGTGCGGTGAGGCAAAGCCTGTGTGGCTATTTGTTTGGACTTTTACTAAACCAGGGACTTAGGGACTAGGACAGCACTAGGCTGATCCCAGTTGTTAGTTAGGAAACTTGTATGTTTAGTCAGAGGTCAACTTGACCAGGATTTATTTTGGTTATGTTTCTTTTGCTTTGCTGTGTTTTGTCACTGTAAATAGAAAATAAACCGCACCTTTTTTGATTTTGAAAACCACAACCTCCGTTTGCTGGGCCTGTTTTGTGTGGGGAGCCCATCCCGGGGGTCACACACACCCGCTGCCGAGCTAACCCCCTCACAATATATATATATATTGTGAGGGGGTTAGCTCGGCAGCGGGTGTGTGTGACCCCCGGGATGGGCTCCCCACCCAAAAACAGGCCCAGCAGACGGAGGTTGTGGTTTTCAAAATCAAAAAGGTGCGGTTTATTTTCTATTTACAGTGACAAAAACACAGCAAGGCAAAAAAAAACATAAACAAAATAAATCCTGGTCAACTTGACCTCTGACTAAACATACAGGTTTCCTAACTAACAACTGGGATCAGCCTAGTGCTGTCCTAGTCCCTAAGTCCCTGGTTTTAAATGTCCAAGCAAATATATAGCCACACAGGCTTTCTCTCACCGCACAGGGGTTCACTCTCCCTAGACAGTCCACACAGGTCTGCTTCCAGGCATGAGCTAACATCTAATGAAGCTGGGATTTCTTATAGAGGCCTAAATGAGCTGACAAGGTTCAGCTGATCTCATCAACTCCCTGTCTGCACGACGCCCAGCCCTCTCCCTAGAGGTATGAGTCATCCATGAGCCCACTAGTCTCAGCTGGGCTTATACAACTCTCCACCTAGCTGTATAAGTCGGCGTAAAGCCTGAATCTGGGCGAAATATATCTACCCCCCTGGATGCAACCAGGTGACTTTACCTTCCTGCTGTCACATACCCCCCCCTCTTGTTTTAACCTCGGGGTTGGAACACCAGCAATCAGGCATTCATGTACTCGAGACAAAGCATCCACATTCCCCATTTGAACGCCAGGGCGATGCTTTACTGTGAAGTTGAATTCCTGGAGGGCCAGGAACCACCTATTCACTCTTCTATTTGTTTCCTTGTTTTGAGCCATCCACTTTAACGGAGCGTGATCCGTAACCATGTCAAAGTGCCTACCTAGCAGGTAGTACCGAAGGGAATCTAGAGCCCACTTCACCGCTAAACACTCCTTTTCAACGGTGGCGTAATTTACCTCATGGGACTTCAACTTCCTGCTGAGGTAAATGACTGGGTGCTCTTCCCCGTTCCAGACCTGGGACAATACTGCTCCTAACCCCACATCTGACGCATCACTTTGTACGACAAAGTCTCTAGAGAAGTCGGGTGAGTACAACACTGGCTGGCTACATAAGGCTTGTTTCAAGAATTGGAATGCTGCCTCAGCCTCGGGGGTCCATTTAATCATGACCGACCCTTTCCCCTTCGTCAGGTTGGTTAGGGGCACAGCCTTAGAAGCAAAGTGGGGAATGAATCGCCGATAATACCCAGCGATTCCCAGAAAGGCTCGTACCTGCTTCTTGCTGTTGGGACGTGGCCAACTCTGGATGGCCTCGACTTTGTTGAGTTGGGGTTTTATTACTCCCCTCCCAATGGTGTACCCAAGATATTTGGCCTCCTCCTGCCCAATGGTACACTTCTTGGGGTTAGCCGTAAACCCTGCTTCCCGAACAGAGTCCAGGACTGCTTGCACTTTTGGCAGATGTGAGGCCCAATCTGTGCTATGGACAATTATGTCATCCAGGTAAGCCGCAGCATACTTCCGATGGGGCCTCAGCATCTGGTCCATTTTCCGCTGGAATGTGGCCGGCGCATTCTGTAACCCGAACGGCATTCTTTTATATTGGAACGCCCCGTCTGGGGTTACAAATGCGGTTTTCTCTTTGGCCGACTTGGCCAGGGGGATTTGCCAATACCCTTTTGTGAGGTCAAGAGTCGTCATGTATCGGGCTGTTCCCAGCCGGTCGATCAACTCATCTATACGTGGCATGGGGTAGGTGTCAAATTTTGTAACTTTGTTCAACTGACGAAAATCGTTACAAAATCGCCAGCTCCCATCCGGTTTAGGCACCAACACAATGGGACTAGACCAATCACTTTGGGACTCCTCTATCACCCCTAAGTTCAGCATTTTCTGTACTTCCTCCCGTATTGCCTCCCGTCGGGCCTCTGGGATCCGATAGGGTTTTAACTTCACCCTTTCACCGGGCGGGGTAATAATGTCATGCTCTACCCCAGATGTTTGTCCCGGCAGCTCAGAGAATACCTCCTTGTTGCGAAGCACAAACTCCTTAACCTCCTGTTGTTGGGGTTGTGACAAGGTGGCTGCGATTCCAACCTCAGGAATCACGCAACCAGTTTGAGCTGGTGACCAAGTGTCTGCGACTAGGGACTCTCTATCCCTCCAGGCTTTCAACAGATTAACGTGATAGATCTGTTCGGGCTTTCGCCTTCCTGGTTGTCTGACCTTGTAATTCACTTCGCTCACTTTTTCCATTATCTCGTAGGGGCCTTGCCATTTGGCAAGGAATTTACTTTCAACCGTAGGGACAAGTACCAATATCCTATCCCCCGGGGAAAAGGTACGGGTCTTGGCTCCACGGTTGTACACTCTCTGCTGTGCCAACTGCGCTTGGGCCAAATGTTCCTTCACGATGGGCATTACCTGTGCAATTCGATCTTGCATCAGGGCGACATGCTCAATCACACTCCTGTGGGGAGAACTCTCACTTTCCCAAGTTTCCTTGGCAATATCCAACAGCCCTCTTGGGTGTCTCCCATACAGTAACTCAAAGGGGGAGAATCCCGTAGAGGATTGGGGCACCTCCCTAATAGCAAACATCAAATAAGGAAGTAGACAGTCCCAATCCCTTCCATCTCTATCCACCACTTTCTTCAACATTTGTTTTAGGGTTTTGTTGAATCTTTCAACCAGCCCATCGGTTTGGGGGTGATACACAGATGTACGCAATTGCGTCACTTTGAACAATTTACACAGCTCTTTCATAACCCGGGACATAAAGGGTGTACCTTGGTCCGTAAGCAGTTCTTTACAAATACCCACCCGGCTAAAAACAAGAGATAGCTCTTTGGCTATGGTTTTGGCCGAGGTATTTCTGAGAGGGATCGCTTCTGGATAACGGGTGGCATAGTCCATTATAACCAATATGTACTGGTGCCCCCTAGCGGACTTGATTATAGGACCTACCAAATCCATTGCGATTCTCTCAAACGGGACCTCAATGATGGGTAGAGGGACCAGCGGGCTACGGAAATGTGGCATCGGGGCCGACCTCTGACACACAGGGCAGGAGGAACAATAATTTTCTATGTCCTTCATCACCCCAGGCCAATAGAATCTCTGTAATACCCTCTCTCGGGTTTTCTCTGTCCCCAGATGACCTCCAAGAATGTGCCCATGGGCCAACTCCAACACCAACTTCCTGTAAGGTTTGGGCACCACAAGCTGCTCAACGGTTTCTTCTGCCCTTTTTGCCACCCGATACAGTAGGTCCTTCTCTACGCTGAAGTATGGGTAAGTGCCGGTATTATCTGGGTTCACTAACTCGCCATCTATTTTCACTACGTTTTCCCGTGCCTTTATTAGGGCGGGGTCTTTCAACTGTTCTGTGGCAAAGTTTTCCCTGTGAACCTCAAGATCAGAAAACTCCACAGACGGTAGGTTTTCGTCTGAGGAGGTGGGCTCCTCTCCAGTTTCTTGAGTCTCCCCTGCCAATACTGACAAGGGAAATTCCGGAGAGTCCTCACCACTCTCAGGGGAGTTCTGGCTATCACATTCCTGGTACATAGGGGCACCAGTGGGGGGCTCAGGATCATCCCACAGTTCCCAGAACTTCGGAAAATCCCTTCCCACAATGGCGTCATGCGGTAACTGAGATACTAAGCCCACTGGATGAGAGAGGGTACCTCTGGGGGTCTCGAAACACACTGTAGTCACTGGATACTCTCGGGTGTCCCCATGCACACAAATAACGGCTACCTTGCTATTCCCAGAGACCTCTGTTTTAACTAACTCAGCCTTTATCAGGGTCACAAGGCTACCTGAATCCAGCAATACCACAACATTTCTACCATTAATACACATTTTGCATAAATGTTTCTCAGTTCCCCGAATGGCAGTGCATGCGACTGTCGCACACAGCGACTGACGTCTGCCCGTCAGAAAGTCACACTGCATGGGTTCCTCCACAACCGGGCAATTTGCTGCAATATGTCCCGCTTGCCGGCAGCGGTAGCAAACGATCCTTCTTGCGGCCTCTTGAGCCGCTGATTTCCCAGGCTGTTCTCGCCAAACTTGGGGTAGAGCTCCCACCCTCTCACTCTCTCCACCCTCACCCCTTGGAATCCTCTTATCCGCCCCTGGGGATGGTCTGGTCTTAGGGTGGAAAGTCCGAGTGTCTCTGGAAGAGGCCGTCAGGTTCTCTGTAGCCAAGTATTTCTCCACACGATCCACAAGACCATCGGCCGTCTCTGGGTCTCCATGGCTTACCCACTTTTGGATGGCAGTAGGAAGAGCTCTCAAAAACCGATCCATTACAACACGTTCCACAATCTTTGGTGCGGACAAAGTCTCTGGCTGTAGCCACTTTCTGCTCAGGTGAATGAGATCATACATTTGAGACCTGGGGGGTTTTCCAAGCTGGAAAGTCCAGTTATGCACACGCTGAGCCCGGACAGCCAGGGTGACACCCAGCCTTGCCAATATTTCAGCTTTTAGCATCACATAGTCTTTTGCTTGGTTAGGCTCTAGGTCATAGTAAGCTTTCTGCGATTCACCAGTTAACAGAGGAGCCACTAGTCCAGCCCACTGCTCCTCAGGCCACTTTTCTCTTTCAGCGGTCCTTTCAAATGTGGTCAAAAATACCTCTGGATCATCCTCTCCAGTCATTTTTGTCAATAAACGACTCACCCCAAAGGACGCGGTATTAGTGGGACGGCTTTCCTCACTGGTCTGCGGACGTTGCTGCATTACTGCTTCCATCTGTTGTTGTAGTCTCTGCTCTTGCTTCTGCAACAGGTCTATGAAGCGGGCCTCAGATTGCTGTTGGGCTTGTTGCTGAGCCTCCAGACTCTGTTGTAAAGTTGCAAGGCTCTGTTGATGAGCTTGCTGCTGGGCTGCAAGGCTCCTTTGCAAACCTGCATTTGTCTGCTGTTGATTGGCATTTGCTAGAGCCAGCTGTTTCAGTATCTCCTCCATGCTGGCTTAAAAAAAAACTGCCACTGGTTCTCCACCAACTGTGAGGGGGTTAGCTCGGCAGCGGGTGTGTGTGACCCCCGGGATGGGCTCCCCACCCAAAAACAGGCCCAGCAGACGGAGGTTGTGGTTTTCAAAATCAAAAAGGTGCGGTTTATTTTCTATTTACAGTGACAAAAACACAGCAAGGCAAAAAAAAACATAAACAAAATAAATCCTGGTCAACTTGACCTCTGACTAAACATACAGGTTTCCTAACTAACAACTGGGATCAGCCTAGTGCTGTCCTAGTCCCTAAGTCCCTGGTTTTAAATGTCCAAGCAAATATATAGCCACACAGGCTTTCTCTCACCGCACAGGGGTTCACTCTCCCTAGACAGTCCACACAGGTCTGCTTCCAGGCATGAGCTAACATCTAATGAAGCTGGGATTTCTTATAGAGGCCTAAATGAGCTGACAAGGTTCAGCTGATCTCATCAACTCCCTGTCTGCACGACGCCCAGCCCTCTCCCTAGAGGTATGAGTCATCCATGAGCCCACTAGTCTCAGCTGGGCTTATACAACTCTCCACCTAGCTGTATAAGTCGGCGTAAAGCCTGAATCTGGGCGAAATATATCTACCCCCCTGGATGCAACCAGGTGACTTTACCTTCCTGCTGTCACAATATATATATATATATATATACACAGTGCCTTGCAAAAGTATTCACCCCCTTGCCATTTTTCGTGTTTTGTTGCCTTACAACCTGGAATTAACATGGATTGTTTGAGGATTTGCATCATTTAATTTACAGAACATGCCCACAACTTTGAAGATGTTTTTTTTTTATTGTGAAGCAAACAACAAGTAGGACAAAATAACAGAAAAAGTCAATGTGCATAACTATTCACTCCCCTAAAGTCAATACTTTGTAGAGCCTCCTTTTGCAGCTATCACAGCTCCAAGTCGCTTTAGATAAGTCTCTATGAGCTTGCCACATCTTACCACTGGTATTTTTGCCCATTCCTCCTTGCAAAACTGCTCCAGCTCTTTCAAGTTGGATGGTTTGCGCTTGTGAACAGCAATCTTTAAGTCTGACCACAGATTTTCTATTGGATTAAGGTCTGGGCTTTGACTAGGCCATTTCAACACATTTACATGTTTCCCCTTAAACCACTCAAGTGTTGCTTTAGCAGTGTGTTTGGGGTCATTGTCCTGCTGGAAGGTGAACCTCCATCCTAGCCTCAAAATCACATACAGAGTGGTACAGGTTTTGCTCAAGAATATCCCTGTATTTAGCACCATCCATCTTTTCCTCAACTCTGACCAGTTTCCCAGTCCCGACTGCTTAAAAACATCCCCACAGCATGATGCTGCCACCACCATGTTTCACTGTGGGGATAGTGTTCTTTGGGTGATGTGATGTGTTGGGTTTGCGCCAGACAGCGTTTTCTTAGATGGCCAAAAAGTAAAATTTTAGTCTCATTAGACCAAAGCACCTTCCTCCATACATTTTGGGAGTCTCCCACATGCCTTTTCACAAACTCAAAACATGCCATTTTGTTTTTTGCTGAAAGTAATGGCTTTCTTCTGGCCACTCTGCCATTAAACCCAACTCTATGGAGCGTACGGCCTATTGTCGTTCCATGTACAGATACTCCAGTCTCTGCAGTGGAACTCTACAGCTCCTCCAGGGTTACATTAGGTCTCTGTGTTGCCTCTCTGATTAATGCCCTCCTTGCCCGGTCCGTGAGTTTTGGTATGCGGTCGTCTCTTGGCAGGTTTGCTGTTGTGCCATGTTTCTTCCATTTGGTTATGAAGATTTGATGGTGCTCCTAGGGATCATCAAAGATTTGGATATTTTTTTTATAACCTAACCCTGACTTGTACTTCTTAACAACATTATCCCTTACTTGTTTGGAGAGTTGCTTGGTCTTCATGGCAGTGTTTGGTTAGTGGGGCCTCTTGCTTAGGTGTTGCAGCCTCTGGGGCCTTTCAAAAAGGTGTGTATATGTAATGACAGATCATGTGACACTTAGATTGTACACAGGTGGACATCATTTCACTAATTATGTGACTTCTGAAGGTAATTGTTTGCACCAGAGCTTTTTATGGGCTTCATAACAAAAGGGGTTAAGGCTGGGTTCACACTAGTGCGACACGACATCTGTCCTACTTTGGATCCGACTTTGCCCTGCGACATGAAGCCGACATATGTCCGACTTTCAATGAACGGGGATCCGACTTGGATCCCCGCCAATAGCAGGCAGTGTGTTTGGTATGAATCTTGAGGGGGAACTCCAGGCCAAATTTTAAATAAAAAACCGGCATGGGTTCCCCCTCCAGAGGCATACCAGGCCCTTAGGTCTGGTCTGGATTTGAAGGGCCGCCCCTACGCCGAAAAAAACGGCGTGGGGGTCCCCCCAAAATCCAAACCAGACCCTTACCCGAGCACACAACCTGGCAGGCCGCAGGGGAAGAGGGGGGGACGAGAGAGCGGCCCCCCTCCCTCCTGAACCGTACCAGGCCACATGCCCTCAACATGGGGGGGGTTTGGTGCTCTGGGGCAGGGGGGTGACCTGCGGCCCCCCCACCCCAGAGCACCCTGCCCCCCATGTTGATGAGGACAGGGCCTCTTCCCGACAACCCTGGCCGTTGGTTGTCGGGGTCTGCGGGCGGGGGGCTTATCGGAATCCGGGAACCCCCTTTAATAAAGGGGCCCCCGGATCCCGGCCCCCCCACTCTCCGTTGTCCTTCTGCCGGCCCCTCCACTAACTTCTTGGTAGCTCTTTTGCTAGTGGAGGGGCCGGTCTTCCCGTCGTCGCCGTCGGCGTCTTCTTCCCTCTTCTCCTCCTCGAAGTTGACGCGTCGCTTCCTCCCACTGTAATACTGGCTCTCCGCTCCGCTCCGCATTAATATAGGCTTCCCATGACGTCACAGTCACATGTTCCGGGACACATGGCCCCGGAGCATGTGACTGTGACGTCATGGGAACATGTGACTGTGACGTCATGAGAAGCCTATATTAATGCGGAGCGGAGCGGAGAGCCAGTATTACAGTGGGAGGAAGCGACGCGTCAACATCGAGGAGGAGAAGAGGGAAGAAGACGCCGACGGCGACGACGGGAAGACCGGCCCCTCCACTAGCAAAAGAGCTACCAAGAAGTTAGCAGAAGGACAACGGAGAGCCGGACGAGACGACGGAGAAGACCGGGCCTCCGTTAGCAGAAGAGCTAAAAAGAAGTTAGCGGAGGCCCGGCAGAAGAAAGAACCGGAGAGCGCGGCGACGTTATCGGAGACCCCCGAAGTCGGAAGAAGACCCCCGGAGCTGTGCAATAAAATACTTTAAAAAGCTGTGTGGTTTTTTTATTGCAATTTTTTTCCACCAGGTGAATGGGTAGGGGTACGATGTACCCCATACTCATTCACATAGGGTGGGGGGGCCGGGATCCGGGGGCCCCTTTATTAAAGGGGGCTCCCGGATTCCGATAAGCCCCCCGCCCGCAGACCCCCGACAACCAACGGCCAGGGTTGTCGGGAAGAGGCCCTGTCCTCATCAACATGGGGGGCAGGGTGCTCTGGGGTGGGGGGGGCCGCAGGTCGCCTCCCTGCCCCAGAGCACCAAACCCCCCCATGTTGAGGGCATGTGGCCTGGTACGGTTCAGGAGGGAGGGGGGGCCGCTCTCTCGTCCCCCCCTCTTCCCCTGCGGCCTGCCAGGTTGTGTGCTCGGATAAGGGTCTGGTTTGGATTTTGGGGGGACCCCAACGCCGTTTTTTTCGGCGTAGGGGCGGCCCTTCAAATCCAGACCAGACCTAAGGGCCTGGTATGCCTCTGGAGGGGGAACCCATGCCGGTTTTTTATTTAAAATTTGGCCTGGAGTTCCCCCTCAAGAGCAGTACAGCACAAGTCGCATGCCAAAGTCGGATCATGCAAGACTGCGGTCCGACTTTGATCCGACTTCAATGATAGTCAATGGGCTGAAGTCGGATCAAAGTCGGACCAAAGTAGTACAGGGAGCATTCTCAAAGTCGGACCGACATGTGTCGGACCAGTTAAGACGGCTCCCATAGGGAAACATTGATTTTTACACGTCATGCGACATGAGCTCCCAATGTCGGAGCGTTTGTCGCCCCAGTGTGAACCCGGCCTCATACATACACACATGCCAATTATCAGTTTTTCTATTTCTGAAAAATTGTTTTATGTATCTATTTTTCTAATTTTACTTCACCAACTTAGACTTTTGTGTTCTGATCCATCACATATAATTCAGATTAAAAAAACATTGAACCAAAGGCTGTAATGTACCAAAATAGGTAAAAAGCCAAGGGGGGTGAATACTTTTGCAAGGCACTGAATACAGTGGGGAGAACAAGTATTTGATACACTGCTGATTTTTCAGAGTTTCCTACTTACAAAGCTTGTAGAGAATCACATTGTATGATTTTTAAATAATTAATTTGCATTTTAATGCATGACATAAGTATTTGATCACCTACCAACCAGTAAGGATTTCGGCTCTCACAGACCTGTTATTTTTTCTTTAACCACTTAACGACCGCTCACTGTATATATACGTCGGCAGAATGGCACCGACAGGCACAATCACGTAGAGTGTACGTGATTGCCTTTGTATAGTTGGGGGGTCCAATCGGACCCCCCTTCTGTACAGTGAGCGGTGGCTAAGTGTCCGGGAGCGTTCCGGGATGAGGGGGCAGCCATTCGTTTCTGGCCACCCCCTCGCGATCGCTCCCGGCGAATGGAAATGCCCCCTCTGTCTGTGTCAGACAGAGGGAGCAGGAGGAAGTGATGTCATCTCTGGTGCGGCGCTCACATATACCGAGCGCCGTACAAGAGAAGACATCAGGTCAGTGCACACAACACTACACTGACACCAGGACACATAGGGACATAAATCGCCCCCCCAGGCCCCCCAGACACCCCATATCACCCCCCAGATCACCCCCCCAGCCCCCAGTCACAGTGTCACTGATTGCAGTGACCATTTATTTAGTGATCACTGCAATCAGTAACATTTGTGACTGTAAAAGTGTCACCAAAGTTTAGTCTTAGGTCCAGTGTAGCCCCCTAACCCCCCCTAATAAAGGTTTAACCCCCTGATCACCCCCCAGATAACCCTTTCACCCCCTATCACCACTGTCGCTTAGCGATCATTTTTCTGATCGCTGTCTTAGCGTCAGTGATGCCGATCGGCAGCCAGTAATTTTTTTTAGGTTCGCCGCAGGTTTTTATAGCGTCAGGTACCCCAATATATTATCTAATAAAGGTTTAACCCCCTTGATCGCCCCCCAGGTAACCCTTTCACCCCCTATCACCACTATCACTAAGCGATCGTTTTTCTAAACGCTGTCTTAGTGTCTGTGATGCAGATCGGTAGCCGGTAATTTTTTTTAGGTTCGCCGCAGGTTTTTATAGCGTCAGGTACCCCAATATATTATCTAATAAAGGTTTAACCCCCTTGATCGCCCCCCAGGTAACCCTTTCACCCCCTATCACCACTGTCGCTAAGCAATTGTTTTTCTAAACGCTGTCTTAGTGTCTGTGATGCAGATCGTAGCCAGTAATTTTTTTTAGGTTCGCCGCATGTTTTTATAGCGTCAGGTACCCCAATATATTATCTAATAAAGGTTTAACCCCCTTGATCGCCCCCCAGGTAACCCTTTCACCCCCTATCACCACTGTCACTAAGCGATCGTTTTTCTAAACGCTGTCTTAGTGTCTGTGATGCAGATCGGTAGCCGGTAATTTTTTTTAGGTTCGCCGCAGGTTTTTATAGCGTCAGGTACCCCAATATATTATCTAATAAAGGTTTAACCCCCTTGATCGCCCCCCAGGTAACCCTTTCACCCCCTATCACCACTGTCGCTAAGCAATTGGTTTTTCTAAACGCTGTCTTAGTGTCCGTGATGCAGATCGTAGCCAGTATTTTTTTTTAGGTTCGCCGCATGTTTTTATAGCGTCAGGTACCCCAATATATTATCTAATAAAGGTTTAACCCCCTTGATCGCCCCCCCAGGTAACCCTTTCACCCCCATCACCACTGTCGCTAAGCAATCGTTTTTCTAAACGCTGTCTTAGTGTCGGTGATGCAGATCGGTAGCTGGTAATTTTTTTTAGGTTCGCCGCAGGTTTTTATAGCGTCAGGTACCCCCATATATTATCTAATAAAGGTTTTAACCCCCTGATTGCCCCTAGTTAACCCTTTCACCAGTGATCACCATATAAGTGTTACGGGTGACGCTGGTTAGTTAGTTTGCTTTTTATAATGTCAGGGCACCCGCCGTGTATATAACCCAATAAAGGTTTAACCCCCTGATCGCCCGGCGGGTGATATCAATTAGGTTTTAGCGTCAGAGAGGGTCTGAGTCACACCCTAGGCAGCGTCAGGTTAGTGCCAGTAACGCTAACACCCACGCGTGAAGCATACACCCCCCTTAGTGGTATAGTATCTGAACAGATCAAAATCTGATCTGATCAGATCTATACTAGCGTCCCCAGCAGTTTAGGGTTCCCAAAAACGCAGTGTTAGCGGGATCAGCCCAGATACCTGCTGGCACCTGCGTTTTGCCCCTCCGTCCAGCCCAGGCCACCCAAGTGCAGTATCGATCGATCACTGTCACTTACAAAACAAAAACACACATAACTGCAGCATTCGCAGAGACAGGCCTGATCCCTGCGACTCCAGTGCTGTAGGAGGTGATTTCACCACCACAGTTAAAAAAAAAAAGCAAATATGCCAAAGCATTGGGGCAGCAGGGGCGGAGGAGCGATTTTGCTCCTAATGTCGCGTACATACGGTCGAAATTCCGACGGAGGCTTGCCCGTGGAAAAGTCCGACCATGTGTGTGCGGCATAACTTTTTTGCGGGAGGATGCCCCCATGCTTCGGCATATATAAATGGTGCGTGTATGCCCATCATTGGAAGTGGGTGGATGAAGGGCGGTATTCTAATGGTGGGCATACCCACCGATCAATCTCTTTTTTCGTTCAGCCAACTGGCTGCATGAAATAAAAAGATTACAATACATGTCCAACAAGGACCAGCAACGTACTGGTATGTTGCTGGACTTTGAATGTTTATACCAGAATGATGCCTGCGGGTTTAGGTATCATCTTGGTATCATTCTTTTCAGCCTGCGGCCGGCTTTCATGTAAAAGCAATCCTAGCGGCTAATTAGCCTCTGGACTGCTTTTACAAGCAGTGGGAGGGAATGCCCCCCCCCCCGGATATAAAAAGCGCCATTGGGAAATTGGAAAAGCATTTTATCACACCGATCTTGGTGTGGTCAGATGCTTTGAGGGCAGAGGAAAAATCTAGGGTCTTGAAGACCCCAGTTTTTTCAAAAAAAGAGTACCTGTCACTACCTATTGCTATCATAGGGGATATTTACATTCCCTGAGATAACAATAAAAATGATAAAAAAAAAAAATACTTGGAAGGAACAATTTAAAAATAAAATAAAAAAGCAAAATTAATAATAAAAAAAAAAGAAAAAAAAAAGCACCCCTGTCCTGCCCTGCTCTTGCCCAATGGCGAACGCAAGCGTCGGTCTGGCGTCATATGTAAACAGCAATTGCACCATGCATGTGAGGTATCACCACAAAGGTCAGATCGAGGGCAATCATTTTAGCAGTAGACCTCCTCTGTAAATCTACTGGGGTAACCTGTAAAGGCTTTTAAAGGCTTTTAAAAATGTATGTAGTTTGTCGCCAATGCGCGTTTGTGCGAAATTTTAAAGCATGTCGTGTTTGGTATCTATGTACTCGGCCTAAGATCATCTTTTTTATTTCATCAAACATTTTGGGCAATGTAGTGTGTTTTAGTGCATTAAAATTAAAAAAGTGTATTTTTTAACCCAAAAAATGCGTTTGAAAAATCGCTGCGCAAATACTGTGTAGAAAAAAAAATGCAACACCCACCATTTTAATCTGTAGGGCCTTTGCTTTAAAAATATATATAATGTTTGGGGGTTCAACATAATTTTCTTGCAAAAAAAAAAATGTTTTCATGTAAACAAAAAGTGTCAAAAAGGGCTTTGTCTTCAAGTGGTTAGAAGAGTGGATGTAAGCTTCCTAATGTTGTGTATAAAATGCCAGAACAGTTCAAAACCCCCCCAAATGACCCCATTTTGGAAAGTAGACACCCCAAGCTATATACTGAGAGGCATGTCGAGTCCATGGGATATTTTATATGTTGACACAAGTTGCGGAAATACGACAATTTTTTTTTTTTTTTTTGCACAAAGTTGTCACTAAATGATATATTGCTCAAGCATGCCATGGGCATATGTGGAATTACACCCCAAAATACATTCTGTTGCTTCTCCTGAGTACGGGGATACCACATGTGTGAGACTTTTTGGGAGCCTAGCCATGTACGGGACCCCAAAAACCAAGCACCGCCTTCAGGCTTTCTAAGGGTGTAAATTTTTGATTTCACTTCTCACTGCCTATCACAGTTTCGGAGGCCATGGAATGCCCAGATAGCACAAAACCCCCCCAAATGACCCCATTTTGGAAAGTAGACACCCCAAGCTATTTGCTGAGAGGTATTGTGAGTATTTTGCAGATCTCGCTTTTTGTCACAAAGTTTTGAAAATTGAAAAAAAAAAATATATATATATATATTTCCTTTCTTCATTTTCAAAAACAAATGAGAGCTGTAAAATACTCGCCATTCCTCTCAGCAAATAGCTTGGGGTGTCTATATTCCAAAATGGGGTCATTTGGGGGGGTTTTGTGCGATTTTGGCATTTTATGGCCTTCGAAACTGTGATAGGTAGTGAGGAGTGAAATCAAAAATTTGTGCCCAGAAATCCTGAAGGCGGTGCTTGGTTTTCGGGGTCCCGTACGCGGCTAGGCTTCTAAAAAGTCCCACACATGTGATATCCCCGTACTCAGGAGAAGCAGAAAAATGTATTTTGGGGTGTAGTTCCACATATAACCATGGCATGTGTGAGCAATATATCATTTAGTGACAACTTTTTGTAATTTTTTTTTTTTTTTTTGTCATTATTCAATCACTTGGGACAAAAAAATTATATTCAATGGGCTCAACAGGCCTCTCAGCAATTTCCTTGGGGTGTCTACTTTCTAAAATGGGGTCATTTGGGCGGGTTTTGTGCTATTTTGGCATTTTATGGCCTTCGAAACTGTGATAGGTAGTGAGGAGTGAAATCAAAAATTTGCGCCCTTAGAAATCCTGAAGGCGGTGCTTGGTTTCCGGGGTCCCGTACGCGGCTAGGCTCCCAAAAAGTCCCACACATGTGGTATCCCCGTACTCAGAAGAAGCAGCAAAATGTATTTTGGGGTGAAATTCCACATATAACCATGGCATGTGTGAGCAATATATCATTTAGTGACAACTTTTTGTAATTTTTTTTTTTAGTCATTATTCAATCACTTGGGACAAAAAAATAAAAAATTCAATGGGCTCAACATGCCTCTCAGCAATTTCCTTGGGGTGTCTACTTTCCAAAATGGGGTCATTTGGGGGGGTTTGTACTGCCCTGTCATTTTAGCACCTCAAGAAATGAGATAGGCAGTCATAAATTTAAAGCTGTGTAAATTTCAGAAAATGTACCCTAGTTTGTAAACTCTATAACTTTTGCGCAAACCAATAAATATACGCTTATTGACATTTTTTTTACTAAAAACATGTGGCTGAATACATTTTGGCCTAAATGTATGACTTAAATTGAGTTTATTCGATTTTTCTTATAACAAAAAGTAGAAAATATCATTTTTTTTCAAAATTTTCGGTCTTTTTCCGTTTATATCGCAAAAAATAAAAATCGCAGAGGCAATCAAATACCATTAAAAGAAAGCTGTATTTGTGGGAAGAAAAGGACGCAAATTTCGTTTGGGTACAACATTGCATGTCCGCACAATTTACAGTTAAAGCAGCGCAGTGCAAAATTCTGAATTCACCTCTGGTCCTCTAGCTACCAAATGGTCCGGGGCTTAAGTGGTTAAGCTGGGACCACAGTTTTAAAGAAAACCATTAGTAACACACTACGCCGTCTTGGATTAAAATCCTGCAGCACACGCAAGGTCCCCCTGCTCAAGCCAGCGCATGTCCAAGCCCGTCTGAAGTTTGCCAATGACCAGCTGGATGATCCAGAGGAGGAATGGGAGAAGGTCATGTGGTCTGATAAAAATAGAGCTTTTTGGTCTAAACTCCACTCGCCGTGTTTAGAGGAAGAAGAAGGATAAGTACAACTCTAGGAACACCATCCCAACTGTGAAGCATGGAGGTGGAAACGTCATTCTTTGGGGATGCTTTTCTGCAAAGAGGACAGGACGACTGCATCATATTGAGAAGAGGATAGATGGGGCCACGTATCGCGAGATCTTGGCCAACAACCTTCTTCCCTCAGTAAGAGCATTGAAGATGGGTCGTGGCTGGATCTTCCAGCTTGACAACAACCTGAAACACACAGCCAGGGCAACTAAGGAGTGGCTCCATAAGAAGCATCTCAAGGTCCTGGAGTGGCCTAGCCAGTCTCCAGACCTGAACCCAATAGAAAATCTTTGGAGGGAGCTGAAAGTCCATATTGCCCAGCGACAGCCCCGAAACCTGAAGGATCTGGAGAAGCTCTGTATGGAGGAGTGGGCCAAAATCCCTGCTGCAGTGTGTGCAAACCTGGTCAAGAAATAACAGGAAACGTATGATCTCTGTAATTGCAAACAAAGGTTTACGTACCAAATATTAAGCTTTGCTTTTCTGATGTATCAAATACTTATGTCATGCAATAAAATGCAAATTAATTACTTAAATTCATACAATGTGATTTTCAGGATTTTTTAGATTCCATCTCTCACAGTTGAAGAGTACCTATGATAAAAACTACAGACCTCTACATGCTCTGTAAGTAGGAAAACCTGCAAAATCGGCAGTATATCAAATACTTGTTCGCCCTACTGTGTATATACAGTGGGTACGGAAAGTATTCAGACCCCCTTAAATTTTTCACTCTTTGTTATTTTGCAGCCATTTGCTAAAATCATTTAGGTTCATTTTTTTTCCTCATTAATGTACACAGAGCACTCCATATTGACAGAAAAACACAGAATTGTTGACATTTTTGCAGATTTATTAAAAAAGAAAAACTGAAATATCACATGGTCCTAAGTATTCAGACCCTTTGCTGTGACACTCATATATTTAACTCAGGTGCTGTCCATTTCTTCTGATCATCCTTGAGATGATTCTACACCTTCATTTGAGTCCAGCTGTGTTTGATTATACTGATTGGACTTTATTAGGAAAGCCACACACCTGTCTTTATAAGACCTTACAGCTCACAGTGCATATCAGAGCAAATGAGAATCATGAGGTCAAAGGAACTGCCTGAAGAGCTCAGAGACAGAATTGTGGCAAGGCACAGATCTGGCCAAGGTTACTGTGACAGACCTAGCCGGGACAGAGGCTTTTGGAGAGGACTGAATGCCAGCCTCTTGCCTTCCGATTATGGGCCAGGGCCTCAAGACAGGAATGCGGATGGGTTATCCCGGCAGACAGACCTGGAACCTTAAGACTACTTTTCCAACATCCTCGAGTTGACCCGTTTGGGGTCCCACTGTGGCTGTTGGACTGTTTCCCAGGAGGGAGTATTGTCATGGACCTTGGAATACTGAAGTATTTCTCCTTTGAATCTATTACACAGTGGGGGGTCTTCTGCCCTGTCTTAAGGCTAACCCCCCCCCCTCCAGACGGCCCCATGGTCTAGAAGAAAAGCATTGTTCTGTGTTTGACTGTTTGTTTATGTACTTTAATTACCCCCTGGGGCTTCTGTGTCAATACACATCTCAGTTCTCCTATTCAAGCTATCGGACCAATCCCTGCTGACCCTGTTTCAAGTCCTTATTTGCATGGCCAAGAGAAGCTAATTGCGAACTACAATGTACTTTACAATTGACCAATAGGAAAGTGGTTGTTGGGGGCAGGGTGTTCAAACTGCTGTATAAAAGTGTGTGTGTGTGCATCCAATAAAGAGAGATTCCTCTTTGAACTTACATACAGCCTGCCTGGTGTTTGTTCTGAACTATCACAAATGGATTAGAATGTCACATAGCTGTAGTTTGGATCCTGGAGCATCGGATGGCCAAACCATCAGACGTTGCGATCTGCAATATGATCCAATAGTAGCAGAGGAGTGTCGGGAGAGGGGCACCGAGCGAGCAAAGGGGCTCATTACAGTTACAAAAAAATTTCTGCTGCACTTAAGGTTCCTAATAATCCTTAAATGGAAGACGTTTGGGATGACCAGAACGCCTCCTAGAGCTGGCCGTCCGGCCAAACTGAGCTATCGGTGGAGAAGAGCCTTGGTGAGAGAGGTAAAGAAGAACCCAAAGATCACTGAGGCTGAGCTCCAGAGATGCAGTCGGGAGATGGGAGAAAGTTGTAGAAAGTCAACCATCACTGTAGCCCTCCACCAGTCGGGGCTTTATGGCAGAGTGGCCCGACGGAAGCCTCTCCTCAGTGCAAGACACATGAAATCCCGCAAGGAGTTTGCTAAAAAACACATGAAGGACTCCAAGATGGAGAGAAATAAGATTCTCTGGTCTGATGAGACCAAGATAGAACTTTTTGGCCTAAATTCTAAGCGGTATGTGTGGAGAAAACCAGGCACTGCTCATCATCTGTCCAATACAGTCCCAACAGTGAATCATGGTGTCACGTACCTGACGGTGACGAGCCCGGTTAGCAGAGGGAGGCCTCCCTTACGGCTCCCACCGGCGGCCCCTGGTGGTATAACAGGAAGCACGGAGGTGGAAGGGGTACGAGTGCCTGGCAGGATCAAGAACTACCGCAGGTGATCAGGAACCAGCAGGTGAGGAGGCAGGAACCAGGAACTACAGCAGGTGAGTGGACAGGAACCAGGAACTACAGCAGGTGAGTAGACAGGAACCAGGAACTCAGAAGATGACCCGGACCGGGAGGCACAGCAGGTAGACTGGAACCACTGGGCAGCAGCAGATGAACAGGAACCAGCAGATGAGCAGACAGGAACCAGCAGATGAGCAGACAGGAACCAGCAGATGAGCAGACAGGAACCAGGAACTCAGCAGATGACCCGGACCGGGAGGCACAGCAGGTAAACTGGAACCACTGGGCAGCAGCAGGTGAACAGGAACCAGCAGATGAGCAGACAGGAACCAGCAGATGAGCAGACAGGAACCAGCAGATGAGCAGACAGGAACCAGGAACTCAGCAGATGACCCGGACCGGGGTCGGGTAAACTGGCAGGCAGCGAGGCACAAAAGGATCAGGCAATACCGAAGTCAGAAAACAGGCCGATGGTCAGGTACAGGCAGATAGCAGGAGGGTCACAGGAAGCCGGGTCAGATACAGGTAAACAAGGCAGATCAGGTCACTTGGGATAAACGCTGTAGAGCAGACAGCAGGGACTGTCTGCAAGTGAGGAGTTTAAATAGCCCTTCGGGCGTCACCTGCAGGGGCGGGAACCAGGAAGTCCAGGGCGTCTGTTCCTGACAGGGTTTCCATGACATTGCCCCCCCCCAAGGGGCAGCCTCCGGATGCCCCTAGGAGCAAACTTCTGGGGGGGAGACCTCCTGAAGGCTTGTATCAGGTCTTTGGCGTGAATGGTCTCTTCGGGTTCCCAGGAGTTCTCCTCTGGTCCGTAACCCTTCCATTTTATTAAAAATTGACTCTGGCTATTTCTTCTTCGTGCGTCTAAAATAGCTTCTACCTCGAATTCCTGTTCCCCGTCAATGATGACGGGATCAGGGCGAGTCGGGGTCCGACCTGGGAATGGGTTGGAGACTGACGGTTTCAATAGAGAAACATGAAAAACAGGGTGGACCCTCAGGGAGTCAGGGAGCTCCAGCTCGTAGGCCACCTCGTTGATTTTCCTTTTGATAGGAAAAGGCCCTAGAAACTTGGGGCCCAATTTCTTGGACGGGCAAGCCAATCTTAGATTGATGGTGGAAAGCCATACTTGGTCGCCCGGTGCCAGCGCTAATTCACCCCGTCTCCTCCTGTCGTAGACCGTCTTGTTATACTCCTGAGTTCTTGCCATGGCTTCGCGTAGAAGCTGGTTGTTAGAGGAGAAGAAATTCACTTTTTCCAGAACTGCGGGCACTGAGCACTCAGGGAGAGAGTTGGGCAGAAATGTGGGGTGAAACCCGAAGTTCGCAAAAAATGGGGTCTGGTTAGTTGCGGAGTGGATGGAGTTATTGTAGGAGAACTCCGCTAGCGGAAGCAGGGAGAGCCAGTCATTCTGAGCAAAGGAGGAGAAACAACGCAAATATTGCTCGAGGGTCTGATTTGTTCTCTCAGTCTGTCCGTTGGTTTGAGGGTGGTAAGCCGAAGAGAATGATAGCTCTATTCCCAGAGTCTTGCAGAGGGACCTCCAGAACCGGGAGGTAAATTGTACCCCCCGATCGGAGACTATATTAGCAGGTACCCCGTGGAGCCTGACGACTTCTTTAATGAACATTTGTGCAGTTTCCGGGGCCGAGGGGGTCCCTCCCATAGGAACAAAATGTGCCATCTTGGACAGACGGTCCACAATCACAAAGATGGTGGTGTGATTCTCAGCCGGGGGGAGTTCAACTATGAAGTCGATAGAAAGCATTTTCCACGGTCTCTCTGGAACGGGTAAGGGCTTCAGTAGTCCCCAGGCTTTGGATCTGGACCCTTTATTCCGGGTACATGTAGTACAGGACTCCACGAACCTCCTGCAATCCTCGCGTAGTCGAGGCCACCAGAAGGTACGTTGTACCAACTCAGTGGTCTTAGCCACGCCAAAGTGCCCAGCAAGGGCATGATCGTGGCAGAGCTCTAGCACGGTTATCTTTAGTTCTTCTGGTATGAATATCCTGTCTTGGTGCCAGAGTAATCCATCCTTGGTTTGCAGATCCAGTTCAGGAGAGGGTTCCTGTCTAGTGGTGGCTTGTCTGATCCGGGAGAGTAGGTCCTCCTGAAGTAGGAGAAAATTCCCAGGAGCGAGGATTGTATCGGGTGAGGAGAGTTCTTTGGATCCATGAAACATTCGGGACAAGGCGTCAGGTTTAGTGTTCTTGGCACCGGGGCGGTATGTCACATGGAAGGAGAACCGGGAAAAAAACAGGGCCCATCTGGCTTGTCGTGGTTTTAGTCTTTTTGCAGTTTTCAGGTACTCTAAGTTCTTATGGTCGGTGAATACTAAGATCGGGTGAGCAGCACCTTCAAGTAAGTACCTCCATTCTTCCAGGGCGGACTTAATCGCCAAGAGTTCCCGGTCTCCCACGTCATAGTTATTTTCTGCCGCAGATAATTTGCGAGAAAAGAAAGCCACCGGATGAAGCAAAGCCTTGGTTCCTTGCCTCTGTGACAATATTGCCCCTACTGCAACCTCAGAAGCATCTACCTCAAGTACAAATGGTAGGGAGGAATCTGGGTGTTTTAAGATGGATGCAGAGGTGAAGAGCCCTTTGAGATCCTCAAAGGCCTTTTGGGCCTCAGGGGACCAGTGGAAGCGGGTACCTTGCTTGGTTAGCTGAGTAATGGGTGCAATGATGGCGGAGAACCCCCGGATGAATTTACGATAAAAGTTGGCGAATCCAACGAACCGTTGGATTCCCTTCTTATCCACTGGCGCTGGCCAGTCCAAGATTGCGGTGATCTTCTGTGGGTCCATCCTGATGCCTTCGCCAGAGATGATTAATCCCAGAAATGCTATGCTCTCCCGCTCAAACTCGCATTTCTCAGCCTTCGCATATAGTTTATGCTGCCGAAGCCGGTCTAACACACTTCTGACATGCCTGCGATGAGAGTCAAGGGAGGAAGAGAAGATTAGTATGTCATCTAAATAAGCAATCACAAAGAGATCTAAAAAGTCCCGAAGAACATCATTAATTAAATACTGGAAGGTGGCAGGGGTATTGCACAGCCCGAAGGGCATCACTAAATATTCGAAATGTCCGAACCGGGAGCGGAAGGCGGTTTTCCACTCATCGCCCTCCTTGATTCGGACCAGGTTATAGGCTCCCCGGAGGTCAAGCTTAGTAAAAATAACGGCAGCTCCCAATCTTTGGAACAACTCTGGTACCAGAGGAAGAGGATAACGATTTTTAATGGTGACCTTATTTAGTTCACGGTAGTCCACACATGGCCTGAGGGTATGGTCCTTCTTTTCTACAAAGAAAATGCCTGCGCCTGCTGGCGACGTAGAGGGGTGAATGAACCCCTTTAAAAGGTTCTCATCGATGTAGTCCTTCAGGGCCCCCTGTTCCACCTCCGTTAAAGGGAAAATCCTACCGAAAGGAATAGCTGCTCCGGGAAGTAGATCAATGGGGCAGTCGTAGGCTCGGTGGGGTGGTAGTGTCTCTGCCCCCTGTTTACTAAACACATCGAGAAAGTCCAGGTAAGCGTCAGGGATGAGGACAAGGCAAAGTTTGGTTTGGTATGGCGCACTTTGGAAAGGGCTGTATAGAGATCTATAACAAAGGAGAGGAGGGGGGAGGGGTAATGCACTGGGTGGAGTTGTGAAAGCTCAGTTATTAATAATAAATATGTATGTCCATGTATGGAGGAAAAGTTTAGGGCGAGAGTTGCTGAAATTGATTAGATGGCTGCCAGTTCAGATTGGAAGCTAGAAGAGGCTCTGGAACAGACAAGACGAAAAGGGAACGGCGCCCTCTAAATGCAGCAAGTAAAAACAGTTTTTTATTATAAAAAGGTTAAAATACACTCACATTTGAGCAGTGGTAATCGAGCGTGTCAGGGGTTGACAGGAACTTCATCCGCAGATCCTCAGGGGTGATGGTGGTTTCACGGGCAGTTGGGCTGGAGTCCTCGATCCTGTGTCTCTTCCTGCACTGGATGTTGAGCAGCGCCGGCAGTATGATACTAGCCTGATGAAGGGACACGCATGTCCCGAACGCGAAGCACCTCCCGCATACCTCTGACCCGGAAGTGATGACCCCAGGACCGCACGGAGCATACACAGTCCAGATCGAAGTTTCCGGCCGGCGCTGCTCAACATCCAGTGCAGGAAGAGACACAGGATCGAGGACTCCAGCCCAACTGCCCGTGAAACCACCATCACCCCTGAGGATCTGCGGATGAAGTTCCTGTCAACCCCTGACACGCTCGATTACCACTGCTCAAATGTGAGTGTATTTTAACCTTTTTATAATAAAAAACTGTTTTTACTTGCTGCATTTAGAGGGCGCCGTTCCCTTTTTCGTCTTAAGCGTCAGGGATGGCCTGACGTATTCCGGCCTCAGTGTCGGTACACATTAAGGTGGCAGGCCCAGGGGGTTTGTGTGAGCCACAGGACCGTTGGCAGTAGGAGGAAGGAAACATGATCACCCCCGTGACCCAGTTAATGGTAGGATTATGGGCTTGTAGCCAGGGCATACCGAGAATTATGGGGAACAGTGGAGAGGAGATAATATCCAGCCGTAGATATTCTCGGTGCACCCCGGTAGAGGAGAAGACAGTGACAGGTAGGGGAGCCGTCTCTTCGACCACGGGCCCCGACTTGATAAGGGACCCATCAGCCAGGTGAACCCGTAGTCCATGGGTCTTGGGAAGTAGAGGAATAAGTTGAGTACGGGCAAAAGTTGAGTCCATGAAGCAACTACAAGCCCCAGAGTCAATAATTGCGACGACTTTCAGGATCCTTCCTGGGAGCTGCAGGGAGATAGAAAGAGCGAAGTGAGAGGAGGATTTAGTCTGAGGGTTGATCACAGCAGGGAATACTGACAAGCACTTACGGAACTTCAGGGGACAGTTCCTAACGAAGTGACCGGGCTCCCCGCAGTACAGGCACAGGTTGTGCGCGCGTCGGCGTTGGCGTTCCTCCGGAGTAAGGGAAGGGCGGAGGACCCCAAGCTGCATGGGTTCAGGAGCATCGTACGAGGGGGTCAAGGGTGCTGCAGAAGCTGGGTGCGGATGACTGGGGACCTGGGGAAGCATCCAGGTCGGCCGGGTGAAGCCCGTGGCCCTCTCAACCCTCCGTTCCCTAAGGCGTCGGTCGATCTGAATTGTCAGATCGATCAGTAGGTTAAAATTTTCTGGTATTCCTACCCTAGCCAGTTCGTCCTTCAGGGGGTCAGAAAGGCCTATACGAAACTGGTGACGGAGGGCAGCGTCATTCCAGCTGGTGTCTGCGCTCCTGTGCCTGAATTCAGCTACATAGTCTTCCGCTGCTCTGCGTCCCTGCTGAAGGGTCCGCAGGGCGTTCTCTGCAGTGACCGAGAGCTGAGGGTCCTCGTACAATTGGGCAATGGCGTCAAAAAAAAGTGTAAGGCTGTCCAAGGACGCATCTTTGCGTTCTAGCAGGCGGTGGGCCCAGTTCTGTGGGTCTCCGGAAAGCAGCGAAATTACAAAGCCCACCTTGGTAGCTTCTAAGGAAAAGGTGCGGGGCTGTAAGGCAAAGTACAACTCACAAGAGTTCCGGAAAGCCCTGAACTTGCTCCGGTCCCCGGAGAATCTTTCGGGTGTAGGGACCCTGGGTTCAGGGGGAAGCATGACCACCATGGGCGCAGCTCCTGCCCCGGCGGAAGAAGTGGAGGCACGTGGACCCCCTTGAGCTCCATCGGGGTTGGTGAGGGCCCGCACTTGTCCTTCCAGGTGAGTGTAGCCTTGCTGGAGGCTCTTAACGGCCTCGGTCAGTCCCGCCAGGTGTCGGCATAGTTCCTCCATAGGTGAGGCTCCCTGCTCGGGCTCAGACATGGCTGTCTGCTACTGTCACGTACCTGACGGTGACGAGCCCGGTTAGCAGAGGGAGGCCTCCCTTACGGCTCCCACCGGCGGCCCCTGGTGGTATAACAGGAAGCACGGAGGTGGAAGGGGTACGAGTGCCTGGCAGGATCAAGAACTACCGCAGGTGATCAGGAACCAGCAGGTGAGGAGGCAGGAACCAGGAACTACAGCAGGTGAGTGGACAGGAACCAGGAACTACAGCAGGTGAGTAGACAGGAACCAGGAACTCAGAAGATGACCCGGACCGGGAGGCACAGCAGGTAGACTGGAACCACTGGGCAGCAGCAGATGAACAGGAACCAGCAGATGAGCAGACAGGAACCAGCAGATGAGCAGACAGGAACCAGGAACTCAGCAGATGACCCGGACCGGGAGGCACAGCAGGTAAACTGGAACCACTGGGCAGCAGCAGGTGAGCAGGAACCAGCAGATGAGCAGACAGGAACCAGCAGATGAGCAGACAGGAACCAGGAACTCAGCAGATGACCCGGACCGGGAGGCACAGCAGGTAAACTGGAACCACTAGGCAGCAGCAGGTGAACAAGAGCCAAGGTCAGGCAGGATCGTCAGACAAGCCGGGGTCGGGTAAACTGGCAGGCAGCGAGGCACAAAAGGATCAGGCAATACCGAAGTCAGAAAACAGGCCGATGGTCAGGTACAGGCAGATAGCAGGAGGGTCACAGGAAGCCGGGTCAGATACAGGTAAACAAGGCAGATCAGGTCACTTGGGATAAACGCTGTAGAGCAGACAGCAGGGACTGTCTGCAAGTGAGGAGTTTAAATAGCCCTTCGGGCGTCACCTGCAGGGGCGGGAACCAGGAAGTCCAGGGCGTCTGTTCCTGACAGGGTTTCCATGACACATGGTGGTGGCAGCATCATGCTGTGGGGGTGTTTTTCAGCTGCAGGGACAGGACAACTGGTTGCAATCAAGGAAAGATGAATGTGGCCAAGTACAGCGATATCCTGGACGAAAACCGTCTCCAGAGTGCTCAGGACCTCAGACTGGGCCGAAGGTTTACCTTCCAACAAGACAATGACCCTAGGCACACAGCTAAAATAACGAAGTAGTGGCTTCACAACAACTCCGTGACTGTTCTTGAATGGCCCAGCCAGAGCCCTGACTTAAACCCAATTGAGCATTTCTGGAGAGACCTAAAAATGGCTGTCCACCAACGTTTACCATCCAACCTGACAGAACTGGAGAGGATCTGCAAGGAGGAATGGCAGAGGATCCCCAAATCCAGGTGTGAAAAACTTGTTGCATCTTTCCCAAAAAGACTCATGGCTGTATTACATCAAAAGGGTGCAAATACTAAATACTGAGCAAAGGGTCTAAATACTTAGGACCATGTGATATTTCAGTTTTTCTTTTTTAATAAATCTGTTGAAATGTCAACAATTCTGTGTTTTTCTGTCAATATGGGGTGCTGTGTGTACATTAATGAGGAAAAAAATGAACTTAAATGATTTTTGCAAGTTGCTGCAATATAACAAAGAGTGAAAAATTTAAGGGGGTCTGAATACTTTCCGTACCCACTGTATATATCTATATGTAGCGCTACCCCCAGTTAAGAGAGCCGCTGGTTTGATTTCGGGCCCTGCATACAGCACCGCCAACCCCCGGCAATCTTACTCGACCCACTCTGGCACAGTTAGTCTAGGGTTAAACTTATATCACATTCAGAAATTGTAAGGGGCAATCTCTTTTACAGTAAGACAACACACTGAGGCGAGAGATCAAATGCAACAGCTTTACTTTTATATCAAAAGCATAGGCAGAACAGAACACATGCAACTTGCTTACAGAGCCCTGAAGCAATAGGTGTAGCACACAACAATGGCCCAGCGCGGTAACCCACCGCACGCAGCTATTATGGTGTGCGCGCCCTGTGGCGCACTAAACAATATTCTATCTCCCCCCTAGTCTGGCCTGACATAGAAGAAAATCTCAGTCTTTTCACTCTAGGATATCTTCGCATGCAAACTTTCGGTGGTGCACTTAATGAAATAATATTTGTAATCCACAAGTAAGCAGTCTCAAGGAACACCACACCGGAGACCCTTCAACTCTGTCCTGCTACGGGTCTCCTAATAGAACAACAAACAACGATAGGTGGGCCAAGGCAGTCTATAGGCCTAAACACAGTACAGCCTATTGAATTAAGCAGGTGCTCGCTCACCACTCCGGACGCGATCCCAGTCCGGGACCTCCACCTGCTGTGTCTCCGCACACAGCGTCTGCAACGATCGGGTCCCCGATCTAACTGATGTCCTCACTCGACAAGTCCGGTGCCACCCAGGCTCCGCAGTGGGGTGGAAGGCTCTTTGGAAGTTGCGCAAGGCCCAGGCTTCAGGCCCTGCACTGCAGCAGATCCGCACAGAAAGAAACTCTTGCTTGCAGCGCGGTGTCCAAAAGAGGCCGAGCTCCGCTTCGCCTCCTCCTTAAATAGCCCTTCCCATGAGTCTCTGCGGTGGCTAATTGCACTCTGGTTGCCGAACGGGGTTCTGGGTAACGTAGTCCCGGGGCCTTAAAGGAGACCCCGCTACATATATATATATATATATATAGATATATACAATTGTGCTCAAACGTTTGCATACCCTGGCAGAAATTGTGAAATGTTGGCATTTATATTGAAAATGTGATTAATCATGCCAAAAAACTGTCTTTTATTCAAGCATAGTGATCACATGATCACATGATCACATTGTTTTTTGGCTCCTTTTAAAATCATAATGATAACAGAAATCACCCAAATGGCCCTGATCAAAAGTTTACATACCCTGGAACGTTTGGCCTTGGTACAGGCACAGAAGGTGACACACAGGTAAAAATTACAATTAATTAAAGGTTAATTTCTCACATTTGTGGCTTTTTAAATCACAATTAGTGTCTGTGTATAAATAGTCAATGAGTTTGTTAGCTCTCACCCGGATGCCCTAAGCAGGCAAGACACTGAGCCATGAGGAGGTAGAAAAGAACAGTCAAAAACCTGCATAACAAAGTAATGAAACTTTATAAACATGGAAAAGGATATAAAAAGATACCCAAGGCCTTGAATATGCCAGTCAGTACTGTTTAATCCCTTCTTAAAAAGTGGAAAATTCGGGGCTCTTTTGATACCAAGCCAAGGTCAGGTAGACCAAGAAGGATTGCAGCCACAACTGGTGGAAGATTTGCCCAGGATACAAAGAAAAACTCACAGGTAACCTCGGGAGAAATACAGGCTGCTCTCCAAAAAGACGGTGTGGTTGTTTTTAACCACTTGACCACTGGGCACTTAAACACCCTTCCTAACCAGACCAATTTTCAGCTTTCGCTGCTCTCACATTTTGAATGACAATTACTCAGTCATACAACATTGTACCCATATGAAATTTTTGTCCTTTTTTTCACACAAATAGAGCTTTCTTTTGGTGGTATTTAATCACCGTTGGTTTTTTTTTTTTTTTTTTTGCGCTATAAAAGAAAAAAGACTGAAAATTTTGTAAAAAAAAATTTTTTTCTTGGTTTCTGTTATAAAATTTAGCAAATTAGTAATTTTTCTTCATAAATGTTGGCCAAAATTTATACTGCTACACATCTTTAGTAAAAATAAGTACAAATTGGTGCATATTATTTGGTCTTTGTGAAAGTTATAGAGTCCACAAGCTATGGTGCCAATATCTGAAAAATGATCACACCTGAAGTACTGACGGCCTATCTCATTTCTTGAGACCCTAACATGCCAGAAAAGTAGAAATACCCCCCAAATGACCCCTTTTTGGAAAGAAGACATTCCAAGGTATTTAGAAAGAAGCATGGTGAGTTTTTTGAAGTTGTCATTTTTTACCACAATTCTTTGCAAAATCAAGATTTTTTTTCTTTTTTTTTTTCACTAAATTGTCATATTAGCAGGTTATTTCTCACACACAGCAAAGGCATTCCACAAATTACACCCCAAAACACATTCTGATATTACTCCTGAGTATGTCGATACCACATGTGTGAGACTTTTACACAGCGTGGCCACATACAGAGGCCCAACATGCAGGGAGCACCATCAGGCGTTCTGGAGCACCCAGGCCAATTCTGACATTTCTCTCCTACATGTAAAAATCATAATTTATTTGCTAGAAAATTACACTGAACCCCCAAACATTACATATGTTTTTTTAGCAAAGACCCTAGAAAATACAATGGCGGTTGTTGCAACTTTTTATCTCGCACGGTATTTGCGCAGCAATTTTTCAAACGCGTTTTTTGGGGAAAAAAACAGTTTTGTGCTTTAAAAAAAACAAAACAGTAAAGTTAGCCAAATGTTTTTGCATAATGTGAAAGATGAAGTTACGCCGAGTAAATAGATACCTAACATGTCACCCTTCAAAATTGCACACGCTCGTGGAATGGCGCCAAACTTCGCTACTTCAAAATCCCCATAGGCGACGCTTTTAATTTTTTTACTGGTTACATGTTTTGAGTAACAGAGGAGGTCTAGGGCCAAAATGTTTGCTCTCGCTTTAACGTTCGCAGAGATATCTCACATGTGTGGTTTGAACACCGTTTTCATATGTGGACGGGACTTACGTATGCGTTCGTTTCTGCATGCGAGCACACGGGGGCAGGGGCGCTTTAAAAAAAAATAAAAACATTTTTTGTTATTTTACTTTATTTATTTTAGCTTGACACTTTTTTCCCCAAAAATAATTTTTTTGATCACTTTTATTCCTATTACAAGGAATGTAAACATCTCTTGTAATAGGAATATGGCATGACAGGTCCTCTTTACAGTCAGATATGGGGTCAATAAGACCCCACATCTCACCTCTAGGCTGGGAAGCCTGAAAACAATAAAAAACGATCCTGGCTTTGATCGTAGCGGTGAGTCGGTAGAAGCACCGGAGGGTGGCGGGAGGGGGCGTACAGCCCCTCTCATCTCCCGTAAGAACGATCAAGCGGCGGAACAGCCACTTTGATTGTTCTTATGGTGTAGGTAATCGCTGGCTAAAAAAGCTTTAACACAAATTTAAGCATGGCTAAGCATGGCTGGGTATGGCCGAGTATGGCCGGGTATGGCTGGGTATGGCAGAGTATGGCAGGGTATGGGAGGGTATTGCAAAGTATGGACAGGATATTGCAGAGTATATGCAGGGTATTGCAGAGTACGGGCAGGGTATTGCAGAGTATGGGCAGGGTATTGCAGAGTATGGCCAGGGTATTGCAGAGTATTGCAGAGTATGGGCAGGGTATTGCAGGGTATTGCAGAGTATAGGCAGGGTATTGCAGAGTATGGGCAGGGTATTGCAGAGTATGGGCAGGGTATTGCAGAGTATGGGCAGGGTATTGCAGAGTATGAGCAGGGTATTGCAGAGTATGGGCAGGGTATTGCAGAGTATGGGCAGGGTATTGCAGAGTATGGGCAGGGTATTGCAGAGTATGGGCAGGATATTGCAGAGTATGAGCAGGGTATTGCAGAGTATGGGCAGGGTATTGCAGAGTATGGGCAGGGTATTGCAGAGTATGACCAGGGTATTGCAGAGTATGGGCAGGGTATTGCAGAGTATGGGCAGGGTATTGCAGAGTATGGGCACGGTATTGCAGAGTATGGGCAGGGTATTGCAGAGTATGGGCAGGATATTGCAGAGTATGAGCAGGGTATTGCAGAGTATGGGCAGGGTATTGCAGAGTATGGGCAGGGTATTGCAGAGTTTGGGCAGGGTATTGCAGAGTATGGGCAGGGTATTGCAGAGTATGGGCAGGGTATTGCAGAGTATGAGCAGGGTATTGCAGAGTATGGGCAGGGTATTGCAGAGTATGAGCAGGGTATTGCAGAGTATTGGCAGGGTATTGCTGAGTATGGGCAGGGTATTGAAGAGTATTGCCGGGTATTACAGAGTATGGGTAGGGTATTGCAGAGTATGAGCAGGGATGGCTGAGCAGGGATGGATGGATCTGTGACTTGAATTGTCACAGAGCAGCGCTGTGGGCAGTACACATCCAGCACACAGTGCTGCTGCCATACGCTCTCTCCCCTCTCCTCTCACACTGTACCGATCGGTACAGAGAGGGGAGAGAGGAAACATGACGCTGGTTTGTTTACAAGTGATCGCTCCGTCATTTGACGGAGCGATCACATGGTAAAAGGCCACGATTAGCGGCTATTTACCGCGATCCGTGATGCGCCGGGTCTTCCGTACCCGGCGGTCACGGATATTTCCGGGAGCGCGCCCCAGGGGGCGTGCGGGAGCAAGATTCTGGGAGGACGTCCAGTGGACGTCCACCCAGAATAACACGACCACGCTGCAGCCGTCTTTCGGCTATGGTTAAGGAACATAATTCAATGACACTTGAACAAAAAAGAGCTGCATGGTCGAGCTGCCAGAAGGAAGCCTTTACTGCACCAATGCCACAAAAAACCCCAATGAGGCATGTCAAGGTGTTGTTGGGCATATTGTTTTTTTTGTGGAACTTGTGCAGTAAAGGCTTCTTTCTACCAACTTGACCATGCAACTCTTTTTTGTTCAAGTACCATCATATTGTGCTCCTTAAAAACAACCACACCATCTTTTTCCAGAGCAGCCTGTATTTTTCCTGAGGTTACCTGTGATGTTTTTCTTCGTATACCGAACAATTCCTGTGGCAGTTGTGGCTGAAATCTTTCTTGATCTACCTGACCTTGGCTTGGTATGAAGAGATCCCCAAATTTCCTACTTCTTATTTAATGACTGAACAGTACTGACTGGCATATTCAAGGCTTTGGATATCTTTTTATATATTTTTCCATCTTTGTAAAGTTTCATTACCTTGTTATGCAGGTATTTTGACTGTTCTTTTCTGCTCCCCATGGCTTAGTATCTAGCCTGCTTAGTGCATTCATGTGAGAGCTAACAAACTCATTGACTATTTATACACAGACTAATTGCGATTTAAAAAGCCACAAATGTGGGAAATTAACCTTTAATTGCCATTTTAACCTGTGTGTGCCACCGTCTGTGTCTGTACCAAGGCCAAACATTACAGGTTATGTAAGCTTTTGATCAGGGCTATTTGGGTGATTTCTGTTATCATTATGATTTTAAAAGGAGCCAAAAAACTATGTGATAATAAATGGCTTCATGTGATCACTATGCTTGAATAAAAGACTGTTTTTTGCCATGATTGGTCATATTTTCAATATTAATGACCAAATTTCACAATTTCTGCCAGGGTATGCAAACTTTTGAGCAAACTGTATACTAGACTGTTTATATATATATATATTCAGTCAGCGTAGACAGTGTATAAAAAGAGTATACACTGAAATAATAGTCTATGCTAATTGCAGAGTATACAGTGCCTTGCAAATCTATTCACCCCCTTGGCTTTTTACCTATTTTGTTACATTACAGCCTTTAGTTCAATGTTTTTTTAAACTGAATTATATGTGATGGATCAGAACACAAAAGTCTAAGTTGGTGAAGTAAAATTAGAAAAATATATACTGTGAGGGGGTTAGCTCGGCAGCGGGTGTGTGTGACCCCCGAGATGGGCTCCCCACACAAAAACAGGCCCAGCAAACGGTGGTTGTGGTTTTCAAAATCAAAAAGGTGCGGTTTATTTTCTATTTACAGTGACAAAACACAGCAAAGCAAAAGAAACATAAACAAAATAAATCCTGGTCAACTTGACCTCTGACTAAACATACAGGTTTCCTAACTAACAACTGGGATCAGCCTAGTGCTGTCCTAGTCCCTAAGTCCCTGGTTTTAAATGTCCAAGCAAATAGCCACACAGGCTTTGTCTCACCGCACAGGGGTTCACTCTCCCTAGACAGTCCACACAGGTCTGGTTCCAGGCATGAGCTAACATCTAATGAAGCTGGGAGTTCTTATAGAGGCCTAAATGAGCTGACAAGCTTCAGCTGGTCTCATCAACTCCCTGTCTGTACGACGCCCCACACTCTCCCTAGAGGTATGAGTCATCCATGAGCCCATTTGCCTCAGCTGGGCTTATACAACTCTCCACCTAGTTGTATAAGTCGGCGTAAAGCCTGAATCTGGGCGAAATATATCTACCCCCCTGGATGCAACCAGGTGACTTTACCTTCCTGCTGTCACATACCCCCCCCTCTTGTTTTAACCTCGGGGTTGGAACACCAGCAATCAGGCATTCATGTACTCGAGACAAAGCATCCACATTCCCCATTTGAACGCCAGGGCGATGCTTTACTGTGAAGTTGAATTCCTGGAGGGCCAGGAACCACCTATTCACTCTTCTATTTGTTTCTTTGTTTTGAGCCATCCACTTTAACGGAGCGTGATCCGTAACCATGTCAAAGTGCCTACCTAGCAGGTAGTACCGAAGGGAATCTAGGGCCCACTTCACCGCTAAACACTCCTTTTCAACGGTGGCGTAATTTACCTCATGGGACTTCAACTTCCTGCTGAGGTAAATGACTGGGTGCTCTTCCCCGTTCCAGACCTGGGACAATACTGCTCCTAACCCCACATCTGACGCATCACTTTGTACGACAAAGTCTTTAGAGAAGTCGGGTGAGTACAACACTGGCTGGCTACATAAGGCTTGTTTCAAGAATTGGAATGCTGCCTCAGCCTCGGGGGTCCATTTAATCATGACCGACCCTTTCCCCTTCGTCAGGTTGGTTAGGGGCACAGCCTTAGAAGCAAAGTGGGGAATGAATCGCCGATAATACCCAGCGATTCCCAGAAAGGCTCGTACCTGCTTCTTGCTGTTGGGACGTGGCCAACTCTGGATGGCCTCGACTTTGTTGAGTTGGGGTTTTATTACTCCCCTCCCAATGGTGTACCCAAGATATTTGGCCTCCTCCTGCCCAATGGTACACTTCTTGGGGTTAGCCGTAAACCCCGCTTCCCGAACAGAGTCCAGGACTGCTTGCACTTTTGGCAGATGTGAGGCCCAATCTGTGCTATGGACAATTATGTCATCCAGGTAAGCCGCAGCATACTTCCGATGGGGCCTCAGCATCTGGTCCATTTTCCGCTGGAATGTGGCCGGCGCATTCTGTAACCCGAACGGCATTCTTTTATATTGGAACGCCCCGTCTGGGGTTACAAATGCGGTTTTCTCTTTGGCCGACTTGGCCAGGGGGATTTGCCAATACCCTTTTGTGAGGTCAAGAGTCGTCATGTATCGGGCTGTTCCCAGCCGGTCGATCAACTCATCTATACGTGGCATGGGGTAGGTGTCAAATTTTGTAACTTTGTTCAACTGTCGAAAATCGTTACAAAATCGCCAGCTCCCATCCGGTTTAGGCACCAACACAATGGGACTAGACCAATCACTTTGGGACTCCTCTATCACCCCTAAGTTCAGCATTTTCTGTACTTCCTCCCGTATTGCCTCCCGTCGGGCCTCTGGGATCCGATAGGGTTTTAACTTCACCCTTTCACCGGGCGGGGTAATGATGTCATGCTCTACCCCAGATGTTTGTCCCGGCAGCTCAGAGAATACCTCCTTGTTGCGAAGCACAAACTCCTTAACCTCCTGTTGTTGGGGTTGTGACAAGGTGGCTGCTATTCCAACCTCCGGAATCACGCAACCAGTTTGAGCTGGTGACCAAGTGTCTGCGACTAGGGACTCTCTATCCCTCCAGGCTTTCAACAGATTAACGTGATAGATCTGTTCGGGCTTTCGCCTTCCTGGTTGTCTGACCTTGTAATTCACTTCGCTCACTTTTTCCATTATCTCGTAGGGGCCTTGCCATTTGGCAAGGAATTTACTTTCAACCGTAGGGACAAGTACCAGTATCCTATCCCCCGGGGAAAAGGTACGGGTCTTGGCTCCACGGTTGTACACTCTCTGCTGTGCTAACTGCGCTTGGGCCAAATGTTCCTTCACGATGGGCATTACCTGTGCAATTCGGTCTTGCATCAGGGCGACATGCTCAATCACACTCCTGTGGGGAGAACTCTCACTTTCCCAAGTTTCCTTGGCAATATCCAACAGCCCTCTTGGGTGTCTCCCATACAGTAACTCAAAGGGGGAGAATCCCGTAGAGGATTGGGGCACCTCCCTAATAGCAAACATCAGATAAGGAAGTAGACAGTCCCAATCCTTTCCATCTCTATCCACCACTTTCTTCAACATTTGTTTTAGGGTTTTGTTGAACCTTTCAACCAGCCCATCGGTTTGGGGGTGATACACAGATGTACGTAATTGCGTCACTTTGAACAATTTACACAGCTCCTTCATAACCCGGGACATAAAGGGTGTACCTTGGTCCGTAAGCAGTTCTTTACAAATACCCACCCGGCTAAACACAAGAGATAGCTCTTTGGCTATGGTTTTGGCCGAGGTATTTCGGAGAGGGATCGCTTCTGGATAACGGGTGGCATAGTCCATTATAACTAATATGTACTGGTGCCCCCTAGCGGACTTGATTATAGGACCTACCAAATCCATGGCGATCCTCTCAAACGGGACCTCAATGATGGGTAGAGGGACCAGCGGGCTACGGAAATGTGGCATCGGGGCCGACCTCTGACACACAGGGCAGGAGGAACAATAATTTTCTATGTCCTTCATCACCCCCGGCCAATAGAATCTCTGTAATACCCTCTCTCGGGTTTTCTCTGTCCCCAGATGACCTCCAAGAATGTGCCCATGGGCCAACTCCAACACCAACTTCCTGTAAGGTTTGGGCACCACAAGCTGCTCAACGGTTTCTTCTGCCCTTTTTGCCACCCGATACAGTAGGTCCTTCTCTACGCTGAAGTATGGGTAAGTGCAGGTATTATCTGGGTTCACTAACTCGCCATCTATTTTCACTACGTTTTCCCGTGCCTTTATTAGGGCGGGGTCTTTCAACTGTTCTGTGGCAAAGTTTTCCCTGTGAACCTCAAGATCAGAAAACTCCACAGACGGTAGGTTTTCGTCTGAGGAGGTGGGCTCCTCTCCAGTTTCTTGAGTCTCCCCTGCCAATACTGATAAGGGAAATTCTGGAGAGTCCTCACCACTCTCAGGGGAGTTCTGGCTATCACATTCCTGGTACATAGGGGCACCAGTGGGGGGCTCAGGATCATCCCACAGTTCCCAGAACTTCGGAAAATCCCTTCCCACAATGGCGTCATGCGGTAACTGAGATACTAAGCCCACTGGATGAGAGAGGGTACCTTTGGGGGTCTCGAAACACACTGTAGTCACTGGATACTCTCGGGTGTCCCCATGCACACAAATAACAGCTACCTTGCTATTCCCAGAGACCTCTGTTTTAACTAACTCAGCCTTTATCAGGGTCACAAGGCTACCTGAATCCAGCAATACCACAACATTTCTACCATTAACACACATTTTGCATAAATGTTTCTCAGTTCCTCGCATGGCAGTGCATGCGACTGTCGCACACAGCGACTGACGTCTGCCCGTCAGAAAGTCACACTGCATGGGTTCCTCCACAACCGGGCAATTGGCTGCAATATGTCCCGCTTGCCGGCAGCGGTAGCAAACGATCCTTCTTGCGGCCTCTTGAGCCGCTGATTTCCCAGGCTGTTCTCGCCAAACTTGGGGTAGAGCTCCCACCCTCTCACTCTCTCCACCCTCACCCCTTGGAATCCTCTTATCCGCCCCTGGGGATGGTCTGGTCTTAGGGTGGAAAGTCCGAGTGTCTCTGGAAGAGGCCGTCAGGTTCTCTGTAGCCAAGTATTTCTCCACACGATCCACAAGACCATCGGCCGTCTCTGGGTCTCCATGGCTTACCCACTTTTGGATGGCAGTAGGAAGAGCTCTCAAAAACCGATCCATTACAACACGTTCCACAATCTTTGGTGCGGACAAAGTCTCTGGCTGTAGCCACTTTCTGCTCAGGTGAATGAGATCATACATTTGAGACCTGGGGGGTTTTCCAAGCTGGAAAGTCCAGTTATGCACACGCTGAGCCCGGACAGCCTGGGTGACACCCAGCCTTGCCAATATTTCAGCTTTTAGCATCGCATAGTCTTTTGCTTGGTTAGGCTCTAGGTCATAGTAAGCTTTCTGCGATTCACCAGTTAACAGAGGAGCCACCAGTCCAGCCCACTGCTCCTCAGGCCACTTTTCTCTTTCAGCGGTCCTTTCAAATGTGGTCAAAAATACCTCTGGATCATCCTCTCCAGTCATTTTTGTCAATAAACGACTCACCCCAAAGGACGCGGTATTAGTGGGACGGCTTTCCTCACTGGTCTGCGGACGTTGCTGCATTGCTGCTTCCATCTGTTGTTGTAGTCTCTGCTCTTGCTTCTGTAACAGGTCTATGAAGCGGGCCTCAGATTGCTGCTGGGCTTGTTGCTGAGCCTCCAGACTCTGTTGCAAAGTTGCGTTTGTCTGCTGCTGGGCTGCAAGGCTCTGTTGATGAGCTTGCTGCTGGGCTGCGAAGTTCTGTTGTTGAGCTGCAAGGCTCTTTTGCAAACCTGCATTTGTCTGCTGTTGATTGGCATTTGCTAGAGCCAGCTGCTTCAGTACCTCCTCCATGCTGGCTTAAAAAAAACTGCCCGCATTCTCCACCAACTGTGAGGGGGTTAGCTCGGCAGCGGGTGTGTGTGACCCCCGAGATGGGCTCCCCACACAAAAACAGGCCCAGCAAACGGTGGTTGTGGTTTTCAAAATCAAAAAGGTGCGGTTTATTTTCTATTTACAGTGACAAAACACAGCAAAGCAAAAGAAACATAAACAAAATAAATCCTGGTCAACTTGACCTCTGACTAAACATACAGGTTTCCTAACTAACAACTGGGATCAGCCTAGTGCTGTCCTAGTCCCTAAGTCCCTGGTTTTAAATGTCCAAGCAAATAGCCGCACAGGCTTTGTCTCACCGCACAGGGGTTCACTCTCCCTAGACAGTCCACACAGGTCTGGTTCCAGGCATGAGCTAACATCTAATGAAGCTGGGAGTTCTTATAGAGGCCTAAATGAGCTGACAAGCTTCAGCTGGTCTCATCAACTCCCTGTCTGTACGACGCCCCACACTCTCCCTAGAGGTATGAGTCATCCATGAGCCCATTTGCCTCAGCTGGGCTTATACAACTCTCCACCTAGTTGTATAAGTCGGCGTAAAGCCTGAATCTGGGCGAAATATATCTACCCCCCTGGATGCAACCAGGTGACTTTACCTTCCTGCTGTCACAATACATGAAACTCTTTTTTAGAAATAAAAAAATGATAATTGGCATGTGCGTATGTATTCACCCCCTTTGTTATGAAGCCCATAAAAAGCTCTGTTGCAAACAATTACCTTCAGAAGTCACATAATTAGTGAAATGATGTCCACCTGTGTGCAATCTAAGTGTCACATGATCTGTCATTACATATACACACCTTTTTGAAAGGCCCCAGAGGCTGCACTACCTAAGCAAGAGGCACCACTAACCAAACACTGCCATGAAGACCAAGGAACTCTCCAAACAAGTAAGGGGCAATGTTGTACAAGGCAGGGTTAGGTTATAAGAAAATATCAAAATCTTTGATGATCCCTACGAGCACCATCAAATCTATCATAACCATATGGAAAGAAAATGGCACAACAGCAAACCTGCCAAGAGACGGCTGCACACCAAAACTCACGGACCGGGCAAGGAGGGCATTAATCAGAGAGGCAGCACAGAGACCTAAGGTAACCCTGGAGGAGCTGCAGAGTTCCTCAGCAGAGACTGGAGTATCTGTACATAGGATGACAATAAGCCGTTAGCTCCATAGAGTTGGGCTTTATGGAGGAGTGGCCAGAAGAAAGCCATTACTTTCAGCAAAAAACAAAATGGCACGTTTTGCGTTTGCGAAAATGCATGAGGGAGACTCCCAAAATGTATGGAGGAAGGTGCTCTGGTCTGATGAGACTAAAATTTAACTTTTTGGCCATCGAACCAAACACATCACATCACCCAAAGAACACCATCCCCACAGTGAAACATGTTGGTGGCAGCATCATGCTGTGGGGATTTTTTTCAGCAGTTGGGACTGGGAAACTGGTCAGAGTTGAAGGAAAGATGGATGGTGCTAAATACAGGGATATTCTTGAGCAAAATCTGTACCACTCTTTGTGTGATTTGAGGCTAGGACGGAGGTTCACCTTCCAGCAGGACAATGACCCCAAAAACACTGCTAAGGCAACACTTGAGTGGTTTAAGGGGAAACAAGTAAATGTGTTGGAATGGCCTAGTCAAAGTCCAGACCTCAATCCAATATAAAATCTGTGGTCAGACTTAAAGATTGCTGTTCACAAGCGCAAATCATCCAACTTGAAGGAGCTGGAGCAGTTTTGCAAGGTGGAATGGGCAAAAAACCCAGTGGTAAGATGTGGCAAGCTCATAGAGACTTATCCAAAGCGACTTGGAGCTATGATAGCTGCAAAAGTTGGCTCTACAAAGTATTGACTTTAGGGGGGTGAATAGTTATGCACATTGACTTTTTCTGTTATTTTGTCCTATTTGTTGTTTGCTTTACAATAAAAAAAAAAAAATCTTCAAAGTTGTGGGCATGTTCTGTAAATTAAATGATGCAAATCCTCAAACAATCCATGTTAATTCCAGGTTGTGAGGCAACAAAACACGAAAAATGCCAAGGGGGCTGAATACTTTTGCAAGGCACTGTATATTGTGAGGGGGTTAGCTCGGCAGCGGGTGTGTGTGACCCCCGGGATGGGCTCCCCACACAAAAACAGGCCCAGCAAACGGAGGTTGTGGTTTTCAAAATCAAAAAGGTGCGGTTTATTTTCTATTTACAGTGACAAAACACAGCAAAGCAAAAGAAACATAACCAAAATAAATCCTGGTCAAGTTGACCTCTGACTAAACATACAGGTTTCCTAACTAACAACTGGGATCAGCCTAGTGCTGTCCTAGTCCCTAAGTCCCTGGTTTTAAATGTCCAAGCAAATAGCCACACAGGCTTTTTCTCACCGCACAGGGGTTCACTCTCCCTAGTGTGACAGCAGGAAGGTAAAGTCACCTGGTTGCATCCAGGGGGGTAGATATATTTCGCCCAGATTCAGGCTTTACGCCGATTCATACAACTAGGTGGAGAGTTGTATAAGCCCAGCTGAGACTAGTGGGCTCATTGATGACTCATACCTCTAGGGAGAGGGCTGGGCGTCGTGCAGACAGGGAGTTGATGAGTCCAGCTGAAGCTTGTCAGCTCATTTAGGCCTCTATAAAAAACTCCCAGCTTCATTAGATGTTAGCTCATGCCTGGAAGCAGACCTGTGTGGACTGTCTAGGGAGAGTGAACCCCCGTGCGGTGAGAGAAAGCCTGTGTGGCTATATTTTGCTTGGACATTTAAAACCAGGGACTTAGGGACTAGGACAGCACTAGGCTGATCCCAGTTGTTAGTTAGGAAACCTGTAAGTTTAGTCAGAGGTCAAGTTGACCAGGATTTATTTTGTTTATGTTTTTTTTGCCTTGCTGTGTTTTTGTCACTGTAAATAGAAAATAAACCGCACCTTTTTGATTTTGAAAACCACAACCTCCGTCTGCTGGGCCTGTTTTTGGGTGGGGAGCCCATCCCGGGGGTCACACATACCCGCTGCCGAGCTAACTCCCTCACAGTTGGTGGAGAACCAGTGGCAGTTTTTTTTTAAGCCAGCATGGAGGAGATACTGAAACAGCTGGCTCTAGCAAATGCCAATCAACAGCAGACAAATGCAGGTTTGCAAAGGAGCCTTGCAGCCCAGCAGCAAGCTCATCAACAGAGCCTTGCAACTTTACAACAGAGTCTGGAGGCTCAGCAACAAGCCCAACAGCAATCTGAGGCCCGCTTCATAGACCTGTTGCAGAAGCAAGAGCAGAGACTACAACAACAGATGGAAGCAGTAATGCAGCAACGTCTGCAGACCAGTGAGGAAAGCCGTCCCACTAATACCGCGTCCTTTGGGGTGAGTCGTTTATTGACAAAAATGACTGGAGAGGATGATCCAGAGGTATTTTTGACCACATTTGAAAGGACCGCTGAAAGAGAAAAGTGGCCTGAGGAGCAGTGGGCTGGACTAGTGGCTCCTCTGTTAACTGGTGAATCGCAGAAAGCTTACTATGACCTAGAGCCTAACCAAGCAAAAGACTATGTGATGCTAAAAGCTGAAATATTGGCAAGGCTGGGTGTCACCCTGGCTGTCCGGGCTCAGCGTGTGCATAACTGGACTTTCCAGCTTGGAAAACCCCCCAGGTCTCAAATGTATGATCTCATTCACCTGAGCAGAAAGTGGCTACAGCCAGAGACTTTGTCCGCACCAAAGATTGTGGAACGTGTTGTAATGGATCGGTTTTTGAGAGCTCTTCCTACTGCCATCCAAAAGTGGGTAAGCCATGGAGACCCAGAGACGGCCGATGGTCTTGTGGATCGTGTGGAGAAATACTTGGCTACAGAGAACCTGACGGCCTCTTCCAGAGACACTCGGACTTTCCACCCTAAGACCAGACCATCCCCAGGGGCGGATAAGAGGATTCCAAGGGGTGAGGGTGGAGAGAGTGAGAGGGTGGGAGCTCTACCCCAAGTTTGGCGAGAACAGCCTGGGAAATCAGCGGCTCAAGAGGCGGCAAGAAGGATCGTTTGCTACCGCTGCCGGCAAGCGGGACATATTGCAGCAAATTGCCCGGTTGTGGAGGAACCCATGCAGTGTGACTTTCTGACGGGCAGACGTCAGTCGCTGTGTGCGACAGTCGCATGCACTGCCATTCGGGGAACTGAGAAACATTTATGCAAAATGTGTATTAATGGTAGAAATGTTGTGGTATTGCTGGATTCAGGTAGCCTTGTGACCCTGATAAAGGCTGAGTTAGTTAAAACAGAGGTCTCTGGGAATAGCAAGGTAGCCGTTATTTGTGTGCATGGGGACACCCGAGAGTATCCAGTGACTACAGTGTGTTTCGAGACCCCCAAAGGTACCCTCTCTCATCCAGTGGGCTTAGTATCTCAGTTACCGCATGACGCCATTGTGGGAAGGGATTTTCCGAAGTTCTGGGAACTGTGGGATGATCCTGAGCCCCCCACTGGTGCCCCTATGTACCAGGAATGTGATAGCCAGAACTCCCCTGAGAGTGGTGAGGACTCTCCGGAATTTCCCTTGTCAGTATTGGCAGGGGAGACTCAAGAAACTGGAGAGGAGCCCACCTCCTCAGACGAAAACCTACCGTCTGTGGAGTTTTCTGATCTTGAGGTTCACAGGGAAAACTTTGCCACAGAACAGTTGAAAGACCCCGCCCTAATAAAGGCACGGGAAAACGTAGTGAAAATAGATGGCGAGTTAGTGAACCCAGATAATACCGGCACTTACCCATACTTCAGCGTAGAGAAGGACCTACTGTATCGGGTGGCAAAAAGGGCAGAAGAAACCGTTGAGCAGCTTGTGGTGCCCAAACCTTACAGGAAGTTGGTGTTGGAGTTGGCCCATGGGCACATTCTTGGAGGTCATCTGGGGACAGAGAAAACCCGAGAGAGGGTATTACAGAGATTCTATTGGCCTGGGGTGATGAAGGACATAGAAAATTATTGTTCCTCCTGCCCTGTGTGTCAGAGGTCGGCCCCGATGCCACATTTCCGTAGCCCGCTGGTCCCTCTACCCATCATTGAGGTCCCGTTTGAGAGAATCGCAATGGATTTGGTAGGTCCTATAATCAAGTCCGCTAGGGGGCACCAGTACATATTGGTTATAATGGACTATGCCACCCGTTATCCAGAAGCGATCCCTCTCAGAAATACCTCGGCCAAAACCATAGCCAAAGAGCTATCTCTTGTTTTTAGCCGGGTGGGTATTTGTAAAGAACTGCTTACGGACCAAGGTACACCCTTTATGTCCCGGGTTATGAAAGAGCTGTGTAAATTGTTCAAAGTGACGCAATTGCGTACATCTGTGTATCACCCCCAAACCGATGGGCTGGTTGAAAGATTCAACAAAACCCTAAAACAAATGTTGAAGAAAGTGGTGGATAGAGATGGAAGGGATTGGGACTGTCTACTTCCTTATTTGATGTTTGCTATTAGGGAGGTGCCCCAATCCTCTACGGGATTCTCCCCCTTTGAGTTACTGTATGGGAGACACCCAAGAGGGCTGTTGGATATTGCCAAGGAAACTTGGGAAAGTGAGAGTTCTCCCCACAGGAGTGTGATTGAGCATGTCGCCCTGATGCAAGATCGAATTGCACAGGTAATGCCCATCGTGAAGGAACATTTGGCCCAAGCGCAGTTGGCACAGCAGAGAGTGTACAACCGTGGAGCCAAGACCCGTACCTTTTCCCCGGGGGATAGGATATTGGTACTTGTCCCTACGGTTGAAAGTAAATTCCTTGCCAAATGGCAAGGCCCCTACGAGATAATGGAAAAAGTGAGCGAAGTGAATTACAAGGTCAGACAACCAGGAAGGCGAAAGCCCGAACAGATCTATCACGTTAATCTGTTGAAAGCCTGGAGGGATAGAGAGTCCCTAGTCGCAGACACTTGGTCACCAGCTCAAACTGGTTGCGTGATTCCTGAGGTTGGAATCGCAGCCACCTTGTCACAACCCCAACAACAGGAGGTTAAGGAGTTTGTGCTTCGCAACAAGGAGGTATTCTCTGAGCTGCCGGGACAAACATCTGGGGTAGAGCATGACATTATTACCCCGCCCGGTGAAAGGGTGAAGTTAAAACCCTATCGGATCCCAGAGGCCCGACGGGAGGCAATACGGGAGGAAGTACAGAAAATGCTGAACTTAGGGGTGATAGAGGAGTCCCAAAGTGATTGGTCTAGTCCCATTGTGTTGGTGCCTAAACCGGATGGGAGCTGGCGATTTTGTAACGATTTTCGTCAGTTGAACAAAGTTACAAAATTTGACACCTACCCCATGCCACGTATAGATGAGTTGATCGACCGGCTGGGAACAGCCCGATACATGACGACTCTTGACCTCACAAAAGGGTATTGGCAAATCCCCCTGGCCAAGTCGGCCAAAGAGAAAACCGCATTTGTAACCCCAGACGGGGCGTTCCAATATAAAAGAATGCAGTTCGGGTTACAGAATGCGCCGGCCACATTCCAGCGGAAAATGGACCAGATGCTGAGGCCCCATCGGAAGTATGCTGCGGCTTACCTGGATGACATAATTGTCCATAGCACAGATTGGGCCTCACATCTGCCAAAAGTGCAAGCAGTCCTGGACTCTGTTCGGGAAGCAGGGTTTACGGCTAACCCCAAGAAGTGTACCATTGGGCAGGAGGAGGCCAAATATCTTGGGTACACCATTGGGAGGGGAGTAATAAAACCCCAACTCAACAAAGTCGAGGCCATCCAGAGTTGGCCACGTCCCAACAGCAAGAAGCAGGTACGAGCCTTTCTGGGAATCGCTGGGTATTATCGGCGATTCATTCCCCACTTTGCTTCTAAGGCTGTGCCCCTAACCAACCTGACGAAGGGGAAAGGGTCGGTCATGATTAAATGGACCCCCGAGGCTGAGGCAGCATTCCAATTCTTGAAACAAGCCTTATGTAGCCAGCCAGTGTTGTACTCACCCGACTTCTCTAGAGACTTTGTCGTACAAAGTGATGCGTCAGATGTGGGGTTAGGAGCAGTATTGTCCCAGGTCTGGAACGGGGAAGAGCACCCAGTCATTTACCTCAGCAGGAAGTTGAAGTCCCATGAGGTAAATTACGCCACCGTTGAAAAGGAGTGTTTAGCGGTGAAGTGGGCTCTAGATTCCCTTCGGTACTACCTGCTAGGTAGGCACTTTGACATGGTTACGGATCACGCTCCGTTAAAGTGGATGGCTCAAAACAAGGAAACAAATAGAAGAGTGAATAGGTGGTTCCTGGCCCTCCAGGAATTCAACTTCACAGTAAAGCATCGCCCTGGCGTTCAAATGGGGAATGTGGATGCTTTGTCTCGAGTACATGAATGCCTGATTGCTGGTGTTCCAACCCCGAGGTTAAAACAAGAGGGGGGGGTATGTGACAGCAGGAAGGTAAAGTCACCTGGTTGCATCCAGGGGGGTAGATATATTTCGCCCAGATTCAGGCTTTACGCCGATTCATACAACTAGGTGGAGAGTTGTATAAGCCCAGCTGAGACTAGTGGGCTCATTGATGACTCATACCTCTAGGGAGAGGGCTGGGCGTCGTGCAGACAGGGAGTTGATGAGTCCAGCTGAAGCTTGTCAGCTCATTTAGGCCTCTATAAAAAACTCCCAGCTTCATTAGATGTTAGCTCATGCCTGGAAGCAGACCTGTGTGGACTGTCTAGGGAGAGTGAACCCCCGTGCGGTGAGAGAAAGCCTGTGTGGCTATATTTTGCTTGGACATTTAAAACCAGGGACTTAGGGACTAGGACAGCACTAGGCTGATCCCAGTTGTTAGTTAGGAAACCTGTAAGTTTAGTCAGAGGTCAAGTTGACCAGGATTTATTTTGTTTATGTTTTTTTTGCCTTGCTGTGTTTTTGTCACTGTAAATAGAAAATAAACCGCACCTTTTTGATTTTGAAAACCACAACCTCCGTCTGCTGGGCCTGTTTTTGGGTGGGGAGCCCATCCCGGGGGTCACACATACCCGCTGCCGAGCTAACCCCCTCACACTAGACAGTCCACACAGGTCTGGTTCCAGGCATGAGCTAACATCTAATGAAGCTGGGAGTTCTTATAGAGGCCTAAATGAGCTGACAAGCTTCAGCTGGCCTCATCAACTCCCTGTCTGTACGACGCCCAGCCCTCTCCCTAGAGGTATGAGTCATCCATGAGCCCACTAGCCTTATACAACTCTCCACCTAGTTGTATAAGTCGGCGTAAAGCCTGAATCTGGGCGAAATATATCTACCCCCCTGGATGCAACCAGGTGACTTTACCTTCCTGCTGTCACAATATATATATATATATATATATATATATATATATATATCAAATACACTGCCACTAACTAAATAACCTGCCTGCTTAATCTAACTCAAGCTATCTCTCCGTCCACACCAGCAACACTACACGCGGCTGCAATGTAAGCAGCCTTATATAGTGTGGGGCGTGGACTTAGTCCCCCTGAGCCATGATTGGCCAAAGGCGCGCTGTGATTGTCCAAAGCATGCAGGTCAGGTGCATGCTTTGGCCAATCATCATACAGCAATGCCCTGCGATCTCATAGTGCATTATGGGGTGTTCGAATTTCCCGCAAACACCCCATGTTCGAGCTCATCCCTATCCAAGACATAAAAGAACAAGGGGCTGACTGAGCCCAGTATTATCCATAAAGAACTAAAATATTTCATTTGAATGGCCTGACCTTTATAGCATTGAGGAAAGCAGAAAGTGAAATGTCTACCTCTGCTGCCTTCCGTTCTTGCAGCACTAGTTTTAAAGCTAAATGTACTTTTACATAGTACAGCTTACACAGCTGATGAAACGTTAGCCAAAGAATTTGGTAACAAAAGTCAAAACCAGGTGTTTAATTTGGCAACATGGTCTAAGGACCATGACTTTACAATCTGCGGTTTACCACTAATTACACAGAGGAGTGAAACCTCTGTAAAATGCCAAGAATAGAACAGATCTGGCAAAGATAGGAGCAGACAAGGCCAGGTAGAAAGTTATTACCTTTATTACCTTTAAATGATGAGTAATCAAGACTCACGTAAATTCTTTGAAAGTCTGTAATAGCATGCTTAGATGTTTTGGTGGTTTTCTGGTTTTACCCTGCAGGGTATATTTACAAATCAATTAAAGTATACCTATAACCAACACTAGGGATGAACAGAGTGATTTTGGTAAAATAGACAGACAAGTAAAAATTTATTTCAAGATTTAAAAAAATAATCTATTCAGGTGTAACCCAGGGGCGGATCCAGAGTCTAGTCTCGGGAGGGGCACTATCAGAATTTTTTTTTTTTGGGGAGCAATTTATCAGGGAAATGACTGGTGTTAGCGCTTCAATGATCATGGCACCATGGTTGTTTTGGTGAAAGAGATTTTTACCGCTCCAGGTGAACACGCTCCAGCAATTTGTAGTATCAGGACTACCATGGGTGCCAGCAATTCACGTAGCATATAGAGAAGAAAATAAAAAATATGGACAGCCACACTCCAAAAAACCTTTGACGGTCGCCTTTATTGTAAAAAATGGAAGATCACACCAAAAATCATCACAGCATAGCCGGGGTAACAGCTTACATGTTTCACACTGAAGGTCAGTGCTTAATCATAGCTTTTGATTAAGCACTGACCTTCAGTGTGAAACATGTTAGCTGTTACCCCGGCTATGCTGTGATGATTTTTGGTGTGATCTTCCATTTTTTTACAATAAAGGCGACCGTCAAAGGTTTTTTGGAGTGCGGCTGTCCATATTTTTTATTTTCTTCTCTATATGGTTGTTATGGTGTCAGGATTATTGAAGCACATTATTTATATTATTGCATTGTAATATAAAATGAAATGGTTCAATTCACCATAATGCAGAATCAGTGGGTGCCCCGAGTGTGTCACTTGCCACGTCAAATGCCACCAGATGCAGCTTGTCACTTGCAACGTCACCTGCCACACGTTGCGGATTGTCACTTGCCACGTCGCCTGCCACACGTTGTGGATTGTCACTTGCCACGTCATCTGCCACACGTTGCGGATTGTCACTTGCCACACGTTGCGGATTGTCTCTTGCCACGTCACCTGCCACACGTTGCAGATTGTCACTTGCCACGTCACCTGCCACATGTTGCGGATTGTCACTTGCCACGTCACCTGCCACAAGTTGCGGATTGTCACTTGCCACAAGTTGCGGAATATCACTTGCCTGCCACCAGATGCAGATTGTCACTTGCCACCTCACCTGCCACACCTTGCGGATTGTCACTTGCTAAGGTGGTGTTTTGCTTGTCAGAGTCAGGCAGCAGAGAGATGATGTAATCTCTCTGCTGCCTGCACAGTGAGGGTGGAAGTTACTGCAGGGATGCAGGGCGGGCGCGGTGAGAGATGATGTCATCTCTCTGCTCCCCCGGCCGCCGGCTTGTTGATCGGCCAGCCGCCCGCTCACCCACAGAGCTGACCAGCTGACCGCCCACTCTCTGACTCCCACTCGCCGCCGAGCCGCCCGCCCAAACACCGAGGCACCCGGCAGCCCACGCTGTCACCCGCCCGTGGAGAGCCGACCGCTTAGACTCTCAGGCGCCCGCAAGTTCTGCAACTAAAACGAATTTCTCGGGGATGGCAATTGCCCCGTTGTCCTGAAAAAAAAAGCCAGCACTACAAGGGACAACTTATGCAAAAAGTATAGATATAAACAGTGCAGCACCAAACATGAAAATGAAAATAATTATAATGATAGTGAATCATTAAATGAAAGAAAAAATTATTAAATGAATAACACAATAATACGAAAACTCTCGTAGAGATCATATAAGTGAGTCCATAAACTTTGTGATGCCAAATAGTGATGATCAATCACCCAAAAAACAAAAAAGAATCACTGCTGTGAAAGACTTCTGCCACCAAATGTGATATAAGGAGGCTTACCGGACCATATAGCCCTTATTCAGCTTATGCTAAATGGAGAAGATTCCAGCAAGCCGTCTACACCTAGGTGTTGAGACACCACTGCTTGTTTGACCCAATAGACATTGATGTTTAGGAGGATTTCTCAACAGCCACCTGAGCCAGTGTAATATGGTGTGTTTTTTTTCCTTTCACTTATTGATTCACTATCATTATAATTATTTTTATTTTCATGTTTAGTGCTGTACTGTTTATATCTAATGGTACTGGTTGCTCTTGGGCTGAGAACTTTGCAGAATATTGCAGATTTACCTAATGTTACCAAGATTCGAATAGTAGTAGCAGGTCCTTTTTCCTCATCTCCTTTTGCTAATTTCCATTTGTCCCATTTAGGCCCCTTTCACACGGTCGGACCGTTCAGGTCCGCCTATCAGTTTTTTTGGCGGAGCTAAACGGCCGCTCCATACATCTCTATCGCTGACATCCGATCCGATACGTCCCCATCTGTCCATGGCGGGTCGGATCGGGTGAGATCTGATGAAAACAGACATGCTGTCCGTTTTCATCCGATCTCTCCATAGGAGACAGTCCTGTCAGCAAAGAGGGACCTGTCATCCGCCAGCTCAGCGGAGAGACCTCCCGCTGAGCTGGCAGGAGCTGGCGAACTTCGTAGTAATGGAGTCCACCTCGTCAGAATGAAGCCTTATGCCCCGTACACACGATCGTTTTTAATGTCATTTTTTAAACCAACGTTTTTCTCCTCGTTTTTTTCCATGTTTCCTCTCAAGCCTGCCTTGCGTACACACCATCATTAAAAAAAACGATCAAGCAAAGCGCAGTGACGTTCAACACGTACGACGGCACTATAAAGGGGAAGTTCCGTTCGAATGGCGCCACCCTTCATGTTAGTAAAGTTTGTTGGGCGACGATTCGCGCTTTTCAGTCCGTTACTGTGTAATGAATGTGCTATCTCCATTACGAACGCTAGTTTTACCAGAACGAGCGCTCCCATCTCATACTTGATTCTGAGCATGCGCGTTTTTTTCACGTCGTTAAAGCATACACACTATCGTTTTTCACGTAGTTAAAAAAAACGACATGAAAAACGACGTGAAAAAAGAGAGCATGTCCGGAATTTTTAATGGCCGTTTTTCACGTCGTTAAAAATGCTCTGGAGCATACACACGATCATTTTTCAGGGCCATTTTTTAAAATGGCAGTTTTAACGGCATGAAAAACGATCGTGTGTACGGGGCATGAGGCATAATTCCCAAAAAAGAGCTCCACGAGTTTAGGTTTATTCCCCATCTTTTTTCCCCCAAAGGTTCTTCTTTGAATGTTTAGATTGATAGTAGCCTCTCTACTGTATCCAAGCCTTTTTCAACCTGGGTGCCTTAAGGCTTCTTCAGGGGTGCCTTGGCAAAATGCCTAAAAACTTATAAAAAATTGTATACAAGCCAGCAAGTGAATGAAGCCTGCCTTTTAGTTACACAAAGCCACAGGTTTTCATTATGCACCGTTACAACTTTCTAGACGCTGGCATCCTAACAACCAATGATGTCATCAGTTGATAAGGAGGATGTCTGTTGCCTCCACAGCATCCTTGTTTGATCCTCCTCTGCCTCTCTTCCTCAGCACTGAGATCACATTAGATGCCAGAGAGGAGGTTTCCCGTTTCATCAGAGGGGGGCGGGGTCACCCGCAAGTCACTGGGAAAGCCTGGGTTTCCCCGCTTGCCGGGGAATAGCCAATGACGTAGGCGGGGTCTGACGTACGAGGGGGCGGGGTCACCTGTCACAATATAGTGTAACCCCTGGTTTTCCCTGCTTGCCGGGGAATAGCCAATGATGTAGGCGGGGTCCCGTCTACGTCATTGGTTATTCCCCGGTCTTCTGCCGAATAAGTTCCCCCCGGCGGATAAGGACAAGGACCCCCCTGTACTGTGCAGGCGTGAACTGAGCTCCGAAAATAGCCGAACATGTAGAGCTGAGAGTCAGCTCTAGACGGCGCCTGCGCAATGAAATAGTTATTGCAACAGGTCCAGGGCGACATGGACCTCGCTGTAAGTGGCTAGTCGGCCTCACGTCCTCGCTTCGCTCGCTCGGCCTCCTGGCTCTTTTTTTAACATCTCCACATCCATGGGGATGGAAAGGAATGAGCCTGGATGTCAGAAGTGTAGCACCACCGCCTCGGCAGTACAATTTGGTGTGCGCAGGCGCCGTCTAGAGCTGACTCTGTTTGGCTAATTTCGGAGGCTCAGTTCACGCCTGCGCAGTACAGGGGGGGTCCTTATCCGCCGGGGAGAACTTTTTCGGCAAGACACCAGCAAGCAGGGAAAGCTGGGGCTTACCCTATGATGTGACGGGTGACCCCGCCCTCTCGTACATCATGGGGGTTTCGTGTGGAGTGGAGACTGGAGGAGACTGCAGCGCTGGACATCGGATCACCGCGGGACATAGAGAACAACGCTGGACAGACTGGATAACATCGCTGGAATGTGTTTTCTATTTTTTTTTTTTTTTTAAAAAGGACTTTCCCAACGGTGTCTGTGTGTTTTGTGCAGGGACAGTTCTAAGCACGGGAAACAAGCTCTACTTTACAGGCATACTATACACACTCCCTAGGTATGAAATTTAAAGGAATATTTCACTTTTATTGTTTCACTTTAAGCATTATTAAAATCACTGCTCCCGAAAAAACTTTAGTTTTTAAAACTTTTTTTTGCATTGATACATGTCCCCTGGGGTAGGACCCAGGTCCCCAAACACTTTTTTGACAATAACTTGCATATAAGCCTTTAAAATTAGCACTTTCGATTTTTCATGTTTGAGTCCCATAGACTTTAACGGTGTTCGGATGTTCGAACGAATTTATTGCCTGTTCGCAAGTTCTGGTGCGAACCGAACTGGGGGGTGTTCGGCTCATCCCTAGTCAGTACCAGTGTGCAAAAGTGTATTTGCTTTGGAAGAAAAAATTGCCTCTAACATTGGGTGTCTTACATGTGTGGCTATTGCTACATTATTGAAAACTATTAGAATATTTTTTTACAATTTAGAATGGGGTGCCATCATTTTAAAAGTGCCTTGATATTTTGTATAATTTTAAAGGGTGTCATGATTGAAAAAAGGTTGAGAAACCTTGCTGTATCCAATAATTCCCAGGTGTTGTTGGTTATTAGATACTTTGGTCCTGGTGCTTTGCTTGCTAAGGTGGACATAAAAATCCACCTTTCTGATTCTTACCAGTTTGGCCTGGTACTTTCAATTCTCTTGGTTTCCAATTTGAGGGTGGATTTTATTTTGATTGATTTCTCCCTATGTGGTTCTCATCATGCCCATATTTTGAATCTTGTGCTTGTTTTTTAAGAATGGATTGTAAAGTGTGAGTGCTCTGAGGGAGGCATTGTTCATTATCTTAACAATTTTTGTTAGTCGGTCCTAAAGATTCTTTGGTCTGCAATAATCTTTTGGAATAAACCCTAAAAAATGGCATAACAGGACTTTAGGGGCAAACTAAAACATTTTTTTTAAATATAAAAGGTTATTTATTATAAAAAAAGGGGGTATGTTTGTTGAACAATATAGACATAGATTTTAAGACATTTTTATAAATTTCCAGTGAAAGAAGAGAAGGTTTTTCCCTCCTTTAGCCCGACATGTTTCAGGAATTCAATCCTTTCTTCAGAGGCTTTTGGTAGGAGAAAATACAGATAAAATCGAGCCCGAGGTTGGATATTTGATTACATTCTGAGGCTCCAGGGTTGATAGGATGATGGGGATGTCTCCACTGGGATCTTTGTGAGGGCCGATCCGAGCTGGGACGGGGATCATTGCCCCTCTATGAACGGCAATGGCAGTTCTGTTCTATTTTTAGGACTTTTGTCCTTTATTTTAAAATAATTTGAAACATCTTTACGAATAAGTCTACAAATCCAGTGCTTGATTTTATCTGTATTTTTTCCTACCAAAAGCCTCTGAAGAAAGGACTGGAATTCCTGAAACATGTCAGGCTAAATGAGGAAAAAACCTCTTCTTTCACTGGAAATTTATAAAAATGACTTAAAATCTATGTCTGTATTGTTCAAATATATATTGTGCAAACCTTTGATATGCTTGACATTTGTATATTTGCATATATGTAATGTTTTTGCTACAAACATACCCCCTTTTTTTCTAATAAATAACCTTTTAGTCCCGTTGTACCGGGGGTACTTATGCCCTTTTTTAGGGTTTATTCCTACTAATTTTGGGATGTTGGCAACATCTGAAGGAAAACATTTCTTCTGTTCTGTTTTCTTTCTCTGTGGTTCAGTACCTATACGCAATAATCTTTTGTATACTTTTCATTCAGATTGATGCTGTTGCCATGGAATTTAGACTTACTTCTTTACATATTTAAAAGCTTAAGTCTTCCTTGTCCCTTTTAGTGAGGAAAAAGAAGGTGTCAATTAAAGAGAATCAACCTTTGCTTTGGTTATTGGATGTTTGCTTCTTCTCCTTAAGTCATGCCCATGGGAAAGATTTTTTCTCACAGGTTTGCTTTTATTTTTGCAGTCTAAAACAATGGCATTTGCACATCCTTCTCACTAATGAGGACACAGAGGACTTATTACTAAGACATAGTTTTCTTTCTGATTTTAATGGTCATTCTTTTTGGCAGTCTGAATGTGTCTTGGATGAAGATTTCCATTTTTTTTTGAGATTCTAATAACTCCCTTTCTATATAGGGATTTAGTTAGGTGCTGTGGGGTCTGCAATCCCATGTCAGGTACACCAAACTTAAGATGTGGCACCATGGGCTTGTGAACCCCCTCCACATATTTTATTGTTCTTTAATTAAGATCATTTGGCCGTTGCTAGGTGCTTTGTGCTTTTACAGTTTCTGTCTCTTCCCTTTTTCTGTTTCAGGTTGCCCCTCTAGCTATCGCTAGGCAGAAACAAGTCCTGCAGCTGTTGATGGGAAGAACTGTCATCTACTTGTCAAACGGGATTGGTCCTCTCAGATGACCATGGCTCAAGCTTGCCTTTAAATATTTTCTCCTGTCAGCAGTAAGATCTTCAATCTTCAGTCAAGTAGAGCTGCGCACCCTCCCACTGTTTTGACATAGCTATTCTTTATTGGGGGTATTGTCACCCACATTTGTGGAAGAACCATCAACTACTTGTCAAAGAAGATTGGTCCTGAAGTTCCTAGAGGGGAACCTTTCAGCCAAGGTTCAAGCTTAACTTTAAAGTGGAAGTCCAGGATTGATCTAACTAAGCCTAAAACTTCTCCCACCTACCTTCTAAAGATAAACTACCCTGTAAAAGGAAGATGCCTTTTCTGGGAGGGTGCTTCAGTTGGGTCACATGAACTCTCCAGTGGTCAGCTTCAGGGGAGAGGAGAGATTGCCGACAGCAGCTGCAATGCCTGTGCGGTGAAGTCTTCCATAGGCTTACTATGGGGCATCCATTGTAGACTGTCCCTCCATTCCCCTGAATCATGTGATCGGACCAGAGCACCCTTAGAATAGGTAAGTATGAGCTGCTTCCTTTTACAGGGTAGTCAGAATACGATTTAGAAAGGGGGAGGGAGCAGGTTTAAGCTTAGTTAAATCTATCTTGGACTTCCACTTGAAATATTTTTTCTCACTGGGCTCCTGTCAGAAGCTGGATTGTCAATCAAGTAGAGCGCCCACCTTCTGTTTCTTTTGTCCCAACTATCTTTTATTGGGGTATCGTTGCTCACATTGATGGATGGACATTGTAGCTAAGTACATATACCAGACTATTTCAGTTAAAGAGGTTGTAAACCTCTAAAAAAATTGCCCCCCCAAAAAAACCTGCAAGACAAAGGCATAATGAGCTAGTATTATAAAATACTTATCTTAAAACGAAGCTGTTGCAGTGGTCCCCGCACACCGCTGTCACCGCCAACATCTTTCCCGGAGCTTCTTCCAGGTTTGCAGGCTCCGGCGCTGTGATTGGCTAGAGCCGCGATGACGTCACTCCCGCGCATGTGCGCGGGAGCCGCCGTTCACGGCACGGGCTCGGAAGGAACGCCACCTGTGGGCCGTTCCTTCAGAGCACATGCGCCAGTGATGTCACTGGCTGCATGCACTGGGAATATCTCCTAAACTGTACAGGTTTAGGAGATATTTTCAAAACCTATAGCTATAGCTTATTATAGGCTTACCCATAGGTAAAAGTTTGCAGAAGAAGTTTACTTCCTCTTTAAGCTTAAGTCTTGGTGGCTGAGCTATTTGGTTATTATTTTTATTTTTTTACATCTTTATTTTAAAGAGCAGTAAGAAAATATTGTAAGTACGGACATTCCCACATGTTTTGCAGAAAACAACCAAAATGAAACACTTATGGATTTCCAGACAGCACATAAGAAAAATAAAAAGGTGAAAAAGGGTACAAAGAGCACCAGTGAACTATCTACTCAAGCTAAAAGTCAGGACCCATAGACAAGGGCAAGGGAGGGTGCAAGGGAAGGGGAAGAGTGTGATAACAAAAAAAAAACATCACATGTGAGGGTACAAAGTAGGGAGTAGGGGGCAACAAGCCATCCCATCCTCATGGGCAAGAAAAAAAAACTGACAATTGTGTGGCCGTGCGACGCTGTACCAAAACAAAATTTATGTCCTTTGTTTCCCACAAAATAGAGCTTTCTTTTGGTGGAATTTGATCACCTCTGCGATTTTTATTTTTTGCGCTATAAACAAAAAAAAAACGACAATTTAAAAAATATATATATATATATTTTTTACTTTCTGCTATAAAACATATCCAAAATAGCTCGTAAAGGTGATTTAGCGACAATGACTCCCATGGAGTATTTGTGTAGACAACATGATTAACTCAGGGGTCACATATGAGCTATATATACAATCTTGACGAATATCTAGACTAAATTGAACTATATGCTCCAATGGGAACAAGATATTCAGGAAACCCTTGAATTAGAGGAATGGCATGCGATATCAGAAGCAGCATCTAGATCGCTTATCAATATCTCTATTATAGAGGCTAACTATAAGGTCTTATTGAGATGGCATATGGTCCCGGACAGATTGGCCACCTTTGTACCCGGAGCCACCACTAGGTGCTTTAGAGGCTGCGGCCAAATGGGATCCACCTATCACATATGGTGGACATGCCCCAAAGTCAGGAGATTTTGGATCAGGGTCTACAATTTCATATATACTCTTACCCAAATAAACCTGATGAAATCTGTGAAACACGCACTCCTGGGTGGCGGGGTAGCGGAAGCCTCTAGAGCCCAAAGAAGGCTTCTTACATTTATATTAATTTCAGCTAAAATAACGATAGCCAGGAACTGCCATTCGATCAGCTTAAACGCAAAATGTCGTGGCTAATGTTAAATGAAAGGTTAACAGCAATAGTACAAGACAAGATGAAGTTGTTTCACAGAGTATGGGACCCATGGATTAAATACCTGACAAATGACCCTAGGACACTCACAAACTAGATTTTATTATCAAGAGATAGGTCTCTGAGCTTGGAGCTGTAACCCCCCCCCCCCTCCCTACCCTAGCCTTCCCTTCTTCGCTCTTTCCTCTGCACTTTTTCTCTATTTTGTTTTACCCTCCCTTTCATATTAATGTTATTATTGGGTTTTAAAATTTATTGTTATATATGGTGTGTTTCTCTTTTACACTCTCTGCAGACCATAGTCTGCTTGGGCGGTGGGGAGGGGGTGCCCGTGCGACCGGTGGAACCAGACTCCGCCGATAGTTGGATGGGGAGCTGGTTCTTCCTGGTGGGTGGAGCCTACCCTAGGGCCTAGGATTGACAACATGTTTTAAGTCATAGACACATTGGCACTGTATACAATCTATGATTCGTATTGAGAAAGGCATGTGTAGCACATTTCATTGAGTAAAGGAGTTTCTGCCAACATTAGGTGGTGCAATGGCATATGTATGCAATAAGAGGAGGATTCCTCAAGTAAATCAAAATACTTATTGTATGACTCTCAGGATTGCTGTATACTGCTTCATGAAAACCCGAGATCTTTGTTTTGTATTTGTTTTTTTATTGCTTTTTGTACTGTAAAACACTTTAATAAACACTATTGAAACATAATACATATCCCCAAAAAATATATAAAAAACGAATTTATTCATCAGTTTAGGTCAATATATATTCTTCTACATATGTTTGGTAAAAAAATCGCAATAAGCGTACAGTTATCACGTTACAAACTATGAGAAAGATTTATGGGCTTTTTTTAGGTTTTTTTTGTTTTTACTGGTAATGGTGGCGATCTGCTAAAAAAATGCACTGATTACTGTGTAGCGGGGTCTCCTTTAAGGCCCCGGGACTACGTTACCCAGAACCCCGTTCGGCACCCAGGGTGCATTCAGCCACCGCAGAGACTCATGGGAGGGGCTATATAAGAAGAGGGCGAGGCTGAGCTCGGCCTCTTTGGACACCGCGCTGCAATCAACAGGTCTTCCTGTGCGGATCTGCTGCAGTGCAGGGCCTGAAGCCAGGGCCTTGCACAACTTCCAGAGAGCCTTCCACCCCACTGCGGAGCTTGGGTGACACCTGGCTTCGCTGACTACTTACATCAGTTGGATCGGAGACCCGACCGTTGCAGACACTGTGTGTGTAGACACAGCAGGTGGAAGTCCCGGACTGGGATCGCGTTCGGAGTGGTGAGCGAGCACTTGCTCAATCCTATAGGCTGTACTGTTGTTAGGCCTAGAGACTGCTTTGGCCCATCGGCCTTTATTTACTGTTCCACTGGAGACTAGTGGCGGAACTGAGTTGAGTTAGTCTCCGGTGAAGTGTTCTTTATTGTCCACCCCTTTGGATTACAAATACTGTTCCTGTTGTGCACCACCAGTCAAGTTGCATGCGAAGAAATCGTTCTACTAGAGACTGAGTTGAATCTGAGTCAGGCCTGACCAGGAGTAAGAACTTTTGTTGCTGCGCCATAAGGGTGCATAGATAGAGATAGCTGCACTAGAAGGGAAATAGCCTGCATTATCAGGGTGTACTATATTTCTGCTGCAGGGCTCTGCAGATATATATGTGTTATGTGTTAACCTTGTGCCTTTTACCCAAAGTAAAAAACCCGTTATACTTCATCATCACTTGCTATCAGTGTGTTATCATTATGCAAAGAGGTTACCCTTACAATACAGATAGATTGTGTGCATGTACTGTTAGATTGTGATACAAGACAATCCCTAGACTAACTGTGCCAGAGTGGGTCGAGTAGATTGCCGGGGGTTGGCGGTGCTGTATTCAGGGCCCGCAAACAAATCCAGCGGCTCTCTTAACTGGGGGTAGCGCTACACGTGGGGGCTCTCGAGTCCGGGATCCTGATACAGCAAGTAACGCGCCAAAAGTACCAGCATGGACCCACTAGAAGTAGGACAGTGGTGCAAGGCGGTCGGCACAGATTCAGCCAGGGTAGTAGTCATAGAACTCCCAGGGATCTGGCAAGAAGAAGCGGTGAAGAAGCTAGTGATGTCACTGTCCCCGCACCAGAAGGTATGGGTGGTGGATGCCAGCTCGAATTCTTCACTGACCCACGCACTAATAGAGTGGAAGAATGGAATCCCAGAGCATTTCAAGAATCCAAGTATAGAAGCAATAGATGATCAGACTTATAGCCTAATACATGCGCTGCCACTCAAGCCAGGAGGACGGTTTCAGATACCGAAACTATCTCCACCACCGTCCCCAAAAGCAGAAAAACAGGAGAAGAAAGAGAGTCCCGGATCACCACCTGCCTCAGTGCAGAATTATGCGCAGTCCTGGGGGAAATTGTAGCCCAGTGTAAGAAGGATCCTACAGACTACCAAATGTCGGGATACAGAAAACTGAGAATATTTTCTGGAAGGAAGCCTGTACCTTCGGGTGAAGAGGGGTTTGAGGAGTGGTTAGACCGCGCCACCCAGGCCTTAGAAGAATGGGAAGTCCCAGAACACAGAAAGAAACAGAGAATTGCTGAAAGCTTGAAGGGGCCTGCTCTAGAGGCCATACGCAACCTCAAGATAAGCAAAACAGACTGTGATGCACAGGATTATCTGGATATTCTGCAGAATGTGTTCGGTGGAACAGAGAAAATCACTGAGCTCACTTACCAGCTGGAGCACTGCTATCAAAAGACAGGAGAGAAACTGTCAGAATTCATGAGGCGCCTGGATAAGATCCTGCATAAGATGATACTGAGGAAGGGGATCGACCCACGGAAGTTGGATGAGGCCCGTGTTCAGCAGGTGATGAGAGGATCTCAGCCCCTGGACCCCATCGCATTAGCGCTACGCATGCGACAGGATGGGAAGAGCCTGGAATACCCTGACTTAATCCGAGTGGTCAGAGAGGAATAAGCTATGCTGGAGGAAAAGAAGAGGAATCAACCAATTGAGCCAGTGTCAAGGTCACCTGTGGCCAGGTGACAGATGCACACCGTAGGGGGACAGGAGTGCACCGCAAGGTAGTGAACCCTATGGCTGACTGCTGCGGATAGGAAACTGGGTGGTTGTGGAAAGCGGGACCAGAGGAGCACAACCGGGATCCTAACGGAAGCTAGAGCCAAGATTCCCCAGGGCGCGGAGTCTAAGACCCAGCAGGTCTTCTCCAGGGCCTCTAGTGGTGAGGATGTTATGCTGCAGGCTGGGACCAGGTTGCGGCCCCTGGAGTTTCCTAGCTCACGCCCCGTAGGATAAGGGGAAAAGAGGGGAAGCAGCAGCACAAGATATGAGAGAACCGAATAACAAGCTGAAGGTCAGGGGCCACAAGCAGACAAGGATAACGAAAGAACGAGCCAAAGGTCAAGGGTCACGAGCAGACAGGGATAGTCGGGGACAAGCCAATAACGTAACAGAGAGACAGACGTAGCACACGGCAGGCAGGAACCCAAACACACAATGCCTAACAAACACGTTGATCAGCAAAGCAGGCTTGCAGTGCACAGGTTAATATAGTGTTCTGTGATAGGGCCTGGGGTGGAGTCTGGCTGGGAGGAGATTATAAAGGAAGCCAGGTGAAAGGGCTCAGGCCTCTAAGATGAACACATGGGAAGGAAGGTAAGCTGACAGACAAACACTACTGCATATCCATGACAGTACCCTCCCTCTTATGGGCCCTCCCCCGCCTGGGCCCAGGCTTAAAGGGAAATCTCTGATGAAACCTTCTCAACAGATGAGGTGCAGCGACATCAGATGCAGCGATCCAAAACGCCTCCTCAGGACCAAAACCTCTCCAATGCACAAGGTACTGAAGAATGCCTCTGCAGAGCCGAGAATCCAGAACTTGTCTAACCTCGTACTTAAGATTATCCTCAGAGACCGAAAACGAGGTAGGGAGATGACAAGAAGATCTATTGAGGACCAAAGGCTCTCTAGGAATAAGCAAGGGCATGAGAGGATCAACAGGAATCTGAGGAGGGTCCCCTAGACCCTTAAAGGGGAACTGGTCATCTTGCACAGGACCATCAGACTGGGCAGATGTCAGTGGAACCCTGAAGTCAGGTTGGTTAGAAGGTGACATGTCACCGGAGTCAAACTGAATAGCTGAAGGACAAGCAGAATGTCCCGAACAAGAAAAAGTAGGAGGCTCACTGGGCATGGGCTGGACTGGCATAACTAGTACAGAGGCAGAGTGAATAGCTGAGTCAGGTGTAGCGACTACCTGAATCGCATCGCAAGACGTAGCGACTGCAGGACTTGTAGACAAGCTAGCCTGGCTGTGCGTCCAAGGGTGGTTAGGGACAGAGAAATGTAAATGGTTATGCAACCTGGAATGAATGACCGGCTCAGATTCACAGGGGGCAACCTTGGGTAGGCAGGACGAGGAACAGGAGGGACCCCAAGCCAGGATCTGTCCAGTAGTCCAGTCCACATGAGGAGAATGGAGCTGTAACCATGGGAGACCCAAAATTATAGGCGTTGAGGCCTTGGGTAAGATAAGGAAGGATATCCACTCCTGGTGGAGTGTCCCTACCGACATCTTAACAGGGAGGGTCTGGAAGCGGATAGGTCCCCCTGGGAGAACAGTACCATCAATCGCCAAGACCACCAATGGTGTGGTGAGGGGCAAAAGAGTAAGTCTCATGGACGATGCGATTTCCTAGTCCATAAAATTACCAGCGGCTCCGGAATCCAGATATGCTGAGACCGAATGAGAAGAAGCACCAACATGAAGGAACACAGAAAGCAGAAGACGAGAAGGGGAAGGTGATATTTCTGTTCTGGGTCCAATACTCCACTTTCCAGATGAAGTGGACCCGAACATTTTTCTGGACAAAGAGAGCAAGTGTCATGAAAATGACCTTTGCCCCCACAGTAAAGACACAGACCAAGAGTTCTGCGCCTAGCACGTTCCTCGGGGGATAGCCTGGTCCGACCCAGCTGCATGGGTTCCTCAGCTGGTAGGAGATGCTCTACGGGTCGAAGAGAGGGGAGCTCAGGCTGACTAAGAACCAAGGAGTGCTGGCGTTGCTTTTCTAGGGTCCTCTCCTGAAAGCGAATATCGATCTGGTTACACAAGGAGATAACGCCGGCCAGATCAGTGGGGATGGTTCTTCCTACTAATTCATCCTTCACTCTATCAGACAGGCCATGCAAAAAGGTTGCGACTAAGGCCTCATTGTTCCAGCTCAACTCAGCCGACAGTATGCGGAAATGAAGGGCATACTGTCCCACAGAAGCAGACTCTTGGCGGAGACGTAAAAGGGCGCTGGCCGCTGAAGAGACACGAGCCGGTTCTTCGAAGATATTCCGAAAAAGTTTCAAGAAGCCAGACAGGCTAGAAACCACTGGATCATTCAGTTCCCACAGAGGGGCTGCCCAGGCCAAAGCTTCACCAGAGAGGAGGGAAATGATATAGGCTACCTTAGCCCGATCAGACAGGAAGTTTTGGGGCTGGAGCTCAAAATGAATTGTGCATTGGCTAAGGAACCCCCTGCAAGCCTTGGAGTCCCCAGAGAAACGGGACAGAGCTGGCAGTTGTAGTGAGTGTGTGGCTGCGACTGGTGCAATAGGTGCAGCCGCTGGTTGTATTTGAGGTTGCGGATTCAGGGTTCCCAAGGAGGCCTGAAGCTGCTCAAAGCGAGAAGCCAGATCCTGGAGGAATCGCATCACCTGAGTCTGATTCGATTCCTGGGTTTCAAGTCTGCAAACTATGCCCTGCAACGGATCATCCACGGGTAACGGGATGTCAGCCGAGTTCATGGCTGATCAAACTGTCAAGGTCACCTGTGGCCAGGTGACAGATGCACACCATAGGGGGACAGGAGTGCACCGCAAGGTAGTGAACCCTATGGCTGACTGCTGCGGATAGGAAACTGGGTGGTTGTGGAAAGCGGGACCAGAGGAGCACAACCGGGATCCTAACGGAAGCTAGAGCCAAGATTCCCCAGGGCACGGAGTCTAAGACCCAGCAGGTCTTCTCCAGGGCCTCTAGTGGTGAGGATGTTATGCTGCAGGCTGGGACCAGGTCGTGGCCCCTGGAGTTTCCTAGCTCACGCCCCGTAGGATAAGGGGAAAAGAGGGGAAGCAGCAGCACAAGATATGAGAGAACCGAATAACAAGCTGAAGGTCAGGGGCCACAAGCAGACAAGGATAACGAAAGAACGAGCCGAAGGTCAAGGGTCACGAGCAGACAGGGATAGTCGGGGACAAGCCAATAACGTAACAGAGAGACAGATGTAGCACACGGCAGGCAGGAACCCAAACACACAATGCCTAACAAACACGTTGATCAGCAAAGCAGGCTTGCAGTGCACAGGTTAATATAGTGTTCTGTGATAGGGCCTGGGGTGGAGTCTGGCTGGGAGGAGATTATAAAGGAAGCCAGGTGAAAGGGCTCAGGCCTCTAAGATGAACACATGGGAAGGAAGGTAAGCTGACAGACAAACACTACTGGGTGCCCATCATCTCCAGTGAGCTCCAAACTGAATGAGTAGCACAGTGGACAAAACCCCTCAGAAGAAGCATAGGGTTCCTCAGTGGGAACGTACACCCAAGAAAGAGAATAATGTCCCTCAGCGGGTAGTTACACCCATTAAAAGGAGGGAGATCAATGCATACCAAGCCCAAGAGAGACTTAAGTCCAAAGAGAAATGGAAGAAAGAGAGTCAAAAAGGGAAATGAAAAGATCCAAAGAAAGAGACCCCTTCAAAGCGGTATCCAGAGAAGCTGGTAGGCCCCTCCCCGATAGTACCTTTCCAAGTGGAGGGAGTCTACACCAGAGCCATATTGGATACTGGGGCACAAGTGACCCTGTTGTACAGGGACTTTTATGACAAGCATCTAAGTCACTTACCCATCCAGAAGATTGAGGAGCTGGAAATATGGGGGATTGGGACCGAGAGTTTCCCTTATGATGGCTATCTGCCTATAAAACTGACCTTTGACCCGTCCATAGCCGGGAAGGCCGAAGTGTTCGATACCTTGGCTGTGGTATGTCCCCGACCGCCTGGAGCTAACAAGAGTTCCTTAATAATAGGGACCAACACGGATCTGGTCCGAAGACTCTTGGCCCCTCTAACAAGAGAAAAGGCCCTACAGTCACCAAGATCCACCCAATGCTGAAGACAGCCTACCAGCGATTGATCTTGGAGCAGAAGGCCCCGGAAGAGGGGGTAGGAAAGGTCTGGAGGCTGGGAAGAAGAGGAATAGTGCTGCAACCTGGTGAAGTAGCCTGTCTAAAAGCCACTGTGAAACTCACTTGGGAGCAGCCAGGGCCCTTTGTCATGTTGGAACCCGACCCAAAGGGGAAACACTCGGGCTTGGAAGTAGTCCCAGAAGTGGTCCCATTGAGGGCCTTGAAGAAAGCACATTGTAAAGTACCTGTGAGTGTCAGGAATACTACGGATGGCCCCATGGAGATCCCAGCCAGGATGTTGCTGGGCCAGGTGAGCCCTGCTATCCCAGTTGCTTTGTCAGATGTGGAGAAGACAGAGGGAGAAAGGACTGTGTGGAAGAAGCTTTCCATGGAGCTTTCCAAACCTGCCCAGAGCTTGGAAAGAGAGAGCAAAGGCCCAGTTGACCAGGTGGGAAAAGATCTTCTCCCAAGATGAGTTCGATGTGGGGTGTGCAAGGAGTGCCACCCATCGAATCTGCCTCCAGGAAGACAAGCCCTTCAGGGAGAGGGTCAGGCGAGTTCCAATAGCAGACCTCGAAGACTTGAGGGAACAGCTCGCCGAGCTCAAGCGAACTGGTGTGATTCCAGAATCTAGAAGCCCCTATGCCTCCCCGATAGTGGTGGTCAGGAAGAAGAATGGGTCGTTGAGGCTGTGCATAGACTACAGGACCCTCAACAGGAGAACCATACCCGACCAGTACACCACTCCGAGGATAGAGGATGCCCTACAGAGCTTGTCTGGAGCCAAGTGGTTCAGCGTTATGGACCTCAAGAGCGGGTACTATCAGATCCCTATGCATCCAGAAGACAAGGAGAAGACAGCTTTCATAACCCTATTGGGGTTCTTTGAATTCGACCGGATGCCCCAAGGTCTGTCTGGAGCCCCAGCCACCTTCCAACGTCTCATGGAAAAGACTGTAGGAGACATGAACCTCATCGAAGTCCTTGTATACCTAGATGACATCATTGTCTTTGGAAGAACCTTGAAAGAACATGAAGAAAGGCTGGAGAAAGTTTTGAGAAGACTCAGTGAGGAGGGATTCAAGCTCTCACCTGAAAAATGCCAGTTCCATCAGTCATCAGTTAACTATCTGGGACACATAGTGTCCGAAGATGGGGTAGCCACAGACCCTGAAAAGTTGGAGGCAGTCACCTCCTGGACAAGGCCCACCACTGTGACAGAACTCAGATCCTTTTTGGGATTCTGCTCTTATTAAAGGAAGTTCGTGGAAGGGTTTGCTCGGATAGCTCTGAATGAACTGCTCAAGACGGAGGGGGAAGAGGATGACCTGGGGCCCAGGAAGCCGGGAGAGTCAGTCAAGGACCAGTGGAACGAGAAGTGTGAAGTTCAAAGTTCTGATCTCAAAAAGCACCCAACCTTGGGCCCTACCCTGCGGATTGGCTCTCAAATATGCACCACCACCGGACTATCATCAGTCAACTCCCCCCTGTACCCCATTGTGGGGAACCCACGTTTCCCTATGGGACTACAGGAGGGACCATGGAGAAGACTTTTAGACTTACAGATATTTCAGGCTTCGCATTTCGCGCAAGGAACGACGAGTAATTGGCCCTCATCAAAAGAATTAACTTCATCCAATGACCGCTTTGGCCTCGATTATTGGAGCGGAGTCCAGCTGAGACATTTTTTTAATACCCTACCACCCTTGGAGGGTTTCTTAAGACCATTGACTCCCTTCGAAAAATTGTGTGAAGAAACAGGCCCTTGTTACCATACACTGTCGAAAATATATGGATTATTGATCGCCCCCCCCTCAAAAGACTATGTCCCCCCATATATAAGGAAGTGGGAGATAACATTGGACAGGACATTTACGCAGATACAACATAAGCAGATTATAAAGTGGGCGCTAAAATCATCCATATGTACGAGGGCCCAAGAAACTAACTTTAAAATTATGACGAGATGGTACCAAACACCATCACTGCTTAATAAATATTCGCCGGAGATCCCAGATAAATGTTGGAGATGCCAAGAGGAAAGAGGGACATTGCTCCATGTGTTTTGGTCATGTTCGAGATTAGTATATTTCTGGAGGGAGGTACGTCAGATAGCACAAAAATTTACTGATTATAATATACCAGAAGACCCGGCCTTATTCTTGTTGCACGTCTCTGAAATACCAGGGGAAATATACAGTAAATCAATTGTACGTCATCTTATTAATGGAGCTAGAGCATGTATTGCCCGGCAGTGGAGAGATACGAATCCCCCAACAATCTTCCTATGGTTTAATAGAATTGAAGAAGTAAATAAGATGGAGGACTTAACACTCTCACGCCAAAACCGCCATGAGACTTATTCTAAAACCTGGGCACAATGGAACATATTTAAATATTCAGAAGAAGGGAAGACTCTGTTTTGTAACCCAAGAAGAAGGGGGGGAGCTGGGGCTCCTCTACCTCCCTGTCCGAACCGAGAGAATTTATATAGGGATTTTTTATTTATTTTTGGTTAGGGTGAGGTAACCGAAGCTTTTTAGAAGGTGGGGGGTAATAGGAGGGGTTGGGGATCTTAGGAGGGGAAGAATCAAAGGAATATTCCAATAGAACTAGATTTATGTTCTATTTAAGGTCAGAAGAATGTGATATATGGTTTGGGCCCGTGGGGCATTTATTGGTTTAAACTGAAACAGTAAAATGTGTTATTTGATTATTTCCCCTGTATGTTGGATAAAACAGATAAATAAAAGATTTGAAAGGAAGTCCCTGACTGGGATTGCGTCCGGAGTGGTGAGCGAGCACTTGCTCAATCCTATAGGCTGTACTGTTGTTAGGCCTAGAGACTGCTTTGGCCCATCGGCCTTTATTTACTGTTCCACTGGAGACTAGTGGCGGAACTGAGTTGAGTTAGTCTCTGGTGAAGTGTTCTTTATTGTCCACCCCTTTGGATTACAAATACTGTTCCTGTTGTGCACCACCAGTCAAGTTGCATGCGAAGAAATCGTTCTACTAGAGACTGAGTTGAATCTGAGTCAGGCCTGACCAGGAGTTAGAACTTTTGTTGCTGCGCCATAAGGGCGCATAGATAGAGATAGCTGCACTAGAAGGGAAATAGCCTGCATTATCAGGGTGTACTATATTTCTGCTGCAGGGCTCTGCAGACATATATGTGTTATGTGTTAATCTTGTGCCTTTTACCCAAAGTAAAAAACCCGTTATACTTCATCACTTGCTATCAGTGTGTTATCATTATGCAAAGAGGTTACCCTTACAATACAGATAGATTGTGTGCATGTACTGTTAGATTGTGATACAAGACAATCACTAGACTAACTGTGCCAGAGTGGTCGAGTAGATTGCCGGGGGTTGGCGGTGCTGTATTCAGGGCCCGCAAACAAATCCAGCGGCTCTCTTAACTGGGGGTAGCGCTACAACTGTATAAATGACACTGGCAGGGAAGGGGTTAACACTAGGGGGCGATCAAGGGGTTTACTTTGTTCCCTGGGTGTGTTCTAACTGTGTGGGGGCTGGGCTCACTGGAACACCACAGAGATCACTGTTGCAAGAGGTTAGTGCACATCACATCATTACAGCTCACTGATTGGTTCCTAAAGTTTGTAGCACATCATCTCTTCACTGCCTGCACACCATAGACTGGGGAGGTGAAGGGGCCCTTCAATAGACAGAAAACTCCTAGGGATCCTAGGACTCCTGGGATCAGTGACAATGCTGGGGGAATTGGGGGGGGGTGTGATCAGTGGGAATTCGGGGGGGTTGATGTGATCAGTGGCAGTGGTGGGGGGATGGGATTAGTTAAGAGGCAGTACATTATGGCAAATTCTAAATCATGTAGAGCAAAGCTGGGAATCTTTGGTGGTCAGTGTAGAATCCCCCACTATATACTTGCCAAAGTAATGTGGAATTTACAATGACCACCAATGTGAGGGGGGATTTACACTGACCACCAATGTGAGGGGGGATTTACACTGACCACCAATGTGAGGGGGGATTTACACTGACCACCAATGTGAGGGGAATTTGCACTGACCACCAATGTGAGGGGAATTTGCACTGACCACATGTAACAAATGATTTTACACCACCCACCAAAATAAAGGTGGATTTCTACACTGACACCAATGTAATAGGAGCATTTACAATAAACCACCAGTGCAAGAAGGAATATACAATGACCTCCATGTAAGTGGGAAATTACACTGACAACCATTGTCGAGGAGATCTGTACTGACCACCAATGTAAGGTGACACTTCTACACCGACCATAAATGTTAGGCGGGATTTACACTGACCACCAATGTAAAGGGGGATTTACACTGATCACCAGTGTAAGGGTAATTTTGGACTTACCACCAATGTAAAGGGAAATGTACACTAATCACCAATGTAAAAAGGGGGATTTATACACTGGCCACCAATGTAAGGGGAGATTTAAACTCGCCACCTATTTAAAAGGGGGCTTTTACACGGACCACCAATGTAAGAGAGGATTCGACCACAAATTCATTTTTTTACTGATTACCAATTGTGACAGCAGGAAGGTAAAGTCACCTGGTTGCATCCAGGGGGGTAGATATATTTCGCCCAGATTCAGGCTTTACGCCGACTTATACAACTAGGTGGAGAGTTGTATAAGCCCAGCTAAGGCTAGTGGGCTCATGGATGACTCATACCTCTAGGGAGAGTGTGGGGCGTCGTGCAGACAGGGAGTTGATGAGACCAGCTGAAGCTTGTCAGCTCATTTAGGCCTCTATAAGAACTCCCAGCTTCATTAGATGTAAGCTCATGCCTGGACCCAGACCTGTGTGGACTGTCTAGGGAGAGTGAACCCCTGTGCGGTGAGACAAAGCCTGTGTGGCTATTTGCTTGGACATTTAAAACCAGGGACTTAGGGACTAGGACAGCACTAGGCTGATCCCAGTTGTTAGTTAGGAAACCTGTATGTTTAGTCAGAGGTCAAGTTGACCAGGATTTATTTTGTTTATGTTTCTTTTGGCTTTGCTGTGTTTTGTCACTGTAAATAGAAAATAAACCGCACCTTTTTTTTGATTTTGAAAACCACAACCTCCGTTTGCTGGGCCTGTTTTTGTGTGGGGAGCCCATCCCGGGGGTCACACACACCCGCTGCCGAGCTAACCCCCTCACAGTTGGTGGAGAACCAGTGGCAGTTTTTTTTAAGCCAGCATGGAGGAGATACTGAAGCAGCTGGCTCTAGCAAATGCCAATCAACAGCAGACAAATGCAGGTTTGCAAAAGAGCCTTGCAGCTCATCAACAGAGCCTTGCAGCTCAACAACAGAACTTCGCAGCCCAGCAGCAAGCTCATCAACAGAGCCTTGCAGCCCAGCAGCAAGCTCACCAACAGAGTCTGGAAGCTCAGCAACAAGCCCAGCAGCAATCTGAGGCCCGCTTCATAGACCTGTTACAGAAGCAAGAGCAGAGACTACAACAAATGGAAGCAGTAATGCAGCAACGTCCGCAGACCAGTGAGGAAAGCCGTCCCACTAATACCGCGTCCTTTGGGGTGAGTCGTTTATTGACAAAAATGACTGCAGAGGATGATCCAGAGGTATTTTTGACCACATTTGGAAGGACTGCTGAAAGAGAAAAGTGGCCTGAGGAGCAGTGGGCTGGACTGGTGGCTCCTCTGTTAACTGGTGAATCGCAGAAGGCTTACTATGACCTAGAGCCTGACCAAGCAAAAGACTATGTGATGCTAAAAGCTGAAATATTGGCAAGGCTGGGTGTCACCCAGGCTGTCCGGGCTCAGCGTGTGCATAACTGGACTTTCCAGCTTGGAAAACCCCCCAGGTCTCAAATGTATGATCTCATTCACCTGAGCAGAAAGTGGCTACAGCCAGAGACTTTGTCCGCACCAAAGATTGTGGAACGTGTTGTAATGGATCGGTTTTTGAGAGCTCTTCCTACTGCCATCCAAAAGTGGGTAAGCCATGGAGACCCAGAGACGGCCGATGGTCTTGTGGATCGTGTGGAGAAATACTTGGCTACAGAGAACCTGACGGCCTCTTCCAGAGACACTCGGACTTTCCACCCTAAGACCAGACCATCCCCAGGGGCGGATAAGAGGATTCCAAGGGGTAAGGGTGGAGAGAGTGAGAGGGTGGGAGCTCTACCCCAAGTTTGGCGAGAACAGCCTGGGAAATCAGCGGCTCAAGAGGCGGCAAGAAGGATCATTTGCTACCGCTGCCGGCAAGTGGGACATATTGCAGCCAATTGCCCGGTTGTGGAGGAACCCATGCAGTGTGACTTTCTGACGGGCAGATGTCAGTCGCTGTGTGCGACAGTCGCATGCACTGCCATTCGAGGAACTGAGAAACATTTATGCAAAATGTGTGTTAATGGTAGAAATGTTGTGGTATTGCTGGATTCAGGTAGCCTTGTGACCCTGATAAAGGCTGAGTTAGTTAAAACAGAGGTCTCTGGGAATAGCAAGGTAGCTGTTATTTGTGTGCATGGGGACACCCAAGAGTATCCAGTGACTACAGTGTGTTTCGAGACCCCCAAAGGTACCCTCTCTCATCCAGTGGGCTTAGTATCTCAGTTACCGTATGACGCCATTGTGGGAAGGGATTTTCCGAAGTTCTGGGAACTGTGGGATGATCCTGAGCCCCCCACTGGTGCCCCTATGTACCAGGAATGTGATAGCCAGAACTCCCCTGAGAGTGGTGAGGACTCTCCGGAATTTCCCTTATCAGTATTGGCAGGGGAGACTCAAGAAACTGGAGAGGAGCCCACCTCCTCAGACGAAAACCTACCGTCTGTGGAGTTTTCTGATCTTGAGGTTCACAGGGAAAACTTTGCCACAGAACAGTTGAAAGACCCCGCCCTAATAAAGGCACGGGAAAACGTAGTGAAAATAGATGGCGAGTTAGTGAACCCAGATAATACCTGCACTTACCCATACTTCAGCGTAGAGAAGGACCTACTGTATCGGGTGGCAAAAAGGGCAGAAGAAACCGTTGAGCAGCTTGTGGTGCCCAAACCTTACAGGAAGTTGGTGTTGGAGTTGGCCCATGGGCACATTCTTGGAGGTCATCTGGGGACAGAGAAAACCCGAGAGAGGGTATTACAGAGATTCTATTGGCCGGGGGTGATGAAGGACATAGAAAATTATTGTTCCTCCTGCCCTGTGTGTCAGAGGTCGGCCCCGATGCCACATTTCCGTAGCCCGCTGGTCCCTCTACCCATCATTGAGGTCCCGTTTGAGAGGATCGCCATGGATTTGGTAGGTCCTATAATCAAGTCCGCTAGGGGGCACCAGTACATATTAGTTATAATGGACTATGCCACCCGTTATCCAGAAGCGATCCCTCTCCGAAATACCTCGGCCAAAACCATAGCCAAAGAGCTATCTCTGGTGTTTAGCCGGGTGGGTATTTGTAAAGAACTGCTTACGGACCAAGGTACACCCTTTATGTCCCGGGTTATGAAGGAGCTGTGTAAATTGTTCAAAGTGACGCAATTACGTACATCTGTGTATCACCCCCAAACCGATGGGCTGGTTGAAAGATTCAACAAAACCCTAAAACAAATGTTGAAGAAAGTGGTGGATAGAGATGGAAAGGATTGGGACTGTCTACTTCCTTATCTGATGTTTGCTATTAGGGAGGTGCCCCAATCCTCTACGGGATTCTCCCCCTTTGAGTTACTGTATGGGAGACACCCAAGAGGGCTGTTGGATATTGCCAAGGAAACTTGGGAAAGTGAGAGTTCTCCCCACAGGAGTGTGATTGAGCATGTCGCCCTGATGCAAGACCGAATTGCACAGGTAATGCCCATCGTGAAGGAACATTTGGCCCAAGCGCAGTTAGCACAGCAGAGAGTGTACAACCGTGGAGCCAAGACCCGTACCTTTTCCCCGGGGGATAGGATACTGGTACTTGTCCCTACGGTTGAAAGTAAATTCCTTGCCAAATGGCAAGGCCCCTACGAGATAATGGAAAAAGTGAGCGAAGTGAATTACAAGGTCAGACAACCAGGAAGGCGAAAGCCCGAACAGATCTATCACGTTAATCTGTTGAAAGCCTGGAGGGATAGAGAGTCCCTAGTCGCAGACACTTGGTCACCAGCTCAAACTGGTTGCGTGATTCCTGAGGTTGGAATAGCAGCCACCTTGTCACAACCCCAACAACAGGAGGTTAAGGAGTTTGTGCTTCGCAACAAGGAGGTATTCTCTGAGCTGCCGGGACAAACATCTGGGGTAGAGCATGACATCATTACCCCGCCCGGTGAAAGGGTGAAGTTAAAACCCTATCGGATCCCAGAGGCCCGACGGGAGGCAATACGGGAGGAAGTACAGAAAATGCTGAACTTAGGGGTGATAGAGGAGTCCCAAAGTGATTGGTCTAGTCCCATTGTGTTGGTGCCTAAACCGGATGGGAGCTGGCGATTTTGTAACGATTTTCGTCAGTTGAACAAAGTTACAAAATTTGACACCTACCCCATGCCACGTATAGATGAGTTGATCGACCGGCTGGGAACAGCCCAATACATGACGACTCTTGACCTCACAAAAGGGTATTGGCAAATCCCCCTGGCCAAATTGGCCAAAGAGAAAACCGCATTTGTAACCCCAGACGGGGCGTTCCAATATAAGAGAATGCCGTTCGGGTTACAGAATGCGCCGGCCACATTCCAGCGGAAAATGGACCAGATGCTGAGGCCCCATCGGAAGTATGCTGCGGCTTACCTGGATGACGTAATTATCCATAGCACAGATTGGGCCACACATCTGCCAAAAGTGCAAGCAGTCCTGGACTCTGTTCGGGAAGCGGGGTTTACGGCTAACCCCAAGAAGTGTACCATTGGGCAGGAGGAGGCCAAATATCTTGGGTACACCATTGGGAGGGGAGTAATAAAACCCCAACTCAACAAAGTCGAGGCCATCCAGAGTTGGCCACGTCCCAACAGCAAGAAGCAGGTACGAGCCTTTCTGGGAATCGCTGGGTATTATCGGCGATTCATTCCCCACTTTGCTTCTAAGGCTGTGCCCCTAACCAACCTAACGAAGGGGAAAGGGTCGGTCATGATTAAATGGACCCCCGAGGCTAAGGCAGCATTCCAATTCTTGAAACAAGCCTTATGTAGCCAGCCAGTGTTGTACTCACCCGACTTCTCTAAAGACTTTGTCGTACAAAGTGATGCGTCAGATGTGGGGTTAGGAGCAGTATTGTCCCAGGTCTGGAACGGGGAAGAGCACCCAGTCATTTACCTCAGCAGGAAGTTGAAGTCCCATGAGGTAAATTACGCCACCGTTGAAAAGGAGTGTTTAGCGGTGAAGTGGGCTCTAGATTCCCTTCGGTACTACCTGCTAGGTAGGCACTTTGACATGGTTACGGATCACGCTCCGTTAAAGTGGATGGCTCAAAACAAGGAAACAAATAGAAGAGTGAATAGGTGGTTCCTGGCCCTCCAGGAATTCAACTTCACAGTAAAGCATCGCCCTGGCGTTCAAATGGGGAATGTGGATGCTTTGTCTCGAGTACATGAATGCCTGATTGCTGGTGTTCCAACCCCGAGGTTAAAACAAGAGGGGGGTATGTGACAGCAGGAAGGTAAAGTCACCTGGTTGCATCCAGGGGGGTAGATATATTTCGCCCAGATTCAGGCTTTACGCCGACTTATACAACTAGGTGGAGAGTTGTATAAGCCCAGCTAAGGCTAGTGGGCTCATGGATGACTCATACCTCTAGGGAGAGTGTGGGGCGTCGTGCAGACAGGGAGTTGATGAGACCAGCTGAAGCTTGTCAGCTCATTTAGGCCTCTATAAGAACTCCCAGCTTCATTAGATGTAAGCTCATGCCTGGACCCAGACCTGTGTGGACTGTCTAGGGAGAGTGAACCCCTGTGCGGTGAGACAAAGCCTGTGTGGCTATTTGCTTGGACATTTAAAACCAGGGACTTAGGGACTAGGACAGCACTAGGCTGATCCCAGTTGTTAGTTAGGAAACCTGTATGTTTAGTCAGAGGTCAAGTTGACCAGGATTTATTTTGTTTATGTTTCTTTTGGCTTTGCTGTGTTTTGTCACTGTAAATAGAAAATAAACCGCACCTTTTTTTTGATTTTGAAAACCACAACCTCCGTTTGCTGGGCCTGTTTTTGTGTGGGGAGCCCATCCCGGGGGTCACACACACCCGCTGCCGAGCTAACCCCCTCACACAATATAAAGAAGAGCTTCTACACTGGCCACCAATGTAATTGAGATTTACACTGATCACTTATGTAATGGGGATTTACACTAACCACTAATGCAGTGGTTCTCAACTCCTGTCCTCAGGACCCACTAACAGGCCAGATTTTAAGTATTACCTTGGTGAGATGCAGAAAAGAATACTGCAATCCCTGAGCAGCAAATTATATCACCTGTGATGCATTTCAGTTATCTTGCAAACCTGGCCTGTTGGTGGGCCCTGAGGACTGGAGTTGAGAACCACTGCACTAATGTAATAGGAGCATTCACAGTAACCACCAATGTAAGGAGGGATTTACACTGACCACCAATGTAAGGGGGAACTTCACACTGGCCACTAGTGTGAATGAAAGGATTGTACACAAAGCCCCAATGTAATGAAAAAAATTTACATTGACCACCAATGTAACTGAGACATTTAGCCTGCGTTCACATTTGTGTGTGTCGGGAACGCATGCAAAATTGCTTTCCTGACACCACAGAAACGTGCTGCCCTTTAGCAGATACACAGCAGTGCTGCCATTAATTGTTAATGACACCCTCACGCATCTGCTGAGATGTGCGAATTCACATGCACCAAAATTCAGGTTGCTGTGGCACCATGTTATTTTGAAAAAGGGTACCACCTCAATTTTTCTTACGTTTGCAGAACAGGCTGATGTTAGGCTTAATGACCACAGTTGTAGACAAAACTTTCCAGCATGCTCCTTTACCTCCCCAGTGGGCAGCATTCAGCAGAGGGGATGCTGGATATGACCTCAGGGGGGAATGATATACATATGAATGCTAACTCTATTTACAGATCAATGCAGCCAATCTACGGCTATATACATATTAATGCAGCCACTATTTACATATCAATGCAGGTTAATTGCATGTAAACACAGGGTCTGCAGGTGAGTCATCTGTACATGTTAATAGAGCAGAGCTGGGCAGCATTAGTAACAGAACTTAAGACTGACATATCGGGACACAGCACGGGTCGGGACTAATACTTCATGGGATAAGGGAATTTAAACTGGGATAGTTGGCAAGTATGAGGCAGCTGCTTTGGCCCCACAACAAAGATGGGGCCCAGGGTAGCTGCCATGCCCCTTTTGCCCTGCCTTAAAGACGGCCCTGAGAATGAGAACGATTCTGGGAGACAGCTCCTCAAAGTGTCACAAACAGGGGAATGACTCCTATAAGTGAGAGGTTTTCATTAAGTGGGAACAACAGTGGCTTTGGTTCATTTTATTTTTTTATTATGTTTAAAGTTTTTTTTCAAAATAAGACCCGGTTCACACAGGGGTGGCACGACTTTGGGGGCGACTTGGCAAGGCGATCTCAAGACGACTTCAGAGGCGACTTGCAAAATGACTTCTGTATTGAAGTCAATGCAAGTCACCCCGAGTCGCCCCCAAAGTCGTACAAGAACCTTTTTCTAAGTCGGAGCGCTCCTATTAGAACGGTTCCATTGAACAGAGCGGAGCGCGACTTGACAGGCGGCTGAGTCGCCTGACGAGTCGCCCCTTTGTGAACCGGCTCTAAAGATATTGTATACAAACAATAAAAAATAACAATAAATAATTTCAATTTTTAAACTTTAAAATAGAATGATTTCATATTTCAGTAAGAGTAGTGCAATTTTGGGTGTAAATACTACTCCTTTTGCACCTACCTAAAGGCTCTCAATACCAGCCATTGGCTTCTCATCAGGCACCAAGTGCTGTACTGAGGAGAAGCAGATGAAGGAAGGGGGTGTCACTTGTTTCACTGACAACTGCCTGACCTCATATGTCTGCCAGCTCCTAGGTACGTACAGGGCCGTCGGAACAGGACAGGCAAACCAAGCAGCTGGGGCTATGCGATCGCCCCCCTTCCCGCGAACAGCGTCAATGCCGCCCCCCCCCCCCCGCTCAACAACTTGGTGTGCCCTTGTTGTCCCGCGGTAGAACCCCCCCCCCCTCCCCGCTCAACAAGTTGATGTCCTGGTGTCCGGGAAAAAAAATGCCAATGTCTCATGTTGCTCTAAGGTGTGTAATTTGCTGTTTGATTAGCATGAGTTTGTGCATTTGAAAAAGTCAATAATAAAAAGTCAATAATTGTCAGACCTCAAGTGACCTGCATTCTGACTCTTAGCTCCAACATAAAGTTTAGACGAATCAAGGTTTAATAAGAGTGAAAATATGAATGGTTCGTGAGTAATCAAAAACACATGTAATAATTATTTATGAGTCATTCACGTCCAGCCTCTTTAAATTGATATATGCTTTAGGACAGGATAGGTTCCCCTAAGTCATCAATATTGATCCCTAGGGGTTTATAGGACTATCTAACAGGATAATTAAAATGGCTTTAACCTGATATATACTATAGAAAAAGGTTTCCCTAAGTCATCAATATTGACCCCCAGGTTTTTTTTGGGATTTTCTAATAGGGTCATTAAAATGGCTGGGGTCAAGAAGGGGTGGTATAGGTCCTTACCATAGTTCATTGGTTTACAGACCACCCCATTCCTAGGAAGCCTTAATTTTTTTTCTACTCCATCACAACTCTAGAACTGGGCCGATGTCATGGATATGCATTAATGTCTGTCTGCCATCTTACCTTTCCTCCTCATGTGTTCCTCTTAGAGACCAGACTTCCTTTATAATCTCCTCCCAGCCTGACTCCACCCCAGGCCCTATCACAGAACACTATATTAACCTGTGCACTGCAAGCCTGCTTTGCTGATCAACGTGTTTGTGATGCCGCGTACACACGATCGTGATTCACGGCGGTGAAAACACCGCTGTGAATCACGGCATGAAAAAAAAAGAAAAACGAGGGAACGGCATGTTCCCCCACACACGACCGTTTTTCCCGTCATTTTTTTCTTTGACGAGAAAAACGACCATCTGTGGGCTCCGCGGCAGTGTCTCCCTATGGGAAAACTGCCGCGGAAAAAAATGATGGAAAAAACGATGAGAAAATTTAGAACATGTTCTAATTTTTCTCGTCGTTTTTCCTGCCGTTTTTCTCAACGAGAAAAACGGCATAAAGCCCACAGACGATCGTTTTTCTCGGCGAAAAAAAAAATTTCATTTTTCCCGACGGGAAAAATGATCGTGTGTACGCGGCATTAGGCTTTGTGTGTTTGGGTTCCTGCCTGCCGTGTGCTACGTCTGTCTCTCTGTTACGTTATTGGCTTGTCCCTGACTATCCCTGTCTGCTCGTGACCCTTGACCTTCGGCTCATTCTTTCGTTATCCTTGTCTGCTTGTGGCCCCTGACCTTCAGCTTGTTATTCGGTTCTCTCATATCTTGTGCTGCTGCTTCCCCTCTTTTCCCCTTATCCTACGGGCGTGAGCTAGGAAACTCCAGGGGCCGCGACCTGGTCCCAGCCTGCAGCATAACATCCTCACCACTAGAGGCCCTGGAGAAGACCTGCTGGGTCTTAGACTCCGCACCCTGGGGAATCTTGGCTCTAGCTTCCGTTAGGATCCCGGTTGTGCTCCTCTGGTCCCGCTTTCCACAACCACCCAGTTTCCTATCCGCAGAAGCCAGCCATAGGGTTCACTACCTCGCGGTGCACTCCTGTCCCCCTACGGTGTGCATCTGTCACCTGGCCACAGGTGACCTTGACAGTTTGATCAGCCATGAACCCGGCTGACATCCCGCTCCCCGCGGATGATCCATTGCAGGGCATAGTTCGCAGACTTGAAACCCAGGAATCAAATCAGACTCAGGTGATGCGATTCCTCCAGGATCTGGCTTCTCGATTCGAGCAGCTTCAGGCCTCCTTGGGAACCCCGAATCCGCAACCCCAAGTACAACCAGCGGCTGTACCTATCGCACCAGTCGCAGCCTCACACTCACTAAGATTGCCAGCTTCGTTCCGTTTCTCTGGGGACTCCAAGGCCTGCAGGGGGTTTCTCAGCCAATGCACAATTCATTTTAAGCTTCAGCTTCAAAGCTTCCTGTCTGACCGGGCTAAGGTAGCCTATATCATTTCCCTCCTCTCCGGTGAAGCTTTGGCCTGGGCTGCCCCCCTGTGGGAGAGGAACGATCCGGTGGTTTCCAGCCTGTCCGATTTCTTGAAGCTCTTTCGTAATATCTTCGAAGAGCTGGCTCGGGCCTCTTCAGCGGCTAGTGCTGTCTTACGTATTCGCCAAGAATCTAGTTCAGTGGGGCAATATGCTCTTCAGTTCCGTATCCACACAGCTGAATTGAGCTGGAATAATGAGGCCCTGGTCGCTACCTTTTTACATGGCCTCTCTGACCGAGTGAAAGACGAATTAGCGGGAAGAGCCATTCCCGTCGGTCTGGACGATGTAATTTCTTTATGCAACCAGATCGACATTCGTTTTCAAGAGAGGTCCTTAGAAAAAAGACCCCAGCACTCTCTGGGTCCTAGCCAGTCTGAGCTCCCCTCCCTTCATTCCGTGGAGCATCCTCTACCTGCTGAAGAACCTATGCAGCTGGGCCGGACCAGACTAACCCCCGAAGAACGTGCTAGGCGCAGAACTCTGGGCTTGTGCCTCTATTGTGGGGGCAAGGGTCATTTTCGTGACTCCTGCTCGCTTCGTCCGGGAAACGCTCGGGTCTAATACATTTGGAAGGTGGAGTATTGGACCCAGAAACATCACCTTCTCGCCTGCTCTTGCCGGTGTTCCTTCATGTAGGCACTTCTCCTCAGTCAACCCTTGCATACCTGGATTCCGGGGCTGCTGGCAATTTTATGGATTGGAGAACTGCTTCTTCTATGAAGCTTACCCTTTCACCTCTCACTACCCCATTGGTAGTCTCGACAATTGATGGCACTGTTCTCCCAGGGGGCCCTATTCGCTTCCAGACGCTACCCATTAGGATGTCGGTAGGGATTCTCCACCAGGAGTGGATATCCTTTCTTATTCTACCCAAGGCCTCTACCCCAGTTGTATTGGGCCTCCCTTGGCTACAGCTCCACTCTCCACATGTGGACTGGGTCTCTGGGCAGATCCTGGCCTGGGGTTCCTCATGTTTCTCCTCGTGTCTTCTCAAGGTGACCCCCAAGGAGAGTCTTCCGGTTGCTGCCACTTCTGTTTCTTCTGATCTTCCTGCTGCATACAGCGATTACCGGGATGTGTTCTGTAAGAAATCAGCTGAGGTGCTTCCTCCCCACAGGTCTTTTGACTGTGCTATTGATCTTGTCCCCGGAGCAACTCTACCCAGGGGTCGTACCTACCCTCTGTCCATCCCAGAGACCCAGGCCATGTCGGAGTATGTCGCAGAGAATCTGGAGAGAGGTTTCATCCGGAAATCCTCATCGCCTGCAGGGACAGGGTTCTTTTTTGTTGCCAAAAAGGATGGTACCTTAAGACCCTGCATCGATTATCGGGGTTTAAATGCGGTTACTATTAAAAATCGATACCCCTTACCCTTAATATCTGAGCTATTCGATAGGTTGAAGGGTGCCTCCATTTTCACCAAGTTGGATCTCAGAGGCGCGTACAATCTCATTCGAATACGGGAGGGTGACGAATGGAAGACTGCATTCAACACTAGAGACGGGCATTACGAATATCTGGTGATGCCTTTTGGTCTGTGTAATGCTCCAGCCGTGTTTCAAAACTTTGTCAATGAAATCTTCAGAGATCTGCTGTACCAGTTTGTTGTCATCTATCTGGATGACATTCTGATCTTTTCCGAAAATCTGCTCGTCCACAGAAACCATGTCCGCACTGTACTTCAACGTCTTAGAGAGAACAATCTCTATGCCAAGCTGGAGAAATGTTCCTTTGAATGTTCTGAGGTCCTGTTTTTGGGGTGCTTCGTCTCATGTTCGGGTCTTCGTATGGACCCTGGGAAGGTCTTGGCTATCACCAACTGGCCTCTTCCTGCTAGCCTCAAGGCCACACAGCGCTTTCTTGGCTTCACTAATTATTATAGGCAGTTCATAAGGAATTACTCTTCCATTGCCGCACCTATTATCGCTTTGACCAAGAAGGGTGTGAATGCCAGAGACTGGCCTCCCGAAGCTGTCTCTGCATTTCACAACCTGAAACAGGCCTTTGTTTCTGGCCCCCTCTTGAGGAGACCAAATCCTGGGAATGCATTTTTTATTGAAGTGGACGCTTCCTCAATGGGGGTGGGAGCTGTGCTTCTTCAAATCTTTGAGAAGAGACGCCAACCATGTGCGTTCTTCTCCAAAAAAAATTCTCAGGCAGAGAGGAATTATGCCATCGGTGATCGGGAACTTCTCGCAATTAAATTGGCGTTAGAGGAGTGGCGTCATCTCTTGGAGGGTTCCCCTCACTCCATAATGATCTTTACCGATCACAAGAATTTACAGTATCTACAGAATGCTAAACGTCTGAATCCTAGACAGGCCAGGTGGAGTCTCTTCTTTGCCCGTTTTAATTTCACGATTACCTACAAACCTGGTTCCTGCAACGGTCGGGCTGATGCGCTCTCTAGGTCATTTGACACTTTGGACGAGGAGTCCGCCCCTGAACCTGAGCCGATCATTCCAACCTCATGCATTGTTGCCCACTCTACCACCCTGAAGTCAAAAATTCCGCCTGGTAAGACCTTTGTCCCCACTGAGCTAAGAGCTAAGATCCTTCGTTGGGGACATGATTCTAAGGTGGCAGGTCATTCTGGATTCCTCCGATCCTTCCTACTCATCAGTCGTCACTACTGGTGGCCTAATCTCCGCTCAGACGTCAAAGACTACGTTAAAGCTTGTCATGTCTGTGCTCAGTCCAAATCCTCCACACAAGCTCCTGCTGGTCTCCTCATGCCCTTGCCCATTCCTAAGGAACCCTGGGCCCATATTGCCATGGATTTTATCACCGATCTCCCACTGTCTGAGAATAATACAGTCATTTGGGTGGTAATCGATCGATTCTCCAAGATGGCTCATTTTGTTCCTCTTCCTGGTCTTCCTTCTGCCCCTGCCTTGGTTCCCATTTTCATTCGAGAAATTCTCCGCCTACATGGGGTCCCTTCTCATATTGTTTCCGACAGGGGAGTCCAATTCACGTCTCGTTTTTGGAGAGCCTTTTGCAAATCCCTCAATATTGTCTTGGATTTTTCTTCTTACCATCCCCAATCCAATGGACAGACTGAGAGGGTTAATCAGGAGTTAGAGGTCTTTCTTCGCACCTTTGTGTCTTCTCACCATGACGATTGGTCCTCTCTACTCCCGTGGGCAGAATTCTCCCATAACAATCATGTGAATACCAGTTCGCAGAAGACACCCTTTTTCACAGTTTATGGAAAACACCCTCAACTTCCTCTTCCCATGATCTGTTCTCCAGACATTCCAGCTTTGGCTTCGGTTCAGGAGTCTCTCAATTCCATTTGGGGTCACGTTCATGATTCCCTCCGGGCAGCTGCTGAAAAATTCAAAGGCTTTGCCGACCGCCGCAGGCGTAAACCGCCTTCTCTTCAGCCAGGGGACAAAGTCTGGCTCTCTACCAGGAACATCAAGCTCCGAGTTCCTTCTCTGAAGTTTGCTCCACGATTCATCGGTCCATACACGGTAACTGCTAAACTGAATCCGGTTTGTTTCAAACTCCAGATTCCTAAGAGCCTTAAAATCACTAACTCCTTTCATGTTGCTTTTCTAAAGCCTTTAGTCCTCAATAAATTCTCTCGTCCTCTCCCTACCGTGGCGCCTGTCTCTGAGGATAATCAGGAGTACGAGATCAGTCAAATTCTGGACTCCCGACTCTGTAAAGGCGTTCTTCAGTACCTCGTTCATTGGAAAGGGTTTGGTCCTGAGGAGAGGTCTTGGATCACTGCATCTGAGGTCTTTGCACCTCGTCTGTTAAAGGAGTTTCATCTGAAGTTTCCCTCTAAACCTGGGCCCAGGCGGGGAAGGGGGAGGCCTCGTAAGAGGGAGGGTACTGTCATGGATATGCATTAATGTCTGTCTGCCATCTTACCTTTCCTCCTCATGTGTTCCTCTTAGAGACCAGACCTCCTTCACCTGGCTTCCTTTATAATCTCCTCCCAGCCTGACTCCACCCCAGGCCCTATCACAGAACACTATATTAACCTGTGCACTGCAAGCCTGCTTTGCTGATCAACGTGTTTGTTAGGCTTTGTGTGTTTGGGTTCCTGCCTGCCGTGTGCTACGTCTGTCTCTCTGTTACGTTATTGGCTTGTCCCCGACTATCCCTGTCTGCTCGTGACCCTTGACCTTCGGCTCGTTCTTTCGTTATCCTTGTCTACTTGTGGCCCCTGACCTTCAGCTTGTTATTCGGTTCTCTCATATCTTGTGCTGCTGCTTCCCCTCTTTTCCCCTTATCCTACGGGGCGTGAGCTAGGAAACTCCAGGGGCCGCGACCTGGTCCCAGCCTGCAGCATAACATCCTCACCACTAGAGGCCCTGGAGAAGACCTGCTGGGTCTTAGACTCCGCGCCCTGGGGAATCTTGGCTCTAGCTTCCGTTAGGATCCCGGTTGTGCTCCTCTGGTCCCGCTTTCCACAACCACCCAGTTTCCTATCCGCAGAAGCCAGCCATAGGGTTCACTACCTCGCGGTGCACTCCTGTCCCCCTACGGTGTGCATCTGTCACCTGGCCACAGGTGACCTTGGCAGCCGACTTCTCAGTCGGTCACCATTTCTGTAGAAGGGACGGACTCCCTACCTAAATGAGGAGGGTGCAGATCTGCTGGTATTGAATATGGCCGAAAAGTTAGAGGGTTTTTTAAACTAGGCGACAGAGGGAGGGTCCAGAGGTAGAGATAGTCAGCAATGAATATATTCCAGAGGGTAGTATTGGGGGCATTAGTGGTAGGTTGACTAAAGCACATAAACACAAGGTAAGTATAGTAACAGGTCCTATTTTACATCTTGGAACACCCAATAGGAGGACAGCATGCGACCAGTCTAAAATACGTGGCATGTTCACCACTGCCAGGAGCCTGGGGGACAAGATGGGTGAACTAGAGATACTGTTGAACGAGGAGGATTTAGATTTTGTGGGAATTTCATAAACCTGGTTCAACAGCTCTCATGATTGGCTGGCAACCATTCAAGGATATTCCTTTCATCACAGGGATAAAGAGGGTAAAAAGGGGGAGGGGTATGCCTATATATCAAGAATACATGGACCATACATATATATCAAGAATATTGTTCAAATGAATGTGAGAGATGACATCAATAAGGGAGCTAGGGAGGAGGTGGAATCCTTATGGGTAGAGCTCCAAAGTTACATAGTTACATAGTTAGTCAGGTTGAAAAAAGACACAAGTCCATCCAGTTCAATCATAAAAAAAAAAAAAAAAAAAAAATATATATCGTACAATCCCATATACCCAATTCTATACCCACAGTTGATCCAGAGGAAGGCAAAAAACCCCAGCAGAGCATGATCCAATTTGCTACAGCAGGGGAAAAAATTCCTTCCTGATCCCCCGAGAGGCAATCGGATATTCCCCGGATCAACTTTACCTATAAATGTCAGTACCCAGTTATATTATGTACATTTAATAAAGAATCCAGGCTCTTCTTAAAGCAATCTACTGAGCTGGCCAGAACCACCTCTGCAGGGAGTCTATTCCACATTTTCACAGCTCTTACTGTGAAGAAACCTTTCCGTATTTGGAGGTGAAATCTCTTTTCCTCTAGACGCAAAGAGTGCCCCCTTGTCCTTTGTGTTGACCGTAAAGTGAATAATTCAACACAGAGTTCACTATATGACCCCTTATATATTTGTACATGTTGATCATATCCCCCCTTAATCTCCTCTTCTCAAGAGTGAATAAATTCAGTTCCTCTAATCTTTCCTCATAGCTGAGCTCCTCCATGCCTCTTATCAGTTTGGTTGCCCTTTTCTGCACTTTCTCCAGTTCCCCAATATCCTTTTTGAGAACTGGGGCCCAAAACTGAACTGCATATTCCAGATGAGGTCTTACTAATGATTTGAACAGGGGCAAAATGATATCTCTCTCTCTGGAGACCATAGCTCTCTTAATACAAGAAAGGACTTTGCTCGCTTTGGAAACCGCAGCTTGGCATTGCATGCCATTATAGAGCTTATGATCTGCCAAAACCCCCAGATCCTTCTCCACTACGGATCCCCCCAGTTTTACTCCCCCTAGTATGTATGATGCATTCATATTCTTAGCCCCCAAGTGCATAACTTTACATTTATCAACATTAAACCTCATCTGCCACATAGTCGCCCAATTAGACAGAGCATTGAGGTCGGCTTGTAAATTGGCGACATCCTGTAAGGACGTTATTCCACTGCATAGCTTGGTGTCATCTGCAAAGACAGAAATATTACTTTTGATCTCAGACCCAATATCATTTATAAACATATTAAAAAGTAAGGGTCCCAGCACTGAACCTTGGGGTACACCACTGATAACCTTAGACCATTCAGAGTAAGAATCATTAACCACTACTCTCTGAATTCTGTCTTTTAGCCAGTTTTCTATCCATTTACAAACTGATATTTCCAATCCTGTAGACTTTACCTTGCACATGAGCCGTGTGTGGGGAACTGTATCGAACGCTTTTGCAAAATCCAAGTATACCACGTCCGCAGCCACCCCTCTGTCCAAGGTCTTACTTACCTCTTCATAAAAAGAAATAAGGTTTGTTTGACAACTTCTGTCTTTCATGAATCCATGCTGTCTGTTGCTTAAATTGTTTTTTTCCAGCAAGAACTCATCTATGTGGTCTTTTATTAATCTCTCCAGTATCTTCCCAACTATAGAAGTTAAACTAACAGGTCTATAGTTACTTGGTAAAGACTTAATTCCCTTTTTAAATATAGGCACCACATTGGCCCTGCGCCAATCCAGTGGTACTATTCCTGTCATTAATGAGTCCCTAAAAATTGAATACAATGGCTTTGAAAGTACAGAGCTCAATTCTTTTAGGATCCGTGGGTGTATGCCATCTGGTCCAGGTGCTTTATCCACCTTTATTCCATCTAAATATTTCTGGACCATATCACTTTTGAGCCATTGTGAATTTGGGGCTGTGTCACTACCAACTCCATTTTGGACATGAGCTCCCCCATGCTCCTTTGTATACACAGAACTGAAGAATGTATTTAATAAATTAGCCTTCTCTTTGTCCCCAGTCACCCACTCTAGATTATTTTGTAAAGGGCCTACATGCTCAAACTTGACCTTTTTACTATTAATATATTTAAAGATTTTTTGGGGGTTTGTCCTACTATCTTTTGCAATCTGTCGTTCATTTTAAATTTTTGCATCCTTGATTTCCTTTTTACATATCCTGTTATATTCTTTGTAACATTTAAATGACACTAGTGTTCCCTCATTTTTATATTTTTTAAAAGCTCTTTTCCTATAGTTTATAGCTTTTTTTACTTTGGCAGTGAGCCACATAGGTTTTATTTTTAGCCTTTTAAACGTATTGCCCATGGGAATATATTTTGCAGTGAGTTCACAAACAGTCTTTTTGAAGAATTCCCATTTCTGTTCTGTGCCCATTGATGCCAATATTCTCTCCCAGTCTATGTCCTGGAGAGCAGCGCTCATCCTTGGAAAATTTGCTCTCTTGAAATTAAGTGTTTTTATCTTTCCCGTATGTGATTTCTGCTTACAACTAACATTAAATGAAATCATGTTATGGTCACTGCTACCCAGGTGTTCCTTTATCTGAACATTAGTAATACACTCTGCATGGTTTGAGATTACCAGGTCCAACAGAGCATCATTCCTAGTTGGGGCCTCAATAAACTGGACCATAAAATTGTCCTGCAATAGGTTTATAAATGTTTGCCCTTTAACTGTCCCAGCAGTTCCATTACTCCAGTCAATTTCTGGGTAGTTTAAATCCCCCATTATTATCACCGTCACAGCCCTTGCAGCCCTTTCCATCTGTGCAAGGAGCTGAGTCTCCACCTCCTCATTAACATTGGGTGGGCTATAACAAACTCCAATGATTAGCTTTGAACTACGCACATCTGTATGCAGTTCCACCCATAATGCTTCAGACTCATCCCACTCTCCATCCACCAGGTCCTCTTTCACACTCGCTTTGAGATCACTTCTCACATAGAGACAGACCCCTCCACCTTTCCTTTTTACCCTGTCTTTCCGAAAGAGTGCATAGCCAGGAATATTAATAGCCCAGTCATGTGAGGAATGAAGCCAAGATTCAGCAATACCGATTACATTATAGCTCTCCTCATGCACCAGAGCTTCCAACTCACCTATTTTGCTTGGCAGACTTCTGGCATTGGTGAACAGACACTTTAATGCATTAATATATTTTGACCGGTCACATACTATCTTCTTGGGTGTTCCCAGATTGCAACTAGGACTACTATACTTACCTTGGGTTTATGTGATTTGGTTACCCTACCACTAATGCCCCTAATACTACCCTCTAGAATATGTTCCCCGCTGACTCTCACTATCTCTGGACCCTCCCCCCCGTCGCCAAGTTTAAAAACCCCTCTAACTTTTTGTCCATCCTTATTCCCAGCTGATCTGCACCCTCCTCATTTAGGTGCAGTCCGTCCCTTCTATAGTACTGGTTATCGACTGAGAAGTCGGCCCAGTCCTCCAGGAACCCAAACCCCTCCTTACTACACCAGCTCTTCAGCCACTTGTTCACTTCCCTAATCTCCCTCTGCCTTTCTGGTTTGGCTCGATGTACCGGTAGTATTCCTGAGAATACTACCTTGGAGGTCCTTTTCCTCAATTTAGCTCCCAAGTCCCTAAAATCGTTCTTTAGGACACTCCATCTGCCTCTGACTTTGACATTGGTGCCAACGTGCACCATGACAGCTGGGTCTTCCCCAGCCCCTCCCAATAATCTGTCCACCAGATCCGTGATGTGCCGAACCCGAGCGCCCGGTAGACAACATACAGTTCGGCGCTTCAGGTCTTTGTTACAGATTGCCCTCTCTGTCCTTCTAAGAATTGAGTCCCCTACCACCAGAATCTGTCTTTCCTTTCCCTTCGCTTCCCCCCCACTCTCACTGGAGGAGTTCTTCCCCCGGCAGCTAGGAGAGTCCCTCAGCTCCAGCAGTGCTGGTCCCTTACTGGTTTCACCAATGTCACTCAATGGAGCATACTTATTGGGATGCTCCAGCCCTGACTGTCACCCATCTACTATTTTCTAGTGCCTGCACCTCTTTGTCTCCACCCACATCTGTGCTGGCCCCTGCCATCGCCTGCCGGGTACGTATCCAGCTCTCCTTTAGTGTGGAGGGTCTTCCCAGTGCTGACAGTTGCTTCCCTAGATTCAGAACCTGGGCTTCCAGGGAAACAATGTGCTTACATTTTGCACAGCAGTAATCGCCCTCGATCAGATGATCAAGGAACGCATACACGCTGCAAGATGTACACCGAGTCGCCTCGCCATACCCGCGGGGCATCGTACCTATTAATTTAATGAGGATTCGAGATTATACCCTGTCCAAATTACCTAACACTAGCTTCCTGACCCAACTATTCAACAAGACAATACACAGGTACTCAACAAGACAATACACAGGTACTCAACAAGACAATACACAGGTACTCAACAAGACAAGACACAGGTACCACGCAGACCTACGTGCACCCGCAGACCAACGGACCTACGTGCACCCGCAGACCAGCGTGCACCCGCAGACCAACGGACCCACGTGCACTCGCAGACCAGCGTGCACTCGCAGACCAACGGACCCGCGTGCACTCGCAGACCAGCGTGCACTCGCAGACCAACGGACCCGCGTGCACTCGCAGACCAGCGTGCACTCGCAGACCAACGGACCCGCATGCACTCGCAGACCAGCGTGCACCTACAATAAACAAGTACTAACGATCCACACACACTACTCAAACAACACCCAGATACTCACACTACACATCTACTATGACCCCTGTTTTAACCTCCTGTTTTAAACTCTTGATTTTAACTCACCACCTAGTCCAGTTCCACTAACTCTTGATTTTAACTCACCACTTAGTCCAGTTCCACTAACTCTTGATTTTAACTCACCACTTAGTCCAGTTCCACTTGGACAGAGTTCCAGCAAACTCAAAATGAGCAGGCTCTAAATGAGCCCTACAGAAATTTATATAGGCCTCAAGCACCTGTGACCAATTAATTAGTAGGCTGAAGGAAAAAATAAATAAATAAAAAAGGCTGTTTAAAATGTGCCAGAAAAAGGTGTTAAAAAGCTGCAAGGAAAAAGAGCCAAAAATAAAAACAAATGCAACCCAGCAGTCAAAAGCAGAAACTGCTTCACTCTCCATGCAAGGTCTCCATTGTCCATTGTCAAGTGATGAAGCTAAGGGGAAAATTATACTGGGAGCATGCTATAGGCCTCCTAACCTGAGGGAAGAGGGGGGGACTGACCTCCTATCACAATTGGGATTAGTAGAAAGGATGGGAAGTGTTATCATAATGGGGGATTTTAAATATCCAGACATAGACTGGGCGGAGGGAACCACGCATTCGTCTAAGGCTCGCCAGTTCCTAAATGTCTTGCAGGACAATTTTGTGGGTCAGATGGTAGACACACCAACTAGAAACAAGGCGTTACTATATCTACTGATTACCAACAATACAGACATGATCACAGATGTGGAAATACGGGGCAATTTAGGAAACAGCGATCACAGGTCAATTGGCTTCAGTATAAATCACACAAATAGGAAACACAAAGACACTGAATTTCAAAAGAGCCAACTTCCCTAAACTACGAACCTTGCTAGAAGATATTGTAGCACCGGCTCCAACTCCCTTGGGACCGGGCTGTTTTTTTTTTCTGTTGGGTCTGCAGCAATTACCTCCCCCGAGTGGATCCTTTAGCTCCGTTGTCTAGGCAAACAATAATCTCTAGGAATAAGGCCAATGTCCACACTTGAGTAAAACCTAATCAGCAAGGCTTTATTCTTTTTTTCTCTTTGAGTCAACTTGAATATAGGAAGAGCAGAGGTTGAAAGAAGTAGGGGAAGGTTCAGGCAAGCAACACTTAAGTTCAGTATCTACACTCGTTGCCACTCAAGCCTGAGTGGGTATGCTCACCCAGATAGTCCCTATGAGAGCGGTCCTAGCAGCCGGGATGAAGCACAGACATCAGAGACGATGAATCCCCTCTAGGTAAGTCTCCAGGCCTCTCCCCGAGATAGCAGTACCATCGCTAATCTCTGCTGGGACTGATCCTCCCCTGGACTCCTTTCCTAAAGATGGCAGCCTGGGATCCTCCTCTGAAGCGTAGGCCCTAGTCAGCGGAGCTGGGCCTACAATGCAGCAACAGGGCCTCGGGGTGAAGGTGCCCGAGGCCTAAACACACTCGCGCACCTCGTGCCATGCGGGCCACGAGGCACACTCACTGAACCAGAGGTCCCCCTTCACCTTGGGGTCTCCCGATCTCCCTCCGCCAAATGGCATCTGCCCCTTTTGTACCCTCTCCCAGCTATGCACAGTGGGTAGACCACGCCCACTGCACGGCTGCCGAGAGAGGAAACTCAAGGTGCTGTGATACCCCCTTAAGTTCAACCTATGCCGGCAGGGACAGTGCCACCCACAGGCAACGGAGAACACTACTGCCAGGCAGTATCACCCCCAGAGCAGAACAACAATTGAATCATAATTGGTCTGAGCCCAATTATCGGCTCAGACTGCCCTTACATTTCCACATAGCGCTCCCAAATATGGGGGGGGGCACTACACACACTCCCCTCTTGAAAAGACACTGTCCCCAGTGGCTAGGAAAATCAAAAACCCTTCAGTCCTGAAGGCCATTGATTTTTTTTCTACAAAATACAAAACAATTTTTTTTAAAAAGATGCCTGAACCAATATTTTTTTTGGAAAGGGAGAAAGAAAAGGAAAGAAGCACACAGATAACATTACATCCAGATAATGACATTTCTTCAAAATATACATTCCACCCATCACTAGCTATCTATCCCACCCCGTTCTCCGGTGGTGTTGATAGCCGCTCCAATACCTGCAAGAAAACACATCATGCATTAAAAAAAAACTCCTATCACTAGTATTCTATACAAATTTAGAAGTAAACTGCCTCCCCTGGAGGAAGCAATTTCCTTCTCTAAAGTTTTATTATGCTAAGCCTAGCATAAAATAAAGAAGAAAATCTAAACCCAAGTACTTTCTCATTAATGCAGTTTTCTTTTTTCCTGCAGACTACTGCCACCTAGTATTGGCAGAACTTCAACATTCCGTAGTCGTTACGCATGGGACTGTAACGCAACACACTGAGCAGCTCACATCTTCACCATGGCATCTTTCACCATGACCCACTGACTAACTATCCCAGAGTTAAATTTAGAGGAAACTGTCCCTTGTTTGGAGCAGGAGGGAGAGAGAAAAGACAACAACAAGCTCTCCACTTTTTTTCCCTCTTTAAGAGTAAACATCCCCTTTTCAGCGGGGCAAAGTCACTTGAATCCAAGGCATGGTTTGTCCGTGCAAAGACAGGATATCATATAACGACAAACAAGTTCCTGTCTTAAAGTTTCAGAGGTAAAAGCTAGGATCTGGAAGAATAATTGACTTCCATTGCTTGTCCAGAGTCTCTATGAAATAAACAGCATCCTCTTTCCCTGGACAACAAATCACAACACGATCGGCGTGAATATGCCGACCATAGCTCCAGTCCTGACGGCAACCCTTAAAGTGGTCGGTCATGGCAGCTGAGTGGGCAAAGTACCTGTATGGCTTGGGCACATCAAGGTAGTTCCATATGGCTTCCGCGTACCACCTTTCTCGATAGGCCTCTATCACGAACAGCAGTTCTCTGGGCACGTAGGGGTTCTCCCAGCCATACTCACTAGCCACTCTCTTGTTCAGAATCCGCTGTAAGCGAGCAAGATTGGGGAGAGTTGCATGATCCCCTTTTCCAGGCAACACAACAGCATCCGTTGATCTCCGGACTGTAGCCATATCAGGCCCTGGTAGGGGTTTTCCACTTGGGGCAGATACAGCTTTCTCCTCTATGGTCGGGACCTCCACATGGGGTGTAGTGCTCCCCGAACTCATAGGCGATCCCACTCTAAGGCTGTGGGCCGGGGCAACAGTCTTTACATTGTCCCATCCCTTTTTAATGAAAATGTCCTCGATCTCAGCATCATCCCCCGCATTGGACGATGAGTCCAGGTCTGAGGTGTCATACTCCTCAGCAGGCAAGCAATTCCGGGTAGACACATTTTTCCCAGCCTCCTCACCGTCACCTGTCGTGGACTTCTCAGGCCTCCTCCCGCTCTTGAGGTCCGGTTCTGGTAGGCGCTGGAGCAGGCTTCGACCGCGGCCGCGGGAGGCCTTGACATATCCCACCTTCCTTTTTGCTGGCGGGATATGAACTTCCGTAGTGGCAGAGGCAGCGTCCGCTGCGGTGTCCGCCAAAAGTTCCGTAGGCTCAGGGGCATCCTTCCCCGAGACACTGGCAGTAGGAGAGACGATGCGTGTGGGCTCGGCTGTGGGAGCATAGGCGTCTTCCTCCAAAGTTACGACGCCTGTAATGCAATTCATCCGGTAGACCCGGGGCAATTCAATGGGCTGCTCCACTTTGAAGTGGAATTCTCCACAAGCCGAACACCTTCCAAACGGGCGCAGTTGCACGGCCAGTCCATGGCATCTGGGACAGAGCATGCCCAGGGCCTCCGCATCTCTGCAGATGTACACAGCGAAGCGGCCCCGGGGCTTAAGCCGGATCCCCGTATCTGTAAGTGGGGCGGTGAGCGGGGCAATGTCCATAGAAGAAGGCATCGAGAACATCCGGGGTCCCGATAAAGCTGAAGTACTTGGAAAGGCAGACATGTTGCTCACTTGATCCAACTCTCTCTGTCTCTTGGTGCCAATACACCCACGTGTAACTCGCGGGTGGCGGGGACTCCTCCCCTTATTCTCTTCCTGCATGTAGCTCGCGGGCTTTTCTTTTTCTGGACACGCCCACGAACTACGCATTTGGAAAAACCACAGTTCTGTGCCCCTTAACCCCTTTATTCTGCTCAAAGTTCAATAACACAGTCCAATGGCCGACTTTCCAAACACATAGGTTTCAATCCACTCGTGCAAGAGGAAGCCACAAATCCTGGACTCGAGCCCCAAAGTGTAGCACCGGCTCCAACTCCCTTGGTTTAAGACCTAAACATACTCGCGCACCTCGTGCCATGCGGGCCACAAGGCACACTCACTGAACCAGAGGTCCCCCTTCACCTTGGGGTCCCTCTTGAATTGCCTCTTGATCTCCCTCCGCCAAATGGCGTCTTCCCCTTTTGTACCCTCTCCCAGCATGCACAGCAGGTAGACCATGCCCACTGCACGGCTGCCGAGAGAGGACACCCAAGGTGCTGTGATACCCCCTTCAGTTCAACCTATGCCAGCGGCGATAGTGCCACCCACAGGCAACGGAGAACACTACTGCTGGGCAGTATCACCCCCAGAGCAGAACAACAATTGAATCATAATTGGTCTGAGCCCAATTCCCGGCTCAGACTGCCCTTAAATTTCCACATAGCGCCCCCAAATATTGGGGGGGGGCGCTACAATATAAATTGGGATAAAATCCTAGAAACAAAGAACACGGAGGAGAGATATGTTTGCTTTAAGAGCATATTAAATAAGGGCATTAGCCAGTGCATTCCATTGGGAAATAAATTTAAAAGAGCGAACAAAAGTCCTGGATGGCTTAACTCCAATGTAAAAATGCATATAAAAGTGTAGCGGGTATATATATTTTAAATCTGGTGAAGACACCAGTGATGCATAGTTCCCTGCGGCCCAGCAGGTGGCGCTGTCACTTTGGGCCGGGGTTGAACCATCGCTGTAGTGCCGTACCCTTTGTGGCCTCTCGCAGCGGTTGTACGGCGGGGCCGGGAACCCGCCGTGCATCCTGGGAGAGGGTATAAAGGGGGTGGACATCTTCGCCACGAGGTTCGAGTCCCGGGCACCTTCAGCCTGAGGGCTGTGGTTGCGGTCGGTGTCCAGGCGGCCTAGGCCTGGACACTTGGAGTTCGTGTTCCACCCCAGACACCTTCAGTCTGGGTTGAGGTACTCAGCCGGAGGCCTGGGGCCCAGTACCTTCCGCTGGGTCCCGCAAGGGAGGGATCATCCTAGGGGGCCCCGGGAGAGGGGCACCCGAATCCAGAGGAGTAAGGGACCGGAGGAGGGACTCACCCTAAGACCTGGTGCAGCCGATTGCCAGTGCCGGGTGTACCTCTGGAGACCGCCCGGAGGGATATATTTCCCGAACAGGGGCCAAATTCAAAGAGGAAGTTCAGTCCACGTTCAATGACCGGTGGCAGCGGTCCAACTATTTCAATCAGGTCAGTGGCAGGGGCCTGCTATTAGGCCTGTGGCAGGGGCCTCAACAGTTCACCCGGTCTGTGGCAGAGACCAACCTCACGGTCAGTGGCAGAGACCGTGCGCCAGGCCTATTTGCTAAAAAGGAATAGGAGAGCTTAGTTGTGCCTGGGCCTACTCGTTCCCACACCCCCATGTTCGTCTGTTCTTGAAAGTTCAACAGAGTGTGTTTACCGTACTGTATGAGAAATAAAGGAGTGTTGGACTTTCGATTGGTGTGGGACTTTATTATTGGCAGATACGTTTCCATGGAACAACTGAGGCTTCGTATGCAGTGGACAGACCCGGAGGTAATTAAAATAACTTTGCTCAACCCTCTTATACACACGAGGGGAGAGCTTGGCGTAGTGTCCCTGCACTCTCCTCTCCCAGGTACCCCTAGACGCAAGCCATTCACAATAGCCAAGAGGGAGAGTGAGGGTCCCCTACAAAAGCAAAGGAGAAGGCCTTCAAAAAATACATGGCTGAGGGATCATCGTCAGCATTCAGACTTTACAAAGAATGCAACAAGATATGTAAGGGTGCAATTAGGGCGGCTAAGACAGAATACGAAAGACACATATCGGAGGAGAGCAAAAAAAAAATCCCAAGAAATTCTTTAAGTATATAAACAGTAAAAAAGGGAGGACAGACCATATTGGCCCCATAAAGAATGAGGAAGGACATCTGGTTGCAAAGGATTGGGAGATGGCGAAGGTATTGAATTTATTCTTCTCCTCAGTCTTCATGAGGCAATTGGGGGGCTTCAGTAACCAAAACTGCAGTGTGTTTCCTCATGACGCGTCACAGGAAGCACCCTCATGGCCAATAGAGGACAGAATTGGCATGGACCATAGGGTGAGTACATGGATTGAAAACTGGCTACAAGGGCGAGTTCAGAGGCTGGTGATAAATGGGGAATACTCTGAATGGTTAGGGGTGGGAAGTGGGGTACCCCAGGGTTCTGTGCTGGGACCAATTCTGTTTAATTTGTTCATAAACGACCTGTAGGATGGGGTAGACAGTTCAATATCTGTATTTGCAGACAACACTAAGTTTAGCAGGGCAATAACTTCTCCACAGGATGTGGAAACCTTGCAAGAAGATCTGAACAAATTAATGGGGTGGGCAACTACATGGCAAAATATGAATGAAATCTACTCACTGGGGGGTGAACCTCTGGGGGAATCTAGGATTAAAAAGGACCTGGGGGTCCTAGTAGATGATATGCTCAGCAATGGCTTGCAATGCCAAGCTGCTGCTAACAAAGCAAACAGAATATTGGCATGCATTCTCCCGCTCTACAAGACTCTGGTCCGGCTGCACCTGGAGTATGCTGTCCAGTTCTGGGCACCGGTCCTCAGGAAGGATGTGCTGGATATGGAGCGAGTACAAAGAAGGGCAACAAAGCTAATAAAGGGTCTGGAGGATATTAGTTATGAAGAAAGGTTGCGAGCACTGAACTTTTTCTCTCTGGAGAAGAGACGCTTGAGAGGGGATATAATTTCAATTTACAAATACCGTACTGGTGACTCCACAATATGGATAATACTTTTTTTGCGGAAGGGAGTTCAATAAGACACGTGGCCACTCATTAAAATTAGAAGAAAAGAGGTTTAAACTTAAACTGCGCAGAGGGCTCTTTACTGTAAGAGCAGCAAGGATGTGGAATTCCCTTCCACAGGCGGTGGTTTCAGCAGGGTGGGGCATCGATAGTTTTAAAAACCTATTAGATAAGCACCTGAACGACCACAACATACAGGGATATACAATGTGATACTGTCATATAATCCCACACATAGGTTGGACTTGATGGACTGTCTCTTTTCAACTTCACCTACTATGTAACTATGTAACTCGCCTTTAAGACTCTGTTTTGGTGCCAATGAATACACCCACCCAAAACTCAGTTGGAGTCCCAGCAAACACACCCACCTCAAAATCTGTTGGAGAACCCATGAATGCACTCACTTCAAACACTGTCGGAGTGCCACAAAATATGTTGTATGGCATACTTACAGTATATGCCCAGCCAGCATGCCCAAGAGATCTAACTTTGCCCATCATGCCCATCAAATCTATCACTCAGTTCCTTGTCATGGCTTGTATAAATGTATAACTACAGCTATGGAATCAGTCACTTACAGTGGCCAACAGGAAATCTTTATAACTTACTCTTCTCCAATTTTATATGCAACTGGTTGCCATATTTTTCTCTTGTTAAAATTTCAAACCTTGTAAAAGATCTTCCCTTGACTTAGTGGCACTATATAACGTGTCAAGTAAACATCTCAACATCTTCCAAGGTTGTCTTGGGCTGAAGAAGCTCAGGTAAGGATAAGAGATTGATAGGAGATTGTATGCAGTGTTTAATTTCTACTGTATATTAAATGAATATATATGCATACTTAAAGGGACTTTTAATACATCACTTACATCATTTTACCTCTTTCCAACCGTGTAAATGTTATTTTTTTAATAGCATATCGTGTATTTTTAGGCACATTGCATACTAATCTTCTAGTCCAGTCTTCTTCTCTTCTTCATGAACAATTTCTGTTATATTTGCTGTTTTAACCTCTTAATGACAAATCTCAATGCCTGAACCCAGTTTTTAAATCAGACATGTATTAGTAAAACTTTACAAATCTTTGCAACTACTTAATCCATCTAGGTGAATTATACCTTGTTTTCTTTTTCATGACAAATTGGGCTCTCCATTTGCTGGCAAGTGGTAAAGAATATCTCTTATTTTTTTTTTTTTTATATCAAATTAGTATGTTTCTTTCCATTACCATGACCTACCACCAAAGAACAACCCAAAATCAATTTTCTATTTCCTGATATTCACAGCAATACCATATACAGTATGCTGTGTACCCATAGTAGGGCCCAGAAACAATAGTACATATTTAGTGCTGACCTTGACTCTAACCTAGATCAAACCCTGATCTAGCTTTTTTATGATAACGGTAGTTTATTATTATTATTTTTTTATACAGACTTTTTTTTTTTATCACATTCAATGTATCTTCTCCTTTCAATTGGAGAAATAGTACAATGGCAGGTTATACAGTTAGTGATCACTATGATAACCAATCATAGCCTATCATGAGGATCATATGATCAGGAGCCCACCTTGATCATGCTATGCAGCATGCTCCCAGCACAAACACAGTTACATACATACACTATATTATCAAAAGTATTGGTACGCCTGCCTTTACACACATATGAATTGTAATGGCATCCCATTCTTAGTCTGTAGGGTTCAATATTGAGTTGGCCCACCCTTTGCAACTAGTACAGCTTCAACTCTATTGGGAAGGCTGTCCACAAGGTTTAGGAGAGTGTCTACGGGAATGTTTGACCATTCTTCCAGAAGCACATTTGTGAGGTCAGGCACTGATGTTGGACGAGAAGGCTTGGCTCACAGTCTCTGCTCTAATTCATCCCAAAGGTGTTCTATCGGGTTGAGGTCAGGATGCCATTAAAGTTCATGGGCGTAGGAAAGGCAGGTGTCGCAATACTTTTGACATAGTGTATGTACGTTGACCAGTGGGAAACAGAGGAACATTTCACCGTCAATATTGGCAAATGACAGAAGTAGGCAAACCCCATGTCTTATCATATATTTTCCCCAGATAGTGAAAACTGGCATTGTATATAAATGTTTATAAGAACAAATCACATTAGTTTTTAATTGCTATTATTCACTCTTTGCCAGATGGTGACGGTTAATATGGATAAATCCAAAACTGGGAACAACCAGTATTTGGTGAAAAGGGCGGTCTATGCTGAAACAAATTTTCAGAAGGAACATGAAAAGAAAGAAATTATCCAGAAAAAAGTTCGTGAAAGATTGCAAAACAGCTGCAGGTATGCTTTTATTTCAATGATTTACAAAGTAAATTAAAAGTACGTCCACTTAAAACTGAAATGTATTTTTTATGGAACCTGGAGAGTTAAAATGGAGTTCCAGTCAAAGCTCTAGCTCCACCACATCACCCTTTCCCCGGAAACCTATTTTTCTTTTTCCTGATACATACTTTTTTCCTTTTTTTTTTGCTTTAAACCCCCTTGACAATCTCTTCTGTCTTTCAAGGACTTTGTTGGTCTGCGTTGAGTTCCTGGGCTATGCATACTTGCTATGCGCATTATTAAGGGGCTTCCACCATTTATGGGTTATGATTTTTTTATTTTTTTTATTTAATGGAGAATGTAAAATGAGGCGCTAAATCACACAAAGGTGGATGGGAACATTCAAAACTCCCAAAAATCCACACTGGATGGATCTAAACTTTTGGGAGAACATGAATGTATTTACTAAAAGATGTTGTGTAGGCAAAAATAAATTCTTATCAGTACTTGGTTAAAGTACACTTCTCGGGGTATCAAAAGTAAAGTGAATACATGCATGGGCACCAATCTTATCTCTTGTGGTCCAGCCCTCACTGACTCTATCCTCCAAAACTCTAAGCAACTTCCATATGGAATATTCAACACTTCTTGGTAACATTGAAGACTGGCTTCCCTTTCTGCATCTTATTGGCCAGTAAGGCCAACCATCATAGTCATGAGGTGCTATGGTGCCAATTGGCCCTAATGCCGCGTACACACGATCATTTTTCCCGTCGGGAAAAATGCAAAAAAATTTTTAACAAAAAAAAGACCGTGTGTGGGCTTTTTGTCATTTTTCCAGACGGGAAAAACGGCATTAATCACGACGAGAAAAATTAGAACATGCTCTAATTTTTCTCGTCGTGATTCCCGTCGTTTTTTTCCGCGGCAGTTTTCCCATAGGGAAACACTGCCACGGAGCCCACACACGGTCGTTTTTCTCGACCAAAAAAAAAATGTCAGGAAAAACGGACGTGTGTAGGGAACCAAGCCGTTCCCTCGTTTTTCCCATCGATTTTCTCGACGGTGTTTTCACCGTCGAGAAAATCGATCGTGTGTACGCGGCATCAAAGTTACAGGGAAATGTAGAATCTTGCCAAAGAAAGCATTGTGGATTTATAGGTTCCCAGACACACTCAAAGTGGGCTAAAGGTTCTAGGTGCATACTTGACATGTGCATTCATTGTGTTCATTGAATGTATTTTCGTCCGAATTACGGGTATTTTCGTTATCGTTTTAACAAACGAAAACGAACGCACAGAATCTGAAATCCGAAAGATCCGACATAAAAAAATGCTTTATTTTCATTTTCGTTGCTACAACAGTTAGATATAGATAGGAGATTCGACATGACGCTGACAATAGCGATCTGTGTCTATCGAACCTGTGGTCGAATGTGCCTAACCTTAGCTCTATTAGTCCGAGATTATTTTACATAGAGAGGAAAGATTTGACATAGAGAAAAGATTCCACATTATAGAGACAGCGTTGGGGTAGACCATTCGACATGAATGACGAAGATTCGACGAAGCAGCGAAAAACATACAAACGTCGTATCTGTCATTGAAGGCTTATGGTGTCTGTCGAAAGTTCTAAGAAGATTCGATAAGCAGCTAAACTGTACGACGCCGCAATCGTATATTTACGGTCAAATGCTCGGCCCATAGGCTATAGAAGAATTTGAATGTTGGTTGACTAGTGATAATAATTTATAAATATAATTATTACTAGTGTCATACAACATTAGAATTCTACTATAGCTGTAGGCGGAACATTCGACCGGAAATGTACAATTGCGGCGTCGTACAGTTTAGCTGCTCCGTCAAATCTTCTTGGAACATTCGACAGACGCCATAAGCCTTCAATGACAGATTCGACTTTAATTAATTCAGATTTTCGGATGAATGCATTTTTTAACGAAACAAAATAAATAAAAATGAATTTCGGGAGTAACTAAATAAATTTATTTTTCAGGCGAAAACAAAATTCCGTAACAAAATATTTCAGTGTGCACATGTCTAGTGCATACTAGTATTTGAACGGTGTACTTTCATATTGTGTTCAAACAACAGTATACAAGGAGATAAAGGCTGTTCTAAACTCAGGTTACATGCTACTTGATCATTCTAGGTCAGGAGTAGGGTTGAGCGAACCCGAACTGGTGTGCCCTTAGAAGCCATCATAGCCATGCCTACTAATGGCATGGCTGTGATTGGCCAGTGCAACATGTGACCCAGCTTCTATATAAGCTAGAGGCACACAGCACAGCATGTCACTCTGCTTTAGACAGGATAGGGAGAGGATCCTGGCTGCTGTTGCTTATTAGGGAGAGATTGAAATACATGAGTTAGTCCTGATTCTGCAATCTGAGAGAAAAGATAGAGAGACAGTGTAGGGGAAGGTTCCTACTGGTGCTTTCAGGGAGAGAGATTTATATAGGAGTCCAGATTCAGAGATCTAATAACTCAGCGATCTGCATAGGTTTACCTGTTTGTGTTGCAGTGCACAGTCTTTTTACACTGCCATGAGCCCAGTGTAAGAGAAATTTTAACTTTTATCTGCAAGCTCAGTGCACCAGCACTGCATATGTTACGTTGAGAGATACACTGTTTCCATACTGTGGGTGTATTGTGCTCTTGCAAAAAGACCCATTTAGGGCAAAAAATAAATAAAAAATTTGCAGTGTTTTCAGCATATATGCAAGAGTGAGATTTACAATTTATATATTTTTCTTGTATTGTGCTATTCCAAAAAAAAATGTTTAGGGCAGAAAATATATATTTTTTAATAGCATTTTCTGTATTGCTGTAGGTGTGAGATACAGCGTTTACATACTGTGGGTGTGTTGTGTTCTTCCAAAAACACCCATTTAGGGCCACAAAAAATATTTTGCAGTGTTTTCTGCATATCTGGAGGTGTGTGAAATAAACAATTTATATATTTTTCTTCTACTGTGCTATCCTAAAAAAATAATTGTAGGACAAAAACATTTTTTTTTAATAGCATTTTCTGCAGTTCTGTAGCTGGGAGATACAGTGTTTACATACTGTGGTTGTGTTGTGCTCTTCCAAAAACACCCATTTATTTAATTTTTTTGTAGCGCACAGATCCTTTCCCCCTTACCTGCCTTTATGTTGTTGGCTCCTCGCAGGAGGGAGAAAGGCACACCGCACTACCAGCCCGTACCCTCCTGTATAAAGAGGTTGAGCGGTGTACTTGATGGGCCGTGTTCACAGCTGGAGTCAAAACTCCTCCAGAGGATGATTCTCACCTCTACTGTAGGTAGAGGCAAGTCCTTTAATTCCCAGTAAAGTCAATGTCCACACCAGCTGAAACTCCAACTCTGAGTTTATTCTCTCATGGCAAAATAAACTGTACTCAGATAGAAAATGTTAGAGCAAAGAAACAGGACAGCTTAAGGTGTGGAGGAGGTCCAGGCACAAACGTAGCACATTCACTTCACTGCTTAGGTTTCTCAAACAGTTTTAGGCGCTCGGTCTCTGCCACAGACCGTGAGGTTGGTCTATGCCACAGACCGGGTGTACAAGGCCCCTGCCATGGACCTGGAGAACTTTGGTCTCTGCCACAGACCAGGGTGTATAAGGCCCCTGCCACGGGCCGGGTGAATAAGGCCTCTGATACAGTCAGGATGACCTTGAGCTTCTCCTTCTAAGAACTAGCCCATATCAAGGGGAAGACATCTCTCCAGGGAGTCAACAGACCCTTCCTTCACCGTGCCTCCAGCATCGGGCCATCGGAAGGTTCCTCCCTTCCCTGGAACAGGGTCCCCTACACGAGGTGGAACCCAAAGTTTCCTCGACCCTTAGCGGACTCCAGACGAAGGCTCTGGACCCCAGGCTTTACTCCTGCCCTTAGGCCTCTATACCCAGGGCAGCAGGAACTCCAGGATAGTACCTCACCCCGGGCTAAAGGTGCCCGAGATGGAACGGGAACACGTGCACCCAGGCCAAATGCACCTGGGCACGGACCCCACTGGACATCAGCCCCCAGGCCAAAGGTGCCTGGGGCTCAGGCCCCGATCAGGAGGCATCTGCCTCTTTTATATCCTCTCCCGGCATGCACATCAGGTTCCCCACCCCGCTGTACTACTGCCAAGAGGGGACAGCCCCCAGGCCAAAGGTGCCTGGGGCTCGGACCCCAATCAGGAGGCATCTGCCTCTTTTATATCCTCTCCCGGCATGCACAGCAGGTTCCCCGCCCCGCTGTACTACTGCCAAGAGGGGACATAAAAGGCAAAGCACTGTATCGGCACCGGCACCTGTAGGCCGCAGGGAACTGCACACCAATACTCTCCCCCGAGGAAAAAATGGTCCATGAATCCTACAGAATTAGGGTGTTTGAGCCTATTTACCACTCAAACACTTCCCCTAAATTTAGCACCCCGCTACATTTTTATTTCAAAGTATTTTATTTTCCCACTAGCTTATCCATTGAATTGAATATTTCTTTATAAAAAGGGCGCATTCTGGGGCATTCCCACCATATGTGTGGCATCGTGCCGTTGAGTTTCTGAGGTTCTTAATGACTTCCTGTACCTCTTCTGCTGAAAAGGGGGCCTCTAGCATATTATTTTTTTATTTTTATTTTTTTATGTTATTTTAAGTTATTTCCCTATCCACATTTGTTTGCAGAGCACTTGCCATGCTCTTACCAACATTTTGCTGCCATTTGCAGCCCTCTAGCCCTTTCCATTACTTTTTTAGAGCCTTTTTAGTCCTCAGAAGTTCGGGTCCCCATTGACTTCAATGGGGTTCGGGTTCGGGGTCAAGTTCGGTCCCGAACTCAAACTATTTTCCGAAGTTCGGCCGAACCTGTCGAACCCGAATATCTAGGTGTCCGTTCAACTCTAGTCAGGAGTGTCCAACCTGCAGCCCAAGATGGCTAAAATTGCACACTTACTTAAAAATGTTGATATTTTGGTGGATTGTTTTGTAGAAATGTGTTTACTCTTAGAGAACACATGCGGCTGAAGGAAAATCTGACAGTGTTTCCTTACTGGACTTTCATTCGTTTTATATTCCCAAAGAAAAAATCTCCCACTCTTCACAATCGTGCCTTATTCACGTCATCAGTTTTCGGCAGCGCCTATCTTTGTGTGCAACTATTTTCAAGCATTAACCACTTCAGCCACGGACCATTGGGCTGCCAAATGACCAGGCCACTTTTTGCGATTCGGCACTGTGTCGCTTTAACTGACAATTGCGCGGTCGTGCAACGTGGCTCCCAAACAAAATGTATGTCCTTTTTTTCCCACAAATAGAGCTTTCTTTTGGTGGTATTTGATCACCTCTGCAGTTTTAATTTTTTGCGCTATAAACAAAAATAGTTTATATAGTGTGTTAGGCACCCGCGCTTAGGAGCAATAATATGGTAGTGCAGGTGATAAGAGCTGCAGCCCCCCCTAATTGGACCCTCACTTAAAAGAGAGGGTCCTAGCAGAAAATGTAAAATTGAATATGAGGTATGGCGCTGCTCATTAGTCTATAAGAACCAGTGTTAGAAAAATAAGTGAGATATATAAATATATCAAGTGTCACCCCCAATGGAGTGCTGAAAGTTACACACAACCGGTGAACACAAAATAGCTGAAATGTATAAGCGTGCAAGTGGCCGTAGCCAGTAATGCCTTAAAAATAATAGTGATCTACTATAATACCAACAATAAGCAATGAGATGTGTATTGTGTATGTGTGTGTGTCTATATAATATGTGAAATAGGCTTCTTGAATGGTGCAGGCTAGAATAAATTTAACATCCAAAGTGCAATGCTTCCAAACAAAAGCATCAAGTGAATGCCAGTAGTCTCCGTGACTAGCCCACTAGTTTGTATAGTACCAGGATAAACAACATAAAAAAGTTTATAATAGTAGGCAAATGGTGATAACTTGATGCCGGGAGGACAGGTCTCTCTTCATATACAAATGGCAAAGTAAAGTCCAACTCTTCAGTTATAACAGACAGTTCATCCCCCACATGTGTCCCCACTCACCAGCTCCCTTCACCCCCAAGGGGGTACACAGCGTAGAGCGATATTCCGGGTCAGCAACCAGGGGTATCCACTAATGCAGGGTACGATGTGTCAGCGGTGTCCTCCAATAGCCCTCTCCCGCAGGGTAAGATGTATCAGCGGTGTCCTCCAATAGCCCTCTCCTCAGCTGTTCCAAAGGGTTCAGGTGCCGTCAGTGGACTTTCCAATTACAGGTAAAAGGGCTGCTATCTGTCCTCTCACATCTCCAGTCATCCCCAGGGAGAGCTGTGCTGTGTGCTGGACAGGAGGAAAGTGATCTGGGTGCACTCCACTGTGTGTGATGATGATCTCTTCCATGGAAGAGATCATCATCACACACAGTGGAGTGCACCCGGATCACTTTCCTCCTGTCCAGCACACAGCACAGCTCTCCCTGGGGATGACTGGAGATGTGAGAGGACAGATAGCAGCCCTTTTACCTGTAATTGGAAAGTCCACTGACGGCACCTGAACCCTTTGGAACAGCTGAGGAGAGGGCTATTGGAGGACCCGCTGATACATCTTACCCTGCGGGAGAGGGCTATTGGAGGACACCGCTGACACATCGTACCCTGCATTAGTGGATACCCCTGGTTGCTGACCCGGAATATCGCTCTATGCTGTGTACCCCCTTGGGGGTGAAGGGAGCTGGTGAGTGGGGACACATGTGGGGGATGAACTGTCTGTTATAACTGAAGAGTTGGACTTTACTTTGCCATTTGTATATGAAGAGAGACCTGTCCTCCCGGCATCAAGTTATCGCCATTTGCCTACTATTATAGACTTTTTTATGTTGTTTATCCTGGTACTATACAAACTAGTGGGCTAGTCATGGAGACTACTGGCATTCACTTGATGCTTTTGTTTGGAAGCATTGCACTTTGGATGTTAAATTTATTCTAGCCTGCACCATTCAAGAAGCCTATTTCACATATTATATAGACACACACTCATACACAATACACATCTCATTGCTTATTGTTGGTATTATAGTAGATCACTATTATTTTTAAGGCATTACTGGCTACGGCCACTTGCACGCTTATACATTTCAGCTATTTTGTGTTCACCGGTTGTGTGTAACTTTCAGCACTCCATTGGGGGTGACACTTGATATATTTATATATCTCACTTATTTTTCTAACACTGGTTCTTATAGACTAATGAGCAGCGCCATACCCCATATTCAATTTTACATAAACAAAAATAGAGCGACAATTTTGAAAAAAAAGCAATATTTTGTACTTTTTGCTATAATAAAATTCCCAATTTTTTTTAAAAAAAAAGCTATTTTTTTCTCAGTTTAGGCCGATACATATACTTCTACATATCTTTGGTAAAAAAAAATCGCAATAAGCGTATATTGATTGGTTATAGTTATAGCGCCTACAAAATAGGGGATAGTTTTATGTCATTTTTATTATTATTTTTTTTACTAGTAATGGCGGCGATCTGCGATTTTTATCGTGACTGCAACTTTATGGCGGACACATCGGACACTTTTGACACATTTTTGGGACCATTGTCATTTATACAGCGATCAGTGCTATAAAAATGAATTGATTACTGTAAGAATGACACTGGCAGTGAAGAGGTTAACCACCAGGGGGCGCTGAAGGGGTTAAGTGTGTCCTAGGGAGTGATTCTCACTGTTAGGGGGAGGAGCTACCAGTGACACGTCAGCGATCACTGCTCCCAATCACAGGGAACAGTAGATCCCTGACGTGTCACTAGGCAGAAAAGGGGAATGCCTTGTTTACAAAGGCATCCCCCTGTTCTGCCTTTGCCGACCGCAATCGCGGGCCGCCCGGGAACATCGAGTTTCCGGGACCCATGGGTGCACTCACGAGGTACGCGGCGGGCATGTTGATAAATGTAAAGTTATGCACTTGGGGGCTAAGAATATGCATGCATAATACATACTAGGGGGAGTACAACTGGGGGAATCCGTAGTGGAGAAGGATCTGGGGGTTTTTTGGTTGATCATAAGCTGAATAATAGCATGCTAAACGAGGCATGGAGGAGCTCAGCCATGAGAAAAGATTAAAGGGACTGAATATATTGAGATCAGGAAAAGCTGCAAAAGCTGAAATGGTACTTTTAATCCCAGACCCTATATCATTTATAAAGGTACTAAAAAGTAAGAGTCCCAACACTGAACCTTGGGGTACACCACTGATGACCTTAGACCATTCAGATTATGAGTCATTAACCACTACTCTCTGAATTCTGTCTTTTAGACAGTTTTCTATCCATTTACAAACTGATATTTCCAATCCTGTAGACTTTACCTTACACATTAGTCGTGTGTGGGGAACTGTATCGAACACTTTTGCAAAATCCAAATATACTACGTCCACCGCCACCCCTCTGTCCAAGATTTTAATTACCTTCTAATAAAAATAAAAATAAAACGTGGTGGCTTCTCCTGCTGCCAGCAACTGAGTAGAGTGGCAGTGGAGCCACTCTATTCAGTGTAGTGCTACCCCCGCAGGAGCCGCTTGGTATATTGGGTTCTCTGTTATTTGGCTTAGACTCAAGGAATGACCTCATCCCCTCTGACACATCTAGTAGAGTGCAACTTATCACAAAAAAAGCTTATAAGAGCATAAATATAAACACCCTGCATATGACTAAACTATAGCACCAGGGAATAAACATCAGACTGGTCAACTGGAAGTAAAGTGGGTATACTGTAACAGATAAGGGCAAATGGCAATACATACATAAATGAGCAGGTAGAAAATTCAGCTTGTTCACAGTGAGCTAAACCAGGGGTTCCCAAAGTTTGGAAAAAAAGGGCCAGTTTACTGCCCTTCAAATTTTAGGGGGACTGGTTTGTGGCCAGTGGTAGTAGAAAATGCTCTGACATCTGTGGGAGTAAACCATGTCATAGGCTTAGTGGACCAGTGGGAGTAAAAAAATTACATCATTGGTGTCAGTGGGAGAATTAGTTTAACATCTTGTGTCAGTGGGAGGATAAGTACCCCATTGTTAGCATTGTTAGGGCACTATTCCTCCCACTGACACTGTCTTTGGTATCAGTGGAAGGAATAGTGCCCCAAGGGCTGGATAAAAGCAAGAAAAAGGCCAGATTCGACCCACGGCCGCAGTTTGGAGACCCCAGAGCTAAACAATGCAATAACTAGTTTAAAACAGCTTAGAGTAGGACACTGTACCAAATGAGCAAAGATAACCCAGCAGTTAGAAAAAACAGTATCAGTAGCAAACAGTATTAGGAATAATGACTAATCCCACTGTAACTCCTCTGCAGCCAGTAGTTCATAACCACTTTAGAGCGTACTCTATATGGATAACCATATATTTAAGTATGTCCCTAGAGAGGTACCTCTGGCTATGAATGATTAAGGCAAAGTCCCTGTGAAGCAGAGAGTTGGTAGGCAGTTCTTAGTGCTAAACCTTCAGCCAACAAATGGTGGGGACCAGTTCTTAAGGTGGTGCACGTGAGTGCAGTCCCTTTAAACTCTGCATGCAGTGATAGAAGCCACTAAGCGGATAGACAGTCTCTCCATAGTCTCTTTCTCTGCTAGCAGTGGTAAATCAATTGCAGAAGTGGCCTCTCACCAGTCCCAGGGATAAAGCAAACCTCAATCCAGATCCCCAGCTGTCGGCAACCTTGGCAGCTGTGCACCTGGGCGACTCTGGTCACAGCACCCAGGTTATCGGCACTCTGGTTCACAGTCTGAGGCCGCAGATTTATAGCAGGCAGGTGTGTGCACAAGAACAGTGCTGTACATTCTCTGGTCTCCTCGCAGCAAGAAGAAGTCCTCCAGTCTACAGTCCTGGAAAAATAGCTCCTTTCTCCTACTCCTAACAGTCCCTTCCTTGCAATTGTAGCGCACTGGTCCATGGACTTTCATAGCAGGATTCCTCTTCTGAGCTCCATCTCCCACAGTTCAGTGTGCCCTACTGGCTGGAGTTGGACAGTGTTACTTCATTTGGCACGATAGTCCGGTAGGAGCACAGGGAGCAACTGCAGCATAGTGTCCTAAATAGCTCTCTCTCTAGCCAAGCACCTGGATACATCAGTCTGTCTAAGTATAGATTTATGTTTGCCCCAAGCATGCATAAATTCACTTAGGGCACGTTTACACTTTTTGGCTCCCTCTGAAGAGCGGTCCATGGTGGATTGCAATTTAGAAAGTGTTTGACAGGTGGTAAGGAGCCATCATGTCGCCCTCTCACTGCTTGTTTAAACCCTTTAAAAGCCAAACCACCGCAACCATGTACATTTCAGTTGAATGGTTCCCATTCAGCAGGCAGTACTGCCCTCCAAATGCGACGGGGGATAACTTGTGCCATGGCTTGTGTAAACCTTTGTCCACTGGCTGTGCAGCTTAATGGGGAGAGGTTGTAAGGCAGTAAAAATGCAAAAAAGGTAAGAAAAAACAATGGCAAATTCCCAACCAACAAGCGCTCCTGCAGTGGTGAATTCAAGAATAAAACATCCTAACTGGATGTAAGAGAAAAACGTAAATTAAGACTTACAGCAGCTACCATAAAACTAGCCCTAGGGCGAGTACACAAACTTACACAAAAACAGAGCCAAAAAGAGCTCTAATCACTATAAAGTTAATTATATGTTTAAAATGTGTTTCAAATTAGCAAGGCATAAAAAAAATGTATATTAGTCCATCATCTCTTTATGGAAGGGTGCTGTGTATATGTTCTGAAGTAAATAAGAAAAGTCCAGTGGATTTCCAATTCAGTATAGTCAGGTGGCTGTCACCAACACCTCCATGCGTGCTCAAAGATGTGCAGAGACCCCCATCTTATAAAACCTCTTACCAGAGGAACTTTGGTTACTGCGCGTCAATCACACCATATTACAGGAACACTCTCCACAAGGATAATTTTCTCCATCAATGATGAACAGCTGGATCTCACAATCAAGGTGTCATTCAAAGGAAACAAGGAGGAAATACCATAGCGTAATTCAGCTTTAAAGACCTTTTATTTAACTTCAAAACCCACTCCCCCCTTTTAGAATTTGCACTTACAAAATATACATAAAATATCAGCAAAATTCACATTGAGTCAGCCGACTCAATCAAGTAACTATACAGTGTCTCCTACCCCGCAGCGATAGTTTTTCAGCGGTAGGTACTGCCGTGTCCCCGAAAGGCATGCTAGCGTCAATAACATACGTTGTATGGCTCTACTCTGAAGCGTTTCGTCATCCATGACATCATCTGAGGGTGTACTGAATGACGTCATGAATGACGAAACGTGTCATGAACACTGTACCGAGTGGTACCAGAGTTTTTGGGCCCTATCAGGAACAAAGGTCCGTAAAACGCAGATTTAAAACACCAGGAGGGTTGCACTGCAGCATATGGCATCTTCCTTGGCTGAAATTGATAGGAGGGTTTAGTTCCGCTTTAAATCAAAGGGGTTTAGTTCCACTTTAACTTCAGTCTACATTAGTTTGCATCAGTTTTCACCCCTGTCTTCAGTTTGGTTCAATTAAATTGACATCAGTTTGCAAGAAGTTTCCAGACCTCCTTATGGTTATTTGGGGTCAGTAGTAGTTATTTTGCCACTGTAATGGCACTGTAATTTTCCTTTGAAAATAAAAGTATATGAAGAATGAAGATAAAACATTTTAGTGTTTCTCAAGATAGTTTACATGCGTTTGCTTGTTTTTTCTTTTTTTTTTTTGCAATAAAAATAATATAGCAACCTTATTGAAGTGAAGAATGTTGGGAAGGAAAGAAATAATACAACTACGTTAATGGATAACTGAAGTGCTTATAAAGCTGCTTATTGGCTATCATATTCACATTAAAGAGTAACAAACAAGTATAGAAAAAGATAGTTTGTTTTAAATCACCTGACCATATAACTGTCTATGCATAGGGGTTAGGTCATTAAAGACACAAAAGTTTCCACATCAGCGAATAGGTTGAGGCAATTCTAAGCACTGTAGTCAGTCTTATTTCTCCGACAATGTTCCGTTAGGGAAACGCCTAAACTCAGGTATACTGTTTATACTTTATTTGCACTAACATGTTTACCATTACGTTTGTCAAGATATATCCTGTACATTCCTCTTTAGCGAGACTCAATCCTTTTTGTTCTTTTCCTTTGCTAATCTGGCGGCTGCGTCCGCAATGCTATGACTTTCTGTATAATCCTTTTATAAACAAATGAACACTTTAAAAAAAAAAAGACACAAAAGTTATTTATGACATACAAAGTTTGAATAACTTTCGGGCCAAATTTTACAGACACACTAGGCACTGTCTATAGAGACTGGACCAGTGGTCTCCAAACTGCAGCCCTCTGCTCACCTTTATCCAGCCTTTGGGGCACTTTTCCTCCCACTGCTACAAGACACTATTCCTCCCACTGACACCAACAATGGGGCATGATTCCTGCTACTGACACCAACAATGGGGCATGATTCCTCCCACTGACACCAACAATGGGGCATGATTCCTGCTACTGACACCAACGATGGGGCATGATTCCTCCCACTGACACCAACAATGGGGCATGATTCCTCCCACTGACACCAACAATGGGGCATGATTCCTCCCACTAACACCAACAATGGGGCATTATTCCTGCTACTGACACCAACAATGGGGCATGTTTCCTCCCACTGACACCAACAATGGGGCATGATTCCTGCTACTGACACCAACAATGGGGCATGTTTCCTCCCACTGACACCAACAATGGGGCATGATTCCTGCTACTGACAATAATAAGGAATGATTCCTGCTACTGACATCAATAATGGGGCATGACTCCTGCTACTGGCATCAATAATAGAGAATGATTCCTGCTGCTGACATCAACAATTGGGCACTTTTTCTCCCATTGACATCAACAATGGTGCACTATTCCTCCCATTGACTCCAATGATGGAGCACTATTCCTCCCCCTGATACAAATGATGGGTCACTATTCCTCCCACTGATACCAATGATGGGTCAGTATTCCTCCCACTGATACCAATGATGGGTCACTATTCCTCCCACTGATACCAATGATGGGTCACTATCCTCCCACTGATATCAATGATGGGGCACTATTCCTCCCACTGATACCAATGATGGGGCACTAAATACCAATGATGGAACATTATTCCTCCCACTGACACCGGTGATGGGACACTATTCCTCCCACTGACTCCAGTGATGAAATACTATTCCTCCCACTGACTCCAGTGATGGGATACTATTCCTCCCACTTATACCAATGATGGGGCACTATTCCTCCCACTGATACCAATGATGGGGCACTATTCCTCCCACTGATACCAATGATGAGGCACTATTCCTCCTACAAATACCAATGATGGAGCACTATTCCTCCCACTGACTCCAGTGATGGGATACTATTCCTCCCACTGACTCCAGTGATGGGATACTATTCCTCCCACTGATACCAATGATGGGGCACTATCCCTCCTACTAATACCAATGATGGAACACTAATTCTCCCACTGACACCAATGATGGGGCACTATTCTTCCACTGACATTTATGGTGGAGCACTATTCCTCCCACTGACATCTATGATGGGGCACTATTCCTTCCAGTGATACCAATAATGGGACACTATTACTCCCACTGAAATCAGTAATGGGACACCATTCTTTCCACTGATGCAAATAACGGGACACTATTCCTCCCACTGAAACCAACGATGGGGTGCTGTTCCTCCCCATAATACCAAAGAAGCATTGTTTACTTTCACTGACACCAGGAAAATTTCTACTGACAATGATCACATTCCGCCCCCAGAAAGTATTAAGGACAGTAAACTGGCCTTTTATTTCGAAAGTTTGGAGACCTCTGGACTAGACCAACCATTCTCAACTAGGGTTCCTCCAGAGGTTGCTAGGGGTTCCTTGAGCTGTGGCTGGTTGACTTTACATTTGATGATGCTTGCATAATTCTAGGACCAACAACACTTGGAAAAGCCAGAAGAATGACACCAATTATCTTTTTTTAGCTGTCTGTAAGGGTTGCATTATTCCTACTGACCATCAATGTAAAGGATCATGGACTCATGGTTAATTGGTTTTAGTAAAGGTTTCTTTGAGACCTGAAAATGTATTTAGGGGTTCCTCTCAATTAAAAAAAATGGAGAGTTGCTGGACTGGACTATTGTGAGGGCGCCGCTTTCAGAACTTTTCTTTTCACTTTTATAAACTCTCCTCCACTGTGCTTCCTTCATTTGTCATACAGAAGATGCCCTGCCCTCTTGCTCACACATATTGCATTTGCGCTAATGAAAAAGGACCCTGTGTGGTCAGGCTTTGACTGTCAATTCCACTCAGCTCTCTTCTTAGCACTGCATTTTTAATGTAGTGGTGGTAGAGCATATTTGTATAACAAATACATTGGCAATGAGGGCAAAGACTGGTACAGAAATGGCAAATAGATGTTTACCACAAGAGGAGACGTGGGGAGAATGGGGAAGGAAAGGGAGTAGCCATATAGGCTCCCCTTTCCTCATGGGGTCACTGTAACTGCAAGGTTAATACATAAGTTTCTAAGAAGGTTTAGCTACAGGGCTAGAGAGTCAATAGTTTTAAAAAAAAAAAAAAAAAAAAAAAACCCCAGTCAGTAGATTTGATTAAGCTCAGGTGTGTTAGAGAGTTCTGGAAATCTGAGAATCAGTAAGGGATTGGTTAGTGAAATCAGATGTTAGATCAGGAAAATTCTAGAAGCTGGTTTCTGGTCCATTTAAGGAGCAGTTCCAGGCAGGTTAGTGGTGCGATACCAGAAGATTCCAGCAGGAGGAGCTCCCCACCCTACCCCCCCCCCCCCCATCTTTTTCCCGTCGCGGCCAATTCATGTGGTAGGCTCCCTCTGGTGAATTGCCAGAGGGGAGAATTAAGGAAAGTCAAGTTCAAGTAATAATCAGCTCGAGTCTCAGTGGCTGGGTTGAGTACGGGTATTGATAAACACTTGGTTGGAAAGTATGTTTTAAAAGTTAAAATTGGTGGATTATGGATTTATGTTTTGAAAACCAGTGAATCAGGCCGTGGCCAATAATTATCCAAAAAAAAATAAAAAATAATAATAATATATATAAAAATAAAAAATGTTACATGGAGATTAATAAAATTGGTTGTTTAAGTTATAACTTGCTCTGGTGTTTTTTGTGCTCTATGCATGTTTGCGGGGGTGTGCATGATGCATGTGATCCCATGTCAGAGTGGTGGAAAGGGGTCAGATAATGGGTCAGATAAGATGATGGGTGTCAAAAAGCAGGAACAACAGTGGAGAAAGGATAGAATAAGCATAGAGGTGGATGGAGGGGGGGGGGGGGGGAAATTATGTGGTTAGAGAGGGGGCATAGCAGAGAAAAGGGCATGTGAAAGGGGCATACATTTGTCACAGCGGTGGAGAGTTAACAGAGACTTAGAGAGTGGGAATACTAGTGGAGAGCGAGCAAATGAAGAGAGAACACAGAAGTGGCAGTTGGACAGAGGAAGACAGTGGACACAGCTGTGGGATTGGGACAGAGAGATAAAGAGAACTCACAGCAGTGCAAGTGGGATAGTAAGGTAGAAAGTGGGCCAGGCCTTGGAGATAGTTGGTATGTGTGTGTATTAGCTCTGGGCCAAAAAAGAGTGGGATCTTTGTACTTTTGGATATTAAACCAGCTTGAGTCCTTTAAAGGGTCTTGTTTCAACTTTCTGTACACTAGTCCTGATGAAGGGGGAGCCATTTCCCCTGAAACGCTTTGGCTTCCCTTGATACGATTTGTCAGAGAACATGGTGTAGCCAGGAGCTGGATATCTGTTTATTCCTACAATCAGAAGACGCTATGTGCCGTTGTTTCAGAGGAAGCTGTTTCCCTCTATTGTTTCAGTGAGGGATGTCCTGTTGCTTTCTAAATCAGAGACAAGACAGAGCAAAGCATCTTGGGCCATGTAGTACATACGGATAGGATTCGCCCTCTGGCTGAATTATGGGAAACTACAACTGCCAGCTGGCTGATGGAGAAGAGCTGACCGCTGGGAGGGACTATAAGAGAACAGGCTCGGGGCCTGGCACACTCTCTTGGGACTGGCGTGGATCTGCATGCAGGGAATCTGTTACAGGGTGAGCTGCAGCTGTTTTGTGGCCTGCTATGGTGGATTTACCCAGCGGATATCTGGAAGGACACCTGAGGACAGTTCCCCTTCGCTGTCCGGCGGCAGCCTGGGGGCCGCTCTTGTTCTATCCACCCTGCAGGGATATCTGATCTGTGTGAGCCGTGGTGCAGTGCGACGGAGACCGGAGGTCATCCCTTGAGCCACATTCCTGAGAGATCATCATCCTCATCATCATTATCATCTTCTGTTCCAGTGTGGTGAGCGGGCGATAGCCCAGTCTGATAGACACTGTGTATAGACATCATTGTTTCCTGCACCCATTACCATCTTTAGTCTAAAGATCTGTTCCAGCATATCATAGACACTATACACAGACATCCATGCCATCCATTGTTCTGCTGTTGCTTGCAGTTCCACAGAGTTTAACATCTTTAAGTCAATGATCACTGTGAATTCAATTACAGTTCTGATTTGCACATGAATATTGTCTCCTGGTTATACACCATCTATTGGATCAGCTATTCTGCTTTATTAATCAATATTCTTTGCATGCAATTAAACACCTGAGAGCTAGCTGAAGATTAACCGGATTGCCACACAGCAACACTGGACTACCTTCACTCCCCTCCTCACTTTAGGGAATTGTTTTGCTGAAGCTGTTAAAGCTGCATTTCACCAAGAACTCTCTGTAAGAGCAGGTTGAATTGTGCTACAGTTACTGTTTGCTGAAGTTGTATTTGTTTATCTGTTGTTTTCCTATTCTTATGTGAAAGAGAAGTAGGGAGGGGTCTGACACTCAGAGTCATTCCTTTGCTCTCCTGTAGCCCACTCACATAGACATTATATGCACTTATTTGGGTATAGGAAATATAGTGTGCACTGTTGAATATTTGAATCATAAATTTGATAGTTTTTTTGCTACCAATAATATTCTTTGTAAGACAACCTTTTTGTGATTAAATTCAGGTTTGTTCTTTGATTCTTTCCGCATTCATCTCATTAAGTAAACTATTCCTGATTTAGCTAATTCTGGTGTATTTTCTTATTGCTGCTGTTATTTAAAGGAAAAATGTTTGAACCCAGGGTGTCAGAGGTGGCAGAGGCCTCACAGGTTCAGGGTAACCAGAGGGGTATTGATTTTTCTTGCGACCCTCAAGAGGGCAGCGCTACAATAGCAAAGAATAGTAGTGAGTGGACAAGAATTTGAGAGAAGCAAAAATAGGAAGAGACAGGGCACAGCAGTGTAAACGGAATGGGAGGTCACAGAAGTGGAGATGCAACAGAGAGGCAGAGAGGACACAGTAGTGGAAAGAGGACAGAGAGATACAGTGGGTACAGCAGTAGAGAGGGAGCAGAGATATAGAGAGAGAGCACAGCAGTGGAGTGCAGACAGTGAGGTAGAGAGTGGGTACAGCACAACGAATGTTAGAGATAGGGTAGCAGTGAACCGGAGACCAAGAGATAAAGAGTAGACAGAAGAGTGCAGAGATCTCAAAGAGGTAGAGTATGAAAAGAGCTGTGTAGAGAGAGATAAAGTACTGACAAAGCAGAGAACACAAAACAAAATGGTAGAGTGTGAGAAAATTTGTGTAGAGAGATAAAGAGTGGCCAGAGCAGCAGAGAGATGACAGAGAGGTAAAGTGTGGAAAGAACAGTAGTGATGGGACAGAGAGGTAGCAGATGGGCACAGCAGTAGAGACAAAACAGAAAGATACAAAAAGGGTATAACAATGTAGATGGGACAGAGAGGTAATAAATGGGCAGAGCAGTGGACAGAAAATAGAGAGAGTGGTCCCAGAGGTGTATAAGGGACAGCAAGTTATAAAGTGGGCAGAGCAGTGGAGCCAGTTAGCTGCTGGTTTTCCAGCATGTTTTCGAAGCTGGCCAAACGGACGGCTTCTGTCGGACCAGCTGACATACACACAGGTCAAATGATGGTTGAACTGGCAGAGGTCTCCCGATATTCGGCCCGTATGTACTAGGCATTATTAGGGAGTGGACAGAGCAGTGGAGAGAGGACAAAGAATTAAGAAGTGGATAGAAAGGCGGAGGGGGACAAAGAATTAATAAGTGGATAGAGCGGTGGAGAGAGGACAAAGAATTAATAAGTGGATAGAGCGGTGGAGAGGGGACAAAGAATTAAAAAGTGGATAGAGTGGCGGAGAGAGGACAAAGAATTAAGAAGTGGATAGAGTGGCGGAGAGAGGACAAAGAATTAAGAAGTGGATAGAGCGGGGAAGAGAGGACAAAGAATTAAGAAGTGGATAGAGTGGCGGAGAGAGGACAAAGAATTAAGAAGTGGATAGAGCGGTGAAGAGAGGACAAAGAATTAAGAAGTGGATAGAGCGGTGGAGAGAGGACAAAGAATTAAGAAGTGGATAGAGCGGCGGAGAGAGGACAAAGAATTAAGAAGTGGATAGAGCGGTGGAGAGAGGACAAAGAATTAAGAAGTGGATAGAGCGACGGAGAGAGGACAAAGAATTAAGAAGTGGATAGAGCGGCGAAGAGAGGACAAAGAATTAAGAAGCGGATAGAGCGGTGAAGAGAGGACAAAGAATTAAGAAGTGGATAGAGCGGTGGAGAGAGGACAAAGAATTAAGAAGTAGATAGAGCGGTGGAGAGAGGACAAAGAATTAAGAAGTGGATAGAGCGGCGGAGAGAGGACAAAGAATTAAGAAGTGGATAGAGCGGTGGAGAGAGGACAAAGAATTAAGAAGTGGATAGAGCGGTGGAGAGGGGACAAAGAATTAAGAAGTGGATAGAGCAGCGGAGAGAGGACAAAGAATTAAGAAGTGGATAGGATATACTTCCGGTTCCGGCGCCGCATGGAGTGACTGCTTCTCTCCTCGGCTCCCGCATCACGGCAACAAAACGGCCTATAAAACCGGCCTGAGACGCCCGACGGTCACCCCTACACCTCAGGGCACTCCCCGCCTTCTATATGGACCGATTTGTGGAAAAATCCGGGGCGCGGTCGCAAACGGCCCTGACGGCGCCGACGGCCCAGCCGCAAATCGAGGCCCCGGTCTTGGCCTACACGGCTCCTTCTCCACCACCACCGCCGACAGGGATGGAGGTAAGCAGCTGCCCTAGTCCTCCTACCTCCCCTCATGCCTCAGCATCCCAGCCACCTTGTGACAACACAACAGACCGCATAGCACAGGCTGTGGCTGCTCTCTTGTCCCCCATGATAGCAGCATCTGTGGAGAAGGCAGTGAATGCAGGGATGGCCCAGATCAAGTCCCAGTTAGGGGAACACAGCACCAGACTCAATGAGCTGGAGCACCGCCTATCCAGCGTGGAAGAGGAGTCATACCAGGCACAGGCCTCAGAGCAAGCCCAGGATAAGACTAATCAATACATCATCCAAAAGTTGGATGATTTAGAGAACAGGGCCAGGAGGAGTAACCTGCGATTCGTAGGTATCCCGGAATCGCTGCAGGCCTCTGCCATTTCAGATTTCTGCGCTGTGCGCATCCCGGAAGCCCTAGGTCTCTCGGGCCCCTGCACAGTGGAAAGGGCACATCGCATGGGAGCTTTCAATTCTGACCGCAAAAATCCCCGGCCAATAATTGCCAAATACCTTAACTACTCTGACAAGGCCCTCATTCTACAAAAGTTCAGACAAACCCGCTCACTTCAAATTGACGGAATAAGAGTCCTCATATTTGCCGATTACTCCATAGAGGTCTCAAAAAAGAGGAAAGCTTTTCAGCAGGTCTGCACGGAACTCTATAATCAGCAAATCAAATTCACTCTGGCTTTTCCAGCAGTTCTCCGCCTCAAAGCCTCTACTGGCGAACAACTGACTTTCCATGACCCCTCCGAGGCGGAAGCCTTCCTGCGGGCCTCCCGGCACGACTCGCACCCTCACACTCCATCGAAAGCCGCACCACTCATCCGTCCTCTGGACCAAAGAAGCCCACGAAAGGACTCCCCCAAACGCTTCAGAGCTTCTGCCCCAGTCCAATTACAGCTAACCCAGCGTTAAAATGGTGGAAGTGACTCTTGCACTTATTCCTCAAATCCTCGATGCTGCTTACAACGCAGTGGCAGTTTTTACATAGCTACACAGTTATATATATTTGTACCCTACAGATGACTGCTCAACTAGTTATGCTTTCTATGATATCCTTGCCCAGATAGGATCTGCTTTTTTTTGGATGCTCTCCAAACGGTGTTCATTATTTTTATGTGTACCCTTCCCGGCCTCACTGTGTATAGCCGCAACATCCCCCCCTCCGTTTGAGTCCCTCGCCGCTCGCATGAAAAACCCCTCTCCTAACGCGGGCTCTCGGCCGCCCTACATCAGAGCCGTGCTTTTGGGAACCGACTTACACAGTGACTCCTTGCGGAAAAAAGCGAAGTTCTTGCGCTTGCTTATGTTGTTTATGTTATTTTTGATTTTCTTTCAGGTCCCACCTCCTATCTCCTCCCCCTCCCTTCCCCCCTTTAGCCTAGGAACATCCGTGGTAACAGTCCTCCTGTCACCTGTCTCCCAAGACAGATATAACACCTTTCCTCTTCATCCGGTATTTACCTTAAAACGCCGCTTACACGGTAGATTAGCTATAACTTCCTCAAAATTCCATTTCCCAATATCCCCAACATGAAAATAGTTTCTTGGAACGTGAAAGGGCTTAGGTCCCCCAATAAAAGAATGAAGATCCTCCGTCATCTAAAACGACTCAACACTGATATCGCCCTACTCCAGGAAACCCACTTATCAGCTCCTGATTTTCATCGCATGAAAAAACTCTGGGTAGGCACGGTCCTAGGCTCGGGGGCCTACGGCCGTAAAGCTGGAGTCCTTCTCCTGATTCATAAGAATCTTCCCTGCACGGTCCTATCGGTAAATTCAGACGATCACGGACGGCTTGTCACAGCTCATGTCCAACTAGGTTCCACGGAATTGGTAATTTCCAACATTTACGCCCCCAACAGCCCTGGCACGACCTTTTATAGTGAACTTTCGGCATGGTTGCTTCATAACACCCACCTCCCCCACTTAATAGGAGGTGATTTCAACGACGTTATACACCAAACTGATGACAGATCATCCCCTAGACGCCCCTCGCCAGGCCTTGACCCTGTCTCCCCCACACTCTTTGCATCCACCATGGAATCCCTTCACTTTCAGGACCTCTGGCGTTTAAAACATCCAGCGGACAGGGAATTTACCTTCTACTCCAACCCACATAACGTATTCACCAGAATAGATTATTTTTTTGGCTCTGACAACCTAGTACCCATGTTAACTGATGTAGACATCCTCGACATTGCCATATCTGACCACGCACCAATCTCGGCCCAATTTGACAACCTCGACCTACCTCCACATCCCAAGATTTGGCGCTTTCCCTCATACCTCTACAACAACTCTGATTTTCAGCAATTCATGGCAAAGTCATGGACAGAATATTCCACGGCCAATGCTCCACACTCTGATGTCCCGAACCTCTTCTGGGACGCCGGTAAAGCGTTCCTCAGGGGTCGGATCATCTCTTATGCGACCTCTTTCAAGAGAAATACCTTATCAAAGTACAAGTTGGCTAGCTCCCGGCTCCACCAGGCGCAAAGATCTTTATACACCATGGACTCCACTGATAATAGAAACGAATGGCATGCAGCCAAGAGATCTTTTGATACTTGGGCAGACACACTTGAACTAACTAGGAAAGCACACTCAGATGCCACCTTCCATAAATTCGGAAATAAATCAGGCAAATTACTAGCCAGGCTCTGCAAGGGGCCCTTTCGCCCAACTCACATTACATCTCTAAAAGATGCTAAAGGCAAAGTGAACACCACACCGCAAACGATAAATAAAGCTATGCTTCAATACTACGCTACGCTTTATGCCCCAGACCCTATAAACAAACAGGCAGCCGGCTTTTTCCTAGAGAACTTAGCCATTCCCAAAGTCACTCCCTCACAACTTGAGTACCTTAATGCTCCCATCTCCCTTTCCGAAGTCTCAAACACCATACGAAAGTTGACCCCCTCTAAGGCCCCGGGCCCAGACGGACTCACTAGCGAATTCTACAAGACCCTCCAAAACATAATACAACCCACCCTCCACAAGGTCTATAACGGCATATGGACGGGCGGCCCCTACCTGCCCTCGGGAAACCAGGCCACTATTAAATTACTCGCAAAAAAAGGCAAGGACCCCCAGGAACCAGGATCTTATAGGCCCATCTCCCTTTTAAACCTGGATGTCAAAATCCTATCCAAGATTGTCGCCTCTAGGCTTGCTGTCATCATCCCATCTCTGATACATCCAGCGCAATCTGGTTTTGTGAAAGGTAGAACGGCCACCCTAAACATTCGTAAGGTCATGTTGGCCTTGGAACACGCCAAACAAAATCCCGGCGGCGACTTTGCCATCATTACGTTAGATGCGGAGAAAGCCTTCGATAATGTCAGCTTCGATTGGCTCTCCATGACCATGACAAAGATGGGCTTTACAGGCCCCTTCTGCCATCTAATAAACGCCATGTACACAACCCCCTCAGCTAAGCTGGTGGCAGCGGGCCTACTCTCAGATGACTTCCGCCTCCACAAAGGTACACGACAAGGCTGCCCCCTATCCCCCCTCCTCTTCAACATTGCACTAGAACCCTTATCCAGACACCTTACCCAAAAAGCCCCCTTGCATGGCATAAAAATAGGAAATCACGATCTCCGCTCATCCCTCTTTGCCGATGATGTACTTATCTTTTCAGCGAACCCCTCCTCAGACATGTTCACCATCAAAGAGGTATTTGATGATTTTAGATCCTGTTCTGGCCTCCGCATAAATTACGGCAAAAGCGAAATCCTCCCCATAGGTACTCTATCCAACCCTACCTGGGTCCAACACTCCATTTTTTCTGTTGCTAGATCCCATATCACCTATCTTGGCATCAAAATAGGCAAACTGCCTTCCTCCCTGTACCACCTCAATTATCCTCCCTTGTTCTCTAGGCTCTCTCAGGAAATGGTTAACTGGATGGATCTGCCCCTCTCGCTCCTGGGAAGATGCCACTTGATAAAAATGGTCAGTTTTGCCAGACTACTATATCCACTGCAAACTATCCCCTTGCTACTTCACCACAAAGATGTTAAACTCATCAATACGGCCATCTCAAAATTTCTATGGCATGGCAAAAGACCACGCATAGCTTTAAAGAAACTATATCTTCTGTGACAGCAGGAAGGTAAAGTCACCTGGTTGCATCCAGGGGGGTAGATATATTTCTCCCAGATTCAGGCTTTATGCCGACTTATACAACTAGGGAGTTGATGAAGCCCAGCTGAGGCTAGTGGGCTCATGAATGACTCATACCTCTAGGGAGAGTGCTGGGCGTCGTGAGGCAGGGAGTTGATGAGACCAGCTGAAGCTTGTCAGCTCATTTAGGCCTCTATAAGAACTCCCAGATTCATTAGGTGTTAGCTCATGCCTGGAACCAGACCTGTGTGGACTGTCTAGGGAGAGTGAACCCCTGTGCGGTGAGGCAAAGCCTGTGTGGCTATTTGTTTGGACTTTTACTAAACCAGGGACTTAGGGACTAGGACAGCACCAGGCTGATCCCAGTTGTTAGTTTAGGAAACCTGCATGTTTAGTCAGAGGTCAAACTGACCAGGATTTATTTTGTTTATGTTTCTTTTTGGCTTTGCTGTGTTTTGTCACTGTACATAGAGAAATAAACCGCACCTTTTGATTTTGAAAACCACAACCTCCGTCTGCTGGCCCTGTTTTTGTGTGGGGAGCCCAACCAGGGGGTCACACACACCCGCTACCGAGTTAACCCCCTCACAGTTGGTGGAGAACCAGTGGCAGTTTTTTTTAAGCCAGCATGGAGGAGATACTGAAACAGCTGGCTCTAGCAAATGCCAATCAACAGCAGACAAATGCAGGTTTGCAAAGGAGCCTTGCAGCCCAGCAGCAAGCTCATCAACAAGCCCAGCAGCAATCTGAGGCCCGCTTCATAGACCTGTTACAGAAGCAAGAGCAGAGACTACAACAAATGGAAGCAGTAATGCAGCAACGTCCGCAGACCAGTGAGGAAAGCCGTCCCACTAATACCGCGTCCTTTGGGGTGAGTCGTTTATTGACAAAAATGACTGGAGAGGATGATCCAGAGGTATTTTTGACCACATTTGAAAGGACTGCTGAAAGAGAAAAGTGGCCTGAGGAGCAGTGGGCTGGACTGGTGGCTCCTCTGTTAACTGGTGAATCGCAGAAGGCTTACTATGACCTAGAGCCTGACCAAGCAAAAGACTATGTGATGCTAAAAGCTGAAATATTGGCAAGGCTGGGTGTCACCCTGGCTGTCCGGGCTCAGCGTGTGCATAACTGGACTTTCCAGCTTGGAAAACCCCCCAGGTCTCAAATGTATGATCTCATTCACCTGAGCAGGAAGTGGCTACAGCCAGAGACTTTGTCCGCACCAGAGATTGTGGAACGTGTTATAATGGACTATGCCACCCGTTATCCAGAAGCGATCCCTCTCAGAAATACCTCGGCCAAAACCATAGCCAAAGAGCTATCTCTTGTTTTTAGCCGGGTGGGTATTTGTAAAGAACTGCTTACGGACCAAGGTACACCCTTTATGTCCCGGGTTATGAAAGAGCTGTGTAAATTGCTCAAAGTGACGCAATTGCGTACATCTGTGTATCACCCCCAAACCGATGGGCTGGTTGAAAGATTCAACAAAACCCTAAAACAAATGTTGAAGAAAGTGGTGGATAGAGATGGAAAGGATTGGGACTGTCTACTTCCTTATTTGATGTTTGCTATTAGGGAGGTGCCCCAATCCTCTACGGGATTCTCCCCCTTTGAGTTACTGTATGGGAGACACCCAAGAGGGCTGTTGGATATTGCCAAGGAAACTTGGGAAAGTGAGAGTTCTCCCCACAGGAGTGTGATTGAGCATGTCGCCCTGATGCAAGATCGAATTGCACAGGTAATGCCCATCGTGAAGGAACATTTGGCCCAAGCGCAGTTGGCACAGCAGAGAGTGTACAACCGTGGAGCAAAGACCCGTACCTTTTCCCCGGGGGATAGGATATTGGTACTTGTCCCTACGGTTGAAAGTAAATTCCTTGCCAAATGGCAAGGCCCCTACGAGATAATGGAAAAAGTGAGCGAAGTGAATTACAAGGTCAGACAACCAGGAAGGCGAAAGCCCGAACAGATATATCACGTTAATCTGTTGAAAGCCTGGAGGGATAGAGAGTCCCTAGTCGCAGAAACTTGGTCACCAGCTCAAACTGGTTGCGTGATTCCGGAGGTTGGAATAGCAGCCACCTTGTCACAACCCCAACAACAGGAGGTTAAGGAGTTTGTGCTTCGCAACAAGGAGGTGTTCTCTGAGCTGCCGGGACAAACATCTGGGGTAGAGCATGATATTATTACCCCGCCCGGTGAAAGGGTGAAGTTAAAACCCTATCGGATCCCAGAGGCCCGACGGGAGGCAATACGGGAGGAAGTACAGAAAATGCTGAACTTAGGGGTGATAGAGGAGTCCCAAAGTGATTGGTCTAGTCCCATTGTGTTGGTGCCTAAACCGGATGGGAGCTGGCGATTTTGTAACGATTTTCGTCAGTTGAACAAAGTTACAAAATTTGACACCTACCCCATGCCACGTATAGATGAGTTGATCGACCGGCTGGGAACAGCCCGATACATGACGACTCTTGACCTCACAAAAGGGTATTGGCAAATTCCCCTGGCCAAGTCGGCCAAAGAGAAAACCGCATTTGTAACCCCAGACGGGGCGTTCCAATATAAGAGAATGCCGTTCGGGTTACAGAATGCGCCGGCCACATTCCAGCGGAAAATGGACCAGATACTGAGGCCCCATCGGAAGTATGCTGCGGCTTACCTGGATGACGTAATTGTCCATAGCACAGATTGGGCCTCACATCTGCCAAAAGTGCAAGCAGTCCTAGACTCTATCCGGGAAGCGGGGTTTACGGCTAACCCCAAGAAGTGTACCATTGGGCAGGAGGAGGCCAAATATCTTGGGTACACCATTGGCAGGGGAGTAATAAAACCCCAACTCAACAAAGTCGAGGCCATCCAGAGTTGGCCACGTCCCAACAGCAAGAAGCAGGTACGAGCCTTTCTGGGAATCGCGGGTTATTATCGGCGCTTCATTCCCCACTTTGCTTCTAAGGCTGTGCCCCTAACCAACCTGACGAAAGGGAAAGGGTCGGTCATGATTAAATGGACCCCCGAGGCGGAGGCAGCATTCCAATTCTTGAAACAAGCCTTATGTAGCCAGCCAGTGTTGTACTCACCCGACTTCTCTAAAGACTTTGTCGTACAAAGTGATGCGTCAGATGTGGGGTTAGGAGCAGTATTGTCCCAGGTCTGGAACGGGGAAGAGCACCCAGTCATTTACCTCAGCAGGAAGTTGAAGTCCCATGAGGTAAATTACGCCACGGTTGAAAAGGAGTGTTTAGCGGTGAAGTGGGCTCTAGATTCCCTTCGGTACTATCTGCTAGGTAGGCACTTTGACATGGTTACGGATCACGCTCCGTTAAAGTGGATGGCTCAAAACAAGGAGACAAATAGAAGAGTGAATAGGTGGTTCCTGGCCCTACAGGAATTCAACTTCACAGTAAAGCATCGCCCTGGCGTTCAAATGGGGAATGTGGATGCTTTGTCTCGAGTACATGAATGCCTGATTGCTGGTGTTCCAACCCCAAGGTTAAAACAAGAGGGGGGGTATGTGACAGCAGGAAGGTAAAGTCACCTGGTTGCATCCAGGGGGGTAGATATATTTCTCCCAGATTCAGGCTTTATGCCGACTTATACAACTAGGGAGTTGATGAAGCCCAGCTGAGGCTAGTGGGCTCATGAATGACTCATACCTCTAGGGAGAGTGCTGGGCGTCGTGAGGCAGGGAGTTGATGAGACCAGCTGAAGCTTGTCAGCTCATTTAGGCCTCTATAAGAACTCCCAGATTCATTAGGTGTTAGCTCATGCCTGGAACCAGACCTGTGTGGACTGTCTAGGGAGAGTGAACCCCTGTGCGGTGAGGCAAAGCCTGTGTGGCTATTTGTTTGGACTTTTACTAAACCAGGGACTTAGGGACTAGGACAGCACCAGGCTGATCCCAGTTGTTAGTTTAGGAAACCTGCATGTTTAGTCAGAGGTCAAACTGACCAGGATTTATTTTGTTTATGTTTCTTTTTGGCTTTGCTGTGTTTTGTCACTGTACATAGAGAAATAAACCGCACCTTTTGATTTTGAAAACCACAACCTCCGTCTGCTGGCCCTGTTTTTGTGTGGGGAGCCCAACCAGGGGGTCACACACACCCGCTACCGAGTTAACCCCCTCACACTTCCCAGAAGCGAAGGGGGTATAAGTCTCCCGAATGTCAGAACCTATAACCTAGCATGTTTATTAAGAACTAGTCTAGACTGGATTTCACAGTCCTCGAGGTATTCCAACTACTCCTTGGAATCCGCAATGGCACATCCCTTCTCGCTACCAGCTCTTCTTCACTGCAAGTGGAAATCGGTCCCACCTTTGTATCAACACAACTTACTACTGAGAGACACGGCCATCGCCTGGAGAGAAACCAGAAAGAGCCTCAAGCTCTCCCCTTTCATGTCAAGCCATCTGCCAATACAAGGAAACCCAAACTTTCCACCTGGCTTGGAACATCAACCTTTCAAGATTTGGCAAGAAAACGGTCTCACAAAATTTGCATCTTTATGCGACACTAAAACGGGTCGTCCTTTATCCTTTTCAACCGTTGCTGAAATTTATTCACTCCCACGATCACATGCCTTTCACTTTTGGCAATGTACCAGCTACTTAAGATCTGCATGCAAAGAGGACTATAAGCGGTTCACACCAAGTTTCACAGACCTGCTACTCAGGGAAAGATCATATACGATATCGGACATATACAAACCATTACTTCAAGAGTCCAACCCTCCGCTGGCATTCTCATCTGCAGCCAATTGGGGAAAAGACTTCCCAGATGATGACCTGATAGACAAAATTCTAATCGGACTCAACAAAGTGCAACGACTAACACCCAATGAAATTTGGAGAGAATCTCAACTGAAAATAGTCCACCGTGCACATATACCCTTCATTTACTCCGATACGGATCAATACAGTGCTAAATGCCCCCTCTGCCACCAGATGAGACCCTCCCTAACCCACCGTTTTTGGGCGTGCTCTTTCATCTCCTCCTTTTGGGATCAGGTTCTAAACTACATTTTCGAAATAACTCTACTGAAGCTTCCGAAGGATCCGCTCCTCCTCATCTTTGGTTACTGGGACCCCCAACTACTGCCTTGGTCCCGAGTGACGAGCTCAACGAACACTGTTCACCCAAACCTTGGTCACAATCACAAAGATTGGTCCTTGATCTGCCTCCTGATCGCACGGAGAACCATACTAAAGCAATGGATTTCTTCCCACTGCCCTGCTACCACTCAAATCAAACGGGACCTCCTTCTTCTCCTATTTAAAGAAAGAGCTAATGCAGACTTCACATCTGCAGTCTCTAAGAGCCGTTTCTACTCCATTTGGGAACCCTTCATGCGCTCAGCTTTATCTCCGGAGGATATAGCCAGCTTTGACCAGTACTCTTTCTCTTACCTCAAATCTACCCCCCATTCTTCAAGCCCAGAAGAGGAAATCTCCCCAGACGGTCAATCCGCCACCAACGATCTCTAACTGTTACCCGAAATAAGCTTACTCATACTTACTTCTCTCTGGACTTGGCTAAGGCCCTCCCCCCCCTCCCTCCCTTTTCTCCTCCCTCCCTCCTCCCCTGGCTGTTCCCAGACATTTTTTTATTTTTATTTTTCTGGTTGGTTATTCTGCTGTAATACTTGAGACTCTAGGTAGATACTCTATTTGATCCATCCAGTTACCCTCTAGTAGATAACAGATAAAGTACGTAGGTCTTTTGTTCCTCTGCTTTCACTATATGTTTTTCAATGTTATACCACGCTGATTCTATCCTATAAGAGTCCGAGATTAAGCTGCGCATACAGTACGCTTAGTCTTGCCCTTAACATGCCTCCCTTTGGTATGTTTTTCTTTTCTTTTTTTTCTCTCTCTCTCCTTCTCTTTTTCTCTATTTGAAAAAATTGAAAATTACTTTATAACATGTCTTGTAACTGCTGTTATTTTTCATACATCCTAATAAAAATTTTGTGAAAAAAAAAAAAGAAGTGGATAGAGCGGTGGAGAGAGGACAAAGAATTAAGAAGTGGATAGAGCGGTGGAGAGGGGACAAAGAATTAAGAAGTGGATAGAGCGGTGGAGAGAGGACAAAGAATTAAGAAGTGGATAGAGCGGCGGAGAGAGGACAAAGAATTAAGATGTGGATAGAGCGGTGGAGAGAGGACAAAGAATTAAGAAGTGGACAGAGCGGTGGAGAGGGGACAAAGAGAGAGAAGGCACGTCTACGAAGCTATCACAGAACCGGACATTGTCATCAAGGTGTAAATACATATATGATCGGGTATGTTGTACAGTATATCATAATTCTATTTACGGGTGATTTGTTGAAAAAAAACATAAACAACTTTTATGGGGATAAGATATGCAACATAACAAAGGTGTGATTTTAGAGTGTTTGTATATGTTTATGGGCAGGTTTTAAGGTGTCAGGTCCCAGGTGTATATATGTTACTGAAACATAAATCCAGCCTTAAATAATAAAAGAACATCTTCTTTAAATACTCTTGATGCATTTTTCTCTTTTTTTCTTATGATTTTAATGGTGGCCTTGTAACTGAGATGTAACAGGTAACAATTAGCTCAACACCCACTGGAGAACTTGTACTTCATTGCAAATTACATCCAACATCACAGTCCCATATTACCTCGTACAGCAAGACAGGATTAACCAGCAATCAGTATGCACCACAAACAGCTGCAATAGTTACCTGCATCTGTGTACTATGTTAAAAGTCCCACATGGTCCACACTTGCAGTTCAGCAATACTCCAAGTCTGCTAGAAATAAATATTGATCCAACAATCCAGGGGTTTTCTATTGTACTCGGTTCTCTTACACAAAACAAAAAAACAAATCTGACACATTCCAAAATGGACTGGTCAAAATAATGGCACCCTCAAAATTGTAAAAAATAATTGCATTCCAAGTTTGTGATGCTCCTGTAATTTGCAAATAAAATCCCCTGTATCAGATAACAGGTGCTGACAATATAGTAATCACACCAGTAACCAGTTAAAATGGTGAAAATTTGACTTTCTTTGTATGTCTCTGTGTGCCACACGTAGCATGGAGTAGAGAAAAAGGACCAAATAATTCTCTGAGGGTTTGAGAACAAAAACTGTGGAAAAGCATGGACAATCTCAAGGTGACAAATTGCATGGGTCCCCCCCAAATACCATACCAGGCCCTTCAGGTCTGGTATGGATATTAAGGGGAACCCTGCGCCATTTTTTTTTAAATGGCGTAGGGGTCCCCCCCAAAATCCAGAGATCTTAATGTTCCCGTGTCCACTGTGCGCAACATAGTCAAGACGTTTACAGCCCATGGCACTGTAGCTAATCTCCCTGGACGTAGACGAAAGAGAAAAATTGATCAAAGAGTTTGCCAAATTTTACCTGAGGAAGCCAAAATCCTTTTGGGAGAATGTGCCGTGGACAGACGAAACAAAATTACAGCTTTTTGGTAAAGCCCATCATTCTACTGTTTTCAGAAAAATAAATTAGGCCTTTAAGGAAAAGACTACAGTCCCAACAGTCAAAAATGGTGGAGGTTCACTGATGTTTTTGGGGTTGCTTTGCTGCTTCAGACACTGGATGTCTTGACTGTGTGTATGGCATTATGAAATCTGAAGACCACCAAAAAATTCTGGGGTGCAATGTAGGGCCCAGTGTCAGAAAGTTGGGTCTCTGTCAGAGGTCATGGGTCTTACAGAAGGACAATGACCCAAAGCACACGTCAAAAAGCACCCAGAAATCGTTTAAGACAAAGCGCTGGAGATTACTGAACTGGCCAGCAATAAGTCCAAATCTAAATCTTATCGAACACCTGTGGAGAGATCTCAGAACAGCAGTTGGGAAAAGAAACCCTTCCAATCCGAGAGACGTGGAGCAGTTGGCGAAAGAAGAGTGGTCCGAAATTCCAGTAGAAAGATGTAAGAAACTCATTGATAGTTCCAGGAAGCGATTGATTTCAGTTATTTTTTCTAAGGGGTGTGCTACCAAATATTAAATTGAGGGTGTCAATAATTTTGTCCAGTCCATTTTTGGAGTTTTGCAGGAAATGTGTCAGATTTGGCTTTTTGTTTCTGCACTTTTTTGTGTCATACCAATACAAACAAGATAAATAAATATAAGAATGCCTAAACATTTGTAATTGCAACAATTTTCTGGGCAAAGTGGTGCATTATCTGAAAAAAATGCAGGGGTGCCAATATATTTGGTAATGTACAATATATATATATATATATATATATATATATGTAGCGGCCTCACCCCGTCCTCTTTAGCTAGGGGTATGTCACGCGACAGAGTGAGGTGCGCTACGGCCCATGTCCTCCCCATAACTGTGGGTAAGGTGAAGGCCAATATCTGATGTTTCCTCGGGCCGGTGTGTCTTGGGCATGTACCGAGTCTGTTGTGCAGAAACCACCCTTTGCTCCCATTAACAGAGTCCATACACCGATCACAGTCCAACTGTTGGTTTTATTTCGTATCTCCACATACAGGCAATGCGATGACAGGATACAGTGGGATGAGCAGGTCGAGGCACTATACTGATCTGGGTCCCTTCACCCCCTGTGCTATGACCAAGGGTTGCAGGAGTCTTAATTCGAATACCTCCGCTGCGTTGCAGCCCCTATCAGGGAAAGATGTCCTCCAAGAGAGTTACCGGAGGCCCATCCGTCACCCGGTTGACGCTGCACCGGAATCTTCGGACGGGCGACCTCCCCAGCCTCCTCACCTCAGATGCGGGTCCCCTCGCAAGGGGCGCCCTGGACTCACTTCACCCTTGCGGGACCCAGTCGGAGTCACTGGGTCCCAGGCCTCCTCAATAGTACCTCATCCCAGGCTGAAGGTGCCTGGGATGGAATCCCAGCTTCATTCCGGCCAGGCCTAGGGCGCCTAGGCCGGAACCATGAACCGCCCGCACCCAGGCCGAAGGTGCCTGGGTGCGTGAAGAGATGATCCCCGAAGACCTCGCGGCGAGGGCGTCTCCCCCTTTTATCTCCTCCCATCAACACCACGGCAGGTTCCCCGCCCCAGCCGTACCATCTCCAGGAAGGGACAAAGAAGGGTAGCACTGTGGTGGCGATTCTACCTGAAGCCTGTAGGTACTCCGCCACCCACAGGCAAAGGAGAATATTACATCCCCCAATCCTCCACGAATAACAAAAAGGGGTCTAAACCCTGACATAATTACACACCTGGGTCACACTACCCCCAGGTGTATCCCACTAAATCTGAAGACCCCGTTACATATATATATATTTTATTACCGTATATAGTCGAGTATAAGCCGAGTTTTTCAGCACATTTTTTTTTTTTTAAATGCCCCCCTTGGCTTATACTCGAGTCACCTTTTTGTGCCTGATCTCCCGGACTTTGGGGACCCGGTACCGGCCGGCCGTAGGTCCCCTGGACCCCAAACTTGGCACACTCTTCCTCTACAAGTGTGCAAAGTTTGTTGTCCGGGGGACCTAGGGACGGGGAGCACCGATTTTTCAAAGCCGGGCACCCCTTCTATAGACTCCCATGTTAAATGGTAATTTCTCCAGTAAGTTTGGGGAACCGGTACCGGCCGGCCCTAGGTCCCCCAGACCCGAAACTTGGCACACATGTAGCCCCAGTTCTCCTCTACAAGTGTGCAAAGTTTTCAAAGCCGGGCACCCCTTCCATATACTCCCAAGTTAAACATAAGTCTAGTCATGGACACAGTGACGCATGGACACAGTGAGGCATGGGCACAGTGAGATATGGGCACAGTGAGGCATGGACACAGTGAGGCATGCAGATGGACACCCTAGGCTTATACTCAAACGTTTTCCCATTTTTTTGTGGTAAAATTAGGTGCCTCGGCTTATATTCGGGTCGGCTTATACTCGAGTATATACGGTATTTATATATACACATAGTGTATGTACTTGGGGCACTTCTCCCTGCCTCCTTCATGTATGATAAGGATTCAGTGGCCTCCCCTCTTCCTGCGTGAATAATAAAGTTTGTAGAATCTTCTCTTTCCATCAGCCTAAACCAGCCATTTGACCATATGACAACCAAAGTGTAATCACTTGCAGTAAGTACCTTAGAGGCACTGGGAGGTAAGAATATCCCTAATTTTCCAGCCAAAAATCAGATCTACCATTTCACTACAAAACTGTAACCTGGTTGGTTACTATTAGCACCACACTAGCACATTCCTCAAGAGACGATTCCACTCAAAAGCAATAGATCAATTAGAGGTAGAAACTGGTGGAATTAGTCACTCTAATTAGCCTGGTACACACTATCAGTTTTTTTTTTTTTTGTGTGTTATAGCTTTTAATTCTCTCAAGGTCTTTAGCCGGTTCAGCCCCGGACCATTTTGGTGGTCAAAGACCAGGCCACTTTTTGCGATTCGGCACTGTGTCGCTTTAGCTGACAATTGCGCGGTCGTGCGACGTGGCTCTCAAACAATATTGACATCCTCTTTTTCCCACAAATAGAGCTTTCTTTTGGTGGTATTTGATTACCTCTGCGGTTTTTATTTTTTGCGCTATAAACAAAAAAAGAGAAACAATTTTAAAAAAAATGCAATATTTTTTACTTTTTGCTATAATAAATATCCCCCAAAAAAATAAAAAAAAACTTTTTTCCACAGTTTAGGCCGATTTGTATTCGTCTACATATTTTTGGTAAAAAAAAATGCAAAATGCGTTTATTGATTGGTTTGCGCAAAAGTTATAGCTTCTACAATATAGGGGACTGTTTTATGGCATTTTTATTAATATTTTTTTTTACTAGTTATGGCAGCGATGAGCGATTTTTAACGTGACTGCGACATTATGGTGGACACATCGGACACTTTTGACACCATTTTGGGACCATTGTAATTTTTACAGCGATCAGTGCTATAAAAATGCAGTGATTACTGTAAAAATGACACTGGCAGTGAAGGAGTTAACCACTAGGTGGCGATGCAGGGGTTAAGTGTTTCCTAGGGAGTGATTCTTACTGTAAGGGGGCGTGGCTACACGTGACACGTCACTAATGACCGTTCCCGATCACGGGGAACGGTCATCAGTGACAGTGTCACTAGGCAGAATAGGGGAATGCCTTGTTTACAAAGGCATTCCCCTGTTCTTGCCGACCGCAATCGCGGGCCGCCCGGGAACATTGAGTTCCCGGGACCCGCGGCCGCACTCGCGAGGCACGCGGCGGGCGGCAAATTCATAGGGACGTACCTGTACGCCAATGTGCCTGTCCGTGCCATTCTGCCAACGTACATCGGCGTGCAGCGGTCGGCAAGTGGTTAAACTATGCTTTGAGTGTTTGCATTTCAACTCTTGTTTTTTTTCTATAATCTTAAAAAAAAAAAAAAAAAAAAAAAAATCTAAATTTGGGTGCAAACTTGTTTAAAGATGACGGGTATTTGGATATGCCGTTGTAGGCCTTTAATAGGTTGGGTAATTGTCCGAATGATCAAAAAGAGATTAAAGCCATGTACACATTAGTAGTTTTTTTTCGTTCTACCCTACTGGGCTAAACAAAAAAAAAACTGACAGTTTAGGAGGCACCGCTGTACTAACTATCTGACGTTAGTACTGCTATCTCCCCTGCTGTTCTATTGTGTTCTGACCGGGAGACCCCCCCCCCCTGCCGGAACACTCTGGTCAGTGCTCTCAGCCATTGGCTGAAAGCGCTGATTGGGAGCCGGTCTGCCCCTTAGACAGAAGCCAACCGAATGGCTGGATTCTGTCACACTCCAGTACACATGGGCCGAATGTCGGCCAGTTTCAATTGAATTGGCCAATGCCGCCTGCCATTCGGCCCGTGTGCAGTTTACTAAACAGATGCAAAGTTGGAAGTAAACAGGGTCAGAATGGCAAAGAACATGCATAAACTACTGAATAACACAAAATAGAATATACAAAAACTGTACAGACATGGACTATTCACAGAATCACAGCAATGTCTCTGTGGCTCAGTCAGGGTAACAAGTGGTTGCACAGCATAATCTCTATAAGAATCTACAACAGAGAATCTAGCTGAGAATCAATACTTCAGTAAAACAGTTTAGAACACAAAAAGCTACCTGCGCTTAGCCTAATAAACAGCATCCATTACCGTAAAGTCCACAGTGACGCTGGTAATACAGGACACTGGGACGAGGTAAAGGAACTAGAGTACTCTGATAGCAATTGGTTAAGTGCTTCCCACAGCAGTTGGGTCTTCCAGAGAAGCTGTGTACTTTTAGGCTCTTTTCCAGATGCTTGCATGCTGTTTTTGACAGTTGAGGGCCTATTGTCTGGCTGCAGAATACTGCAGCTGACTCTGCTTAATTAGGTTTTGCCCCTCTGAGATGCTGAGGGAAGGAAACTGAGGACCTTATTTTTTCCTGGGTGTGTCTAGGAACTTAGGGGATTGTGGGAGATGTAGTTAAAGTGATTGTAAAGTCTAATTTTTTTCCCCAATAAAAATAATAAAACATGTCATAGTTACCTACTCTATTGCAGTGGATTTGCACTTTACAGGGGGCCTGCTCCTAGATCTGAGCATGGTGAGTAAATGGCCACTTTTCTGCAGGCTTATCGTGATAGCCATGGATGATGTGCAGGCTCGGGAACTAAGCACAAAATAGATCTCACCAACAAGGACCACAAGAGATATAGGTGGTCTAACTCTTCAACATCAACTAATCAATGAAATGAAAGGGCCTGACCCTTCATGTTATCAGCCTTGCTGTTTAATTATAATGCCGCGTACACACGACCGTTTTTAAAGTCATTGAAAAAAACGAAGTTTTTCTCGACGTGATTCTTCTCAAGCCTGCCTTGCCTACACACTATCGTGAAAAAAAAACGCTTGAGCAAAGCGCAGTGACGTACGAAATGTACAACGGCACTATAAAGGGGAAGTTCCATTCGGATGGCGCCACCCTTTGGGCTGCTTTTGCTGATCCTCGTGTTAGTAAAGTTTGGTGAGAGACGATTTGCAATTTTCAGCCTCGTGCTCTTCAGTCTGTTACAGCGTAATGAATGTGCTATCTCCATTACGAACGCTAGTTTTACCAGAATGAGCGCTCCCATCTCATCTCTTGCTTCTGAGCATGCCTTGTGAGAAATGCTCTGGAGCCCACACACGATCGTTTTTAATGACCAAATAAAAAAATGGCATTTTTCTCGTCATGAAAAACGGTCATGTGTACGCGGCATTAGGGTGTTATGTTTTAAACAAATTATAAACCACTATTGTTTAGTTGATGTCTTCCAAGTGTCTTCTATCAACAGACAGTCATTAGCAGAACAATTGTCCTCATTTATGACCTTATCACTTTAACCACCTCAATACAGGGCACTTTCACCCTCTTCCTGCCCAAGCCATTTTTCAGCTTTCAGCGCTGTCACACTTTGAATGACAATTGCACAGTCAGGCAACACTGTACCCAAATAAAAGAAGAGCAACAAGTTTGAAAAATACACAATATTTTTAACTTTTTGCTATAATAAATACCTCAAATTATTTATTTTTAAACACATTTTTTCCTCAGTTTAGGCCGATACGTATTCTTCTACATATTTTTGGTAAAAAAAAAATGGCGGCGATCTGCGATATTGCGGTGGACACATCGGACACTTTTGACACTATTTTGGGACCATGCACATTTATACAGCGATCCGTGCTATACAAATGCATTGATTACTGTATAAATGTGACTGGCAGGGAAGGGGTTAACACTAGGGGCGATCAAGGAGTTAAATATGTTCCCTAGGGAGTGATTCTAACTGTAGGGGGAGGGGACTCACAGGGGGAGGAGACCGATCGGTGTTCCTCTGTACAAGGAACATACCATCGGTCTCCTCTCCCCTGACAGGACGTGGATCTGTGTGTTTACACACACAGATCCACTGTCCTGCTATGTTCACGGGCAATCGCGGGTGCCCGGCGGACATCGCGGGCGCCGGGCACACGCATCGGGTCCCCAGTGACGCGGCGCGCCCCCTAGTGGGCCGTGAAGGCGAGGACGTCATATGACGCCCGCCCAGAACGAGAGCTGCACCGTCCAGCCGTCATATGACGGCCGGCAGTAGGCAAGCAGTTAAAGTGGACTTCCCTTTCTCAGTCAATGTTGACTATTTTTATTACTTATGCTGCTAGTATTAATAAATAGATAGGAATGTATGTATATTTACTTGTTTTAAACTTTTTATGCAGATTTCTTCAGTTAATTTCTGGTTTCCATGCTTAGGCAAATTAAGTCATACATCCCAGGAGTCTTCAGAAGGGGAGGAGGGGTTTTCTTAGCTAAGCAAACTCTTCTATCTGCATTCTTGATCTAGGAGCAATTGGAATCCATGATGTAAATGCTATATGAATCATCTGCCCATACTCAAGATAGCCGTGGCCAGAAATGCTAGGGGGGTGTTTTTCAAAGTGATTTCTCAGTAAAATAAAGCATGGAGACATGGATGGATGGGGAAGTTTGCTTTCAATATAAAAAATTTATTAAACAGTGTTTTTGGTGCTCAGATGCAGTGTAGTTCCACTTTAAGTGATCTGCTACAGGTATCCAACACTCCTGGATGTGTAGACTACCTGTTATGCATGCCGTATGCTGTGGCTCGTCCTGCAGGCTTGTATGTCATCAAAGCAGTCGAGGATTAAAAAAGTGTCTGATTTTTTTGAAGGCAAGGACAGTGAGAAGGTAAGTATAGTGCACTTTGTTTTACATCATAAGCTTTCATTTATTAAGTGGTCATTTTAAAACCACTTCCCGCCCAAGGACGTCATATGACGTCCTGGACTTTCAGTGGGGATACAGGCATCATTCAGATATCCATCTGTTCAGCTGGCGATTCTGTGCACCATAAGAACGATCATAGCGGTGGTCCCGCCGCTTGATCGTTCTTATAGGCGGCGGGAGGGGATGCCCCCCCTCCCGCCGCCATCCGGTGCTTCTCCGGGCTCTCCCGTGCGATCGGGGAACGATCTGCCGGCGCCGGATGGAAGGCATAGAGATGACTGGTGACCAGATGGTCACCAGTCATCTCTATGATCGTCGGAGGCCCGGGGGCGATGTGATGACCTCACGCCCGGGTCCTCAAATGTAAACAAAGCCGCCATTGCGGCTGTAAGTATGAGATCAGTGAAATTGTTTTCACCGATCTCATGCTTTCTAGCCTGGAGGAGAGATGTGGGGTCTTATTGACCCTGCATCTCTCCATAAAGAGGACCTGTCAGTGGTTTGTGTAGTGGTCAGTATAGGAATCAGGTAGGCTAGTGTGGTGTGTATTGTGTAGTGCATTGTATAGTGTAATGGTCAGTATAGGAATCGGGTAGGTTAGTGTAGTGGTCGATGTAGGAATTATGTAGGTCAGTGTAGAGGTTAGTATAGGACTCGGAATGCGAAAAGTCCGCAGGTTGGGGCGCAAATTACTTGCCTTGCCCCGGGCGCTGACAACCCACGCTACGCCGCTGCCTGTCACACACATTCCTATTACAAGGGATGTTTACATTCCTTGTAATAGGAATAAAAGTGATCAAAAAAAAAAAAAAAAAATGTAAAAAAAAGTGTAAAAATAAAAAAAATTAAGTAAAATAAAAAATTTAATAATATTTTTTTTTTTTAAAACGTCCCTGTCCCCGGTAGCTTGCGCTCAGAAGCAAGTCCCGCCCACATATGTAAACGCCGTTCAAACCACACATGTGAGGTATCGCCGCGTGCGTTAAAGCGCCAGCAACAATTCTAGCACTAGACCTCCTCTGTAACTCTAAACTGGTAGCCTGTAAAAAAAAAAATAAGCGACGCCTATGGAGATTTTTAAGTACTGAAGTTTGGCACCATTCCAGGAGTGTGCGCAATTTTAAAGCGTGACATGTTAGGTATCTATTTACTCGGCGTAACATAATCTTTCACATTATACAAAAAAATTGGGCTAACTTTACTGTTTTGTTATTTTTTAATTCATTAAACCGTTTTTTTTTCCCAAAAAAAGGCGTTTTAAAAATTATTGCGCAAATACCGTGCTAGATAAAAAGTTGCAATGACCGCCATTTTATTCCCTAGGGTGTCTGCTAAAAAAACATATATATATAGTGTTTGGGGGTTCTGAGTAATTTTCTAGCAAAAAAATTATGATTCTTGCATGTAGGAGAGGAGTGCCAGAATAGGCCCGGTAAGGAAGAGGTTAAAGTACATATTGTGACACGTCGGGGTTTCTTAGCTCAATGGTAGTGCCAAAACTGTGAGCTTAATCCACGCCAGAAATATGTTCAGGGCTTTCCTGCCCACATTTAAAAGAACATCAAAAATTCACACAGGTATGTCTTCCCACACAGGGGGGTTCTCACCATCAATGCAACAAACATAACATTCAGCCTCCTGGCTCTCTTGTGGCCGCATTACTGTTTAGAGTAGTTCTACCTGATCCTCCTGACCGTTAGTACCTTTATAGTCCACCTGACCATCAAACATGTCCCAGTGTTCGTGCACATATGTGTCTTTCCTCCCTCAGCTCCCCAGCTGCTCTGTCCCTCCTGGGCTTTCTCTCAGGCTCGGGCCTTGGTCTGTCCTGACCTGCACAGTATGGTGCACACCAGCACCTCTCACGGCTCCCTTCACACACTGACCTCCTAGGGAGGGTAGGGCTTTGAGCTCTAACTCTGGCTCTCATATGAAGCCAGCATACACCTGTGCCATTAGTGTGCTTGCTTTTTACAAAATCTGGTGTAAATCACCATTTTAAACAGTGGCACAATATCTTCTTTAACTCTGTTTCCAACAATCCTCTGTGCTCCCACAAGCCTCTAGGCCCCTGGACATGCTGGGGGGTAGAAATTACTCTTTTCCCACCCACTAGTATTCAGAGGGGCCATGCCGATGGGACAGCAGGGATTGGGCATGTGAGCTGTTTCTAGGTGACTGGTTTTGCTACATTAATTCAAGCATACAGGCCACCTGGTTTGAGCACATAAACACTCAGCTTCCTTCCAAGTCCCAGTAACTACACAAAGCACTGTGCCAGCGGTGTATGGGGGGTTAAGCCTGAAGTAAGGTGGTCCTGTGTATGCAGCTGTTATTCTATGTATCCAGAGCAGAACCTTTCCTGTCACTACCCTTAGGAGCAGGTTTGAGATTCCTTCAGACCTACCAGGCTCTGCATATCTCCCTGTGAGAAAGGTATTGCTCTAAGACAGTGGTCTCCAAACTGTGGCCTGGGGGCCAGATGCGGCCCTTTGCTTTCATTTATCTGGCCCTTGGGGTACTGTCCCATTAATTGACACCAACAATGGGGCATAATTACTCCACCTGACTACAAAAAAAGGGCACAATTATTCCCAATGGCACCAACGATGTGGCATAATTCCATCCACTGACACCAACAATGGGGCACTATTCCTCCCACTGACACCAATGATGTGGTACCATTTTATCCACTGACACCAACAATGGGGCACTATTTTTCTCACTGACACCAACAATGTAGCACTATTCTATCCACTGACACCAATGATGGGGCACTATTCCTCCCACTGACACCAAAGATGGGGCACTGTTTGCTTTCGCTTATGCGGGGACATTTTCTACATTTCTCACGAACCACAGTCCAGCCCCCCTAAAGTTTAAAGGACAGTAAATTGTCCCTTTGTATAGAACGTTTGGAGACCCCTGCTCTAAGGGAAGTGCAAATATTTATTAGTGCTGATTGCATATTGTCTCTACTGAGAGTCTCATAGACTGTGCTGAAACCTGGTGATCCTTTGCCAAACCAGGGCTGCCTGGGAGGCATTTCTCAATCTCTCTATTCTCTGTTGTATATTATATTGTGTTATATGCATATCTTTTCGCTACTCTGACCCTATTGGCATTGTCAGTTTCTATGCTGCATCTATGTAGTAAAGTTCAAGTTTAAGCCACCTTTTGTCTGATCATTTGGTAGATCAAGAATCCTGTTACATTGCATGACCACTCATCACAAGGCTTTGTTTCCAGCAATTAAGAGTCCCCTTCTTTATAGGTCAAAATGTCTTTATCTTTGATTCCAAAAAGGACACTTCGAGCCTGGTTAGCCACAATGACAAAAAAAAATCTGCATTTTCACGTGTTAATATTACTGCTGTCCTTCAATAATAAATACATAATGACTGTGATAGGGGATCTGTTGGTTCTTAAAGCGGAGGTCCACACAAAAAGTGAACCTCCGCTTTTCGGAACCCTTCCCCCCTCCAGTGTCACATTTGGCACCTTTCAGGGGGGAGGGGGGTGCAGATACCTGTATAATACAGGTATTACACCCACTTCCGGGAATGACTCCCACGTAGGGTGACCACGTGTCCCGGATTGCCCGGGACAGTCCCACATTTTGCAGGTCTGTCCCGGGCACATTCATTCCAGGACAATACAGTGTCCTGGAATGAAACTGACACAGCCACCCCCCCGGGCTAAACTGATGCCCCCAAAAAAGGCCGCCACATGACCGCTTTACTCACTGACAGTACTTGTCCTGGCCTGGAATGCCTGGAGGAGCACAATCCCGCCCCCTGCTTGTGATTGGAGAAATCATAAATCTTGCCTCTTGTGTCCAATCACTGTACTGTGATTTGTTACAACACAAGCTGATTTTTGGGAAGGGAGGGTGTCCCTGAATGGTAGTTTGGAAATGTGGTCACCCTACTCCCACGGGAGTCACTCCACTTCCCGTTCCCCCCGCTGTCTTCTGGGGAACACACAGTTCCCAGGAGACAGCAGGGACCAGTGAGGGCGCGCCACGCGGCTCGCTCATGCGCAGTAGGGAACCGGGCTGTGAAGACGCAACGCTTCACTTCCTGATTCCCTCACTGAGGATGGCGGCAGTGGCAGCCGAGAGATGAGCGATTGCTCGGCCTCAGCTGCCGACATTGGGGGCACGCTGGACAGGTAAGTGTCCATTTATTAAAAGTCAGCAGCTGCAGTATTTGTAGCTGCTGGCTTTTAAAAAAAAAAATTCGGGTGGACCTCCGCTTTAAAGCCTAAGTGCATCCAAAATCACAAGCAGAAAAATCAGCACAAAGGCCAGAACTTACAGCCAGTAGAATGTGTTCCCTGTGCTGATTTCTCTTCTGTTAGCAAAATTCTTCCTACATCTTTAAGAGAGCGTGACTATGCCCTTGAAGGGCTTTATTAAAGAGGGTGCCCTCCAAAAAAGCTCTGTGTCAAGTTGTCAACCAGTGGGGCTGTTACATATATCTAACGAATGTAACTGTAACTATAGATATTTGCTCACTATTTTAAATCAAATGACTCTTTTGTTCACATATATTCCTGGCAGCTGTTCATCTAGAAGAGTCTTCCTGATCATCAAATCAATTTTTCCAATACTGGATTGGCTGCCCAAATACCAATGGAAGGAATGGATCGTGAGTGATATCATCTCTGGGGTCAGCACAGGACTGGTATCCACCTTGCAGGGTGAGTTATGCAGCAATCACAACTGTTGACACAAAAAGACTGACGCCATTTAGAATTGAGCCTGAATCTTTATTAAAGTCGTGTGCTGAGAAAACAGTGGCTCAGCCACTGGAAGACTTATAGCCCATGTAAAGAGACAAAGTTAACACATTTATGAGGGAGAGTAGAGTCTAAGTGGTGGCTGGTCACTGAAAAAGTCATAAGATGTTTTTTGACCACAAAATACAGTGAGGGGAAAAAGGGGAAAAAGTATTTGATCCCCTGCTGATTTTGTACGTTTGCCCACTGACAAAAAAATGATCAGTCTATAATTTTAATTGTAGGTTTATTTTAACAGTGAGAGACAGAATAACAAATAAAAATATCCTGAAAAACACATTTCAAAAAAGTTAGGGGATCAAATACTTATTTCACTCATTAAAATGCAAATCAATTTATAAGTATTTGACCCCTTCGCAAAACATGACTTAGTACTTGGTGGCAAAACCCTTGTTGGCAATCACAGAGGTCAGACTTTTTTGTCCCACTCCTCTTTGCAGAACCACTCCAAGTCAATAAGGTTTCAAGGCTGATGTTTGATAACTCAGATCTTCAGCTCCCTCCACATATTTTCTTTGGGATTAAGGTCTGGAGAGTGGCTAGGCCACTCCAGGACCTTAATGTGCTTCTTATTGAGCCACTCCTTTGTTGCCTTTGTCGTGTGTTTTGGGTCATTGTCATGCTGGAATACCCATCCATGACCCATTTTCAATGCCCTGGCTGAGGGAAGGAGGTTCTCAGCCAAGACTTGATGGTACATGGCCCCGTCCATCGTCCCTTTGATGCAGTGAAGTTGTCCTGTCCCCTTAGCAGAAAAACACCCCCAAAGCATAATGTTTCCACCTCCATGTTTGACGGTGGGGATGATGTTCTTGGGGTCATTGGCAGCATTCCTCCTCCTCCAAACACAGCAAGTTGAGTTGATGCCAAAGAGCTTGATTTTGATCTCATCTGGCCACAACACTTTCACCCAGTTCTCCTCTAAATCATTCAGATGTTCATTAGCAAACTTCAGACGGGCCTGTACATGTGCTTTCTTGAGCAGGGGGACCTTGCGGGTGCTGCAGGATTGCAGTCCTTCACGGCGTAGCGTGTTACCAATTGTTTTCTTGGTGACTATGGTTCAAGCTGCCTTGGGATCATTGACAAGATTCTCCCGTGTAGTTCTGAGCTGATTCCTCACAGATCTCATGATCATTGAAACTCCACGAGGTGAGATCTTACATGGAGCCCCAGACCGAGGGAGACTGACAGTTATTTTGTGTTTCTTCCATTTGCGAATAATCACACCAACTGTTGTCACCCTCTCACCAAGCCGCTTAGCGATGGTCTTGTAGCCCATTCCAGCCTTGTGTAGGTCTACAATCTTGTCCCTGACATCCTTGGACAGCTCTTTGGTCTTGGCCGATGGCCATGGTGGAAAGGTTGAAATCTGATTGATTGCTTCTGTGGACAGGTGTCTTTTATACAGGTAACAAGCTGAGAAGAGGAGCACTCACCTTAAAGAATGCTCCTAATCTGAGCTTAATTCCTGTATAGAAGACACCTGGGAGCCAGAAAATCTTGCTGATTGATAGGGGATCAAATACTTATTTCACTCATTAAAATGCAAATCAATTTATAACTTTTTTGAAATGCGTTTTTCTGGATATTTTTGTTGATATTCTGTCTCTCACTGTTAAAATAAACCTCCCATTAAAATTATAGACTGATCATTTCTTTGATCCCCTGCTGATTTTGTACGTTTGTCCACTGACAAATACTTTTTTCCCTCAGTGTATGTTTTAGAGATTACTAGAGTATTAAAGTGGCTAGCATAGGGAAAGGACCCCTGTCTGTCAGGGACAGTATAATGCCGCGTACACACCATCGTTTTTCCTGTCATGTAAAAAAACAACATTTTTCTCGAAGTGATTCCTCGTGATTCCTCTCAAGTCTGCCTTGCATACACACGTTCATGAAAAAAACAGCTTGAGCAAAGCATGGTGACGTACAACACGTACGACGGCACTATAAAAGGGAAGTTTCATTCGAATGGCGCCATCCTTTGGGCTGCTTTTGCTGATCTTGTGTTAGTAAAGTTTGGTGAGAGACGATTCGCGCTTTTCAGCCTCGTGCTTTTCAGTCCGTTACAGCGTGACGAATGTGCTATCTTCATTACAAACGCTAGTTTTACCAGAACGAGCGCTCCCTTCTCATATTTGATTCTGAGCATGCGCGTTTTTTAATCCCCTCGGAAAAGCATACACACGCCCGTTTTTCGCGACGAGAAAAAGAATGATGGGAAAAACGACGAGAAAAAATAGAGCAGGTTCTAATTTTTTTGCGGCGCATACACACGACCAATCTAAAAAATGGCAGTTTTCTCATCATGAAAAACGGTCGTGCGTACGCGGCATTAGAGATAGGGAAAAGTTCCAGGGGAGTAGGGACAGTTCAGGGACTACACCTACCTTCCAGGAAGCCTTCAATGTTGGGTGTGGACCGGCCAGACTGCATTCCGCTCCTCGTTGCAGATGCTGTTGGCATCTTCCATTCTGCATCTTGTGGGTCCACTGCTGTTTCAGTTGTAAGTGGCTCTGGTCTTGTGTGCTCCCCTGCTGGGCCTACTTGTTGAACTTTTTTACAATATACTGCTACTGCCAAATTCTGACTGTGTATGTTTTCTGCCCACTGCACAAGCTAACCCACAAGCTAGCTAATATTCAGAAGCATTATTTTGGTTCTTCAGATAGAGAGATGCTATTGCGGCTAAATTCACAATTAATTCCCCTACAGCCCAGTTCAAGCTTTCTTGTTGTTAATATAATGCAATCAGGCTGCATAAACAATATTATGCCGTGTACACACGATCAGACCTTTTTCCGACCAAACTCCCATTGGAATTCCGATGGAATTTCATTGAAAAAAATAGAACAGGTTCTATTTTAAAATTCCAATGGAATTCATCGGAATTTCTCCGATGGGGCCCACAAACGGTCGGAATTTCCGATGAAAAAACTCAGACGGACTCCGTCTGACTTTTTTCAATGAAAATTCCTATTGTGTATACAAGGCATAAGAGTGTTATATACTATTTTGCTGCAGCCACTGTAGGGTTAAAATGTCCTGTGCTAAGCCTGAGAGCACACTGGAGATCTGGGCGGCTGGTCTAGTGGTCCACTCTTCCTCATTGTTGATTAGAGATTAGAGTTGATTAGAGCACTGTGCAGGGTAATTGTTGGACATCCGAGGATATGCACAACTGCATGTTGTAATAATTCAGCCAAGTCATAGATGATGTTTGGTTACATTGACTTGATAATGTTCTTGTGGAAGGCCAGACACTAGTTCTTTCAGGATATCGCTGGCCACCAAGTTTCAACATTTGATACCAACATAAAATGTTTTGATAAGCCAATAAACAGACAATACAACCAACCCAATCCAAGCTTGCTTGAGGTCACAGCAATTTTATATCTTATAATTTGTACTAGTCTATCATAATAAAATATCTTATGTTTTTGTCTTATAATACATTATCTTGCATTATTGTCTTATCTCGATTATATGGCCCATCCAAGCATGTGAGTTTAAGCTTTTCATTCTACCGTTTATAGGTTTATAGGTGAAAAGTAGGGATGGGCGAACAGTTCGGTCCGGGCATGTGTTCGGGCTGAATTTTACTTTTCATCCCTAGTGAAAAGTTCCTTCTCTGGATGTGTGCACATTTGCTAGTTGCATAAAACTCTAGTGAATTTGCAGAGAGCAACATAAACTTCCACTGATAAAGTTATATATGCTAGTTTGGAATAGAGTTGGGAAAGGTTATAATAATGCCCTTCATGTTCTTACTGTATATAAATACTTGTAGTGGAGATCTAACCTTAGTTTTGTCTGCATTGTCACTGGAAGAGAAAGTGAGTGAAATACAAAACTTTTAGAAGTAAAGACGATATCTTCAATCAATATATTTGTTCTGGTACCACCTGTCAGAGGTGGAATTTCCCCTCTTTTTTGGGAAGTTGCTATGTTCTGTTGTGTCCCTGTGTGCATGAAGTGCATGAATATCTCTGTGATGTGCAACCAAACAGCATTTAAATACCCATAGAGGTTATATCCTCCCCTACTTTATCCAAAACTAAAAACTACTACTGAGAGTAATGCCTAGTACACCTGACCGTTTTTTTCTGGTGGGAAAACTGCGATGAGAGCTTTTTGTCTGGAATCCCGGCCGTGTGTATGCTCCATTGCAGTTTTTCCGACGGAAAAACTGCCGGGGAAAAAAAAGAGCAGGATCTCTTTTTTACCGCCAGGAAGGAATACTGGCGGGAAAACCATTCGTCTGTATGCTTTTCTGACAGGAAAAAAAAACACGTGCATGCTCGGAGACAATTAGATGCATGCTCGGAAGCATAGAACTTCATTTTGTCGGCTCGTTGTAGTCTTTTACGTCACCGCGTTCTTGGCAGTCAAAAGTTCACCAGACTTTTGTGTGACCGTGACTGTGTATGCAAGGCAGGCTTGGGAGGAATTCCGTCTGGAAAACCATTGGTTTTTTTTTTCCAACGGGAAAACCGGTCGTGTGTACCAGGCATAAGAGGTGACTCTTTAGTTTGGAAGAAATACATGCATGTATCGAAGGTACGCTATATTGTAAAAAGTATTGGGACACCTGTATGTAAAACACACTGCAAAATATATTCACATGGGCAATAATTTTAAAAGACTAAAAATTAAACCTATGTGGCTCACAGCCAAAGTTAAAAAAGCTATAAATAATAAGAAGCGCCGTTAAAAAATATAAAAAGGAAGGAACGCTATCATCGTTTAAATGTTACAAAGAATATAACAGAATATGTAAAAAGGAAATCAAGGACGCAAAAATTCAAAACGAATGACAGATTTCAAAAGATAGTAGGACAAACCCCTAAAAATTCTACAAATATATAGATAGTAAAAAGGTCAGGTCTGAGCATGTAGGCCAGGGGTGTCCAAACTTTTTTCAAAGAGGGCCAGATTTGATGAAGCGAACATGCGTCAGGGCCGAACATTTTTCCTGACATTCTTTGAACCATTAAAATTAAATGCAAATTAAATATATAAAAAACCTAGCAGTGTGTACTGGGCTATAGGCTATACTGCAAGGCTGTCAGAGTTGAGAAGGTCAGTTACTGGCCTCTCAATGCATGTCCATAAGATCTCGTTAACCTGAAAAATGTGTATTCTAAAAATTGTTACTGCAAACAGTTTTTTGGGATTGAGTGTGTAGAGTAGACACATAAAAAAATAAAAAACTTCATTAAACGTTGGTTTGAATTATTAAAAACTCCTGGCATTGTGGGCAGTTCCATGCTTGTCAGTATGCATATTTGAACCTGAAAATTACAAGGAAATAAGTTCACAAGTTCCAAGCAGCTCAATCCACACACAGGGTGCTTCAGTACCATCAAGACACCTGCAAACACTACTGGACTCTGAAAGGTTTGATAAAACTAGGTGAAATGCTAGTTGACTAGGTGACTTATCTTATTATCCCCTGAGAAGTCCCCAAGCGCCTCTCACTGCAAGGATGACCTTGGCGTGTTTAAAAGTTGCCCGAGCACGGCGCTGCCGCCAATCACAGGCACTGAGACACTAATGCCGCGTACACACGATCGATTTTCTCGACGGTGAAAACACCGTCGAGAAAATCGACGGGAAAAACGAAGAACGGCTTGTTTCCCTACACACGGACGTTTTTCCCGTCATTTTTTCTCTTGGTCGAGAAAAACGACCGTGTGTAGGCTCCCCGGCAGTGTTTCCCTATGGGAAAACTGCCGCGGAAAAAAATGCTGTGAATCACGACGAGAAAAATTAGAGCATGTTCTAATTTTTCTCGTCGTGATTAATGCCGTTTTTCTCGTCGGGAAAAATTACCAAAAGCCCACACACGGTAGTTTTTCTCGTCAAAGAGAAAAAATGTAATTTTTCCCGACGAGAAAAATGGTCGTGTGTACGCGGCATTAGAGCTCTGCAGCTGTGGTCCGGGAAACGACTTAGTGCCTGTTATTGGCACTCTATGCTGTTAGATTCCCAATGGGCTTTGGAACATGCCCCAGCAACACGCCCCAGCTCATCCTTACAGTGAGAGACGCTCGGATTTGTCAGGGGATAGGAGAATATATATTTATTTAAAAAAAAAAAACTCATCCTTACCCTGTGCGGAGCTTGGGGGCCACAAAAGTGAATAAAGCTAATTGCAAGTGGGGGCCGTATAAAATTGTACCGCGGGCCGCAACTGGCCCGCGGGCTGGGCTTTGGACATGCCTGATGTAGGCCCTTTACAAAATAATCTAGAGTGGATGACTGGGGACAAAGAGAAGGCAAATTTATTAAATACGTTCTTCAGCTCTGTGTATACAATGGAGCATGGGGGAGCTCATGTCCATAATGGGGATATTATTGGCACAGCCCCAAATGATCTACAATGGCTCAAAAGTGATATAGTCCAGAAATATTATAGACGAAATAAAGCACCTGAACCAGATGGCATACACCCACAGATCCTTTAACCACTTCAGCCCCGGAAGGATTTACCCCTTAATGACCAGGCCGTTTTTTTACGATACGGCACTTCGTCGCTTTGACTGACAATTGTGTATTTGTAAATGGTGTTACCCAAAAAAATTGATGTCCTTTTTTTCCCACAAATAGAGCTTTTTTTTGGTGGTATTTGATCACCTCTGCGGTTTTTATTTTTTGCGCTATAAACAAAAAAGGCTAATAATTAAAAAAAAAAAAAAAATACTATATTTTTTACTTTCTGCTATAATACATATCCAAAAATATAAAAAAACGAATTTATTCATCAGTTTAAGCTAATGTGTATTTTGCTACATATTTTTAGTAAAAAAATAGCAATAAGCGTATAAAACTCAGCCTTGGTGATAGCAGTAACCCCTAAATTATATATAATACATCTAGGCACAACAGAGCTGGGCATGCTGGTTAGCAGTAAGTCAAGGACCACCACTTAATGTCAAGCTGCATCTGCTAAAGTAAATAAATGATTTGATTAAAAAAGGAAATGCAAATGTGGATAAAGATATAATGTTACTATTGATATAAATCCCTTGGGGATTTATACCGGTGGTAATATTGAGTCCAGAATATGGGGTCCAGTTTTGGGCAACATGTTCTAGAAAGGACCTAGCAGTTATAGGAATTTTTCAAAAGGCAGTAACTAAGTCGATGAAAGATAAAGCTAATCTTAAAATGTGGATGGTGTTAGATTTGAACCAAATTTTATAAATTCAGATGTCCTGGGTTAAATCCGAATTTCTGTGTTATTTTGGTGGTTTGGTTACACATAAGGATTCTAGAACCCCTGTACTTCTGCTGTTGCCTGAACACCTTTAGTTTGACTACCAGTTTTACCTGTTCCCATCAGTTTTTTTTAGTATCCCAAGTTCGGAATAAGTGCTTATTGCTGCTTGTGAACCTATGCCTGTGTAGCGGGGTCCTCAATTTAGGGGAAGTGTTTGAGTGGTAGTTAGGCTCAAACACCCTAATTGTCAGGATTCTATCAATCATTTTTATCCACGGGCAGAGTGTTAGTGTATAGTTCCCTGTGGCCTGCAGGTGGTGCTGCCATGGTAGGCCAGGGTTGAACCGCTGATACAGTGCTGTGCCTTGTGTGTCCCCTCTCAGCAGCCATACAGTGGGTGTGGTAGGCCTGCTGTGCATGCTGGGAGAGGATATAAAAGGGGCAGACGCTGCCTGTTCAGGGTTCTGTCCGTTCTGGAGTGGTCAGGGGTCCTACCCCAGGAGTGTGTTCCTGTCCGCCCTGGGCACCTTTGGCCCAGGGGCGGAGGTCGGTGGATCAGTCCCAGGCACCTTTAGCCCCAGGACTGCAGAAAAGGCCTTGGGCCCAGCACCTTCGGCTGGGGCCCATCAAGGATCGAGGAATCTCAGGGTGCCGCCTTGCGAGGGGACCCGCATCTTAGATGAGGAGGCCGGGGGAGGAACCGATGCGAGGGACTGGTGCAGAAGTCACGGTGAAGGAAGGGTCCCGGTAACTCTCAGGAGGGATGTCTTCTCCTTAAATAGAGGCCAAGTTCAGCAGGTCTGTGGCAGAGATCAAGTTCACCAGGTCTGTGACAGAGGCCAAGTTCACCAGGTCTGTGAAAGAGGCCAAGTTCACCAGGTCTGTGGCAGAGACCAAGTTCACCAGGTCTGTGGCAGACACCTTGCGGTTAAGTTTGAGTACCATTCTGTCTGCTAGTCCCAAGCAAGGGAGACTATCCAGAGGGGCTGAATCTGCTTAAGAATCGGAGCAGTGAAGTGATTACGTTTGTGCCTGGACCTCTCTCACACCTTATTCTGTCCTGTCTTTTTGCTCCAACCTTTGTTATCAGAGACTGTTATTCAAGAGAAATAAACTCTACGTTGGAGTTGCAGCTGGTGTGGACATTCCAGTCACTGGGGGGGGAACAAGGACTTATCTCTGTCATTCATAGAGGTGAGAAACATTCTTTGACTTTCTGGCTGTGGAGACAACCAACAACACCGCTCAACCTCTTCACACAGGAGGGTACGGGCTTGTGGCATGGTGTGCCCCTTCCTACTGCGAGGAGCTGAACAAGGCAGGTAAAAGGGGGTTTGTGTGCTACACCTACATCTGTGGTTACTTTTCCACCCCAAGGCTCCTGCCACCTGCCAGGCCCAAACTTTGAGGAATGTTTAGCATAGCACTTTTGGAATAATTTTTACACTACTTCTTATGCTTTCACTGCTTCTGAGAATATTTTTTTCCAGAAAGGTTGATACACATGTAGCTTCCAAGGCCACTGCTGGTTTTCCTAGTTTCCCCAGGCTGCATCTAATGTTTTTAAAGTGGTTGTAAGGCCACTTGTTTAGCAACATACAATCCCATCTGTTTAATAACGATATTTGCCTCAGTGTCTGTGCAGTGTCTATGCTATATAAAAAATATGCAGATTTCTACCTTATATCAGAGCGTCCCCCAGCACTCACGTGACTGCTCAGCTCTCTCCTCTCCCAGTCTGACAGCTACAGTGGGAGGGGCGGAGAACTTCCGCTGATGTCAGCCGGGGAGGAGGGGAGGAGAGAGCCAAGCAATCAGGTGAGCGACGGGAGACCCTCTTATATAAGGTAGAAATTGTCATATTTTTTGTATAGCACAGACACTGGGGCACATATCGTTATTAAACAGAGGGGATTGTATGATTATGTAACAACTAAGGTAGCGGCAGAAGGGGCGAGGAGCGGACAGAGCTGACAGGCAGGGGGGAGGACAGAGGAGAGCTGCAGATGACGGAGGCACATAAGCTGACCATGGTGTCAGGGCTCAGCAGCCATGATAAACCATGGTCAGTTTACAGGGGGGGAGAGCAGAACCAGGCAGGATCAGACAGGTATTTTAGGTTATACAGTGGGCCAAATTACACAGCAGAAGCACTGTGCTGTTATGCATGTGTAGCACTATTTTTCTCTCTCTCTGCGGCTACTGAGGTATGATGGCGTCACCTGTATAGTATTCAGGAGCAGAGTCTTCATAATCTGTGTGATCAGGACAGGATCTTTAACAAGCACAGCGCCTCCACTCAATTGGGGCTTGTGAATAGCAAGTGAAATCCCAATTGAGAAATATATCTTTACATAGACAGTAATCCACACAGCATTGTATTTGAAAGTCCATGTATTGAAGAAATAACATTCAGTGAACCATCCAACATAAAGTATTTTCCAAACAGGAACATGAAATCATTAACAGTCTGTATGTATTTCTCAGTGAGATGAAACTGCAGCAGCAACACTTACTGTCTGTGTTCTCTTAGCAGCCATTACTGTTCTATCTCCACATGTCTGTCTCTCCACCCACTTACCCACAAAACCCCTTGCCATCCCCTGCTCTTCTTGATGACTTCATCCTTGGTGAGACAGAGAGCATAGCAACCATATTGGAAAAGGGCAAACAAACACTGCATAACAAGAGTATACACTTGGTAAATGGGCAAAGAAATGATCACATCACTACACATGCTTTAAGGGAACATGATCAATAAATATATATATATATATATATATATATATATATATATATATATATTTATTTATTTATTTTTTGCGTAACAAACGCTTACATTTTTTAGCCCCATCTCTATGTCAGGGAAGACATCCCGGGACTCTGTGCAGGGATTCTGTACAATTTTGCATCGTTTGATGCTTTGTAACACACACTTTTCATGCCTCGTACACACGTCCGGTTTTCCCGTCGGGAAAACTGCCATGACAGCTTTTGGCCGGGAAAACCGGCCGTGTCTATGCTCCTTCGCAGTTTTCTAGACGGGAAAACTGCGGGAAAAAAAGAGAACTTGTTCTCTTTTTTCCCGCCGTGATCCCCGGCGGTCTTTTTCCCGTCGTGAAAACCGTTGTGTGTATGCTTTCCCGAGGGGAAAAAAACGCGCATGCTCGCAAACAATTTGACGCATGCTCGGAAGCATAGAACTTCATTTTGTCGGACTGTCGTAGTCTTTTACGTCACGGCGTTCTTGGCAGTCAAAAGTTTACCCAGACTTTTGTGTGACTGTGTGTATGCAAGGCAGGCTTGACAGGAATCCCGTCGGGAAAACTATCAGTTTTTTTCCTGACGGGAAAACTGGTCGTGTGCACAGGGCATTAGAGTTTACTTGGGAATCCCAATTTTCCATAAATTTCACTTGGCGAACCTGCTAGGAAGATCCTTGTTCAGGTACTTCTGGTTACAAAGTGACAACACTGTCCATTTCTCTCAGTTGTGCTCCTGTGTTGTCACCCTTTCACACAGGCTTCCTTTGCAGACTACAAGTGCCCCTGTGCCAACACACCCTACACAGGCATGGTACACAATTTGAACCATCAGGAAATTAGCCCTGAGAATAAAGCAGTGCATGTAGGCAGCAAATTAGATGTCATTCAGTTAGGCCGTGTATACCGATGAAAACAGTCCGATGGACTTTTCTCATCAAACCGATCGTGTATGGGCCCCATCGGACTTTTTTCCATTGGTGAGAAAAAATAGAACATGTTTTAAATTTATCCGATGGGGAAAAAAACGATAGCAAATTTTGATCGTCTGTGTGGAACTCTATCGGAAAAAAAACACGCATGCTCAGAAGCATTGAACTTAATTTTTCTCGGCTTGTCCGAGGGTTTTACGTCACGCCGTTTGGGACAGTCGGATTTTTGACTGATGGTGTGTAGGCAAGACTGATAGAAGTCAGCTTCATCGGATTTCCGATGGAAAAATCCATCGGATTAGAATCCATATGAAATCCGATTGTGTGTACAGGGCTTTAGAGTTTACATCTTCTTTAAAGAATACAGTAAATGAGATTTTAGTGATTGGGTTTAGATCTATTTGAACATTTTATCCCAAGCATTGTTCTAAGGACAAGGATACATGAACTTTGAATGGAACGTGATGTGACAATCCATTTAGGAAGAAGCTCATTTCAGTAGCAATAATTTATTTGTGGAATGCCTTCTTTCATGGGGTAGCAATGGCGCAAAAAATAATGGGTAATTTTCTCACAATGAATTGTATCGACAGGTATAATAGCTAAAGTACAACATAGCAATACATGAAATTAAAAATAAGACTTTGCTATACCTATTTTCAATACATACTGTACATACATAATAAATAAAAGTAATCAACTAATCAAAAAATTCATCAAAATTCATATCAAAGTGACTGAATACAAACCTCAATCATAAAGTGCAATGTGCCAAAAAGTGCCCAAAATATCTACAAAAGTCCATATATAACAATGTGTACCGTATCCACAAATTCATGCAATTAATAAAGTGTCTAGTGCCCACAAAATGTAATTGAGTGCAAAAAATCATGTGAAGAATTATTCCATAGAGAAGTTAATAAAATGCAAAATTATGTGCAAACAATAAATTCCATAAAAGTGGCAGTGCTCCAGGAAATATATTCTTCTTGATTCCCAGTGTTTACGCCATGTCTCCTCCAACTTCCCCAAAAATTACTCACCAGGGCTCACAATCAACAGGCTTTCTTCATATTCCAAATGGCAAACACAAGCTCCTCCAGCCACTATGAGGATACATTTCTCTGAAATCGTTTTTAAATCACCACCATCATACTCGAGACCATAGGTACAAACATTGCATTAAACCCTCTTTACCCAAAATGTATACAATCAAAGATACACCGAAGACGCCAGCAGGGCAAAACGCGTTGGTCGGGGCTTTTTTTGGAGACAATACTATAGACCCCAATGCTGTGTCAGGGCAGACACATCCGAATGTAAGTGTATCTTTGATTTTATAAATTTGAATTATGAATTTTGCTTGTAGTGACTGCAGCTGGGTAAGGCAATTTTTATTTCATTGTCATGTTGCGCAGACTTTAGTTGTAATGCACAACATAACAATAAACCAGACAACCCTTGTGTGGGGGTGGGGGGTGTCACAGAGAATTTGTTTTTAATCTGTATTGCAAAACTGGTCAAGGTTTCTCTGGAGGTTTTCATTTTACTTCCTTCTGGATGATGAGAGTTTTTTTCACTGCGCAACACTAAAGAATAAATAGAAAGCACATCAACATGGTGTGAAATCTTCAATACAACTTTATTGTATAATAAAATCTTATAATCACAAGGATTCTTGGCAACATAGCTTATCACATAAAATCCATGCAGGTTGAGACCTGCTCAACCATCTAGATACGGGAAAATCTCCACAGCTCATTCCGCTAGGTAACACATAGGCGTGCATCTTGGATCAGGTATTTCAAGGGTGGGCCCTGTTCATCACAGTTACCTGACCTACATGCTTATTACATCTAAAGGTCAGGTAGCTCTGCAATCCTTTATTGTACAATAATAGATATTGTAATGACTGCATTCTCAGCCTCACCCTGTGCAGAGATTTTCCAGCTTGCAAGGGATTGTCAAATAAATTACATGGGGGTCTGGGCACTGCCCTGAAGAAAATGTACCAAAGCAAATAAAAATTCTTAACAATTCTACTTGGTGGGGAACAGCAATTTAATAATGCTTAAAATGAAACAACAAAAATGTGTAGCGGTACCCCCATAGGGGCTGCTAAGTGATGTGGTCCACCTGTCACCCTGCCCAGCCCGGCGTTCACTCTCAGGCAGAAAACAGTCCATGTGCTTGTTTTTGCTATTTTTATTAGGGAATTTATCTTGGATGGGGTAAGGTAATTATGAGATGCCCAGCAAAATTGTATATCAATCAATTGGCGGATTATATATTGTATATCTCTCTCTCTTCCTCCTGCACAACTCTTGATCTCCCAGGAGCAGCTAGCACAAGTTTAGGCCTGACACTGGCTCAGCCAGGCCTAAGTAACTTGCCTTTTGCAGGCAGGGACCACGGGCCTCTATGGTGTAGCAGAAAATAGAACGTCTTTTTTGTGCTAGCTGTCTTATAGGTGGACTACTGCTCCCAGTCAGTCCTCTTCAGGCCCTGCCAGCCCTCATGGCTGCAGCTGCCCGACTTCACTGCCCATGACATTGCAATCCTCCCTACTGGCTCCACACCCAGCTCTGACTGTTTCCTCTCAGTCCTCTCTGGCATGCCTCTCCAGTCCTCCTGACTGCACATGTCACTCACCAGCCCTCCTGGCTGCAACCGGTGGTTCCTTCCTGAAGACTTGCCCGCCAGTACTAGCTCTTGCTGTCCTCTCTTGCTCCTCCTGTGCCCCCTGTTCAGAGCCTCCATGATTTCCTGGAGGGCTCCATCCTGCACCCAAGTCCCAGGCCCAAGGTCACCCCCCAAACTGGGGAGCTCCCTCAAAGGCCCGACAGCCTTGTACTCCATCCTCAATTCTTCCACCCGACAACTCCTCCCCAGCTGGGCTGACTCTAGGTATTTTAAGGAGGCTTGCCCCCTGCCAATCCAGGTTGGGGATTGGTCAGGGCTCCCTAACCCCAGGCAGCCCCACCTCTCCTCTCCTTCTCTCTTTCTAGTACCTTCCAGAAGGCTCTAGAAATAAGAAGGTCTTAGCATCTGATGATTCACAGGCAGCATCACTAACTCTAAAGCCCCGTACACACGATCGGTTTAACTGATGAAAACCGTCCGATGGATTGTTTTCATCAGACAAACCGATCGTGTATGGGACCCATCGGTCTTTTTTCCATCGGTTTTAAAAAATAGAACATGTTTTAAAATTATCCGATGGATAAAAAACCGATAGCAAATTCCGATCGTCTGTGGGCAAGTCCATCGGATAAAAAACCCACGCATGCTCAGAATCAAGTCAACGCATGCTCAGAAGCATTGAACTTCCTTTTTCTCGGCTCATCTGAGTGTTTTACGTCACAGCGTTTGGGACGGTCGGTTTTTTGACTGATGGTGTGTAGGCAAGACTGATGGAAGTCAGCTTCATCGGATTTCCGATGGACAAAACCATCGGATTAGAATCCATAGGATATCCGATCGTGTGTACAGGGCTTGAGCCACTCCCAGCCCACACAAACCAAAACAAACAAACCTACATTCACAAAAAAAAACTTAATCTAGCACCTACCTATGTAGAGGGTGCTACAAATGCATATGTAATTTCAATACCATGTCTGGGGGATGCCCTGAACCTACCTGTGAAGTGGCGCACCTGTATGATGTATACAACCTACTGCAGCAAAACGTGACACATGCCTGATATGGGGTCCTGCATGGCTCCGAAATGTCACTATCTTGTTCTGTGATGTGATCGCTTAATAAAGTGTTGGACCCTTTTATGGAGTTCCCTGGTGTACTGGTGACATATTTCTTGCCTGGGTTCTGTAGCAACCACTGGCTGAAGACTGGAATGACTCAATTCACTCCTCAGCCATTTTCAGGAACATGTGTGTTGGGAATATTGCTTTGGACTTTATCTACTGTATAGCAGACCCTTATCCTAGATAAGGGTCTGGTATAGCTGCTAATGGGCTAACCCCACACAGAAAAAAGCACCATGGGGATCCCTGAAAATACATACCAGACTTTTATCCTTGATGAGGGTCTGGTATGGATGTCAAGGGGAATCCCACGCACAAAATCCATATTTGGTCACTTACATCTCCTGGGGACCCCGCCCCTTTATTTGCATTTTATACCTTAAGGTTCTGGTATGAATTTTGGGGGGAACCCCATACCATGTCAATAGATGGTAAACCAACACTGCTCCAGGTAAATCCACCTTAAATCACCCCAAAAGCATGCAGTCGGGTACAGAGCTGATTGAAATCCATCAGATACTCCACAAATATGGTGACACTCCACAAAGAGGTTGACCATACTCCAATTAGCAGGAAATCCAACAAAAGTTATTGATATAAATCTATAGCAGAAAACTTCACAGCTCAAAAAGGCAGGGAACAAGATGTCAATGCGTTTCATGCAACATGTGATCTCATACCATTTCTTTATATCCCAAACACTTTGTTTAGATTCCCCTGTAAACTGGAAATGCCTGGCTGACATTTGAATGGGCCGGGCTGGAATACATCACTGGTTGTTTAAACACCAGTGGCCACCAGCTCATTAGCAAACAGTTTGAGTGGGAAGCTGTCACATTTAGAGGTTGTAGTAATAAAGCTGCTAAATGTTTCACTTCCTGCAGCTGGAGGTTCGGCTCTGATGAACACCCATTTAGTTCTATCATTCTCTAAACCTTCGAACAAGCAATATTTGGTTCGAACATGGGTTTACATTTTTTTTGGAGGGTTTGGATGCAATTTATTGTCTCTTCACAGTAAGTGACCAGATTTTTTTAATGAAATCCAGGGACATAGTTTACTATTTGCCAATAAAAAAAATATATTTTATAAGCATATTTTCCTCAAATTAGATATACAGTGTATGTGGTATGTGTTTATGGAATGATTGTATGATATATACTTTATTTCTCACATTTAGTCCATGAGATAAAAAAAAAAGATACGTCTTAGAGTTTTTGGGGATATGACTACCAAATGTTAAGAAGATATGCGTTGAAAAGTTTTTTATCTATCTTATTTTGTATTTTATTCTTGCCAAATAATTTTGGTTCACTGATGTGCGCTGATGAGGCTGCACTGATAGACTGCACTGATATGTGGCAATGATGGGCACTGATAGACTGCACTGATATGTGGCAATGATGGGCACTGATAGACTGCACTGATAAACGGCAATGATGGGCACTGATATGCAGCAATGATGGGCACTGGTAGACTGCACTGATATGCGGCAATGATGGGCCCTAATATGTGGCAATAATGGGCACTGATAGACTACACTGATATGCGGCAATGATGGGCACTGATAGATTGCACTGATATGTGGCAATGATGGGCATTGATATGCAGCAATGATGGGCACTGATACGTGGCAATGTTGGGCACTGATAGGCAGCACTGATATGTGGCAAATGATGGGCACTGATATGTGGCAATGATGGGCACTGATATGCGCCAATGATGGGCACTGATAGGCGACACTGATGTGTGGAAATAATGGACACTGATAGGCGGCACTGATATGTGGCAATGATGGGCACTGATAGGCGGCAATGATGGGGACTGATAGGCGGCACTGATATGTGGCAATGATGGGCCTTGATAGGTGGCACTGATATGTGGCAATGATGGGCACTGATAGGTGGCAATGATGGGCACTGATAGGCAGCATTGATGGGCACTGATAGGCGGCACTGACAGGCATTACTGATAATGAAGAGGGGGCACTGATATAAGGGGACTGTGAGCTAATGGGGGCCTCTAATTGGGTTCTGCTGATTTATTGGTTGATCACCAACCATTAGATCAGCTGTCAGTACTCCCTCTTAGAGACCCCATTAGCTCACAGCCCCTTTATATAAGTGTCCATGCCCTTCCTTAGAGACTTCCAGAGATCAGAGGGACCACCCCCCCCTTTATCAGTACCTCTGCGCTCTTTTAGACATCTATTTAGATTGCCTTACCAGCGGAACCCGGGAGACACTGCAAGCATGGAGGGAAGTGAACAGCAGAAAGCGTGTCATTGGTTGCTAGGGCATGTTCGTCTCGAACATCGGCTGTTTGGCAGTTCGCCGAATTTCGAACATTATGGGCCGTTCGCGCCAAATTCGAGTGGCGCATCACAGTCCATAATTCACTGCGGCATCACAGTGCATTGCTGGCTGATGATTGCCCAAGCATGCACTATGACCTGCATGCTTTGGCCAATCACAGCGTGGAAAAAACGGAGAGCCATAATTGGCCAAAGCCAGGGTGGCTTTGACCAATTATGTCTCAGGGGGTTTAGTACACACTCCACACTATATAAGGCCGCCGGCGTGCGGCCTTGTGTAGTGTGTTTCTGTGGTTAAAGAGAGAGGTTTAAGAGAGAGAGAGAGACACAGTGTCATTTATTTTGAGTTAGATAGAGCAGGCAGGCGAGTCAGTTAGCTGCAGTTACAGTGTGTAGAGGATATATATGCATCCTAGGTGTTGTATATATATTTACACACTGTATTCAGTTTAGCTAGATCCGTTCCTGTTATTCTCTATACTGACAGGCAGGCAGGTGATTGTGCTAGCTGCAGTGTTTCACTTAGTGTCCTTTGCACAGCGTGCACCTCAATACAATTAGTGGTGTTCTCATACTAAAACCACAGGCAGGGAGCTGCATTGATTTCATTTAGTGAACTGTCACTGTGTCCTTTGCACAGCGTTCACCTAAAGGTACCTGAATACAATTGGTGGTGTTCTCATACCAATACCACAGGCAGGGATCTGCTTTATTTTCACTTGGTGTACTTCTGTCCTTTGCACAGCGTTCACCTAAAGGTACCTGAATAAAATTGGTAGTGTTCTCATACCAATACCACAGGCAGGGATCTGCTTTATTTTCACTTAGTGTACTGTGTCCTTTGCACAGCGTTCACCTAAAGGTACCTGAATACAGTTGGTGGTGTTCTCATACCAATACCACAGGCAGGGAGCTGCTGTATTTTCAGTTAGTGCACTGTGTCCTCTGCACAATGTGCACCTAAAACTAACTGAAGACAATTGCTGCTTTTCTCATACTAATACCACAACAGGCAGTTGATTGTGCTAGCTGCAGTATAATCACTATAGATCTATATATATATATACATCCCACCTTTGTGCAGCTACATCTCACTGCAGACCATTAGTATGTTTGTAAGGCAAACAAGGAGAGGCAGACAGTCACGAGCCAATAAAAGAGGGCAAGCAGGTTCTGTGTCTAGAGGCAACAGTGCTGGTCGTGGACACAGTGCATCCTCATCAGCACGTGGCCGTGGGACACGCTTGTCCTTCTTTTCGGCAGCTGGCCATGTTGAGCCGCAACATGCCAAAGACTTGGTAGAGTGGATGACCAAACCGTCCTCATCCTCCTCATCCTCTCTCACCCAGGCTCAGGGTACTTTGTTTGGCAAAGCAGCTGCCAAAGTGGCCTCTTTCCTCGGCTCAATGGCATCAGTCACTCCTTCCCTAGCCCCACCATATCCTCCTGAGGAGTCCCCCGAACTGTTTGACCACAGTGTTGGGTACATGCTCCAGGAGGATGCTCAGCGTTTTGAAGGCTCCGATGATGGTACCCAGCTAGAGGAAGTCAGTAACGTGAGCCCAGAGAGAGGGGGTGCCCAACAAGGACAGCAATCTGGCAGTCATGTTCCTCCAGCTGCAGCATACTGCCAGATTTGCTCCAGTGATGAGGAGGGAGGGGATGATGAGGTCACTGACTCCACGTGGGTGCCTGATAGGAGAGAGGAGGAGGAGGCAAATCTCCAACGAGGCAGGATGCCCTCCAGGGGCCAGCTTAAGGGCAACCAACCGACTGCATCACACTGCAGTGTTCCGCATGTTCAGGGCGCTGCTGTCTCTGTGCGTTATTCCAAAAGTTCTTTGGTGTGGGCCTTTTTTGAGACGTGTGCAGCAGGTCGCACCGTTGCTATTTGGAACATATGTCTGAAGCATATCTCGCGTGGCCAAAAGATCACCCACACCAAAGAACAAAGCAGACCACTCATTTCTCCTCATCAGCTGGGATCTCCAACCCCACCATACCTTCAGTCCTCTCAGAAACCTGCACTGAGAGGAATGAAGGTGTAGAATTAGGTGTGTCACAGCCAAGTACTTGCGGGCAATCTGCTATCGGTACACCAAATTTCCCTGCTCCAGCTGCTGCACCGCCGAAAGAAGTTCGCTCCCAGCCATCCACATGCCCAGCGGTTGAATGCCAGCTTGGCTAAATTGCTAGCACTTCAACTGCTGCCTTTACAGTTGGTAGACTCGGCCCCCTTCCGCGAGTTTGTGGAATGTGCGGTTCCTCAGTGGCAGGTTCCCAAACGCCACTTTTTCTCACAAAAGGCGATTCCGACTCTCTACCAGCATGTGGAAGGCAAAGTCTTGTCCTCGCTGGACAGGGTGGTCAGCGGTAATGTGCATATTACCGCTGACTCATGGTCCAGCAGGCATGGACAGGGACGTTACCTATCTTTCACGGCGCATTGGGTGATTCTGCTGGGAAGGATGCAGGACAAGGTGCAATAGTGTTGGAGGTTGTTCAGCTACCACGCCTCCAAAATACTACTACTGGTGATTCTGACACACCTCTCTCCTCCACCCCCTCCTCTTCTTCTTCCTCCATGGCCTCTTCCTGTGCTTTGTCCTCAGAACCAGCAGTGCTCCGTAGGCGTTCAAGGGGCTACGCAAGTACGCAGGCAAAAAGATGCCATGCGGTGCTTGAGCTGGTGTGCTTGGGGGACAGGAGCCACACTGGGGCAGAGATTCTGTCAGCTCTGCAGGGGCAGGCTCAGAGGTGGTTGACGCCATGCCAGCTTAAGTCAGGAAAGGTGATTTCCGACAATGGCACTGTTTGGCTCACGTCCTTAACTTGGTGGTGCAGCGGTTCTTGGGCAGGTACCCGGGCTTACAGCAGGTCCTGAAGCAGGCCAGGAAACTCTGTGGGCATTTCTGCCAGTCATATAATGCCAGTGCTCGGCTGGCTGACCTGCAAAGGGAATACAACCTGCCCAAGAACCGCCTAATCTGTGACATGCCCACCAGGTGGAACTCAACATTGGCCATGCTGCAGCGGTTGCACACGCAGCAGAGGGCCATCAATGAGTATCTGTTGCAATTTGGCACCAGGACAGGATCAGGGGAGCTTGGATTTTTTTCCCCACGCCAGTGGGCCATGATCAAGGATGCATGCACTGTCCTGGCACCATTTGAGGAGGCCACGAGGATGGTGAGCAGTGACAGTGCATGCATCAGTGACACTGTCCCTCTTGTCCACCTGTTGGAGCACACGCTGCGTGGAATAATGGACAGGGTACTTGAGGCAGAACAGAGGGAGGAAGAGGAGGACTTCCTTACCTCTCAAGGCCCCCTTTATCCAGACAGTGTTCCTGCTGGCCCGCCTATCACACAGGAAGAGGACGAGGAGGAGGATTGTGTCAGCATGGAGGTGGAGCCTAGCACTCAGCATCAGCATCAGCAGCAGTCTTCAAGGGATCAATACAGTCCCAAGACACCCATGGACTTGTACGTGGCTGGGAGGAGGTGGCTGCGGATCATGTCGTCCTGAGTGACCCAGAGGACTCTGGACCGAATGTCTCAGCAAACCTACGCTGCATGGCCTCCCTGATCCTGCAAAGCCTGCGGAAGGATCCTCGTGTTTGTGCTATGAAGGAGAGGGATCATTACTGGCTGGCAACCCTCCTTGATCCACGTTACCAGGGTAAGGTTGCGGACCTTATCTTGCCAACGCAGAGGGAGCAGAGGATGAAGCATCTTCGGGAGGCCTTGCAGAAAGGTCTGTGCAACGCGTTCCCAGAGACTGGGAGGTTACAAATTCCTGGTCCTGGACAACGTGTTGCTGAGGCTTCGGTTAGTCAAAGAAGAAGTGGTGGAGAAGGTGGCTGTCTGACCGATGCGCTCAGACAATTTTTTAGTCTGCAGCCCCAAGTTATGATCGGTTCCAGCAACCATCGCCAGCGTCTGGTTTACATGGTGCAGGAATACCTAGGGGCAAGATCAGACTTGGACACCTTTCCCACTGAAAATCCTCTGGGTTCTGGGTCTTGAGGATGGATCACTGGCCAGAGCTTGCACAGTATGCAATTGAGCTACTGGCCTGTCCTGCATCCAGCGTTCTTTCAGTGCTGCTGGAGGCTTTGTAACCGACTTGGTCGATTGACTGACCTTCATAAAAATGAATCAGTCTTGGATCACCACCAGCTACCAAGTACCTGATGCTGATGTAACAGAATAATTTTCTTTGAAATGTCAGATCCCTTCAAGACTGCCTATGCTAATGCAGAGTGACTATCCTGTTATGTTGAGTGACTATCCTCTTCCTCCTCAATGATCATGCTGATAGCATGTAAGAAAATGTTTGTTTCTGGGTGCCACCACCAGTGGCTAAGGCCCAATTGTTCAGTCCCTGTTTAACAGGGGTGTGTAATTACAATTTTTAATGTAATACTTTGCAGCAGGGCTCATTCCTGCACTCCAACTAGAGTATCTGTGAGGGGTTGCAGTGTTGTGGCACCAGTGCCTAAGGCACAATTTTTATGCCCCTGTTCAACAGGGGCATGTAATTACAATTATTGATCTAATAATTCACAGCAGGGCCCATTCCTGCGCCCACCAAGAGTAATTGTGAGGGCTTACAGTGTTGTGGCAACACCACCACCCCCAAAGGCCCAATTGTTCTGCCCCTGTTCAACGGGGGCATGTAATTACAATTCTTGATACAATAGTTCACAACAGGGCGTTCCAGCGCCCACCAAGAGTAACTGTGAGGGCTTATAGTGTTGTGGCACAACCAACACCTAAGGGCCAAATTTCTGCAGAGTATATACGGCAGGCCCCTACTTTCAAACACCCAACTTACAAACGACTGCTACTTGCAAACGGAAGGAGACAACAGGAAGTGAGAGGAAATCTACCCCTAGGAAGGGAAATTCTCTCCTGTAAGAGTTAATATGGGAAAAAAGTGTCTCCTCTCCACTGATGCTTTATCACCAATCCTTGTTTCAATAAAAAAAAAATTTTTCAAAAAACATTTGTCATTGGGACGAAAAGTGAGTTGAAATGTTATGAACAGGTGCACAGACAGCAAAACAAATGTTACAGGGGTGATAACCCTTCCCTATGTTCTCCAAAAAGCTTAAAAATAGATTTTTTGGCTGTAGCTACACTTAAAAAATGTACCTGTTCCAAATTACAAACAGATTCTACTTAAGAACAAACCTACAGTCCCTGTCTTGTTTGCACTGCCTGTATACTGCTGTTCAGAGTATATAGGGCCTTTTTTTAAATTCGGGTGCAGGGTTCCCCTTAATATCCATACAAGACCCAAAGGGGCTAGTAGTGGGCTATGGGGGGGGGGGGGAGTACCCATGCCATTTTTCTCAATGTTTTTCATCCATTTTCCCGGGACCAGACATTACATTAAAGCCGCAAGCAGTTTTAAATGACTTTTTTTCCTTTAGAAATTTCATTTAGTGCAGGGACAGTTCTAAACACGGGAAACACGTGCAACTGTTATCTCTGTTGTTTTGTTTGTTTTCTTTTACAAAATAAAAAACTCTTTTGTTAAAACACGGGAAACACGTGCCACTTCACAGGCATACTATAGACACCCCCCAGGTACGATATTTAAAGAAATATTTCACTTCTTTTTTTTTCACTTCAAGCATCATTAAAATCACTGCTCCCGAAAAAACTTCTGTTTTTAAAACTTTTTTTTGCATTGATACATGTCCCCTGGGGCAGGACCGGGTCCCCAAACCCTTTTTAGGACAATAACTTACATATTAGCCTTCATAATTATCACTTTTGATTTTGAACGTTCGAGTCCCATAGTATTTAATAGGGTTCTAAAGTTCGCGCAAACTTTCGGTCCGTTCGCAGGTTCTGGTGCGAACCGAACGGGGGGGTGTTTGGCTCATCCCTAATGACCACAAAGGAGATTATCGTGGCAGCGGGGGGTGCGAGAGGCGCTGGGTGGGGGAGAACTGAAGGCAGAAAGAGGTGCAGCTGAATGGAATCCTCACTGGGTTGAGGATAGCACACTGAGTGGAGCGCAGTGCTGGAACTTGGTCCAGCACTAGCTGCATCCCCAGAAGCCAGGACAGATTTACTGGATGGATGAATGAATCCAATCTGGGGACAAAACCGGGGACAGACTTGGTCTGAGGACAATGTTTTTAGACCAGGGACGTCTGGTCACCCTACTTCACGGCCTTGAGAGTAAATCTCTACAATTGGGAACAGACTGCGAGACAAATCTCAAAAAGGATTTACCTTTTCTCCACCGGTAAAAGAATGAAAAACATGTTTTGCGTGGATCTAGGTTTGTAACTTGTATGTTATTATGTTACCGAAATTTCTGTCTAGTCACGATGATGACTCTTGTTACTGGTGGCCTGATTGCATCTTGAAAAGCTCTGTTGCGAACTGTGCACACAGAATGTAAAATGTAACATTTATATGCATTTATTGCTAGTTATAGACTTTTAAAACACACACATTGAACACACTGACTTATTAAAAGCAAAATAGTAAATCAGGCTCACCGCTTTCCAGGTTGGGAGTGTTAACTAAGTAAGTGATTCAATGTGCTTCCATTAACCCTTAAACAAAGTAGTGATAATTGTAGTGGTGTTGGACCAGGTAAGGATAGGTGATGATTTCATTTGATTTATAAGAGGTTTTAGGGCTTCACAAAACACTCACAAAGAAGCACTGGCCTTTTGATGGTGGGCTTTGGTAACTTGGTTACTTTGAAGTGTAGGAGCACCAAACATAAGAGATTAATATCCCGTCTTCCAAATTTTTCGTTCCTCAAATTGCTTAAATCTTTATAACTGAACTTCAAGTTAAGGAAAAGTGTTCCCTTGCAGTGGGGTTGCCCTGCATTGCAAGGGTAAGATGCTTGTTTAGGTCCAGGGGCTGCAAAAATCCGTTTTACTTATCCAATTCTCCTTCTCCTAGGCTCCCTTCAATGTGTAAGACAGGTCCTCCTTCAGGCAGTCTCTTCTCCTCAATTCTTCGGTAGTTGCAAATCCTCTCATTAAGTCCAATGCATTGCTCAAAGGATTGAGAAAGTAGAACTGTTTTTTGTGGCCCCATAAACCTAAGCAAGCATTTATTCCTTCAAGTGAGGGGGCAGCCCCACTATCAGGAAGAGTTTTTCTTTCTCCATTAATGGGTTTTAAGAAAAGATCCCAACTTGTTTCAAGTGTCTCAAAGTTATCTCTTTTTCGGGGCTAAATTAAAGGTCAGATATGAGACCTAGTGCAGCTTAGTCTGCAAAGAAAACAGAAAAGCAACACAGGCAGCAATCTTCCAGCTGTCCACGTGACAATCTCCACTTGTGAACTGCACACTCCAGCAGTCTTTCAGGCGTAGAGATTGGCATCAAGCAGTCTTCTCCTACTGCCATCAGCTTCTCTCAAAGAAACAGAGTGTCTCCTAGCAGGCTGTCCTATTTTTACGACCACCAGTCTGTCTTTGTGGATTGATCTCCCCAGCCTCCATTCATTCTTTCCGAATGTCCTGAAACCGGGCCAAGGTCTCCTCACAATCTGGCACCCGCAGACAGGGCTGGACTGGGAAAAAAATTTGGCCCTGGACTTCATCTAGACCGGCCCACTTTAATTTAGCAAATTGCAAATTTCAGCAATGCAGCAGTGCTGAGCCGGGTTGTGCACTATGAAGTGAGGTGATGGGCAGTGTGGATGACAGGTCTCTCCCATACCGGCCAGCCGGACAAACCCGCCCCCCGGCCGGCCACCCTAAGCCTCCACCTTCACTGGCGATTAGCTGTACTACTTTATTTCTCTTATAGGCAGTACCAGGGGCGTTGCTAGGTCTACAAAAGATCTTGGGCTATAGCCCATAGCAGTGAAGTAAATAAAGTCGTACGCTTGGGATGGCATACACATGTATATAATATACCTGTGTGTATATATATATATATATATATATATATATATATATATATATATATATATATTACATTATATATAATATATATTATCATTACATCAGGGTCCCCAGAATGCCCCCCTTACATCAGGGTCCCCAGAGAGCCTCCCCCGGAAATCAGGGTCCCTAGAGAGCCTTGCCTTACATCAGAGCCCCTAGAGAGCCTTCCCTTTGCATCAGGGTCCCCAGAGAGCCTCAGCCTTAGATCAGGGTCCCCAGAGAGCCTCCCCTTACATCAGAGTCCCTAAAGAGCCTCCCCTTACACCAGGGTCCCCAGAGAGCCCCCTTTACATCAGAGTCCCCCTTACATCAGGGTCCCCAGAGAGCCTCCCTCTTACATCAGGGTCCCCAGAGAGCATCCCCCTTACATCAGGGTCCACAGAGAGCCTCCTCCTTACATCAGGGTCCTCAGAGAGCCTCCACCTTACACCAGAGTCCTTAAAGAGCCTCCCCCTTGCAAAAGGGGCCCCAGAAAGCCTCTCCCTTACATCAGGGTCCCCAGAGAGCCTCCCCTTACATCAGGGTTCTCAGAGAGTCTCCTCCTTACATCAGGGTCCTCAGAGAGCCTCCACCTTACACCAGAGTCCTTAGAGAGCCCCCCTTACATCAGGGTCCCCAGAGAGCCCCCTTATTACATCAGGATCCCCAGAGAGCCCCCTTACATCAGGGTTCCCAGAGAACCCCTCATTACATCAGGGCCACAAGAGAGCCTACCCCTTACATCAGGGTCCACAGAGAGCCTCCCCCTTGCATCAGGGTCCCCAGAGAGCCTCCCCCACTTACAACAGGGTCCCTAGAGAGCTCCCCTTTACATCAGGGTCCCCAGAGAGCCTCCCCCTTACATCAGGGTTCACAGAGAGCCTCCTCCTTACATCAGGGTCCCCAGAGAGCCCCTACTTACATCAGGGTTCTCAGAGAGCCTCCTCTTACATCAGAGTCCCTAGAGAGCCTCTCCCTTGCAAAAGGGGCCCCAGAGAGCCTCCCCTTACAGAGAGCCTCCCCTTACATCAGGGTCTCCAGAGAGCCCCCTTACATCAGGGACCCAGAGAGCCTCCCCCTTACATCAGGGTCCCCAGAGAGCCTCCCCCTTACATCAGGGTCCTCAGAGAGCCTCCCCCTTACATCAGGGTCCTTAGAGAGCCTCCCCCTTACACCAGGGTCCTTAGAGAGCCCCCCTTACATCAGGGTCCCCAGAGAGCCCCATTATTACATCAGGATTCCCAGAGAGACCCCTTACACCAGGGTCCCCAGAGAACCCCTCATTACATCAGGGTCCTCAGAGAGCCTCCCCCTTACATCGGGGTCCACAGAGAGCCTCCCCCTTGCATCGGGGTCCCCAGAGAGCCTCCCCTACTTACAACAGGGTCCCCAGAGAGCCCCCCTTACACCAGGATCCCCAGAGAGCCCCCCTTACATCAGGGTCCCCAGAGAGCCCCTCTTACATCAGGGTCCCCAGAGAGCCCCTCCTTACATCAGGATCCCCAGAGAGCTCCTTATTACATCAGGGTCCCCAGAGAACCCCTCATTACATCAGGGTCCCCAGAGAGCCTCCCCCTTACATCAGGGTCCACAGAGAGCCTCCCCCTTACACCAGGGTCCTCAGAGAGCCCCTCCTTACATCAGGGTCCCCAGAGAGCCCCCTTACTACAGGGTCCCCAGAGAGCCCCTCCTTATACCAGGGTCCCCAGAGAGCCTCCTATTACATCAGAGTCCCCAGAGGGCCTCCCCCTTACATCAGAGTTACCAGAGAGCCCCCCTTTACATCAGGGTCCCCAGAGAGCCCCCTCTTACATCAGGTTCCCCGGAGAGCCTCCCCCTTACATCAGGGTCCCCAGAGAGCCTCCCCTTGCATCAGGGTCCACAGAGAGCCCCCCTTACATAAGGGTCCCCAGGGAGCCCCTCCTTACATCAGGGTCCCCAGAGAGCCCCCCTTATATCAGGGTCTCCAGAGAGCCCCTCCTTACACCATGGTCCCCAGAGAGCTTCCTGTTACATCAGAGTCCCCAGAGAACCCCCCCTTACATCAGGGTCCCCAGAGAGCCCCTCCTTACACCAGGGTCCCCAGAGAGCCTCCTGTTACATCAGAGTCCCCAGAGAACCTCCCCCTTACATCAGAGTTACCAGAGAGCCCCCCTTTACATCAGGGTCTCCAGAGAGCCTCCCCCTTACAGTAAGGTCCCCAGAGAGCCTCCCCCACTTACATCAGGGTCCCCAGAGAGCCCCCCTACACCAGGGTCCTCAGAGAGCCCCCTCTTACATCAGGATCCCCAGAGAGCCTCCCCCTTGCATCAGGGTCCCCAGAGAGCCTCCACCTTACACCAGAGTCCTTAGAGAGCCCCCCTTACATCAGGGTTCACAGAGAACCCCCTCATTACATCAGGGTCCCCAGAGAGCCTACCCCTTACATCAGGGTCCACAGAGAGCCTCCCCCTTGCATCAGGGTCTCCAGAGAGCCTCCCCCACTTACAACAGGGTCCCTAGAGAGCTCCCCTTTACATCAGGGTCCCCAGAGAGCCTCCCCCTTACATCAGGGTCCAAAGAGAGCCTCCTCCTTACATTAGGGTCCCCAGAGAGCCCCTACTTACATCAGGGTTCTCAGAGAGCCTCCTCTTACATCAGAGTCCCTAGAGAGCCTCTCCCTTGCAAAAGGGGCCCCAGAGAGCCTCCCCTTACATCAGGGTCTCCAGAGATCCCCCTTACATCAGGGTCCCCAGAGAGCCTTCCCCTTACATCAGGGTCCCCAGAGAGCCTCCCCCTTACATCAGGGTCCTCAGAGAGCCTCCCCCTTACATCAGGGTCATTAGAGAGCCTCCCCCTTACACCAGAGTCCTTAGAGTGCCCCCCTTACATCAGGGTCCCCAGAGAGCCCCATTATTACATGAGGATTCCCAGAGAGCCCCCTTACACCAGGGTCCCCAGAGAACCCCTCATTACATCAGGGTCCTCAGAGAGCCTCCCCCTTACATCAGGGTCCACAGAGAGCCTCCCCCTTGCATCGGGGTCCCCAGAGAGCCTCCCCCACTTACAACAGGGTCCCCAGAGAGCCCCCCTTACACCAGGATCCCCAGAGAGCCCCCCTTACATCAGGGTCCCCAGAGAGCCCCCCTTACATCAGGGTCCCCAGAGAGCCCCTCCTTACATCAGGGTCCCCAGAGAGCCCCTTATTACATCAGGATCCCCAGAGAGCCCCCTTACATCAGGGTCCCCAGAGAACCCCTCATTACATCAGGGTCCCCAGGGAGCCTCCCCCTTACATCAGGGTCCACAGAGAGCCTCCCCCTTACACCAGGGTCCTCAGAGAGCCCCTCCTTACATCAGGGTCCCCAGAGAGCCCCCTTACATCAGGGTCCCCAGAGAGCCCCTCCTTATACCAGGGTCCCCAGAGAGCCTCCTATTACATCAGAGTCCCCAGAGGGCCTCCCCCTTACATCAGAGTTACCAGAGAGCCCCCCTTTACATCAGGGTCCCCAGAGAGCCCCCTCTTACATCAGGTTCCCCGGAGAGCCTCCCCCTTACATCAGGGTCCCCAGAGAGCCTCCCCTTGCATCAGGGTCCACAGAGAGCCCCCCTTACATAAGGGTCCCCAGGGAGCCCCTCCTTACATCAGGGTCCCCAGAGAGCCCCCCTTACATCAGGGTCCCCAGAGAGCCCCTCCTTACACCAGGGTCCCCAGAGAGCCTCCTGTTACATCAGAGTCCCCAGAGAACCTCCCCCTTACATCAGAGTTACCAGAAAGCCCCCCTTTACATCAGGGTCTCCAGAGAGCCTCCCCCTTACAGTAGGGTCCCCAGAGAGCCTCCCCCACTTACATCAGAGTCCCCAGAGAACCCCCCTTACATCAGGGTCCCCAGAGAGCCCCTCCTTACACCAGAGTCCCCAGAGAACCTCCCCCTTACATCAGAGTTACCAGAGAGCCCCCCTTTACATCAGGGTCTCCAGAGAGCCTCCCCCTTACAGTAGGGTCCCCAGAGAGCCTCCCCCACTTACATCAGGGTCCCCAGAGAGCCCCCCTACACCAGGGTCCTCAGAGAGCCCCCTCTTACATCAGGATCCCCAGAGAGCCTCCCCCTTGCATCAGGGTCCCCAGAGAGCCTCCACCTTACACCAGAGTCCTTAGAGAGCCCCCCTTACATCAGGGTTTACAGAGAACCCCCTCATTACATCAGGGTCCCCAGAGAGCCTACCCCTTACATCAGGGTCCACAGAGAGCCTCCCCCTTGCATCAGGGTCCCCAGAGAGCCTCCCCCACTTACAACAGGGTCCCTAGAGAGCTCCCCTTTACATCAGGGTCCCCAGAGAGCCCCTCCTTACACCAGGGTCCCCAGAGAGCCTCCTGTTACATCAGAGTCCCCAGAGAACCTCCCCCTTACATCAGAGTTACCAGAAAGCCCCCCTTTACATCAGGGTCTCCAGAGAGCCTCCCCCTTACAGTAGGGTCCCCAGAGAGCCTCCCCCACTTACATCAGAGTCCCCAGAGAACCCCCCCTTACATCAGGGTCCACAGAGAGCCCCTCCTTACACCAGGGTCCCCAGAGAGCCTCCTGTTACATCAGAGTCCCCAGAGAACCTCCCCCTTACATCAGAGTTACCAGAGAGCCCGCCTTTACATCAGGGTCTCCAGAGAGCCTCCCCCTTACAGTAGGGTCCCCAGAGAGCCTCCCCCACTTACATCAGGGTCCCCAGAGAGCCCCCCTACACCAGGGTCCTCAGAGAGCCCCCTCTTACATCAGGATCCCCAGAGAGCCTCCCCCTTGCATCAGGGTCCCCAGAGAGCCTCCACCTTACACCAGAGTCCTTAGAGAGCCCCCCTTACATCAGGGTTCACAGAGAACCCCCTCATTACATCAGGGTCCCCAGAGAGCCTACCCCTTACATCAGGGTCCACAGAGAGCCTCCCCCTTGCATCAGGGTCCCCAGAGAGCCTCCCCCACTTACAACAGGGTCCCTAGAGAGCTCCCCTTTACATCAGGGTCCCCAGAGAGCCTCCCCCTTACATCAGGGTCCACAGAGAGCCTCCTCCTTACATTAGGGTCCCCAGAGAGCCCCTACTTACATCAGGGTTCTCAGAGAGCCTCCTCTTACATCAGAGTCCCTAGAGAGCCTCTCCCTTGCAAAAGGGGCCCAAGAGAGCCTCCCCTTACATCAGGGTCTCCAGAGAGCCCCCTTACATCAGGGTCCCCAGAGAGCTTTCCCCTTACATCAGGGTCCCCAGAGAGCCTCCCCCTTACATCAGGGTCCTCAGAGAGCCTCCCCCTTACATCAGGGTCCTTAGAGAGCCTCCCCCTTACACCAGAGTCCTTAGAGAGCCCCCTTACATCAGGGTCCCCAGAGAGCCCCATTATTACATGAGGATTCCCAGAGAGCCCCCTTACACCAGGGTCCCCAGAGAACCCCTCATTACATCAGGGTCCTCAGAGAGCCTCCCCCTTACATCAGGGTCCACAGAGAGCCTCCCCCTTGCATCGGGGTCCTCAGAGAGCCTCCCCCACTTACACCAGGATCCCCAGAGAGCCCCCCTTACATCAGGGTCCCCAGAGAGCCCCCCTTACATCAGGGTCCCCAGAGAGCCCCTCCTTACATCAGGGTCCCCAGAGAGCCCCTTATTACATCAGGATCCCCAGAGAGCCCCCTTACATCAGGGTCCCCAGAGAACCCCTCATTACATCAGGGTCCCCAGAGAGCCTCCCCCTTACATCAGGGTCCACAGAGAGCCTCCCCCTTACACCAGGGTCCTCAGAGAGCCCCTCCTTACATCAGGGTCCCCAGAGAGCCCCCTTACATCAGGGTCCCCAGAGAGCCCCTCCTTATACCAGGGTCCCCAGAGAGCCTCCTATTACATCAGAGTCCCAGAGGGCCTCCCCCTTACATCAGAGTTACCAGAGAGCCCCCCTTTACATCAGGGTCCCCAGAGAGCCCCCTCTTACATCAGGTTCCCCGGAGAGCCTCCCCCTTACATCAGGGTCCCCAGAGAGCCTCCCCTTGCATCAGGGTCCACAGAGAGCCCCCCTTACATAAGGGTCCCCAGGGAGCCCCTCCTTACATCAGGGTCCCCAGAGAGCCCCCCTTACATCAGGGTCCCCAGAGAGCCCCTCCTTACACCAGGGTCCCCAGAGAGCCTCCTGTTACATCAGAGTCCCCAGAGAACCTCCCCCTTACATCAGAGTTACCAGAAAGCCCCCCTTTACATCAGGGTCTTCAGAGAGCCTCCCCCTTACAGTAGGGTCCCCAGAGAGCCTCCCCCACTTACATCAGAGTCCCCAGAGAACCCCCCCTTACATCAGGGTCCCCAGAGAGCCCCTCCTTACACCAGGGTCCCCAGAGAGCCTCCTGTTACATCAGAGTCCCCAGAGAACCTCCCCCTTACATCAGAGTTACCAGAGAGCCCCCCTTTACATCAGGGTCTCCAGAGAGCCTCCCCCTTACAGTAGGGTCCCCAGAGAGCCTCCCCCACTTACATCAGGGTCCCCAGAGAGCCCCCCTACACCAGGGTCCTCAGAGAGCCCCCTCTTACATCAGGATCCCCAGAGAGCCTCCCCCTTGCATCAGGGTCCCCAGAGAGCCTCCACCTTACACCAGAGTCCTTAGAGAGCCCCCCTTACATCAGGGTTCACAGAGAACCCCCTCATTACATCAGGGTCCCCAGAGAGCCTACCCCTTACATCAGGGTCCACAGAGAGCCTCCCCCTTGCATCAGGGTCCCCAGAGAGCCTCCCCCACTTACAACAGGGTCCCTAGAGAGCTCCCCTTTACATCAGGGTCCCCAGAGAGCCTCCCCCTTACATCAGGGTCCACAGAGAGCCTCCTCCTTACATTAGGGTCCCCAGAGAGCCCCTACTTACATCAGGGTTCTCAGAGAGCCTCCTCTTACATCAGAGTCCCTAGAGAGCCTCTCCCTTGCAAAAGGGGCCCCAGAGAGCCTCCCCTTACATCAGGGTCTCCAGAGAGCCCCCTTACATCAGGGTCCCCAGAGAGCCTTCCCCTTACATCAGGGTCCCCAGAGAGCCTCCCCCTTACATCAGGGTCCTCAGAGAGCCTCCCCCTTACATCAGGGTCCTTAGAGAGCCTCCCCCTTACACCAGAGTCCTTAGAGAGCCCCCCTTACATCAGGGTCCCCAGAGAGCCCCATTATTACATGAGGATTCCCAGAGAGCCCCCTTACACCAGGGTCCCCAGAGAACCCCTCATTACATCAGGGTCCTCAGAGAGCCTCCCCCTTACATCAGGGTCCACAGAGAGCCTCCCCCTTGCATCGGGGTCCCCAGAGAGCCTCCCCCACTTACAACAGGGTCCCCAGAGAGCCCCCCTTACACCAGGATCCCCAGAGAGCCCCCCTTACATCAGGGTCCCCAGAGAGCCCCCCTTACATCAGGGTCCCCAGAGAGCCCCTCCTTACATCAGGGTCCCCAGAGAGCCCCTTATTACATCAGGATCCCCAGAGAGCCCCCTTACATCAGGGTCCCCAGAGAACCCCTCATTACATCAGGGTCCCCAGAGAGCCTCCCCCTTACATCAGGGTCCACAGAGAGCCTCCCCCTTACACCAGGGTCCTCAGAGAGCCCCTCCTTACATCAGGGTCCCCAGAGAGCCCCCTTACATCAGGGTCCCCAGAGAGCCCCTCCTTATACCAGGGTCCCCAAAGAGCCTCCTATTACATCAGAGTCCCCAGAGGGCCTCCCCCTTACATCAGAGTTACCAGAGAGCCCCCCTTTACATCAGGGTCCCCAGAGAGCCCCCTCTTACATCAGGTTCCCCGGAGAGCCTCCCCCTTACATCAGGGTCCCCAGAGAGCCTCCCCTTGCATCAGGGTCCACAGAGAGCCCCCCTTACATAAGGGTCCCCAGGGAGCCCCTCCTTACATCAGGGTCCCCAGAGAGCCCCCCTTACATCAGGGTCCCCAGAGAGCCCCTCCTTACACCAGGGTCCCCAGAGAGCCTCCTGTTACATCAGAGTCCCCAGAGAACCTCCCCCTTACATCAGAGTTACCAGAAAGCCCCCCTTTACATCAGGGTCTCCAGAGAGCCTCCCCCTTACAGTAGGGTCCCCAGAGAGCCTCCCCCACTTACATCAGGGTCCCCAGAGAGCCCCCCTACACCAGGGTCCCCAGAGAGCCCCCTCTTACATCAGGATCCCCAGAGAGCCTCCCCCTTGCATCAGGGTCCCCAGAGAGCCTCCCCCACTTATGTCAGGGTTCACAGAGAGCCTCCCCCTTGCATCAGGGTCCCCAGAGAGCCTACCCTACTTACATATGGGTCCCCAGAGAGCCCCCCTTACATCAGGGTCCCCAGAGAGCCTCCCCCTTACATCAGGGTCCCCAAAGAGTTGTCCCCACTTACACCAGAGTCCCCAGAGAGCCTCTCCCTTACATCAGGTTCCACAGAGAGCCTCCCCCTTGCATCAGGGTCCCCAAAGAGACCCCTCACTTACATCAGGATCCCCAGAGACCCCCCACTTACATCAGAGTCCCCAGAGAGCCTCCCCCTTACATCAGAGTCCCCAGACAGCCCCCTTGCATCAGAGTCCCTAGAGAGCCCTCCTCTTACAACAGGGTCCCCAGAGAGCCCCCCTTACATCAGGGTCCCTAGAGAGCCTCCCCTTTACATCATGGTCCCCAGAGAGTCTCCCTTTTACATCAGGGTCCCTAGAGAGCCTCCCCCTTACATCAGAGTCCCCAGAGAGCCCCCCTTACATCAGGGTCCCCAGAGAACCCCTCATTACATCAGGGTCCCCAGAGAGCCTCCCCCTTACATCAGGGTCCACAGAGAGCCTCCCCCTTGCATCAGGGTCCCCAGAGAGCCTCCCCCACTTATGTCAGAGTTCACAGAGAGCCTCCCCCTTGCATCAGGGTCCCCAGAGAGCCTACCCTACTTACATAAGGGTCCCCAGAGAGCCCCTCTTACACCAAGGTCCCCAGAGAGCCCCTCCTTACATCAGGGTCCCCAGAGAGCCCCCCTTACATCAGGGTCCCCAGAGAGCCTCCCCCTTACATCAGGGTCCCCAAAGAGTTGTTCCCACTTACACCAGAGTCCCCAGAGAGCCTCCCCCTTACATCAGGTTCCACAGAGAGCCTCCCCCTTGCATCAGGGTCCCCAAAGAGACCCTTCACTTACATCAGGATCCACAGAGACCCCCCACTTACATCAGAGTCCCCAGAGAGCCTCCCCCTTACATCAGAGTCCCCAGATAGCCCCCTTACATCAGAGTCCCTAGAGAGCCTCCCCCTTGAATCAGGGTCCCCAGAGAGCCCCCCCTTGCATTAGAATCCCCAGAGAGCCCCTCCTTACATCAGGGTCTCCAGAGAGCCTCTCCTTACATCAGGGTCACCAGATGTCACATGTGTCACTGTAATGACCAGGAGTAGGACAGTCCCTCCCGCAGGCACCTGCTGGCTTACCCAGATCACCATGGGCAACAGTAGACATCTCCAGGCACACTTCAGGAGTTTGAAGCATAAATTCCATCATTAGCAGATCACTGGACATATTTGTAATCCATGGACCCTATCGCCCGCCATGGCTGCCATGGGTGACAGCACATGGTAAAGTCGCTTAAAGCAGGACAATAAAGCAAGTGTCCATCCCAATCACGGTTGGGGCAACTGGGTAAGGAGGGCAGCAATAACTTGAACTTGAAAGCCAGCTCCCGCTGGTTGCTATGGACAATGACAGTTCGTTTTTAGCGCAACAGTCACAAACAGGCAGCGCACATAAGTCTTTCCCTGGTTCAACCCCTCTGCTGGTCTTTGGAACAAGGCACAGTTCCCTGGCTCTATGAAAAACTCTGGTTTCTAGGAGCAATGGCCGGCAGGTTGATTAGGGGCAGATATCCCGGATGAGCCCCCCAAATACAGCGCCACTCCCACAGGAGCCACTGGTGAATATGATTATCTCCCTCCCTGCACAGCCAGGCACATGCATCTCTGGAGACAAGAAACAGTCCTTGCAGCTTTGTTTTTTTTTTATTTAGGGGATTAAACTTGGATGGGGTAAGGGTTCTTATGGGATGCCCACTTGATCAGCAAAAGAATCTTCATGGACACAACCCATATACATCCGGTATATACACACTTCTCCTCTTCTGCCTCCAGCACAGACTTGCTTGTAGAACTACAACTTCCAGGACCAGCTACCACTACCACGATTGTTTGATCCAACACAATCTCCCTCAGATCCTTGTAAATGCCCTTTGCAGGCAGGGACCGTGGGCCCCTTTAGTAGTGTAGCAAAAATAAAGGTCTTTGGTGCTAGCTGTTCTAATCCTGTGGCTACTGCTCCCAGTACCACCTCTTCAGGCACTGCTAGCCCGCCTGTCTGCAGCTGCCCCTTTCACTAGCCCTACTTCTCTACAGTCCTCCCAGACCGACCCTGCATCCATTCCAGACTGCTTGCACCCAGTCCCTTCAGGCATTCCTCTCTGCCTTCTGAGATTTGCCCAGCAGTGTTGTCCTGCTGTCCTCTCCTTGCTCCTGGTCATGATCCCAAGAGAAGGGGTCCCTTCCACACCCGAGCCCAGTTCACCCCCCAGACTAGGGAGCTACTCTGAAAGGCCTCTGACAGCCTAACACCCCATCTCCATCTTCCACCTGAACTCACACTTCCCCAGCTGGGCAGACCCTGAGTATTTGAGGGGGCCTGCCCCCTGCCAACCCATTTGTTTGGGATTGGTCAGGGCCCTCAGAACACTCGAGACAGCTCCTCCTCCCCTCCACTCCAATTCTTCCAGAACCTTCTGCTTGTTTCTAGAAGTAGAGGGAGGTCTCAGAGATGCTGCCTGTGAGTCATACCAGCCTTGCCTGAGTCACTCAACTCTGACCCAGAAAAACACACAGGCTTGGCTACCAGCCAAGCCTGAATTTACCTACACTAACAAAAATCCTAACATTAGTACTCTAGATACAATAGGGGGTGCTACATACATATTTGAAAACCACAGTGTGTGTGTGTGTGTGGGGGGGGGGGGGGGTAGAGGGCCTCCAGGATTTTTATCTGTTATCTAGAAAGAAAACTTTTTACTTTCTCAGGTCTTTCTAAGGTCTTAAGGAGCTCTAATTTGTGTCCAGCAGCCCAGAGGCTTTGTAGAAATTTTGGTGGGATACAGCCTCCAGTCCACATTTTACCTTCTTGCAGACCTCGCTAATTAGTTAGCTGGGCACATGTCTTTACTGTATATAGTTAGCAGAAAGCGAGGGAGAGAGCCATTTAGACTCAGTCAGCTATGTTTGAGCCTGCTGCTGGGTGAAAGGCTGATTACTGACATAATGCTAAAAGGTACATATGCTGTTTTCTTTGGAGAACCCATTAGGGAGCTCCCTGTTAGTCATGAATTTCAGGATTTGGTTCATGTCATCTGTCTCCTTGCTAGATGCCTCTCCATATTGTGTTTCTTTTGCATTATGATGGGTAAGCAACTTGAGTATGGATTCTCACTAATGGTGGCTTTTCCAAGAGCTCGACCACGGGCAAGTGACAATGTCCTTTTCAACAATATTTTAAGAGATACCATGGTATTGTGAGGGGGTTAGCTCGGCAGCGGGTGTGTGTGACCCCCGGGATGGGCTCCCCACCCAAAAACAGGCCCAGCAAACGGAGGTTGTGGTTTTCAAAATCAAAAAAAAGGTGCGGTTTATTTTCTATTTACAGTGACAAAACACAGCAAAGCCAAAAGAAACATAAACAAAATAAATCCTGGTCAACTTGACCTCTGACTAAACATACAGGTTTCCTAACTAACAACTGGGATCAGCCTAGTGCTGTCCTAGTCCCTAAGTCCCTGGTTTTAAATGTCCAAGCAAATAGCCACACAGGCTTTGTCTCACCGCACAGGGGTTCACTCTCCCTAGACAGTCCACACAGGTCTGGTTCCAGGCATGAGCTAACATCTAATGAAGCTGGGAGTTCTTATAGAGGCCTAAATGAGCTGACAAGCTTCAGCTGGTCTCATCAACTCCCTGTCTGCACGACGCCCCACACTCTCCCTAGAGGTATGAGTCATCCATGAGCCCACTAGCCTTAGCTGGGCTTATACAACTCTCCACCTAGTTGTATAAGTCGGCGTAAAGCCTGAATCTGGGCGAAATATATCTACCCCCCTGGATGCAACCAGGTGACTTTACCTTCCTGCTGTCACATACCCCCCCCTCTTGTTTTAACCTCGGGGTTGGAACACCAGCAATCAGGCATTCATGTACTCGAGACAAAGCATCCACATTCCCCATTTGAACGCCAGGGCAATGCTTTACTGTGAAGTTGAATTCCTGGAGGGCCAGGAACCACCTATTCACTCTTCTATTTGTTTCCTTGTTTTGAGCCATCCACTTTAACGGAGCGTGATCCGTAACCATGTCAAAGTGTCTACCTAGCAGGTAGTACCGAAGGGAATCTAGAGCCCACTTCACCGCTAAACACTCCTTTTCAACGGTGGCGTAATTTACCTCATGGGACTTCAACTTCCTGCTGAGGTAAATGACTGGGTGCTCTTCCCCGTTCCAGACCTGGGACAATACTGCTCCTAACCCCACATCTGACGCATCACTTTGTACGACAAAGTCTTTAGAGAAGTCGGGTGAGTACAACACTGGCTGGCTACATAAGGCTTGTTTCAAGAATTGGAATGCTGCCTCAGCCTCGGGGGTCCATTTAATCATGACCGACCCTTTCCCCTTCGTTAGGTTGGTTAGGGGCACAGCCTTAGAAGCAAAGTGGGGAATGAATCGCCGATAATACCCAGCGATTCCCAGAAAGGCTCGTACCTGCTTCTTGCTGTTGGGACGTGGCCAACTCTGGATGGCCTCGACTTTGTTGAGTTGGGGTTTTATTACTCCCCTCCCAATGGTGTACCCAAGATATTTGGCCTCCTCCTGCCCAATGGTACACTTCTTGGGGTTAGCCGTAAACCCCGCTTCCCGAACAGAGTCCAGGACTGCTTGCACTTTTGGCAGATGTGAGACCCAATCTGTGCTATGGACAATTACGTCATCCAGGTAAGCCGCAGCATACTTCCGATGGGGCCTCAGCATCTGGTCCATTTTCCGCTGGAATGTGGCCGGCGCATTCTGTAACCCGAACGGCATTCTTTTATATTGGAACGCCCCGTCTGGGGTTACAAATGCGGTTTTCTCTTTGGCCAATTTGGCCAGGGGGATTTGCCAATACCCTTTTGTGAGGTCAAGAGTCGTCATGTATCGGGCTGTTCCCAGCCGGTCGATCAACTCATCTATACGTGGCATGGGGTAGGTGTCAAATTTTGTAACTTTGTTCAACTGACGAAAATCGTTACAAAATCGCCAGCTCCCATCCGGTTTAGGCACCAACACAATGGGACTAGACCAATCACTTTGGGACTCCTCTATCACCCCTAAGTTCAGCATTTTCTGTACTTCCTCCCGTATTGCCTCCCGTCGGGCCTCTGGGATCCGATAGGGTTTTAACTTCACCCTTTCACCGGGCGGGGTAATGATGTCATGCTCTACCCCAAATGTTTGTCCCGGCAGCTCAGAGAATACCTCCTTGTTGCGAAGCACAAACTCCTTAACCTCCTGTTGTTGGGGTTGTGACAAGGTGGCTGCTATTCCAACCTCAGGAATCACGCAACCAGTTTGAGCTGGTGACCAAGTGTCTGCGACTAGGGACTCTCTATCCCTCCAGGCTTTCAACAGATTAACGTGATAGATCTGTTCGGGCTTTCGCCTTCCTGGTTGTCTGACCTTGTAATTCACTTCGCTCACTTTTTCCATTATCTCGTAGGGGCCTTGCCATTTGGCAAGGAATTTACTTTCAACCGTAGGGACAAGTACCAGTATCCTATCCCCCGGGGAAAAGGTACGGGTCTTGGCTCCACGGTTGTACACTCTCTGCTGTGCTAACTGCGCTTGGGCCAAATGTTCCTTCACGATGGGCATTACCTGTGCAATTCGGTCTTGCATCAGTGCGACATGCTCAATCACACTCCTGTGGGGAGAACTCTCACTTTCCCAAGTTTCCTTGGCAATATCCAACAGCCCTCTTGGGTGTCTCCCATACAGTAACTCAAAGGGGGAGAATCCCGTAGAGGATTGGGGCACCTCCCTAATAGCAAACATCAGATAAGGAAGTAGACAGTCCCAATCCTTTCCATCTCTATCCACCACTTTCTTCAACATTTGTTTTAGGGTTTTGTTGAATCTTTCAACCAGCCCATCGGTTTGGGGGTGATACACAGATGTACGTAATTGCGTCACTTTGAACAATTTACACAGCTCCTTCATAACCCGGGACATAAAGGGTGTACCTTGGTCCGTAAGCAGTTCTTTACAAATACCCACCCGGCTAAACACAAGAGATAGCTCTTTGGCTATGGTTTTGGCCGAGGTATTTCGGAGAGGGATCGTTTCTGGATAACGGGTGGCATAGTCCATTATAACTAATATGTACTGGTGCCCCCTAGCGGACTTGATTATAGGACCTACCAAATCCATGGCGATCCTCTCAAACGGGACCTCAATGATGGGTAGAGGGACCAGCGGGCTACGGAAATGTGGCATCGGGGCCGACCTCTGACACACAGGGCAGGAGGAACAATAATTTTCTATGTCCTTCATCACCCCCGGCCAATAGAATCTCTGTAATACCCTCTCTCGGGTTTTCTCTGTCCCCAGATGACCTCCAAGAATGTGCCCATGGGCCAACTCCAACACCAACTTCCTGTAAGGTTTGGGCACCACAAGCTGCTCAACGGTTTCTTCTGCCCTTTTTGCCACCCGATACAGTAGGTCCTTCTCTACGCTGAAGTATGGGTAAGTGCAGGTATTATCTGGGTTCACTAACTCGCCATCTATTTTCACTACGTTTTCCCGTGCCTTTATTAGGGCGGGGTCTTTCAACTGTTCTGTGGCAAAGTTTTCCCTGTGAACCTCAAGATCAGAAAACTCCACAGACGGTAGGTTTTCGTCTGAGGAGGTGGGCTCCTCTCCAGTTTCTTGAGTCTCCCCTGCCAATACTGATAAGGGAAATTCCGGAGAGTCCTCACCACTCTCAGGGGAGTTCTGGCTATCACATTCCTGGTACATAGGGGCACCAGTGGGGGGCTCAGGATCATCCCACAGTTCCCAGAACTTCGGAAAATCCCTTCCCACAATGGCGTCATACGGTAACTGAGATACTAAGCCCACTGGATGAGAGAGGGTACCTTTGGGGGTCTCGAAACACACTGTAGTCACGGGATACTCTCGGGTGTCCCCATGCACACAAATAACAGCCACCTTGCTATTCCCAGAGACCTCTGTTTTAACTAACTCAGCCTTTATCAGGGTCACAAGGCTACCTGAATCCAGCAATACCACAACATTTCTACCATTAACACACATTTTGCATAAATGTTTCTCAGTTCCTCGAATGGCAGTGCATGCGACTGTCGCACACAGCGACTGACGTCTGCCCGTCAGAAAGTCACACTGCATGGGTTCCTCCACAACCGGGCAATTGGCTGCAATATGTCCCGCTTGCCGGCAGCGGTAGCAAACGATCCTTCTTGCCGCCTCTTGAGCCGCTGATTTCCCAGGCTGTTCTCGCCAAACTTGGGGTAGAGCTCCCACCCTCTCACTCTCTCCACCCTTACCCCTTGGAATCCTCTTATCCGCCCCTGGGGATGGTCTGGTCTTAGGGTGGAAAGTCCGAGTGTCTCTGGAAGAGGCCGTCAGGTTCTCTGTAGCCAAGTATTTCTCCACACGATCCACAAGACCATCGGCCGTCTCTGGGTCTCCATGGCTTACCCACTTTTGGATGGCAGTAGGAAGAGCTCTCAAAAACCGATCCATTACAACACGTTCCACAATCTTTGGTGCGGACAAAGTCTCTGGCTGTAGCCACTTTCTGCTCAGGTGAATGAGATCATACATTTGAGACCTGGGGGGTTTTCCAAGCTGGAAAGTCCAGTTATGCACACGCTGAGCCCGGACAGCCTGGGTGACACCCAGCCTTGCCAATATCTCAGCTTTTAGCATCACATAGTCTTTTGCTTGGTCAGGCTCTAGGTCATAGTAAGCCTTCTGCGATTCACCAGTTAACAGAGGAGCCACCAGTCCAGCCCACTGCTCCTCAGGCCACTTTTCTCTTTCAGCAGTCCTTTCAAATGTGGTCAAAAATACCTCTGGATCATCCTCTCCAGTCATTTTTGTCAATAAACGACTCACCCCAAAGGACGCGGTATTAGTGGGACGGCTTTCCTCACTGGTCTGCGGACGTTGCTGCATTACTGCTTCCATTTGTTGTAGTCTCTGCTCTTGCTTCTGTAACAGGTCTATGAAGCGGGCCTCAGATTGCTGCTGGGCTTGTTGCTGAGCTTCCAGACTCTGTTGGTGAGCTTGCTGCTGGGCTGCAAGGCTCTGTTGATGAGCTTGCTGCTGGGCTGCGAAGTTCTGTTGTTGAGCTGCAAGGCTCTGTTGATGAGCTGCAAGGCTCTTTTGCAAACCTGCATTTGTCTGCTGTTGATTGGCATTTGCTAGAGCCAGCTGCTTCAGTATCTCCTCCATGCTGGCTTAAAAAAAACTGCCACTGGTTCTCCACCAACTGTGAGGGGGTTAGCTCGGCAGCGGGTGTGTGTGACCCCCGGGATGGGCTCCCCACCCAAAAACAGGCCCAGCAAACGGAGGTTGTGGTTTTCAAAATCAAAAAAAAGGTGCGGTTTATTTTCTATTTACAGTGACAAAACACAGCAAAGCCAAAAGAAACATAAACAAAATAAATCCTGGTCAACTTGACCTCTGACTAAACATACAGGTTTCCTAACTAACAACTGGGATCAGCCTAGTGCTGTCCTAGTCCCTAAGTCCCTGGTTTTAAATGTCCAAGCAAATAGCCACACAGGCTTTGTCTCACCGCACAGGGGTTCACTCTCCCTAGACAGTCCACACAGGTCTGGTTCCAGGCATGAGCTAACATCTAATGAAGCTGGGAGTTCTTATAGAGGCCTAAATGAGCTGACAAGCTTCAGCTGGTCTCATCAACTCCCTGTCTGCACGACGCCCCACACTCTCCCTAGAGGTATGAGTCATCCATGAGCCCACTAGCCTTAGCTGGGCTTATACAACTCTCCACCTAGTTGTATAAGTCGGCGTAAAGCCTGAATCTGGGCGAAATATATCTACCCCCCTGGATGCAACCAGGTGACTTTACCTTCCTGCTGTCACAGTATTTAAACAGCTAACTTGCCACTATAAGCTTTTGTTAAAAATAAACTTTATAGAGCAGTTAGATGGGGCAGATAATAATGAGTTGAAGGGAGAATATTAATTTCTCTCTTTTTCCAGTGATAAAGTCTTTTAATAGATCACATACATATACTGTTGTGACTATAAAAAGTTAATATGAAGTGAAGTGAAGGGCATGAATACATCAGATGTCAGATGCAAATCACTTTCAACTTTCGTGTCCTACAGTTGCCTTTCATAGGCAGATCTTCAGTGAAGGCAGCCAGGGCCGCCATCAGGGGGGTACAGGCAGTACACCTGTAAGGGGCCCCGAGGTCCCCAGGGGCCCGGATGCCCCCCTTTTTTTTGTAAGGGGCCCAGAGGTCCCCAGGGGCCCGGAGTTCCCCAGGGCCCTGAATGTCAACCCCCCTTTTTTTCTTCTTTTTTATTTATAATTTTTTTTTTATATAATTTTTTTTTATTTAATTTTTATTTAATTTATTTATTTTTGTAAGGGGCCCAGAGGTCCCCAGAGGCCCGGAGGTCCCCATGGCCCCGGGTGGCAACCTCCCTTTTTTTTTTTTATAAAAATTATTATTATTATTTATTTTTTATAAATTTTTATTTATTTTTTGTAAGGGACCCAGAGGTCCCCAGGGCCCCGGATGGCAACCTCCCTTTTTATTTATTTTTTTATTAAATTTTTTATTTATTTTTAATTTTTATAATTTAATTTTTATTATTTTTTTGTAAGGGGCCCAGAGGTCCCCAGAGGCCCGGAGGTTCCCAGGGCCACGGATGGCACCCCCCCTTTTTTTTTTTGTTTGGTCAGCACCCAAAGCCCCCCCGACCTAACAATTTGCAGCGGCAGAACCCCTCGCTTCTCAATTCGTGGCACCCCCCCGCTTCTCCATTTGCCAATTTGCGGCAGCCCCCCCCACTTCTCAATTAGTTGCTGCCTCCTGATGGCGGCCCTGGAGGCAGAAACTAAGCACTTACTGGCCTGTTGTCTTGGCTTAAAATTAAAGCCCAATTCCAGACTTTTTCTTTTTTGAATAGAGTATGGAAAAGTTAAATTTTCTCATGAGTTTTTATTTCTATGCATGAAACTACTGGGGAGATTTCCTATCATTTCCAGGCTAGATGAAGCCTGTGCAAGAAATGGGGGTACAGTTGTCATAGGTACAGGGGGTCCCCAACTTACGAACCACTTAGGGACTGCATGAGCAATTACGTAATTTTCCGACGTTTTCCAATATTACCAATGTTCCGTCGAATATTACCAATGCCCAGAACGGGAGATGCGTAGTTTTCCAATGTTTTCCGAATGTGCCCGCCGTCGCAAATGGGCGACAATGGCCGCGCATGCGCAGAACGGCAGATACGGTGCCGTTCGTAAGTAGGAGTTGTTCGTAAGTCGGGGGTTCATAAGTCGGGGACCCCTTGTATAGGAAAGCACAAACTATAATAAATATATTGTTAGGTTGTAACCCTTCCTAACGCTATGTATATTCATTTTGTTGGGCTAATATACAAAAACAAAATTATATGACTTATCTTACAACTACATGCAAAACGTGCAAAAGTCCACACTGTCCACACTTCCGGCTGACACATGGACACACTTCCAGGTCACTTCCAGTAATGTGATGACATCAGCATGTAGCTCCAACTTACGCATTTCGTCAGATGTGACGTCTTCTGGGCATTTTTTGTTAATAATTACAGCTTTCTTAACTCTATACCTGGGAGCCTGGGTACTGTCATTGACAAGATGTAGTCATGTCCATATTTTTCTCACACATTTTTTTCCTTACAGCTTTTTTATTTTGGCATGGTATGTTGTGGTGAATAATTGAGTGGTCTTTGTTACCTAAGTTCTGGTTTAATACATGAACAAATAGAAATCTGGAAAGTACATTAACCACTTATCTACCAGGGCAATTATTTTATTTTTTGCACATGTAGAAATTTAGCAACCCGAACACAATATATTTTCTGAAAGCAGAGAATAAAATGGTGGCAGATGCAATTTTTTATATCACCCACTATTTGTGTAGCTATTTATCAAACACATATTTAAAAAAAAAATACTTTACTAAAAATACATTTTAGTATAAACAAACACAATATATTTACTATTTTTTGTAAAATATGGTGTTTTGTCGAATAAATAGATGGCAAACATGTCAAGCCTTAAAATTGCAATTGCCCATGAAATAGCAAAAAAAAAATTATACCCAAATTTTTCTGTAGGTGATGCTTTAAAAGACTTTACAGGTTATCAGTTTAGAGTTAACCATGAACTATATTCCTAGAATTTTTGCTCTTATCCTGATGCTGACACCTGACATGTACAGTATGTTGCAACTTATGCTGACATACACATCACTCTATGTTATTTGTTTGAATTGGATAGTGTACAACTTTAACCGCTTGCCGACCGCCGCACGCAGATATATGTCTGCAGCATGGCACGGGCATGCAAATGGGCGTATATATACGTCCCCTTTAAGAGCTCTGTGAGCCCGACAGCGGGTCCCGCGGACTCGATCGCCGCGGGCATACCCGCGATTGTCTCACGGAGAGATAGAACGGGGAGATGCTGATGTAAACAAGCATCTCCCCGTTCTGCCTAGTGACAAGGACACTGATCACCGCTTCCTGTAAATCGGAAGCGGTGATCACTGTTGTGTCACACACAGCCCATCCCCCCTACAGTCAGAAGTACTCCCCAGGACACACTTAACCCCTGCAGCGCCACCTAGTGGTTTACCCCTTCACTGCCAGTGTCATTTTCACAGTAATCAGTGCATATTTATAGCACTGATCGCTGTAAAAATGACAATGGTCCCAAAATAGTGTCAAAAGTGTCCGATGTGTCCGCCATAATGTCGCAGTCACGATAAAAATCGCTGATCGCATCTATTACTAGTAAAAAAAATGATAATAAAAATGCCATAAATCTATCCCCTATTTTGTAGATGCTATAACTTTTGCGCAAACCAATCAATATACGCTTATTGCGTTTTTTTTTACCAAAAATATGTAGAAGAATACGTATCAGCCTAAACTGTGAAAAAATTATGTTTCCTTATATATTTTTTGGGGATATTTATTATAGCAAAAAGTAAAAAATGTTGCATTTTTTTCAAAATTGTCGCTCTATTTTTGTTTATAGTGCAAAAAATAAAAACCAAAGAGGTGATCAAATTCCACCCAAAGAAAGCTCTATTTGTGGAAAAAAAAAAGGACGTCAATTTTGTTTGGGAGCCACGTTGCACGACCGCGCAATTATCAGTTAAAGCAATGCAGTGCCAAATCGCAAAAAGTGGCATGGTCTCTGGCCAGCAAAATGGTCCGGGGGTCAAGTGGTTAAACATGTTTAAATTATATAAAATAAATAAAAATAATTTTTTTTTTCCTTTTTTAAATTCTATACCCGCTTCTAGGCCCCCCAGTGTCTCCTCTGCCCTCTATAGAGATGTTGCTTGACTAGCTGCATAAAAGTGGTTGGGCAACTCTAGTGCTTTTATCTGAAAGCCTTTCGCCAACTGTAAAAATCAGCAGCCTGGCAATAGCACAAGAAGTGGTAATTGCATTCAATGAGAACTTTCCTTGTGCTGCTGGCTGCTATCTTAGTTGGAATTTTTCTCTGCACCCCCCATTTCCCAAGAGCAGCACCAGAAGTTTATTGCTGTGGGAGTATTGGGGGGGGAAAGGGGTTCGGAGAATGGAAGATCAATAAAAAGCACTCTATAAGTGCTCCGGAGGACAGGCTCATTTTTTTTGCTAAAATAAGATAAGATTATGGCGCAAACGCCACCAATAGCCTCAAAAAAGAGTTTAAAACATTTCATAGGTCCATCTGATGGCAGCTTGCTTGGTCCCAGAGCAGCTCCTCAGCAGATTGAAGGTTATCTGGAATAGAATAAAATGGACACCAGAGGGTGCTTCTAAGTGTAGCAAGTTAGTGTTTATTATTAAAAAAAAACTGTAAAAAATGCACTCGCATTTAGTAAGATGGGAAGGGAAGTCTTGGTTTAAGGATATGCCTTTTTTCGTCCTACTAAATGTGAGTGCATTTTTTTTACATTTTTTTCCCATAATACTCACATTTAGTAAGACGAAAGAAGGCATATCCTAAAACCAAGACTTCCCTTCCCATCTTACTAAATGTGAGTGCATTTTTTTTTTTTTTTTTTTTTTCATAATACTCACATTTAGTAAAACGAAAGAAGGCATATCCTAAAACCAAGACTTCCCTTCCCATCTTACTAAATGTGAGTGCATTTTTTTTTTACATTTTTTTTTTTCCATAATACTCACATTTAGTAAGATGAATGAAGGCATATCCTAAAACCAAGACTTCCCTTCCCATCTTACTAACTGTGAGTGCATTTTTTTTAATAATAAACACTAACTTACTACACTTAGAAGTGACCTATGGTATCCATTTTACTTGCTTTTTATGGCTGTAAGCTATAGTACAGCTTCTATGAATAGAGGAGAAGAATGGAATAGGCAGGTACAGTCGACACTCTTGATGAGTGCCTATGACAGGTCAAATGGTTATAATAACCCCCCCCAGCACCAGAAGATTACCGGGGGAGTATGGAGGTGGCAGAGAAACAGCAGTCACCAGCATCATTAAATATAAGTACCATCCCTTGTGCTGATTTAAAAAAAAAAATATATAACTGATTTTTTTTGATGATTAAAGCCTAAATTTATATTATTATATTATATATAAATTATATTTAGCAATCTGAGTAGTGTAACTTGAACTCCGAATAGTTGTTATCACCACGTTTTTTTTTTTTTCAGATTGTCTTAGGTCTCACCCAAACACTTTGCAAAGCCAAGGCCTGTTCTGTAATAAAAAGTGAGTCCTGCATACACATACAGTGCCTTGAAAAAGTTTTCATACAACTTGAAATTTACCACATTTTGTCAGGTTACAACTAAAAAAGTAAATGTATATTATTGGAATTTTATGTGATAGACCAACACAAAGTGGCACATAATTGTCAGGTGGAAGGAAAATGATAAATGGTTTTAATTTTTTTTTACAAATAAATATGTGAAAAGTGTGGCGTACATTTGTATTCAGTCACCTTTACTCTGATACCCCTAAGGCCCTTTCACACTGGGCCGGGAGTTGCACTGGCGGTATTTTTAGCGGCGCTTTACCGTTGGATTTGCGGCGCTATTCGGCCGCTAGCGGGGCAGTTTTACCCCCCGCTAGCATCCGAGAAAGGGTTAAAAACCACCGCAAAGCGCCTCTGCAGAGGCGCTTTGCCGGCGGTATAGCCGCGGTGCCCCATTGATTTTAATGGGCAGAAGCGGTGGAGGAGCGGTATGCACACCGCTTCTTCACCGAGGGCCCCCTGAGGGCTTTCACGCTGGAAAGACAGCAGCGGCTGTTTCAGGTCGGTTTGCAGGTGCTATTTTTAGCGCTGTAGCGCCTGCATACTGACCCAGTGTGAAAGGGGTCTAACTAACATCTAGTGGAACCAATTGCCTTCAGAAGTCATCTAATTAGTAAATAGAGTCCACCTGTGTGTAATTTAATCTCGGGATAAATACAGCTGTTCTGTGAAGCCCTCAGAGGTTTGTTAGAGAACCTTAGTTGACAAACAGCACCCTGAAGGCCAAGGAACACGGCCAAGGTCAGGGATAAAGTTGTGGAGAAGTTTAAAGCAGGGTTAGGTAATAAAAAAATATCCCAAGCTTTGAACATCTCACGGAACACTGTTCAGTCCATCATCCAAAAATGGAAAGAGTATGGCACAACTGCAAACCTACCAAGACATGGCCGTCCACCTAAACGGACAGGCCGGGCAAGGAGAGCATTAATCCTAGAAGCAGCCAAGAGGCCCATGGTAACTCTGGAGGATCTGCAGAGATCCACAACTCAGGTGGGAGAATCTGTCCACAGGACAACTATTAGTCGTGCACTCCACAAATCTGCCCTTTATGGAAGAGTGGCAAGAGGAAAGCCATTGTTGAAAGAAAGCCATAAGAAGTCCCATTTGCAGTTTGCAAGAAGCCATGTGGTTGACACAGCAAACATGTGAAAAAGGTGCTCTAGTCAGATGAGACCAAAATTTAACTTTTTGGCCTAAAAGCAAAACGCTATAGCCCTGTACACACGATCGGATATCCTATGGATTCTAATGCAATGGTTTTTTCCATCGGAAATCCGATGAAACTGTCTTCCATCAGTCTTGCCCACACACCATCAGTCAAAAAACGGACCGTTCCAAATGCGGTGGCGTAAAACACTCCGATGAGCCGAGAAAAATTAAGTTCAATGCTTCTGAGCATGCGTCGACTTGATTCTGAGCATGCGTGGGTTTTTTTATCTGATGGATTTCCACACAGACGATCGGATTTTGCTATAGTTTTTTTTCCCATCAGATAAATTTAAAACATGTTCTATTTTTTCACACCGATGGAAAAAAGACCGATGGGGCCCATACATGATCGGTTCGTCCGATGAAAACAGTCCATCGGACTGTTTTCATCGGTAAAACTGATCGTGTGTACACGGCTTTAGTGTGGTGGAAAACTAACACTGCACATCACCCTGAACACACCATCCCCACCGTGAAAAATGGTGGTGGCAGCATCATTTTGTGGGGATGCTTTTCTTCAGCAGGGACAAGGAAGCTGGTCAGAGTTGATGTAGGGCAAGCAAACCTGTTAGGCCTCGTACACACGACCGGTTCGTGTGTATGGTTTTTCGTTGAGAAAACTGCCGGGAATCTCAACAAGAAAAATAGAGAACCTGCTCTCTATTTTCTCGGCAGGATTCTTGTTTTTCTCTTCGAGATTCTCGTCGGCCTGTGTCCCGACGAGAAAGCTGGTCGTGTGTATGCTTTTCCGAGTCTACAAAAATTGTGCGTGCTCAGAATCAAGTATAGGACGGGAGTGCTCCTTCTGGTAAAACTAGCGTTCGTAATGGAGATAGCACATTCGTCATGCTGTAACGAACTGAAAGCACGAAGACTGAAAAGCGCAAATCGTCTCTCCCCAAACTTTTACTAACACGCAGTAACACGAGATCAGCAAAAGCAGCCCAAGGGGTGGCGCCATTGGAATCGAACTTCCCCTTTATAGTGCCGTCGTACGTGTTGTACGTCACAGCACTTTACAACAACGAGATTTGGAATTGACAGTGTGTATGCAAGGAAAGCTTGACAAGAATCCCGTCAAGCTTGACAAGAATCTCGTCTAGAAAAACAATGGTTTTTTTTACGACGAGATTCTCGGTCGTGTGTACTAGGCTTTAGAGTCTGCAAAAAACTTGAGACTGGGACGGAGGTTCACCTTCCAGCAGGACAACGACCCTAAACTTACAGCCAGAGCTACAATGGAATGGTTTAGATCAAAGCATATTTATGTGTTAGAATGGTCCAGACCTAAATCCAAATGAGAATCTGTGGCAAGACTTGAAAATTGCTGTTCACAGACGCTCTCCATCCCATTAAAGAAGAATGGGTAAAAATGTCCCTCTCTAGATGTGCAAATCTGGTAGAGACATCCCCAAAAGACTTGCAGCTGTAATTGCAGGGAAAGGTGGTTCTACAAAGTATTGACTCAGGGGGGCTGAATACAAATGTACCCCACACTTTTCACATATTTATTTGTAAAAAAAAATTTTTAAACCATTTATCATTTTCCTTCCACTTCACAATTATGTGCCACTTTGTGTTGGTCTATGACATAAAATCCCAATAAAATACATTTACGTTTTTAGTTGTAACATGACAAGATGTGAAGAATTTCAAGGGGTGTGTATACTTTTTCAAGGCACTGTAAAAGACATAAAGAGGTTGCTTTGCATTGTTTCATTTTGCATTGTTTTTGACCTTGCTAACAATGTTTTGAAGGCAATGACAGCTTGCAAAGCTCTTCAGATGCTTCAGTTCTAGTCATTAACAACTGCGCCTTAGAAACTCATAAAACGTTCAGGAGGCTTTTGCTTTCAGTGAATTTCCTTTACAAAAACAATAACGCTGTTTAACAAGGTGTTCAAAAATGTTCTGTGTCTTTTGAAGAGATAAACTGATAGTGGATCTTGGCAAATCAGCAGGTGACCATACTGCCCGGACAGACTGGGATTAAGGAGGTATGTATAAATTGGAATTCGAAACAGAACAACTTTAATAAAGTAGTCAAGGACTACCGAGCAACCAACAACTGAGAGACAATAAATACTTTGGTTAAAGAATTGAATGTACATATTGCAGGAGACAGAATTATGTAATGAACAGCACAGTGTACATGGTGCAGGGTTAAGGTGTAAGTAACATAGGACTTCTTCACTGCTTTCCAGTGGGTGCAAAAATAACCCCCATCACAAGTGTCAGTGGGAGTAAAAAAAGTACAATCGTTTGTGCCAACAGGAGCAATATGGTTCTCCAGTCACGGCATGACTCCCTCTAGAAACCCTTTTTAAAGTGCGCATGCGCCGAATATATCGGTGCATGTGCAGAAGACGGCATCGTTCGGAGACATTGTAAATGTAGCACACCCCCATAGGAGCTGCTGGTTTAGATTTGGGCCTTGCACGTTACCTCACTGTTCGTTGTCTAGGGGATGAGAGACTACAGAAAGTTCAATGTCCACACAAGTTATTCACCTTTTTTTTTAGGCTTTATTTCCCAACGAACTTGCATAGGTAGAGGAATGGAGGGTTAGGGGAAGGTTCAGGCACACACAGAAGATCACTGGGGAAACTTCTAAACTTCAAAGTCACACTCACCACTCTCCTTCAAGTGGGTATTGCTCACCTGGATAGGCCCCTCTCACCTGACCTAGCAGCCGGGATGATGCACGAACGAATAGGAAACAACAGTCTCTGCCATAGACCTCTAGAACGATTAGGTTGAACTGTTCAATGATCCTCTGCCACAGGATTTTAGTACCCGAATATCCAGCCTTACAGTCTAAGAGCCTTTAAGCCAGGGGTCTCAAACCTGCGGCCCTCCAGCTGTTGCAGAACTACAAATCCCATCATGCCTCTGCCTATGGGAGTCATGCTTGTAACTGTTTAGCCTTGCAATGCCTCATGGGAATTGTAGTTCTGCAACAGCTGGAGGGCCACCAGTTTGAGACCCCTGCTTTAAGCCAACCCGGCAGACTGTAAGGTAACTTCAGCTACGGTGCATCCTCCAATAGGGTCACCAGGCCTTCCTCAAGATACCGGCCTTCCGCTTGGTCCTCTCCAGGACAGGTCCTCCCCTGGTTTCCTCCATTGAGTGGCTTCCTACCGCAGGACGGACAGCACAGGATCACCTTCAAAGTGTGGGCCCCAGTCAGGACACTTGGGCCTACCTGGCATAGATGCAGCCTCGGGCCAACATGGCTCAGCGGCTGAAATTCCAGTATCACATACCTCGAGCCAGGAGGGCCACGAGGCGAAGAGAGCCCAGAGAAATGGCGTCTGCCTCTTAAGTACCCTTCCCCAGCATGCTCAGCGGGGAGACCACTCCCACTGGGCTGTTCCCGGGGGAAAGACACCCAATACACTCTGGCCTGCTTGTGTTCCAACATTGGCCTGGGGTGGTAACGCCACCTACAGGCAAACAGTGGGAAGTCCTTCCAAACACAGCCATAGCTGGAACAGAGGCCAATTTAGCCTTCATCATACAAAGTCTGAGCTAAATACCAGCTCAGACACCCACTAAATTTAACATAGCGCCTGGTCATCAGGAGCAGGACGCTACATAAATATCTCCTAAACCGTGTAGATTTAAGAGATATTTCCAGCACCTACAGGTAAGCCTTAATCTAGGCTTACCTGTAGGTGAAAGTGGTTGTACAGGGTGTACAACCACTTTAACTCCCTCAGTTCAGCAACAGGAAGAGGACCTCTCATCGCTGCACAGAAGATTTCTATAGGATCCAGCTGCCTGCACAATGTGGGACATACTTTATTACAGATAAGTTAGCTCACTAATGTGTACGCTTTATCTTGGCCTAGGCCAACAAGGCCCAGGCCTAGGGCAGCACTTTGCAGGGGGCAGCATGAAAAGAGTCCCCGCCGTCTTGCGCTACACTTTTAGTGCAGCGCCAGTCTTATGAGGTGGACTGGGCCGCAAGACAAATTGGTCTGGTGCCCCCATAAAGCAGCCACACTGCTGGCGGTATGATAGGGATGGCGCAGACACAAGGGACACTGACATGGTCACCTATACCTGGCAGGTAGGTAGTAGGGCACTCCTGCAATCCTTTGCTTGTGTCAGTTGTACACATTAAGGAAACTTCATTTTATTTCTGTTGGTTGCTGATGAGAAAAATAAACAGATGGATTTATTTGTTCCTGCCCCCAATCCTTCCTTTGCTCACTGCCTGGACCACATACCTCCATCACTGTGCTACATGTTTTCTGCTGCACCACTGGCATGGTTATATCCTCTTAGTTCTCCATAAATTTAGCAGAAATCTGTCCTAAAAGTGGAACTATAGGCAACACTTTTTTTTCCATTTTGGAGTAAGGGATGGTTATAGCCCCTGTTAATTTTTTTTTGCCATCCGTTCATTTCTCTTTATTTCCTGCCCCATAGCCAAACAGGAAGTGAGAGGAAATCTCTGCAGATTAAGGGAATCCCTCCCCCCACCCCCCCAAGGCCCTCAGAACTAGTGTCTCCACTGAAAAATTTCAGAGCAGTTTTAAACAGGAAGGGGTGTGACCTTGACAGGAAGGGATGGATCATATTTAAATTAGGGGTTGCACGAGTTTAGTCAGGCCTAGGGCAGCACAAAACCTAAATATACCACTGACTAATGCTATAGATTTTTTTTTAGCCAAAGTCAGCTTTAACAGTACAATGCAATACAATGGCAACAACATAAACACATAATACGTGGGCACAACAAAAACAGCTTTCGCTGCACTGCCTCTTTGGGAAACCCATAATGTTCTAAGGTGTGATGGATACACTCTGCATTAAATGTTTACTGTGAAGCCTCGTACACACGACCGGTTTTCTCTGCAAGAAACGACAAGAAAACTGCTGGCAGATTTTTTTGCTGAGAAAACTGTTCGTGTGTACTGGTTTCTAGTCGAGAAAACTGCCAGGAATCTCGACGAGAAAAATACAGAACCTGCTCTCTATTTTCTCTTCAGGATTCTCGTTTTTCTCGTCGGGATTCTTGTTGGCCTGTTTTCCGACGAGAAAACCCGCTCGTGTGTATGCTTTTCCGAGTCTTAAAAAACGCGCATGCTCAGAATCAAGTATTAGACGGGAGCGCTCCTTCTGGTAAAACTAGCGTTCGTAATGGAGATAGCACATTCGTCACGCTGTAACGAACTGAAAGCACGAAGACTGAAAAGCGCGAATCGTCTCTCCCCAAACTTTTACTAACACGCGGTAACACGAGATCAGCAAAAGCAGCCCAAGGGGTGGCGACATTGGAATCGAACTTCCCCTTTATACTCACGTCGTACGTGTTGTAGGTCACCGCGCTTTAGACCAACGAGATTTTGGATTGACAGTGTGTATGCAAGGAAAGCTTGGCAAGAATCCCGTCAAGCTTGACAAGAAGCTCGTCGAGAAAACCAACGTTTTTTTTACGACGGGATTCTCGGGCGTGTGTACAGGGCTTAAATCAAAGATTATAACAACTGGTCACCAGTGAAAGCTGAAAAAGATTGCTTACACATCACAGATGCTGCCTTAATTATAATCTCAAGGATACCATTTTGTTTTTTTATTTCAGGTTTGTCTTTTGCATTGCTGGCATCAGTTCCTGTAGGATATGGTCTATACTCTTCTTTCTTCCCTGTAATAATGTACCTGTTCCTGGGGACATCCAGACATCTTTCCATTGGTGAGTAAATCAGCTTGGTAGTTGTAAAACAACCAAAGGATTGAATGAGTTTTCTCAACTACAGCTGTTCTTGGCTGGATCAGGCAATGGCCTCATGGTGGTAGGCAGACACTTGCTACCCAACTACCCATGGGGAAACAGTGATCAGACAAGTTAAAAAAAATCACCCAGTTGCTTTTGTTCTTCCCAAGTTAGGTGATCCTAGTAGAGACTGCCTGGACCATTTTCCTCCTGACCTCTCTGCTTTGGTTTTAATAAAAAATAGGCAAAGGTTCCTTAAATGGGAAAAGCATTTGCAAGGGCAAATTTTTGAGCCTTAGGAGCTCCATAGATGGGTCATTTTGCACACTTGGTAAACATCAACTCAAAACCCACGGTGTTACTCCCAACTTACTGGCTTGTTACCAAAAACCCCTTTGCTTTATCCATTTTTAAAGGCACATAATAGATTGTATTTGGATATTGGAGCCCATTGGATTTGACTCTGCATCAGAGGCACCAATCTGGTCCCGAAAGACATAAGGGCAGATACAGTCAGGTCCATATATATTGGGACATTGACACAATTCTAATGTTTTTGGCTCTATACATCACCACAATGGATTTAAAATGAAACAAACAAGATATGCTTTAACTGCAGACTTTCAGCTTTAATTTGAGGGTATTTACATCCAAATCAGGTGAACGGTGTAGGAATTACAACAGTTTGTATATGTGCCTCCCACTTTTTAAAGGGACCAAAAGTAATGGGACAATTGGCTGCTCAGCTGTTCCATGGCCAGGTGTGTGTTATTCCCTCATTTACAAGGAGAAGATAAAAGGTCCAGAGTTCATTTCAAGTGTGTCATTTGCATTTGGAATCTGTTGCTGTCAACTCTCAATATGAGATCCAAAAAGCTGTCACTATCAGTGAAGCAAGCCATCATTAGGCTGTAAAAACAAACCAAACCCATCAGAGAGATAGCAAAAACATTACGTGTGGCCAAATCAATTGGAACATCCTTAAAAAGAAAGAACGCACCGGTGAGCTCAGCAACACCAAAAGACCCGGAAGACCACGGAAAACAACTGTGGTGGATGACCAAAGAATTCTTTCCCTGGTGAAGAAAACACCCTTTACAACATTTGGCCAGATCAAGAACACTCTCCAGGAGGTAGGTGTATGTGTGTCAAAGTCAACAATCAAGAGAAGACTTCACCAGAGTGAATACAGAGGGTTTACCACAAGATGTAAACCATTGGTGAGCCTCAAAAACAGGAAGGCCAGATTAGAGTTTGCCAAACAACATCTAAAAAAGCCTTCACAGTTCTGGAACAACATCCTATGCACAGATGAGACCAAGATCAACTTGTACCAGAGTGATGGGAAGAGAAGAGTATGGAGAAGGAAAGGAACTGCGCATGATTCAAAGCATACCACTTCATCAGTGAAGCATGGTCGTGGTAGTGTCATGGCGTGGGCATGTATGGCTGCCAATGGAACTGGTTCTCTTGTATTTATTGATATTGTGACTGCTGACAAAAGCATCAGGATGAATTGTGAAGTGTTTCGGGCAATATTATCTGCTCATATTCAGCCAAATGCTTCAGAACTCATTGGATGGCGCTTCACAGTGCAGATGGACAATGACCCGAAGCATACTGCGAAAGCAACCAAAGAGTTTTTTAAGGGAAAGAAGTGGAATGTTATGCAACGGCATAAGTCCTGACCTGACCTGACCTGACCTGAATCCGATTGAGCATGCATTTCACTTGCTGAAGACAAAACTGAAGGGAAAATGCCCCAAGAACAAGCAGGAACTGAAGACAGTTGCAGTAGAGGCCTGGCAGAGCATCACCAGGGATGAAACCCGGCGTCTGGTGATGTCTATGCGTTCCAGACTTCAGGCTGTAATTGACTGCAAAGGATTTGCAACCAAGTATTAAAAAGTGAAAGTTTGATTTATGATTGTTAATCTGTCCCATTACTTTTGGTCCCTTAAAAAGTGGGAGGCACATATACAAACTGTTGTAATTCTTACACCGTTCACCAGATTTGGATGTAAATACCCTCAAATTAAAGCTGAAAGTCTGCAGTTAAAGCACATCTTGTTTGTTTCATTTCATATTGTGGTGGCATATAGAGCCAAAAAGATTAGAATTGTGTCGATGTCCCAATATTTATGGACCTGACTGTATAAGGGTAGGAGGAGGTGTGTCAGAGAACTAGGGAAAATCAGATAAAATAATTTTTTTTAAATTTTTCTCTTAAAATTAGGAATAACATTGAAGACAGGGCCTAGTATATTGGTTGGTCGGTCAGCCAGTTTTAGTTTTGCCACAAATCATACCAATTTGCCATGCATCATAGGTCATTGGCTGTTGAGTCAAACATGCATGTATATGTTCAGGTTGCCAGAATAGCCTAAGGATGCTTATATACATGTTATTGTTAACTTATGGTATTGGTGTTGGTGTAACTGATCTGGTTCCTGGGTAGGCGGCTTCTACACCCCAGAAGATCACCACAGTCTCGTTGGCTTGTAGTGTAATGTAATGAGAATTGCAATTGAAGCGCCACACTGCTGCTAAGAGGTTCAAATACAACTTCATTCCATTAAAAGTCAGTTGCCAACGTGTTTTGGGAGTCCAAGAACCCCCTATCACGTACCTGGTGCTGGAGACCAATGGAGAGAGAGCTTCCTTTGCGGCTAAGTTCCACCTCCCCTGAAGATGGAACAGGAGGAGTCAGGCCCAAAGTAGCACAGGTCACCGGCTGGAATTATTGCAGGGATGATCTGACTAGGATGCTTGTCAGAGGAATGCCCAGTATACAACTGATACACTGGAATGGTGTTTTGCAGGCAGGTGGCACCTGTGGGAAGCAACAGGTCTTCCGTAGAGCAGAGAACAGGAGAGAAATTGGTTTGAAGCCAATGTCAGGTGCCAGGTGGGGATCAGAGTAAGCGAGATCCATAAGACAAGCCAGGGTAAGGTCAGGAGGCAGGCACAAGACAGGTCCAGGGGAAAACCGTGTTGGTAACAGGAATCAACAGAGGCATAGGGAACAAAGGAATAAATGCACTGGAGAGCCGAAGATCAACCAGCAACTACAGAGACTGACTAGCTTCTTTATAAAAAATAAAGGCCGCTTGGCGCCAAACTAGGCTGGGGACGTGCGTTACTGTGCACCAGTGCACATGTGTGTTCCAGAGAGCACCAATGTGCATCCATGCCCCAATGCACATCTGTGCGTGCCCTTGTGTACCCGTTATGCGACAAGGCCTCTCGTACAGCCCCGGCTCTGAGACCACTGATGTTACGACGGAGGCTGTGAGAGCGCGGCAAGGTATTAGTGCCCAAAAGATGTCCGTCAGCCACAGCAGTGGGTAGCAGATGCATCGCCAGAGATGGGTCAGATCGCTGGAACAGGCAGATAGCAGCAGAGACAGCAGACCCCAGATTTTGCAGACAGCAGACAGCAGGTGCTTGACAAGCAGCTGACAGGTGCCACAGGTGCAGGACCAGCAAGGACCAGGTAGCATGCAGAGCAGGATAACTGGAAGCAAGGTCAGACGAGCCAGGTCAGCAACAGACAGTCAGATGCGGGGCATAAATGGCAGGCAGAGAATGGTCAATATACACGCAAAAGTCAGCAAAGTTGAATCAGGCAGATGAGCAGAAGGCTGAGCAAATCATCCAGAGACAGGCCAAGGTCAGGCCAGGTAGCACTGAAGCAAGGTCAGGGCAAGCGAGGTCAGTAACAGAAATCAGCACAGGAACAGATACAGGAGCACAGGCAATAGCTGTAGATCAGGCAGCACTGGCTAATCATTTTTGGATTTCTGATTTTCGAATTTCGAATGTCCGATTTTAGAATTTTCGAAAATCTGAAAAAAAAGAAAGAAAATGAGTAAAATTCTAAATAATAACTAACTAATAATAACTATTAAATTATAGGTATTGGAATTTCCTTTCAAATTTGGCTGTTGGTGAATTTCCAAAATGTGAAATTTCCAAAATTTCTAAATTTCAAATTTTCTAATTTTCAGAAATTCAGAAATTCTGAAATCCAAAAATTGGGAAATTTCGGAATTAACTAATTTGACAAAATTCGTTAAACAAATTCAGAACTAAACGAATTGCACATGTCTACTCAGCATCTGGTTGTTTTAAGCTGATTGTAATCTTCTGCTTAGAGTCTCTGAGTCTACGGGGGGGATCGAAGCAGTCAACGCTGATTTTGGCACAGAGGCCCCAAATCTGTATCCAGGTCCAAGATTCTCAGAGTCTGTGTGTTTTCAGTGAGACATGGACCTGAATCTGAAGCAAAATCACTCCAAAGGTCCCCCAGGCACACACCTTCCAAAGAATAGAGCTCCGTCAAAAGCAAGAGCCCACAGTCAGTAGGCAAGAGGCTACTCTACAGTGTCCTCCAAAAGTCCCTTTCCCACTTGGGTCTGTCACAGGGGATTGAGAAAACTTTCTCCTCTATATTAAAGTGTTATTTCTGGTAGGGGTGGAGGCAGGAGCAGCGCAGGAGAGCTCGTAAAGTGAGTATAGGGGGAGCAGGGATCCCTATACAGAGATATTGTCCCTGCTCCCTACTTGAACAAGGTGCCTGTGTAGGCATCTTTTCATGTATTATTACAAATATTTTTTGGTGCGCATACGGTTGATCTCTTTTGAAATATGATAATGCAAACATATTAATTTTTTTTTCCTGAAATATTTCAACAGGACCGTTCCCAGTGGTTAGTTTGATGGTTGGTGCGGTGGTTCTGCAGCTGGCCCCAGAATCTGACTTTAAACTGAGCAACACCACATCAGTGGAACTAAACATCACAAACCACACAAACAGCTCACAAAATTCAGACTTAGACACTGAAAGAATGAATCAGCAGAGGGTATTAATATCTGGAACGCTCTGTGTCCTTATCGGAATTATACAGGTAAATTGTCTGAAGTTTTAAGAGAAAAAAAAACCTTCAAACTAGTTACAGTCACACTCACATCCGCTAATGCGATCTGGTCAAAAGAGTCCTGCGATTCACTTTGTGGCATGCAATTCAGAGTTTGCATCCCCAGCAATAATGATTGGTCTTGTGATATTTTTTTTACTTACAATTGTGCTCATAAGTTTACATACCCTGGCAGAATTTATGATTTCTTGGACATAATTTTCAGAGAATCGAATGATAAGATGAATGAAGCCATTCATTATCAATCAACTGTGTTTACTTTTTTTAAATCATAATGGCAACAGAAACTACCCAAATGACCCTGATCAAAAGTTGACATACCTCAGTTCTTAAAGTGGTTGTAAACCCTGTAAAAAATATATATTTTTTAAACCAACCTGCAAGACAAAGGCATAATGAGCTAGTATGACTAGTATACTAGCTCATTATGCATCACTTACCTTAGATCGGGGCCCCCAAAGCCGCCCTCATCTTCCTCTCCAGCCGCAGCCATCGGTTACTTCCGGGTATCGCCGCTCCAGCCAATCACAGCGCCGCTCCGGCGCTGTGATTGGCCAGAGCGGCGAAGACGTGACTCTGCGCATGCACGCGGGAGCCGTCAAATCCGGCTAAGCCGGATTTGTGAATGGGATTTACCCTATGTATGCGCTTCTGTCTACGGCGCGCATGCGCCGTAGACACCGATGCATAAATTTTTTAGCAAATATCTCCTAAACCGTGTAGGTTTAGGAGATATTTCTTGCACCTACTGGTAAGCCTTAATCTAGGCTTAACTGTAGGTGTAAGTTGCATAAGTGGGGTTACAACCACTTTAATACCGGCGTGTATAACATCAATGACAACTTGAAGTGTTTTGTGGTATTTGTGGATGAGGCTCTTTATCTTCTCAGATAGTAAAGCTACACATTCCTCTTGTGCAAAAAGCTTCCAGTTCCTGTAAATTCTTGGGGTGTCTTGCATGAACGGCACGTTTCGAGATCTCCCCAAAGGGGATCAATGATATTGAGGTCAGGAGACTGAGATGGCCACTCCAGAACCTTTACTTTGTTCTGCTGTAGCCAATGACAAGTTGACTTGGCCTTGTGTTTTGGATCAATGTCATGTTGGAATGCCCAAGGACTTCCCATGCGCAGCTTCCTGGCATATAAATGCAAATGTTCCTCCAGTATTTTTTGATCAAATTTTTTTTCTGTGCCTTTGTAGCTCACACATCCCCAAAACATCAGCGATCCACCTCCGTGTTTCACAGTAGGAATGGTGTACTTTTCATTATAGGCCTTGTTGACTCCTCTCCAAATGTAACGTTTATGGTTGTGGACAAAAAGCTAAATGGTTGTGGCCAAAAAGCGAAATTTTGGTCTCATCACTCCAAATTACTTTGTCCCAGAAGGGTTGAGGCTTGTCTCTGTGCTGTTTTGCGTATTGTAGGTGGGATACTTTGTGGCATTTGCGTAGTTATGGCTTTCTTCTGGTGACTCAACCATGCAGCCCATCTTTTTTCAAGTTCCTTCTTATTGTACATCTTGAAACAGATACACCACATGTTTTCAGAGAGTCCTGTATTTCCCCTGAAGTTATTTGTGGGTTTTTCTTTGCATCCCGAACAATTTTCCTGGCAGTTGTGGCTGAAATTTTAGTTGGTCTACCTGACCGTGGTTTGGTTTCAGCAGAAGCCCTCATTTTCCACTTCTTGATTAGAGTTTGAACACTGCTGATTGGCATTCTCAATTCCTTGGATATCTTTTTATATCCCTTTCCTGTTTTATACAGTTCAACTACCTTTTCCCGCAGATCTTTTGACAATTATTTTGCTTTCCCCATGACTCAGGCCTCGTACACACGACCGATTTTCTCGGCAAGAACCAGCAAGAAACTTGCTGGCAGAGAGGTCTTGCCGAGTAAATCGGTCGTGTGTACGCTGCTATCGGGTTTCTCGTCGAGAAAACCGACAAGAAACCTCGACGAGAAAATAGAGAACCTGCTCTCTATTTTCTCGTCGAGATTCTCCTCGGCATGTTTCTCGACGAGAAAAGTGAGTGTGTGTACACTTACCTGTCCTCCCGGAAGCCCGCGCATGTTCGAAATGAATTCGACGCATGCGCGGTAGCTTCCTAGGCATACGTAGGGTAGACCAAGATGGCGGCGACGGCATCGAATGTGACGAGCGCATGCTCGACGTAGTCTATGACGTCACCGCGTACACTCCTTTCAAAGAACCGCGGGTTCTTTGAAACGAGCGTGTGTGCACTCGGCCGGGACAAGTTTCTTGTCCAAGAATCTCGTCGAAAAAAACGACATGTTTTTTTCAACGAGAATCTCGGCCGTGTGTACGAGGCCTCAGAATCCAGAAATGTCAGTGCAGCACTGGATGATGACCTTTTATACACACACACTTATTACAAGCAAAAAGATCACAGGTGAGGATGGTTACCTTTAGTAGCCATTCAAACCCCTTTGTGTCAAGTTTTGTGCATGTTATCAGGCCAAAATCACTGGGTATGTAAACTTTTCAACAGGGTCATTTGGGTAGTTTCTGTTTCCATTAAAAAGAGTAAACACAGTCGATTGATAATAAATGGCTTCAGCTAAACACTAATCATGAGTAAAAGAAATGTTTTTTGTGTTATCATTCATATTCTCTGAAAAATGGCCAAGAAATCATAACTTCTGCCAGGGTGTGTAAACTTATGAGCACAACTGTATGTGTGGCAATGTGGTCAGGACTGTAGTTACCATAATATTATTTGAGGGACAGTACCTAAATATTCAAGTTGTGAATGTTTTCTTTTTTTGAAACTTCTGGCCTTCAGCAAGAGAACTGAAGTGGAGGCAGGGTATAGTGAAATGAGTCACAAGGCTCTTTAAGGTTCAGGCTGCATTCACACCTAAGCGTTTTCAGCTAATAAACCGCTCGTAAAACGCCCGAAAAAACGCCTGAAAAACACCCAACAAGCAAAATCCCATTCATTTCAGTTCACATCTGAGCGTTTTGTCACTTGAAGCAAAACGCCTGAAAAACGCCTTAAGCTCAAAAAAGAACATGAGATTCTTTGGGGCAGGTTACAGGCGTTTTGCTGCTTTTTACATTGGTGACCTGAACAAAATCACGGTGCAATCGCGGTAAAAACGCACGACTTTGAAATGCTCAGGTGTGAACACAGCCTCAAGAAACATGAAACTATCTTCTTTTCCTGTCTGATCTGTACATCTGAAAAAGTAGCAGTGCATATGAAGCAGACTACATGCTGCCTCCAATAGTGCATTATTGTAGCGGTACCCCCCGTAGGGGCTGCTGAAAGTGTGGCCCACCTGTCACCCTGCCCAGCTCGGCATTCACTTCCGAATCTCCTTGGAGACAATGAATAGTCCATATGTTTGTTTTTGGTATTTTATTGAGGGAAAATAACTTGGATGGGTAAGGGAATTCATGGGATGCCCAGTATAATGAAAAATTTGGGACAACTATATACTTTTGATTACTCCAGTCTCCTCCAGCACTTCTCTTGCTTGCAGACTGTTACTCTCTCGTTCTGTCTCCTGCACAACACTTCACTCCAGGCACAGCTAGCACATGTTTAGGCCCAACACTGACTCAGTGAGGCCTCAGCAACTGGCATTTACAGGCAGGGACCGCGGGCACCTTTGATGTAGCAAAAATAGAATAGGAAGTCTCTAGTGCTAGCTGTCCTGTGGTGGACTACTGCTCCCAGTAAGTCCTCTTCAGGCCCTGCCAGCCCTCCTGACTGCAGCTGCCTGACTCCACTGCCCATGACATCACAGTCCTTACTGCACCCATCCCAGACTGCTCACTCCCATTCCTCTTAGGCGTGCCTCCCCAGTTCTCTCAACTGTGCCTGTCACTCACCAGCCCTCCTTTCTGCAACTCGTGGTTCCCTCCAGGAGACTTGTCCGGCAGCACTAGCTCCTGCTGTCCTCCTTGGTTCCTCTCTGTGCCTCCTGTTTAGATCCTTCTTCTTTTCCAGAAGGGCTCCATCCTGCACCCAAACCCCAGGCTCAAGGTCACACCCCCCCAGACTGGGGAGCGCCCTCAAAGGCCCGACAGCCTAGTACTCCATCTCCCGTTTTTCCATCCGACAACTCCTCCTCAGCTGGACTGACCCTGGGTATTTCAAGGAGGCCTGCCCCCTGCCGATCCTAGTTGGGGATTGGTCAGGGCTCCTTAACACACTCCAGACAGCTCCACCTCTCTTCCCCTCCTCTTCTTCTAGAATCCTTTAGAAGCAAGAGGGAGGTGACAGAGAAGTGATACTATCTGTGAGTCACCAGCTGCTACTCTGGGCCACTCCCAGTCCACACAAACCAAAACAAACAGGCCTAGGCCTGCCTAAATTTGCCTGTGCTCACAAAAATCCTACCTTTAGCACTTACCTAAGTAGAGGGTGCTACATTATAAACATAGATTTTAATAAAATGATCACGACACAAGAGGTGGAGCTAAGTAAAATAAAGGCATCGTGAGGTGTGTCCGACGTCCGCAGAAGGCTACATAATGTTTACGTAGATGACACCATTGACAAAAAGCAATGTCTTACAAAGTTAATTCTCTTGGCAATATAAACAAGCCAGCAAACGCTTACGCAGAGCCCAAGCCCTTCTCGCCCAGGGCGGCTTCCAAGATGATAGAAAGACATGGCATGAGGCTAAACGCACCTTTGACACCTGGGAAAAAACAACAAGAGCGCATAAAGTTTGCCCACGCAGATCTACAATTCCACAAACATGGCAACAAAACCGGAAAATTACTTTCTAGACTTTGCAAAGGTCAATTCAAACCTACCCACATCACATCTCCTAAAGACCGCCAGGGCCACGCAACATCCTCCCCCTTAGACATAAACAAAGTCCTACAATCCTTCTACACATCCTTATACGCGTCTGACACTATAGACACCTCGCAAGCCAAACACTTCTTGGACTCTGCCAAACTGCCCCAGATCTCCTCAGAACAACTTCTCGCTCTCAAGGCTCCCATCTCTCAGACAGAGATGGAGAAGGCTATCAAAACCCTAGCTAGGAATAAATCACCGGGGCTGGATGGCCTTTCAGGCAAACTTTATAAACTGACTCGAATGAATTTATACCCCAAATCTTAAACAAGGTATTTAATGGGATCTGGGAAGGGGGAGCATATCTTCCATCGGGACACCAGGCCTATATCAAACTAATAGACAGGAAAGGGAAGGACCAGAACCAGTCTCCTATCGCCCCATCTCACTACTTAATGTGGATTCCAAACTACTATCCAAAGTCATAGCCTCCCACTTAACCAACATTCTACCAATCTGTAATGTTCTTATCCTGTAATGTTCTTATCTCTCCACTGGGGCTCCAACATCTCCACCAACTCCGTGTAATGTTCTTATCCTGTAATGTTCTTATCTCTCCACTGGGGCTCCGGCATTTCCACCAACTCCGTGTAATGTTCTTATCCTGTATTGTTCTTATCTCTCCACTGGGGGCTCCGACATCTCCACCAACTCCGTCGCAGATAGATGACGTCACAGCCACATCACCCGGCTCCTCCTCTTATCCCTACTTAAACAGCCACCACCATTTGCTTGATGTTCATGCTAGGAACCTCATGCCAGGCAAATACCTCCATCAGAAGACTGCCGTCTTCACTCACTATTGGGCCGGCCAGAGCCCCGACTTCCATCTCTCTATTGGGCCGGACAGAGCCCCGAATTCCATCTCTCTATTGGGCCGGACAGAGCCCCGACTGCCATCTCTCTTTTTGGGCCTGACAGAGCCCCGTCTGCCTCCTCGCTTTTGGGCCGGACAGAGCCCCTCCAACTTCCAGCTTTTGGGCCGGTCAGAGCCCCTTTCTCACTGGTAGTCAGAGGCTCTCCACTGACCTACCCTCAGTCAACCTACTCTGTTGGCAGAACTCCCTACCTATACCACTACAATAGGAGACCAGTATATCTCTCCAGAAGCCACTGGGTGACACCAACACCAGAAGTCCACTCACAGCAAGTATCCTTCCATTTACTATAAACTGTATTCATGTGTACTGCTACTACACTCAAGTTACCTCTGGTGCTCCCCCTTATAGCTATGTATTACCACACTAAATAAAACCACTTGATTTTCCAATTTATCTGAGTCTTCCTTCCTGATGTCTGTCAAATCGAAGTTAACTGTTTAGTATATCATAATCATAGACTTCAGAAGCTGTGATCCACGCCAACCATTATAGTTATACTGCCTGAAACATTACACAATCCTGATACATCCAGCACAAGTCCTTGAACATAAGAAAAGTACTAGCAATACTGGAACACGCTAAAATACATCCATCTGCAGACATAGCCGTTGTCACTTTAGATGCCGAAAAGGCTTTCGGTAATGTGAGCTTTGAAAGGTTGGCACTTGTCCTCGAAAGGTTTTGCTTCCTAGGCTCCTTTTCACACTTGATCAATAGTCTTTATTCATCCCCCTCCGCCAGAATAGTGGCAGCAGGTCATGTTTCAGACCCAATCCCCCTCCACAAGGGCACGTGGAGGGGGATTGGGTTACCTTTACTTGTTAACTTTGCGATTGAACCACTTTCCCGTTACCTCAATGCAGAAATACCCCTCCATGCCATAAAATTGGGCTCTGAAGAACTCAGAGTGGCTCTTTTCTCAGATGACATCCTGATATTTACTGCTAACCACCAGAAAGACATAACTTTTTTTAAAAAACCTTCAACACCTCACAAAAGCAAGGATGGCCTCCTCACTCTTCCCCATAGCGCCGCACCACATCACATACCTAGGAGTGAACATAGACAGAGAACCTTCATCTCTTTATCAGCTGAACTATCCTCCTTTGATTAGAATTGGGATTGTTTGCATTGGGTATAATAGACGTGAGAAGCTGACCATCTTGTAGAGGTGGCATCTCTCGAAGAGCGATAAAGGAAGGTCCATCCATGCTTCCAGTTCAATGATTATTTTGGAAATCAAACACAAAGATATCCAAAAGATCAATAGTGCTCTTTCGGCTTTCCTGTGGCGCCATAAGAAACCCTGTATTGAAACTATTTCTCCCGAAGCGCGAAGGAGGGGCAGGTCTCCCTTTTATTAGACTGTACAATTTATTGTGTTTGCTCTGCCTAAACCTGGACTGGTTAATTCAGGGTTCAAAATATACCAACTACGAGGTGGAGTCGGCTATGGCACACCCATATACAATTCCATCTATCCTCCATAGCAACTAAAAATCACTACCACCTAATCTCCAAAACAATTTGCTCATTCGGGACACTATCATTGCATGGAGAGATGTAAGAAAGCGCTTGGGGGTCTCCCTGCACGTCTCGTCACATCTCTCGATACTCGAAAATCCTTTGACACCGCAGACCACCTACCACAAAGCATTCCACACTTGGAAGACCAAAGACCTAACTAAAGTAGCCTCCCTGTATGACATACCCAGTGGATGCCTCAAACCCTACCGAGTAATTGCAGCTGACTTTGACCTCCCTGACCACATCATGTAGCTTTCTGCCTTCATAAACAAAAGATGCCCAAAACCACAGATCAGATTCCAAACTACTTTCATTGACAAACTTGTTGAGACTCAGAGTATATCCACGGCAGAGATCTGTCACCCTGATACCCTTTTCACCATTCCACTGGAAGGCACAGCTGCAATAGCCTGGGCAAAAGACCTTCCTCTAGTCAATCTCCCTCATCTACTACGGTGAGGATACAAAACACCAAACGAATCCTGGCGGGAAACTCAATTTAAACTGCTCCACAGGGCATTTCTACCTTATTTCATCCCAAAGCTCTTTCCACTATGCAAAGATAAAAGGCCAACACTATATCATAATTTTTGGACATGTCCATACATAGCTACATACTGGAGACAAGTCGAATCTTACGTTTCAGGTGTGACTCAAGTCAGAATACCATTGGACCCCATTCTCATGCTTTTTGGATGTGATCAAAACACCTTAGCTTTAGAGGCTCATACCTCCTCCCAACCCAGACACCTCCCAAAATGGACACTGTTTTGCCTACTTATGGCTAGAAGAGTTATTCTCAAACATTGGATATCACCTCAACCTCCATCCGTCTCGGAGGTAAAGAAGGAATTAAAACTCCTGATTTATAGAAATCTACTAGAGGTATGGTCTCACAAATCAGGCTCTGAAACCCATTTCTCTCAACAATGGCAGGCATTCATAACTGCGACCTTTCCGACTCACGAACAAGCGTACTTACGATCCCCATACCTCTACAAGCTATGGCATTCTGCAAGCCATGGACTTAAATCCAACCCTACCGATTACCAAGGAGATGCAGCCATAAGACTCCTGCAGTCCCATTCCCTGCCCCCCCTTCTCCTGCTCCCTTGTTTCAAATTTAATCCTAAGTGTAATCAGTTCACCCAAAGGTTTCAATACAATTTTGTCTGTTTAATATGTATTGTGTAATCTTCCCTAACTTAGTATTGTTAGGACGCTGATCCGAGTGCTCCGAAACCCGGAGGGGAGTAGGACACTGAGGTCTCACTTATCCATCCAAGCTTCTTCCTAAATTACTGCAGGTTAGGTTATCTAGTTTATAGAGGAGTGAATATGTAGCCCTAAAAATGACAAAAAAGTGAAATATGTGTAAATCACTAACAATATGAACCCATCAGGGTAGAGCGGACCGTGAAAAATAAACGAATGAATAATGAAATAAGGGAAACAAGTCCACACAAAAAGGCTGATCTGATGACAGTGTCCGTTACAAATGGATGAGGAATCTCACGGTGAAGTTATCACTGGAAATGTGTAAACCATCACTGGAAATGTGCCTTCAAACAAATGGTGTGTCTTAAAGACTCTTACCGGAACCGTTGGACCCGACTGTCAGCGACAATGGATCGATCAGACATGGGTGTTCCCAATCGGTAGGTGAAACCCGATATCCAAGGGATCCAAAGGAACTCGGAGTACTCTTTGCAGGAATCTGTATTGAGGTGACCATGAGAAGAGCCGATGGACCCAGTAGTTCACGACCAATCCTCAGTTAGACATGGATACTCAAGGTAAGGGAAGATTAAACGACCCAACAGATCCAGGATACGTCCAGAAGTATTTGATTGTTTCTTAATAGTAATGGCCCCCAACTAGGGTGGCAGTGACCAAATGGAAGGACCAAAAAAACTCACATCCACAGAACATGAAAGAGAGAAAAAAAGGGAAGGGGGCTTCCAATGGTGCAGGTCAAAAAACTAAGGCTTTTCTTGATAAAAAAACAGCATGCAATAAAAAGTGATCACTATAGAGTAAAAGCAATATGGGGAATGGTGTACCAGGTCCGAGGTGTTTCGTCCTAATTGGACTTCTACTGGGACATCTGGTTTATATAATTGGCAAGTTGCATCCATTCTCTCTTTCCCTAGTACCAAAAACCCTTAGATCAGGACCTTCCTCCTACTCTTCCTTCCTTTTCTCCCCCCCCCCTTTTGTGTTCTTTTCTTTTTCCTATGATCTTACTAGTTTAAAGCGGCTGACCCTTTTTTTTCCCACCACAACTGTAAAGCCTCGTACACACGAACGAGTTTCTCGGCAAAAACCAGCAAGAAACTTGCTGGCAGAGATTTTTTGCCGAGAAATTCATTCGTGTGTATGGTTTCTCGTCAAGAAAAGCGACAAGAATCTCGACGAGAAAATAGAGATCCTGCTCTCTATTTTCTCGTTGAGATTCTCGTCGGCATGTTTCTCGACGAGAAAAGTGAGTGTGTGTACACTTACCTGTCCTCCCGGAAGCCCGCGCATGTTCGAAATGAATTTGACGCATGCACGGTAGCTTCCTAGGCATACGTAGGGTATACCAAGATGGCGGCGACGGCATCGAATGTGACGAGCGCATGCTCGTCGTAGTCGATGACGTCACCGCGTACGCTCCATTCAAAGAACCGCGGGTTCTTTGAATCGAGCGTCTGTACACTCGGCCGGGACAAGTTTCTTGTCCAAGAATCTCGTCGAAAAAAACGACATGTGTACGAGGCCTAAGGCAAAAGGCATAATGAGCTAGTATGCACTGCATACTAGCTCATTATGAAATATTTACCTTAGAACGAGGTGTCGGTATCTCAGCCGGTCCACGCCGAGGGAGATAACATTTTGCCTCGGCATGTCTTCCGGGTATCGCGGCTCCAGCGATGTGAGTGGCTGGAGCCGCGATGTCGTCACTCCCGCGCGGGAGACTTCTTTCCGGCAAGGTCCGGCGTCTGCCGGGCTTTCAGCCGAGAATCCCCGATGCGCATGCGCCGCTGAAGTCAGCGGCTCATTGCAAGGGGATTCTGCATTTCTGGGTAGGGGATGCGCCGCTTCTACTGTGATTTGTCACAAGTAGAAGCCGATCAGCAGGTGTCCGCCAATGAATGTCTGCCGACACCCGCCAATCGTCGGAAAGACACAGAGCACAGAGCTGTAAACAAGACATAGCTCTGTTCTGACTGGGTGGAAGTGATGGATTTTCTTTCCCTGCAAAGCAGGGAAAGAAAATCCATCACATCCCTTAGTAAAAGCACCTCACAGTACACAAAAACACTGGCTAGGCACACATTTAACCCTTTGATCCCAGCCAGTGTCAGTAGTAGAGTGACAGTGCATATTATTTAGCACTGATCACTGTATTAGTGTCACTGGTTTCCACAAAGTGTCAGTTAGTGTCCAACTGTTCGCCACAATATCACTATAAGTCGCTCATTACAGCTATTACCAATATAAAAAAAATTAAAATATATGTATACTGTATATCCCATAGTTTGGTTTGTGCAAAAGTTATAGCATCTACAATCATTATACGCTTCTTGGGATTTTTTTACCAAAAATATGTAGCAGAATACACATTGGCCTCAATTAATGAATAAATTTGATTTTTTTTATTTTATTTATTGGATATGATTGATGACAGAAAGTAAAAAATCTTTTTTTTTTTCCCTCTTTTTGTTCATAGCGCAAAAATTAAAAAGGGGATCGAATACCACCAAAAGAAAGCTCTATTTGTGGGGAAAAAAAATACATACATTTTGTTTGGGTACAGCATTGGGTACATTTTATTTGGGTGACCGATCAATTGTCGGTTAAAGTAACGCAGTGCTGTATCGCAAAAAATGGCCTGATCATGAAGGGGGTAAATCTTCCAGAGGTCAAGTGGTTAATAAATAAGCTTTTCCCACTTTTACATTACTTTTGGTACAGCTCTTGCATAAGTTGCTTTTCTCACCTATTTTCAATTAAAACTTTTTAACTAAGAATATATTTTATGTATTTATTTCTTCTTTTCACAGCTCTTACTAGGCGTGTTGCAGATCGGGTTCATTGTACGATATCTTGGAGAGCCATTGGTTGGCGGCTTCACAACCGCTGCAGCCTTTCAGGTCTTTGTGTCGCAAGTGAAACAACTTCTGAACGTCCCCACAGAGAATTATAATGGAGTGTTGTCAATTATATATGCAAGTATTTTACCTCTAAAGGGTTATACCTTTCAAATTATACTTTAAAATCCTGCAAAAAAATTTAGAAGAAAGATGCCCTTTTAAAACCGCTTACTATCTTTAATGTAACCAGGAAAAAGCTAATGTTGAAATATGATCTTTTATTTTTTTCCCTTTCTCTGCTTGTCCATAGAAAGCTGTCATTGAAAGTCCTTTCATAGTTATATGTTAAAGCAGGGGTATGCAACCAGTAGCCCTCCAGCTGTTGTGGAACTACATTTCCCATGAGGCCTTGCAAGGCTGGCAGTTACAATTACTCCCAAAGGCATGATGGGACTTGTAGTTCTGCAACAGCTGGAGGGCCCCAGGTTGCCTGCCCCTATGTTAAAGTACATACAAACCCAAGAACAAAAGCTGAATATATTGCAGTTTACCAGTCCTTACCCTGCAAAACAAAAAAATAATGCAGTCATTACATCTAAAAACATTTTCTGCAAGTACAGAAAATGTCCTGTTGATCCATATTCGTAATTTGAAAATAATTAGGGACAAAAAAAAATTGGGCAATGACAATGTCTGAAATCAGGCCACCCAGCAAGAAATTTGGGGCATGTACCTTGAGTGGCCAACACTAGTGAGTGGAATAAAAGACATGCTTTTAAAATGAAAGGAGACAATTAATTCCAGAGTTGAAGAAACACTTGTAGCGCTTATCCCCTACGGAGGCTTCTGAAATGATGCCCAGGTTCTTGTGGGTGGGTGCAGCATGGTGTGGCAGCAGTATCACACACTGACTCCACCAGTAATGCAGAACTTGTATTGAAACAAAAGTAAACTGTTCAAAACAACCTGGCAGAAGGCAGCCCAACCGTGAGCATTAACAAATGTCACAGCATGTAGCCGAGCAGGTTTCAGCTGAGCTGACAGCGTCTGCCTTGAGGGGCGGAATGTGGTCTGGACGTCCAAGCCCAAGCGGGGAGATTTCCCAAGAAGAGTGGCGTGTCCCTAGACTTTCCCTACTTGTCCCTGTCCCTAATACTGTCCCTGACAAATGGGTAACCTGTCTCTAAAAGCACGCCAAACCCAGGAGGCAGGGTCTAAAATAGGCTCTGTCAGACCCAAGATGGCTGCCAAAGTCATATGGGCCATCAGCATCCAACTGGATCACCACCCCAGTGACCCAGATAACTGTAGAGGAACCATGTTCCTCTTGACTTCCTCTTTTCTTGCATTGCGGCTGCAGATGAGCGCCACCTGCAGTGGAGAAAAGAGACTGCACCTGCCTACATTCTTCCTAGTAGTACAGAATTTTCCAGGTACACAAGCTCAGCCCCACACATGCCGACAATTCAGGCTCAGTCTAAGGGATGTCCTTTTAGTATTTATTGCTGAAGAACTTCAACAGGAGAGGAGTTTAGGGTCACAGGATGCTCAAAAAGGATCAGTAGCAACAAAAAGGAGGACAAACTTCTCTCCAACCTACAAAAAGCAGCTTTTATGAAGGTAGCAGGGAATGGCCAGTATATCTAGGACCCCACAGCAGCAGTCCACATAGCATCCTCTGGCACGTAGTTCCCTTCTGGCACTTGCACAACTAATAGTCTCCAGCAGCGTCTTAACTCACTGTGTCCCAGGAGCTGTCTGCCACCCAGCATTCACAGGTAGATCCCCAGTGAGGGAGATAACGAGATCTTTCTCCAGACCAGGTCTTCAGTGCAGTGCCCTCCATGATATGGACATCAACACACTGGACAACATGCCGTTACCATGGACAGACCACCACACTATTAAATTTAAAATTACCACCAACACCATCTCCAAAAACCGGAACACTCAATAACAACATACTGGACAAGATCTCAGAAGAAACTACACTCGGAACTCTTCAAAACTACACCATCAAAAAAGCTCTAAACCGACCTCGTGAACTTTTCAAACTAGCCACTCAGACTATGAACCCTACCTGCTTGGAACCTCCAGCAAACGAAACCCAAGAGTTCTGTAATGAGCTATCAGATTTTTTTATCGACAAAATCTAAAACATTCGGGAAATAATTCAACAGAAAAAAACAACCTACCTCACTCAGCCAAAGCAAACAGAGGAAATCAACACGAACATTATACAATTGACAGAATTTTCGCTGGTCCCGATCACCATCGACACCACCAAAAACATAATCAGAAGCCTCAGAGACAGCACATCTCCAAATGACATAATTTCTACAAAACTCCTGAAAGAATGTACTGACATTTTAGAACCTACCATAACACACCTCGTAAATCAATCAGTCAAATAAGGTATTGTTCCGATCTCCCTCAAGCAAGGCATAATCAAACCCCTCCTAAAGAAACCCAACCTCGACCACAAAGACCCAAACTACCGCAGACCGGTAACAAGCCTCAACACCATCTCCAAGATTATGGAGAAAGCAGTAGTACAACAGCTACAACTCCATTTGGACACTTACAAACTCTTGGATCCACTACAATCAGGCTTCCGCCCAGGCCATGGCACAGAAACAGCACTTCTAAAAATATGGGATGACGCCCTCGGAGCAGCAGATGACGGAGAATCATGTCTCCTGGTGCTGCTGGACCTCAGTGCAGCGTTCGACACAGTAGACCACAAAACTCTACTCATTCGCCTTAAAGAAGTAGCAGGAGTCGCAGACGCTGACCTACCCTGGTTCGCATCTTTCCTAGATAATCGTTCTCAGACAGAGAAACTAGGAGCCTTCACCTCTGAAACTCGCGCAATTTCTTGCGGAGTCCCTCAAGGATCACCCCTGTCACCCGTGCTCTTTAACATCTACCTCCGCCCACTCCTCAAAATCATCAGCAAACAGGACCTGTGCTACCACTCATACGCTGACGACACCCAACTCTACTTTCGTATCACCGGAAAAAAAGACCAATATCAAGGATTGTAATATTGCCTCACATTAATCGATGATTGGATGACTGAGAGTTCCCTCAAACTCAACAAATCCAAAACAGAACTCCTTCTCCTCCACGCAAACCGAAAGACAAAAACTAAAACTTCTTGGACACTGCCCACCATTTTTGGACAGACCATTACCCCAAGCACCAAAGTCAAAAGTCTCGGAGTCATCTCTGACTCAGAGATGTCGATGGATGCACAAATTGGATCAGTAGTCAGTGGATCTCACTATCTCCTCTGCCTGCTGCGTAGACTCATCCCCTTCATCCCAGAAGAGGACACAGCAGTAGTAGTTGGAACAATTATCAACTACCGACTCGACTACGCAAACGCCCTCTACCTCGGACTACCCAATTACCAGATTTCGCGCCTACAAGTCGTCCAGACTACGGCAACCAGGCTGGTAACGGGAAAAAAAACTTGGGAATCCATCACCCCATCACTGAGGACCCTTCATTGGCTAACTGTAAAGGATCGGGTCACATTCAAGACCCTCTGTCTCACCCACAAGTGCACACAAGGAAACGCTCCTCAATATTTATGCGTGAAGATAAAACACTACACCCCCAATCGCATTCTCTGATCAACCAACCAAAACCTCCTTCACATTCCCAAGTCCCGCTACAAATCAAAGGGAGAACGAAGATTTGCAGTCCAAGGACCACGGCTATGGAACGCTCTACCCACGGATATCCACATGGAAGAAAACCATCGGGCCTTCAGGAAAAAACTTAAGACCCACCTCTTCTGATGGATCAGGACATCACTGGATGCAAAGCGCCTTGAGGCGATTTAGTTCGTATTTGTAGCGCTATACAAGTTATTCACTCACTCACTCCAGCAAACATCCATTGGCAATCCTCTCCAGGCACTCAGCCCAGCAGCTGTTGAGGCCCAGACTGCAGTCTCTTGTCTCTCTGGCCGTCTCCCAAGATTAACAGCCCCCAAGGAGACTGGAACCCTCTCTTAAGAGGAAAGAACATTCTGATCAGGCCTCCTGCACCTTTATTACCTTTCTGGATCTTCCATGGAGTGGCTGGGGCATGATAAATATTCAAATGATCATTTGAAAATCCTGTCCCTAAGCTCTGGAAACTTCTTTCAGAGGCAGGTGGGAGTAATCAAGCTCTCAGCTAAAATAAAAGCCTTCACCTTCACTATTTGTCCTGATGAACACTCTTAAGCCCCATACACACGATCGGACTTCAAACAAACTTTTCCGTGGATTTCTGTTTGAAGGGCTTTGACTGTAAACTTCGTATGCATACACACAGCAGGACTTTTTCAGCAAACTTTCCCAAAATCACGTGGTTTTTCTGCTCTTTTCTGCTCTTTACCGCCACCCATTGGTCAACTTTTGCTATTGTTGGTTGATTTTAACATTGGTTCTGAGCATGCCTGTTTGTACTTTGGACTAAAGTCCGATGGACTTGTGTACACACGATAGGATTTTGCACCGTAGGACTTTTGTTGCCGAAAAGTATGTTCGTTTGCAGAGCGAACATTTGTCCGATGAAAACCAAAAAAGTTTGTCTGATGGAGCGTACACACAGTCAATTTTTTTTGAAGACCTGGGAATTTAGAAGTTTATTGTTAAGGCCCCATACGCACGATCAGACTTTTTGACAACAAAATTCCAAATGACCAGTTTTTTCGGAAAATCAGACCGTGTGTACGCTCCATCGGACAAACTTTTTCGGTTTTCATCGGACAAATGTTCCCTGTGCAAACAGACAAACTTTCCGACAACAAAAGTCCGATGGTGCAAAGTCCGATCGTGTGTACAGAAGTCCATAGGACTTAAGTCCAAAGTACAAACACGCATGCTCAGAACCAATGCTAAAGATCAACCAGCAATAGCAGAAGTTGTCCAAAGGGTGGCACTAAAGAGCAGAAAAACCACGTAGTACATCAATTACGTCACTACGTTCGTGTTTGTTGGCTGAAAAAGTCCTGCCGTGTGTATGCATACCAAGTTCAGGGCCAATGCCCTTCGAACAAATATCCACGGAAAAGTTTGTTTGAAGTCCGATCGTGTGTATGAGGCTTAACTGGGAGAGAAAATTATGGGAAATCTGAAAGTTTACAGTTGTAATTAGAACAGGAATAGAGGGGAAAACTAGTGACACCTGTTTTTGGTGTCAACTGTCTAGGAGGGTATAGGATTACCCAATCTATCCTAAAAGGAAAACAATGGTTTGGCTTTAAGCCCCATACACACGGTAAGACTTTTTGACAACAAACTTCAAAATGAGAAGTTTTCAAAAAAATCCTACCGTGTGTGCGCTCCATCGGACAAACTTTTTCGGTTTTCATCGGACAAAAGTTCGCTCTGCAAACGGACAAACTTTCCGACAACAAAAGTCCTGCCGTGTGTATGCTATGGGTGTGCCCGGCCAACTCCCTTTGGACAAAAATCCCCGGAAAAGTTTGTTTGAAGTCCGATCGTGTGTATGAGGCTTAAGATATACTTTAATAAGTAATTATTAACACATGTATTAATCCTTGGCACAGTAGGAGGCATTGCAGAAGAAGATCAAGTTCAGCTGAGACATATCTTTAATAAATCTGTATTTTGTCCAGCAGGCAATTTTTTAGTTAGAACAAATGTAGAAAATTGGATGTCCATTGGTTTTAATGTTATGTGACCTAACACCTCCATAGGATGCATTACCATTTTGTATTGTTCTTTATTTTTTAGACCATTATAGACATCTTCAAGAACATTGCAAAAACCAATATTTGTGATTTCATTGCTGGACTTCTGGCCTTCTTGGTATGTGTGGCGGTAAAGGAGATAAATGAACGGTACAAGCATAAACTTCGAGTTCCCATTCCGATAGAGATAATTGTGGTGAGTGGAGAGATAGATCTGCATATCATTCTGTAGTTCGGTTTTGACCAAAACAGTAGTATGGGGTGGCTCTTTATTTATTTCTCAGGGCATCTGAGCAGTTAAAGTGAAATTAGAAAAAAAAAAAAAAACTAGCTTGGCCAGCTCTCACTGCAGAGCTCACTTTCTCTCTGATGTTGTCATCACACTTGATGACAGGGGGGTCACTTTGGACACAGGGTGAGCCAGGAAATAATGGACATTAAGAAATATATCTTGGACTACCTAAAATGGGTCTGTAATATTTATCTACCATATTCCCAAGGATATCTGTAAAGGACTATTTACTTATTCTGAACTCAACAGGTTAATTGAGAGATACTGAGGTGTTCAGCCTCAATCACCTGTCTGCCTAGTGTAATGCTAATGAATTCCAGCTTCTAGAAGACCTGTTCATTGTTTGTGGTGATGTGGATTGGGGAAATTAAGTGTGTCCTTGTGCGTATTGTAAAGTAACAGACAGTCTGCTGAATATAAAGGTCATGCATAGTTATTTAAACATAAAGGGGATTAGAACCTGTTGTCTCCTAGCAGACGTCAAAATAATGTGTATTGAGTCTTGTTATGTTGTGGGTGGAGCTGGACCATTGTTCATTTTAGGTTAATGCAGTATTGGATGGGTATAAAAGTTACAATGTTTTTCTCAATAAATGCATTCGATCCTAGGAAGATACAGAGTGCGTCTCGTTCTTCCAGAAGGAGTAATTCCTATGGGAAGGGGTCGTCTGACTGTGGAGGATCGACAGTGAATTTGTGTCCAGGAGAGGGAAGATATCTAAACGGCGTTACCCCCTCCCGTATTTGGGGTGCCGTTACATTGGTTGGCAGCAGCGGGATTTTCCCTCCAGTTCCTGGGACACTCCAAGCCACCACAGTGAATGACCAGCTATGCAGCCTGCAGGAAAACCACGCTGAAGGACCTACTTGAGAGCCGTGAAGGGACCAGTGGGACAAAGAACAAGGCCACCTTGATCAGGGAGCTAGCCGAGATGGACCAGAGAGACGGTGATGCAGAACCCCGGTCAGTTGAAGATTTGTTTCAGCAACGAGTGCGACAGCGGTTGGCATTATATGGTGCTAACCCATCAGAGACCGCCATACAGGAAGCCATTAGAGGCATCCAGCTGGAGCGGCAACATGAGTGGAGAATGGCGGAAATACGGCAATCGGAGACAACACCTAAAGAAGCAGCACCAACTGAAAGGAGAGGAGAGATACAGATACCAGCCGACATGGAAAAGGAATTCAGAAGGAGGTTGCGAGAGATGCAGATACAGCATAGAGGACCAGTATCAGAGGAGGTCCTGCTGGGATGGTCTGATTCAATCCGCTGCGAACTCTGGAAGAAAGCGCTGGCTCTCAAACAGGAACACCAGGGAAAAGTTCTCCCCTCCATCCATGTAAGGTACTGGTCGCAGTATGAAGTACGAATGCTGTTATTGGGGGAACAACCGAAGCAGGAGTGGACAGCTGAGTTAAGCAGGCTGATCCGGGCAGAGATGCGGTTGGACGAGAGCTACAGAGCCCTCCGGTGGTATGTAGCCCAAGAGTGCCAGTGGTCAGCGGATGACAGCCCCACGGAAGGCTTTGACTATAATGGCCTGGGATTGTTGTATTGGAGGCTGTCCGAGGACCCTGACTTTGGGAGTGATCGGGAGTGGCGTTTGGAGGAAATAATGGAGCACAGAGAGCAAAGACTGAATGTCTCGGAAGGGCACTGGGCACAGGAAGATTTGGAGTTTCTGGCCGTTCAGGAATGGGAGCTGGAGATTGCCTACAAACAGCTGATAGACTCTGCTCAGCAGCAGGGTGGGGCTCCCTTTGCCTCCCTTTGCCTGGGACTATCGGGAAATACCAGTTGACAACTATGAAATCCTGGCTGAAGAATCGGCAGTGGAAAATTTGGAGATTGCCATCCCTAAAGCCGAAGTGGAGGATATGGAGTTCCAGGGAGCTAGCCTGGCTGAAGAATCGGCAGTGGAAAATCTGAAGATTGCCATCCCTAAAGCCGAAGTGGATAATGTGGAGTTCCAGGGAGCTAGGGCAGTTGGCTCATCTCCCCAGCCACAGATTACAGAAGGTATGGACTTAAAGGACTGTTCAGAGGAGGTTATGGATTATGCATCGCCTGCTCAAGTACTGGCAGCAGGATAGAGTGCTACAGACCCCTGCTCTACAACCGTGGCAGTTTTGGAGGCCCGAGGTGAGAAGGTGATGGTTCCTCTTTCCCAGGGGATTTCAGAGATGCAAGGAGGAGAAGCAGCCCTTTTCCCTCCCCAACAGTTAGCCAGAGCAGATGGTGTGGAGTCCCCAGCAGAAGTGCTGGCAACAGGGCAGAGTGATAGCAACCTCTGCCCAGCACCGTAAACAACTGTGGAGTTTCAGGGAGCCGGGGCAGTTGGCCCCTCTCTCCAGCAACAAGCTGAGGTGGTAAAGCTTTTACCCCCAGCTAAATCACTGGCAGCAGGGCAGAATGCTACTGGCCGCTGCACACAACTGCCACTTGAGCGGATATCGGTGGATATCACAGCAACCCAGCACAAGAGCCGGCAACAGAGCAGAGTGCCGCGGGCCTCTGCTCTCAACTAACAGAAGAAGGAGTTCCTGTGGTACCGGATGGGACTTCGGTCCTCACTGACCCAACCCCAGAAAATGGTGTGACACTGAGACAGGAGGATGTCAGCCTTGCTTTGCAAGCACTGGGGGATTTTCACCTACCACAAGTGGAGGGGACTTCAGTCTCCACTTGTATACCCCAGGGATGCTGGGCAGTCGGCCCGGATCCCCAACAGCATGACGGACTGGGCCCAGTCACCCTGTCTTCTCCCCACGCGTGGGTATGTTCTCTGAGAGAGGCAGAGGTTGGCTGGGTAGGTGTCATGTACCTGGGTGTATTTGAACCGGGATCTTCCTGGTCGCAAAGCTGCAGCCTTACCTGTTGCGCTACTGAGCAGATCTAGACTTTTGGAAATGTCCTCTCAGTATTAAACATTACCTTGGACTCACCAGCCCCACCTACTGCCAGCTGTGGACAATTTTCAATCAAAGCAGCCCTTAAAAAGGAAGTGATGCTATCTCTCAGCGCCCGTTTGTGTGGAATAGCTCCCTGGGTGTTGTGACTGCTTTTTGATCCTGATTTTTGTGTTGAACTTCTGCCTGAATTCCTGACTACTCTCCAGCCTGCTGATTTTGTACTTCACTGCCAGCTCGTGTATGACCTTTGCCTGCCTGACCACTCTCTGGATTTCGATCGTGTACCATTTTGCCTGATCTGTTGCCAACCTAATCTGCCTGACTACGTTCTCGCCTGAATCCTCAGCACACAAGTTCCACTTCGGACACTACCTATCACAGGTACCTTACATTACAAACGGGCCACAATGACAGTGGACCCTGCTGAGATTGTTAAGGCGATTTCACGTCAGGGACAATTGATTGGTGCTCATGAACAGCATCTTTCTTCCCTGGATGCCAAGTTAGATGAACTTTGTACTATGCTTAAATCTTGTTTGCCTGCTTCCTCTGCAACGGTCCAGACTCTGGATCCTACTCCTGCTACGATCCAACCCACCTCTTCTGTACCACCCAAACTTCCTATGCCTGACAAATTTGGTGGTGATACTGAGGACTGCAGAGGCTTTTTAAATGTTTGCCGTTTGCATTTCCGCAACAACCCTGGGACCTTTAGCACTTCTTCTGCCAAAGTGACTTTTGTAATTTCCTTGTTAAAGGGGAAGGCCCTGGCCTGGGTCTCTCCTTATCTGGAACGCAATGATCCTGTGCTGCAAGACGCTGACAAATTTCTGGCTTCTCTCCAGACTGTATTTGACAAGCCAGATAGAGCTTCTGCAGCTGAGTACTCACTCTTGGACATGCAACAAGGCACCAGGTCTGTGGCACAATATGCTATTGAGTTTCGTACCCTTGCTGCTGAGACTACTTGGGACTCAAGGGCATTACGTGCAGCCTTCCGAAAAGGTCTTGCAGATCGCATCAAAGACGAATTAGTCTATAAGGATTCCCCAGAAGACCTAGAGAAATTCATAGAGCTCTGTGTTCGTCTGGATGTCCGGTATCATGAAAGATGCCAAGAGAGACTTAGAATTTGCAAGTTTCCTCGGCCAGTCTACCGTTTGGCCCCTAACTTCCAAGCACCACCTCAGCCAGAACCTGAAATCTCAGTTGAACCCCAGACACCTGTGGAACCCATGGATGTAAGCCGTCTCCACCTAACTGAGTCTGAGAAACAAAGGAGGCGTGCATTGGGCCTATGCCTATACTGTGGACTTAAAGGACATTTATTATCTGTCTGCCCTTCCCGTCCAGTAAAAGGCAGGGTCTAACCAGTGTTGGAGGAGCTGGCTTAGACCTTACAGGTATATCCTCCAAGACCAAGATTACCATTCCTGCAATTATCCATTTACCCTCTAAACTTGTCTCCTGTGAGGCTTTTGTGGATTCTGGAGCTGCTGGCATATTCTTGGACTACACTTTTGCTAAAAAAAATAATATCCCATTTGTTCCAAAATCTAGACCCCTGAACATTACCACCGTGAATGGACAACCCTTGGGAGATGGCATTGTAAAATTTGAGACTATGACAATCACCCTTCAGATAGGCGTACTCTCTTCCTTTCCCATATTGTGAGATATCATGGCATACCTACCAATGTCGTCTCAGACCACGGATCCCAGTTTGTTTCCCGATTCTGGAGAGCGTTCTGCAAGAAACTGGGAGTAACGCTTTCACTCTCTACCTCACATCACCCTCAAACAGATGGTCAAACCGAACGCATGAACCAGACCCTAGAAACCTATCTTCGACATTATGTCAATGCCTTACACTCCAACTGGTCTGAGTATTTGCCTTTAGCTGAGTTCGCCATTAATTCCCGTTGGCACAGTGCTCTTCATACCACACCATTCTACGCAGCCCTAGGCTATCACCCTCAGACTTTTCCCCTACTTCAGCCTTCTTCTGGTGTACCAGCAGCAGATCAGCGGGTTAAAAATATTCTGCTACATTGGAAAAAGATTTGCTTATTACTACGGAAGTCAGCAGGCAAGTATGCACTTTTTTCCAACAAACGAAGACGCCATATACCTCCATATGTGGTGGGGGACAGAGTTTGGCTATCAACCAAATATGTGAGACTGAAACAACCTTCTACCAAATTGGGCCCTCGATTCATTGGTCCTTACAGAATTATTGCTCGAGTCGGGCCAGTCTCCTATCGGTTGAAATTACCCTCCTCTCTCCGGATTCATCCTGTGTTCCACGTTTCCCTCCTCAAAAAAGCAATTTTCAATCGCTACTCCAGAACGCAACAGCTACCTCCTCCTGTTCTTGTTGATGGACAAAATGAGTTTGAAGTCTCCAAGATTCTTGACTCTAGAAGACAGGGTTGTGGCCTTCGGTATCTGGTTCATTGGAAGGGATATCCTGTCACAGACCGTTCCTGGGTTCCAGCCAAAGATCTGTATGCTTCTTCTCTTATTCGAGACTTCCATGCCTCCTTTCCCACTAAGCCCCGCTAGGTCCCCGGAGGGGTCCACTGGGGAGGGGGCCCTGTCATGTACCTGGGTGTATTTGAACCGGGATCTTCCTGGTCCCAAAGCTGCAGCCTTACCTGTTGCGCTACTGAGCAGATCTAGACTTTTGGAAATGTCCTCTCAGTATTAAACATTACCTTGGACTCACCAGCCCCACCTACTGCCAGCTGTGGACAATTTTCAATCAAAGCAGCCCTTAAAAAGGAAGTGATGCTATCTCTCAGCGCCCGTTTGTGTGGAATAGCTCCCTGGGTGTTGTGACTGCTTTTTGATCCTGATTTTTGTGTTGAACTTCTGCCTGAATTCCTGACTACTCTCCAGCCTGCTGATTTTGTACTTCACTGCCAGCTCGTGTATGACCTTTGCCTGCCTGACCACTCTCTGGATTTCGATCGTGTACCATTTTGCCTGATCTGTTGCCAACCTAATCTGCCTGACTACGTTCTCGCCTGAATCCTCAGCACACAAGTTCCACTTCGGACACTACCTATCACAGGTACCTTACAGTAGGTGATGCTCTGTTTGGAGCAATTTGTTTGGGGTACTGTGTGGATACCGGCATTAGAAGAATGGACCTATGGACTAACTTCGGAGTCAACCCGTCTGGGGTCACCTCCTGTGTTGGTCTCCTGCCGAAAGGGGAGATGTGTGACGGGGGTCACTTTGGACACAGGGTGAGCCAGGAAATAATGGACATTAAGAAATATATCTTGGACTACCTAAAATGGGTCTATAATATTTATCCACCATATTCCCAAGGATATCTGTAAAGGACTATTTACTTATTCTGAACTCAACAGGGTAATTGAGAGATACTGAGATGTTCAGCCTCAATCACCTGTCTGCCTAGTGTAATGCTAATGAATTCCAGCTTCTAGAAGACCTGTTCATTGTTTGTGGTGATGTGGATTGGGGAAATTAAGTGTGTTCTTGTGCGTATTGTAAAGTAACAGACAGTCTGGTGAATATAAAGGTCATGCATAGTTATTTAAACATAAAGGGGATTAGAACCTGTTGTCTCCTAGCAGACGTCAAAATAATGTGTATTGAGTCTTGTTATGTTGTGGGTGGAGCTGGACCATTGTTCATTTTAGGTTAATGCAGTATTGGATGGGTATAAAAGTTACAATGTTTTTCTCAATAAATGCATTAGATCCTAGGAAGATACAGAGTGCGTCTTGTTCTTCCAGAAGGAGTAATTCCTATGGGAAGGGGTCGTCTGACTGTGGAGGATCGACAGTGAATTTGTGTCCAGGAGAGGGAAGATATCTAAACGGCGTTACTCCCTCCCGTATTTGGGGTGCCGTTACATCAAGTGTCTGGTTTATATGATGACCAGTGTCATTCAAGACCATTGGCGGCTGGTGCTCACTATTTTTTTTTGGGGGGGCACAACCAAACCCCCCCCCTTCCGTGAGACGGATGGCGGGCCATCTACCAGCAGGGACTAAGACTCCCTGGCCAATAGGGGTGCTATCTGATTATCCGGGAGGAGAATGAGACAGATTAGCGAATATTAATTCGCTAGTGTCACACAACTGGGTGGGATCGGAGCGCAGTACTCTGCGCCCCAAGCCCACCAAACCTATTAGAGCCTCTGGCTCTAATCATGTACTTCAAAAAAATACACCCCCTCCATTAGAATCCATGTGTCCGGCGCCCTGTATGTAGATCAGGGGGCCGGACGTATGGATGGGAAGCGCCCCTTATGGAGCGGCCGCCACTGTTCAAGACATGGACACCCGTCCTAGGGTTGTGTCACCCCGTCGATTTGGGGCCGTAGTAGCATACTGCAGAGTGCACAGCTAATGCCACCAACATCAGCACCACTTTCTACAGTAGAGTATCCAAAAAAAAAGAGAGAACCTGAGGCATCATATGCCCATCCAGAAAACAACTGTATTTCAGGAACATATAAAGCATGTGTCATATAAGCAATTCTGTGTAGCACACCCCCGTAGGAGCTGCTGGTTTAATTTTGGGCCTTGCACGTCATCTCAACATTCGTTGTCTAGGGGTTGAGAGTCTACAGTAACTTCAATGTCCACACAAGTTATGAATGCTTTTTATTCAGGCTTTATTTCCAAATAAACTTGTATAGGTAGAGGGATGGAGGGTTAGGGGGAGGTTCAGGCACACACAGCAGATCACTGGGGAAAACTCCTAAGATACAAAATCTCACTCACCACTCTCCTTCGAGTGGGTATTGCTCACCCGGATAGGCCCCTCTCACTTGGCCTAGCAGCCGGAATGATGCACAAACAAATAAGAAAGAACAGTCTCTGCCACAGATCTTTAAGTTGAACCGTTCAGTTATCCTCTGCCACAGGATTTTAGTACCCGGATATCCAGCCTTACAGTCTAAGAGCCTTTAAGCCAACCCGGCAGACTGTAAGGTTACTTAAGCTACGGTGCATCCTCCAATAGGGTCACCAGGCCTTCCGCAAGATACCAGCCTTCCACTCGGTCCTCTCCTGGACAGGTCCTCACCTGGTTTCCTCCATTGATTGGCTTCCTACCGCAGGACGGACAACACAGGATCACCTTCAAGTGTAGGCCCCAGTCAAGACAACTGGGCCTACCTGGCATAGTTACAGCCTCGGGCTAACGTGGCTCCGAGGCTGAATTCCCAGTAACGCATGCCTCGAGCCAGGAGGGCCACGAGGCGAAGAAGAGCCCCGAAAAATGGCGTCTGCCCCTTAAGTACCCTTCCCCAGGATGCTCAGTGGGGAGGCCACTCCCACTGAACTGTTTCTGGGGAAAGACACCCTATGCACTTTGGCCTGTTTGTCTTCCACATTGGCCTGGGGTGGTAACGCCACCTACAGGCAAACAGTGGGAAGTCCTTCCAAACACAGCCATAGCCGGAACAGAGGCTGATTTAGCCTTAATTATTTACAAAGTCTTAGCTAATACCAGCTCAGACACCCACTAAATTTAACATAGCGCCTGGTCATCAGGAGCAGGGCGCTACACCTGTTACTAGAAACAGCATTCCAAAGAGACTGCTTACTTGCTTCAATGGAGTTGCTTCCTTGCTAGCTGGACCAGAAAGATGTTGGTTCTTCGCCACCCTTTTGCAAGCAATAGAGATTTGGTGGTAATCTGGGGAAGTGATGGAGTGCTTCCGTAAAAGTACGTGGAAGGCTGTCCTAAATGATAGTGAAAAAAGGGTGCGCGTGCCCATCACTTTCTGTCCTAACATCTAAATTAAATGAGTAAAGGCACTCTTTTCAGTTGGTTTATGAAGGCCCTCTATTATGACTTGCTGTAATTGATGATTCAATTGATGAATTCAACCTAGCATATACTGTTGGGATGTATACACTTGACTGTCTTCTCTTTCCTTTTCATAAGACGGTGGTGGCGACTGGAGTGTCGTATGGAGCGAAGTTTGAAGAGCGATACAAGGCTGGCATCGTCAAGACAATTCCCAGTGGGTAAGTGAGTTTATTTGTCTTGTTGTTGGTTAAAATTCCTGTACATGAAATTTATACTCCAGACAAACAGCTAAATACACATATAAATTACATACAGTGTCTTGAAAAAGTATTCATACCCCTTGAAATTTTCCACATTTTGTCACGTTACAACCAAAAATGTAAATGTATTCTATTAGGATTTTATGTGATAGACCAACACAAAGTGGTACATAATTGTGAAGTGGAAAGAAAATGATAAATGGTTTTCCAAATTATTTACAAATAAATATGTGAAAAGTGTGGCGTGCATTTGTATTCAGTCCCCTTTACTCTGATACCCCTAACTAAAATCTAGTGGAACCGATTGCCTTCAGAAGTCACCTAATTAGTAAATAGAGTCCACCTGTGTGTAATTTAATCTCAGTATAAATACAGCTGTTCTGTGAAGCCCTCAGGCTGGGTTCACACTGGTACGACAAACGCTCCGACATTGGGAGCTCATGACGTGTAAAAATCAATGTTTCAATGAATGTTTCCCGACACAAGTCGGTCCGACTTTGAAAATGCTCCCTGTACTACTTTGGTCCGACTTTGATCCTACTCCTAAGTCGGATCAATGTCGGATTGCTGTCTCGCCTGATCTGACTTTGGAATGCGACTTGTGCTCTGATGATCTTGAGGGAGAACTCCACACCAATTTTTTTTTTAAACGCCATGGGTTCCCCCTCTAAGAGCATACCAGGCTCTTCGGTCTGGTATGGATTTTAAGAGGAACCCCCTACGCCGAAAAAATGGCGTGGGGGTCTCCCCAAAGTCCATACCAGACCTTTTTCCGAGCAGGAGTGGGGACGAGCGAGCGCCCCCCTCCTGAACTGTACCAGGCCGCATTCCCTCAACATAGGGGGTGGGTGCTTTGGGGCAGGGGGGCCCTGCGCCCCCACCCCAAAGCACCTTGTCCCCATGTTGATGGGGACAAGGGCCTTTTCCCAACAACTCTGGCTGTTGGTTGTCAGGGTCTGCGGGCGGGGGGCTTATCGGAATCTGGGAGCCTCCTTTAATAAGGGGCCCCCCAGATCCCGGCCCCCCACCCTATGTGAATGAGTATGGGGTACATTGTACCCCTACCCCTACCCATTCACCTGGAAAAAAGTTTTAAAAATAAAACACAGTACACAGTTTTTTCTTCTTCTCCTCTCTGTCTTCTGCCGGGTTTCCTCCGCTATCTTCTGCTTTTTTACCCAGTCTTTTGCTCGCTCTTGCCCGGTCTTCTCCGCTGTCTTCTTCCCTCTGCTCTTTTTCCGACATTGACACAACGCTCTCTCCCGCTTTAATGCCCGGTACGCCATGTGCCACTACTTATATTGGCATGGGGTGGGGTCACCGGGGGCCCATCCCTTATGACGTCACTGCCCGGGGCATGATGGGGCGCTCGCTCGTCCCCACCCCCTTTCCTGACTGGCCGGGCTGCGTGCTCGGATAAGGGTCTTGTATGGACTTTGGGGGGACCCCAACGTCGTTTTTTCGGCATAGGGGGTTTCTCTTAAAACCCATACCAGATCGAAGTCGGATCCAAAGTAGTACAACTGTCATGTCGTACCAGTGTGAACCCGGCCTCAGAGGTTTGTTAGAAAACCTAAGTGAACAAACAGCTTCATGAAGGCTAAGGAACACACCAGACAGGTCAGGATTAAAGTTGTGGAGAAGTTTAACCACTTGCCGCCCGCCCTATAGCGGATTGACGGCGGCAAAGTGGTTTCAAAATCCTGACTGGATGTCATATGACGTCCTCAGGATTTTGAGCCGATGCGCCCCCCCGGGGGCGCGCATTGCGGCGATCGTTGCTGCGGGGTGTCAGTCTGACACCCCGCAACACCGATCTAGGTAAAGAGTCTCCGACGGAGACTCTTTACCACGTGATCAGCCGTATCCAATCACAGCTGATCACAATGTAAACTGCAAAAGCCGGTCATCGGCTTTTCCTCACTCGCGTCTGTCAGACGCGAGTAGAGGAGAGCCGATCGGCTGCTCCTCTGACAGGGGGGGTTTGTGCTGATAGATTATCAGCGCAGCCCCCCCGAGGATGCCCACACTGGACCACCAGGGATGCCACCAGACCACCAGGGATGGCAGCACTAGGTATGCCACCCTAGACCACCAGGGATGCCAGTTAGTGCCCCCTAATGGATGCCAATCAGTGCCCACAATGGATGCCAATCAGTGCCCACAATGGGCATCACTGATTGGCAGGCATTATTGTTTGGCACTGTTTGGCATCCATTACAGTACATCAGTGCCGCCTATCAGTGCACACCCGTGCCACCTATCAGTGCCCATCCATGCACATCCGTGCCACCTATCAGTGCCCATCCATGCCCATCCGTGCTGCCTATCAGTGCCCATCCGTGCTGCCTATCAGTGCCCATCCGTGCCGCCTATCAGTGCCCATCCGTGCCGCCTATCCATGCCGCCTATCCGTGCCCATCCGTGCCCATCCATGCCACCTATCCGTGCCCATCCATGCCGCCTATCTGTGCCACCTATCAGTCCTGCATATTAGTGCCCATCATCAGTGCCCATCAATGCCACCTTATCAGTGCCACCTCATTGGTGCCACCTCATTGGTGTCCGTCAGTGCAGCCCCATCAGCGAAGGAGAAAACTTACTTATTTAAAAAGTTTTGTAACTGAAACAAAAAAAAAACGTTTTTTTTCTAAATTTTCGGTCTTTTTATTTTTTTTAGCAGAAAATAAAAATCCCAGAGGTGATCAAATACCACCAAAAGAAAGCTCTATTTGTGGGGAAAAAATGATAAAAATTTAGTTTGGGTACAGTGTAGCATGACCGTGCAATTGTCATTCAAAGTGCAACAGCGCAGAAAGCTGAAAATTGGTCTGGGCAGGAAGGTGTATAAGTGCCCAGTATGGAAGTGGTTAAAGCAAGGTTAGGTTATAAAAAATATCCCAAGCTTTGAACATCTCATGAAGCACTGTTCAATCCATCATCCAAAAATGGAAAGAGTATGGCACAACTGCAAACCTACCAAGACATGGCCGTCCACCTAAACTGACTGGCTGGGCAAGGAGAGCTAGACATGTGCGGTTCGTTTCGTTCTGAATTAAAATTCGAACAAATTTTAGTTTTTGGAAATTCAGATGTATCAGAATTTTTGAATTACAATAGTGGCGAATTTAAACTAATCCGAAATAACGAAAAGTTTTGGAATTCGAAATGTTTTGGAATTTGAATCGTTTTACAATTTCCAAAGAGAATAAAATAGAATAGGACATAAAGGAATAGAATAGAAAAAAATAATAGACTAGAAAAGAATATAACATAAAATAAAAGAATAGAATATACAGTAATAGAGTAAAACAGAACAAAATAGAATTGAGAATAAAAGAACAGAATAGACTAGAATATAATAGCAACAAATAGAATAACATAGAAAGAATATAACCATCTTCTGAAATTCAAATTTCAAATAGAATAAATTTGAATACATAAGAAAAGAATAAAATAGAAAAGAATAGAATAGGAAAAAAAGAATAGAATCGACTAGACTATAATAGAATAAAAAATAAAATAATTTAAAAAAACAATAGAATGGAATAGAAAGAATATAACAATTTCCCAAAATTCTAATAGAATCAATGTAAATTTCAATAGAATAGAAAATAGATTAGAATAGAATAGAAAATAACAGAATAGTATAGAAAAAACTGAAAAGAATAGAAAGAATAAAATCATCTTCCGAAATTCGAATTTCACATAGAATAAATTTGAATAGAATAGAGTAGAAAATAAAATAATAGAATAGAAAAGAATAGAATAAAATAAACTAATTAAAAAAATAGAATAAAAAAATAGAATAGAATAGATTAGAATAGGAAGAATATAACCATTTCCTAAAATTCTAATAGAATCAATTCGAATTTGAATAGAATAGAAAAAAGAAAAATAGAAAAAGATTAGAATAGGAAGATGGCTATATTCATTCTATTCTATTCTGCTGTTTTTTCTATACTTTTCTATACTATATTTTTGTAGCGGGGGGGGGGGGATATTGGAACTTTAAATGAGACGTACGGGTAGGTGTATGCCTCCATCCCTATTAATTGCAGAAAAAGAGGGAAGGTTTGGGACTTTGAATGAGGTGTGTGTCGGAATCAGGAAATACACATGGATGTATAAAAACATATTTATTTACTTGAATGGCAAAAACATGACATGTGACAATGTATATAGAATAGTATATAACACCATATGTATGTAAAATATAGAAGCAGCATGGCACAAATGATATAAATGGTATATGACCATCCCCCATATGGAGAGGTTAGTACTATATATTTAGAGCCAACTTCCCTAAACTATGAGCCTTGCTAGAAGATACAAATCGGGATAAAATCTTAGGAACAAAGAACATGGCAGAGAAATGGGTATGCTTTAAGAGCATATTAAATAAGGGCATTAGCCAGTGCATCCCAAGGGGAAATAAATTTAAGAGATAATAAAAGTCCTGGGTGGCTTAACTCCAACGTAAAAATGCACATAAAAGCAAAGGAGAAGGCCTTCAAAAAATACAAGGCTGAGGGATCATCATCAGCATTCAAACTTTACAAAGAATGCAACAAGAAATGTAAGGGTGCAATCAGGGTGGCTAAGATAGAACACAAAAGGCACATAGCATAGGAGAGTAAGAAAAATCTCAATAAATCCTTTAAGTACATAAATAATAAGAAAGGGAGGTCAGATCATATTGGCCCCATAAAGAATGATGAAGGGAACCTGGTTACTAAGGATGGAGAGATGGCGAAGGAATCGGGGGGGGGCTTCAGTAACCAAAACTGTAATGTTTATCCTCATGACACGTCACAGGAAGCACCCTCATGGCTAACAGAGGACAGTATTAGAAATAGACTTCAAAAACTTAACATTATTAAGTCACCGGGACCAGATAGCTTGCACCCGAGGGTCCTTAAGGAACTGAGTCAAGTAATTGCCAAACCATTGTTCCTAATTTTTACGAACAGTCTACTGACTGGAATGGTACCAGCTGATTGGAGAAAAGCCAATGTAGCACCAATATTTAAAAAAGGGCCAAAATACATCCCTGGGAATTACAGACCAGTTAGCCTAACATCAATAGTATGTAAGCTCTTGGAGGGGATTATAAGGGACTATATACAAGATTTTAGTAATGATAATGGTATCATTAGCAGTAATCAGCATGGATTCATGAAGAATCGTTCTTGCCAAACCAATCTATTAACCTTCTATGAGGGGGTGAGCTGCCATCTAGATAAAGGAAGGGCTGTAGACGTGGTGGACGCTGGATTTTGCCAAAACATTTGATACAGTTCCCCATAAATGTTTACTGTACAAAGTAAGGTCAGTTGGCATGGACCATAGGGTGAGTACATGGATTGAAAACTGGCTACAAAGGCGAGTTCAGAGGGTAGTGATAAATGGGGAGTACTCGGAATGGTCAGGGGTGGAAAGTGGGGTCCCCCAGGGTTCTGTGCTGGGACCAATCCTATTTAATTTATTTATAAACGACCTGAAGGATGGGGATAAATGGATCAATCTCAGTATTTGCAGACGAAACTACGCTAAGCAGGGCAATAACGTCTCCGCAGGATGTGTAAACCTTGCCAGAAGATCTAAATAAATTAATGGGGTGGGCAACTACATGGAAAATGAGGTTTAAAGTGGATGTAAACCCCCCAAAAAATGTTTTTAATTAAGGCTTGCACCTTGTACAGTATAGGATTTCATGCCATCTGTGCCCAGTCTTGCCACGAAGAGTTAATCCAGCTCTGAGCAGTCCTCTTATCTTTTTTCAGTGAGATAAAAATAGACAGACAGAGAAATAATAGTCTGTTTCTCCCCCTTGCTGTGAGTGACAGGTGATTTACATACTGTATCTCATGCACAAGCCTGAGAGAGGCATTCTCATCCCCTCCTTTCTTCTCCAGCTCTACCAGGATTGGCTGCTTCACACCTCAGTAATGCATGATTGGGCATGCTGAAGTCATGTGGTGACTTTTCTGGGTTTTGATTGGATGTTAGTGATCATAGCAGAAGTTCAGTGTAAGAAATACACAGGAGAAAATGCATGTTGACAAGGGGAGTGTAGAGGAGGGCGGGGAGTTTACTGACATCACGACTCCACCCACCAAGCTCCAGGCAACAGACCCACCCACAGAATCTGCAGGTTTTTGGGTCTCATAACAGACAGAGGGGAGACATTTGACAGGTAAGGATATACGCAGGAGGCATGTATATTCTTATAGATAACCACTATGGCAGTAGTTTAGAAAGGATGAGAGTAGGTTTACATCCACTTTAAGGTGGAAAATTTTAAAATAGTGCATTTAGGTGGCAAAAATATGAATGCAATCTACTCACTGGGGGGAGAACCTCCTGGGGGAATCTAGGATGTAAAAGGACCTGGGGGTCCTAGTAGATTACAGGCTCAGCAATGGCATGCAATGTCAAGCTGCTGCAAGCAAAGCAAACAGAATATTGGCATGCATTAAAATGGGGATTAACTCCAGAAATAAAACAATAATTCTCCCACTCTACAAGACTCTGGTCTGGCCACACCTGGATTATGCTGTCCAGTTCTGGGCACCAGTCCTCAGGAAGGATGTGCTGGAACTGGAGAGAGTCCAGAGAAGGGCAACAAAACTAATAAAGGGTCTGGAGGACATTAGTTATGAGGAAAGGTTACACGCACTGAACTTATTCTCTCTGGAGAAGAGATGCTTGAGAGGGGTATGATTTCAATGTACAAATACCATACTGGTGACCCCACAATAGGGATAAAACATTTTCGACTAAGGGAATTTAATAAGACATGCAGCCATTCACTAATATGAGAGGAAAAGCTGTTTAACCTTAAACTGTGTAGAGGGTTCTTTACTGTAAGAGTGGTTAGGATGTGGAATTCTCTTCCACAACCAGCAATATAGATAAGAATCATTGAAAAAAATGGCATGGGTTCCCCCCCAATCCATTACCAGGCCCTTTGGGTCTGGTATGGATATTAAGGGGAACCCCGCACCAAAAAAATATATATATGGCGTAGGGGTCCCGCCAAAATCCATACCAGCCCCTTCAGGTCTGGTATGGATTTTAAGGGAAACCCCATGCCAAAATGTAAATGGCCTGGGGTCCCCCCAAAATCCATACCAGACCCTTATCCGATAATGCAACCCGGCAGGCCGCAGAACAAGGGAGAGGGACAAGAGAGCAGCCCCCCCCTCCTGAACCATACCAGGCCACATGCCCTCAACATAGGGAGGGCGCCAATGGACTCAGAAAAAAAAAAACTGAAAAACTCTGCCTCCATAGGAGACGTCCCACGACTGCTGTCTTATCGCGGTGACAGCTGTTATATAGCAAAGGGTGGGGCCATCCGGTGAAGTAAACGGGTGACCCCGCCCCCTCTGACATCACATGATTTCAAAAGGGGCGGGGTCACCCGGGTACATCAGCGGCTGTCAAAGTGAAAAGACGGCAGTCGGCTGAGTTTTTCCTTTTTTTTTCCGGGATTGTCGGCGCCATGATTGAAGATGGATGGATATCGCAGCACACTTTTTTTGTTTTAAAATAAAGGAATTGTCAAAAAATGTCTCCTGTCATTTTTACTTTTTTTACACGTTTTGGTGAATGGGTAGGGGTACAATGGTAAAATGGTACAATGTTAGGGGACTTCCAGATTCTGATAAGCCCCCCCACCCGCAGACCCCGACAACCACCGGCCAGGGTTGTCGGGAAGAGGCTCTTGTCCCCATCAACATGGGGACAAGGTGCTTTGGGGGGAACCCAAAGCACCCACCCCATGTTGAGGGCATGTGGCCTGGTATGGTTCAGGATGGGGGTGCGCTCTCTCGTCCTCCCCTCTTTTCCTTTGGCCTGCCAGGGTGCGTGCTCGGATAAGGGTCTGGTATAGATTTTGGAAAGACCCCCGCGTCATTTTTTAAAAAACTTTGCTGCAGTAATGGACTGTGGAGGGGAACCCACGCCTTTTTTTTCAATGATTTTTATCTATATTGCCAGGATCTGGCAATACATTACAGCTGCAAGCAGTTTTAAATGGCATTTTTTCCTTTAGAAATGTAATTTTGCTGAGGTACTGTTATGAACATAGGAAAGATGCGTTACTTTACAGGCAGACTAAGGGGACCCCCGGCACAATATTTAAAGGAATATTTAATTTTTTTTTTTTTCTTTTCAATACATTTTTTTTTTTCAATTCAAGACATGTACAGAAAATCTTAAAAAATTGTTGTTTAAACATGACAAAGGGTTATTTCCAATTGTTTATGTCACAATGTTCTCATCAAGAGATTACATTTTTTGAAAAAAAAATGAAAAATAGGCATTCAGGGAAGTCACACCCCACCTGGACGCCCCTAACGGGATCATCCTGCACCCAGGTCAGGGCCCCCCCCCCCCCCCAGCCCGCCATCCTCATATGAAACCAATAAAAAGGAACTCGGAATCTTAATGAAGAACAGTACTACACTCATATACAATAACGCCCATCAAATTTAAGACTCGGAAATACCGCAATAAGAACACAGTAAATAATGATATCAAATCTTTGAATCATGTTTAAGTATCGAAACAAAAATAAAAGAAAAATAAATAAAACAAAAGATAAAAGAACCAAGAAAAGATAGAATAGAAGAAGAAAGAAATAAGAAGAAATCACATGCCGAACATGAGGCCCTTTAGGAATTAGAGCGGTCAGGGTCATGCCTGACCTTCAAAGAAACGCCACAGAAAACTGCCCAAGGTTCCCATATTGCCTCAAATTTAGGGATTAAATTAGTTGATATGCTAACCATCTTCTCTTGAGCCATAATCCAAGAGATCTTATTGTGTATAGCCTTAATGGATACCCTGGGCTTCCTCCAAGATCTAGCAATAATAATTTTAGTCCCCAGAAGTATAAAGTGAATCAGTTTTCTAGTTGGTTTAGAAACGTTGGGAATATTGTCATTGAGAAGAGCAATAGAAGCCGACCTAGGTATTGAACACGAAGTGACCTTAAATATGAGATTAAAAATTTTCTTCCAGATCGGCCTGATCCTAGGACATTCCCACCAGATATGCACCATCGAGCCCAATAAATGGCAGCCTCTAAAGCAGTTGGGATCCGATTCTGGGTAGATGGATGCAAGCCTGATGGGAGTCATATACCATCTCATGACAACTTTTAAGTTAGCTTCCATGAGGGAGGTGTTCAAAATACTTTGGAATGAGCGAAAGTTGGCCTTTTGCCAGGATCCTAGATCCCAATTTAGCTGGAGGTCATCTTCCCATGCTTTCATGTATGAGGTTTTAGTAGCTGTACAAGTAAGTGAAGAGTAGATGACAGAAATGCCCCCCCTTTGTCCCACGGCCGATCCGCACCAGATCTCATAGTCCGTAAATTTGGGAGGAAGAGGTTTCTCCGTCCAAATATCATTCAAGAATTGTGAAATCTGTTCAAATCTAAATTTTTCAGAGTCAGGGAGGTCAAATTTATTTAGACAATGGGGCATGGTAATAGGACCCCGATTTGTAAAGTATTGTCCTATCCTATATAGACCTTTGTTTGTCCACCAACTGAAGGCCTCGGTATCCATACCGGGAAAGAATTTTGGATTATTAAAAATGTGTGCTAGTGGTTGTGTTACAGACACTAGAGTGGGAAGAGGACGGAGTCTGTCCCAAAGGGCAAATGATTGAGATAAGGAAGGGGATAAAATAGGTGGTCTCTGTCTTTATGGGCACCAAAGCAGGTACTCTAAGGATAATTGTGGTACCGCTTGTTCTTCTATCAGCACCCAGTCCGGTTTTTCATTCATGGAATAAAATATAGATAATTGTGCTAGTCTGGCAGCTAAAAAATAATTATATAAGTTAGGCAAACCCACCCCTCCCTTCTTCCTATTTAAATATAGGGTGTTTTGGGGAACTCTGTAACTAGATTTGCCCCATACGAATGTGAGAATTTTACTTTGTAAGGAATTTATTAGACATGTGCAAAAGGAAAAAATTTGTTTCGTTTCGTTTCGTTTTAATTCGTTAATTAATTAATTTCGTTTAGTTAGATTCGTTAAATTTGTTAAATTCGTTTTCGGATTTCGTTTTGTTTTCGACTGAATTCGAAAATCGGTCGCATTCGAAAATATTTCAACCGAATTCGAAAATATTTCTACCGGATTCGAAATTATTTCAACATGATTCGAAATTATTTCAACCGCATTTGAAACTATTTCAACCGGATTCGAAAATATTTTGCGACCCGACTTTGGGTCCACGTATCTCAGGGTCACTTAGTAATAGAAACCCCAAATTTGGAGATGTTATAGTGCTAGTTCTACTGTGTTTGCATACCAAATTTGGGGTTTCTAGCTTCAAGTGGCCCCGAGATATGTGGCCCCAAATTCGGGTCGCAAAATGTCATTCTCTGCTGCAGAAAAGTGTTTGACATTTTGCGACCCGATTTTGGGTCCACGTATCTCGGGGTCACTTAGTGATAGAAACCCCAAATTTTGTGTGCAAACACAGGAGAACTAGCACTAAAACATCCCCAAATTTGGGGTTTCTATCGCCAACTAACCCCGAGATATGTGGACCCAAAGTCGGGTCGCAAAATATTTTTGAATCCGGTTGAAATAGTTTCAAATGCGGTTGAAATAGTTTTAAATGCGGTTGAAATAATTTCGAATCATGTTGATACTATTTAAAGCGGATTCGAAAATATTTTGCGACCCGACTTTGAAAAAAAAAATGAAATTGATTCTAACAGTCTGCAGGAGATCTGCAAAAAAAAAAGAAGTGAAATGGCTGTTAATAGTCTACAGGAGATCTGCTAAAAAAGAAATAGATGCTAATAGTCTGCAGGAGACCTGGTGAGAAAACTAAATAGATACTAATAGTCTGCAGGAGATCTGCAAAAAAAAAATAAATAAATGCTAATAGTCTGCAGGAGATCTTATGTAAAAAATAGTAATCTGCAAAAAAAAATTAAACATGAAATAGATAGTATCTATATTCTATTCTATTCTATTGTTTTTCTAGTGTATTCTCTATTTCTATTCTAATCTATTCTATCCAAAGTTAAAATTAATTAATTACATTTTTTTTAATTCCTACTATTCGAAATTCAAATGTATTTTATTCGAAATTCGAATTTCATAAGATGGTTGCATATTCTTTCTATTTTATTCTATTAAATTATATATTTTTTTCTATTCTGTTCTAATCTTTTCTATTTGAATTACAAATTTTGGAAGATGGTTAGTTACTTACTTATATACATCTGTCACATAAAATAAAGATTTGAAATGGCTGTCATGGATGTAGATCGCAAGGCAAGTACATATGATGTATGTCATTGTCCGAGTGTCACGTGACCGGCCACGTGACCAAGTTGTGGATTGTCCACTTGCCACATCACCTGCCACAAGTTATGGGGTTCCTAGCACCAAGTGACCCCCAGATAGGGGCGATCTGTCAAGTGCTTTTCTGCAGCAGAGAATTAAATTTTGTGACCCGACTTTGAGGCCACGTATCTCGGGGCCACTTATAGCTAGAAATCCCAAAATATTTAGTATGTAAACACATTACAACTGGCACTACAATAACCCCAAATTTGGGGTTTCTATCACCAATTAACCCCGTTGTAATGCTAGTTCTACTGTGTTTGCATACCAAATTTGGGGTTTCTAGCTATAAGTGCCCCCGAGATACGTGGCCCCAAAGTCGGGTCACAAAATGTCATTATCTGCTGCAGAAAAGTACTTGAAATATCGCCCATATCTGGGGGTCACTTGGTGCTAGGAGCCCCATAACTTGTGGCAGGTGACGTGGCAAGTAGACAATCCACAACTAGGTCACGTGGCAGGTCACGTGGCACTCGTGGCCGTTCACGTGGCACTCATGGCAGGTCACGTGGCACTCGTGGCCGGTGACGTGGCACTCGTGGCCGGTGTCGTGGCACTCGTGGCAGGTGTTGTGGTAAGTGGACAATGACATACAGCATATGTACTTGCCTTGCGATCGACATCCGTGACAGCCATTTCACATCTTTTTTTTTTATGTGACAGATGTATATAAGTAAGTAAATAACCTTCTTCCAAAATTTATAATTCAAATAGAAAAGATTAGAACAGAATAGAAAAAAAATATAATTTAGAAGAATAAAATAGAAAGAATATACAACCATCTTCTGAAATTCGAATTTCGAATAGAATAAATTTGAATTTCGAATAGTATGAATTCAAATTTTTTAATTAATTAATTAATTTTAACTTTGGATAGAAAAGATTATAATAAAATAGAAAATAGACTAGAAAAACAATAACCCCAAATTTGGGGTTTCTATCACCAAGTAACCCCGAGATACATGGACCCAAATTCGGGTCACAAAATATTTTCGAATCCGGTTGAAATAGTTTCAAATGCAGTTGAAATAATTTCGAATCATGTTGATACTATTTCAACCGGATTCGAAAATATTTTGCGACCCGACTTTGGGTCCATGTATTTTGGGGTTACTTGGTGATAGAAACCCAAAATTTGGAGATGTTGTAGTGCTTCTTCTTCTGTGTTTGCATACCAAATTTGGGGTTTCTATCACTAAGTGACCCCGAGATACGTGGACCCAAAGTCGGGTCGCAAAATGTCAAGCACTTTACTGGAGCAGAGAATGACATTTTGCGACCCGATTTTGGGGCCACATATCTCGGGGACACTTGTAGCTAGAAACCCCAAATTTGGTATGCAAACACAGTAGAACTAGCACTACAAGATCTCCAAATTTTGGGTTTCTATCACCAAGTAACCCCAAAATACATGGACCCAAAGTCGGGTCGCAAAATATTTTCGAATCCGGTTGAAATAGTATCAACATGATTCGAAATTATTTCAACTGCATTTGAAACTATTTCAACCGGATTCGAAAATATTTTGTGACCCGAATTTGGGTCCATGTATCTCGGGGTTACTTGGTGATAGAAACCCCAAATTTGGGGTTATTGTTTTTCTAGTCTATTTTCTATTTTATTATAATCTTTTCTATCCAAAGTTAAAATTAATTAAATAATTAAAAAATTTGAATTCATACTATTCGAAATTCAAATTTATTCTATTCGAAATTCGAATTTCAGAAGATGGTTGTATATTCTTTCTATTTTATTCTTCTAAATTATATTTTTTTTCTATTCTGTTCTAATCTTTTCTATTTGAATTATAAATTTTGGAAGAAGGTTATTTACTTACTTATATACATCTGTCACATAAAAAAAAAGATGTGAAATGGCTGTCACGGATGTCGATCGCAAGGCAAGTACATATGCTGTATGTCATTGTCCACTTACCACAACACCTGCCATGAGTGCCACGACACCGGCCACGAGTGCCACGACACCGGCCACGAGTGCCACGTGACCTGCCACGAGTGCCACGTGAACGGCCACGAGTGCCACGTGACCTGCCACGTGACCTAGTTGTGGATTGTCTACTTGCCACGTCACCTGCCACAAGTTATGGGGCTCCTGGCACCAAGTGACCCCCAGATATGGGCGATATTTCAAGTACTTTTCTGCAGCAGAGAATGACATTTTGTGACCCGACTTTGGGGCCACGTATCTCGGGGCCACTTATAGCTAGAAACCCCAAATTTGGTATGCAAACACAGTAGAACTAGCATTACAACGGGGTTACTTGGTGATAGAAACCCAAAATTTGGGGTTATTGTAGTGCCAGTTGTAATGTGTTTACATACCAAATATTTTGGGATTTCTAGCTATAAGTGGCCCCGAGATACGTGGCCTCAAAGTCGGGTCACAAAATTTAATTCTCTGCTGCAGAAAAGCACTTGACAGATCGCCCCTATCTGGGGGTCACTTGGTGCTAGGAACCCCATAACTTGTGGCAGGTGACGTGGCAAGTGGACAATCCACAACTTGGTCACGTGGCACTCATGGCAGGTGTTGTGGTAAGTGGACAATGACATACAGCATATGTACTTGCCTTGCGATCGACATCCGTGACAGCCATTTCACATCTTTTTTTTTATGTGACAGATGTATATAAGTAAGTAAATAACCTTCTTCCAAAATGTATAATTCAAATAGAAAAGATTAGAACAGAATAGAAAAAATATATAATTTAGAAGAATAAAATAGAAAGAATATACAACCATCTTCTGAAATTCGAATTTCGAATAGAATAAATTTGAATTTCGAATAGTATGAATTCAAATTTTTTAATTAATTAATGAATTTTAACTTTGGATAGAAAAGATTATAATAAAATAGAAAATAGACTAGAAAAACAATAACCCCAAATTTGGGGTTTCTATCACCAAGTAACCCCGAGATACATGGACCCAAATTCGGGTCACAAAATATTTTCGAATCCGGTTGAAATAGTTTCAAATGCAGTTGAAATAATTTCGAATCATGTTGATACTATTTCAACCGGATTCGAAAATATTTTGCGACCCGACTTTGGGTCCATGTATTTTGGGGTTACTTGGTGATAGAAACCCAAAATTTGGAGATGTTGTAGTGCTAGTTCTTCTGTGTTTGCATACCAAATTTGGGGTTTCTATCACTAAGTGACCCCGATATACGTGGACCCAAAGTCGGGTCGCAAAATGTCAAGCACTTTACTGGAGCAGAGAATGACATTTTGCGACCCGAATTTGGGGCCACATATCTCGGGGACACTTGTAGCTAGAAACCCCAAATTTGGTATGCAAACACAGTAGAACTAGCACTACAAGATCTCCAAATTTTGGGTTTCTATCACCAAGTAACCCCAAAATACATGGACCCAAAGTCGGGTCGCAAAATATTTTCGAATCCGGTTGAAATAGTATCAACATGATTCGAAATTATTTCAACTGCATTTGAAACTATTTCAACCGGATTCGAAAATATTTTGTGACCCGAATTTGGGTCCATGTATCTCGGGGTTACTTGGTGATAGAAACCCCAAATTTGGGGTTATTGTTTTTCTAGTCTATTTTCTATTTTATTATAATCTTTTCTATCCAAAGTTAAAATTAATTAAATAATTAAAAAATTTGAATTCATACTATTCGAAATTCAAATTTATTCTATTCGAAATTCGAATTTCAGAAGATGGTTGTATATTCTTTCTATTTTATTCTTCTAAATTATATTTTTTTTCTATTCTGTTCTAATCTTTTCTATTTGAATTATAAATTTTGGAAGAAGGTTATTTACTTACTTATATACATCTGTCACATAAAAAAAAAGATGTGAAATGGCTGTCACGGATGTCGATCGCAAGGCAAGTACATATGCTGTATGTCATTGTCCACTTACCACAACACCTGCCATGAGTGCCACGTGACCAAGTTGTGGATTGTCCACTTGCCACGTCACCTGCCACAAGTTATGGGGTTCCTAGCACCAAGTGACCCCCAGATAGGGGCGATCTGTCAAGTGCTTTTCTGCAGCAGAGAATTAAATTTTGTGACCCGACTTTGAGGCCACGTATCTCGGGGCCACTTATAGCTAGAAATCCCAAAATATTTGGTATGTAAACACATTACAACTGGCACTACAATAACCCCAAATTTTGGGTTTCTATCACCAAGTAACCCCGTTGTAATGCTAGTTCTACTGTGTTTGCATACCAAATTTGGGGTTTCTAGCTATAAGTGGCCCCGAGATACGTGGCCCCAAAGTCGGGTCACAAAATGTCATTCTCTGCTGCAGAAAAGTACTTGAAATATCGCCCATATCTGGGGGTCACTTGGTGCCAGGAGCCCCATAACTTGTGGCAGGTGACGTGGCAAGTAGACAATCCACAACTAGGTCACGTGGCAGGTCACGTGGCACTCGTGGCCGTTCACGTGGCACTCGTGGCAGGTCACGTGGCACTCGTGGCCGGTGTCGTGGCACTCGTGGCCGGTGTCGTGGCACTCATGGCAGGTGTTGTGGTAAGTGGACAATGACATACAGCATATGTACTTGCCTTGCGATCGACATCCGTGACAGCCATTTCACATCTTTTTTTTATGTGACAGATGTATATAAGTAAGTAAATAACCTTCTTCCAAAATTTATAATTCAAATAGAAAAGATTAGAACAGAATAGAAAAAAAATATAATTTAGAAGAATAAAATAGAAAGAATATACAACCATCTTCTGAAATTCGAATTTCGAATAGAATAAATTTGAATTTCGAATAGTATGAATTCAAATTTTTTAATTAATTAATGAATTTTAACTTTGGATAGAAAAGATTATAATAAAATAGAAAATAGACTAGAAAAACAATAACCCCAAATTTGGGGTTTCTATCACCAAGTAACCCCGAGATACATGGACCCAAATTCGGGTCACAAAATATTTTCGAATCCGGTTGAAATAGTTTCAAATGCAGTTGAAATAATTTCGAATCATGTTGATACTATTTCAACCGGATTCGAAAATATTTTGCGACCCGACTTTGGGTCCATGTATTTTGGGGTTACTTGGTGATAGAAACCCAAAATTTGGAGATGTTGTAGTGCTAGTTCTACTGTGTTTGCATACCAAATTTGGGGTTTCTAGCTACAAGTGGCCCCGAGATATGTGGCCCCAAAATCGGGTCGCAAAATGTCATTCTCTGCTCCAGTAAAGTGCTTGACATTTTGCGACCCGACTTTGGGTCCACGTATCTCGGGGTCACTTAGTGATAGAAACACCAAATTTGGTATGCAAACACAGAAGAACTAGCCCTACAACGTCTCCAAATTTGGGGTTTCTATCACCAAGGAACCCCGAGATACATGGACCCAAAGTCGGGTCAAAAATATTTTTAGATTCGAAAAAATTCGGATTCGGTTAAATTCGTTAGTATTGTAATTCGGTAATTCGGATGCATCCGAATGTCCGAATAATGAAAAATTCGTCCGAATTTCGATTCGGAACGAAACGAAATGCACATGTCTAGAATTTATCTGATCTTTCCTGATGGGAATGGGGAGGGAACGAAATAGATATAAAATTCCAGGGAGTAATGTCATTTTCACTGAATTAATCCTGCCCAACCAAGATAGTTCGAATTTGTCCCAATTTTTAAGATCTGTAATAATTTTATGGAATAGGGGAGGATAGTTACTTGTGTAAAGAGATTCTGTTCGAGCAGTCAGAAAGATTCCCAGATATTTAATATGAGAAGAATTCCATTCAAATTTGAAAAACTGTTTGATGAGGGAAACTATGGGTAACGGGAGGGAAATATTTAGTGCCTGTGACTTGGCAAAATTGACCCTGAGTCCTGAAATATTAGAAAAATCAGAAATTACTTTATAAAGATTCGGGAGGGAGGTAATGGGAGAGGTAAGAAAGAGAAGCAAATCATCTGCGAAAAGTCCGCATTTATGCATCTGATTCCCACAGGTTACGCCTTTAATGTCAGAATTTTGTCTAATGGCTATGGCCAAGCTTTCAATGGCCATAGCAAAGACAATAGGGGATAGTGGACAACCTTGTCTTGTACCCCTGGCTATATTTATCGGAGAGGAATAATATCCCTGTATACGAATTTGAGCTTTAGGTTGAGAATACAGAGCTCTAATAACTCCCATAAAACGTGGGCCAAAACCCCATCGTTCTAATAGGGGAAAAAAGTATTGCCAGGATACAGAGTCGAAGGCCTTCTCCAGATCAAGTGCTAACAGGAAACCCTGTTGTTTTTGACCTCCGTCCCAGTTGGACTGCAAAAGGGAGATAATATCAATCGCTCTTCTCACTTGATCTGGGCCTTGTCTTCCTGGCATAAATCCTACCTGATCCTTGTGAATATATTTAGTAATAAAAGAGGAGAGGCGATTCGCTAAAATTTTAGTGAGAATTTTCAAATCATTATTTATCAAAGAAATAGGGCGATAATTGGAAACTTCTTCTGGGTTTTTATCCGGTTTGGGTATAACAGTAATGTAGGCTGTATTAAGTTGTGTACCTAATTGGGAACCCCTTGTAGTAAAATTAAAAATTTTTGTTAAATATGGGGTAAGGGTGTCCTTGAAGGCTTTGTAGTAGGGAGCTGATAATCCATCAGGTCCCGGGGCTGATCCCGCCCTGAGATCTTGAATTACTGCTGTAACCTCTTCAACAGAGAAGGGAGCTTCTAGGATATCTCTATGTTCCATATTCAAGGATGGAATAGGGAGGCCATCTAGGTATGAGGATACCGAGTTCATGGGTATATTTGAAGGGTCGCTATAGAGTTCGGAATAAAATGTCTGAAAAGCCTTTAGTATCTTTTCAGGGTTAGCCGTGGGGTCCTGTCCAGCAATGCGGATCTTAGATATGGAATAAACTCTTGTTTTAGGAGACAATTTGGATGCCAACATTCTACCTATTTTACCTGTTTGAGTATAAAATGTATTACTTGTCCAACGGAGAGATTTTTCCGCTTTTGTAGTGAGTGCTAAATTGAGTTCTAGTCTACTCCTTTCAATCTTAGACAATAAGGATGGAGAAGGTTTCCTTTTATGCTGTGTTCTCAGGGTCCTGTATGATCTCTCCAATCTATCAATGTCCGCTTCCCTTTCCTTTTTGATTCTTGTCGAAATTTGGATAAGCTTGCCCCTAATAAAGGCCTTATGAGCAGCCCAAAGGACTTCAGCGGAAACATTTTCTATATCATTAAAGCTGAAGTATTCTTGAAGAGCTTTATCTATTTCCATTTGTATGGCTGGATCGGAAAGTAAAGACTCATTTAGTTTCCAATTACCCCCCTTTGATCTACCAGTTTTAATGCGTAGGAACATGACAACCATGGAGTGATCAGAAAGGACCGTGTCTTTGATGATTGATTTAAAAACATCCGGGAGAATATAGGAAGGAACCAGGATATGGTCAATCCTAGAGTAGGTGTTGTGTGGGTGAGAGTAATGAGTATAATCTCTTATAGAAGGATTAGATTCTCGCCATACATCAGCTAGGCCTTTATCATGCAAAAGTCTAGCTATTTTCAGGCTTATCTTAGTGGGTCTGGTTAATTGGGTCGAGGGGGGTTTGGATTTGTCCAACCCCTGATCAAATGCTGCATTGGAATCTCCCCCCCCCCCAAATGATTGTGCCCTCTAATTGAGGAGATAGGGTGTCCAGGATGAATCGAAAAAATGTATCTTGCCCTGAATTGGGGGAATAATATGAAATCAGAGAATATATTCGTCCCTCTATTGTGCCCTTAACCAGTATAAACCTGCCCTCAGGATCTTTGAAATCAGATATGAAACTAAACTGGCATGATTTTGAAATACAAATAGCCACACCCTTGGTTTTCTTTTCGGCATTAGCTAAAAAAAATTGTGGGAATCGGGAGTGTATAAAGCTGGGATTGAATTGCCTAGGGAAATGGGTTTCCTGAATCATGAGTATGTCAATACCCAGGGATTTATAAGAGTCAAAGAGTTTGCGTCTCTTAACAGGGGAATTCATGCCTTGAACATTATGTGTAGCTATTTTGAGTGAACCTAGCACGGAATCAGCCATGGGACTCAGGGAGGGAGCTGCCATCGTCATCCACTATATCTACTTTACCGCAATACACCATCCTCAGGATCTGTAAGTGTTCTAGACGGGTAATCAAAAGCCAAAGGATCATGTTGCGGGTACCTTCAATTGAATCTGCAAAAACCAGAACTGCCAGGCATGTGATAATAGGATTAGAGATAGGAAAGGAGAAAAAAGGAATGAAAAAGTGGAAAAAATAAGAAGAGTAAAAAATTGTCATAGAAAAACAGTAATAAAAAAATTTAATTAAAATTTAAAAAAACCGAAAAAAGGATGAAAACGATCTCGAGGAGGATAAATTCCTCCCCAAAACTTCTACCAAGGTAGAAAATGAAAAGCCAGTTCCCTAAGGAAAAGGCTATTCCTTCCACAAAGTCTCTAGGAGACTCAGGGGAAAGGTGGAAGCACATGGGACCCACCCCAGCCAGGGCGCCCCTTAAAAAAAAACTAAAGACTTACTAGATCTACCATATTCAGGTCTGTCCGGAGGGACCCCCACTTCTCCCCCCTGAAGTGGATAGAGGAGCGAGAGTCTCACCCCCCCCAAATTGGACAAAGAACTCTACAAGTAGAAGATCGAACTCAGAAAAATTGAGAGGGGGATAAAAACCCCTTGCAAAACATTTTGGAAAAATGTAAACAATCAGAACAAAAAAAAAACATTCGTTCTAGACTCTTAGGCCTCGTACACACGACCGATTTTCTCGGCAAGAACCAGCAAGAAACTTGCTGGCAGAGATGTCTTGCCGAGTAAATCGGTCGTGTGTACGCGGCTATCGGGTTTCTTGTCGAGAAAACCAACAAGTAACCTCGACGAGAAAATAGAGAACCTGCTCTCTATTTTCTCGTCGAGATTCTCGTCAGCCTGTTTCTCGACGAGAAAAGTGAGTGTGTGTACACTTACCTGTCCGCCGGGAAGCCCGCGCATGTTCGAAATGAATTTGACGCATGCGCGGTAGCTTCCTAGGCATACGTAGGGTATACCAAGATGGCGGCGACGGCATCGAATGTGACGAGCGCATGCTCGTCGTAGTCGATGACGTCACAGCGTACGCTCCATTCAAAGAACCGCGGGTTCTTTGAAACGAGCGTGTGTACACTCGGCCGGGACAAGTTTCTTGTCCAAGAATCTCGTCGAAAAAAACGACATGTTTTTTTCAACGAGAATCTCGGCCGTGTGTACGAGGCCTTAGAATAAATCTTTCCTGGAACTCATGGGAATCGAGGAGTACAAAGTATAAATTGTGAGCTTGGGTCTCTTCAAGCGGGACCATTGTCTTTGGCTTTCTTGGTTCTTGCCCTGGTCCACAAGGGAGATTGAGGGCTGGTAGGGTTCGGTCTCTTTGAAGATTGTGGGCCACTTCGAGAAGTGTCCATGTCATTTTCTTGAGTGATGATCTTGAGATTCAATAACAGTTTTTCGCCGTCAGGAAAAGTAGAAAAGGAATGATTCTTCCCTTTGTAAGAGAATTTTACTGCAAATGGGAATGCCCACTTGTATTTAATGTCTTTTTGTATGAGGGCTAGAAGTAGAGGCTTCATTGCACGTCTGCGTTGCATTGTAGAGGGAGAGAGGTCTGCATATAATTGGATTTTATGACCCAGGCATAGAATCGTAGACATATTTCGCGCCTTGCTCATAATTTCCTCCTTTATCGCATAGAAATGGGGTTTAATTATTATGTCTTTCGGTAGACCATCTTTCCTTAGAGGACCTAAGGCCATATGTGCTCTATCTAGCTCCAGGCGGTCTTGTGAAATTTCTGGGATTAGGGATTGAATCATATTTTGAATCGCTGCCGGGATGTCAGTTATGGTTTCTGCAAGTCCTCTAATACGGATATTATATCTCCTGGACCTATTTTCCAAATCCTCGATCCTAGACAAAGCTGTATCTAATTGTTCTTGAATAAAATGGACTTGTTCTGCATTTTGATTTGTGGCGGACACTGTTTGATCCAACTTACACTCTATGTTCTCAATTCTGGCTCCTAAATTCTGAAAATCAGCCTTTAATTCTCCCGTGATTTTAGCCGCAGTTTGAGAGAGGCCCCTATCAAGTAATTCAGCCAGGGTCTGGTACAAGTTGGCCATAGAAAATGTGGATGTATTGGCCAGAGAGCTGACAGGACAAGAGCTGTCCTGATCCATAATAGGATTAGCCAAAGGGGTTAATGCTGAGTTCTCCTGAAAATGTTCCCTCAGGGATTCATGAGGGGGATGAGATGGAGAGATAGTCTGTATAATAAAGCCAGATGTGTGTGAGGAACATTGTTGGGCTATCAGATCTGCCATATTAATTCCCTTTGAATTTACCTCAGCACTGTCACAAACAATCTGTGACTCGGCGGCCATCTTGGATTTTCGGGCGGAATTTCGATCGGCCGTTGCGGCTTCCATTGAGCCGTAAAAATTATTATTTATAGATGGGGGGGGGTGCCCGGGAGTCTGGGGGTTCTGTGGATACCAGTGGTTCCAAATTTCGTTCAGTAGAACCAGAGTTATGGGCGCCGCTGTGCTGGGGTGGTGAGGAGCTACTGGCTCAAGCAGCCATCTTCAGAGCTCCGCCCACAATGGAATATTAAATTTTTATTGTTTCACTTTAAGCATTATTAAAATCACTGCTCCTGAAAAAACGTTTTAAAACTTTTTTTTTTGCATTGATACATGTCCCCTGGGGCAGTACCCGAGTCCCCATACACTTTTTATGGCAATAACTTGCATATAAGCCTTTAAAATAAGCATTTTTGATTTTTTTATGTACGTGTCCAATAGCCTTTAACAGTGTTCGCACAATTTTTTTGTCTGTTCGCATGTTCTGCTGCAAACCGAACCGGGGGGGTGTTCGGCTCATCCCTAGTTAAGACTAGCCTGCTAAACATGTGAAAAGGAGCCTAGAGCTCCTCCTACTGGCTGGAAAAGTGAATATGCAATACCTGTGCATAATATTTTATATTTACCTAATTAAAACTAAATATGCACATGCACAACTGTAAAAGCTCTACTACATAAAATCAATGGAATATTTAGGTTTTGATGCTTTTGCGTTATGGTACAACCCGTTGTTGTTACTGTTACTAGAGGATAGTATGGAATTTTTGCTTTCTTCATTTTAATATGTGATTCCTTTTTTCTTATTTCAGATTCATAAGTCCTATTGCTCCCGATGTTTCTATGTTTCAGTCCATGATTGGGTCGGCTTTTTCCATCGGCATAGTTTCCTATGCTGTGGCTGTGTCTGTGGCCAAAGTTTACGGGACTAAAAATAACTATCCGGTAGACGGCAATCAGGTAACTGTCATTATTCCATGTTGATTTCGAAAGGAATGCTGGTGGTTATGGTTTTCTTACATTTCTCAGGGCTAATTCTTTACAGAAATCAGGTGTGCTAGTCAGACATTTCACATAAGTTTGTCTTTGAGATAAGTTCTACATAATCCACTGAAGATATTTTAAGCAGGCTTTTAGCAAATGCCTCTGCCTTTTGCAGTCCTCGTCACCCTTACAGAATTACAGAGGGCATTGCATACAATCAGCAATCTAAAAGTCCGATCTCAATTTCAGTTAGATTTTCTATCAAATTTATGTAGCCCCTTATCCTAAATAGGGGCTACTATGTCAATTTAGGTTTTGGCTGGGCTGTAGTTAGTTCAGTCTGATTGTATCATGTTTCCTCTGGTTTTTCCCAAAGCTTAAGGGCTCTTTCACACGGGGCGGATCCGTGAAGCTCCGCTTGCTCAGCGAGGATCGCTCCGTTGATCCCCGCTGAGCCGACGGATGACTGGGCGGTCCCCGCACACTGTGCAGGGATCGCCCTGTCAGAGCGCCGCTCTCCCCTATGGGGAATCGGATGACGACGGACCGTAGAGTCCGTTGTCATCCGATCCGCTCCGCAGACGGAAGGAAAAATAGGATTTTCCTCCGTCACACTTTTTCGGAGCGGAGCGGAGCGGATGTCAGCGGACATGTCTCCGCTGACATCCGTGCTTCCATAGGGGTGCATGGAGGATCCGTTTCAGGTCCGCCTAAAAAACTGACAGGCGGACCTGGACGGACCTCCGTGTGAAAGAGCCCTAAAGGGGTTGTAAAGGTTCATTTTTTATTTTCTAAATAGGTTCCTTTAAGCTAGTGCATTGTTGGTTCACTAAGGCCCCATGCACACGAGACGCTGTTATTTGCTGTTGAACGCGCGTTCAGAGGCAGTTGGACGCTTTTTTCAACTGCTCCTGAACCCATTCAATGTTATCCTATGTGTCCATGCACACACTCTCGTTTTTTGGCGTTTACAAGCAGTTGCGTTTAACCTCGTTTTTCCAGAAGCAAAAAAATGGGTTCAGACGCAAAAGTTTTCACGTTTCAGACGCTAAACGCTGCTAAACGCGGCTAAACGCGGCTAAACGCGGTACCGGCGTTTTGCCGCGTTTGCGTTTATAAGCGTTTTTAAAAGTGACCTATTTTTTAACATTAGAAATCTCAAAAATGATGGCAAATGATGAAAAACTATTAAAAAATATAAAAGAAAACTGTAATTGCTTGCATCGCATTGTGGACAATCCACAACTTGTGGCAGGTAAAGTGGCAAGTGGACAATCAACAACTTGTGTCAGGTGATGTGGCCAGGTGACGTGGCCAGGTGACGTGGCAAGTGGACAATCCACAGCTTGTGGCAGGTGACGTGGCCAGGTGACGTGGCAGGTAACGTGGCCAGGTGACGTGGCCAGGTGACGTGGCAAGTGGACAATCCACAACTTGTGGCAGGTGACGTGGCCAGGTGACGTGGCAAGTGGACAATCCACAACTTGTGGCAGGTGACGTGGCCAGGTGACGTGGCAGGTGACGTGGCAAGTGGACAATTCACAACTTGTGGCAGGTGAAGTGGTCAGGTGACGTGGCACGTGATGTGGCCAGGTGACATGGCAAGTGGACAATCCACAACTTGTGGCAGGTGACGTGGCCAGGTGACGTGGCAGGTGACGTGGCAAGTGGACAATCCACAACTTGTGGCAGGTGACGTGGCCAGCTGACGTGGCAGGTAACATGGCCAGGTGACGTGGCCAGGTAACGTGACAAGTGGACAATCCACAACTTGTGGCAGGTGACGTGGCACGTGATGTGGCCAGGTGACGTGGAAAGTGGACAATCCACAACTTGTGGCAGGTGACGTGGCTAGATGACGTGGCAGGTAATGTGGGCAGGTAACATGGCTAGGTGACGTGGCAAGTGGACAATTCACAACTTGTGGCAGGTGACGTGGCCAGGTGACGTGGCACATGATGTGGCCAGGTGACATGGCAAGTGGACAATCCACAACTTGTGGCAGGTGACGTGGCCAGCTGACGTGGCAGGTAACATGGCCAGGTGACGTGGCCAGGTAACGTGACAAGTGGACAATCCACAACTTGTGGCAGGTGACGTGGCACGTGATGTGGCCAGGTGACGTGGAAAGTGGACAATCCACAACTTGTGGCAGGTGACGTGGCTAGATGACGTGGCAGGTAATGTGGGCAGGTAACATGGCTAGGTGACGTGGCAGGTGACGTGGCAAGTGGACAATTCACAACTTGTGGCAGGTGACGTGGCCAGGTGACGTGGCACGTGATGTGGCCAGGTGACATGGCAAGTGGACAATCCACAACTTGTGGCAGGTGACGTGGCCAGGTGACGTGGCAGGTGACGTGGCAAGTGGACAATCCACAACTTGTGGCAGGTGACGTGGCCAGGTGACGTGGCAGGTAACATGGCCAGGTGACGTGGCCAGGTAACGTGGCAAGTGGACAATCCACAACTTGTGGCAGGTGACGTGGCCAGCTGACGTGGCAGGTAACGTGGCCAGGTGACGTGGCAGGTAACATGGCCAGGTGACGTGGCCAGGTAACGTGGCAAGTGGACAATCCACAACTTGTGGCAGGTGACGTGGCACGTGATGTGGCCAGGTGACGTGGCAAGTGGACAATCCACAACTTGTGGCAGGTGACGTGGCCAGGTGACGTGGCCAGGTGATGTGGCCAGGTGACGTGGCAGGTGACGTGGCAAGTGGACAATCCACAACTTGTGGCAGATGATGTGGCAAGTGATACGCTAAATACAAGTACACTGCTGCTCTCTCAGCTGCTACTCACTCTGGTCTCACAAACTGGCTGAAATGGTTAAAATTTACTATTTTTTGAGCTTAGGGAGGGTCTATGATGAAACGCTTATAAACGCAAACGCGGTTAAACGCCGCTAAACGCGGCCGCAAACGCGGCAAAACGCGCGTTTATAAACGCCGGTTTCAGCGTTTAAAAACGTGTGTTCAGCAGAGTTTGCACCTGCGTCTCGTGTGCATGGGGCCTTACCTTTTCCTTAGATTTCCCTTCTAAATATTTTTTTTCTTTGTTTTCTTTGTCTGAATTTCTCACTTCCTGTTCCTCCTCAGTAAGCTGTTCAGTAAGCTGTTCTGACTGACTCCACACCACTCGGATGATGGTGTGAAGTTCAGTGAGGAGAAACAGGAAGTGAGAAATTCAGACAAAGAAAACAAACATTTAGAAGGTAAATCAAAGGAAAAGGTAAGTGAAGCAACAATGCACTAGCTTAAAGGAACCTATTTAGAAAATAAAAAACAAACCTTTACAACCCCTTTAAAGTGGATGTAAACCCACTGTCAGGTATTTTAAATTGTTGACATAAGTTCTATCTATAAGGCTATACATGCTTCCTGCATGTATCCTTATATGTAAAAACTCACCTCCTCAGCAGCCAGGACCCCCCGCAATATCGCCAAATTTGTGGGCGTTTTTTTCTTCGGCACTCGGTGGGCGGAGTCGTGGCGTTAGAGGACTCCTCCGCCCACCACTACACTGCCCTGGCCAGCCAGCGTTGCGAGGACGAGCCTCGCGCCTGGTGACACTGCCGTGCATGTGCAGGAATGACAGAGCGAGTTCTGTAAAGAAGCAAAGCACGCTCACGGCCCTCTGTCACTTCTGCACAGTGCACACATGTGAATGTCCAGTGACAGTCGAGGATAATCGGTGTGGGGGACAGCTGTGAACACCATCCCCCATGCATGGATTTTCATCAGCCGCTTCTCCCTCTCTCACTCCCGTGGCTTTTCACCTGAAAAGCCATCCATGGGGGATGGTGTTCACAGCTGTCCCTGCTGCACCGATCATCCCCGACTGTCCTCCGTGTCTGCCTCCTCCAGCGCCCCCCCTTCTTCTCTGGCCCCCTCCTCATCCGCCCGCTGTGTCTCCCCCCCCTCGTCCCCCGCAGCCGCCGGCTTCCCTCTCCTCTCCCGCGGGCTGCGAGGGGGGGGGGGAATCTGTCAGGATGGAGAGTGGAGAAAAGAGCCAATTACCGGCCGGTTTCTTTTCTGAATGGAACACAGAGCGTTCGTTACCGATCGCTCTGTGTCCTGTGATAACTGAGCAGAGTAACCTGTGTGTTTCTCTGCTTCAGTTTATGAATCACCAAAGCCCCCAACAGGGCTGATAAAAAAAAACAAAGAAGGGGAGGGGAGGGGGATGTGAATTGTGACATTTTTACACAGGATGTGCCTGTCACAGGCTAGTGCACGAGATATGTAAATAACCTGTCACTCAAAGCAAGGGGGAGGATTTGACAAAAGTTTTCTCCTGTTTGTCAAGATTTATCTCACTGAACAATAAAAGAAGATTGCTCAGAGCTGGATTAACTCTGTGTTGCAAGACTGAGCACAGATGATGGGAAATCTTATACTCTACATTGTGACATCAAAAAAATAAATAAACATTTTCAGGTTTACATCCACTTTAAGCTGGTTTATGATTTCTCTCTGTCGCCAGTAGAGGTCACTGGTATAACTTGTTATAGTATGAAATTTCACAAACAAAACTAAGTTATGTATATTTCCTTCAACCAATGCAGTAGAAGGTTTATGCCATTCCTGCATTCTGAGGGGGGGGGGTCAATATCTGGGACAGGAGATGGGTTGAGGCCTAGGGAGGTGCTGCTAGATGGAGCTCTACCGTTAGACCCAAATAGCCTGTGTAGCGGGGTATTCCCCTTTAATACAGAGAGACTACATCTCCCAGTACATCTTGCAGCACCCAGGGTGCATTGCTCCAGAACAGAGACTGCTGGGGCAGACTTTATAAAGGGGAGGCGGAGTTTTGGTCGGTCTTTTTGGACACCCCTCTCCTAGCAAGAGGATGTCTGTGCTGAACTGCTGTGTGCACAAGGCCTGAAGCCTGGGCCGTGTGCTCCTTTCCAAAGAGCCCTCTGCCAGCCTAGCAGAGCCTTAGAGACATCTAATCCTCCTTGCTGCAGTACACCAGAAGGATTGAAGACTTGGATGTCGGTGGATTCCTGTTCCTAGACGAATCGATGGAGGAAACGGACTTTGACTTGCCCGGGTGGTGAGAGCTGTTTAAAGACAGATACCTTTATCTTTACTATTCGTTGGGATTACAAAGTTGTTCTTCAAGTGCACCACCGAGAGATTGCTAGCGAATATTGTTTCACTGAACTTCCATTTAGATCAGTCAGGCCTGACTGCATAGGTAGACATTGCTGGGTGTTAGTCTACCCATGAGGGGAAGTAGCTGTAAAAGGGCAGCGCTAGAGTTGCATAGCAATACTTTATTATTCTGATTACTCTGTTTATCTTTATTACTGTTTATTGCAGGGATCTGCAACTTGTTATACTGTTGTTTATTACTTGCCCATTAGCCTCAGTAAAATATCTGGGTAAAGTACATTTGGTGTCAGTTCCGCTTACTTTAATAGGAGTTTTAAAGTATATTCTGTGTATGTTTGTTATAGGACTGCGTCACCAACAGTTGCGGTCACGCGGTCCTATCCCTCTATCACCAGCTGTGCCACGGGAGGTTAGAGCCGATTGCCAGGGGTTGACAGCAGTGCACTACAGGGCCCAAATCAATATCAGCGGCTCTCTTAACTGGGGGTAGCGCTACACCTGTTTGGGGGTCTAACGTGCTGGAGTGGTCCTGAAGCTGTCCTACCTGATCCAGAGAAAGCTGTGCCAAGGAGGAGACCCAGGGGAGGTTCTTCTGCTGGAGAGAGCCAGGAAAGAGGCTGGTTACTCAGAAGTGCCTGGTGACACACTTGGAGGATGCAAGAAATTTGAGAACCTGCTTACAGTGTTACTGGGTCAGCTTAAAGGTGCTAACACTGTGAAGCTGGACATTGTTCTGGATTTGGATAGTCTGTAATGTAAGTAAACTGCTCCAGTATCTGGGACCCCCTAGCCCTCACTTTTTTAACCCTTCTGCAATAAAAGTCAAAAGTGACTGGCGCCCAATATCCTTTCTTGGTCCCCCATTTTAGCCATGGACTCAGCTCTGGGGTGAAATGCTAACCTGCCCCTGCCTCTGAAGGTGCTATCCTTGGGGTATCAGAGGGGGGCTACATTTATAAAAAAGGACTGAATGGATAATCCACTTATTTCAGAGTTTCTGTTTTTGATCAGCTGATCAAAATTTGCCAGTTTATTGAAATTGACCACTATATTCTTCATATTTCTTTCAACAGGAGTTTATTGCATATGGGGCGAGCAATATATTTGGGGGAATCTTCTCCTGCTTTTGCGCCAGTACTGCTTTATCACGGACTGCCATCCAGGAGGGCACAGGGGGAAAAACCCAGGTAAATAGTTCCATGATCAGTACATCAGAAAATATATATCACACAGGGACCAAACAGATTTTAATATTGTGTCGCTTGGAATTATGAGAACCTAAATCTGAATGGTTTCTGTAGAAAACACATCTAATCTTTTCAAATGGGTTGATATGAATGTGGCCAGATCTCTGTGGTTTGTATAGGTGATTCATGCAAAACCTTCAAGTACCTGGGCACAGCCAAAGTAGAAAAGTCCAGGTGCTAACTTAGCACGCATACAGATCAGTACCGCAAAGAATGCCCTACTGCCTGTCTGCATTAAAGGGGTTGTAAAGGTTCGTTTTTTATTTTCTAAATAGGTTCCTTTAAGCTAGTGCATTGTTGGTTCACTTACCTTTTCCTTTGATTTACCTTGTAAATGTTTTTTTCTTTGAATTTCTCACTTCCTGTAGGCTTGCCCCCATCATCCGAGCCGTTCTGGCTGGGGGTTAGTCAGTGTGCTCGCCCCCTCCCTTGGGACTACATCCCTTCGGGGAGACGCTGTGAACGTTCACAGCGTCTCCCCGCAGGGATGTAGTCGTCTCCCCGCAGGGATGTAGTCCCAAGGGAGGGGGCGAGCACCCTGACTAACCCCCAGCCAGAACGGCTCGGATGATGGGGGCAAGCTTACTGAGGAGGAACAGGAAGTGAGAAATTCAGACAAAGAAAAAAAACATTTAGAAGGGAAATCGAAGGAAAAGGTAAGTGAACCAACAATGCACTAGCTTAAAGGAACCTATTTAGGAAATAAAAAACAAACCTTTACAGCCCCTTTAAAAGAAAGGGAGAGAACCCCAAAAGCAAAGGTAGGAGACCACTGCTTACAACAACTTCCATTCAAAGGGATGATTTACCCCCTTATGCCCTGTACACACGATCGGTTTGTCCGATGAAAAACGTCCGATGGACTTTTTTCATCGGAAAAACCGATCATGTGTGGGCCCCATCAGACTTTTTTCCATCGGTGTAAAAAAATAGAACATGTTTTAAATTTTTCCGATGGGAAAAAAAAACGATAGGAAATTCTGATCGTCTGTGTGGAACTCCAACAGAGAAAAAACCCACGCATGCTCAGAATCAAGTTGACACATGCTCAGAAGCATTGAACTTAATTTTTCTCGGCTCGTCTGAGTGTTTTACGTCACCGCATTTTGGACGGTCGGAATTTTGTCTGATCGTGTGTAGGCAAGACTGATGGAAGTCAGCTTCATCGGAATTCCGACAGAAAATTCCATCGGATTTTATTCCATCAGAAATCCAATCGTGTGTACAGGGCATTACCGTAACTTAATTGAGAAGATCCCATCTTTGCAGCCTCCCGGAAGACATTTTATAATCCGGTCATCACCTATAACTAAAGCAGTTTAAAATAGACTCATCCCTTAAATGGATGTGTGGCCATCAGGTTCCTTTCTCCCCTGCCTTGGGGGGACTGTCTTCAGGAGAGTCCTCCACCCAGTACTCATTGGTCAGCTTCAGCTGATCATGATGAGTGGATTCCCACAGGCCTTTTGGCTGAGAGGATCTTAGTGTACCTTGCCCCCATTAGGAGTCTTTCACCACACTGGGCCAGGGCCGGGTCCCTCCTCATCGGAGAAGGACGGTGACACACCCTAGTGCACTTTTTGGTTCACTTTGTTGTTTTGCTTTAACACACCACAACTTGGGTTTAAAAAGAGAAAGCACTACTTAATAACAGTGGTTGTGATTCTGCCTTTTGCTTTGTCTCTCCTTTCAGTTTGCCAGCTTGGTTTCAGCCGGAGTCGTGCTAATCGCGATAGTGGCACTTGGCCGTCTGCTGGAACCTTTACAAAAGGTAAGGCTATCTCTACACGAGTGGAAGAAAAAAAAATGGATGGACTTCAAATTTTTTTTTAGTCAAGCCTGGAATGAAACAAAAAGGGAAACTCAATTCTTAAGAACATGTTGATACAAAACTTTGTTGCTTTATTGATTTCCCATAATACCTTGCCAGAGTCCTATGTTCTGAATAGTAACTTAATCCTGAGATTTTTCAGGCACTGGCAGTCGGAAGGGATGGAATTTAGGCAACTTACAGGAACAGAAGAGCAATAGGAATGAACTCTTTGATGGAGTGATAATCAAATGTTCAGATTGGACATGGGGAAGTGACACAGGAAGCTGCGGGCTCTGACTAGTGAAGTCACCCACTGGTTATAGTTACACACAAGAATTTTGTTTCTTTAAAGCGGAGGTCCACACAATTTAATAACTTTCCTTATCCCCATCAGCGCTATGACTAGATGCGCAAATAAAAAGAAAAAAACATTTTGGTGCTGTATTTACGTTAGAATCTGTCTTTATAGTGGCACTTCTTGTCCGTAACCCCCCCGGGAGTAGGCGTGTCTATATTTTTTCCCCTTTAGGCGCACTGTCTCCGGGGAGCTAAGTGTCATGCTTCCCATGAGTCAGTGCAGAACGCCGCCGCAAAATCCCAAGAGATCGTGAAACCGGAAGTGACGTATTGGTTTAGTTGCCAACACAACGGGGCGGGAACTTCCGCCGCCGCCCGTTGTGATGGGAACCTTGGAGTTTACGGAGCTCCGCGCCGTACACAATGCGTGGGAACGAACGGTGAATGCTGGGAGCTCAGCATTCACCGCATCCCGGAAATCAATGCTTGTGGGCTTCACATGCCCACAAGCAAGATGGAACCGGCCATCATAACATTTTATAAGTACATTTTTTTTTTGAAAACGGACATCGGGGGAATTATTAAACCAAACAAGTGAGTGTTATATTGTGTTTAGCAAAGTGTCAGAATGGTTAAAAAAAAAAAGAAGGGTGGTCGGCGGACCTCCGCTTTAAAGTGGATGTAAACCCACTCTCATCCTTTCTAAACTACTGCCATAGTGCTGATCTATAAGGATATAGATGCCTCCTGCATGTATCCTTACCTGTCAAATGTCTCCCCTCTGTCTGTTATAAGAACTGAAAAACTGCAGATTCTGTGGGTGGATCTGTTGTCTGGAGCTCGTGGGTGGAGTCGTGATGTCAGTAGACTCCCCGCCCACCTCTACACTCCCCCTGTCAACATGCATTTTATCCTGTGTATTCCTTCTGCTATGATCACTAACATCCAGTCAAAATACAGAAAAGTAACCACATGACTTCAGAAAAGGAGTGGGGATGGGAATTAAAAAATAATGCCGGTCTAAAGCTAGTGCACAAGATATGTAAATAACCTGTCACTCAAAGCAAAGGGGCGGAACGGACAAAGGTAACTTGTCTGTTTTATCTCACTGAACAATAAAAGAGGATTGCTCAGAGCTGGATTAACTCTTTGTGGCAAGACCTGGCACAAATGATAGGAAATCTTATACTCTACATTGTGACAGCAAAAAAAAAATAACAAAAATTTCGGGTTTACATCCACTTTAAGCTTTCTATATACTCGACTTCAAACTTATATTATAAGCAGGTTTATCATCATGTCCTTTTTACTTTCAGTCTGTCTTGGCAGCTATTTGCATAGCCAACCTCAAAGGTATGTTCTGGCAAGTCAAAGATGTACCGAAGCTGTGGAGAGAAAACAAATGGGATTCTGTAAGTATTACAAAATGGTTCATTTATATTTAATAAAACAAATAATTTGTTTTAGATAAAAAAAAAAAAAAAAAAAGGTAAATACCACCTGAGCTTTCAATTTAATTTGACTAGATACATTACAGATCCATCCTAACAAAAGGGGTGCAAAGCCCTATAGTTTGTTTTCTTTTGCGGCAGAGAAGGACCCTTGTTCTCAATTTCGGGAGCAGTGGTCTCTCTGCAGAGGTCTGATACTCACTGAAGTCAGAGGAAGAGCTCTTCAATCAGCAGGGAACATGACCTTTGCTGATTGCAGACAGGGCTGCTGTTAGATCTACCTGGCAGGGCCCCCCCAATATATCAAGACCATATTTTCACAAAAAATACACTAAAATCATTATTAGTGGACACAAACATAACGGAAAACCTGTGTGAATCAGCCCTTTATTTGTTGTTTACATTAAAAAAATATATATATATTCACAGTGACAAGGGGGCACACGGGGAGGGGGGGGGGGGGTCAGAAGCAGGCAAAACAGGGAGGGAAATCAGTGTCAGGGAAGAAATTACAGGAATGATGCCCTGTGTCTGTGTCTCTCCCTGCAGCAGCTGAAACCCGGCAGGAGGGGGAGAAACTGGCTTTCAGCTGCTGCAGAGAGCTGCACAGGGTATCCTTCTGTAACTGCCCCTCCGCCAAACCACACTAAGTCCCCCTGCTGTTTGCGCCCCCCCTGTGTGCCCGGGCCCCCTACAGGAGGACTGGTGGTCCCCCCTATCAGCGGCCCTGATTGCAGAACTATAGGTATGACTCAAAAATTGAGGTGTCAGATCTCTGTAGATGTCTGTTTTCAAAAGATGACTAACTATAGGACTCTGTACTCATTTTGGAATGTATTTAGCTAATTTAAGGTGAAAAGTTCACTTTTACCATACTAAACAATCAACATGTTCCTTGAGTCACCCCTCTGCCACTGTATATACTCAACTTCCCCTAAAAAGAACCTCAGATCATTTTCAGTCTCTTTTTTTCCCCCCATTTCCGTTTCTGTCTTGGTCAAGACAAAAATCACCCCTCTCCCATTGTGAAACTCAACTTTCCTTAAATGGTTTCCCCATCAATTTATATCTTTTTTCCCCATCACTTTCTATCTTGGATAACTAAAAGATAAGCTGAATCTGCCAAACAAAACAAATAAAAACATGGCAGGGGTTCTAATCAGTCCCTACTCTATCCAAAATGAAAAAACAGGCTTCGGTTTACATACACTTCAAGACATGTGCAGGAGACTCAGCTGCGGGTGGCTAAATGCATCTTTTTCATCTTGACATATTCCCATTTGTACTACATCAGAGTGGAACCAGCCAGTAAGCTCACCATGGTCCATTCTCTTATTGACCCTCCCTGTAATGCTGTATCATGTACTGTACTCACCATCAACAACACCCACAGAGCTGGCAAATTCCCACATTGCAAATTCTAGTATGGTACTGATACCATTAAGTTGCACCAGGCATACATCAAATAAACAACATATAAATCTAAAATGCAAATAAAGTAACAATATAATTTTTTTTTCCATAAACTATTTCTTGAAAAGACAATGTGCCAAGCGCACTTCAAACAACAGTAGGTTGTTACATCCATTGTCAAAATAACAGCAATAATAGGCAGGTAATATACAGCAATAAAAGGAGTACATACAAGGAAAACACCAGATACTAATTCAAGTACTCTGACAAGGTATAACCAAGGTATACCTAAAAAAGCAATAGGGACACTATAAAAAAAACGCAAAGGAGAACCTTAGAAGAAGTAACGCATGAAGAAAAAAAAAAGGAAGGGAAGAGAGGGTAGAGAGAAAGAGAAAAAAGAAAGAAAGAGGGTTTGTGGGGGGTAAGGGAAGAGGACGTGGAAAAGGAAAAAACAGTTAAGGAAGGGGAGGCAGGGAAAGATAAAGAAAAAAGGTAGGGGAGGGAGGAGTAGAATAGAAGTAAAGAAGGCAACACGGGAAATACTAGTCTACCAGCTGCCCGTCTCCATCTATAAACGCAGGCCCCGGGAGGCACCCCCCCAGGTTGGACTGATATTTCGCTGAAAGTAGAACAGCTTTACAATCACTTAGGGAGGTATTATGTATTTGGCCCAACCTCATGATCAATAATCCAAGTTACATTGGGTCAACAACAATATTTTATAGGAAATAAAAATTGTAACCCTTGCATGGGTTCTCATACAACACTGAGGGTCATTCAGACCAAAAGTAGCAATTTCATTTCAGGTGGATGCTAGAAGTAATCAGTACTATTTTATAGCTGCTAGTCATAACGAACTATCAATAGAAAAATTATTGTTCACAGGACTACCATGGAAGAATTATTTTTCCTAAGATATAAAAAAGGAAAAATTATAAATATAACCAGCTTTTCACTTTACAATTGTAGCGGGTATTTGAATTATGTGAGGACTCTGGTGGTGTGAAGTTCCTTGGGGTCCCTGGGTGGCGCTGTTGCCTTGGGCCGGAGTTGAACTCACACCGCAAACTGTGCCTTTTTTGTCCTCCCCTGGAGCTGGTACAGCGAGGCGGGGAACCCGCTGTGATGCAAAGGGAGAGGTCATAAAAGGGGCGGAGGCCCGGATTTTGGGGAGAGAGTCGGAGGACGTGGCCGCACCCAGGCACCTTTAGCTTGGGTGCTGGCGTTCCGGTGTTCCAGGCCTAGGCGCCCTTGGCCTAGCTGGAGTGGAGATGGAGTCCATCTCAGGCACCTTTAGCCTGGGGTGAGGTACTATGGCGGATGCCTGGGGCTCAGTACCTTCGACTGAGTTCCGCGAGGGTGGAGGATTTCGAGGGGGCCCTAATGCCTTGGGTGCCCGTCTCTGAGTTCGTGAGGACTGGTGTGCAGTAACTTCTCCGAAGAGTCCGGCGCAGCATCGCTGGTGACGGAGAGGCCTCCACTTCTCCCTTGGACGGATTTCTTCCCCAGACAGGGGCAAAGTGAGCGAAGGTAATTCACGTTCTAAATTACCTAGTCAGTGGCAGTGACTATTCACCACTGGTGACAGCACAGTGGGAAGCAGCAAGAAGGGAAAGGATTGTGCTTCGATCTGTCCCCCCATTATTCAAAAGGAGAAAGACTGTTTTATTGCTTGGCAAGAAGAATAAAACTGAGTTGTACCTATTCACTGTGTGGAACTTGGGTTACTAAGCAAAGGAGCCAGGGACGAAGGACTGGACTTGGCTCTAGGACACCTACACAAAAGCCCAATCTCTGGCCTTCACCTCCTAGTTACGGAGGACATGGGCCGTGGTGTGTATCATCTCTCTCTCCCAGGTACCCCAAGACAACAGCCATATAACCGATGAAGCAAGGGAGAGGGGTAGAGGCCGCCACACAATTTTTAGCAATAAGTACAAGAGCTTAAAACCAAGACAATACTTCATTTGGTATACCATCTAAAACAGAGGTTTCTCAACCAGGATTCCTCCAGAGGTTGCTAGGGGTTTCTTGAGCAATGATCAATTTATGCCTCTCAGATAAGTTCCCATTGGCACCAATGATCTTTTCAGCTATCTGTAAGGGGGTAATTCTTCCCAATGACCACAAGAGTAAAGCCTCGTAGACACGGTCGGATTTCAAACAAACTTTTCTATGGATTTTTGTCCGAAGGGAGTTGGCCGGGCACACCCATAGCATAAACATGGCAGGACTTATCTGCAAACTTTCCCAAAACTTTTCCAACATCACGTGTTTTTTCTGCTCTTTTATGCTCTTTACCGCCACCCTTTGGTCAACTTCTGCTATTGTTTGTTGATTTTAACATTGGTTTGGGCATGCGTATTTGTACTTTGGACAAAAGTCCGATGGATTTCTGTACACACGGTCGGACTTTGCACCATTGGACTTTTGTTGCCCAAAAATTTGTCCGTTTGCAGAGCGAACTTTTGTCCGATTAAAACCGAAAAAGTTTGTCCGATGGAGCGTACACACGGTCGGAATTTTTTGAAAACTTGCTCATTTTGAAGTTTGTTGGCAAAAAGTCCGTGTGTACGAGGCATTCTTCCCAATGACCATCACACTCATGTATTATGAGTTGTAGATATAGTAACTTTAGCAGGCGTTCCCTGAGACCAGAAAGTTTTTTTTCAAGGGTTTCTCCGTGTTGAAAAGGTTGAGAAAGGCTGATCTGAAATCACAGATATGTGTCTTCCCCTTCTCTGTTTTTGTATAAAGCATATAATTACAAACAGAATAAACAATATAGGGACTCAATTGCTTATATAGTGAAGCCTATAAATACAAGACCCCTGGAAAAAATTATAATGTTTTGCAATTGCATATCCATCTATGAATGTTACATTTGACTTACCTACATGGAAGCAGTGAGTGACTTTTAGTTTGGTTTTCCTGGATAGTGACTCCTCCTTGAGGGTTTCAGTACAAGTCATGGACATATGCTTTGTCTCTTGATGCTCCAGTGGTTCCTGAAGTTCATTAAAACTACATGGACTGCCTTTTAATATACCTTATTTCAGGATAAATCCACTTGGAGTGCCAAACAATTTGATATGCATTGACCCTGATCTGGAAGGGTGCTCACTTCCGAAATATCTGGTGTCCCGTGTGAACCTATGAAAGTTTCTACTTAATTCACCAGCAGGCTCAGCAGCTGATGATCCATACATATATGATGTTTTTTTAATTTTTTTAAATTTTCAATCAGATTTTATTTGAATTTTTCGTATTATAAACACATACAAATATACAAAAGACAGAAAGAGCATGTCTCAAAGAACCACAACAAACCAAAAACAACCAGAAAGTAGTCAAGAAAACAAAAAAAAACAAAGCCCAACATAGAGCATGCCTAAATATAATAAGAGCAATAAATACAGCCAGGTCCATAAATATTGGGACATCAACACAATTCTAATCTTTTTGGCTCTATACACCACCACAATGGGTTTGAAATGAAACAAACAAGATGTGCTTTAACTGCAGACTTTCAGCTTTAATTTAAGGGTATTTACATCCAAATCAGGTAAACGGTGTAGGAATTACAACAGTTTGTATATGTGCCTCACACTTTTTAAGGGACCAAAAGTAATGGGACAATTGGCTGCTCAGCTGTTCCATGGCCATATGTGTGTTATTACCTCATTATCCCATTTACAATGAGCAGATAAAAGGTCCAGAGTTCATTTCAAGTTTGCTATTTGCATTTGGAATCTGTTGCTGTCAACTCTCAATATGAGATCCAAAGAGCTGTCACTATCACTGAAGCAAGCCATCATTAGGCTGAAAAAACAAAACAAACCCATCAGAGAGATAGCAAAAACATTAGGTGTGGCCAAAGCAACTGTTTGGAACATCCTTAAAAAGAAAGAACGCACCTGTGAGCTCAGCAACACCAAAAGACCCGGAAGACCACGGAAAACAACTGTGGTGGATGACCGAAGAATTCTTTCCCTGGTGAAGAAAACACCCTTCACAACAGTTGGCCAGATCAAGAACACTCTCCAGGAGGTAGGTGTATGTGTGTCAGATGAAGAACACTCTCCAGGAGGTAGGTGTATGTGTGTCAAAGTCAACAATCAAGAGAAGACTTCACCAGAGTGAATACAGAGGGTTCACCACAAGATGGAAACCATTGGTCAGCCTCAAAAACAGGAAGGCCAGATTAGAGTTTGCCAAACAACATCTAAAGAAGCCTTCACAGTTCTGGAACAACATCCTATGGACAGATGAGACCAAGATCAACTTGTACCAGAGTGATGGGAGGAGAAGAGTATGGAGAAGGAAAGGAACTGCTCATGATCCAAAGCATACCACCTCATCAGTGAAGCATGGTGGTGGTAGTGTCATGGCATGGGCATGTATGGCTGCCAATGGAACTGGTTCTTTTGTATTTATTGATGATGTGACTGCTGACAAAAGCAGCAGGATGAATTCTGAAGTGTTTCGGGAAATATTATTATCTGCTCATATTCAGCCAAATGCTTCTGAACTCATCGGACAGCGCTTCAGAGTGCAGATGGACAATGACCCGAAGCATACTGCGAAAGCAACCAAAGAGTTTTTTAAGGGAAAGAAGTGGAATGTTATGCAATGGCCAAGTCAATCACCTGACCTGAATCCGATTGAGCATGCATTTCACTTGCTGAAGACAAAACTGAAGGGAAAATGCCCCAAGAACAAGCAGGAACTGAAGACAGTTGCAGTAGAGGCCTGGCAGAGCATCACCAGGGACGAAACCCAGCGTCTGGTGATGTCTATGCGTTCCAGACTTCAGGCTGTAATTGACTGCAAAGGATTTGCAACCAAGTATTAAAAAGTGAAAGTTTGATTGATGATTGTTAATCTGTCCCATTACTTTCGGTCCCTTAAAAAGTGGGAGGCACAAATACAAACTGTTGTAATTCCTACACCGTTCACCTGATTTGGATGTAAATACCCTCAAATTAAAGCTGAAAGTCTACAGTTAAAGCACATCTTGTTATTTTTTTTTATTTTAAATCCATTGTGGTGGTGTATAGAGCCAAAAAGATTAGAATTGTGTCAATATCCCAATATTTATGGACCTGACTGTATGTATTTTAAAAACAAAGAAAAAAAAACAAACCTTATAGCGATTAACAATGGTCAAACATTGCAAATGGGACCTGCTTTTAATAACCTAAGCAAAACAACTATGACTAGAGAGGTGTGTGACCTAGGTCAATACCGGACTCATATCGGCCAACCATGGTAACCAAACCTCTTATATGTTTTTTCTTTCTTAGAAATGAATCTATGATGTCTAACTTTCATCACCTGGCCGCTAGTGGTTCCGGTTCAAAGCTGAATAAAACAATATAAATGGATGCTATAATACTGATAATATTTGGATCCATCTGTTAATCCTTTATCTAGTCCTTTGTATGGGCTCTGTGGTTTTGCTCCCAAGCTTTTGGACAATTTTGCACACCTTTCATAGATGGGATATGCAATTGCAATAATTTTTTGTTTCCAAGGGTCTTGAATTTACAGGCTTTGCTATATAAGCAGTTTGGTGTGTCTATGTTGTTCATTCATTTTGTAATTATGTGCTTATATGTTAGGTTAGGTTAGTGTTACTAGGGCAGCGTTCTGCCCCTGCCACCAGTCAGTGCCTCTCTGTGAATTGTGAATGAACTCTAACCAAAGACTTAAAGCGGATTTCCACCCTAAAAATGAACTTTCTATTAACAGCTTGCCTTGAATGTACAGAAAAAAAAAAAAATCTGCCTAGTTCCTGGTCCTAGCTGGTCAACTTCCTGTCCTAAGACCCCATTGCCTCCTGGGAAATGATGACACTCATTTCCCAGGAGTCTCTGGGCATTACTGTGCCTAAAAATCGCCCAGCATGCACCTCTCCCTGAAAACCAGGAAGAAAGGGGAACTGGGCTTCACATGCCCACACATATGATGGATACGGCCACAACATGAGCTGGAGGATATAAGGCAAGTGGTTTTCAATGATTTCTGGAAGGATTAGGGAGCTATTAATATGTTCTAGGGACTATTTAATGTGATTTAATTTTAGCTTGCAAAAAAAATTAAAAAAAAATGAATTATGTCTGGAACCCCGCTTTAATGGGTGTAGAACAAAAACAGAGAAGGGAGACACGTATGTGTGGTTTTAGATGTTATACCAAATTGTGTATTTTCTTTGATTTGAGCCTTTGTCCCTTTTATTATTAATGTAAAGTGTATAGCTGGTTATACATACAATTTTTCTTTATTTATATCTTAGAAAACATTTTTCTTCCGTGGTAGCCCTATGATCAACAATTTTGTAATTGATAGTTGGTTTAGATACTGAGTTTTACTGTGGGCTCCAGGTGTATTTATGTATTTATATGTGGTTTTGAAGGTCTGTTTCCCTTTTTCCTTGGTGTCCAAAAGCTGCTAATCATACCAAAGTACGTGGATTTTGAACAGCCAGGGCCTGGGGAGCCTTTGGAACTCTAATGCCCCGTACACACGATCGGAATTTCCATTGGAAAAACCTTGGATGGTTTTTCCGACGGAATTCCGCTCAAGCTTGGCTTGCATACACACGGTCACACAAGTTCTCGGCGGTGACGAACAACACTACGATGAGCAGAGAAAATTAAGTTCAATGCTTCCGAGCATGCGTCGAATTGTTTCCGAGCATGAGTCGGAATTTGGCACGTCGGAATTGCTACAGATGATCGGAATTTTTTCCATCTGAAAATTTGATCGAGCCTACACACGGTCGGAATTTCCGACCAAAAGCTCACATCGGACTTTTCTTGTCGGAAAATCCGACCGTGTGTATGGGGCATTAGGCCCTTTGGCTGTGTTAGGTGAAAAAGAGCTTCCAATTACTAGGATAGTTTACTTAAGTAAGTTAGTTAGGTTAGTGTTACTAGGGTAGCGGCCTACCACTGCCACCAGTCAGTGCCTCTCGGTGAACTGTGAATGAACTCTAACCAAAGACTTAATGGGTGTAGAACACTCTGAGAATAAACCAGCATTAAAAAAGTTGTGACTTGTAAAATTGTAACTCATAAGTTGCAAAATTGTTGTAACTTGCAAAAGTGTAACCGGTAAATTGTAAAATCGTTTTTTTACCTTGTAAAATTGTAACTGCTAAAATTGTAAATTTGTTGTGACTTGTAAAATTGCAACTGGTGAATTGTAAGATTGTTGTACGTTGTAAATTGTTATAACTATGTGATTGTGCTACTAGAAACCTAATGTGGTAGCACAATGTAGTACTCTGATGTCTTTCAAAACATTTTCCCAGCTCTACCTACCAACAAAATGCTTTATAGGAATGTGCACTTTCCCTTTTTTTTAATACATTAGACTGATTATCAATGTATGTAAACTATGCCCATAAAGCAGGCATCACTAAATGGCAGACCGCAGTCCAAACCAAGACCAAGTGACAGTCCTTTCATGCCATTTAGCTGCCTGTGTATCCTCTTTGCCCTGCTGTGAAGATGACAGCAGCGGCAGTGGCAGAAGGAAGATGGTGGGAGGAGCGATCGGTCTGAATGGAAGGCAGGAGCAGCCCTGCTTTTCAAGTTAACAAGCGGCCGATTGGTTGCTATGACACGGGGTGGTCCCAAGGGGGAACATGGGCGCCGCCCCCCTACTCATGCCCTGCCACCCTCCCTATCCATGCGCCCGGACCCTTTCAGGACACCGGCGCATGAATTACAGCGGCTGTTTTTTTTTTTTTTTAAGCACCTGATTAGAGCCAGAAGCTCTAATAGGCTTCAAAATAGGGTTGGCTCAGGACGCAGAGCATTGCGTCTGGAGCTCACCCAGTTGTGTTGCAACAGCGAATGAATATTCGCTGTTGCAACACTGATCTTCCTCCTGGCCAATCGGAAAGCGGGTCTGATACCCATCACACAATTGGCTGAAAGGACAGGCGATCCTATTGGATTCCTAGGAGAAGGGGAAGATACGCACAGCAGAAGCGAGGGGGAGAAGAGCCACTGGCCGATGCCTGGTGCCCCAATCCCCGCAGATCCTCCTCGGATACCCGATCCCAGCCGCTGCTCCTCGGTTGCCTACCAATGCCCGATGGTGCCTGCCGCCTAGATGGGGTAAGTGCCGGTGGATCGCCCGGCAGACAACGGGGGGGGGGATAGGGGCGTTTGAGTTGCCGCAGGGGGAGGGCTCCGTTGTTTGCCGCACCCAAACAAAAAAACACCAGCCGCCACTGGTCCCAACCAATCTACAGGAGTAGTTGGGAAGCTCCCCCCTTCATCCAGACCAATTACTCCCCCTGCCCTCTGCTATGAAGGAGGAGGGATGATCACACTGATGTAAAGGTTAAGGGGCTGTATTGCTAAGGCAGGCTATGTAAAGAGTGGAATGCTATGGAAAGGGGGACTGAGATATAATAGAGGTGTTGCAATGTAAAGGGGGGGGGGGGTGCTATAATGTAAAAAGGGATATGCTATATATTTATTTTTTTATTACTTATATAGCGCTCTCCATTTTCACAGCATACAGTATATTGTACATTCACATCAGTCCCTGCCCTCAAGGAGCTTACGATCTAAGGTCCCTCTAACTCACATTCATACACATACTAGGGCCAATTTAGACACGGACCAATTAACCTACCAGCATGTCTTTGGAGTGTGGGAGGAAACAGGAGGAATCCCACGCAGGCACAGGGAGAACATACAAACTCCAGGCAGGTAGTGTCGTGGTTGGGATTTTAACCCGTCACCTTAGTGCTGCTAGGCAGAAGTGCTAACCACTACACCATTGTACCACCCACATATAAAGGGGGGACTTTGGTTTGAAGGGGTCAGCAAAGTAAAGGGGACCTGTGATGTAAAAGGAGTAGTATAATGTAAAGGGGGCACTGTATTGTAAAAGGTGGGGACTTTTATGTGAAGGGGGCTGTAATGTCAAGGGTCGTCTGCGATGTAAATGGGAGACTTCAATGTAAATGTAATGGCCTGCTAAGTAAAGATGGTGGACTACGATGTAAAGGGGGTGGGACTGTGATGTAAAGATGGGGACTGCGATGGAATAAAGGGGGACTGTGATGTAAAGGGTGGACTGTGATGTAAAGATTAATGTAAAGACTGGGGACTTTGATCTAAAGGGGGGGGGGGAGAGACTGATGCAAAGGAGGGCTGTGATATAAAGGTGGGGGACCCTATATTGTAAAGGGAGGCTGTGAGGTAAAGGGGGAAGCAATGTAAAGAGGGGATTGTATTGTAAAGAGGGCTGTGATGTAAAAGATTGCGCCGTGGTGTAAATGGGGGGACTGTGATGCGAAGGGGGGCTGTGAGATGAAGGGGGGCTAAGTAATAGCACCCCTACTGGAAGAAATATTTACTGACTGGACCTCGATGAATTTTAAATTAATACCCCTGACATACGGGATATCTTGTGTTCTATTTCAGCTGATCTGGGTGTTCACCTGTATCGCAGCCATTATCCTGGGTTTGGATTTGGGGTTATTGGCTGGATTGGTGTTTGGATTGCTCACCGTCGTTCTCCGAGTGCAGTTGTAAGTACACTCTATCTTCATTAATATCATGAAAACAAAGTCTCATCTGCAGCACTTATCCTTTATTTTCAATCTTCATAATACTTTCATCAGTACAATAGAGTGGGACCCCACAAGAATCCTTCATCAGGTACAAGAAGCATCAAACTGCATAATACAAACATGTGTTTAAATCATATCTTATGAAATATGATTTAAACACGTTTGTATTATGCTGTTTAATGCTTCTTGTACCTGATGAAGTATGGGGGGTTCGAAACTGTCGTACTGATTAAAGCTTTATGAAGATTTAACCCCTGGTTGAATACCTAGAGTAATGCTTTGGTTACACAATCTTCCTATCACTACTGCACTTGGACAGTGGTGGGCGCTCTCCCCCTCCCTGTTTTCTGTTTTCACATGAGTATTGGCAGGAAGACTCCAGAATTCACTTGAAGGCGAGACTGCTGACATCGTAAAGGCGTATTCCCTTTGTTGAATCGATTATATTACAGTGCCTTGAAAAAGTATTCATACCCTTGACATTTTCCACATTTTGTCATGTTACAACCAAAAATCGTAAATGGATTTTATTAGGATTTTATGTGATAGACCAACACAAAGTGGCACATAATTGTGAAGTGGAAGAAAAATGACAAATGATTTTCACATTTTTGTACAAATAAAAATCTGACAAGTGTGGCGTGGATTTGTATTCAGCCCCCTTTACTCTGATTCCCCTAACTAAAATCTAGGGGAACCAATTGCCTTCAGAAGTCACCTTATTAGTAAATAGAGGCCACATGTGTGTAATTTAATCTCAGTATAAATACAGCTGTTCTGTAAAGCCCTCAGAGGTTTGTTAGAGAACCTTAGTGAACAAACAACATCATGAAGGACAAATAAACAACTACATTGGACTGGGGCACACCCTGAGCATCTAAATGTGTGTCCACCTCTCCCTAAAAAACTGCGTAGAGACAGACGTATTCTCCATGCACGATTTTACTACGTTGTGCACACCACTTATGATGTTTTTTCTGCAACTTTACCAATTGTGAATTAATCTCATGCCCTGTACACACGATAGGATTTTCCATCAAAAAAAGTTGGATGTGAGCTTTTGGGCGGCTATTCCAACCGTGTGTATGCTCCATCCAACATTTTCTGTCAGAATTTCCGCCAGCAAAAGATTGAGAGCAGGTTCTGTATTTTTCTGACGGAAAAAGTTCTTGTCGGAAATTCCGATTGTCTGTATGCAATTTCGACGCGCAAAAAAACATGCATGCTCAGAATGAAGCAGAAGAGCCCAACTGCCTATTGAACTTCATTGATCTCGGCTCGTCGTACGTGTTGTACGTCACCGTGTTCTTGACGTTCGGAATTTCCGACAAGATTTGTGTGACCGTGTGAATGTGTAGCGACACCCCCGAAGGGGCTGCTGGATTCATTTTGGGTCCTGTCGTTACCCCACATTTCACAGTCCCAGAACTTAAGAGTCTATGTTAAGTAATTAGAATAGAGGTGATTGCCAGTCACATCAGTCCTTTTCTCTATTTCTTTATTAAACAACTTCAGGTAGGGGATAGAGGGCTAGGGGAAGTTCAGATACCTTGGTTTTGCAGATCACTAATGCGGTTCTTGAATCCAGATGACAACAGCCTTCTGTCTCTGGTTCTTGCGACAACCGGATAGGCCTCTCACACCAACCTTGCAGCCGGTATGAAGCACGGACAAAGTCTCTGCCACAGACTAGTCAGTTAGTTAGGTCAGCTGCACAGTACCTGAGCCCCTAAGCCATCCGGCAGCACTGTGAGGTAGGTTAACCTGGGTGCATCCTCCAAACGAGCCACCAGGCCCTTCCGGAGATACCAGCCATCAGCTCAGTCCTCTCCAGTAAGGTCCTCCCCTGGAATATTCTCCGCTTGAGTGGCTTCTTCCTGCAGGACAGACAGCACAGGACTACCTTCAGTTAAGTAGGCCCCAGACAGACTTCTGTGTCTACCTGTAGCAGCATAGGCTCGAGCCAGTAGGGCTCGAGGTAGAAGAACCAGCAGCGTGGCCTCAGGCCTGGAGGGCCATGAGGCAAGAATGAACCCCGGAGCACATGGCACTGACCCTTAAATATCCTTCCCCAGCATGCCCAGCTACAAAGAAGCTCCTGATTGGGCTGTTTTCTGGGGAAAAGAATATCCAATTAACTTCAGCTGGCTGTATTTCTCACACTGGCCTGTGACAACAGTGACACCTACTGGTAACAGTGGGAAATGCACACAAACAGCCAAAGCTGGAACAGAAACCAACAATTTACATCATCACTCTGAGTTATTTACAGCTCAGATAAACAAAATTTACAGAATAGCCCCTGTTCAAAAGTAGCAGGGCGCTACATATGCAACACAAATTGGAGCCAACATTCCGTCAGAAAAAAAACACGGTTTTCTTGTCGGAATTTTCGATCGTGTGTACAGGGCATAATAGGTTTCTTTTTCATAATTGTGCTTTTAATTTTTCTCTGCACTGACAATACTACAGTAGAAGAGCTCTCATGCATTTTCTCCCAGTAATGCCGCGTACACACGACCGTTTTTCATGACGAGAAAAATGCCATTTTTTTATTTGGTCATTAAAAACGATCGTGTGTAGGCTCCAGAGCATTTTTCGCAACGTGAAAAATGGGCAGTAAAAATTTGGAACATGCTCTATTTTTTCTCGTCGTTTTTCACATCGTCGTTTTTCTCGTCGTGAAAAACTGTCGTGTGTAGGCTTTAACGACGTGAAAAAAACACGCATGCTCAGAAGCAAGTTATGAGACGGTAGTTCTGGTAAAAATAGCGTTCATAATGGAGATAGCACATTCGTCACGCTGTAACGGACTGAAGAGCACAGAGACTAAAAAGCGCAAATCGTCTCTCACCAAACTTTACTAACACGAGGATCAGCAAAAGCAGCCCAAAGGGTGGCGCCATCCAAATGGAACTTCCCCTTTATAGTGCTGTCGTACGTTTTGTATGTCACCGCGCTTTGCTCTAGCATTTTTTTTTCACGATAGTGTGTAGGCAAGGCAGGCTTGAGAAGAATCACGTCGAGAAAAACTTTGTTTTTTTCAATGATATTAAAAATGGTCGTGTGTACGCGGCATAAGTCTTTCTTATACTCTTAGTATGAGGGACAGGCAGAATCAAGAGTTTAGTGTTTAGAAGAGCGATTTTGGCACAATGTATGTTCCTGGCGCCAACATGACAGCATATACGTGGTAGTATGCTGCCATGGATTGCGACAGGAAAGAAAAATGATGGTTACCTTACTGCTCAGCATTGATCCCCAACACCTCTTCTGTCACCATCCTACAGTGTAATGGGTCAAAGTCACAGTTTCCTCTATGAACAAAGCTAATATGATGCTTGGGGACCAGACATTTTTCTCTGTTTGTTATCTTCTTGGCCACTGGTCCCTTCACCGCCCCATGGGAGAGCACCCGGGCCCTGGAAGTGTTGCTTCCACCAATAGGGGACAGTAATGTGGACAGCGGAAAAAGGGCATCAAGAAATAAACAAAAAGAAAAGAGAAGGATCATTGTGTGACCATGGCTTCAATCAAGTAAAATGGGCATTTGGATACCGATTTTTTGATTTAATTTTTTCATACCAGTGGTTAAAGGGGGTGGGTCGGGTTTATAATATCCTGGAGATAGGCTTTAAAAGGGTTGTAAAGGTTCATGTTTTTTCACCTCAATGCATCCTAGGCATTAGGTGAAAAAACATCCGACGATTACCGCCCCCCCAGCCCCCCGTTTTACTTACCTGAGCCCTGGAAAGCCCTGCGTCGCGAACGCGCTCTTCCTTTGCCTGGGCTTCTCGGCTCTTCATTGGATAGATTGATATCAGCGCAGCCATTGGCTCGCGCTTTTGTCAATCAAATCCAATGACGCGAGCGCCTGGGGGGGCGGGACCGAGTCCTGTACTCAGCGGCTATGGACGCTGAATACAGGACTCGGAAGCGCGCTCGCAAGGTAACCCCTTTGGGGGTATTCTGAGGCGGGGAAGAGCCGAGAGAGCCGCCGGGGGACCCCAGAAAACGCTGTTCGGGGGCCACACTGTGCAAAACAAACGGCACAGTGGAGTTAAGTATAACATGTTATTTAAAAAAAAAATATTCAAACCTTTACAACTACTTTAAATAACACTTACTGGTCTTTTCCCTATGACTGGACAGTGAAAGGAAAAGCAGCAGACTGATAAAGCTCATGTCTCTGTCACTCTGCTCTCTTTCTCTTCTCAGCATGCTTTTTGCGCTGCAGCACAATTGATTGGCTCCTTGTGCTGCTTCTCCCTCCCTGAGTCTGAGTTCTGCTGTACAGGGAAGGCAAGAGGCTGAGATTGGGTCAAATTTAGATACTTTAAATTTAAATTTAGATACTGCTTGCATTTAACAATTTAATCAATTAATTCATTCATTCATTAATTGATGTATTTTGCACATTCCTGGGGTTCAGCTTTAAGTTATGTTTTTTTTTTTTATCATTCTTTTTTTTTTTTTTTAGCCCTTCCTGCAGTTCTCTAGCAAACATTCCTGATACCGAACTGTACAAAAACTTAAAGCTGTACAAAAACGTATGTACTCTCCAACATTTATTTAATGGTCTCATTCAAATAAGACATAGAAAACACTACAATTGAACTCCATAACTTATTTTCCAGCTTGTAGAGCCAGACGGGGTGAAAATCATCCGGTTTTCCAGCGGTATCTTTTATGGTAACATCGAAGGGTTGAGAAGCGGCATTAGACGAATTGTGAGTTAAACAATTGTACATTTTTCTATGAAAAATACATTTAGAAATACAAAGTTAAAGCTTCTATGACATTTTAGTGGTTGGGGTTTACATGTACATTAACCAGTTCCCACCCAGGTCAATTCTGACATTTCTCTCCTACATGTAAAAATCTGTATTTTTTGCTAGAAAACTACTTACAACCCCCAAACATTATATATTTTTTTTTAGCAGAGACCTTATAGAATAAAATGGTAGGTGTTGCAATTTTTTATGTCATGCGATTTTTGTGCAGCTGTTTTTCAAACGCAATTTGTTTGGTAAAAAATACACTTTAATAAAAAAAAAATTGCATACAAACACTATATAATACCCATTTTTTTGAGAAAAATATAAAAGATGATGTTATGCCGAGTAAGTAGATACCCAATATGTCACGCTTTAAAATTGCGCGTGCCCATGATACAGCGCTGGAGTACCTAATGCCACGTACACACGATCGATTTTTTCGACGGTGAAAACACCGTCGAGAAAATCGACGTGAAAAACGAGGAACAGCTTGTTCCCCCCACACACGGCCGTTTTAAATTACATTTTTTTTTGGTAAAAAAACCCCCACCCCTATGGGAAAACTGCCGTGGAAAAAAACGACGGGAATCACGACAATAAAAATTAGAGCATGTTCTAATTTTTCTCGTCGTGATTAATGCCGTTTTTCCCGTCGAGAAAAACGACAAAAAGCCCACACACGGTCGTTTTTCTCGTCCAAAGGAAAAAATTTCATTTTTCTTGACGGGAAAAATGATCGTGTATACGCGCCATGAAAATCTCTATTAGCAATGCTTTAAAAGCCTTTACAGGTTACCAGTTTAGAGTTAAACACAGGAGGTTTGGAGCTAAAATTATTGCTCTTGCTCTGACGTTCGTGGCGGTACCTCACATGTGTGGTGCTATCACCGTTTGTATATGTGTATGAGACTTACGTATGCGTTCGTGTTTAAGCATAAACACAAGGGGCAGGGGCGCTTTTATTTTTTTAAATGATATTTATCTTATTCAAAACTATTTTTTTTTAAATCATAGTCACTTCCGGTTTCCAGGGTCACAGAAAGGGAGCAACAAGCTAAATTCCTCCCTCTCTCTGTAGTGCCGCCGTCGCTGCTGGTTCCATCACCCCTGGGCTCTGAAATGGGACAGCAGAGCCCAGGAAAGCGTGGCAGTGGGAGGTGGGAGGACCCCCTTCTGCTGTCCGCAGAAGTGATCGGGTGGCTGTTCAGCCACTCTAGTCACTTTTGCCTTACAGGGCATCGCTGGCTGAAAATTTCCATACCCACTTCAACCCAAGGACATCATATGATGTCATATGGGCGGAAAGTGGTTATGGAACTCCCAGAGCATTTGGGGTTAGCGATACAGACAGCACAGCATATAAGCTAATTTGTTTGATTGAAAATTTGGACTGGACCATCTGATAAGGCATAAGTCGCTGTGACGAGTTATTAAAATGAGTTACTAAGTCACTTACTGTATTTGTGTAAATTGCTGCTTGAGCTACTGACCTCCATAAACAGTGGGCTTGAATGTGAGACTAGAGCTCCGCCTACTGGCTTAAAAGGAAAGTTTTCAAGATTTATATTTAATATAGAAGTTTCACTGGTATTCATTACTTATGTTTGAATTTGGCAGGTTGGATTTGACTGTGTCCGAGTTTACACAAAAAGGACCAAAGCCCTTAGGAAGATTCATAAACTTATCAAAAAAGGAGAGCTTACAACCACCAAGGTGAGCTTACATTCTGAATGATGTCCGATTACCCAAGTTTGTTACAAATGTTGTGAATTACCCAATCATGGTTCAAGTCTGTAACATGACGGAAGGCTTGGCCTAATTACTTGACAACAATAATATACGACTTGACACGGTTAAGAATAATTCTTATGTTAGTATAATGACTTAGGAAAATTGATTTGTTAACCTGGTGCCATCCACATAATGCATATGCGTTCATGGGCAGCAGAGGTTTCCGTGCTATGAGCGCACTCACTGCGCACTCCGAACACAGTGACCAAACTGTGAATAACCACACCCAGTCCCTACTAGACATGTGCATTCGTTTTCGTCCAAATGCATTTTCGTCCGAATTTCAGGTATTTTCGTTATCGTTTTAACAAACGATAACGAAAGTGCAGAATCCGAAAACCGAAAGATCCGACATAAACAAATGCTTTATTTTAGTTTTTGTTGCGACAACAGTTCGATATAGATAGGAGATTCGACATGATGCTAACAATAACAATCTGTGTCTATCGAACCTGTGGTCAAATGTGCCTAACCTTAACTCTATTAGTCCTATATTATTCTACACAGAGAGAAAAGATTTGACATAGAGAGAAAAGATTCGACATTATAGAGACATGGAGATTCGACGAAGTAGCTAAAAACATACGATCACAGCGAGCGGACATTTATGGTGAAATACTCTGCCCATAGGCTATAGAAGAATTTTAATGTTGGTTGACTAGTAATAATAATTAATAAATATAATTATTACTAGTCATACAACATTAGAATTCTACTATAGCTTGTAGGCGGAACATTCGACCGGAAATGTACGATTGCGGCGTCATACAGTTTCGCTGCTCCGTCGAATCTTCTTAGAACATTCGACAGACACCCTAAGCCTTCAATGACAGATTCGACCTTAATTCATTTGGATTTTTGGACGAATGCATTTTTTTACAAAAAACGAAATAAATAAAAACAAATTTCGGGAGCAACTAAATAAATGTATTTTTCAGACGAAAACGAAATTCTGAAACAAAATATTTCAGTGTGCACATGTCTAGTCCCTACTAATGATCTGGAGCTTCCAATCATGTGATGACTGTGATAGCCAATCACAGTGGTAAGGTTATAGGGCAGACTTTCCTGCTCCCCCCCTTCCCAGGGTATATCTCACGGTGAGGCTTGGAAACCAGTAGCTATAGCAGCAAAGAGGCACCCACCAACCAAAAGGATAAGTAAACAAGCAGGTCACCCTGATGACACGGGCTAATCCAAGGTTCGGGTTCTAAGCACTAACTAGTCTTCCTCACAGCTCCTGATGGTGGAGATGGGTTTTGCTACATATTAGTAACAAGTCATGGTCCTCAGGATTGCCCCACCAGGAGGTGAGCAAGCCGAGGTCCAGTAACAGAAATAGCAGATAGAGATCAGGCAGAAGCGTAGTCAGTAAGCAAGCCAAAGGTCAGCAGCAAGAAGTTGCAGGTTGGGATCAGGTGGAAACGTAGTCGAGGAACAAGCCAAAGGTCAGTAACAAGTAATAGTGCGGTACATCAGCTGTGGGTCTTTAGGGAGACCGTAAATCCCTGTGTCTGCAGTGACCGCCGTGATAGTGGTCAATTACTTCTGGTAAGGAGACTACAACATCACTTCTCTGGTGCCTTAACTGGTGGATGGAAATTTTCCCTATAAGTTTTCCTTACTTTGCTACATCATGATCCCTCTAAGAACTGTTTTTCTTCAGGATTAACCCTTTCTTAAACATCAAAGATTTGTCCGTCAGCATGCAACAAATTTTTATATATGGTTTTGGGACTTTACTTTTCACATAATTTTTGTGTCTTTTTTCACAGTGCAAATCATTTTATTATTTCATTGCATTATTTAGCAGTATTGTTCACATGTGTCACTGTTTTATTCATTTAGGCATCATGTGGTTTTGATGTTATTAGCTTCATTGATTAATTGAACACCCATTTTTTCTCACTTGCTAACATTTGGGTATATATAATTACTAAGTCCTTCACAGGTCTTTTGATCATTTATTTAGCGCTGTACCGCACTATTATAATTTATTTTCTAATTCTTGTATCTGGATTTTTGGTACTGCCAGCTTTTTCACCTTATCAATTTTTGCACATAATTTTTTATATTTTTCACTATCTAGCGCAGTGTTCCCATATTTTGGTTTCAGTAACAAGTAATAATGCAGATAATGACAGCTGCAGGTATGCAAAAGAGCAAGCTATCGGCTGGAGAGAGCACAATAATCTAGCAAACAGGAAGTGCAGATACATGGCTTAAATCAGGAAGTTCATGGGAGGAGCACAGATGTCATGGATATGCAGTAGTGTTTGTCTGTCAGCTTACCTTCCTTCCCATGTGTTCATCTTAGAGGCCAGAACCCTTTCACCTGGCTTCCTTTATAATCTCCTCCCAGCCTGACTCCACCCCAGGCCCTATCACAGAACACTATATTAACCTGTGCACTGCAAGCCTGCTTTGCTGATCAACGTTTTTGTTAGGCATTGTGTGTTTGGGTTCCTGCCTGCCGTGTGCTACGTCTGTCTCTCTGTTTCGTTATTGGCTTGTCCCCGACTATCCCTGTCTGCTCGTGACCCTTGACCTTCGGCTTGTCTTTCGTTATCCTTGTCTGCTTGTGGCCCTTGACCTTCAGCTTGTTATTCGTTACTCCTATCTTGTGCTGCTGCTTCCCCTCTTGTCCCGTTATCCTACGGGGCGTGAGCTAGGAGACTCTGGGGGGCCGCGACCTGGACCCAGCCTGCAGCATAACATCCTCACCACTAGAGGCTCTGGAGAAGACCTGCTGGGTCTTAGACTCCGCGCCCTGGGGAATCTTGGCTCTAGCTTCCTATAGGATCCCGGTTGTGCTCCTCTGGTCCCGCTTTCCACAACCACCCAGTTTCCTATCCGCAGCAGTCAGCCATAGGGTTCACTACCTTGCGGTGCACTCCTGTCCCCCTACGGTGTGCATCTGTCACCTGGCCATAGGTGACCTGACAGTTTGATCAGCCATGAACCCGGCTGACATGCCGCTCCCCGCGGATGATCCTTTGCAGGGCATAGTCCGCAGACTTGAGACCCAGGAATCTAATCAGACCCAGGTCATGCGATTCCTTCAGGATTTGGCGTCCCGTTTTGAACAGGTTCAGGCCTCATTAGGACGCCTGGTTCAACAACCTCAACCGCTACCAGCGGCTGCACCTATTCCGGTCGCAGACGCAGCCACACATTCACTACAACTGCCAGCTCTGTCCCGTTTCTCTGGGGACTCCAAGGCCTGCAGGGGGTTCCTTAGCCAATGCACGATTCATTTCGAGCTTCAGCCTCAAAACTTTCTGTCTGATAGGGCAAAGGTAGCCTATATAATTTCCCTCCTCTCCAGTGAAGCTTTAGCCTGGGCAGCCCCTCTGTGGGAACTGAATGATCCAGTGGTTTCTAGCCTGTCTGGCTTCTTGAAACTTTTTAGGAATATCTTTGAAGAACCGGCTTGTGTCTCTTCAGCGGCCAGCGCCCTTCTACGTCTCCGCCAAGAGTCTGCTTCAGTGGGACAGTATGCCCTTCATTTCCGCATACTGTCGGCTGAGTTGAGCTGGAACAATGAGGCCGTAGTCGCAACCTTTTTGCATGGCCTCTCTGATAGAGTGAAGGATGAATTAGCAGGAAGAACCATCCCCACTGATCTGGGCGGAGTTATCTCCTTGTGTAACCAGATCGATATTCGCTTTCAGGAGAGGACCCTAGAAAAGCAACGCCAGCACTCCTTGGTTCATAGTCAGCCTGAGCTCCCCTCTCTTCGACCCGTAGAGCATCTCCTACCAGCTGAGGAACCCATGCAGCTGGGCCGGACCAGGCTATCCCCCGAGGAACGTGCTAGGCGCAGAACTCTTGGTCTGTGTCTTTACTGTGGGGGCAAAGGCCATTTTCGTGACATTTGCTCTCTTTGTCCAGAAAAACGTTCGGGTCCACTTCATCTGGAAAGTGGAGTATTGGACCCAGAAATATCACCTTCCCCTTCTCGTCTTCTGCTTTCTGTGTTCCTTCATGTTGGTGCTTCTTCTCATTCGGTCTCAGCATATCTGGATTCCGGAGCCGCTGGTAATTTCATGGACTGGGAAATCGCATCGTCCATGAGACTTACTCTTTTGCCCCTCACCACACCATTGGTGGTCTTGGCGATAGATGGTACTCTTCTCCCAGGGGGACCTATCCGCTTCCAGACCCTCCCTGTTAAGATGTCGGTAGGGACACTCCACCAGGAGTGGATATCCTTCCTTATCTTACCCAAGGCCTCAACGCCTATAATTTTGGGTCTCCCATGGTTACAGCTCCATTCTCCTCATGTGGACTGGACTACTGGACAGATCCTGGCTTGGGGTTCCTCCTTTTCCTCGTCCTGCCTACCCAAGGTTGCCCCCTGTGAACCTGAGCCGGTCATTCATTCCAGGTCGCATAACCATTTACATTTCTCTGTCCCTAATCACCCTTGGATGCACAACCAGGCTAGCTTGTCTACAAGTCCTGCAGTCACTACGTCTTGCGATGCGATTCAGGTAGTCGCTACACCTGACTCTGCTATTCACTCGGCCTCTGTACTAGTTATGCCAGTCCAGCCCATGCCCAGTGAGCCGCCTACTTTTTCTTGTTCAGGACATTCTGCTTGTCTTTCAGCTATTCAGCTTGACTCCTGTGACATGTCACCCTCTAACCAACCTGACTTCAGGGTTCCACTGACATCTGCCCAGTCTGATGGTCCTGTGCTAGATGACCAGTTCATCTTTAAGGGTCTAGGGGACCCTCCTCAGATTTCTGTTGATCCTCTCATGCCCTTGCTTATTCCTAGAGAGCCTTTGGTCCTCAATAGATCTTCTTGTCATCTCCCTACCTCGGTTCTGGTCTCTGAGGATAATCTAAAGTACGAGGTTAGACAAGTTCTGGATTCTCGGCTCTGCAGAGGTATTCTTCAGTACCTTGTGCATTGGAGAGGTTTTGGTCCTGAGGAGGCGTCTTGGATCGCTGCATCTGATGTCGTTGCACCTCATCTGTTGAAGAGGTTTCATCTGAGATTTCCCTTTAAGCCTGGGCCCAGGCAGGGGGAGGGCCCATAAGAGGGAGGGTACTGTCATGGATATGCAGTAGTGTTTGTCTGTCAGCTTACCTTCCTTCCCATGTGTTCATCTTAGAGGCCAGAACCCTTTCACCTGGCTTCCTTTATAATCTCCTCCCAGCCTGACTCCACCCCAGGCCCTATCACAGAACACTATATTAACCTGTGCACTGCAAGCCTGCTTTGCTGATCAACGTGTTTGTTAGGCATTGTGTGTTTGGGTTCCTGCCTGCCGTGTGCTACGTCTGTCTCTCTGTTTCGTTATTGGCTTGTCCCCGACTATCCCTGTCTGCTCGTGACCCTTGACCTTCGGCTTGTCTTTCGTTATCCTTGTCTGCTTGTGGCCCTTGACCTTCAGCTTGTTATTCGTTACTCCTATCTTGTGCTGCTGCTTCCCCTCTTGTCCCCTTATCCTACGGGGCGTGAGCTAGGAGACTCTGGGGGCCGCGACCTGGACCCAGCCTGCAGCATAACATCTTCACCACTAGAGGCTCTGGAGAAGACCTGCTGGGTCTTAGAATCCGCGCCCTGGGGAATCTTGGCTCTAGCTTCCTATAGGATCCCGGTTGTGCTCCTCTGGTCCCGCTTTCCACAACCACCCAGTTTCCTATCCGCAGCAGTCAGCCATAGGGTTCACTACCTTGCGGTGCACTCCTGTCCCCCTACGGTTTGCATCTGTCACCTGGCCGTAGGTGACCTGACAACAGAGTTCAAAGTTCACCAGAAACATGAGACAAGGGAAAAAAGACCAAAGGATCAGAAAGGGAGCTGTCCAGCATCTTAGGTGTCTCAGTCAGAAGAGCAACTGCTGGACACAGCAGAGGTTGTGGGTTCAGATCCCGATCCTGACGGTGTAATAGCCCAGTTAATGGTATGCCAGGGCTGGACAGGAAGGGGTTAGACAAAAATAAGTAAATTTCTTGTGTAAGTGTGATGCTGGAGATACTGTGCTTGGAATAAAACTACCATTAACGTGTATGTAGTTTTGGATAGAGCAGTGGTAGAGAAGGTTTAGATCCTTTGTTAGGTTTTTATGGCTGTGTGTCCCTACTTTGGAAAATCACCCCCTATTTGTTCTGGTGGCCACTATCACTGAGACAGAAAGTGAAGGGAAATCCAAAAACGTTGGAGATGTCAACACAGCAAGAGGTGAGGGATAGTCCACCAACTGTGACAGCTTTCTAAAAAGAGAATTTCATTCACATGGAAGCAAGCTCCTCTTATTTCCTGTTGTGTCTCCAGGACAGGAAGTAAAGTTAAATCTCCCCAATAGGACATAGGCAGCAAATACAAATATAATCATATTAATATAATAATAACAAAATAAAAATATAAAAAAATAATAAAAACAATAATAATAATAATAACAACAACATAATGACCTGATAAATGTTTCAACTATTCCCTGCTGTATCTAAAATAAAAAGAATAGTAGTCCTCTGGTCTTCTGGAATCACGCACCACACCGCTGGTGGGCTGTGAGACTTGCCTCAGGACTGTGACAGGAGACCTGCCGGAACGTCTGCTTTTGTGATTGATGAGCTTGTTTATTTCATGCATCTTGTAAGTGTTTTTAACCGTTTTTTATATTAAAATCCTTGTCATACTGCACTTAGAAGCGCCTTCTCTGTTTTATGAAATAAAAAAAATAAAAACAGTTGTGGCATGGCTGGATTTCACTGGAGCCTGGATTAACACAGGTGTTGGCTCCCTTAACAACATTCCCCTCTTACGCAGGACATTTTCTTATATTTCCTGTTCTTAAATGGCTTACAGTACAATTGTATAATAATGTGAAAATGTAAATGAGACTGCTATTCCTACTGATAATGAAAAAAAACAAAAGAAAAACATGGTCAGTAATTAAGGGAAAGGCACCCATAGACACATGGCTTCTGAGCACAATTTTAAACCTGCCCCTACCTAGAGGTCAGGCCTTGTAAAGTGCTCCCCTCCAGCAGGGCTGGCCCTACCATGGGTTCCAGTGGGTCCCAGGCAGCACTTTGAGAGGGGTAGCAAATTAAACCATCCATGGCTGCCTCTCCTTCTCTTCTATTTGCCATGCAAATTGGTGGGCAAGATTTTTTTTTCCAGTAGTTTTGTGTTTCATGATGACAACTGCCCCCCGGACCGCTCTGCCTTCCCCTTTACTACTCTAGCCTGCCCCTATACTGCCCTGGCCTGTCTATAAACTAGCCTAGCCTGCCCCATACTGCCTTAGCCTGTCTATATACTGAGAGGGGGGAGTTTTGGGACTTTAAATGAGGCACAATAAATGTACCTCCGTCCCGGGTTCAAGTAAATAAGAAGGGAAAGTGGGACTTTGAATGAGGCAATTGACTTGTGGAGGTAGAGTGGTTGGTAAACATTATTTATTTGTAACTATGGTATGAATGGTTACAAATAAATAATGTTTACCAACCACCCTACCTCCACAAGTCAATTGCCTCTTTCAATGTCCTCCTTAGTCTGTCTATATACTAGCCTAGCCTGCCCCTATACTGCCCTAGCCTGTCTATATACTAGCCTAGCTTGCCCCCATACTGCCTTAGCCTGTCCGCATACTATCCTAGCCTGTCTATATACTACCCTAGCCTGTCCAGATACTACCCTAGCCTGTCCAGATACTACCCTAGCCTGTCCAGATACTACCCTAGCCTGTCCAGATACTACCCTAGCCTGTCCAGATACTACCCTAGCCTGTCTATATACTACCCTAGCCTGTCAAGATACTACCCTTGCCTGTCTATATACTACCCTAGCCTGTCTATATACTGCCCTAAACCTCCCCTTGGAAATGAACATAATGGTATGTCATATCATTTTACATATAGACAAGGTGCTGTTGCATGTAAATCTAGACGTCCTTAGATGTGGTGAATTTTCATTTTTCAGGTCTTTATTTTTTTATTTTCCTTGGGTGTTCCTGAGAATAATACACATCCTGTGCATAGGGGTTATGCTAAATCCTCCACTGTATCTATGGAAGGAACCATGGTTGCCACATGGGCTGGACTTTAAACACATCTGCCTTTATTCATCCCAGTTACACTGGAGGCTGATGGGATTAATAGTTTATAAAAGAAAGGTTGTTTTTGGGCAAGTTCAGCTGGTAGTACTTGCCGAAAATTTTATTAGGTTTGTATGAGGAGTGGCTTCACTGACCATAAGGACGGTGAGAGGGGCTATGTATGTTAAAGGCTACTTTCTCCACTTACACTAGCAGTCTGTTGACTTCTCAATATAGATGGCCTGTTAATTGGTATTAAATATCATGTCACATATCTCTTCAGAATGGAGTCATCAGTCCAGTCGGCATTGACAACCTTGGCTATGAGTCAGCCGATGATCCAGAAGACCCTTACCATGAGATGGAAGATGGAATTCAAACAAAGGAAGTAGAGATCCAAGTAGATTGGAACACTGACCTACCTGTCAAAGTCTCTGTGCCCAAGGTGTCCATTCACAGCATAATATTTGACTTCAGCCAAATAACATTCCTGGATGTGGTGGCCGTCAAAGTCCTAAAGCTGGTAAATATCCTATCTATCTATCTGGAAATCTTATGGCACATTTATCTTTAATGTTGGATGAGCATTGTGCATCATCAAAAATCCCCCCCCCCCACCCTCGAAATAAAATCATGCACTAATCTGCATGCTAACTCCCCCAAAGCAGTGGCAGCTGGTGGGGTTTTTTATGAAGGGGTGGCAAACAACCCCCCCAAGCCTCCGGTGGAGCGGCACTACCCCACCCCCCCCTGTGACACTAACACCCCCCCACCACCCACTGTCCTTACCGTGGATGCGGGTGGTGAGAGCATGGCGGGTTTGAAGAAAGCTGCTCCCTCTCCTGGAGCAGCTTTTGCGATTTCTCCTCTCTCCTCCTTTCCGACGCTAGGCATCTAATAGGGTCGCCTGATGTTTTGGCCAATCAGGAAACAGGTTTCATACGGTGCTTAAAAAAAAAAAACCTTTGCAATGCAAAGACTAGCATACCAGTATGAAATGCAAAGTGGTCTCTTTCCGAGAACAACACCATAAAGATTTATGTGAGTCCTAGTGTGATATTTGGACATGCTGTTGCCAGCTGAACTTAAAGAAGACCTGGAATGTGAAAGCTGTGTCCAAAAAGGCAAACAGGCATAAACCGATCCCAACTCTTAAGCCCTGTACACACGATCGGATTTCCTATGGATTCTAATCCGATGGATTTTTCCATCGGAAATCCGATGAAGCTGACTTCCATGAGTCTTGCCTACACACCATCAGTCAAAAATCCGACCGTCCCAAACGCTGTGACGTAAAACACTCCGACAAGCCGAGAAAAATTAAGTTCAATGCTTCTGAGCATGCTTCGACTTGATTCTGAGAATGCGTGGGTTTTTTTTCCGATGGAGTTCCACACAGACAATCGGAATTTGCTATCGTTTTTTTTCCCATCGGATAAATTTAAAACATGTTCTATTTTTTCACACCGATGGAAAAAAGACCAATGGGGCCCATACACGATCGGTTTGTCCGATGAGAAAAGTCCATCGGACTGTTTTCATCGGTAAAACCGATCGGGTGTATACGGCATTACTGCTAACCAGAGAAATCTGCTGGCTAGAGCCTAGCGACAACTGAACCTCAATTTTGGTTCAGCAAAAGCTAATGGGGACCATGGTCCATGGCAAGCTCACACCCCTAATACTGTAGAGGTGCCCACAGAGCTCCCCTCATCAGAACCATCCGTTTTCTATCTCTTTTGAACAAGCCATGGAATTTCTGTCTCCTTATAATTCATGATATCCAGTTTATGCACATTTCTATATTCCTGTATTATGGTGGAACCCTTTTACAGACCATACCCCTGTACTCCCTGGCATTCCTTGTGCTTTTAATATATTTTCTTGTACTGTTCTGGAAAAAAACTTAAAAATCCAATAAATTCTTTGTGAAACAAAAAGGCAAACAGAGGACAAAGGTCTAGTAATCAGTATTGTCTGTAGGCTCCCGATAGCTGAACCCTTTCCTTATTTCTGATCCACCATGTCTTGTTCTGCTTTGTGTTTGTGTGTGTGGAGGAGGTGACCATCTTGGTGGAGAAATAGGGCTTTACCTCTTCAAGTCAGAGTGATCTGATGACTGATAGAGGATTCCAGGAGCTGCAGGAGAGGTGAAAGAAGCACAGATCCACAGAATGGATGAAGCAGAAGCAGGGAGGTCCTTGCACTGCAGGTCTTCCGATACAGCTTTCTCTCCAGCAAGAGAAGCAGTGAGCAGAACAGTGATGACATCAACAAATATTACTACAAATCTGGTGAGACTAAGTCAGGACATAGATGATTCGATTTTCTTTCCTTCCACCACGGGTGGAGGAAAAGAAAATTGCTTGATTTCTCGTCAACACGATCAGAATTTCCGACAACAAATGTTCGATGGGAGCTTTTGGTCGGATATTCCTACTGTGTGTAGGCTCCATCGGACATTTGCTGTCGGAATTTCAGACAACAACTGTTTGAGAGCTGGTTTTCAATTTTTCCGACAACAAAAGTTCTTGTCGAAAATTCCGATCGTGTGTATGCAATTCTGACGCACAAAATTCCACGCATGCTCTGAATAAAGTACGAGACGGAAGCGTTCGGTCTGGTAAAACTAGCGTTCGTAATGGAGATAGCACATTCGTCACGCTGCAAACAGCAGTAATGGACTGAAAAGTACGAGGCTGAAAAGCGCAAATCGTCTCTCACCAAGCTTCTACTAACACGAGATTAGCAGAAGGAGCCCAAAGGGTGCCGCACTTGGTATTGAACTTCCCTTTTATTGTGCTGTCGTACGTGCTGTACGTGATCGCGTTCTTGACATTCGCAATTTCCGACAACATTTGTGCGACCGTGTGTATGCAAGACAAGTTTGAGCCAACATCCATCGGAAAAATATCCACGGTTTTGTTGTCGGAATGTCCGATCGTGTGTACGCAGCATTAGTGTTGATGGGGGAATGCATCCCACTGAGCTATTGTGCTCTGCTGGTAGGAAGCATCTTTCCCGGGCCGGCAGAACACAATGGTTACTGCTTGTGGCTATAGCCGACAGGCTGGTTGTAAAAAATCAGACAGGCTGGTTGTACCCCAGTCGATTGCTGGATCGACTGGGGTACAACCAGCCTGGTAATAGATTGCTTAAGTCTCGGCCGGTCCCTGCTGATTTGTCCAAGAGTTGATCCATCTATGGCTGGCTTAATAGTCAGAGGACTTAGCTGTGCACCTACGTTGCCTTGACCCTTGTAGCATTATATTTGCAGTGAGGCATCTATTTTTTTTTAGGAGGAAGTCAAAACAAAAAATGTTCTTTTTTTTCCAGGGTAAAATTAGGCACAATAGACATTTATAGATGTCCCCTATAAGATAACAAATCTTCACTTTTTCAGGTTCAGGTCCATTTTAATTCAGTAAACTGAATAGCATCTGCACAAGCCAAAGGTCAAGGGCTAAGAACTTGGTGAGCACATGTGGTAGGACATGACAAATAGTTAGGGGAGTAGACTAGACTAGGGTGACCAGATGTCCCCGGTTTCCAGGGACAGTCCCCGGATTGAGGACACTGTCCTCGGACCAAGTCTGTCCCCAATTTTGTCCCCGGATTGGATTTCAACAGGAGCTGGGGCAATTTCAAAGACAGTCAGTGCAGAATTAAAAAAAAAAATCTGAATTACACACCCCTGCTCCGTCGCTCCTACTAGCTTAGGAGGGTGTATTTTTTCCATTATCTGTGCCCCTTTCTAAAGATCATGTGCTAGTCAGAGCGGAGGGACTATTTTTTCAGTTTCGGGCGCGTGCCCATTCAGCTCCGCTCGCATGTTCTTCTGCCTTGGGTCAAATCCCGGCCAGCCGCCTGCCTGCGTATCTCCTTGCCTTCCCCGGCAGAGTGATTTTCCTCCGCTCCCCACCCATTAGTAGCCGGGGCCCGGAGAGTGAGACTTGAGAGGCTGTGAGGCGGGCGGCGGCAGCGACGGGCAGAGAGGCAGCTGGCTCAGCTGACGATGTCCAGCAGCAGGAACAGAGGGGAAGCGGATCCGATCATGGGGCTGCCAGTGCCTTCAAGGATAGACTACATTGCACTTTGTCTGTCTCTCTGGCATAATGGATGGTATTATAACTCACAGGCAGCAGGCACTTATTGGTCATAAGTTAACAAAATCAGCACCCAGCAGCCATGTTATGTGACACCAGAGCCATGATAGAGTTCCTGCTGCCTGTGAGTTATCATAATGCTAATGATCTTAACCAGTTGCTGACCGCCCCATAGCAGATTTACTGCTAAAGGGCGGTCGCGCTGCGCAGGATCACTTATTTACGTGATCCTGCATTTCTGGGTATCAGAGCCAATCAGCGGGTCCGGCGGACTCGATTACTACCAGTACCCGCTGATCATTATGTACACAGGGAGAAAGGTGGTCTGCCTATGTAAACAAGGTAGTTCTGTCAGTATGGAAGACATTGATCCTGTGTTCCTGCAAAGCAGATACAGGGATCTATGCCTTCCCTTAGTAAAAGCACCTCACCCACAGTGAGAAAACACTGGTTGGGCACACATTTAACCCTTTGATTCCCTTCCCAGACAGTGTTATTAGTACAGTGACAGTGCATATTTTTAGCACTGATCACTGTATTAGTGTCACTGGTTCCCACAAACTGTCACTTAAGCCCAGTACACACGGTCTGACTTTTGCCCAACAAACTTCGTTTTAAGCAAGTTGGACCAACAATCTGACCGTGTGTACGCTCCATCGGACAAACTTTTTTTGTTTGGTTTTGGATTTCATCGGACAAAAGTTGGGTCTGCAAACAGACAAACTTTTGCCCAACAAAAGTCCGATGGAGCAAAGCCCGACCGTGTGTACAGAAAACCATCGGACTTTAGTCCGATGGACAAAACAACTAATCAACCAACAATAGCAGAAGTTGACCAAAGGGTGGCAGTAAAGATCAGAAAAGAGCAGAAAAAACACGTGATGTTGTAAGAAGTTTTGAGAAAGTTTGCAGAAAAGTCAGAGCGTGTGTATGCTATGGGTGTTCCCAACCAACTCCGTTTGGACAAAAATCCACGGAAAAGTCCGATGGAAGTCCGACCGTGTGTACGAGGCTTAAGTGTCCGATTTGTCCACCGCAATATCACAGTCCTGCTATGAGTCACTGATTGCCGCCATTACTAGTAAAAAAATTTAAAAATATGTCCCCGGATTTCATTTTAAAAATCTGGTCACCTTAGAGTAGACCTCTCATGAAGCGGACCTGTGAATTAAAATCCCACCACTACATATTCCTTACTAGTTTCTTATATATACTTATGTTGCAATATCTTGCATGGAACAGAAAAGAATATGTGTGATTTATTTTCCAGATCTATAAAGAATTCAAGAGAATTGATGTAGATGTTTACATTGCAGCTTGTGAAGGTACGTATAAATACTAATTCTAATTAGATAATCAAAGAGGGATGTCAAAGTGCATTAGCACACAGAAGGCAGTAAGAAAAAAAAAAAAAAACGTCGTTATTTTACCTGCTAAACAAATCAAAGCTGATACTGGACTGGTTTTCTATGGGTTATTGTGTGCTTATATCTTCACAATTTACAGATTCTGTACTCAAAAAACTGGAAATGTGTTCCTTCTTTGAGGATGCAATCCAGTATGATATCTTCTTCCTTACGGTTCATGATGCTGTCCTACATATAGAACATGACAAGAAGTATAAACCTGGGCACGATCCTCTTCTAGAAAAGGTAAGCAGATAAACAAAAAATATTTAATTAAATGACAGGATTTTCTATCGGAAAAAGGCGTACCATAGGTGGGAAAAACAATGGCTGGAATCTTATAATAAGAAAAAAAATCTATGGTGCATTAAAACGAATATTTCTTGGTAGAAAAAAAAATGGCAACTTACATATAGTAAAAACATATGGGCCTGTCATGTGGTCTAAAGCTGTCATCTGTATGATGGTGCGCAGTGCAGAAGGAGCCCTAAGCAGCTTCACCAACCCAGGTAGACTCAAAGCTTGGTAAGCCGATCTGACAGCATGAAGACAGTCCAACGTGACGTTGGATACCGAAGGGCATCAGAGTGGCTTGGCTACGTGTTTCAAAGCTGCTCAGCCTCTTCCTCAAGTCTCTCAAGGGGCTTGAAAAAAAAGGCAAACACAGTAGCCTTTAATGAAGTGTTTCCTATTGTACCTTTAGACATATCTCCAATCTCTTGATATCTCTTGATAAGACAAAGTTCTGACATTTCAGTGTTGTATGCCCACTGTAGCCCATTCCCATTTGGTGCTCAGTGGGAGTAAAAAATATTACAAATTGCCTGTGGTCAGTAGGAGGAATAGTGACCCATCATTGGTATTAAGGGGGAGAATTAGTTCCCTATCATTGGTATCAGTGGGAGGAATAGTGTCTGATCATTGGTATTAATGGGAGGAACAGTTCTCCACCATCGGTATTAGTGGTAGGAACAGTTCTCCACTATTGGTATTAGTGGAAGGAACAGTTCTCCATCATTGGTATTAGTGGGAGGAACAGTTCTCCACCATTGGTATTAGAGGGAGGAACAGTTCCCCACCTTTGGTATTAGTGGGAGGAACAGTTCCCCACCATTGATATTAGTGGGAGGAACAGTTCCCCACCTCATTGGTATCAGTGGGAGGAATAGTGTCTGATCATTGGTATTAGTGGGAGGAACAGTTCTCCACCATTGGTATTAGTGGGAGGAACAGTTCCCCACCATTGGTATTAGTGGGAGGAACAGTTCCCCACCATTGATATTAGTGGGAGGAACAGTTCCCCACCTCATTGGTATCAGTGGGAGGAATAGTGTCTGATCATTGGTATTAGTGGGAGGAACAGTTCTCCACCATTGGTATTAGTGGGAGGAACAGTTCCCCACCATTGGAATTAGTGGGAGGAACAGTTCCCCACCATTGATATTAGTGGGAGGAACAGTTCTCCACCATTGGTATTAGTGGGAGGAACAGTTCCCCACCATTGGTATTAGTGGGAGGAACAGTTCCCCACCATTGGAATTAGTGGGAGGAACAGTTCCCCGCCATTGATATTAGTGGGAGGAACAGTTCCCCACCTCATTGGTATCAGTGAGTGGAATAATGTCCGATCATTTAAATTGGGGGGGGGATAGTGCCTCATATTAGTGGGAGGAATAATGCCCCAAGGGCCAGAAAAAGGTTAGCGAAGGGCCACATCTGGCCCACGGACCACAGTTTAAAGGCCATTGGTTTAGATCACTATACACCTCATTAATCATCAGATATTATCTTGCCAAAAGCAAAGAGTTAGTCTGTCTGTTTTGATCAACATGAGTATTTCATTAAATATGTTTTTCTATAGATCTCACTTATGAAGGAATCCAAGTATTTGCCAGAATACCAAGAGCTTCAGGAACCAGACGAGGTTAGTGCCATATCTCCTTTTGATGGAACATGTTATCCTTACTGCTTAAAGAGACACTCTCATGAGAGATTAATGGAGACGGTCTTTACTGAACTCTTAAGCCCTGTACACACGGGCGGGAATCCCGTCGGAAAAAAAAAAACATTGGTTTTCTCGACCGGATTCCTGGCAAGCTTGTCTTGCCAAGCCCTGTGTACTGACGGCCATTCAAAAGAACCGCCGTTCTTTTCAATGGCAAGAACGCGGTGACGTCATTGACTATGACGAGCTGGGGCTCGTCACATTCGATGCCGTCGCCGCCATCTTGCTACACCCCACACTAACCTTGTATGCTACCGCGCATACGTCGAAGTCTTATCGAGCATGCGCAGGTTTACCTTGGACAGGCAAGCCTACAGACGACCGGTTTTCTCGGCAGGAAACACTCTGCCGAGAATCCCGACGAGAAAAATAGAGAGCAGATTCTCTGTTTTTCTCGTCGAGATTCCCGGCAGTTTTCCCGATGAGAAACCAAACACACGAACGGTTTTCTCTGCAAAAAGCTCTCCCAGCAGTTTTCTTGCCGAGAACACCGGTCGTGTGTACGAGGCCTCAGCGAATTTTTGTTTCCTGGCTGTCCTTCTGATACTTTGACCTCAGTGCTATCTGACTGGCTGACCTGGAACAAGTATAGAGATAAATAACTGAGTTTTTTCTGACACTCATTTACAGCATGCTTGTTCCAGGATTGTGACTGAAACATTGCCTGGCTGTGCCTAACTGCAGTATATTTCCAGAAAGAGGCCTGCAGTGGCATCCCAAATACACCTCTTATGACTGAGTCACTTTAAAGGCCACCTACTTTAACCCTAATCCCTTCCTGTAGTGTCTATGTGCCTCCAACTGCCAGGCAAGTGTGCAAAAATTGTAATCTTATCCAATTCACTCTTCTCGTTGGCATGTCATACCTGAAGAGGCCTGAGCTATCTAAAGAACTTACCAACTTATCATGCCTTGTTCTATACTGTGTCTATGTTTGGAGGAGGCCATTTTGGTAGAGGAGCAGAGCTTTGTTAACGATGACTGGTGATCTTATAGCTGAAAATGGGAAATAATCAAGAAACAGCAGGAGAGGTGCAGGAAGATCAGATCCACAGAAGTGATGAAGCAAAAACAGGGGTATCTTTGCACTGTGGGTCCTCAGGTAGAGCTTTCTCTCTAGCAAGGGGAACAGTGAGTAGCACAGAAGTGACATCACCAAATATGACTTGAAATCTAGTAAAACTAGCAGTTAGAGACAGCAGTGCCTTATGCCCTGTACACACGATTGGATTTTCCGATGGGATAAAATCCAATGGAATTTTCTGTCGGAATTCCGTTCAAGCTGTCTTCCATCAGTCTTGCCTACACACTGTCTGTCCAAATTCCGACCGTCCAAAAGGCGGTGACGTACAACACTACGACGAACCGAGAAAAAGGAAGTTCAATTCTTACAAGCATGCGTCGACTTGATTCTGAGCATGCGTGGGTTTTTTCTCCGTCGGAGTTCCACACAGACGATAGGAATTTCCTAACGTTTTTTTTTTCAATCGGAAAAAAATAAAACATGTTCTATTTCTAAACAACGACGGAAAAAAATCCGATGGGGCCCACACACAATCGGAATTTTCGATGAAAAAAGTCCATCAGCATAAGGTGATCTCACACTGCAAAGATACTGTGGATATACAGTACAGTGGAAGTGCACTGCTATTTTTTAGGAGGAATTCAAACAAAAGGGTAGATTTTTTAGTGTACTGCTTTGAAACAATTAACGTTTTTAGATGTTCCCTATAAGATAGCAAATTGGACCCTTCATTGGCAAGTAGTGTGGAAATATGACTGACCTAATGCTACTACTCACCCTTTCCAGTGCTGTATCCTGCTTTCTCTTCCATTTTAAATCTCTGGTCTCTTGGGAGTTGAACGATGACCAACATCATTCAAGTCACCTCTTGAGAGTATAGGTTGGGTGGCATGTCCATGGCAGCCTGGGTTCACAAGAAGTGGGTCCAATGATGCCAGTTGTCATTCAACTCCAGAGATACTGGTGGAATTCAGTACTCCTGAACTGCGTAGTGCTTAAGGGGAAGGACCACTCACCTCCACCGCTGAGTAAGAAGGACCCCTCCTGTCACCGAACCAGCCTGAAGACTGCAAAAAAAAGAAAAACTCATTGGGGTTTTGGGATCTCTACACTTTAAAAAGTATCAGTTAGATCTAGGCTTAATATTTTACAGTATGGCAATGTCTTCTGTGTGTAGACCCTAACTAAGATGTTTGTTTTACAGGCTATGAGAGCGTTGGCATTCTGAAGAAAAACAAGCATTTTCTGTTGGATATTGCACATTATGGACTCTACTATCGTTACTCTCTTTGTTGTCTCATGTATCATTAAAATAATCCTACCAAAACGTATATAATCAGTTACTTGTGGATTTAAGTACTTATGTGGGGTATGTAAAAAGAATTGATGGACATCTGTAATAATCTAAATACTACGAAATTGTACTCTCATTACTTAATTTGCTTTAATAGCAAAAGTGTAGGGTTTGGGATATTACAAACATTAAGGTGCTTTATTACAGAAAAGTCAATAAGAAGGAACTGTATGTACATGTAGCACTACCCCGTTGGAGCTGCTGGTTATTTTTGGTCCTGCCGTTACCCCACAGTTCAATGTATCAAACTTACTTGGCTTTAAATTGGGCAATGAGCCCACAGATGCATTCACCAGTCACTTATGCCGCGTACACACGACCGTTTTTAATAACGAGAAAAAATTTATTTTTTTAAATGGTCATTAAAAATGATCGTGTGTGGGCTTTCCAGCAGTTTTCCCGACGAGAAAAACGCAGAGAATCACAACGAGAAAAATTGGAACATGCTCTAATTTTTCACGTCGTTTTTTACATCGTCGTTTTTCTCGTCATGAAAAACGGCCATGTGTGGGCTTTAACGACGTGAAAAAAAATGCGCATGCTCAGAATCAAGTATGAGACGGGAGCGCTCGTTCTGGTAAAACTAGCGTTCGTAATGGAGATAGCACATTCGTCACGCTGTAACGGACTGAAAAGCACAAGGCTGAAAAGCGCGAATCATCGCTCAACAAACTTTACTAACATGAAGGGTGGCGCCATCCGAATGGAACTTCCCCTTTATAGTGCCGTCGTATGTGTTGTACGTCACTGCGCTTTACTCAAACATTTTGACACACGGTCGTGTGTACGCGGCATTAGTCTTTTTTCCAATGCTTTTTATTAACCAACTTGAGCAGTAGAGGGATGGAGGGTTAAGGGAAAGTTCAGATACCTTGTGCGGATCACTGAGGAACTTGAGATCCAGAAGACAAATACAACTCTCTGTCAGCGGATCTTGCTCACCCGGATAGGCCTCTCTCACTGGCCTAGCAGCCAGAATGATGCACAGACAAAAGTCTCTGCCACAGACTTGATGATAGCAATAACTATTTGTACAATCCTCTGCCACAGGATTCGGTGATCAGTAATAGACAAGCGAACACAGCTACACAGTACCTAAAGTCTCTTTAAGCCATCTGGCAGTACTGTGAGGTAGATTGGTTAGGATGCATCCTCCAATTGAGTCACCAGGCCCTTCTTGAGATACCAGCCTTTCGCTCGGTCCTCTCCAAGATGAGTCCTCCCCCGGATCCTTCAATTGCTCGGCTTCTCCCCACAGGCAAGACAGCACAGGACCACCTCTGAACCAGTAGGCCCCAGACAGGTTTCTGGGCCTACTTGTAGTCACGTAGCCTCGGGCCAGCAGGCCCCAAGGCAGAAGAGCAGTTGTCACATACCTTAGGCCAGGCAGGCCATGAGGTCAGGGAGCGAGAAAGATGGCGTCTGCCCCTTAAGTATCCTCTCCCAGAATGCACAGCAATGAACCACTCCCACCCGGCTGTTTCTGGGTAAAAGGGACACCCAATACACCTTAGCCTGTTGTCCTTCCATCACTGGCCTGTGGTGACAACGACACCTACAGACGACAGTGTGGAACTGCACACAACACAACCAATGCTGGAGCAGAGGCTAATTTAGCCATAATATTGAATCTGAACTATGTACAGAACAGATAACCCACTAAATGTACATGCAAGCGCCTGGTCAACAGGAGCAGGGCGCTACATACAATTTTATAGGGAAGTAAGAAATTAATATTTTCTGTGTGCAGGAGGGAGGGCTGGGGGGTAGAATATGAAGGAGATGAGTACAGAAGGTATAACAGTGGGCAGCATATGCAGGAGAGAAGTGTGGAAGGTATGTGCAAGAGAGGAGTGCAGAGGGTATATCAGTGGGTAGTAGAGAAGTGGTGGGGGTATGACAGTGGGTGGTATTTGTAGTAGAGGAGTGTGGAGGGTATAACGATGGGTGGTAAGTGTAGTACAGGAGTGTTGAAGGTATAACAGTTGGTGGTATGTGTAGTAGAAGATTGTTGAAGGTATAACAACGGGTGGTATGTGTAACAGAGGAGTGTTGAGGGTATACCGAAGGGTGGTATGTGTAGTAGAGGAGTGTTGTGGGTATACCGATGGGTGGAATGTGTAGTCGAGGAGTGTTGAGGGTATACCAGTTGGTGGTATGTGAAGTAGAGGAGTGTTGAGGGTATACCAGTTGGTAGTATGTGTAGTAGAGGAGTGTTGAGAGCATAACAGTAGGTGGTATGTGTAGGAGAGAAGTGCATAGGGTAGCATTGTGAAACGTGTGTTTGAGGAAAGGGGGAGTAGTATGGAGAGGGGTACCAAGGAAAGTTGGGGGAAAAGCGTGTGGAAGGAGCTTCAGCTGACAGGGGCTTTTTTTTCTCAAACAATAGGCTCTGGAACTCAACCACGACCACCCAATCCCCTCCCCCCACACACACCCTCCAAATCACATCAAATAGTGGGTGTGGTCAGATTTCACAAACAGTAGGAGGGTCTTAAAGGGGCATTAAATACCAGAATTGCATTACATACAGAGTGTAGAGTTCAGGGGGGTTACACACAGAGTGCAGAGCTGTCACATGTAAACACAAAATCCAGACATCTGTGTTTACAAGTGATTGTGGTGAGGAGGCACCAAAGGGTCTGAGCCAGAGGTGGTGGAACTGAGTTCCACCTGAAAAAAAGCCCTGGTGCTGACACTCGGGTACTTGCATAGTTGCCAACAGTCACGGATTGGCCGGGACATTCCCGGGATTCAAACCCTTTTCCCGGATTTATTTTGTCCCGGCCAATGTCCCGGCCAATCCGTTTTTTCCCGGTTTCCACGACTTTGGCCGCCGCGGGCCGACGCCGCTAGAGGTCCACGGCCGGCGGAGACAATGTCTCCGCCGGCCGCCATTTTAAAGAAGACCAAAACCAGGATGTAGTACAATAGAAAATAAAGCTGCTGCGGCGCCGCCCATACCCCGCGTCTCCCCGTAGGTGGGCGGCGCCGCAGCAGCTTTATCTTCTATTGTACTACATCCGTGTTTTGGCTGGCCGGCCGGCCACCCCCCCGCCCCGCTGCAGGTCTGTCTGTAATGGAAAGGGGCGGGGGTGGGCGGCGCCACAGCTTAATTTTTTGTGCAGCCACGCGGTCGGCTCCGCCTCTATTTTGTTCCCCCTCGGGGAAGGGGAAACAGTAATGGCGGTCGAGACAGGAGACACCTGGTTAAGGGGGGACTCCGCTGGGGACGCCTGATGTAAGGGGGGACTCCGCTGGGGACGCCTGTTGTAAGGGGGGACTCCGCTGAGGACACCTGATGTAAGGAAGGACTCCGCTGGGGACGCCTGACGTAAGGGGGGACTCCACTGGGGACGCCTGATGTAAGGGGGGACTCCACTGGGGACGCCTGATGTAAGGGGGGACTCCACTGGGGACGCCTGATGTAAGGGGGGACTCCGCTGGGGACGCCTGTTGTAAGGGGGGACTCCACTGAGGACACCTGATGTAAGGAAGGACTCCGCTGGGGACGCCTGACGTAAGGGGGGACTCCACTGGGGACGCCTGATGTAAGGGGGGACTCCGCTGGGGACGCCTGTTGTAAGGGGGGACTCCGCTGGGGACGCCTGTTGTAAGGGGGGACTCCGCTGGGGACGCCTGATGTAAGGGGGGACTCCGTTGGGGACGCCTGATGTAAGGGGGGACTCCACTGGGGACGCCTGATGTAAGGGGGGACTCCACTGGGGATGCCTGATGTAAGGGGGGACTCCACTGGGGATGCCTGATGTAAGGGGGGACTCCGCTGGGGACACCTGATGTAAGGGGGGACTCCACTGGGGACGCCTGATGTAAGGGGGGACTCCACTGGGGACGCCTGATGTAAGGGGGGACTCCGCTGGGGACACCTGATGTAAGGAGGGACTCCGCTGGGGACACCTGATGTAAGGGGGGACTCCGCTGGGTACGCCTGATGTAAGGAAGGACTCCGCTGGGTAAAGCTGATGTAAGGACGGACTCCATTGGGGGCACCTGTTGGCATCTGGTGGCAGGTGACACACTTGGGGCTTACAGTGATTCGGCATTATGGTGAGTTGAATGATTTAATTTTATATTACAATGTAATAATAGAAATAATGCGCTTCAATCATCCTGACACCATAACAAACATGGTGTCGGGATGATTGAAGCGCCAACAGGTGTTTTGGAGTATACTTATCTGCCAATTTTTGTTACACATTTCTATTGTGGTGTAGGATCTGGCTTCTTTCTTTCTATTTCTTTCTCTCTCTTTCTCTCACCTCGGACTGTAGCCACACCCCTTTGAACCACGCCCATCTATGCCACACCCACTATCGTGCGTAAACCACGCCCATTTTTCGCCGCGGCGCGCGCCGCGTTTTTCATTTCAGCATGACACGCCTACAAACGAATGCCCCGCCCCCTAATTATAGCAAGGCTCCGCCTCAATACAAAAAAAGTGTCCCAGATGTTTTTTTTCCAATGTTGGCAACTATGGTACTTGTAGTATACCCAAAAGCTGGTATACTACCCTGCTCTCTTCCCCCGTGGTGTCTCACAGGATCCAGTGAGTGGCCTCAACACATCTTGGCCATGTAGTATATTTTTTGATGAAGTCTGTCGTGAAACCTGTTAAAGAACTACTTACCATCTGTACCTAATGTTTATTTTCAAAGCTTTTGTGTAGCCCTGTGTAGTAATGTGATTTACCATATACTGTATGTAGCGACCCCTCTCTCCCCCTCTTGCTTTATCGGTTATGCGGCTGTTGTCTAGGGGTCCCTGGGAGGGAGAGATGAGATACACCACGGCCCATGTCCTCCATAACTAAGAGGTGAAGGCCAGAAAATTGGGCCCTGTGCAGGTGTCCTAGAGTCAAGTCCAGTACTTCGTTCCTGACTCCTTTGCTCCTAGTAACCAGAGTTCCACACAGTGAATAGGTCCAACTTAGTTTTATTCTTCTTTCCAAACAATAAACAGTTTCTTCTACTGAGTTATAATGGGGAATAGATCGAGGCACAATCCTTTCCCTTCTGATGCTATCCACTGTGATATCACCAGTGGAGGATAGTCACTGCCACTAACTATGTGAGGTAGAACGTGAATTACCTTTGCTAGCACGGCCCCTGTCAGGGGAAGGAGATCCGTCCAAGGGAGAAACAGGAGGCCTCTCTGTCACCAGCGATGCTGCGCTGGACTCTCCAGAGAAGTTCCGCACACCAGTCCTCACAAACTCAGACACGGGCACCCAAGGAATTAGGGCCCCCCTCGGATTCCTCCACCCTCGCGGAACTCAGTTGAAGGTACTGAGCCCCAGGCATCCGCCATAGTACCTCACCCCAGGTTAAAGGTGCCTGGGATGGACTCCATCCTCGCTCCGGCTAGGCCTGGAACACCGGAACGCCAGCACCCAGGCTGAAGGTGCCTGGGTGGGGCCGCGTCCTCCCAACTCTAAACCTGAACCCCGTGGTAAAGGCGTCCGCACCTTTTATCCCCTCTCCCTTTGCGTCACAGCGGGTTCCCCGCCCCGCTGTACCAGCTCCAGGAAAGGACAAAAAGGTACAGTCTTGCGGTGTGAGTTCAGCCCCGGCTCAGGGCAACAGCGCCACCCGTGGGCCGCAAGGAACCTCACACCACCAGAGTCCTCCAAGAACCAAAAAAGGTCCCGGATACCCTAGCAATCTGTGCATCTGGGTTACACTACCACCCAGATGCCTCCCCTAAATTCAAGTACCCGCTACATGTATATATACACGCAGTAGTTGTACCTTGTGGTATGGCAACCTCTAAATAAGATGTGTTGGTGATGATCACCGATCAGCTTACTCACAGTGATGTATTTTACCTATGAAATCATTTGGAATAACTATGTGGAGACTGAAGGTCTTCAGTAGCATACGGTCACTTCCTAATGAACAATGTGCAGTATGTCCTGGGCACTTGTCAGCATTGAAGGGCAAAACTCTGGAATGAATTGGATCTACTAGGATACACATTCTTTCCTGTTAGATTTATTCCTGTTGGTCACATTGTCCAACAGTAAAAGGAAAATGTAGTATTTCAATCAATAACAAACACTGTCAAGCATTGAACTCATTTATCTGGTGATTAGATGGTGGGAAAGCAGATCATTCGGATTAAGGCTCAGCTTATTGCACTCAGAACTCATTAGAAACACTGGTGGAAGATCAGCTTTATATATGTGTTTGGCTTCCAATTCTGACTCTTCAATTCAGTCCCATCCCTGGGCCTATAGCCAATAAGAGATACTCAAAAAAACAGTGCTGTAACAAAGGTGCTGCCTAAATTACTGAAAAAAACTCAGATCTAGTTACCGTATATACTCGAGTATAAGCCGACCCGAATATAAGCCGAGGCACCTAATTTTACCACAAAAAACTGGGAAAACTTATTGACTCGAGTATAAGCCTAGAGTGTCCATCTGCATGCCTCACGGTGCCTCACTTTGCCTCACTGTGTCCATGTGCATGCCTCACTGTGTCCATGCCTCACTGTGCCCATGCCTCACTGTGTCCATCACTAGACTGACGTTTAACATGGGAGTCTATGAAAGGAGTGCCCGGCTTTGAAAAATCGGTGCTCCCCGGCCGTAGGTCCCCAGACAAAAACTTTGCACACTTATAGGAGAGAAATGGGTCTACAGGTGTGCCAAGTTTCGGGTCCAGGGGACCTACGACTGGCCGGTACCAGGTCCCCAAAGTCACCAGAGAAATTACCGTTTAACATGGGAGTCTATGGAAGGGGTGCCTGGCTTTAAAAAATCAGTGCTCCCCGGCCGTAGGTCCCCCAGACAACAAACTTTGCACACTTGTAGAGGAAGAGTGGGGCTACATGTGTGCCAAGGGGGGCCAGGGGACATACGGACGGCTGGTACCGGGTTCCCAAAATCCAGGAGATCAGGCGCAGAAAGGTGACTAGAGTATAAGCCGAGGGGGGCATTTTCAGCACAAAAAGATGTGCTGAAAAACTCAGCTTATACTCGAGTATATACAGTAATTAACATTTGTCATTCCTGAAATCAGGCAGAAGACAAGTTGGCCTCCATGAGGCCTTACAAGCTTAACACTGGACTGACATTTCTGCTATGACAAGGAGAGAATATAAGTGAATAACAGTACACACAGCCCTCCCTGAGAGAAAAAGGAGCACTATTATAACAACTTAGTTGCAAGAATCTGAATTTCTATGATTATGTGGTTTCGACTGGTTCTTTTTCAATTCTTTTTACACAAGGTTACAACATACACCCCTAGTGACAATATTACATGTTGTCTACCAGTTATATAAAATATGGACTTCTTGTGATAAGTGAATTACACAGTGTGGTGGAGCACTTTCCCTTTACCAGAATACTATTTACCTCTAAAGATCTGCTCTAATTTGTATGATGTGGCCTGCCAAATCCAAATGCTGGCTTTACCTAGCTAAGATTCATTGAATGTTTTTTCTGTTTCAATGTTTTTATTAATATTTTATCATAGAAAACAAAGGATTACAAATAATGTTATACAATGAAATGCATTAGAAATAGTACAAAGAATTCCATGTCCAGAATAATATTCATAAATATAAAGTGTAGCATTGAATGTTTTTTAAGTTGCAAAAAGTGATTGTAAAGTCTAGTTTAAAAAAAAAAAAAAAAAACATGACATACTTACCTCCTCTGTGCAGTTGGTTTTGCATGGAGCAGCCCTGATCCTCTTCTTCTCAGGTCCCTCTTCGCTTCTCCTGGCCCCTCCCTCCTGTCCAGTGCCCCCACAGCAAGAAACTTCCTATGGGGGCACCCAAGCCGAGTCACAGCTCTGTGTGTCCATTTAGACATGGAGCCCCGACCTGGCACCGCCCCTCTCTCTTCTGATTTGCTAACTGGCTTTGACAGCCACGGGAGCCAAGGGCGCCGCTGCTGTGTCTCAGCCAATCAGGAGGAGAGTCCCCGATGGCTAAGACACTTGTGGATATCGCTGGAGAGAGATGGGGTTTAGGTAAGTAATTAGGGGGTGCTGGGGCGACTGCTGCATAGAATGCATTAGGATAAAAAACCTTCTGCTTTTACAACTCATTAAAGGTTAAAGTGATTGTAAATGATAACCCTGTAAAACAACCTATTCAGTTTAAAGGAATTTGTGGTTGAAGCTAGTGGACTTTAATTGTACTATAACAATTTGAGATACACAGAAGTATAAAACAAGTAATTTTTATTAAATTAACATCAACATGTTAAAACATACATTTAAAAAATATATATATAACTCTGTCTATTCAATCAAGGGGGGTACAGCTGAAAAAAATGGCAGTACCAGTTTACCCTTTATTAGTTAGATTGGCATGCTTGACATGTTTCGCGGATATTCACCGCTTCCTCAGGAGCTTTTGTTTGCATATTCAGATGTCATAAAAACAGAGACAGTATATAGTACTACAGAAATAAGAAAAGAGAAAATGAATCAAAATATATATGACATGATAAGATAGTGACAACATAGTAATGGCAAGTGTGGCATCCCTCCGACCAGATGGTAAAATCCCTTACCAGGGGCAGCAACACCAGCAGCAGTCCAAAAGGAGTGGGTTCGCTTTGGCACTCCAACTAACTATTCAGTTTAAAATTTAAATGAAAGGCAAATATTTGTGTATAGATATAAAAAAACAAAAAAACAACAACATTATAAATAACTTTTTTCCCCTTTTTTTTGTGATCGCATTCCCTCTGTTCTCAGCTGGGGGGAGGAGAAGCTGCAGTACATTGGGCTTGTCAGTAAATGGCTGTGCAGTGGGGGTGTGTCAGAACAAGTCTAATCAGTGGAGGAGAGCAGGCTGAGTTCCCAGCATAGCTTGAGAACTGACCACAGTGTGCTCTCCTGCTTAGTGTGGTCAGTTATTACCAGAAAAGCAGAGGGACTGGCAGGAACACATACAAAGACAAAAGGATACCTTCTTATACAAGTAAATGGTACATATTAGGAATTTGAAATGCTGGGGTAACAAACACTTTTAGGTGTGCACACAGTTAATGGCAGCTAGGGATAAGCTGTGCAATATCAGAAAAGTAAAAGACAGACAGAATTTTGGTCATGTAGCTCAGACATCGCAGAAAAAAAAAAAAAAAAACTTTGGTAGGCAAGCATGTCTGCAGCTAATTTAAAGAGGGAAAGACAGAATCCCATCTGGCAATGAGCAACTATAAAACACAGAAGGGGGCAAAGTTGTGACATTTATGGATACAAAATGAATTAAAAAAAATGATGTTGAGATGTATATTTTACAATAAAGTGGACCTATCAGTTTCATATTACAGTTCTGTATGAATACATTCATGACGTCACAGTATATAGCAACAGACACCTAACTGAGCATACCTGGCCTTGACATAAAGTGTAGCCAAACCAAAGAGTGAATTGTAATATATGGCACCTTAGTTCAGTCCTTAGATGTGGTGGCTGCATTGGTTTTCAATTTTTTTCGGCTTTTTCTTTTCCTGTCCTAGGGTGACAACACTTACTCCCTGCACTGTATATATAGTGGAGCATCGTTGTCACCCCACTGTCCAGAGAGACGGCAGGGAGCAACACCAACTAATATGAGTTCAACCCAGGCAGAGAGCCCAGGTAGTTATCAGCTCACTGGATTTCTGGCAGGATCAAAGGGTATTTTTTTTTGCTCTTATCAAATCGATATAACAAAACACTTTCAATGGTATATTTTTTTAACTTTCTTTTTATTTATTTTAAATGTTCTATATGGCACAATTTATAACAGACTACAGCCATACTGTATATTGCATCTGAGTGATTACAATGCAACAACATAACAGTAACAGATTGTTGTAACATAGATATATTATGTGAAATAAAGCTATTATAAAACAAACACGCATCTTTTCTATATTGTTGTGCAGTTACAGAGAAATAAAAAATAAAGTTCTGTAATCTGATGGTATAGGGTGGTAGATTTCACATAGACACATTCTTACCTATAGAATAGGGTGCCCAGACATCCCCAGTTTCAGGGGACAGTCCCCGGATTGAGGACACTGTCCCCGGACCAAGTCTGTCCCCGGTTTTGTCCCCGGATTGGATTTGAACAGGGGCTGGGGCAATTTCAAAGACAGTCAGTGCAGAATTAAAAATAAAATCTGAATTACACACCCCCGCTCCTACTAGCTTAGGGGGGTCTGTTCCTTTCCATTATCTGTGCCCCTTTCTGATGACCATGTGATGTGAGCGGAGTGAATATTTCTTTAGTTTCGGGTGCCCAATCAGCTTCGCTCGCATGTTCTTCTGCCTTGGCTCAAGTCCCAGCCAGCCGCCTGCCTGCTTATCTCCTTGCCTTCCCTGGTGGAGTGATCTTCCTCTGCTCAGCTCCGCTCCCCACCCAGTAGTCATAATAGAGTGCCTGCTGCCTGTGAGTTATCATAATGCGGATGATGTTAACTGGTTGCTGATCGCCTGACAGCAGATTTACTGCTACAGGACGGTTGGGTTGCGCAGGTTCATGTACATACGTGATCCTGCATTTCTGGGTATGGGAGCCAACCAGCGGCTCCGGCGAACTCTGTGACCACCGGTACCTGCAGATCGTGGTCTGCCTATGTAAACAAGGCAGATTGCCGTTCTGTCAGTATGGAAGACATTGATCCTGTGTTCCTGCAAAGCCGGTATTGGGATCTGTGCCTTCCCTTAGTAAAAGCATCTCCCACACAGTGAGAAAACACTTGTTAGGCGCACATTTAAACCTTTTGATTGCCCTAGATGTTATCCCCTTCCCAGCCAGTGTCATTAGTACAGTGACAGTGCATATTTTTAGCACTGATCACTGTATTAGTGTCACTGGTTCCCACAAAGTGTCACTTAGTGACCAATTTGTCCACCACAATATCGCAGTCCCGCTATGAGTCGCTGATTGCCGCCATTACCAGTAAAAAAAATAAAAAAATATGTCCCCGGATTTAATTTTAAAAATCTGGTCACCTTACTATAGAAAAGTTCATCTAAAAGTCTGACAAATGTATCTTATACAGGAAGTAGCACCCTCCTAGGTAGGTGCTAAAAGAGAGTATAGTTTTGGGGTCTTTCTGCTTACCAGGAAGGCTGCCAGGTCAATTTAGATGCTCTCTGCCTACCAGGGAGCAGGGATCCATTGATAGGGTCTGCACATGGTGCTTAGGTTCTGCTCATGTTGTCTGAATGTTTCACACTGGTCCAATAGGGAGGGGGGCATATTGGACAGTGGAAGGAAACCTGACAAATAAGAGCTCATGCCTCGTACACACGACCGTTTTTTCCGACGGGAAAACTGGTATGAGAGCTTTTCATCAGGAATCCCGGCCGTGTGTATGCTCCATCGCAGTTTTTCCGACGGGAAAACTGACGGACAAAAAAAGAGATCAGGATCTCTTTTTTCCCGTCAAGCCAAAAATCTGAGGGGAAATCCGTTAGTTTGTATGGTTTTCCGACGGGCAGAAAACTGCGCATTCTCAGAATCAAGTATGAGACGGGAGCGCTCGTTCTGGTAAAACTAGCGTTCGTAATGGAGATAGCACATTCGTCACGCTTTAACGCACTGAAAAGCATGTGGCTGAAAAGCGTGAATCATCTCTCACCAAACTTTTACTAACACGAGGATCAGCAAAAGCAGCCCAAAGGGTGGCGCCGTCGGAATGGAACTTCCCCTTTTATAGTCGTACGTGTTGTACGTCACCGCGCTTTGGACGGGCGGACTTTTGTCTGAGCGTGTGTATGCAAGGCAGGCTGAGAGGAATTCTGTCGGGAAAACCGTCAGATTTTTATCCATCGGAAAAAACGGTTGTGTGTACTAGGCACAAGGCATAGTTACAGTCCTGGCCATTGGCAGAGAAAAGTGCCTCCCTGCATGCTGGGTGACTGTATATATGCCAAGGGCACATGTGCTTGGGGTCTTCGGCTGGAGAACGGGATCCTAGAGGGAGGGGGCGGTTGCCCCTCCTCTTCATAGGCTGCCAGGCGCCCTCAGGTGGTCGACCTGAGGGCCTTAATCCAAGTAAAGCGGCAACCCAGATGTCCTGCAAAGCTGAATGAAAGGGAGACTCAGACACACGAGGAAGGATCTGTTTCTGCCTACAGTGAGTACAGATCTATGTCATGGGGCTCCTGTGAGGGCCATCACTTCAGCTAGTAGAGTCAGTGGACGGGTTTCAGTCAAAGGGGATGCTAGTGAGGGTCCTGAAGATAAAACAGTTTCACCAAGTCTGCTGCTAGAGCAAGCAAAGGACTTATTTCTCCCATGCAAGTGCAGTATGGTATAACATAGAGTCTGCTACAGCATTCAACCTAGTGAGGCCAAGTGAGAGTTATCCTCATCTGTAAGTAGTTCCAGTTGGAGTATCCCACTATTCTCTTCTCCCATCCAAGTTCCAACCATAAATACAAAACAATACCAAATACCCTGGATTGATTATTGGATAATGAGTGGATGTGAGCACCGTTGGTCGGGAGAAAATACCTAGTAACTGGCTGCAAGATAATCGAGGGAGGCCCAGGGAAGTCTACACACAGCAATCCCTACGGGGGCAGTGCTACAAGTAAATCATCCGGATGATAAGAAGTTATAAATGGTAAATGAATAGTAACCAAAAGGAAGGGGGAAGGAGAACAACAGAGGAAAAAGAAGTAATGGGGAAGGGGTGCCATATGTCCCTGCTATGCCCTTATCATTGGGTAAACATGTGCGTAATATATGTACAGGGTGCTTTTTTTCAGTGGAAACACGGGGGAAAGCAGTTTCGGCACCTCCAGCACTTAATGTATGTAATGGCAAAGGGTTGCTGGGGTGTTCTGGAGGGTCTTTGATGCTGGCTGCTGGGAATCTATTGTTGCTGGAGGGAATCTATTTTTGCATGGTGGTCTATTGTTGCTGGGGAGGTCTATTGTTCTTGGGGGGGGGCTTCTGTTGCTAGGAGGGTCAATAGTTGCTGGGGAGGTCTATTGTTGCCGGGAGGGGGGCTTATGTTGCTGGGTGGGTCAATAGTTGCTGGAAGGGATCCACTGTTGAGGGAGGGGTCTATTGTTCCTGACTGCTGGGGAGATCTGTTGTTGCAGCTAGGGGTCTATTGTTCCTGGGATGATATTTTGTGGCAGGGGCCCATTTTTTTCTGGGGGTCTATTGTTGCTGGGGGGGTCTATTGTTGCTGGAGGAATCTTTTGTTGTGGGGGAGGGGGGATATTGCTGCTGGCTGGGGGGTGGATGGGGTCTATTTTACTACTTTTCATGTTATCATTAACAAATTCCATACAAATTACTTAGCTCTGGCTCTGTATTCTCTAAATGAAGTGGTGCTAGTAGGTGGGTAGAGGGTGGAACTAAGGGACGGTGCTCAGAGGTGGGTAGGGGCTGGCACCAGAAGTGACTCAAAAGGGGGGAGGTCCGGCACCTAGTCTCTGAGAAAAAAAGCCCTTGGTTGCACCACATAATATATGCTTTGCAGAATTCAAATAGAAGGGATTCCAGCGATTCTGATCACCTTGGCTTGGCCCAGGAGGACTTGGTACACTGCATGGGTGCCTCTGTCAAGATACAGCTTCCTCCACTCTGGAACCAGGAACCAGGTATTATAGTTGAATATTGCACTCAATAACTAGAGGACAAGCGCTTAGGTGCAAACTGGAACTGATATTTTTGTAAATTGACACAGAATATATATCACGCAAAATCGGGTAAGAGCTTGATCACATTATCCCAAACAATAAAAACTGTAAACAGTAATATCAGTAAATCTAATGAACAGCTAACATAAACATAAACAGTAAGCTAATTAACAACTAGTCACCTAGACAATCCTAGATGTCAGTGCCCAGTGCCCACCCAGACAGCTCGGCACCAAGAAGACTCAGGGCTGTCCAAATCCCACTACCAGCTTACTTTTTACATATATCTTCTCACTGAGTTTCAAGTTGGCAGAGACCATCATGACTTGACTGTTAAGTGTGGTAATGTCATCTTGCATTATATAACAGGTCATCTTCCTGAATTCTTGTAGCTCCCTCAAATGCCAGGGCCCAAATTTAGCAGGCAAGAGGCTACCCTGAAGTCCCCTCCAAAAGCCGCTGTCCCGGTTGGGTCTGTAACAGGGGCTTCCTGGGATTTTCATTATCAGGCTTTGGTAGTTCAGGTTTGTAAGGCTGCTCCCTAGGTTTCATTTAATAAATTTACCAAGATTTACCAATTGGATGTTCGGCACGAGTCTGAGGATGCTTCCTTCGGTTATCATGTGTTTCAGGCAGTTGTGTGAGGTTCCTAGATGTTTGTGGTTGGTAGTTCGTTGCCCTCCCCTCATTTCATTGCATTGGGAAATCCCTATCATTATGAATTGAAAGATGCTCTGTGTCCTAGGATGTAGGATTTCCCTTACCTGTAAAATCCTTTTCTTTAAGTACATCACTGGACATAGAGATCCCACTCCTCTTACTGGTGGTTCATGTTTTGCTACAAAAACTCTAACTTGGCCTGACAGGGAGGGGTTATATCTTGAAGTGGACTTCCTGTCTTTCCTATTTTTTTTTGCCATTGTGTCCAATCACCTGAATGTGCAAGTATAACCCTATTGTTATGAATTGGAAGACGCTCTGTGTCCCGCGATTTACTCAAATCAAAAGATTTTACAGGTAACCAAAAATCTGACTGTAGTGGGGCGTGGTCTGGTGCTCGCTGAAGATGGCTGCTTGAGCGGGGAGCTCCAACCCAGCAGGGGGATCTTTCTGCTTTCTTATACACGGTCGGAATTTCCGACAACAAATGTTCGATGGGAGCTTGTTGTCCGAAATTCCGACCGTGTGTAGGCTCCATCGAACATTTGCTGTCGGAATTTCCGACAACAAAAATTTGAGAGCTGGTTCTCAAATTTTCCATCAACAAAGCACAATTTCGACGCACAAAAGTCCACGCATGCTTGGAATCAAGCAGAAGAGCTGCACTGGCTATCGAAAATCATTTTTCTCGGCTCGTCGAACGTGTTGTACGTCACTGCGTTCCTGACGTTCGGAATTTTCGACAACATTTGTGTGACCGTGTGTATGGAAGACAAGTTTGAGCTAACATCCGTCGAAAATTCGTCGGGAAAAAAATCCATGGTTTTGTTGTCGGAATGTCCGATCGTGTGTACATTACAGCAATATGGGCAAAATTGGTCGATCCCTAACTTTCACCAAAATGCCTCACTCACAACTGGGGAGCAACCTCCTGTCAATCCTTTAGGACACATCCTTTGGCAACCCCCGAAAGCTCTCCCTCATGTGTCTCTCAGTCCGCCATGTCCAGGGCCGCCATCAGGAATTTTGGGGCCCGTTACACAGCTTCAGGCATGGGCCCCCTGGAGCAGAGAACCGGGGGGGGTGCTGCCGCCGCAAATTGAGAGCCGGAGGGGGGGGGCTGCCCGCGAATTGAGGCCTGGGGGGCACGGCCGCTGATTGAAAACCGGGGGGGGGTGCCACAAGTTGAGAAAGAAGCGGGGGGGGTGCCATGAATTGAGAAGCAGGGGGTGTTGCCGTATGTCCCCCCTGAGAAGAACTAAGGGGGGGCTTTGGGTGCTGCCGAAAAAAAAGGGGGGTTGCCATCCGGGCCCCTTACAAGAAAATAAAAAAAAGGGGGGTTGCCATTTGGGCCCCTTACAAGAAAAAAAAAAAGGGGGGTTGCCATCCGGGCCCCTTACAAGAAAATTAAAAAAAGGGGGGTTGCCATCCGGGCCCCTTACAATAAATTATTTTTTTTTAAAAGGGGGGTTGCCATCCGGGCCCCTTACAAGAAAAAAAAGGGGGGGTTGCCATCCGGGCCCCTTACATGTGTACTGCCTGTACCCCACTGATGGCGGCCCTGGCCATGTCTCCCAAATAAGCAGACCAGACGACAAGAGCCAAGAGCATGATGGATGCGGACGCGATTCTGGAACTGATACAGCAAGACCCCAAAATGTCGAACTTACAGTGTATGTTGGTTGTGTAATATAGTGCATAATCCAACGCCTGACTTCTGTGGCTGTGCTACCTACTATATACCACTAGAAGGTGGTAGTACTCTATATGACAGACAAAGTATATGTAAACCTAATGGCTATTGGCTACAATTTCAAGCTGGTTGGTGATTCTCACGGGAAATAAAATGTAACTTATGGGTGGACCGATCCTTTAATTTTATGTATCTCTTGGTGCTGTTCCATGCAATGATTTGTCTCTTGACCACCGTCCATCCGAAATGAAACAAGATTACTAGTTTTGGATGGAGTTATTCTTTTAAAAGAGCCATAAATACACTTGCTAAAAATACAGTTTCACGTAGAAAATACTTTATGGCCTGAAGTGAAACTCCAGAACCTAAATGTACACATTGCAAGAATTTTACAAACGATTTTGCAGATTTCAGCACTTTTGTAGATATTGAGATAGGTTGTTGAAGTCAGCTTCCTGAAAGTGAGCGCTAAGGAGGAAGGAGGGGGAGGGCCAGCGGGTTCTACTTACTATGATTATGTGATATTATTTATGAAAAAAAGAGAAACATTTTATCCTTTTAAACCACTGGCATCTTTTTAAATGTGCAGACAGAATATTTGCAAACTAATCGCTTTACACACGATCGGAAATTCCGACAAGAAAAGTCCGGTGTGAGCTTTTTGTCAGAAATTCCGACCGTTTGTAGGCTCCATCGGACTTTTGCTGTCGGAATTTCTGCCAAGAAAAGATTGAGAGCAGGTTCTCTATTTTTCCGACGGAAAAAAATCATCGTCTGTAGCAATGCCGACGCGCAAAATTCCTACGCATGCTCAGAAACAATTTGACGCATGCTCGGAAGCATTAAACTTATTTTTCTCGGCTCGTCGTAGTGTTGTACGTCACCGCGTTCTTGACGGTCAAAATTTCAGAGAACTTTTGTGTGACCGCGTGTATGCTTGCCAAGCTTGAGCGGAATTCTGTCTGAAAAACCATCCAAGGTTTTTTTCCGACGGATATTCCGATTGTGTGTAAGCGGTATAAGGTGAAAGGAAGAGAAACCCAGCTTTTTGTTATGTCTGATGTCATATTTAATGGTATATGAACCACTTCCCGCCCGGTCAATAGGGAATTGACGTCCGGGAAGTGGTTTTGTTATCCTGACTGGACGTCTATTGACGTCCAGCAGGATAACATGCCGGCGCGATCGCGGCGATCGCGAGTGCGGCGTGTCAGTCTGACACCCCGCATCTCCGATCGTGATAAGAAGCCTCTGTCAGAGGCTTCTTACCACGTGATCAGCTGTGACCAATCACAGCTGATCATTGAGTGAACCAGGAAGTGCCGGTAAACGACATTTCTCAGTTCACGCTGACAGGGAGAGCCAATCGGCAGCTCTCCCTGTCAGAGGGGGGGTCTGTGCTGATAATCAGCACATTTATTATTAGAACAGCCCCCTCCAATGTACAAATTGCCTGCCAACCAGTGCCACAATAAAAAAAATGTGCAATTGCCCACCACAGTGCCAATCCCTGCCCACCACAGTGCCAATCACTGCCCAGCAGAAACACCTGTCAGTACCTCATCATCAGTGCTGCCCATAAGTGCCACCTGTCAGTGCCACCTGTCAGTGCCAATCAGTACTGCCTATCAGTGCCAATCACAGCTGCCTGTCAGTGCCCATCAGTGCCGACTGTCAGTGCCCATCAGTGCCACCCATCAGTGCCCATCAGTGTCACCTATCAGTCCTGCCTATCAGTGCTCATTAGTGCCGCCTATCAGTGCCCATCAGTGCTGCATATCAGTGCCGCCTATCAGTGCCCATCAATTCTACATATCAGTTCCCATCAGTGCCACTTTATCAGTGCCAACTCATCAGTGCCCATCAGTGCCGCCTCATCAGTGCCCGTCAGTGAAGGGGAAAAAAATTTTTATGACAGAAACTAAAAAAAAACCACATTTTTTAAAAAAAAACTTTTTTTTTAGTTTGCTTATCAAAAAATAAAAACTGCAGAGGTGATCAAATACCACCAAAAGAAAGCTCTATTTGTGGGAAGAAAATCATAAAAAATTAGTTTGGGTACAGTGTTGTGTGACCGCGCAATTGTCATTCAAAGTGTGACAGTGCTGAAAGCTAAAAATTGACCTGGGCAGGAAGGGACGTAAGTGCCTGGTATTGAAGTGGTTAAATTATTATTAAATAATACATTACAGAATGGTACTTATGGATATAACATATTGCGGTTTTATATGTAATTTTCTTTTTTTTTTTTATTTGAAAAAATAAATAAATCAGTGCAACTGTACAGCTGCATTTCTCTAAGAAGTGAGGCCATGGTGTTTTCATGTTATCACCTGCCTTCTTAACCATACACATAACACTATCGCCCTACCACCGTTCCTGAATGCAACTGTCTAGTCTATCCACATTAATAGAACATGGACAGAGACTCATTCCTGCTTCTTTTTTTTCCTGTGTCATTATAAAATCATTGGTGTACCTCAACCTAAAGTCTGGCTTAGCCTGGAGATTAAGACCATGTTGTGGTGTACTTCTCATTTCCTGATATACACTATATTACCAAAAGTATTGGGACACCTGCCTTTACACGCACGTGAACTTTAATGTCCTCCCAGTGTTAGTCCGTAGGGTTCCATATTGAGTTGGCCCACCCTTTGCAGCTATAACAGCTTCAACTTTTCTGGGAAGGCTGTCCACAAGGTTTAGGAGTGTGTCTATGGGAATGTTTGACCATTCTTCTGGAAGCGCATTTGTGAGGTCAGGCCAGGGCCGGCCCTACCATGGGACCCGATGGTACCTCGGTCCCAGGCGGCACTTTAAAGGGGGCGGCAAATTGCCGCCCGCCAGCCAGCTAGCCCGTTCCCCTGCGCTGCTTATCCCATTGCGAGCAGGGCCAGTGTTCTGCCGAGAAAGGTCCCGGCATTTTTTAAATGCATGCCTTATGGCGCCAGCCTAGGGGGCGGTTGGGGCTGTGAAGACATCCCTGACAGACCACTCTATCCCCAGCCTGCAGTGCCGCCCTAGCAGCTGCAGTGAGAAGATGAGAGGAGAGAGCCGGGACGAGGAGCAGCTGGCCGGAAGTGCTGCATGTTTAGTGGAACCGGCTGAGGTAGATGATATGGAAGCCCTGCATCATGTAACTACGGGCTTGCCGCGATATCTGCTCCCGCCGCCCCCCCTCCTCCTGGTCGCTCAGGGATCTGTTGTGGGAGGACTGGCAGGCAGCAGCGCCGCTCTCCAGTCCTGGAGTAAAGTTTACCACCACCTTCGCTGGCTCAGGTATAGTGGAAGCTCATTGCTGCAGCCTGCACCCATTCACAAGAAACAAAAATTTACTCTGCTGTCAGTTTATAGTGCATTGCACTGTGTACAGAGGGAACTGATATGTGTGTGTGTGTGGGGGGGGGGGGGTAGGTGTGCAGGGGGGTACAGATATGTGTGTGTGTGTGTGTGGGGGGGGGGAACAGGTGTGCAGGGGGTACAGATATGTGTGTGTGGGGGGGAACAGGTGTGCAGGGGGTACAGATATGTGTGTGTGTGGGGGGGGGTACAGGTGTGCAGGGGGTACAGATATGTGTGTGTGTGTGGGGGGGACAGGTGTGCAGGGGGTACAGATGTGTGTGGGGGGGTACAGGTGTGCAGGGGGTACAGATATGTGTGTGTGGGGAGGGGGGCAGGTGTGCAGGGGGTACAGATATGTGTGTGTGTGGGGAGGGGGGGCAGGTGTGCAGGGGGTACAGATGTGTGTGTGTGGGGGGGGTACAGGTGTGCAGGGGGTACAGATATGTGTGTGTGTGTGTGTGTGTGTGTGTGGGGAGGGGACAGGTGTGCAGGGGATACAGATATGTGTGTGTGTGGGGGGGGTACAGGTGTGCAGGGGGTACAGATATGTGTGTGTGTGGGGGGGTACAGGTGTGCAGGGGGTACAGATATGTGTGTGTGGGGAGGGGGGGCAGGTGTGCAGGGGGTACAGATATGTGTGTGGGGGGGGGTACAGGTGTGCAGGGGGTACAGATATGTGTGTGTGTGTGTGTGTGTGTGTGGGGGGGGGGAACAGGTGTGCAGGGGGTACAGATATGTGTGTGTGGGGGGGAACAGGTGTGCAGGGGGTACAGATATGTGTGTGTGTGGGGGGGGTACAGGTGTGCAGGGGGTACAGATATGTGTGTGTGTGTGGGGGGGACAGGTGTGCAGGGGGTACAGATGTGTGTGGGGGGGTACAGGTGTGCAGGGGGTACAGATATGTGTGTGTGGGGAGGGGGGCAGGTATGCAGGGGGTACAGATATGTGTGTGTGTGGGGAGGGGGGGGGCAGGTGTGCAGGGGGTACAGATGTGTGTGTGTGGGGGGGGTACAGGTGTGCAGGGGGTACAGATATGTGTGTGTGTGTGTGTGTGTGGGGAGGGGACAGGTGTGCAGGGGATACAGATATGTGTGTGTGTGGGGGGGGTACAGGTGTGCAGGGGGTACAGATATGTGTGTGTGGGGGGGGGGGGTACAGGTGTGCAGGGGGTACAGATATGTGTGTGTGGGGAGGGGGGGCAGGTGTGCAGGGGGTACAGATATGTGTGTGGGGGGGGGGTACAGGTGTGCAGGGGGTACAGATATGTGTGTGGGGGGGGGGGGGGTACAGGTGTGCAGGGGGTACAGATGTGTGTGTGTGGGGAGGGGGGCAGGTGTGCAGGGGGTACAGATATGTGTGTGTGTGTGTGTGTGTGGGGAGGGGACAGGTGTGCAGGGGATACAGATATGTGTGTGTGGGGGAGGGGTACAGGTGTGCAGGGGGTACAAATATGTGTGTGTGGGGAGGGGGGGCAGGTGTGCAGGGGGAACAGATATGTGTGTATTGGGTACAGAGGGTGAACAGATATGTGTGTGTGGGGAGGGGGGAAACGGATGTGCAGGGGGGTGTTTTTACACTTGAATATTGATTTACACACACATATAGTGCCATGACCAGTTCTCTTTATACTCCTATACATGAATAGAGCCATAACACATCCTTTTTATTGAGCCATGACACATGCTTTTATACTCCTATATATACATGTATAGAGCTCTGACGGGTCCTTTTATACTCCTACATGCATGTATAGAGCCATGACAGGTCCTCTTTATATTCCTACATACATGTATTGAGCCATGACATTTCCTTTTACACTCCTATACACACGTATAGTGCCATGACCGCTCCTCTTTATAGTCCTATACATGAATAGAGCCATACCAGGTCCTTTTTATAGAGCCATGACAGGTCCTATTTATACTTCTATATACACGTAAAGAGCCATGACAGGTCCTCTTAATTTATCATGATATACAATTATGAATGTGGGGGCCTTTTGGTGGGCGACTGGGCGTGTTTTTTTTTGGAGGGGGGGCAGCATTTAATTCTTGGTACCAGGCAGCACAATGTCTTGGACCAGCACTGGGTCAGGCACTAATGTTGGACAAGAAGGCCTGGCTCCAGGGATCTTTTTCTCAAACAATAGGTGCTGGAACTCAACCACGACCCCCCCCCCAAAGCCCCTCCACCCACACACACCCTCCAAATCACATCAAATAGTGGGTGTGGTCAGTCAAATTTCACAAACAGTAGGAGGGTCTAAAAGGGCATTAAAAAAGAGGATTGCATTACATACAGAGTGCAAAGTTCAGGGGGGTTACATACAGAGTGCAGAGTTGTCACTTGTAAACACAAAAACTGGACTTCTGTGTTTACTAGTGATTGTGGTGAGCAGCCCCCCCCCCCCAAGGGTCTGAGCCAGAGGTGGTGGAACTGAGTTCCACCAAGTTCTCCCTGAAAAAAAGCCCTGCCTGGCTCGCAGTCTCCGCTCTCCTTCATCCCAAAGGTGTTCTATCGGGCTGAGATCAGGACTCTGTGCAGCCAAGTCAAGTTCCTCCACCCTAAACTCACTCATCCATGTTTGTATTGGACTTGCCTTGTGCACTGGTGCACAGTCATGTTGGAACAGGAAGGGGCCATCCCCAAACTGTTCCCACAAAGTTGGGAGCATGAAATTGTCCAAAATGTCTTGGTATGCTGATGCCTTAAGAGTTCCCTTCACTGGAACTAAAGGGCCAGGCCCAACCCCTGAAAAACAACCCCACATCATAATCCCCCCTCCACCAAATGATTTGAACCAGTGCACAAAGCAAGGTCCATAAAGACATGGATGAGCGAGTTTGAGGGGGAGGAACTTGACTGACCTGCACCTCAACCCGATAGAACATCTTTGGGATGAATTAGAGTGAATTAGAGTGAAGACTGTGAGCCAGGCCTTCTTATCCAACATCAGTGCCTGACCTCACAAATTTGCTTCTGGAAGAATCGTCAGACATTCCCATAGAAACGCTCCTAATCCTTGTGGACAACCTTCCCAGAGGAGTTGAAACTGTTATAGCTGCAAAGGGAGGGCCAACTCAGTATTGAATGTTACGGACTAAGACTAGGATGCCATTAAAGTTCATCTGCATGTAAAGGCAGGCGTCCTAATACTTTTGATAATATAGTGTATGCCTAAACTCTGAATGCTGCTTAAAATTTTCCTACCCATTCCCAATGCATGAAACATAGTACTAGCAATGCTATGTAAGCCACTCCTCACCTTCTCTCTCATTTCAGCAGCCAATGACTGGACTGGAGCAGTAATGGTGGCCATACACACTTTCCTATATGATGGGTTTCTTTTCTGATTCGATCTCCACCGATAGGAATAATCAATCCTTAATCAACAACCCATTTTATTGATATGACACACACAAGGAAGTAGACTTCGAATGAGAGATGAGCATAAGTCTACAAAGTCCTACTCCTCTCCTTGCTTTCTTTCCCCCCCCTAAGGAGAAGCGCTAAGATGGATCCCTATAGCCTACATTCTGCCGTATCCTCATTGGTTTGATAGGAAGTAAACACCGGCATCTCAACACCAAAACTCTCTATATCCCAGCCTTCTATCCACGGTGCCCTAATGCTGGTAGGGGCAGGGCAGACATTAATTCTAAGTGTCCCATGGCTATCAGTGGCATCCTACCTATGAGGACCTCTAGTGTCTCCTAAGGCAGTGGTTCTCAACCCTGTCATCAAGTACCCCCAACGGGCCATATTTTGGGAATTTCTCTGAGATAAACTAGCTGTCCAAAATACCAAGCCGTTGACTCCGATTTAAAGCACCCGTGCAAGATAAAGGAAAACCTACAAACATGGCCTGTTGGGGATACTTGAGGACAGGGTTGAAAATCACTGTCATAAGGCACCGGCACTGCCTATCAATACAAATGGTCTTATGCTTTGTACACACGGTCGGATTTTCCATCGGAATAAACTCCGACGTGTTTTTCCGACTGAATTCCGTTCTTTTTCTAACTCCGTCGGAATTTCTGACGGAAAAAGTCAGATGGGGCACACGCGGTCGGAATATCCGATGTAAAAATTCCGTCTGACTTTTTTCATTGGAAATTCCAAACGTGTGTACAAGGCATTACTCTACTTTCCTACTCTATCTAAAACAAAAATGTAATACTTGCCGACCGCCCACAGTACAATTACGTCATTAGTTAGATTTATTAAATACCGTTGTTATGGCAGCAGCTAGCTGACATAACCCCGGTATTATTTTGTACTGTGGGTGATTCTGCATCTTATATCTGTGGTCCCAGTGACAGATTCATCACGGGATCACTTTTAGAGGCGGCGGGAGAGATGCCCCCCCTCCCGGCGCTTTCCGGTCATCTCCAAGCTTACCTGAGCTGTCAGTAGGCCCGGAACTGATCCGGTCCCTCAGAAGCTTGGGCAGGAAGTCGATTTAGGGTAAGATAGCCCCCACTCGGCTCTATGCCCTTGGAGTACCGGAGCAACATATGACGGCATTTCTGCCTCTCGGGCCTAAAGGGCTGATTTATTTTTATTTAGTTAAAGGCACAACTAAATTCTTTTTATTTCTTTTTTTTTTGCTTTTAAGGGTAAATGAGAGATGTGGGGTCTTTTTGACCCCACGTCTCTCAAAAAAGAGGACCTATCATGCTTTTTTTTATTACAAGGGATGTTTACATTTGATGTAATAGGAATAAAAGTGACCAAAAAAATTAATAAAAGGACAGTGCAAAAATAAAATATAAAATAAATAAAAGCGCCCTGTTCCTCCGTGCATAAGCGAACGCATACATAAGTTGCACCTGCATATGTAAACGGTGTTCAAACCACACATGTGAGGTATCGCCGTGATCCCTAGAGCAAGAACAATAATTCTAGTGCAAGATCCCCCCTGTAACTATAAACAGGTAACCCGTGAAATTTTTTAAAGCTACGCCTATGGGGATTTTTCAGTACCGTAGTTTGTTGCCATCCCACGATCGTGCGCAATTTTAAAGCATGACATGTTAGGTATCTATTTACTCGGGGTAACTTCATCTTTCACATTATACAAGAAAATGTGACTAACTTTAGTGTTTTGTTTTTTCCAATTCATTAAAATGTCTTATTTCCAGAAACAATTGCACCACTTAAGAACTGAGCCTCTTTCTGAGATTTGGTGTTTACGAGTTAAAAAATGTTTTGTTTTTTTTTGCTAGAAAACTACTTAGAACCCCCAAACAATATTTTTTTTTCTAACACCCTAGAGAATAAAATGGCGGTCGTTGCAATACTTTTTGTCACACCGTATTTTCACAGTGGTCTTACAAGCGCACTTTTTTTGGAAAAAAATCATTTTTGAATTAAAAATAAGACAACATTAAACTGAGGCCAATTTTTTTTTATATTGTAAAAGATAATGTTATGCCAAGTAAATTGATACCCAACATGTCACGCTTCAAAGTTGCGCCCGCTCGTGGAATGGCGACAAACTTTTACCCTTTAAAATCTCCATAGGCGACGTTTAAAAAATTCTACAGGTTGCATGTTTTGAGTTACAGAGGAGGTCTAGGGCTAAAATTATTGCTCTCACTCTAACGATCGCGGCGATACCTCACATGTGTGGTTTGAACACCATTTTCATATGCGGGCGCTGCTCACGTATGCGTTCACTTCTGCGTGCGTGCTCGTCAGGACAGGGCGCTTTAAAAAATATATATATATATTTATTTTACTTTAAAATTTTTATTTTGACACAGTTTTTATTTTTTTTAAACATTTTTGGCTCACTTTTATTCCTATTACAAGGAATGTAAACATCCCTTGTAATAGAAAAAAGCATGACAGGTCCTCTTAAATATGAGATCGGGGGTCAAAAAGACCTCAGATCTCATATTTACACAAAAATGCAATAAAAAATTTATGTCATTGAAAAAAAAAAGTCCCTTTAAGAGCATTGGGCAGAAGTGACGTTTTGACATCGCTTCCGCCCTGCAATGATTTGGAGACGGGTGGGGGCCATGTTCCCCTCAATCGTCTCCATGTCAGCCCAGGGAGCAGACCCGATCGCCTCCGCTGCTGCCGACGGCTCTGGTAAGCGGCGGGAGCCCTCTCCCACCGCCGATAAAAGTTATCTTGTGGCGAATCCGCCACAGAGACCACTTTTATCTGAAAGCGGACCGCCCACTGAAGAAGAGGATAGCTGCTACCATAACAACGGTATTCCTCTTCAAAGTAGCAATGTATTCCTGCGGCGGGTGGTCCGTAAGTGGTTAAAAGACCGCAGCGCAAATACAGTGTGACATAAATTATTGCAACGATCACCAATTTATTCTTTAGGGTCTCTGCTAATTAACTTTTTAGAAAAAAATACTAGTTTAAACTTGTAAACAAAAAGTTCCAGAAAAGGCCTGGTCAGCAGCAAGTAGTTAATTACACCCCAATGTGAATACCGTATATACTCGAGTATAAACCGAGTTTTTCAGCCCTTTTTTTAGGGCTGAAAATACCCCTCTCGGCTTATACTTGAGTCAGTGTACCTTGTGCGTCCATTTTTTAAAACTCGCGGCTTCCTCCTGGTCCCGTGCGGTTCCATGATAGACGATTGACACTGTGTTCAATGTTCCGCCTATCACGGCCATCTTCTCATCCTCTGACTTTCCCAGCAGACACTGTGTTTAGTGATCCGCCAATCACAGACCTTCTCTTGTTCGAAGATGAAAGAACGTCCGTGATTGGCGGATCACTAAACACAGTGTCTGCTGGGAAACTGAGTCCGAGGATGAGAAGAGGGCCGTGATAAGCGGAACACTGAACACAGTGTCAATCGCCTATCACGGAACGGGACGGGACCAGGAGGAAGCCGCGAGTTTTAAAAAATGGACGCCCGCAGCGCAGAATTTCAGGTACGCTGCGATGGGCACAGTGAGGGTATGGGCACAGTGATGATATGGGCACAGTGAGATGGGCACAGTGAGGAGATGGGCACAGTGAGGATATGGGCACAGTGATGATGGGCACAGTGAGGATATGGGCACAGTGATGATGGGCACAGTGAGGAGATGGGCACAGTGAGGAGATGGGCACAGTGAGGAGATGGGCACAGTGAGGATATGGGCACAGTGATGATGGGCACACTGAGGAGATGGGCACACTGAGGAGATGGGCACAGTGAGGTTGGGCACAGTGAGGCGTGCAAATGGGCATTGTTGACCCTCTTTTCCGCTTAAAGTAGCTGCTACATTCTTACCCTAGGCTTATACTCGAGTCAATACGTTTTTCCAGTTTTTTGTGGTAAAATTAGGTGCCTCGTTAATTGCTAAAAAAAAAGACAACTGTCCCTCATCCAATTAATTAAAAAATGCATTGATTTGAAGTATGCTGAAAAAAGTCAAGTGCCTCTTTTTTTGTTCATTGTATGCATGTCAAGGGCCTAAAGAGAATGAACGGGCCTGTTCAAAGTGTCCAAAAACCACAAGTGAAGGTCCCAACTAAAATGCACATGTTAATGGGCCCTTGGTGAGTCTGACACTGATTACTCTAATGCAGTGTCAGAACAGGCAATTTTCTCCTGCCAGTAAATGCCAGTAAAAGTAAATGGTTGCCAGTAAAAAATATGGCTGTGAGGCTCGGCTTGGTCCGGAGCCGGCTGGTACCATCCGAGTGCTTGCTACAGTGTGTGCTACAGTGTGATCGGGCGGCTCTGGCCGAGGCAGTGCCTGAGCATGTCGCGTGATGTCATGGTGCAATGGAGCCAGGAAGAGCGGCCAGAGCCTCGTGTATGGGAGCATGGCAGGCTGGGACCAGGACTGTCAGTGCTGTTTAGACTGGAGGGACCACTAGGCTTGGAGAGAGACTGTCACTGTGACTCAGGAGGGGACGTATTGTGTCAGGGAGGTGTCATCATCATCTGGGCTGCTACACACTGCTGTCAGTGTCACTGTGAGAGTCAATTTTATGTGTGTGCGCCGCCCCTTCTAATTTCTTGCCCTCCTGAGGCCGGTCCCTGACCTACTTACTTACTATCTAAAAAATAAAATAAGAAATATGTTTTTTGCCTTATTATCTACCTTTAATTATATTGCTAATTGCATATTGTATTTGTACTCGGAGTCAATCTGTGGATAGTATAGGAAAGGGAAAAGAGAAACAGAGAACATTGACCTGAGGTGTGCCGAGGTCATGTGGTCAGAATGCCTAAGAGGGGGAAATACGCAAGTATGAAATTAAGGCCCCTTTCACACTGGGGCGGGCAGGAGCGGTGGCGGTATAGCAGTGCGATTTGCAGCGCTGCTATACCGTCGTTCTTACCGCGGTATGCGGTCGCTAGGGGGGTGAATTTAACCCCCGCTAGCGGCCGAAAAGGGGTTAATACTGCCCGCAAACCGCGGCTATTGCCGCGGTTTGCAGGCGGTATTACCGCGGTGTCCCATTGATTTCAATGGGCACCCGCGGTAAAGGAGCGGTGAACACACCGCTCCTTTACCGCTGTAAAGAAGCGGCTAGCAGGACATTTGGAGCGGTCCTGCTAGCGCACCGCTTCAGTGTGAAAGCCTTCGGGCTTTCACATTGAAGGCTACAGGGCAGGAATTTTTCATGCGGTATAATAACGCATGAAAAACGTCCCAGTGTGAAAGGGGCCTAAAAGAAAAGTAAAAGAAAAAGAAAAGGGGATGGGTAGGTGGGACACGAGAGCCTACGACCGCAAGGGGAGGAGGCCAAGAAGGGCGGCCTGAATCCTCCTACAAAAACAGGATGACCTGCGGTCAGCCTTACATTTGTTTGTAGCCTAAATACTCTAATTTGCACTTAAAACTGTAATTTTGTAACTTTTGAAAATTCCAGTAAAAACTTGGCTGTGCCAGTAAATTTTGGGTGTTGTGTCAGTAAATTTCAATGTGGTAGGTTGGCAACATTGCTCTAATGTGAAATGGATCGAAGCGTGTATTGGGACTACGTGACAAATAGCCCGTAGGTGGGAACAGACAGCCCTAGTAAATACAGTTTTCTCCCTGGATAGGTAGGATAATCTATGCTTCCTCTGTGACATCTGCAATAAAAGGCATCTAAGGACGGATGATTTAAGGATTATCCCTTGGTAATCTGGCTATTCCCAGGAGTGTGTAGGCTTCAGCCTTTGTCGGAGGCAAAAATATCCTCGAGTGTGACCCCAGGAGCTGACACTTACTATACTGACAACAAGCCACGTGATAAGGAAATAACAGGTCCTTATTCAGATGGGAAAAAAGGAGCCAACAAATACTCATCTGTTGAGTCATTTGAATCCAGGAAACACTTACAAAACAGGATGTTAGTATCACAGACGAGGTGAATCCTATCTGTGTGTTTAGCCAGCTTCTGTTATTGCTCTTCCTCCCTTCTTACACCACGGTTTATATTGGAAAATCTTCATTTCCTAATATTTAGCTTTCACCTGTTCTTAGGGATAAGCTTTCATTTTTTTTTTTTTAAATATAATTTTTTACAATTTATATATTTTTTTATTTTTATTTTTTTACAATGCTTTCTTTTTTGGGCGGTGTCAGTTTTTTTTTTTTTTTTTACGAATTTAACTTTATAACTATTTATTACAATTCTTTCTTTTTTTTTTTTTAAGCAGCCCTATTGGTGAGGGGGGGGGGGGGGGGCTGGCTTTGGTAAAATCAGGGGTCTGAAGCATACACTAATTTTTTCCAAAATGACTCCCCTTCTTCCTACTGGTCTTTCTCTCGGTCTGTCTTTTTTTCTTTTCTTTTTTTTTTTATGTTGAAACAATTATGCCGCATACACACAACCGTTTTTCACGACGTTAAAAATGCCATTTTTTTAATTGGGCATTAAAAACGATCGTGTGTATGCTCCAGAGCATTTTTAACGACGTGAAAAATGGCCTAAAAAAAATGAGAACCTGCTCTATTTTTTCACGTCGTTTTTCACGTCGTTCTTTTTAATTCAATCTTATTTTATTTGTTTATGCAGTGAAACGACAGAAAAAGACATACATTGTCTTAAACATTACAAACATTAATAGGATACATCCTCAACAGGCATCATGTGTGTCAGAACAGAGCAGGGCTAAGTACTATCAGATGAAAGTATACACAAACCTATTTGGAGAGTATGAAGTAGGGTCACTCAATGGGTTATAGGTAGTAGGTAAATTGAAGCCCTGGTACGTTATCCTACTGGGTTCTTAGAGGTGTATTTATGTGTAGAGAAAAGAGAAAGAGTTAGAGTCAGGGGCAAATAGTAGGGGTACACAGATAGGGGACAGGGATCAGAATCGCTCCATCAAGGTCCGAGAGTGGTCTCGTCCAGGGCACACTCCGCCCAAGAGATAAACTCCGAGGAGTACCGAAACACGGACCACGAAGTCCATGCGAGAGAGAACTGTTCACTTTTGTCATTTTCCTCCGCCACCAGGCGCTCAAGGTCCCTAATGCGGTCCACCTCAACAGCCCAATCCCCCAGGGAAGGCATGGTGACCGCCGCCAGAAAGTGTCGCAAGACATCATTTCTGATGGATTTAAATGATCCTGGGATAATAGACAAGAGAGCCACCTCAGGTGAAGGGTGGATAGAGGTCGCCATCAATTTGCAGTAGAGTGTGAAAATCCACTGCCAGTACCTCCGCACAGGAGGGCACTCCCACCAGATGTGGAGCATGGTTCCCCGGGAGCCGAGGCACCGCCAGCAGGCATCCGACACCTCCGGATTGAAGTGGTGGAGAGTTGATGGACATCTGTACCATCTTGTTAACAGTTTAAACCCCTTCTCCTGGGTCTTGGTGGCTATGGACAATTTATGCGTCAGGGTAAAACATTTTTGCCAGTCAATAGTGGAGATAGTGCGACGGAGGTCTGTCTCCCAGGCCACCGTATACGGTGGGAGGCCAGGGGAGTAAACATCGAGCAGAAGGGAGTATAGTTGCGATACAACATGCGTTGGAGGTTCCACCTGCAGGAGCAGTTCCTCGAATCCCGTCGGTTCAGCAAGAATGTCTGTAATAGATGGGAAAGTCCGGATGTAGGAGGCAGTCTGTTGCCTCCGAAGCCACTGCATGGGGTGACGGGAGGTCAGACCGGTAGAGGTATCTGACCTCAAAGTGGGGTCTGCACGAAGGACCTGGGCAAGTCGCCTATGATCCTCTCTTCGCCATGGTCCGAATCTTGCTACCGACATAGCTGGCGGAAAGGCCGGGGTCCCAAAGAAGGGAGTCATAGGCCCCATGCGGTTTGATAAGCCCCTTCTGGACAGCATGCGATCCCAAATCTGGATCGTTTGATGGGTAAGGTCATTAAGAGGGCCCGAACCCCCCCGTACCGTAGGTAAGGTCCAGGGGAGAGCGGAGAGCTCAATTGGGCTCATGTGGCTTTCCAACTGAACCCAAAGCTTGGTTGAAGAATGATGGAACCAATCTAGTATGCGGGTGAGCACCGCTGCTTTATGGTATAGGGAGGCATCTGGGGCTCCAGCCCCCCCCCCCGAGCCTTTGGAAGAGAAAGTGTTTCATACCGTATCCTGGGACGGGCCGCATTCCAAATAAATTTGGAAACCAGTTGGCGTATTTTCTTAAAGTACGAATTAGGTATGTGAATAGGGATGGTCTGAAACAAATACAGGAACCTAGGGAGAACATCCATTTTCAGGGCATTCACTCTACCTAGCCATGAGAGCTGTTTGGACGCATAATTGATTAAATCTGCCTGGGTCCTAAGAAGTAGGGGGGCAAAGTTCAAGGAAAAAAGTTGGGAAGCATCCGCCGGTATTTGAATTCCGAGATACCTTATGGAGGGGGAACCAGTTTTGAAGGGGAAAGAAGACGATAGTCTTTGCAGGGCCGACGTAGGCAGAGATATGTTGAGGATTTCCGATTTATTGTAGTTGACCTTGAAGTTGCTAACTTCTCCAAATTTCCGAAACTCCTGCAATACCAAGGGCAAGGATGTGTGAGGGTGTGTCACGAACAGGAGCAGATCATCTGCAAAGAGGGCAAGTTTAGTATGTGTGGGCCCGACTGTTATGCCTTGGATAGAAGAATTGTTACGTAGAGCAATAGCTAGATGTTCCATAGTGAGAACGTAGAGGAGGGGGGACAATGGGCATCCCTGTCGCGTCCCGTTAGATACAGAGAAGGCTGGAGATAGCGAGCCATTTAGTCTAATCCTAGCATATGGAGAGGAGTAAAGGGACATTATTCTCGCCATCATATTGGTTCCCACGCCTATTTGTTGCAGGGATAGTCGAAGGAACTGCCAGTCTACTCGGTCGAATGCCTTCTCGGCATCGACTGTTAAGAGGCATAGTGGGATATCGTGGGACCGGGCATAGTTGGTTAAAAGAAGGGTCTTCAGGGTATTGTCCCTAGCCTCACGGCCACTCACAAAGCCGACCTGGTCTAGGTGTATTATCCCAGGCAACAATGGTTGTAATCTATTGGCTAGGATTTTAGCAAAGACTTTCAAATCGACCCCAATCAAGGAGATCGGCCTATAGCTTGCACAAAGAGTGGGGTCTTTGCCTGGCTTTGGGATGAGGGATATGTGAGCCTCAAGTGTTTGTGGAGGGAACACTGAACCCTCCGACAAAGAGTTGAACACCTTCGTTAGAAAGGGCGTGAGGAGGGTGGCAAAAAGTTTGTAGAACTTAGGAGTAAAGCCGTCTGGGCCCGGGCTCTTTCCACTCGGTGTACCCGCTATGGCTTTGGTGACTTCGTCTTCTGTGATTGAGGTTTCCAGATCAGCGATGACGTCATCGTCTAATGTAGGGAGCGCGGTTTCCAATACATATGACATCTGGTCCTCCACCCCGGAGGAAGGGGAACTTGTCCCTTGAGTCTTAGGGATATTGTACAGGGACTGATAAAAGTCCCTGAATTCCCCCGCCATCTTAGTGGGTGAGGATACCATTTCCCCCTGTGCCCCCCGAATATGAGGCACAAAGGCGGAGGTTGTTTTTGGGTGCAGGGAGCGAGCCAGTGGCCTACCACATTTATCTCGAAACTTATATTGATGGAAAGTGAGCTTATCTGCATATGTACGTGCAGAGGCTTCATAAAGTTCTCTAAGTTGTGATCGTGCCCTAGAAACGTCCGCCAGCATTGTCACTGTCGGGGATCGTTTGTGCTCAGTTTCTAAGTTTCTAAGCGTTTTATTTGCTGCCTCTATGGCGGCTGAGCGCTCCTTTTTAAGACGCGTACCCATTTGGATAAAGGTACCACGTAGGACAGCCTTAAGTGCCTCCCATTGAAAAGGCAACGATGTCGTATCCAAAGCGTGGTCCGCAAAAAAGTTAGAGATTGTATCTGAAACCCTTGTCACACATTCCGGGTTCGTAAGCAGCGAATCGTTCAAGCGCCATGACCATTCCCTAATCGGAGTGGAAGGGAGCGAGAATGTCATGTGTATAGGAGAATGGTCAGACCAGACCATTGGGTCTATGGTGCATTCCGGGGACCAGTCCAGGCAGCTATGGTCACTCATTAGGTAATCTATGCGACTATAGGTGTGATGAACATGGGAGAAGTGGGTATAGTTACGGGCCGTGGGGTGCAGCACTCTCCAAACGTCCACCAGACGCAGATCGTAGAATGCCCGTTTCAGAGCCCTCAGTTTGGGGAAGGAGATACACGATCGCGAGGTGGAGGAATCTAAAAGTGGTTCAAGAGGGGTGTTAAAATCTCCCCCCAATATGAGCTTACCCTCCCTGAATCCTGACAAAATCCTCATGTATTGTAACGCGGCCGATACTTGATTAACATTAGGAAGGTAAATGTTAGCTACTGTAAATTTGGTACCCCATAACACGAATTTCACAAAAACATACCTCCCCTGGGGGTCCGAGAGATGGTCAAGCACCTCTATAGGGAGCGTCTTATGGAAGGCCACAGACACTCCCTTGGAATTCTGGGTTGGGCTAGTGCTGTGGAACCACCTGTTGAAGTATCTGTTGGAACAGGAAGGGGTGGAGGCAGAGTGAAAATGTGTCTCTTGGAGAAGAAGCACATTGACTTGGCGTTTGTGCATTTGATACAGGATTTGTCCTCTTTTGGAGGCAATATTGAGCCCATTGACATTGTAGGAACAGAATTGTAACCTAGGGTGAGAGGTCACTGTGTGGGCCATGATGGAGCGATGTGGGGGGGAGGGGGGGGAGGAGAGAGAGAAGAAGAAAAAAAGAAAAGCGGGGAAGAAAAAAAAGGGGGGAAACACAACAGGGGAGGAAGAGAGAAGGTAGAGCGAGGCGGGGGAGAGATTGAACGTAGAGAGCACCTGGGGAAGGCGGCTCAAGAATACTAAAGTGTGCGCAAAAACGTAACACTTCGTGAAATATCACGTAGTAGGCACTAACTGTGCCAATCCTATTTAGGGGGAGAGAACGGGGTTAGAACAGCTGAGTTGTGATCCCGACAACCTAACAGGCATATATAACATAACTGTAAGTGTAACACACCCAATGACCGTGGCATCTAATGCTCAACTGCCTAGTCACTAAAGGGCAGAGTGTCGGACTAATACCATTGGTACGCTGGAGTGTAATAAACAGTCTAAAATTACATAGAAAAATAACATCAACGTAGAACAAGGTGTACACAAACTGGTGACAGAATAAAGGCACAGGTATTCCCGCGTAAGCATGCGAGGGTTGGAAGCACCAATTACTACATTTATAGCAGCATTAACTATGATAGTTGTCACGGCTTAGCTCAGATATCTGTGTAAACGCACAGAAGGTGTCAGTGATAAGGCCAGTCAGTCCCAAGCTCCAGGGACATAGATGTCCAGAGCCCGAGGGAAGACCCGGAGGTCCCCGGACAAGCCAAAGGGCTATGCCCGGGAAACACCAAGCCAGCCAGTAGAGCCAATGCCGTGAAAGAACATATCAACACCACCAACCGCCTTTCCAAAGCCCCCGCAAGCACAACCGCACCAGCTGAGGGCAAGGAAACATTCTCCGTGCCAAGCGAGACAACTAAACCGTCAGCAGCACTTAGATAACAAAGTGAGCAAGAGTCAGCGGGGTGGATACGCAAGTAAAACCGTGAGTACAAAACAAAATAGAGAAAACAGTAGGCAAACCTGGCCGGAGTCTCATAAAGGAACTGTAGTCACCTGGTGGACTAAAGGACATATCAAAAAAGAACCATTTCAGGTCTCGGACGACAGAATCTGGATCAGTCTTCTGGTGACGTGGCTCGCCGTATTCTAGGACCGGAAGGTACCGATCTAGACTGTGGGCGTCCTCGACGCTGTAGAGGAGGGCCCGGTAGCCGCTGACGGTCATCTGGGGGGTCCAACCAGTTTGGGATGACAATAGGGTCCCGGTCCAGGAACAGGAAGAAGGCAGGAAGCTGGTCCGGGTCTGACAGCACAAATTTGTGGTTATCTTCTCGGGTCACTTTGATGCTGAAGGGGTGGCCCCAAGTGTACGTGGCGCCTACTTGGCGAATCAAGTCCAGCAGAGGACGGACCGCTCGCCGCATGTACAGCGTATTGCGGGAGAGGTCCGGGTAGAGGTGTATAGGTGATCCGTGAAAGTCCAGTGGCCCCAGGCGCCAGGCCTTGCGCAAAATTTCTTCCTTCAGGGTATAGTAGTGCACCCGGCAAAGTACGTCACGAGGGCGGTCCCTGCGGTCACCCCCCATGCCTCCCACTCTATGCACTCTGTCCAATTCAATGGGAGATGTAACTTCCCTGCCCAGGACCTGATTGAGGATAGCGATGACAGTGGGTTTGAGATCGGCACCTGATGTAGCCTCCGGGACCCCCTGCAGCCGGATGTTGTTCCTGCGGCTCCGGTTCTCACTATCTTCTATCCGGAGCTGGTGTTGCCGTAGACGGGAGAGGTGAGCCGTAGATGCATTTTCAAGCGCCTTTATGCGGGCTGAATGGTCCTCCTGGGTGGTGGCCATAGCAGAAACCGTGACCTCCGACGCGGAAACCCGTTGTTTGAGGGCATTCAGTTCAACATGGAGAGAAGTTTCCATTTTGGAAGCCCAGGAATCAAAGTCAGCTCGGAAAGCAGAAAGTACGGCAGCGAATGTGGAGCCCTGGGAGAGCATCTCTGCTGAGGCCGTGTTCACGCTAAGAGTAGCGGGATCCATCGGAGGGGTCGGGTGTACACCTGGGCCGGTCCCACCGACAGAGAAAGCTGCTGCAGCCGGTGGAGGAGGTGTTGGTTTGCCTGGGGTTCGGGCTGATGAAGCCCTGTCTTTCCCTGTACGGGAGTCCTGTGAGGCTGTGCGTAGCAGGTACCGTTGGATATTACCTGGTTGCAGTGCAGCGGAATCAGTAGAGGTAGAGCTGGAAGCCGCCATCAGCAGATTGGGCGTGATTGGTTGGGAACGCAGCCTGCGGTCGTCGGGAGAGCACAATGCTCAGCAGTACATGTCTTCAGCCGTCCATCCTCAGCCACGCATCCCCATAGGTGGAGTGGAAGAACAGAAAGTGCGACCCGTGTCGTACATGAGAATAGACGCTTGCTTTGTTGCTACTGACGTCTTGGAGCAGGCGCAGGGGAGTGCCGGTGTTTGCGTTACAGGACAGCGGTACGGCAGCCTGGGCAGCACTGGCGGCTGAAGAGGGGGCAGAGCAAGGCTAGTGGCAAGGGGGAGCACGGAGTCCGGGTGGAGCAAGATGGCCACTACACTGCTTGCTAGTCTGTGACTGGAGGGTTACGGGGAGGGCAAGATGAATGAGGTGGAGGCCCAGCCGCCCCGTACACCAGAGTAATCAGACCTTGATGGGTAGGGCGAAGCGGTTTTAAACGGGCAAGGGGGGACCCAGCAGTCCTATGGTCGGGTATAGCAAGATGGCCGCCCCTCGAACCTATGGGGTCAGGGCTCCCACCGAGTGCTCCTTTCTGACTGCCAGCTGGGGAGGGATCAGCCTACTTCTGGTGCCTTTTACTCTGCCCCCGCCCTGCTTACCCCGTGCGAGATGGTGCTTTGTGCTGGATGTTGCTCTGGGTGTATTGGGAGCAGCAAGATGGCCGCCGACTTCCAGGAGTAGGCCGAAGCCGCGGACTTTCCTAGAACTGGCCGCCGCGGGTGTGTCAGGCCGAACGTCCCGGGATCCCTCAGGTATGTAGACCAGACCAGTGCAGGCACACTTGCGGCTCAGGCTGCAGGGGGATTGAAGGCCTTGGAAGTTTGCCTGGGTGTACCAAAATGGCCGCCGTATGCCAGCTCTGCAGACCTATGTAAGCCAGGCAGGTAGGTGGGTAGTGGTTATGGCACCCTCGGCTGAGGAAGGGCCCAGGATGGGTGTCTGGTGGATGCTGTGTGGGGACCCGCGCCCCTGGAGTGGAAGCGGACCGGCCGCGGAGCGCTCCGGCGGGGCACAGCTTCAGGAAACACTGGGGATCCGAAGGCCCCACTAGGCCGCGGCCTCCACGGAAGTCCCCGAGGCTCAGATCTTGCTCCGGACTGCTCCGGACTGCTTCAGGTGGGTGGATGGGTGGTAGGGAAGGATGTGTGCTGGTTTATTTACCTTGGAAGGTGCTGGAATCAGGTTCCTCCAGAAGGCCGCAGGCCTGCAAGATGGCGGCAGCCTCAGGATCTGCTGATGGTTAAACTCGGGCGTCCTTTGGCCGAATTGCCCCCAAATAATTGTGAAAGGCACTACAGGGGACTATGCTGATCATGCAGGAGTGCCTTTAGTTTGTAGATTGTTGATTGTGGCCACAGATGGTGGCGGATTGGACTTAGGTTTCCCGGAGCTCCTCCAGAACACGTCTGCCACTGCTCAAGTCCAGGCCACACCCCCCACGTCGTTCTTTTTAACGTCCTGAAAAACGGTAGTGTGTATGCTTTTACGAGGGGAAAAAAAACGCGCATGCTCAGAATCAAGTATGAGACGGGAGCGCTCGTTCTGGTAAAACTAGCATTCGTAATGGAGAAAGCACATTCGTCACGCTGTAACGGACTGAAAAGCACGAGGCTGAAAAGCGCGAATCGTCTCTCAACAAACTTTACTAACATGAAGTGCACTCACTGCATTAAGAGGGAAGAAGGCATGTTGGTATTGAAGAAAAGTCCTGGTGTTCTAGCTTCACTGTGCAGAGGTTGGCAGGTGAGCGGCAGGTGTGTATGCAGAGTTTGGCAGAGAAGCTGGAGTGCAGGGTGGGAAGACTGCATGGGCTGTCAGGCTGGCATGGAACGCTAGCCGCCTTCCGCGGTTAGACAGGTCAGCTAAGGAAACGACCTATGTTACAATGAGGGGAAAATGAGCCAATTAAAGTCATGGCTCAAAGAGGGGATTGTAATAGAATGTATAAATAACTGACTCAATTTTCTTTAAGTAGAAATTAACTTTCTCAGCCCTCTACTACAAAAATTCTTCCATGTATTAACTCCCATGCTGACAGAAGCATTCAACTCCCTTCTCAACAGCCAATCTTTTAGATCAGAAACCCTTACAGCAATAATAACAATGATCCCTAAACTTCAGTCAGATGACTCAGCCTGTGCAAATTATAGGCCAATATCTTTATTAAATTTAGACATAAAACTACTAGCGAAAGTTATTGCATTTCGGCTGAATAATATAATTGGTTCCCTAATCAACAAAGATCAAGTAGGTTTCATCCCCTTGCACCAAGCTTCAGATAATGTCCGTAGAACAGCCCTGTTAATCCAAGCAGCTAAAACTAGACAAATACCTACATGCCTTGTATCAACAGACATCAAAAAAGCTTTTGACACGGTATCATGGTCATACTTACATTTCGCTCTACAAAAATTGGGTTTTGGCCTCAGTTTCTAAGCTGGGTTTCATCATTATATAATAAACCCAAAGCTTATGCTAAATACGCAGGATACAAGTCTGACATCAATAGAGGTTCACGCCAGGGATGTCCTCTCTCCCCACTCCTATTTGCCCAATTAATTGAACCCCTTGCCCAATCCATTCATGCAGATCCCTCAAAGATATAGAATTAGCAGGTCATCAACATAAGCTTTGCTTATTTGCTGATGACATCTTAATTTTTATGACTTCCCCACATATTACTGCCCCTAATCTTATCAACAAATTAGACCAATTTGCCCGAATATCAGGTTTAAAAATAAATTCACAAAAATCTACAGCTCTAAATATTTCTTTATCTCCAGATACATTACAGCAAGCGAAAACGTCCCTCCCTTTACTTGGTCATCTACACACCTCACTTATCTAGGTATTACTTTCACTCCTGATCTCACCGACATATTCTCTGCTAACTATCCCCTACTATTACGGAAAATTACTAATTACCTAAAACAATGGTCTACTCTCCCAATATCATGGATAGGCAAAATGAATGTCATAAAAATGACTATACTTCCAAAAATATTATACCTTTTTCGTGTTTTACCCATTCCAATGCCCTCATACTTCTTGAGAAATCTTCAACGCAAAACACAAGCATTTATACGGAACTCTCTAAAATCCCGCTTACCCTCACACACTCTATATCTCCCAAAATTGAAAGGTGGACTAGGCTTTCCCAATTTTACCACCTACCGTATATACTCTAGTATAAGCCAAGTTTTTCAGCCCTTTTTTTTGGGCTGAAAATGACCCCCTTGGCTAATACTCGAGTCAGTGTACCTGAGTCCATTGCCGCCTGACCTCACCGTGCCCATTGCAGAATCCAATCTGTGTACCCAAGTTCGTGACATATTCAGACGGCGGTCGTGCAGTTTTAAAAACTTGCGCTCCTCCTTGTGCTGTTCCGTGATAGGCGGAACACTCGGTTTCCCAGAAAACACTGTGTTCAGTGTTCCGCCTACCACGATCGCCCTCTCATTCGTGATAGACGAGAGGACGAGAGGGCGATCGTGATAGGCGGAACACTGAACAGTGTTTTCTGGGAAACCGAGTGCTCCGCCTATCACGGAACAGCACAAGGAGGAGCGCAAGTTTTTAAAACTGCACGGCCCCTGTCTGAATATATCATGGACTCGGGTACACAGATCGGATTCTGCAATGGGCACGGTGAGGTCAGGCTGCAAAGAGAACGGGGCCTGCAGTAGAAAGAATGTAGGTGAGAGGATGGCCGAGTCGAAGAGCTGCAATGGGCACAGTGAGGTCAGGCTGGGAATGGGCACAGTGAGGTCAGGCTGCAAATAGGCACAGTAAGGTCAGGCTGCAAATGGGCACAGTGAAGCTGCAAATGGGCATTGTTGACCCTCTTTTCCGCTTACAATATCTGCTGCATTCTCACCCTAGGCTTATACTTGAGTCAATATGTTTTCCCATTTTTTGGGGGGTAAAATTAGGTGCCTCGGCTTATACTCGAGTCGGCTTATACTTGAGTATATACGGTATTTCCATGCTGCACAAATAGCGAATATCCCAAAATATCATACAAAACATAAAAATCCCTCTTTGGGTAGCAATTGAAACAATTGATAGTAACCCAACATCCTTACCTAATCTAATATGGTCTACCTCTTCTGACCATAAAATTATTGAAAATAAAATACATACAAAAACATACAACTACCATTTGGGATACATTTTAAATAACCAAAGGTTTGCAATCTCCACATACTCCTTTAATATCATTTATCAGAAACCCCAAATTTTACCCAGCCCACACATACCCTAATACTTTCAAAAAATTTACTTCTGCTGGCCTAACACAATTAGCTGATTTTTTAACATTGACCTCATTCAAAACATTCCCTGAAATATGTGAACATCACAAACTCCCGGCTTCTAAACTCTTTCGCTACTTACAAATCAAAACAAATTTTGAACCTTATTTACATGATACTAATCAATTAAGTAATATGTTGCAATTCAAACGTATATGTAAACAAGACCCTCATACCAAAGGTCTTATTTCAATGTTATATAATCATCTGATCACTACTTCTGACTCAAAGCTACCTTCATATGTGGAAAAATGGGAAAAAGAACTTGGAACTAAAATCGACATTTCCGACTGGAATAAAGTCTGAACCAAGACAAAAATGTCTTCTCAAAATACAATTGCGTTGGAAACAAACTATAAAATATTATAAAATGCAGCGCTAGCGAATATAAAATGGTCCTTGATGATGCCCTGGAGGAGGGGCGAAATGCATTGACAAATTTCCGGTCAACACTAAGAACCAGTGACGCTGCTTCCGGTTCTTGTGGAACGCACGCCGTTGTGAACCCGGAACACACTGACGCTCGGTTATCATTGAAGGCTTGTGAGTTTTCCCAATAACAGCGTATTGTTAATCTGTTCCTAAGCGGTACTTCACAAGTTGCTTTTTCTTTTTATTCCCCACATGGTCCTCTGATCTCTGCTGCTATTGAGCCAACTGTTGAGTTTCACCGAACATTATTGGTCCTAGAAGTTGGATGTTGGGTGACTTTTATTTTATTTTAAAGCATTTTTTTTTTTTCCCCTTCCTTCTATATTACAACCACTGTTGCAAATGGGACATTATTTATTTGATGTCGAAAACCATCTGTAGTACTGTGAATTACTCCTAGAGCTATTTGCCTGGTTGTTCAGTTCATTTAATGTTTTGCACAGTATATTTTCTGGTTTTACTTAGTTGATCACTTTTTAGTGGTAACATTTAGTATTACACCCACTGCATTTCTGGTGACACCAATCATTGGTGCATAATCTTTTCACTAATAGTGTGTACCATCATCCCGAAAGGTTTAGATGGTTGACATTCACACATACGTTTGTATTGAGCACATTTATATTCGCTAGCGCTGCATTTTATAATTTTTTATCTCTCAAGGTGTTAGTGCCTTATGCTGTAGCAGCTGCGCATATAATAATTTCTTTTCACTTGTCATTTATTTTTGTATGTCTCCATAAGCGCGAGTTTTAGTTTTTGTTTATTTAAACTATAAAATAATCATGCACTGGTACTTGGTTCCAGTTAAAATTGCAAAATATGCTCCTCAATGCTCCCCATTCTGTTTTCGTGGCTGTGGTGGTCTGAGAACGCACTTACATACATTCTGGGATTGTCCGATTGCAAAAAATTTCTGGAATAAAATTTTCCTCATGGTATCTAAAATATTTAAGATAGCTATCATTCCAGACACGACTATTGGGCTTTTAAATATAAAACCAGTTCATATTTCTTACACTCAATTTAGGCTCTTTCTCCAGATCACCACAGCCGCAAAGCAAACCATTGCCAAAGCTTGGAAAACCAATACATTAATGATCTCTGAAGCTAAAAACAGAATAAACCAAGCAATGATCCTTTCCAAATCAGAAGCCATAACCAACGATACTATACAATATTTTGAGAAAATATGGAATCCTTGGATGACGTATTTTCTTCCTACGATCCCTGACAATTCCCTATTAAGACCTTGATATACTATAATACTATAATATTATACAACAATATGAGTGGAAACAAGTACTAAACATGAACATTTATCTTCTGTACTAACTTAATAATATTCTTACAATATAGATGCTCCGGAGAACTTTCTTACCCTAGACTCTTTTCTCTCTTTCTTACCTTCATTCTTTCCCTGTTACTATTACCCTGTCCTTTTTTTTTCTATTTCCCTATTTTTTGTATTACCATATTTAAATGGTAATGTATTATACATAAATACTATATTTAGTTATTACTTACAATAATTATAAATTTTTGAAGTTTTTATTGAATTAGTTGATTTCCAATTAGCTTTCTTTCCATAGTGGCTATATATTAATTGAATATGCCTGTGTAGCGGGTGGTTACATTTAGGGGGAAGCATCTGAGTGGTAGCCAGGCTCAGATGTACCAATTGTTAGGTCTCATTGACCATTTCTATCCCTGGGAGATAGTACTGGTGGTTAAGTTCACTGGGGCCTATAGGTGGCGCTGTTGCCGTGGGTCCCGGGTTGAACTGCAGAAACGAGGTCAGCACTGGAGGCCTTTTTACACCAGTCGCAAGCAGGCCCGAGAAACTAACACCGCTCAACCTCCCTATTCAGGAGGGTACAGGCTTGTGGTGCGGTGTGCCTCATTCTTTTCCTGCGGAGGAGCCAAGCAGAAGAAAAGCAGGTAAAGTCTGGGGTTGGTGTGCTACACATGGGGGCTCGAGTCCGGGATGTGTTTGCGGGCATGGAGTGAAAACCCCCCAGAAGCTGAACATTTATTCCCCAGTGAAGTTCCGTGGAGGTCGGCCATGTTTGAAACTGCGCCACGAGGAGAACCCTGACTGCGTAGTTCGTGGGCGTGTCTATTCAGAAAAGCCCGCGAGCGATGTAGGAGATGGGAGGAGTCTGACCATGTATGGAGTTACACGTGGGGACTTTGGCACGGAAAAGGTCAGTGCGCGATGGAGCAGCAAGTGGTCAGCATGTCCTCTCATGCCTCATGGGTTCCACCTTCAACTACCATGAAAATGACATCATTCGCTACTTCAGTTACGGATAAGGGGATTCGGCTCAAGCCCCGGGGAAGATTTGCCCTCTATGTGTGTAAAGACGTGGAGGCCCTCGGTGTGATTTGTCCCGGCTGCTCGGGACTGGTGGTTCATATGAAGCCATTCGGGCGATGTGAGAGCTGCAAGGAATTTCTTTTTGAGGTCAAGCAACCTACAGAGAGGCCTCGGGCCTTCCACCTCAACTGCCTTACCGGCGCCACCACTCCGGAGGGAGGAATCAAAGCTTGTACAGCCACCCCTGCGCGCACTGACGAGACTTCGGAGGAAGTCACAGAGAAGCTCGTTGTAGCGAGCGAGAAACCGGAGGATGCTGATTCGGCAACGACAGAGTCTTTTCTCCCACCGCCCAAGAGGAAGATGGGTCTCGTGAAGGCTTCCCGCGGCCGTGGTGGAGCAACGCCCCAGCGCTTATCCAGAACGGATGTCTCTGAAGGGAAAAGTCCCGGACGTCCGAGTCCTTCTCCAAGCCGAGGTAAGCCAGGGGGAGAGACTTTGTTACAGGCCCCTAGCCCTGGGGATTCACATGCTAGTGAGTTGGCCAGAGGGGGTGAATCGTCATTCACCAGGAATTACTTCCCTGCGGAGGAGTATGATACTGTAAGGTACCTGTGATAGGTAGTGTCCGAAGTGGAACTTGTGTGCTGAGGATTCAGGCGAAAACGTAGTCAGGCAGATTAGGTTGGCAACAGATCAGGCAAAATGGTACACGATCGAAATCCAGAGAGTGGTCAGGCAGGCAAAGGTCATACACGAGCTGGCAGTGAAGTACAAAATCAGCAGGCTGGAGAGTAGTCAGGAATTCAGGCAGAAGTTCAACACGAAAATCAGGATCAAAAAGCAGTCACAACACCCAGGGAGCTATTCCACACAAACGGGCGCTGAGAGATAGCATCACTTCCTTTTTAAGGGCTGCTTTGATTGAAAATTGTCCACAGCTGGCAGCAGGTGGGGCTAGTGAGTCCAAGGTAATGTTTAACACTGAGAGGACATTTCCAAAAGTCCAGATCTGCTCAGTAGCACAACAGGTAAGGCTACAGCTTTGGGACCAGGAAGATCCCGGTTCAAATACACCCAGGTACATGACAGGGCCCCCTCCCCAGTGGACCCCTCCGGGGGCCTAGTGGGGCTTAGTGGGAAAGGAGGCATGGAAGTCTCGAATAAGAGAAGGGGCATGCAGATCTTTGGCTGGAACCCAGGAACGGTCTGTGACAGGATATCCCTTCCAATGAACCAGATACCGAAGGCCACGACCCTGTCTTCTAGAATCAAGAATCTTGGAGACTTCAAACTCATTTTGTCCATCAACAAGAACAGGAGGAGGTAGCTGTTGCGTTCTGGAGTAGCGATTGAAAATTGCTCTTTTGAGGAGGGAAACGTGGAACACAGGATGAATCCGGAGAGAGGAGGGTAATTTCAACCGATAGGAGACTGACCCGACTCGAGCAATAATTCTGTAAGGACCAATGAATCGAGGGCCCAATTTGGTAGAAGGTTGTTTCAGTCTCACATATTTGGTTGATAGCCAAACTCTGTCCCCCACCACATATGGAGGTATATGGCGTCTTCGTTTGTTGGAAAAAAGTGCATACTTGCCTGCTGACTTCCGTAGTAATAAGCAAATCTTTTTCCAATGTAGCAGAATATTTTTAACCCGCTGATCTGCTGCTGGTACACCAGAAGAAGGCTGAAGTAGGGGAAAAGTCTGAGGGTGATAGCCTAGGGCTGCGTAGAATGGTGTGGCATGAAGAGCACTGTGCCAACAGGAATTAATGGCGAACTCAGCTAAAGGCAAATACTCAGACCAGTTGGAGTGTAAGGCATTGACATAATGTCGAAGATAGGTTTCTAGGGTCTGGTTCATGCGTTCGGTTTGACCATCTGTTTGAGGGTGATGTGAGGTAGAGAGTGAAAGCGTTACTCCCAGTTTCTTGCAGAACGCTCTCCAGAATCGGGAAACAAACTGGGATCCGCGGTCTGAGACGACATTGGTAGGTATGCCATGATATCTCACAATATGGGAAAGGAAGAGAGTAGACAGTGCTTCCGCTGTAGGTAATCCCGGGAGCGGCACAAAATGAGACATTTTTGAAAAGCGATCCACTATGACCCATATAGCAGTCATGCCCTCGGACTTGGGTAAGTCTGTAATGAAGTCCATAGTCAAATGGGTCCAAGGCTGACGAGGTGCTGAAAGTGGTTGTAACAGTCCAGTAGGCAATGTACAGGGTACTTTATTAGCAGCACAAGTTGGGCAGGCAGCCACATAGTCAGTAACATCCCTTTTCATATGAGGCCACCAGACATGACGCTGCAAGGTCTTAAGAGTGATGGTGACACCAGGATGACCAGATAAAACACCATCATGTGCCCAGAGGAATACAGGTTTTCTGAGGCTAGGGGCTACGAACAGGCGACCTGGTGATATCTTCAAGCCTTGGGGAACACAATTCTGGGTTTCTTGTAACTGTTGGGAAAGAGCCGAAGACATCTGTGCGACAATTTTGTGAGGTGGGATTATATACTGCTCGGTAGGTTGGTCTTCTTCAGAGGTAGCAAACTGTCTGGAAAGAGCATCGGCTTTCTTGTTTTTATGCCCAGGAACATAAGAAAGAACAAAATTAAAACGGGAGAAAAACAGAGCCCATCGAGCCTGACGTGAGTTCAAACGTCTTGCAGTCTGAAGGTACAGTAGGTTTTTATGGTCAGTGAGGATAGAAAAAGGTTTGGGAGCCCCTTCCAGAAGATGTCGCCATTCAGACAATGCCAATTTGATGGCCAGTAGTTCTCGATTCCCAACATCGTAATTCATCTCCGCTGGAGAAAACTTTCTAGAAAAAAATGCTACTGGATGGATTCTACCAGACTTAGGCTGTCTCTGGGAGAGCACGGCACCTGCTCCTACCTCAGAGGCATCAACCTCAACTATGTACTGGAGATCGGGATTTGGATGCTGAAGAATTGGAGCTTTGCTGAACATGTCTTTTAATTGCTGGAAAGCCGATTCTGCTTCTGAGGACCATACCTTGCAATTTGTACCTTTCTTAGTCATAGCAGTAAGGGGGGCCGCAATGGAGGCAAAACCTTTGATGAAGCGTCTGTAGTAATTTGCGAACCCTAGAAAGCTTTGGAGCCCTCTTAAAGTGGTCGGTTGGGGCCATTGCAAGACAGCGGAACGTTTTTGAGGGTCCATTTGGAAACCGGCAGCACTTATAATGTATCCAAGGAAAGGAATACGGCTTTGATGGAAACTGCATTTCTCAATCTTCGCGTAAAGATGGTTTTCTCTCAGTCGTTGCAATACCTGCTTTACATGCGAGATGTGCTCTAGATGAGTCTTGGAAAAGATTAAAATGTCGTCCAAGTAGATGATCACAAAACTGTTGCTGAAATCATGAAAAATTTCATTCATGAAACGTTGGAAGACAGCAGGGGCGTTACACAACCCAAATGGCATAACCAGATATTCAAAATGTCCATTACGAGTGTTGAATGCTGTCTTCCACTCGTCCCCGTCTTTAATTCGAATTAGCTTATAAGCCCCTCGTAGGTCTAGCTTGGAGAAGATAACAGCCCCCTTAAGTACATCAAACAGTTCAAGAATGAGAGGCAAAGGGTAGGAGTCTTTTACAGTGATTTGATTTAACCCTCGATAGTCTATGCATGGTCGAAGACCCCCATCTTTTTTTTCAACAAAGAAAAAACCTGCCCCTACTGGAGAAGAAGAGGGTCGGATAAAACCTCTTTCCAAGTTGTCTTTTACGTATTCCTCCATGGATTTTTGTTCAGGCAAAGACAGGGGATAGGTCTTTCCTTTGGGAAGAGGTGCTCCAGGAATCAATTTAATTGCACAGTCAAAAGAACGATGTGGAGGTAAAACCTCTGCCTTTTGCTTGCAAAATACATCTGCAAACGCATGGTATTCATGAGGCAAGGTAGGTGGGACGGCCACGGAAGCCAACATACAAGCAGGAAGTCTTTTGGGTTGAGACAAACAGTTTGAATGACAGAACGACCCCCAAGAGGTTAGTTCTCCATTTTCCCAATCAAAAGAAGGGTTATGTTGTTGTAACCATGGGTAACCAAGGATAACAGGCAGAAGTGGAGAATCAATAAGAGACAAGACAACTTCCTCTTTGTGGAGTACGCCTACCTGAAGGGTGATTGTTATAGTCTCAAATTTTACAATGCCATCTCCCAAGGGTTGTCCATTCACGGTGGTAATGTTCAGGGGTCTAGATTTTGGAGCAAATGGGATATTATTTTTTTTAGCAAAAGTGTAGTCCAAGAATATGCCAGCAGCTCCAGAATTCACAAAAGCCTCACAGGAGACAAGTTTAGAGGGTAAATGGATAATTGCAGGAATGGTAATCTTGGTCTTGGAGGATATACCTGTAAGGTCTAAGCCAGCTCCTCCAACACTGGTTAGACCCTGCCTTTTACTGGACGGGAAGGGCAGACAGATAATAAATGTCCTTTAAGTCCACAGTATAGGCATAGGCCCAATGCACGCCTCCTTTGTTTCTCAGACTCAGTTAGGTGGAGACGGCTTACATCCATGGGTTCCACAGGTGTCTGGGGTTCAACTGAGATTTCAGGTTCTGGCTGAGGTGGTGCTTGGAAGTTAGGGGCCAAACGATAGACTGGCCGAGGAAACTTGCGAGTTCTAAGTCTCTCTTGGCACCTTTCATGATACCGGACATCCAGACGAACACAGAGCTCTATGAATTTCTCTAGGTCTTCTGGGGAAACCTTATAGACTAATTCGTCTTTGATGCGATCTGTAAGACCTTTTCGGAAGGCTGCACGTAATGCCCTTGAGTCCCAAGTAGTCTCAGCAGCAAGGGTACGAAACTCAATAGCATATTGTGCCACAGACCTGGTGCCTTGTTGCATGTCCAAGAGTGAGTACTCAGCTGCAGAAGCTCTATCTGGCTTGTCAAATACAGTCTGGAGAGAAGCCAGAAATTTGTCAGCGTCTTGCAGCACAGGATCATTGCGTTCCAGATAAGGAGAGACCCAGGCCAGGGCCTTCCCCTTTAACAAGGAAATTAAAGTCACTTTGGCAGAAGAAGTGCTAAAGGTCCCAGGGTTGTTGCGGAAATGCAAACGGCAAACATTTAAAAAGCCTCTGCAGTCCTCAGTATCACCACCAAATTTGTCAGGCATAGGAAGTTTGGGTGGTACAGAAGAGGTGGGTTGGATCGTAGCAGGAGTAGGATCCAGAGTCTGGACCGTTGCAGAGGAAGCAGGCAAACAAGATTTAAGCATAGTACAAAGTTCATCTAACTTGGCGTCCAGGGAAGAAAGATGCTGTTCATGAGCTCCAATCAATTGTCCCTGACGTGAAATCGCCTTAACAATCTCAGCAGGGTCCACTGTCATTGTGGCCCGTTTGTAATGTAAGGTACCTGTGATAGGTAGTGTCCGAAGTGGAACTTGTGTGCTGAGGATTCAGGCGAAAACGTAGTCAGGCAGATTAGGTTGGCAACAGATCAGGCAAAATGGTACACAATCGAAATCCAGAGAGTGGTCAGGCAGGCAAAGGTCATACACGAGCTGGCAGTGAAGTACAAAATCAGCAGGCTGGAGAGTAGTCAGGAATTCAGGCAGAAGTTCAACACGAAAATCAGGATCAAAAAGCAGTCACAACACCCAGGGAGCTATTCCACACAAACGGGCGCTGAAAGATAGCATCACTTCCTTTTTAAGGGCTGCTTTGATTGAAAATTGTCCACAGCTGGCAGCAGGTGGGGCTAGTGAGTCCAAGGTAATGTTTAACACTGAGAGGACATTTTCAAAAGTCCAGATCTGCTCAGTAGCACAACAGGTAAGGCTGCAGCTTTGGGACCAGGAAGATCCCGGTTCAAATACACTCAGGTACATGACAGATACCTCTGACCTAGAGTCCGTCTCAGATGCGGGTGATGATGCCGCGTTTGACAAACTGTTTGAGAGGAAGGGATGGGATAAGATGCCCCTGTCCTTGTTCTGTAGACCTAGGAACCCGCCCATGTCTACTGGGGAAAGTACACCCCGGGTGGTGGTCGCCGAGCCTGAGGAGGGATCTGTCCCCTTGTCTACCCTTCCACAATCGGGAGCACCTGCTTCCGCTTCTGCTACTACTGCTGGACTGGTGTCGCTGCAGGCCCCTGCAACTGGCCCAGAGGCGGTTAACGTGCCTCGACACCTGGATGCTGTTGTTTTGCCTGGCGCAGGAGACCGTGCCACTATGCCACCGCTGTCCTGCTTACAGAGACTCTTTAACCAGAAGGTTGCTAGTGAATATGGGTGGGAATACCCGTATCTGCCCAAGGAGCTTCTGTTCGAGGTTGAGGCCTGTAGAGACCGGTGGTATTCGGAGTTTGTGTGGGTACACCTCAAGGTACCCCACGCTAGAAGATACTTTTCGTGTTCACCTGCCGCAACTCTGCGGTTCAAAGATTGCAAAGCTGCGTGGATGTTGGGTCGGCACATTCATGAGGACAAAGTGCTTATCTGCAGAAAGGATAAGGACGATGTGAAGTATCACATAGATACCTTCGATAGACATTGGAAGCCGTTGGTTTTGCCCGATCCACATTACTATTGGTGAGAGACCAGACTCTTGTGTTTTGCGTTTGAACGTTCTTTTTCTCTTTGGAGGAATGGGAGTTGTTGTTGTTGTTGTTCTCCCTTCTCTTCCCACCACAAAGATAACCAGTACTTTGGTTTCATAGTTAGTGAGGGCCACAGTTCACAGAGAAGAAAATTTCCTTGTCATTAACAGGTGTTCTGACCGCGGCACTACCACAAGGTGGCGGTGTTGCACAACGGTTACATTGAAGGTTTTACATTGCACTTACTGTTAGAGCGAGCAGGTTTTTCTCTAGGGAGAGACCTGTTCACTCTAAAGTACATATTGTTGGATTATGTATTTTTCTTTCTTCCTCTGCAGGTGATCGACAAGCAAGACTGCTGAGTATGGGGTGGGTCTTAGTGAGTTCTGCGGGAGGAAATTGTAAATTTTTACTGTGAAGTTTGAGTGATCTTAAAATGTTTTATATATTTGTACACCCTTTTTCCCATCTGTGTTTTTCCTTCCCATGGTAGGTTCCGGCACAAACGAACAAAATTTTAAATTGTCATTTTTTTTGTTTGTCTCTGGATCTGGCTTATGTTGACCTAGATTGAGGAGGCATAAATTGGTTTCAGACACTGGGGACCAGTGTTCACAAGTGAGGGGGATGTGTAGCGGGTGGTTACATTTAGGGGGAAGCATCTGAGTGGTAGCCAGGCTCAGATGTACCAATTGTTAGGTCTCATTGACCATTTCTTTCCCTGGGAGATAGTACTGGTGGGTAAGTTCACCGGGGCCTATAGGTGGCGCTGTTGCTGTGGGTCCCGGGTTGAACTGCAGAAACGAGGTCAGCACTGGAGGCCTTTTTACAACAGTCGCAAGCAGGCCCAAATAACTAACACCGCTCAACCTCCCTATTCAGGAGGGTACGGGCTTGTGGTGCGGTGTGCCTCTTTCTTTTCCTGCGAAGAAAAGCAGGTAAAGTCTGGGGTTGGTGCGCTACACCTGGAACTAAGTGTATTAGCACATATTTACATATTACACTTTTCAATTGTTTATATTAACTTAACATTTCATTTTCGAGTTGATTACCTGTTTATGTAAAATATCTAATCTTCAGATATGTATAATTCCATCCAATTTATTATCATATACTTAACTAATATTACCATTTGTTGTAACTATTTATTACTAATTGTAACTGTCTTTATTTCTTAAAATTCAATAAACAAAATTGACAAGAAATGAACTTTTGAATGTATGTGTTTTGACATAACCGACAGTTTGCATAGAAACACACTCTGTGAGTCACTGTGGTTAAAGGGGTTGTAAAGGTTAGTTTTTTATTTTCTAAATAGGTTCCTTTAAAGCGGAGCTCCGCCGGAAAAAAAAATATTAAAAGCCAGCAGCTACAGCTACAGCAGCTGCTGGCTTTTAATATTTGGACACTTACCTGTCCTGGAGTCCAGCGACGTCCGCAGCAGAGGACGAGCGATCGCTCATCGCTCTGCTGCTCCCTCCGCCATCCTCGCTGAGGGAACCAGGAAGTGAAGCCCTGCGGCTTCATGCCCGGTTCCCTACGGCGCATGCGCGAGTCGCGCTGCGCCGTTCTGATTGGTGCTCCTGTGTTCTGGGAGCCGAGTGTCTCCCAGAACACCAAGGGAAGTCTGCGGGAAGTGACGTAACTCCCGCAGATTCCCGGAGAGAGGACTCCCGGATGTGGGTGAAAATACCTGTCTTCACCCCCCTCCCCCCTGAAAGGTGTCAATTGTGACACCGGAGGGGGGGAGGGTTCCAAATAGCAAAAGTTGCTATTTAGGGTGGAGCTCCACTTTAAGCTAGTGCATTGTTGGTTCACTTACCTTTTCCTTTGATTTACCTTCTAAATGTTTTTTTTCTTTGTCTGAATTTCTCACTTCCTGTTTCTCCTCACTAAACTTCACACCATCCGAGTGGTGTTGAGTCAGACAGAACAGCTTACTGGACAGCTTACTGAGGAGTAGGGATGAGCTCGGTGTTCGAGTCGAACATAGGTTCGACTCGAACATCGGCTGTTCGCGCGTTCGACGAACAACAAACGATTTGGGCCGTTCGCGCCAAATTCGAGTGACGCGAACGGCCCACAATACACTGCGACATCGCAGTGTAATCCCGGCGCTGTGATTGGCCAAGCATGCACTGTGACCCTGCATGCTTGGCCAATCACAGCGCCGGCAGCGAGGAGAGCAATGATTGGCCACAGGCAGGATGCCTGTGGCCAATTATTGCTGAGGGGGTTTAGTACACGCCCCACACTATAAAAGGCCGCCAGCGCGGCGGCCTCGTGTAGTGTGTTCCGGCGCAGGGAAAGAGTTACATAGGCAGGGACAGTGTCAGTGCTATTTGTACCTCAAACTTGTGTGTAGGGACAGAGAAGGATAGGTAGTGTGACAGCAGGAAGGTAAAGTCACCTGGTTGCATCCAGGGGGGTAGATATATTTCGCCCAGATTCAGGCTTTACGCCGACTTATACAACTAGGTGGAGAGTTGTATAAGCCCAGCTAAGGCTAGTGGGCTCATGGATGACTCATACCTCTAGGGAGAGGGCTGGGCGTCGTACAGGCAGGGAGTTGATGAGGCCAGCTGAAGCTTGTCAGCTCATTTAGGCCTCTATAAGAACTCCCAGCTTCATTAGATGTTAGCTCATGCCTGGAACCAGACCTGTGTGGACTGTCTAGGGAGAGTGAACCCCTGTGCGGTGAGAAAAAGCCTGTGTGGCTATTTGCTTGGACATTTAAAACCAGGGACTTAGGGACTAGGACAGCACTAGGCTGATCCCAGTTGTTAGTTAGGAAACCTGTATGTTTAGTCAGAGGTCAAGTTGACCAGGATTTATTTTGTTTATATGTTTCTTTTGGCTTTGCTGTGTTTTGTCACTGTAAATAGAAAATAAACCGCACCTTTTTTTTGATTTTGAAAACCACAACCTCCGTTTGCTGGGCCTGTTTTTGTGTGGGGAGCCCATCCCGGGGGTCACACATACCCGCTGCCGAGCTAACCCCCTCACAGTTGGTGGAGAACCAGTGGCAGTTTTTTTTAAGCCAGCATGGAGGAGATACTGAAGCAGCTGGCTCTAGCAAATGCCAATCAACAGCAGACAAATGCAGGTTTGCAAAAGAGCCTTGCAGCTCAACAACAGAACTTCGCAGCCCAGCAGCAAGCTCATCAACAGAGCCTTGCAGCCCAGCAGCAAGCTCACCAACAGAGTCTGGAAGCTCAGCAACAAGCCCAGCAGCAATCTGAGGCCCGCTTCATAGACCTGTTACAGAAGCAAGAGCAGAGACTACAACAAATGGAAGCAGTAATGCAGCAACGTCCGCAGACCAGTGAGGAAAGCCGTCCCACTAATACCGCGTCCTTTGGGGTGAGTCGTTTATTGACAAAAATGACTGGAGAGGATGATCCAGAGGTATTTTTGACCACATTTGAAAGGACTGCTGAAAGAGAAAAGTGGCCTGAGGAGCAGTGGGCTGGACTGGTGGCTCCTCTGTTAACTGGTGAATCGCAGAAGGCTTACTATGACCTAGAGCCTGACCAAGCAAAAGACTATGTGATGCTAAAAGCTGAGATATTGGCAAGGCTGGGTGTCACCCAGGCTGTCCGGGCTCAGCGTGTGCATAACTGGACTTTCCAGCTTGGAAAACCCCCCAGGTCTCAAATGTATGATCTCATTCACCTGAGCAGAAAGTGGCTACAGCCAGAGACTTTGTCCGCACCAAAGATTGTGGAACGTGTTGTAATGGATCGGTTTTTGAGAGCTCTTCCTACTGCCATCCAAAAGTGGGTAAGCCATGGAGACCCAGAGACGGCCGATGGTCTTGTGGATCGTGTGGAGAAATACTTGGCTACAGAGAACCTGACGGCCTCTTCCAGAGACACTCGGACTTTCCACCCTAAGACCAGACCATCCCCAGGGGCGGATAAGAGGATTCCAAGGGGTAAGGGTGGAGAGAGTGAGAGGGTGGGAGCTCTACCCCAAGTTTGGCGAGAACAGCCTGGGAAATCAGCGGCTCAAGAGGCGGCAAGAAGGATCGTTTGCTACCGCTGCCGGCAAGCGGGACATATTGCAGCCAATTGCCCGGTTGTGGAGGAACCCATGCAGTGTGACTTTCTGACGGGCAGACGTCAGTCGCTGTGTGCGACAGTCGCATGCACTGCCATTCGAGGAATTGAGAAACATTTATGCAAAATGTGTGTTAATGGTAGAAATGTTGTGGTATTGCTGGATTCAGGTAGCCTTGTGACCCTGATAAAGGCTGAGTTAGTTAAAACAGAGGTCTCTGGGAATAGCAAGGTAGCTGTTATTTGTGTGCATGGGGACACCCGAGAGTATCCAGTGACTACAGTGTGTTTCGAGACCCCCAAAGGTACCCTCTCTCATCCAGTGGGCTTAGTATCTCAGTTACCGTATGACGCCATTGTGGGAAGGGATTTTCCGAAGTTCTGGGAACTGTGGGATGATCCTGAGCCCCCCACTGGTGCCCCTATGTACCAGGAATGTGATAGCCAGAACTCCCCTGAGAGTGGTGAGGACTCTCCGGAATTTCCCTTATCAGTATTGGCAGGGGAGACTCAAGAAACTGGAGAGGGGCCCACCTCCTCAGACGAAAACCTACCGTCTGTGGAGTTTTCTGATCTTGAGGTTCACAGGGAAAACTTTGCCACAGAACAGTTGAAAGACCCCGCCCTAATAAAGGCACGCGAAAACGTAGTGAAAATAGATGGCGAGTTAGTGAACCCAGATAATACCTGCACTTACCCATACTTCAGCGTAGAGAAGGACCTACTGTATCGGGTGGCAAAAAGGGCAGAAGAAACCGTTGAGCAGCTTGTGGTGCCCAAACCTTACAGGAAGTTGGTGTTGGAGTTGGCCCATGGGCACATTCTTGGAGGTCATCTGGGGACAGAGAAAACCCGAGAGAGGGTATTACAGAGATTCTATTGGCCGGGGGTGATGAAGGACATAGAAAATTATTGTTCCTCCTGCCCTGTGTGTCAGAGGTCGGCCCCGATGCCACATTTCCGTAGCCCGCTGGTCCCTCTACCCATCATTGAGGTCCCGTTTGAGAGGATCGCCATGGATTTGGTAGGTCCTATAATCAAGTCCGCTTGGGGGCACCAGTACATATTAGTTATAATGGACTATGCCACCCGTTATCCAGAAGCGATCCCTCTCCGAAATACCTCGGCCAAAACCATAGCCAAAGAGCTATCTCTTGTGTTTAGCCGGGTGGGTATTTGTAAAGAACTGCTTACGGACCAAGGTACACCCTTTATGTCCCGGGTTATGAAGGAGCTGTGTAAATTGTTCAAAGTGACGCAATTACGTACATCTGTGTATCACCCCCAAACCGATGGGCTGGTTGAAAGATTCAACAAAACCCTAAAACAAATGTTGAAGAAAGTGGTGGATAGAGATGGAAAGGATTGGGACTGTCTACTTCCTTATCTGATGTTTGCTATTAGGGAGGTGCCCCAATCCTCTACGGGATTCTCCCCCTTTGAGTTACTGTATGGGAGACACCCAAGAGGGCTGTTGGATATTGCCAAGGAAACTTGGGAAAGTGAGAGTTCTCCCCACAGGAGTGTGATTGAGCATGTCGCCCTGATGCAAGACCGAATTGCACAGGTAATGCCCATCGTGAAGGAACATTTGGCCCAAGCGCAGTTAGCACAGCAGAGAGTGTACAACCGTGGAGCCAAGACCCGTACCTTTTCCCCGGGGGATAGGATACTGGTACTTGTCCCTACGGTTGAAAGTAAATTCCTTGCCAAATGGCAAGGCCCCTACGAGATAATGGAAAAAGTGAGCGAAGTGAATTACAAGGTCAGACAACCAGGAAGGCGAAAGCCCGAACAGATCTATCACGTTAATCTGTTGAAAGCCTGGAGGGATAGAGAGTCCCTAGTCGCAGACACTTGGTCACCAGCTCAAACTGGTTGCGTGATTCCTGAGGTTGGAATAGCAGCCACCTTGTCACAACCCCAACAACAGGAGGTTAAGGAGTTTGTGCTTCGCAACAAGGAGGTATTCTCTGAGCTGCCGGGACAAACATTTGGGGTAGAGCATGACATCATTACCCCGCCCGGTGAAAGGGTGAAGTTAAAACCCTATCGGATCCCAGAGGCCCGACGGGAGGCAATACGGGAGGAAGTACAGAAAATGCTGAACTTAGGGGTGATAGAGGAGTCCCAAAGTGATTGGTCTAGTCCCATTGTGTTGGTGCCTAAACCGGATGGGAGCTGGCGATTTTGTAACGATTTTCGTCAGTTGAACAAAGTTACAAAATTTGACACCTACCCCATGCCACGTATAGATGAGTTGATCGACCGGCTGGGAACAGCCCGATACATGACGACTCTTGACCTCACAAAAGGGTATTGGCAAATCCCCCTGGCCAAATTGGCCAAAGAGAAAACCGCATTTGTAACCCCAGACGGGGCGTTCCAATATAAAAGAATGCCGTTCGGGTTACAGAATGCGCCGGCCACATTCCAGCGGAAAATGGACCAGATGCTGAGGCCCCATCGGAAGTATGCTGCGGCTTACCTGGATGACGTAATTGTCCATAGCACAGATTGGGCCTCACATCTGCCAAAAGTGCAAGCAGTCCTGGACTCTGTTCGGGAAGCGGGGTTTACGGCTAACCCCAAGAAGTGTACCATTGGGCAGGAGGAGGCCAAATATCTTGGGTACACCATTGGGAGGGGAGTAATAAAACCCCAACTCAACAAAGTCGAGGCCATCCAGAGTTGGCCACGTCCCAACAGCAAGAAGCAGGTACGAGCCTTTCTGGGAATCGCTGGGTATTATCGGCGATTCATTCCCCACTTTGCTTCTAAGGCTGTGCCCCTAACCAACCTAACGAAGGGGAAAGGGTCGGTCATGATTAAATGGACCCCCGAGGCTGAGGCAGCATTCCAATTCTTGAAACAAGCCTTATGTAGCCAGCCAGTGTTGTACTCACCCGACTTCTCTAAAGACTTTGTCGTACAAAGTGATGCGTCAGATGTGGGGTTAGGAGCAGTATTGTCCCAGGTCTGGAACGGGGAAGAGCACCCAGTCATTTACCTCAGCAGGAAGTTGAAGTCCCATGAGGTAAATTACGCCACCGTTGAAAAGGAGTGTTTAGCGGTGAAGTGGGCTCTAGATTCCCTTCGGTACTACCTGCTAGGTAGGCACTTTGACATGGTTACGGATCACGCTCCGTTAAAGTGGATGGCTCAAAACAAGGAGACAAATAGAAGAGTGAATAGGTGGTTCCTGGCCCTACAGGAATTCAACTTCACAGTAAAGCATCGCCCTGGCGTTCAAATGGGGAATGTGGATGCTTTGTCTCGAGTACATGAATGCCTGATTGCTGGTGTTCCAACCCCGAGGTTAAAACAAGAGGGGGGGGTATGTGACAGCAGGAAGGTAAAGTCACCTGGTTGCATCCAGGGGGGTAGATATATTTCGCCCAGATTCAGGCTTTACGCCGACTTATACAACTAGGTGGAGAGTTGTATAAGCCCAGCTAAGGCTAGTGGGCTCATGGATGACTCATACCTCTAGGGAGAGGGCTGGGCGTCGTACAGGCAGGGAGTTGATGAGGCCAGCTGAAGCTTGTCAGCTCATTTAGGCCTCTATAAGAACTCCCAGCTTCATTAGATGTTAGCTCATGCCTGGAACCAGACCTGTGTGGACTGTCTAGGGAGAGTGAACCCCTGTGCGGTGAGAAAAAGCCTGTGTGGCTATTTGCTTGGACATTTAAAACCAGGGACTTAGGGACTAGGACAGCACTAGGCTGATCCCAGTTGTTAGTTAGGAAACCTGTATGTTTAGTCAGAGGTCAAGTTGACCAGGATTTATTTTGTTTATATGTTTCTTTTGGCTTTGCTGTGTTTTGTCACTGTAAATAGAAAATAAACCGCACCTTTTTTTTGATTTTGAAAACCACAACCTCCGTTTGCTGGGCCTGTTTTTGTGTGGGGAGCCCATCCCGGGGGTCACACACACCCGCTGCCGAGCTAACCCCCTCACAGTAGGGAGAGTGTCAGTGTCATATTCTTTGCTAAACCTTGTGTGTAGGGACAGACAAGGATCGGCAGGGAGAGTGTCAGTGTCATATTCTTTGCTAAACCTTGTGTGTAGGGACAGACAAGGATCGGCAGGGAGAGTGTCAGTGTCATATTCTTTGCTAAACCTTGTGTGCTGGGAAAGACAAGGATCGGCAGGGAGAGTGTGTCAGTGTCATATTCTTTGCTAAACCTTGTGTGCTGAACCATATTGCTAAACCTTGTGTGTAGGGACAGACAAGGATAGGTAGGCAGAGTGTCAGTGTCATATTCTTTGCTAAACCTTGTTTGTAGGGACAGACAAGGATAGGTAGGCAGAGTGTCAGTGTCATATTCTTTGCTAAACCTTGTTTGTAGGGACAGACAAGGATAGGCAGGGAGAGTGTCAGTGTCATATTCTTTGCTAAACCTTGTTTGTAGGGACAGACAAGGATCGGCAGGGAGAGTGTCAGTGTCATATTCTTTGCTAAACCTTGTGTGCTGAACCATATTGCTAAACCTTGTGTGTAGGGACAGACAAGGATAGGTAGGCAGAGTGTCAGTGTCATATTCTTTGCTAAACCTTGTTTGTAGGGACAGACAAGGATAGGTAGGCAGAGTGTCAGTGTCATATTCTTTGCTAAACCTTGTTTGTAGGGACAGACAAGGATAGGCAGGGAGAGTGTCAGTGTCATATTCTTTGCTAAACCTTGTGTGCTGAACCATATTGCTAAACCTTGTGTGTAGGGACAGACAAGGATAGGTAGGCAGAGTGTCAGTGTCATATTCTTTGCTAAACCTTGTGTGTAGGGACAGACAAGGATAGGTAGGCATAGTGTCAGTGTCATATTCTTTGCTAAACCTTGTTTGTAGGGACAGACAAGGATAGGTAGGCAGAGTGTCAGTGTCATATTCTTTGCTAAACCTTGTTTGTAGGGACAGACAAGGATAGGCAGGGAGAGTGTCAGTGTCATATTCTTTGCTAAACCTTGTGTGCTGAACCATATTGCTAAACCTTGTGTGTAGGGACAGACAGAGGCGTTGCTAGGGGGGTGCGGGGGGTGCGGTCCGCCCCCGGGTGACACCCGCTAGAGGGGTGACACCCTCCCTTTTTCTTTTTTTTTTTTTTTTTTTTTTTTTTAATTTTTTTTTTTTTTTTTTTACAGCTGACCCATTCATTGATTAATTTCACCCCGCTGGGCTGGAAGCCTGGAACAACACCTCCAGCGCCGCGGCCGCGCCTGGTGTGTGTCCTCCGGCTCCTTATTCTTCCTATTCCTAAATTCCAATCCTCCTCCCTACCCTACAGAGCCAGCGAGCGACTCAGCCTGTCACATCATCACACTGCACTGTGATGATGTGACGACACGCACTAGCGTTGCTAGCCAGGTGCGGGGGGGGCGGGCCGCACCCGGGTGACACCCACCAGAGGGATGACACCCGTGGGTAGCGCAGCGGCACCACACTGACATTGCCCGCTGCCCTGTGCCTTAGGCTCACGCTGCGGCTGTGTCCCTCAGCGGAGCGGAAGGAAGCCGCCGCCCCCTCTGCCTCCTCTCTGTTTACATCCACAGAGGAGGAGGAGGAGCCCGCGCTCGAGAGACACACCGCTGTGTGTATCTGCCGCTCTGTTCTGAGGTCTGTAAGGTAAGGGGGGCATCTTTACTGATGGGGGGAGGGGGTGTCTGTACTGCTGGGGTCTGCACTAGGGGGAGTTTGCACCAGGGGGGCTGTAACTGAGGGGGTGTCTGTACTGAGGGGGGTCTGGTACCAAGGGGGTGTCTGTACTGAGGGGGGTGTCTGTACTGAGGGGGGTGTCTGTAACTGAGGGGGTGTCTGTACGAGGGGTGTCTGGTACTGTGGGGGGTGTCTGTAACTGAGCAGGGTGTCTGTAACTGAGGAGGTCTGCACTGAGGTGGGGGTGTCTGTACTGATGGAGCGGTCTGTACTGAGGTGGGGGTGTCTGTACTGAGGGGGGTGTATGTACTGAGGGGGGTGTATGTACTGAGGGGGGTGTATGTACTGAGGGGGGTGTCTGTAACTGAGGGGGGTGTCTGTAACTGAGGGGGGTCTTTAACTGAGGGGGGGTCTTTAACTGAGGGGGTGTCTGTAACTGAGGGGGTGTCTGTAACTGAGGGGGTGTCTGTAACTGAGGGGTGGTCTGTACGAGGGGGAGTCTGTACGAGGGGGTGTCTGTACTGAGGGGGGTGTCTGTACTGAGGGGGGTGTCTGTACGAGGGGTGTCTGTAACTGAGGGGGTGTCTGTAACTGAGGGGTGGTCTGTACGAGGGGGAGTCTGTACGAGGGGGAGTCTGTACGAGGGGGTGTCTGTTACTGAGGGGGGTGTCTGTACTGAGGGGGGTGTCTGTACTGAGGGGGGTGTCTGTACGAGGGGTGTCTGTAACTGAGGGGGGTGTCTGTAACTGAGGGGGTCTGCACTGAGGTGGGGGTGTCTGTACTGATGGAGCGGTCTGCACTGAGGTGGGGGTTCATACTGAGGGAGGCGGGTCTATATTGATGGCGGAGAGTCTGTACTTAGTGGAGCGGGTTTGTACTGAGGGAAGGGATCTATACTGTGGGAGTGGGGTCTGTAGTTAGTGGAGGGGGGTCTGTACTGAGGGGGGACTATAGTTGTTGGGGGGTGACACCATTTTTTTTCGCACCGGGTGACACCAACCCTAGTGACGCCACTGGGGACAGACAAGGATAGGTAGGCAGAGTGTCAGTGTCATATTCTTTGCTAAACCTTGTGTGTAGGGACAGACAAGGATAGGTAGGCAGAGTGTCAGTGTCATATTCTTTGCTAAACCTTGTTTGTAGGGACAGACAAGGATAGGTAGGCAGAGTGTCAGTGTCATATTCTTTGCTAAACCTTGTTTGTAGGGACAGACAAGGATAGGCAGGGAGAGTGTCAGTGTCATATTCTTTGCTAAACCTTGTGTGCTGAACCATATTGCTAAACCTTGTGTGTAGGGACAGACAAGGATCGGCAGGGAGAGTGTCAGTGTCATATTCTTTGCTAAACCTTGTGTGCTGAACCATATTGCTAAACCTTGTGTGTAGGGACAGACAAGGATAGGTAGGCAGAGTGTCAGTGTCATATTCTTTGCTAAACCTTGTTTGTAGGGACAGACATGGATCGGCAGGGAGAGTGTCAGTGTCATATTCTTTGCTAAACCTTGTGTGCTGAACCATATTGCTAAACCTTGTGTGTAGGGACAGAGAAGGATAGGCAGTCGACAGTGTCAGTGTCCTATTCTTTGCTAAACCTTGTGTGCAGGGAGAGAGAAGGATAGGCAGGGGACAGTGTCAGTGTCATTGTTGCTAAGCCTCCTGCACAGTATACACCTGAAGCTACCCCTTATTGCTGGTTTTCCCATCTCCCTGCAGGCCATTAGAATGTCTGGAAGGCAAACAAGGAGAGGCAGACAGTCAGGAGCCAATAAAAGAGGGCAAGCAGGCTCTGTGTCTGGGGGCAACAGTGCTGGTCGTGGACGCAGTGCATTGTCATCAGCACATGGCCATGGGACACGCTTGTCCTTCTTTTCGGCAGCTGGACATGTTGAGTCACATCATGCCGAAGACTTGGTAGAGTGGATGACCAAGCCCTCCTCATCCTCCTCATCCTCTCTCACCCAGGCTCAGGGTACTGGCAAAGCAGCTGCCAAAGCGTCCTCTTCCCTGGTATCAATGTCATCATCAGTCACTCCTTTCCTAGACCCACCATGTCCTCCTCCTGAGGAGTCCCCCGAACTGTTTGAGCACAGTGTTGGGTACATGCTCCAGGAGGATGCCCAGCGTTTCGAAGGGTCTGATGATACCCAGCTAGAGGAAGGCAGTAGCGTGAGAGCAGAGAGAGGGGATGCTCAAGAAGGACACCAATCTGGCAGTCATGTTCCAGCAGCTGCAGCATACTGCCAGATTGGCTCCAGTGATGAGGAGGGAGGGGATGATGAGGTCACTGACTCCACGTGGGTGCCTAATAGGAGAGAGGAGGAGGAGGAGGATGAGGAGGAGGCACATCTCCAACGAGGCAGGATGCCCTTGGGTGGCCAGCGTAAGGGCAGCACACCGACGGAATCACACCGCAGAGCTCCGCCTGTGCAGGGCGCTGCCTATGCCCGTTATTCAAAAAGTTCTTTGGTGTGGGCCTTTTTTGAGGCGAGTGCATCAGATCGCACAGCTGCTGTTTGCAACATATGTCTCAAGCGTATATCGCGTGGCCAAAACATCAGCCGCTTGGGCACCACATGCTTGACCAGACATATGTTGACCTGCCATGCAGCTCGTTGGCAAGCCTACCTTAAAGACCCACACCAAAGAACAAAGCGTACCTCTCCTTGCACCGCATCAGCTGGGATCTCCAACCCTACTATACCTTCAGTCCTCTCTGAAACCTGCACTGAGAGGAATGAAGGGGTAGAATTAGGTGTGTCACAGCCAAGTACTTGCGGCCACTCTGCTAGCAGTACACCGACGTCCGATTCTAGCAGGCAAATTTCCCTGCCCCAGCTGCTGGACCGTCGAAAGAAGTTCACTCCCAGCCATCCACATGCCCAGCCGTTGAATGCTAGCTTGGCTAAATTGCTAGCGCTTCAACTGCTGCCTTTTCAGTTGGTAGACTCGGCCCCCTTCCGTGAGTTTGTGCAATGTGCGGTTCCTCAGTGGCAGGTTCCCAAACGCCACTTTTTCTCACGGAAGGCGATTCCGGCTCTCTACCGGCATGTGGAAGGCAATGTCTTGGCCTCGCTGGACAGGGCGGTCAGCGATAAGGTGCATATTACCGCTGACTCATGGTCCAGCAGGCATGGACAGGGACGTTACCTTTCTTTCACGGCCCATTGGGTCACTCTTTTGGCAGCTGGGAAGGATGCAGGACAAGGTGCAGTAGTGTTGGAGGTTGTTCCACCGCCACGCCTCCAAAATGCTACTACTGGTTGTGACACACCTCTGTCCTCCACCCCCTCCTCTTCTTCTTCCTCCGTGGCCTCTTCCTGTGCTTTGTCCTCGGAACCAGCGGTGCTCCGTAGGCGTTCAAGGGGCTACACAAGTACGCAGGCAAAAAGATGCCATGCCGTGCTTGCGCTGGTGTGTTTGGGGGACAGGAGCCACACTGGGGCAGAGGTTCTGTCTGCTCTGCAGGGGCAGGCTGAGAGGTGGTTGACGCCACGCCAGCTTAAGCCAGGAATGGTAGTTTGCGACAATGGCACCAACCTCCTCTCCGCTCTCCGACAGGGACAACTGACCCATGTGCCCTGTGTGGCTCACGTCCTTAACCTGGTGGTGCAGCGGTTCTTGGGCAGGTACCCGGGCTTACAGGATGTCCTGAGGCAGGCCAGGAAAGTCTGTGTGCATTTCCGCAGATCTTATAATGCCAGTGCTCACCTGGCTGAGCTGCAAAAGGAGTTGAACCTGCCCAAGAACCGCCTTATATGTGACATGCCCACCAGGTGGAACTCAACGTTGGCCATGCTGCAGCGGCTGCACACGCAGCAGAGGACCATCAATGAGTACCTGTGTGACTACGGCACCAGGACAGGGTCAGGGGAGCTCGGGTTTTTTTCACCACGCCAGTGGGGCATGATCAGGGATGCATGCACTGTCCTGGCACCATTTGAGGAGGCCACGAGGATGGTGAGCAGTGACAGTGCATGCATCAGTGACACTGTACCTCTTGTCCACCTATTGGAACATACGCTGCGTGGAATAATGGACAGGGCACTTGAGGCAGAACAGAGGCAGGAAGAGGAGGACTTACTTGCCTCTCAAGGCCCCCTTTACCCAGACAGTGTTCCTTCTGTCCCACCCATCGCACAGGAAGAAGAGGAGGAGGAGGAGGAGGATTGTGTCAGCATGGAGGTGGAGCCTGGCACTCAGCATCATCAGCAGCAGTCTTTTAGGGATGATTTACAGTCCCAAGAAACCAGTGGACTTGTACGTGGCTGGGAGGAGGTGGCTGCGGATCATGTCGTCCTTAGTGACCCAGAGGACTCCGGACTGAATGCCTCAGCTAACCTACGCTGCATGGCCTCCCTGATCCTGCAAAGTCTGCGGAAGGATCCTCGTATTCTTCGGATCAAGGAGAGGGACCATTACTGGCTTGCCACTCTCCTTGATCCACGGTACAGGGGTAAGGTTGCGGACCTTATCTTACCGTCGCAGAGGGAGCAGAGGATGAGACAACTCCGGGAGGCCTTGCAGAAAGGTCTGTGCAACGCGTTCCCAGAGACTGGGAGGTTACAAACTCCTGGTCTTGGACAACGAGTTGCTGAGGCTTCGGTCAGTCAAAGAAGGAGCGGTGGGGAAGGTGGCCGTCTGACCGAAGCATTCAGACAATTCTTTAGTCCGCAGCCCCAAGGTATAATCGGTTCCAGCAACCATCGCCAGCGTCTGATATACATGGTGCAGGAATACCTAGGGGCAAGGTCAGACTTGGACACCTTCCCCACCGAAAATCCTCTGGCTTACTGGGTCTTGAGGATGGATCACTGGCCAGAGCTTGCACAGTATGCAATTGAGCTACTGGCCTGTCCTGCATCCAGCGTTCTTTCAGAACGCACATTCAGTGCTGCTGGAGGATTTGTCACGGATCACAGGGTGCACCTGTCCACCGACTCTGTTGATCGACTGACCTTCATAAAGATGAACCAGTCTTGGATCACCACCAGCTACCAAACACCTGAAGCTGATATAACAGACTAATTTATTTTCAAATGTCACATCCCTTCAAGACAGATGCTGATGCTGAGAGTTTGTCCTGTTATGTTGACTGACTATCCTCCTCCTCCTCAATGATCCGATTGACGATGATAGCTTGGAAGAACATTTTTGTTTCTGGGTGCCGCCACCAGTGGCTAAGGCCCAATTTTTCAGCCCTTGTTTAACAGGGGTGTGTTATTACAATTTTTTATGCAATGCTTTGCAGCAGGGCTCATTCCTGCACTCCAAGTAGAGTATCTGGGAGTGGTTGCAGTGTCGTGGCACCAGCACCAGTGGCTAAGGCCCAATTTTTCAGCCCCTGTTTAACAGGGGCGTGTAATTACAATTTTTGATGCAATACTTTGCAACAGGGCTCATTGCTGTTCTCCAAGTACAGTATCTGTGAGGGGTTGCAGTGTTGTGGCACCAGTGCCTAAGGCTCAATTTTTCTGCCCCTGTTTAACAGGGGCATGTAATTACAATTCTTGATCTAATAATTCACAGCAGGGCCCATTCCTGCGCCCACCAAGACTAACTGTGAGGCCTTACAGTGTTGTGCCAACACCACCACCACCACCACCACCAAAAGCCCAATTTTTCAGCCCCTGTTCAACAGGGGCATGCAATTACAATTCTTGATCTAATAATTCACAGCAGGGCCCATTCATGCGCCCACCAAGAGTAACTGTGAGGGCTCACAGTGTTGTGGCAACACCAACATGTAAGGGGCAAATTTCAGCTGAGTATATACGGCAGGCCCCTACTTTCAAACATCCAACTTACAAACGACTCCTCCTTGCAAACGGAAGGATACAACAGGAAGTGAGAGGAAATCTACCCCTAGGAAGGCAAATTCTCTCCTGTAAGAGTTAATATGGGAAAAAAAGTGTCTCCTCTACACTGATTCTTTATCACCAATTCTTGTTTCAATAAAAACCCCAAATTTTCAAAAAACATTTGTCATTAGGACGGAAAGTGAGGTGAACTGTTCTGAACAGGTGCACACTGCACAGACAGCAAAACAAATGTTACAGGGGTGATAACCCTTCCCTATGTTTTCCAAAAAGCTTAAAAATATATTTTTTGGCTGGAGCTACACTTAAACAATGTACCTGTTCAAAATTACAAACAGATTCTACATAAGAACAAACCTACAGTCCCTGTCTTGTATGCACCGCCTGTATACGGCTGTTCAGAGTATATAGGGCCTTTTTTATTTTGTGTGCGGGGTTCCCCTTAATATCCATACAAGACCCAAAGGGGCTGGTAATGGGCTGGGGTAAGGGGGGGGGGGGTGTGATGGGGTAGCTATGTCATTTTTCTTAAAGATTTTCATCCATATTACCGGGACCAGACATTACATTAAAGCCGCAAGCAGTTTTAAATGGCTTTTTTTCCTTTAGAAATGTAATTTTGTGCAGGGACAGTTCTAAACACGGGAAACACGTGGTACTTCACAGGCATACTTTAGATACCCCCCAGGTACGATATTTAAAGTAATATTTGACTTTTTTTTTTTCACTTTATGCATCATTAAAATGACTGCTCCAGAAAAACGGCCGTTTTTAAAACTTATTTTTGCATTGATACATGTCCCCTGGTGCAGAACCCGGGTTCCCAAACCCTTTTTAGGACAATAACATGCATAATAGTCGTTATAATTAACACTTTAGATTTCAATAGTTCGCATCCATTGTATTTAATAGGGTTCTAAAGTTCGTGCGAACTTTCGGTCCGTTCGCGGGTTCTGGTGCGAACCGAACCCGGGGGTGTTCGGCTCATCACTACTAAGGAGGAACAGGAAGTGAGAAATTTAGACAAAGAAAACAAAGAAAACAAATATTTAGAAGGGAAATCTAAGGAAAAGGTAAGTGAACCAGCAATGCACTAGCTTAAAGGAACCTATTTAGAAAATAAAAAATGAACCTTTACAACCCCTTTAAGCTGATTCACGAGCAGCCTGTTGTGTAAGCAAAATCATCAGCTAGTTCTTGTTAACTAAAGTCAGCAGTTTAAATCATGATAAGAAAGTACTGAGTTTGTATAACTTTTAGAAACATATGCATTAAAACACAGCCCCTCCCTTCTTTCTTTTGCATATAAGCCACTGTTGTACTCAGTAAAAATCAGAGATCTTATGAACACACTCAAGCCTGTTTCCCCCGTGTCTCATTTGGTCTCTCAAGGAGTCGGGGGTTTCTGAAAGTTATGCTGCATTACCTGAACTACACCAGGGTGGCAGTATTACCTGTTTCCTCTTCACCTGGAGCCTTCAGTAATCCTCAGGAGCACTCAGTGATGACTTTTCTTCAATACCGGCGTGCCTTCTTCCCTCCTAATGAAGTGAATGCATTCTATTACAATTTTAATTAATTTAATTTATTAAACAGTTTGCCTTTAGATGGGTGCACCCCATTTTATCTCTCGTTATCCTAACTGAGGACCTATCCACTGGGGAGCTGCACCATCTTCTACCCAACTTGAACTTTGCCCCTACTTCATTCAGCCCCCCTGTTTAGATTTTTCCCACACCATCCTATCCCATGGGTTGCTGACAGCGCAATTGTATATCTCCTTTTCTTTAGTGAAGCAGAAGTAGACATGAAAGCACTTCAAAGTTAGACTACAACATTGAAGAATAAATATCTATATAGCAAGTGAAAGAGCAACAGAAAGGGAGCAGTCAGAAAATTATACAAGGTGCAAAAGTACATTGGTGCACGAGAACCCATATACAGTATCCAGAGTCTAGCAAGGGTTTACATTAACTGCAGCCCCGAATCCGAATGGCGGCCAAGTCTTGACCTGGGTTCGGGAAAACACTGAATTGACCAAGACCTCCCATTATAAAGGCCATTTCAGGTACAGGTTGCAGAATGCTTCAACCACTAATCTCCTTATTATATTTGGTGGGGCAGCCCCTATTGGACATAAATTATCTTCTTCTATGGAAAGGTAAGACTGACTTCCCTAACCCGAAATTGAAATGTAGGAGGTGGCGTCTGGTTGCTTGCTCTTGAATGCAGTTTCCTGGCAGCAAAAAGTACTTCATGTAAAAATATTGTCATATACTTGTCGACATCAGGGTCAGGGAATAATCCCGAGACACAATATAGGTACTAGCTTCAGAGGCAAACCCATTTGGCCATGTAGGATCTGCAACCAGAAGCTCTAGAGAGCTGGGTAAGCCCACAGTAGATGAAAGAACATACCACTGGAGTCAGGGCACCTAGGGCACTGGGGGATAAAGGAGGAACGATATCTTGTCACGCGCATAGGGGTCAAATAGGCCCTATGCAAAATATACAATTTGGTGAGTCTGTCTAATAATTTAGGGGAGACCAGTTTGCAACTGTCTAAGACCTCCTTCCAATCCAAGTCTCCCACATCCTGCTCCCATCACATTTTAATGTGATAGGCAAGCCTAGTGGTCAAGGGCGTAATGAGGCTATTGTAAAGGGTGAATGTCAGTTTTTTAGGGTCAGAGTTAAAGATCACCAGACAGGGCATGTCTCAATTGAAGATAGCAAAAGAAGATACAATTTGGAAGGTAGAATTTTTCTTCAAGCTCTTGAAACGCCCTGGGGCCAGTCTTAGAGAGAACTTGGTGTATATAAATGTCTTTGGACACCTAGACTTGGCCTGCCTTTTATCTTGATTCTGTTTTTGTTTACCTGCACCCACGAGACCTGCCACGTTAGCTTTGGCACCACAAATCAAGTGATCTCATTGCAGTGGCAGACAGTGGGCTGCCCTCCCCCACTGCTGTTTGACCACACATCTAGCAAGGAGATGAATGTTTAATTAGCTGTGATAAACAGTGCTTGTCTCAGCACTCAGGCACTTCCCAAGGGCAAGTACCATCAGTAGGTATGCAGGGGGAGTGGGAGTAATCCTTTTCCACACCCTCTGCTTTTCATTGGATGTTAGGATTCAGGCAGCTGATCTGCACTGCATCATTGGTTGCCCGGATGCAGGGGGCCCGGCTGCACAGCATCATTGGTTGCCCGGATGCAGGGGCCCGGCTGCACAGCATCATTGGTTGCCCAGATGCAGGGGGCCCGGCTGCACAGCATCATTGGTTGCCCGGATGCAGGGGGTCCAGCTGCACAGCATCATTGGTTGCCCGGATGCAGGGGGCCCAACTGCACAGCATCATTGGTTGCCCGGATGCAGGGGGCCCGGCTGCACAGCATCATTGGTTGCCCGGATGCAGGGGGCCCGGCTGCACAGCATCATTGGTTGCCCAGATGCAGGGGGCCCGGCTGCACAGCTTCATTGGTTGCCCGGATGCAGGGGGCCCGGCTGCACAGCATCATTGGTTGCCCGGATGCAGGGGCCCGGCTGCACAGCATGATTGGTTGCCCGGATGCAGGCAGCTGGGAAGTAGGAGGCTAGGCCTCAGAACATCATGTTTTCCCACTGTGCAGGTTGCCCATTCGGCTGCACCATATCAACAAATTAAGCTGTGCAACACGGCTACCTACTTCCTAGTAGTGACCATTGACCAATAATAAAGATAGAGGGGGTGAAACGGGGGAACTGAATGGAAGCCCTCTAACTAACCCTCTCCCTCAGGCATGCTCACTGAACAAGGGATTGTGGTAACTAAGTTAAATGTTAGAAGCCTAATTTGTGGTTGTTACTTTCAGAGGAGAAACAGAGAAATTGGAAACAAAAGAAATAAAGAAACAACTTCATATTTAAATACAAGCCAATTAGAGTGGCAAATGCAGGTATTTAGACATAAATCGTAATCAGGAAAGGCTGGCAACTCGGCGTGCACTTGAATAAAAGTACTTTATTTGCTACATGAGTACAGGTACAGAGTATTCTAACGCGTTTTGACTTCATACCCGAAACGCATTAGAATACTATGTACCTGTACCCATATAGCAAATAAAGTACTTTTATTCAGTTCGCCAAGATGCCAGCCTTTCCTTATTAGGATTATCTGTCTATGGGAACTTAATGCCCTGGCTGGAGCATCAGACTCAAGTTCATACCAAGCAATAGAACTAGGGTAACATTTTTGCTTCTTATTTAGACATTAATGTATCAACCTGGATTATTTTATAATGCTCATGAGAGTTCTTCTAGCCTCCTCTGTAAGATGCTTTTAGGGGGGGTTCTTTTGGGGGGTTCTGAGAAATGGCCATTCCCAAACAGGATATTGTGTTAAACCTGTTGCTAAATCAGAGAACCAGAACCTTTGCTAAATGGAAGAGTGGAAATGATAATAAAGTTGTCCGTGCCTCTACCCAGGACAGGGCCTCCGTGAGCAGAAGGGATTCTCTTCCTGGGAAATTAACCAGTAATCTAATTAAAGTAACTTGGAGCAGAAGAACTACTGCAGCCAGCATATAACATTAACCAGAAGTATATAGATGTACACCAGTATAGAAATAATACACGCTTTATATAAGAAAAGAGTGATAATAGTACATACATCCAATGTACACTATATTGTCAAAAGTATTGGGACACCTGCCTTTACACACACATGAACTTTAATGGCCTCCCAGTCTTCGTCCATAGGGTTCAATATGGAGTTGGCCCACCCTTTTGCAGCTATAACAGCTTGAACTCTTCTGGGAAGGCTGTCCACAAGGTTTAGGAGTGTGTCTATGGGGATGTTTGACCATTCTTCCAGAAGTGCATTTGTGAGGTCAGGCACAGATGTTGGATGAGAAGGCCTGGTTTGCAGTCTCCGCTCTAATTCATCCCAAAGGTGTTCTATCGGGTGGAGGTCAGAACTCTGTGCAGGCCAGTCAAGTTCCTCCACCCCAAACTCGCTCATCCATGTCTTTATGGACCTTGCTTTGTGGCAGAAGGAGCAGGCAGCCGCATTCGCCGATCTTGCTCCACTAATTCGGCTGCCACCTCTCTACATAGATAGGTAGTTGGAACTCTGGGCTTGTCTCGTGACAACAGCTTCTGAAGCCTGTGCCCACGACCCCACACTACACTCTCCTCCTGAGTAACCTATCCTGCTTTTCAGCAGCTTCAGTTTTCTATCAAGTACTGTCAAGGAGATGGATTTGAGGGTGGGAGTAGAGCACTGTACTAGGGAAGAGGGCGATGTGGGCAAAAAGAGGGCGCCCCTGAACCCTCCACTCTGTATGCAGCACACTCCTAAACCCTGCACTCTGTATGCAGCACTGCCCTGGACCCTGCACTCTGTATGCAGCACACTCCTGAACCCTGCACTCTGTATGCAGCACTGCCCTGGACCCTGCACTCTGTATGCAGCACTGCCCTGAACCCTGCACTCTGTATGCAGCACTGCCCTGGACCTTGCACTCTGTATGCAGCACTGCCCTGGACCCTGCACTCTGTATGCAGCACACTCCTGGACCCTGCACTCTGTATGCAGCACTGCCCTGGACCATGCACTCTGTATGCAGCACTGCCCTGGACTCTGCACTCTGTATGCAGCACTGCCCTGGACTCTGCACTCTGTATGCAGCACTGCCCTGGACCCTGCACTCTGTATGCAGCACTGCCCTGGACTCTGCACTCTGTATGCAGCACTGCCCTGGACTCTGCACTCTGTATGCAGCATTGCCCTGGACCCTGCACTCTGTATGCAGCACTGCCCTGGACCCTGCACTCTGTATGCAGCACACCCCAAAACCTTCACTCTCTATGTAGCGCATACTCGAACCCTGCACTCTGTATTTAATGCCCCTTTATGACCCTCCCACTGGTATTCAAAAGGCAGCAGGATCACCTCCTGCACCATTTTTTTTTTCTAGCTGAATGAGAATTTTACATTGAAATACTGTGTCACAACCTCAAGCCAAGCATTTGAGGTCAATGGGCAAGTCTGATAGGAGATGCCATCTGTGAAACTTGACATGTCGAGTTAAAAATTGCAGCGCTATGAAGCTAAGCACTGAGGCACCAGAACTTGCGAACAGGCAAAAAATTTGTTTGAACACGCGAACACCATTAAAGTCTATGGGACACGAACATGAAAAATCAAAAGTGCTCATTTTAAAGGTTAATATGCAAGTTATCGTCATAAGTGTTTGGGGACCCGGGTCCTGCCCCAGGGGACATGTATCAATGCAAAAAAAAGTTTTAAAAACGACCGTTGTTTCAGGAGCAGTGATTTTTACCACTTCCCATCCGGCGTATAGTAACATGATGGGCGCAAGGTCGTCATATGACGTCCTCGGGCCTCCCGACTGCTAGTGGGCGCGCACGTGCCGCCGTGCCCATGCGCGTGCCTGGCGGCCGCGATGTCCTGTGGGCACCCGCTATCGCCAGTTACAGAGTCAGGGACGTTTATCTGTGTGTGTAAACACACAGATCCACGTCCTGTCAGGGAGAGGAGACCGATGGTGTCTTCCTTGTACATAAGGACACCGATCAGTCACCTCCCCCAGTCAGTCCCCTCCCCCCACAGTTAGAATCACTCCCTAGGAAACACATTTAACACTTTGATCGGCCCCTAGTGTTAACCCCTTCCCTGCCAATTACATTTATACAGTAATCAGTGCATATTTATAGCACTGTTCGCTGTATAAATGTCAATGGTCCCAAAATAGTGTCAAAAGTGTCCGATCTTTTTAGGTGCTATAACTTTTGCGCAAACAAATCACTATACACTTATTGCGATTTTTTTTACCAAAAATATGTAGAAGAATACGTATCGGCCTAAACTGAGAAAAAAAAAAAGTTTTTTTTTCTTTAAAAAAAAAAAAAAGTGATATTTATTATAGCAAAAAAGGAAATAATATTGTATTTTTTTCAAAATTGTCAGTCTTTTTTTGTTTATAGCGCAAAAAATAAAAGCCGCAGAGATGATCAAATACCACCATCTCTATATACAGTATATACACACATATGTCTCTCTCTCTATATATATATACATATACTGTACATATGTCTCTCTCTCTATATATATTGTGACAACAGGAAGGTAAAGTCACCTGGTTGCATCCAGGGGGGTAGATATATTTCTCCCAGATTCAGGCTTTATGCTGACTTATACAACTAGGGAGGGAGTTGATGAAGCCCAGCTGAGGCTAGTGGGCTCATGGATGACTCATACCTCTAGGGAGAGGGCTGGGCGTCGTGCAGGCAGGGAGTTGATGAGACCAGCTGAAGCCTGTCAGTTCGTTTAAGGCCTCTATAAAAACTCCCAGCTTCATTAGATGTTAGCTCATGCCTGGACCCAGACCTGTGTGGACTGTCTAGGGAGAGTGAACCCCTGTGCGGTGAGGCAAAGCCTGTGTGGCTATTTGTTTGGACTTTTACTAAACCAGGGACTTAGGGACTAGGACAGCACCAGGCTGATCCCAGTTGTTAGTTTAGGAAACCTGCATGTTTAGTCAGAGGTCAAACTGACCAGGATTTATTTTGTTTATGTTTCTTTTTGGCTTTGCTGTGTTTTTGTCACTGTACATAGAGAAATAAACCGCACCTTTTGATTTTGAAAACCACAACCTCCGTCTGCTGGCCCTGTTTTTGTGTGGGGAGCCCAACCAGGGGGTCACACACACCCGCTACTGAGTTAACCCCCTCACAGTTGGTGGAGAACCAGTGGCAGTTTTTTTTAAGCCAGCATGGAGGAGATACTGAAACAGCTGGCTCTAGCAAATGCCAATCAACAGCAGACAAATGCAGGTTTGCAAAGGAGCCTTGCAGCCCAGCAGCAAGCTCATCAACAAGCCCAGCAGCAATCTGAGGCCCGCTTCATAGACCTGTTACAGAAGCAAGAGCAGAGACTACAACAAATGGAAGCAGTAATGCAGCAACGTCCGCAGACCAGTGAGGAAAGCCGTCCCACTAATACCGCGTCCTTTGGGGTGAGTCGTTTATTGACAAAAATGACTGGAGAGGATGATCCAGAGGTATTTTTGACCACATTTGAAAGGACTGCTGAAAGAGAAAAGTGGCCTGAGGAGCAGTGGGCTGGACTGGTGGCTCCTCTGTTAACTGGTGAATCGCAGAAGGCTTACTATGACCTAGAGCCTGACCAAGCAAAAGACTATGTGATGCTAAAAGCTGAAATATTGGCAAGGCTGGGTGTCACCCTGGCTGTCCGGGCTCAACGTGTGCATAACTGGACTTTCCAGCTTGGAAAACCCCCCAGGTCTCAAATGTATGATCTCATTCACCTGAGCAGGAAGTGGCTACAGCCAGAGACTTTGTCCGCACCAGAGATTGTGGAACGTGTTGTAATGGATCGGTTTTTGAGAGCTCTTCCTACTGCCATCCAAAAGTGGGTAAGCCATGGAGACCCAGAGACGGCCGGTGGTCTTGTGGATCGTGTAGAGAAATACTTGGCTACAGAGAACCTGACGGCCTCTTCCAGAGACTCTCGGACTTTCCACCCTAAGACCAGACCATCCCCAGGGGCGGATAAGAGGATTCCAAGGGGTGAGGGTGGAGAGAGTGAGAGGGTGGGAGCTCTACCCAAAGTTTGGCGAGAACAGCCTGGGAAGTCAGGGGCTCAAGAGGCAGCCAAAAGGATTGTTTGCTACCGCTGCCGGCAAGCAGGACATATTGCAGCAAATTGCCCGGTTGTGGAGGAACCCATGCAATGTGACTTTCTGACGGACAGACGTCAGTCGCTGTGTGCGACAGTCGCATGCACTGCCATTCGGGGAACTGAGAAACATTTATGCAAAATGTGTATTAATGGTAGAAATGTTGTGGTATTACTGGATTCAGGTAGCCTTGTGACCCTGATAAAGGCTGAATTAGTTAAAACAGAGGTCTCTGGGAATAGCAAGGTAGCTGTTATTTGTGTGCATGGGGACACCCGAGAGTATCCAGTGACTACAGTGTGTTTCGAGACCCCCAAAGGTACCCTCTCTCATCCAGTGGGGTTAGTATCTCAATTACCGCATGATGCCATTGTGGGAAGAGATTTTCCGAAGTTCTGGGAACTGTGGGATGATCCTGAGCCCCCCACTGGTGCCCCTATGTACCAGGAATGTGATAGCCAGAACTCCTCTGAGAGTGGTGAGGACTCTCCAGAATTTCCCTTGTCAGTATTGGCAGGGGAGACTCAAGAAACTGGAGAGGAGCCCACCTCCTCAGACGAAAACCTACCGTCTGTGGAGTTTTCTGATCTGGAGGTTCACAGGGAAAATTTTGCCACAGAACAGTTAAAAGACCCCGCCCTAATAAAGGCACGGGAAAACGTAGTGGAAATAGATGGCGAGTTAGTGAACCCAGATAATACCTGCACTTACCCATACTTCAGCGTAGAGAAGGACCTACTGTATCGGGTGGCAAAAAGGGCAGAAGAAACCGTTGAGCAGCTTGTGGTGCCCAAACCTTACAGGAAGTTGGTGTTGGAGTTGGCCCATGGGCACATTCTTGGAGGTCATCTGGGGACAGAGAAAACCCGAGAGAGGGTATTACAGAGATTCTATTGGCCTGGGGTGATGAAGGACATAGAAAATTATTGTTCCTCCTGCCCTGTGTGTCAGAGGTCGGCCCCGATGCCACATTTCCGTAGCCCGCTGGTCCCTCTACCCATCATTGAGGTCCCGTTTGAGAGAATCGCAATGGATTTGGTAGGTCCTATAATCAAGTCCGCTAGGGGGCACCAGTACATATTGGTTATAATGGACTATGCCACCCGTTATCCAGAAGCGATCCCTCTCAGAAATACCTCGGCCAAAACCATAGCCAAAGAGCTATCTCTTGTTTTTAGCCGGGTGGGTATTTGTAAAGAACTGCTTACGGACCAAGGTACACCCTTTATGTCCCGGGTTATGAAAGAGCTGTGTAAATTGTTCAAAGTGACGCAATTGCGTACATCTGTGTATCACCCCCAAACCGATGGGCTGGTTGAAAGATTAAACAAAACCCTAAAACAAATGTTGAAGAAAGTGGTGGATAGAGATGGAAAGGATTGGGACTGTCTACTTCCTTATTTGATGTTTGCTATTAGGGAGGTGCCCCAATCCTCTACGGGATTCTCCCCCTTTGAGTTACTGTATGGGAGACACCCAAGAGGGCTGTTGGATATTGCCAAGGAAACTTGGGAAAGTGAGAGTTCTCCCCACAGGAGTGTGATTGAGCATGTCGCCCTGATGCAAGATCGAATTGCACAGGTAATGCCCATCGTGAAGGAACATTTGGCCCAAGCGCAGTTGGCACAGCAGAGAGCGTACAACCGTGGAGCAAAGACCCGTACCTTTTCCCCGGGGGATAGGATATTGGTACTTGTCCCTACGGTTGAAAGTAAATTCCTTGCCAAATGGCAAGGCCCCTACGAGATAATGGAAAAAGTGAGCGAAGTGAATTACAAGGTCAGACAACCAGGAAGGCGAAAGCCCGAACAGATATATCACGTTAATCTGTTGAAAGCCTGGAGGGATAGAGAGTCCCTAGTCGCAGAAACTTGGTCACCAGCTCAAACTGGTTGCGTGATTCCGGAGGTTGGAATAGCAGCCACCTTGTCACAACCCCAACAACAGGAGGTTAAGGAGTTTGTGCTTCGCAACAAGGAGGTGTTCTCTGAGCTGCCGGGACAAACATCTGGGGTAGAGCATGATATTATTACCCCGCCCGGTGAAAGGGTGAAGTTAAAACCCTATCGGATCCCAGAGGCCCGACGGGAGGCAATACGGGAGGAAGTACAGAAAATGCTGAACTTAGGGGTGATAGAGGAGTCCCAAAGTGATTGGTCTAGTCCCATTGTGTTGGTGCCTAAACCGGATGGGAGCTGGCGATTTTGTAACGATTTTCGTCAGTTGAACAAAGTTACAAAATTTGACACCTACCCCATGCCACGTATAGATGAGTTGATCGACCAGCTGGGAACAGCCCGATACATGACGACTCTTGACCTCACAAAAGGGTATTGGCAAATTCCCCTGGCCAAGTCGGCCAAAGAGAAAACCGCATTTGTAACCCCAGACGGGGCGTTCCAATATAAGAGAATGCCGTTCGGGTTACAGAATGCGCCGGCCACATTCCAGCGGAAAATGGACCAGATACTGAGGCCCCATCGGAAGTATGCTGCGGCTTACCTGGATGACGTAATTGTCCATAGCACAGATTGGGCCTCACATCTGCCAAAAGTGCAAGCAGTCCTAGACTCTATCCGGGAAGCGGGGTTTACGGCTAACCCCAAGAAGTGTACCATTGGGCAGGAGGAGGCCAAATATCTTGGGTACACCATTGGCAGGGGAGTGATAAAACCCCAACTCAACAAAGTCGAGGCCATCCAGAGTTGGCCACGTCCCAACAGCAAGAAGCAGGTACGGGCCTTTCTGGGAATCGCGGGTTATAATCGGCGCTTCATTCCCCACTTTGCTTCTAAGGCTGTGCCCCTAACCAACCTGACGAAAGGGAAAGGGTCGGTCATGATTAAATGGACCCCGAGGCTGAGGCAGCATTCCAATTCTTGAAACAAGCCTTATGTAGCCAGCCAGTGTTGTACTCACCCGACTTCTCTAAAGACTTTGTCGTACAAAGTGATGCGTCAGATGTGGGGTTAGGAGCAGTATTGTCCCAGGTCTGGAACGGGGAAGAGCACCCAGTCATTTACCTCAGCAGGAAGTTGAAGTCCCATGAGGTAAATTACGCCACGGTTGAAAAGGAGTGTTTAGCGGTGAAGTGGGCTCTAGATTCCCTTCGGTACTATCTGCTAGGTAGGCACTTTGACATGGTTACGGATCACGCTCCGTTAAAGTGGATGGCTCAAAACAAGGAGACAAATAGAAGAGTGAATAGGTGGTTCCTGGCCCTACAGGAATTCAACTTCACAGTAAAGCATCGCCCTGGCGTTCAAATGGGGAATGTGGATGCTTTGTCTCGAGTACATGAATGCCTGATTGCTGGTGTTCCAACCCCAAGGTTAAAACAAGAGGGGGGGGTATGTGACAACAGGAAGGTAAAGTCACCTGGTTGCATCCAGGGGGGTAGATATATTTCTCCCAGATTCAGGCTTTATGCTGACTTATACAACTAGGGAGGGAGTTGATGAAGCCCAGCTGAGGCTAGTGGGCTCATGGATGACTCATACCTCTAGGGAGAGGGCTGGGCGTCGTGCAGGCAGGGAGTTGATGAGACCAGCTGAAGCCTGTCAGTTCGTTTAAGGCCTCTATAAAAACTCCCAGCTTCATTAGATGTTAGCTCATGCCTGGACCCAGACCTGTGTGGACTGTCTAGGGAGAGTGAACCCCTGTGCGGTGAGGCAAAGCCTGTGTGGCTATTTGTTTGGACTTTTACTAAACCAGGGACTTAGGGACTAGGACAGCACCAGGCTGATCCCAGTTGTTAGTTTAGGAAACCTGCATGTTTAGTCAGAGGTCAAACTGACCAGGATTTATTTTGTTTATGTTTCTTTTTGGCTTTGCTGTGTTTTTGTCACTGTACATAGAGAAATAAACCGCACCTTTTGATTTTGAAAACCACAACCTCCATCTGCTGGCCCTGTTTTTGTGTGGGGAGCCCAACCAGGGGGTCACACACACCCGCTACTGAGTTAACCCCCTCACAATATATACATATATACAGGGGTGGACTGGCCATCGGGACTACCGGGAGTGCCCCGGTGGGCCGATGGCTCAGTGGGCCATTTAAAAAAAATAAATAAATGTATTTTTATTTTTGTGGCCCGTTTTTTTCTGCAGTTCGGCGGCAGCGGGAGTGTGGCAGCAAACAGCGGCGGGGATTCGGGGAAGGTGGACAGCGAGGAGGGAAGTTGGATGTAAAAGCAGAGGAGAGAGAAGAGCTCCACCCCCTCCCTGACCACCGAAGAGGCGAACAGGAGCGAGCGCGGCCACCCCGGCGCTTCCAGAACCTCGATTCCTTCACCTCCTCTCTGCTTCAGGAACCATGCGGCCTGGGCCAGAGGGCAGGCTGACTGGGAGCCCAGAGGAAGAGAACATGTGCCGCTGTAAGGAGCAGAGCAGCGAGAGCACCCCCCGGATCAAGAGGGAGACTCGGCGCTGCCGCTGCTGGTCATCAGGTACCTGGCATCCTACACAAACATGCCAGAACACTGAGACAGCGGGGAGGTGAGCAGAGGAGGGACTGTAGTAAGGGACAGTACTATGTGGTCTGCCTCAGCCCTCCCCTCTGTCTCTCTGCCCCCTTCTGTCTCTCAGTCCCCGTGCCTCTCTGTCCCCCCTCTTTCAGCCCCCCTCCTCTGTCTCTCAGACCCCTCCTCTGTCTCTCAGACCCCTCCTCTGTCTTCCAGACCCCTCCTCTGTCTCTCAGTCCCCCCCTCTGTCTCTCAGTCCCCCCCTCTGTCTCTCAGTCCCCCCCTCTGTCTCTCAGTCCCCCCCTCTGTCTCTCAGTCCCCCCCTCTGTCTCTCAGACCCCCCTCTGTCTCTCAGTCCCTGTGTCTCTCAGTCCCCCCCTCTTTTAGCCCCCTCCTCTGTCTCTCAATCCCCCCTCTGTCTCTCAGATCCCCCCTCTGTCTCTCAGATCCCCCCTCTGTCTTTCAGTCCCCGTGTCTCTCAGTCCCCCCCCCTCTTTTAGCCCCCTCCTCTGTCTCTCAATCCCCCCTCTGTCTCTCAGTCCCCCCTCTGTCTCTCAGACCCCGTGTCTCTCAGTCCCCGTGTCTCTCAGTCCCCCCCCCTCTTTTAGCCCCCTCCTCTGTCTCTCAATCCCCTCTCTGTCTCTCAGACCCCCCTCTGTCTCTCAGACCCCCCCTCTGTCTTTCAGTCCCCGTGTCTCTAAGTCCCCCCCTCTTTTAGCCCCCTCCTCTGTCTCTCAATCCCCCCTCTGTCTCTCAGATCCCCCTCTGTCTCTCAGACCCCCCTCTGTCTTTCAGTCCCCGTGTCTCTCAGCACCCCCCCTCTTTTAGCCCCCTCCTCTGTCTCTAAGACCCCCCTCCGTCTCTCAGACTCCCCCTCTGTCTCTCAGATCCCTCCTCTGTCTCTCAGACCCATCCTCCGTCTCTCAGACCCCTCCTCTGTCGATCAGCTCTCCTCCTCTGTCTCTCAGCTCTCCTACTCTGTCTCTCAGCTCTCCAGCTCTGTCTCTCAGCTCCCCCTCTGTCTCTCAGCTCCCCCTCTGTCTCTCAGCTCCCCCTCTGTCTCTCAGCTCCCCCTCTGTCTCTCAGCTCCCCCTCTGTCTCTCAGCTCCCCCTCTGTCTCTCAGCTCCCCCCTCTGTCTCTCAGCTCCCCCCTCTGTCTCTCAGCTCCCCCCCTCTGTCTCTCAGCTCCCCCCTCTGTCTCTTAGTCCCCCCCTCTGTCTTTCAGTCCCCGTGTCTCTCAGTCCCCGTGTCTCTCAGACCCCCCCTCTGTCTTTCAGTCCCCGTGTCTCTCAGTCCCCCCCTCTTTTGGCCCCCCCTCTGTCTATCAGACCCCTCCTCTGTCTCTCAGCTTCCCCCTCTGTCTCTCAGCTCCCCCTCTGTCTCTCAGCTCCCCCCTCTGTCTCCTGTCTCTCAGCACCCCCCCTCTGTCTCTCAGCACCCCCCCTCTGTCTCTCAGACTCCCCCCACTGTCTCTCAGCCCCCTCCTCTGTCTATCAGCCCCCTCCTCTATCTCTCATCTCCCCCCTCTGTCTCTCAGCCTCCCTCTGTCTCTCAGACCCCCTCTGTCTCTCAGCACCCCCCTCTGTCACTCAGCACCCCCTCTGTCTCTCCGCCCCCATCACTGTCTCTCCGCCCCCTCCACTGTCTCTCCGCCCCCTCCACTGTCTCTCAGCCCCCTCCACTGTCTCTCAGCCCCCTCCACTGTCTCTCAGCCCCTTCCTCTGTCTCTCAGCCCCCTCCACTGTCTCTCAGCTCTCCTCCTCGATCTCTCAGCTCCCCCCTTTGTCTCTCAGCCCCCCCCTCTGTCTCATTCACTCCCTGACTCTTAGGCTGCTTTCACACTGGGGCGGGCATTGACGGTAAAACGCTGCTAGTTTTAGCAGCACTTTACTGTCGTTTTAGCTGCACTATTCGGGTTCTAGCAGGCGCATTTAACCCCCGCTAGCAGCCGAATTAAAGGTTAAATGCCCACGTGTACAACTGCTGCCGAAGTGCTTTGCAGGCGCTTCAGCAGTGGCGGCCATTCATCTCAATGGGCAGGAGCGGTGTATACACCCTGGGGTCTCTCTCTCTAAGTCTCTATATATATACACATATATGTCTCTCTCGCTCTCTCTCTCTCTATATATATATACACTGTACATATCTCTCTCTATATATATATATATATACATATGTCTCTCCATATATATATATATCTCTATATATATATATACTGTACATATGTCTCTCTCTCTCTCTATATATATATATATATATATATATACATATGTCTCTCTCTCTCTATATACTTATCTCTCTCTATATATATATATACATAAACATGTCTCTCTCTCTCTCTCTCTCTCTCTCTCTCTCTCTATATATATATATCTATATATATATATATAATATATATATATATATATATATATATACACACATATCTCTCTCTCTCTCTATATATATATTCATATATATATGTCTCTCTCTCTATATATATACATGTATATGTCCCTCTCTAAATATATATATACATATTTATGCCTCTCTCTCTGTATATACATATCTCTCCCTCTCTGTCTATATATATATATATATATATATATATGTCTCTTTCTATATATACATATATATGTCTCTGTATCTTTCTCTATATATACATATATATATATATATATATGTCTCTTTCTATATATACATATATATGTCTCTCTATCTCTCTCTATATACATATATAGGCTCTCTCTCTCTATATATATACATATATATGTAATGTCTCTCTCTCTCTATATATATACATATACGTCCCTCTTCTTCTCCTTTTGCTGTCTCTCTCTCTCTCTCCATGTAAGGAACTCTTTATATCGGACTCTCTGTTGGTCTCCTGTGTGTGGAGTCCTCCCTCTCTCTCTCTATATATATATATATATATATATACATATATATGTCTCTCTCTCTATACATATGTCTCTCTCTCTCTATATATATATACATCTCTCTCTCTCTATGTCCCTCTTCTTCTCCCTTTGCTGTCTCTCTCTCTTCATGTAACTAACTCTTTATATCGAACTCTCTCTCGGTCTCCTGTGTGTGGAGTCCTCCCTCTCTCTCTGTGAGATGGTTGGTCGGTCACACCTGTTCAGGTAGCGGGTGACGTCATGCCTCCCTGTGTGGGCGGGTCCGGGGGCGGATCCGGGGGGGCGGGGCGTGCAGTAAACCCGGATCAGGGTGTCAGGGAGGATCGGTGTGATAGTCGGAGATCTCCGGGGATAGAAGATCGGAGATGTCGGCAGTGCGGAGAGGATGAGGATGGTGGAGCGGACACAGAGCCCCGGCCGCCGGTACTGAGGAGGACAGACAGACACACACACCCCCGATCACCATGAAGGACAGATTGGAGCAGCTGAAGGCGGTGAGTGCCGGGGGCAGGGATCCGGGGTGATCGGGGATCTATATCTCTATATATATGGTAGCTGATCCTGCCACTTCCTGTCTGGGGGTGACAATCCTCCCTGCACTGTATGTATGGAGGAGAGGCGTTGTCACCCTCAGCTGCTCTCTTGATTTGGACCACACTGCCCCTCCATTCCATAGTGGGGGGTGTTTTGTAGATCACAGAAGGTAGGTACACGGTGTTCTCTGAGATGTCAGCTGTACAGGAAGTGACCAGGACATTGGGTGTCTGGCAGGATCAGCAGGAATACCCTTGTAGTGCCAGAAAATGACCAAAGAATAAAGGGGGGCCTCCACCTCTAATGCTGGTCATTATCCCAGTCCCCACCCACCTGAGAAGCTGTCACTGCAGACAGCCAATCAGAAGCAGCCTCTTGTACATGTGCAGCCGAGGGGGGCAGGGGAATGCCTCCGCCGCTTATGATTGGCCGTTCGCAGTGAGGGGGAGTTCAGGTAGTTCTGGACACACCTGAGATCGCCCCATTCGCAGCGGTGCATTCTGGGAACCCGCAGAAAACACGCCCCGCGCTTGCAGTGTCATTTTATTTTTATGGCAACCCAAAACTACAGCAAACCGCGTAAATCGTAACGCAGCATGTGGGCCGCCCCTTGTATGTCGCATGGGGGGGGGGGGGGAAACGCAGGTTTCAAATCGCTGGATGTGAATGGGGCTTAAGGGTGGCTGTAGATGTGATGAGATCCAATCAATCCAATCCATTAAACGCCCATCTCTTCCCCTCCAATCAGATTCAAACAAAACGAGCTGATTGGCTGAAAAATTATCGCTTTCCATCGATCAGCGGCATTGAGATACTTTGGTTAGGAATCAGATTATGGGATTGCATGGCGGAAGCAGAGATGTGATCGATGACTTCTGATCAGATCTTCCAACTGTTGGGGTTTTTAATGCGTTTTTTGAGGTTCAAAGGAGTAGAAGAAAAATGTATCCCTTTAAATCCTATGGAATTCAGATAAGGAGACTGATTTTAGGAAAAAGTGGCAGTTTTCTGCTGAGTCCAATAAGGTTTTTGGACAAACGTGGCTGTGTTCTGCCGAGACCAATGAGATTTTTAGGACAAAAGGTGACAGTTGTGGTGCCCAATTTGATTTTAGGACAAAAGCGGCGTGTTTCTGCCGAGTCCAATGAGATTGTAAGATAAAAGTGACAGTTTTCTGCCCGAGCCCAATGAGATTTTAGGACAAAAGCGGCGTGTTTCTGCTGAGTTCAATGAGATTTTAGGAAAAAGTGAGTTTTGTCCTAAAATTTTATTGGACTCCGCAAAAAACTGTCACTTTCGTCCTTAAATCTCATTGGACTTGGCAGAAAGCTGTCACTTTTATCTTACAAAGTCCAATGAGATTTTAGGAGTAAAGAGGCAGCTTTCTGCCAAGTCCAATGAGATTTAAGGACAAAAGTGACAGTTTTTTTTTTTGCTGAGTCCAATAAAATTTTAGGACAAAACTGTCACTTTTTCCTAAAATCTCATTGGACTTGGCAGAAACCTCACTTTTGTCCTAAAATTTTATTGGACTCAGCAAAAAACTGTCACTTTTCCTAAAATCTCATTGGGCAAGGCAGAAAGCTGCCGCTTTTGTCCTAAAATCTCATTGGGCTCGGCATAAAAACCACCACATTTCTCCTAAAATCAAATTGGGCTCCACAACTGTCACTTTTTGTCCTAAATTCTCATTGGTCTCGGCAGAACACTGCTATTTTTGTCCTAAAATCTTATTGGGCTCGGATGAAAACTGCCACTTTTTGCCCTAAAATCTCATGGGACACAGCAGAAAAGTAAGGTTTCTGCCGAGCCCAATGAGATTTTAGGACAAAAGCTGCGTTTTTCTGCCGAGTCCAATGAGATTTTAGGAAAAAGTGACAGTTTTCTGCCGAGACCAATGAGATTTGAAAATTGTGGTCACATGACGAAAGAGCTCCTGATCAATGTGTTAAAAAGGAACTTCACTCTACAAATCCTGGAGTTTCTGCCCTTTAATAATCAGGTAGTTCCCAGTGTCTGGGGTCCAGCTCTGTGTTTCTGCAGCCAGTTCTTCTTGGTGCTGCCAGTCTCCGGGGCCGCCGTTTTGTATATGGGAACCAACGGTGACCTCCCCAGGAATCGCAGCCGGTTCGCCGCTGCGCCTTGCGCGGGATGCACTGTGGGGGACTGGTCCTGCATGCTCCTGGGATGAGTGATGTGTACCAGGAGGCTGCGTGTGGTCAGGGA